>CM066329.1:135812344-137189844 GCA_033807585.1 Hydrophis major | reverse complement strand
TGTCTGGGCAGCTCAGAAGGTTGTAAATTGCACTCACACAATTCACGCGACTCATGCATGCGCGGGTGACGTTAATAGACAGAACCAGTAGTTATACCAATTGGATCCCATCCCTGAATATAGATATACCAAGAAAATTTCAGTAAAATAAATTTAGTCATTTTAAAAAGAGATATATAAATATAGCAGAACCTGTAGGATAGGTCTAACAGCAGCTATGAGACCAAAATAGCTAAATGGAATCAGCACCACCAAGAAGTCTCATTCATTATCTCATTTGAAGCAGTACTATCACACCATGTTACTCAATTGATTTGTTCAATTGCTGCACCTCAAGCAAAAATATATTTCAAGGTCGCTGACACACAAACAAACACAGCACTTTAGAAGAATACTTACTGCACTTTAGGCAGATAATAACAGGAATGAGATTGAAGCGCTTAGTATAAAATGCTTGCCTGAAGGAAACTGAACATAGCCCAAGAAGCAATAGAGTTGTCCATAGAGATTCCCAGGCACAGGACTCCAAATCAGTAGTCAGGTGGTCCAAGGATTAAGAGCCACAAACAGAAGCAAGAACACAATTCAAGAGCTAGACAGACAAATTGTTTACAAGAAGGACTCAAGCACAGAAGCTAACTAAATCTATCTGCAGCACTGGCTGCAATTACTCATGCCTTACTCTTTGTTTCATGAGAAGTCTCATTGAGGAAAATGGTTTTGCTTGCTTCTTTATGTACCAACACCTGGGCTTATGCCTCATCATTGGATTGGTGCAGTTGAATAGGAGATGCCTATGAGTGATCAGACTCAATTGAATCCCGGCTTATTGATTCTTGAGGCTGACAATTCTGAAACATAGGCTCAGCTGGAGTAACATCTCCAGAATCAAGTTCAGACTCTGAATTGTGGCTCATAACAATATATGAATTTTGAAGGTGGCAACAAAAATATAAGCAACTAAAAGTAAATCAATAGGGATGGCTCACGTGTTTTTACTCTTCTGGATTCCCTCTTTTTGTCTTACAACATGTTACTGATAGTAGATCAATGGTTTCAATTCAGGCCTCCTGCTATGTTGGAATAATTCCTGGAAGGCTCAAGAAAGTCATCTTAGTTAGCTGAAGACTTCATGCAATTTCATATATCAGCTCACAAACTCGGGTATAGCAATGAGGGGTGGGGGAATGGTCCATTAAAGAACTTCCTCCTATGCAACAGCCACCAGTATTTTAAGCATTATGGCTCAATGAGATAGTTGGTATCACAAAATAACACAATTCTCATCAAGAATAGAATGCATCACTCTGAATCCTCTCCCAGCAACCCCAAGAAGTACTGAAAGTAGGTCAAGGGGTTGCTTTGGGAAGCAACTTTCAAAACATGATGTGCACAACCCTTTATTGAAGCAAAATACCCTTTCAAAGCTTCACACAACTCTATTGGGCAAATGGAAAAGCCTGATGACTATGTGTTTGAAGAAAAGCACTGGAATATAGTAATCATAATTCTCTTTGTCTTTTGAACTTAATAACAGAAATAAAACTCTCTTTTTTTGTCCAAATATAAAAATAAGACTTTTCTATTAGGATGCATATCATTTTCCAGTATCATCTTCTCCTGTTTTTTCTCCTTCTGTAATTAGAAGTAGTTGATATTTCTCATTGTATATGTGTCCTAAATATTCCAATTTTCTTTTTTATGAAATTCATAAATTAGGTTTTCTTTTTGAGGAAGTGCCTCATTTTGTATACATTCAACCATAGTATTGTAAATAATCTGCAAATCCAAGATTTCTATTCTGCTAAAAGCATCACTTGGCAAGACCTTGTACTATCTATCAATGGAGTTATGGTCTTACAATCAAAAAACTTAATAAATTGACTTATTTTTCAAAAAGTTATTCTTGTATTTTCAATCCTGCTCCATCTATTCAATCTTGCTATGAACCCATTTATAATTCAAAATACAGGTCAGACATTTATACTGTTACACTCCACACTTATTTTTCTGCAGGCATAGTAGTTGGTTCAACAGTATCAATATGAATTTATTTACATTGAAAGCCTCAATGTTTGTCTCAGTCATCACGTTATATCAATTTACGTATATCAAATCCTGCTGTTGTATCTCCATGGGCATTTCCAAAGCTAGTTTCTCACTGCCACAGGCATGCACAAGATTGTTTAATCTTGTTCTTGGTAGAAGAATGCCATTTCCCTGCTAGACAAATCCTAACATGGAATATGATAGATTGTCTAAAATAACATGATTGTACTTGTTTGGCAGTCAATGGCCTTGAAAAAGTTAAGTTTAATTTTGGATGGATGGATGGATGATCTTGACCATTCAAAGGCATACCAGATATTTGGATTCTAGAAATCCTTTTCAGCATGCTTATTTTGGAATTCTAAGTAGGGGAAATCACCAAGTTGAGTAAAATTGGTATGTACTTGAAAATACAGCTGCCCTCTTCCTCAATTCCCACAGGAGAGGGAGAAAGAAGGAGGGGGAGAGAGAGGGAGGGAGGGAAGGAGAGAGAGAAAACAGGTGACCAGCTTTGTATATGAAAGACAAAAGTGCTAATCTTATCCTTTGCAGCATTGTGGTTTTAATCTGAACCTTTTTGAGGGCAAAACATTGCTTTCTGGCTCATATTTTGGTTACAGTGATTCATCAAACAAGTCACAGCAACAATATTTATGATGTGGTTTAGAGTTATTTCTAATATTATGTCTACATCTGATTTATACTTGCTCTGTCCTAAGGGTAACTGCTTCTCTTTTTTATCTTCATTTCACTTCCCCTATGCCCTTAGGACCTCACAACCTTTTGATAATTAGTCTCTATTGAAAATCAGAAACATGAAGACATTGCTTCTTACAATTTTGAGGCAGTAAATTAACTCCTGCACACATACACCCACACAACTCCCCCCCCCCAAAACAAGAAACATTAGAAAGCAGGCCCTAAATATATTTTTTTTTAAAAAAGAGAATGACTAAAACAACACTCCTGAACTGTAACAACCTTTCAAACATTCCACCCCCCCTCCAAAAAAAAACTTGGCCTCCTTCACATCTGTGATCAAGTCCTTCTCTTCGCTCAGCTTGTGTTGTTGTGACTCTCACCCCTAAAAACACCCAACCCTAATCTAAAGGATATTTTAGAGGAAAAACCTGAGCAAATAATTGCTGATATATTCTGCTTTCTCTTTCATTTTTTAATCAGTAATTAGGTATGGGCTCCCTCCCATTTATTTGGAATTAGATTAGCAAACATTTTTCCTCCAAACACTAATGCCAAGGAAAAAAATTCAATCTGTTTTAGGTTGTTTGCAATCCTATTCATGAGAACATTATATGAACATAACCAGAGCAGGAAAATAGGAAAGAGTTTACTTGCATCTATGGAGGGAAGCATTATGGGTGGGGGATCAATCAAATTACAGTAGCGATAGCCTATAGAACAAAAATCAGCCATCTCTTTTGCATTTTTAAAATAGTAAAGTATTGCATAATATTTATGCAACACTTTTACTTAGAACTACTCTTTCCATATATTACTATTAAATATCACAATGTTAAATCTATTGATATATAAAAGGAAAGGCAATTGATTACTTTTTGCTGGAAATTAATTAAGCTATTCTTATCTGTAAATAAATAGGATATGAATACACACATATTCTTTGAGTTTAAAAGCGACATTCTATTATGCAGTTCATCTGTGAACAGAAGCGGTTTTGCAGTCTAAGTCTGAAAGCACTGAATCTATAGCAAAACGGGGACACTGGAAGGCCATTGTTATAATAACTGTGGGTGTTATTCTTTGATGCTGCGTGCCCCCCTTTTTAATATCTGTTTTAGGCAGTGTCCAACTTCAAAGCCAGTGGAGGCTTCATAGCACAGGCCTTGCCAGTGGGTTCTGTCAGCAGTCAGCGCTTCTAGTTCCTTCGGCAGAATGTCACAGTGGCATAGGGTATCCTTTACGGCATCTTTGTAATGCTTGCATGGACCATGGGGTTAATATGTGCCACAGTCTGGTAAAATACTTTTGTCTTGTTCAGGCTGATAGTTAGGTCAAAGAGAAAGGCAGCACCTGAGAATTCGTTTTTCATCAACTATGCACCAAGATCACACAGTCATCAGTTTCAATTTAAAACCAAGTTAGTTATCTAAACAATAAAAATATTAAAAAATAATGTATAAAGCAGAAATACATGCTAACAATAACATGAACGCTATATTAAAGTTTCTGGACAGATTTCATTGATGCTGGAATAGCATTATTAGATGTGCACTGGTTCTTTCTAGAGAGAGTATTTCATAATCAGAATGTTGTAACTGAAAAAGTTGTCACCACTACCATCTTCAAAAAGGTATCTTGAAGGACTTTTCACCTTGATGTCACTATTGAGCTATCTAGTCAATGTCTCCATAACTAATCTTCTTTCAATTCTACAAAGTCTCCATGGGAGTTCTGAAACCAACTTTTTAAACATAAATGTTAAAATATTTCAGTTTTATGCATTGTTGCACCTCTATTTTTAAGCCCAGAATGCTTATGATTGTTTCTCTCAAAGGTGGTATACGTGTACACACACATACTTGTAAACAAATGGGAAATTTACTATAATAGGTCTGATATGAGAAACAATTATTCACATTTTTACAAACACTGAAATGTTCCAAAGCTTCCCAGAAATGTTCCAAAGCTTCCCACATTTCCTCTTTTACATAAAAAAACTGTGAGTTGTGAAATGAAATGTTACTGTAACAGTAATTTTGTAACCAACTCTTTTCCAAATAATTAGGACTATGGGTTTATGTTACTATATCAGATGGATTTACTATATTTCTGGGAATAAAAGAAGAAGAAAAGCTTCAGGTTTAGGATGCTGAATTACAGTATAAGAGGAAAAGAGAGAAAGAGGGAAAAAAGTAAGGCTAGCTTGAGCCAGTACCTGAGAAATAGGTTATGGCAACAATTCACACCGCTGGAAAACCAGAGAACAAGGTCTGCAGACAATGTAGTGTTACAGTGATTTTTGATTTTTACAGATTTACTGTAATAAACTGGAACCAAAGCAGAAATAAATGGATTCTACACCTCATATAAGTTCTGAAGCTAATCCTGAAATGGGACAGAACATTGATAAGGAAAATTCTTTAAGGAGACTGAATTTTATGAAATCTGAATACTGCTCAGACAACAATTTCTAAGCCTGAAGACAACAGCCTTGGACTGCCCAATATTGAAAAAAAATGGAAGCCTAGAAGAACACGTTATTGCAGAGTTAATAAAGGGAAAGTATAGGTGAATATAGAAAGGTACCATCAAGCTTGCATTCCCATATGCAGTACTGGCAAATAGTCATGTATCCACAGTATTTGCAGATCCTTGAGTGTCTGAGCAATTGAAACCTTGTTTGGGAACCTTTGATCCTTATATAGTTCCACTACATAGAATCTATCAACTGGCTCTCATTGTATTCTGCATGTAGGATTATAGGTTGCATATTTTCATCTTGTAATTGTAATATTGGATGTTAAAAGGACAGGGATTAATGTTAAGGCATACAATGCAGAAACTTGTGGGAAATCATTTAGCTGAGCCTACTCTTTGTGTTTCTTGTAAAATAATGAGAAAATACACATTTCTCGATATCTGATTTTTCTTTCCTGTTCAAATAATTTCTTCAAAAATTATTTGACAGACACAACATTTTCTTTCTTTTTCTTATAATCAGGTCTTTTTCAGAGGTCTTACAGTGAACACAGTGCGAGGATTCCCTGTAAGTGCTGCCACATTCCTTGGATACGAACTTTCACTCAAAGCCTTAAGAAAAGAAACAGAGACAAATCCTTGAATTCCAGGTCAGTTTCACAGAACCTTGAGCACTTCCAAATGTGCTCCATTAGTACAGTCAACTGAAAAAGATGAATGATGGGTGGATATCATGGACAGTATCCTTTTGTTCTGCATCTGAACAAACCATGTTTTTGGCACTTAAAAAAACTGTTTAATTGTTTGAAATTCTGTTATTTGTAGGGAAAAACACACAAAGATAATTTAACAAGAGTTACTTCTAGGTACCCTGCCCGCCCTCAAACATTTTTTAAAAAGTAATATATGAAGGTTAATGAAAAGCAATGTCTCTGCTTTCACGATTTTAATTTAATTAGTAATACTGTAATTAATAAAACAGACAAATTATTCTTGAAATGAATCCTTTGTTATCAGTATTTATTTCTTCCTGCAATGACTACCATTTGCTGCATACTTCTGCCACCAATGGGACAAGCTGCTTTAAAAAAGGAAAGAAACCCTCCATACTTTTGTCTCTTGAACCAGATCCTGGCAGTCTTTTCCATTTCTTGAGACAAACAGATACGCACCGTCCCTTCGATTTGGGGGTGAGGGTGGAAGTCAAATGGTGCTAAATCTACTCTGATATGAATACCAGATCCAGAGTGTAACCACTATCCTGCATCAGGCTCTGGATGACCTAGGATAGGCCCATGGCTGTCATGAAGACCATGAACTCCCAAGCCATCTCAGATCTCATTCGTAGGGAAGGCAGATTAAAGTTCCCCCCAAAACTGTAAGTCTGAAGAACTCCCATCACTAACCCAGAAATGGACTCAAGGAGCAGCCGGTAAAAAAGTTGCTATGTGGAAGAGCTAGTACAACAGTAACAATCTCGACTGATTCCTAGAACCCAACTTAATGAACAGGGTTTCAAATCTGGAAATCTATAGCATAGCACCCATGAAGACCATAAGGGATTCCCCAGATGACCGTCACCTCACATTTCCAGGGGCTCAACAGAATCATTACTTGTAACTTCTGTCACAACCTTATCAACTCAATCACATTTAGGAAAATCATTTATTTGTTTGTTTCTTTGCTTGTTTTCAGTTATTCAGAACTAAACTAGCTATTTACATACATTTTTTTCTTCCAAACAAATATTTTTGGTTTACACAAAAAAATAGCAATCTTCTATAAAACACCTTAACTATTTTAAAAGTTATTATTTTGGAGCAATTAAAAGCAGCAGCAAGGTCAGATCTCATTTAAAAAACAGATAGTAAGAGGCTTATCTCCTCCAGTATAATGTGACAAAAGACTGCAGTGGAATACAACTGATAAATCTGAGCTTCTTAAATTGGCACCAGTGGTGCCACATAGTATGACACCTAACCATAAAATGTTTTTAGCCAAATTTGTGTGACATCTTATGGATTAGATATGTACAAACATGTTGATTATATCCTTATTCTTACACTGCCTACAGGTCCAATACATGAAATATGTGTAGTTTTCAAGTTTTGACTGTAATGGAGCTTGTCCATAATGGTTGTAAGTCATTACAGTCTTGAAATGGGTTGCCAATGTGCCCAACCCAATTTTACAATTTTTTGTGGCAGTCATTAAGAAAATGTCATTGTCATTAAATGAATGGTTTGAATAGTTTGTGGAAAACCAGAAGTATCTGCTGGTGTTTGGCAAAACCATTGTAAAATGAGTTTAATGTCCCTGCGGGATGTTGCAAGCTGCTATAAATGTTTTTATGTTTTTACAGAGAAGGTTAGTTATCAGTTTACTGTATGTTTTATATTGCATGTTCATCTCATATAATGCAACACCTAGCACGCTACATCAGTCTTTATCCAATCCACCTTCTGATCTCATCAGGTGTTTTAGTTATTTGCATAATTTTGAATTTCTTTTTGATTTAATGATCGGTCTAGTTGTCACAAAGAATAGATCAATTCCAGCTTCCAACTTTTTCTTAGTGGTTATAAAGCAAAAGCAGAATAATTGCTAGCTATAAGTGTACTAACTTAATAACATAACACTGACATCTACTGGTTTCCACCTATTACAGCACTCTTTGTTAGAATTTGGCAATTAGAAGGGGGCATTGGTCCTACCTGAATGCTTCTTCTCAGGGAGCCGAAGGGAGAATCCAGGATGGATAGTCTCTAGTCTCCTAGCTCTGCAGATCGAGTTGAAAAACTGAAAAAAATGAAAAAATTACCCCCCCCTGGTAACGATCCCCAGTTCTGAATGACGTTGAAGCAAATTCAGCTGCTCCTTGTCTTCAAACAGATTGATACTTCAAAAAAAGGGACATTTCCTCCCTATTCCGACCAGACAGAATACAGGGTGGGACTGGATTCTCCCTTCGGCTCCCCGAGAAGCGTTCAGGTAGGACCAATGCCCCTTCTCCACTGAGTCAAAGGGAGAATCCAGGATGGGACATACCAAAGCTGGCTGATGGCTGTCCTACAGGCGGGAGCTGGATTGGTCAGAGGTCCCCACCTCTACATGCACACTCTGCAGGAGTTGTCTTCCAAAGGAGGCTTCCGCTGAGGCAAAGGAGTCAATTTTGTAATATCTTATAAATGGGGTCACCGATGACCAGGTCGCAGCTCTACAAATGTCCAGAATCGATGCCTGCATTGCCCAGGCTGCGGTGGTCACTGCACTTCTGGTTGAGTGCACTGTGATCCTCCTGGGCATAAGAAGGCTTTGTAACTCATAGGCTTTTGCAATTCAGGCTCTGAGCCAGCAACCTACTGTAGAAGGTGTCACACTGCAACCTAAAGTTGATGGCTGAAAGGAAACAAACAAGGCTTCCGTCCTTCTAAAAGAAGTTATTTTAATGTAAATACGGAGGGCCGTCCTAATGTCCAAGGTGTGCCATTTTTTCTCTAGTGCGTGGGTAGGCTCAGGACAGAAATTAGGCAAAATCAACTCCTGTGAACAATGGAATAAGTTCACCTTGGGCAAGAAGGTAGGGTCCAACCGCAGAACCACCCTGTCTGCATGGAATACGCACAGATCCTTCCTGATGGATAAGGCCGCCAACTCTGAAATACACCTGGCCGAGGTAATGGCCACCAAGAATGACACCTTGCACATGAGAAGTTGAAGGCAGACTTCATGTAAGGGTTCAAATGGGGGAGAAGTGAGTGCCTACAGGACCTTAGCCAAATCCCAGGTGGGGTAACGGTAGACCACCAGTGGCCTCAGATTCGTGGCTTCACCCGAGGGTGTTGGGCCAGAGTAGTAGACACCTTGACCAAAATCACTGAGGCTAAGGCAGCCACTTGTCTCCTCAAGGTATTGGGGGCAAGACCTTTATCCAACCCATCCTGCAGGAACTCTAATACCTTTGCAACAGAAACCCCAGTGGGTTCCAATTGGTTACAAGCGCACCAACTGCAGAAAATCTTACACGTTGCATTATATATCCTGGTCGTGGAAGGTCTTCTGGCCACCTGGATGGTCTGAATGACCTTTGTGGAAAACTTCTCCCGTTTCAGGATCCCTCGCTCAAGCGCCAGACGGTTAATCGAAACCAGGCTGGATCTGGGTGCTTGATCAGACCCTGGCTGAGGGAGATCTTGTGCAGGGGAATTCTCCAGGATCTGGCGACTGACAGGCCCATCAGGTCGGCAAACCAAGGACACCTGGGCCAGTAAGGGTCTACCAACAGAACTTCTGCCCTTTCTATCAGTACTTTCCTGATTGCCCCCGGAATCAGGGGAAGGGGAGAAGGCATACAATAGTCCCTGGAGCCATGTGCACCGGAGAGCATTGACCCCTTCTGCTCCTCGGGCAGGGTATCAAGCAAAGAACCTCGGGAGGTGCATGTTCTCTGGTGATGCAGAGATCCAGAATTGAGCGGCCGAAGTGTTCCGTCATCTCCTGGAATAGACTGGGATGCAGTCACTATTCTGACTGGTCGACTGTGGCCCTGCTCAACCAGTCTGCCTGCACGTTGAATACTCCCGAGATATGTTTTGCTCATAGGGACAATAGGTTTCTCTCCGCCCACCTGCACAATTGAGTTGCTTCCTGCATTAGAGATCTGGAGTGTGTGCCCCCTTGCTGGTTTATGTGGGCCTTGGAAGTACATGTCTCCCCACCACCTCTTGCCTTAGATCCTTGAGCGCTAAGCGGGCAGCCCTGAGCTCTAGCCAATTTAAGTTGTGGGTGAGCTCCTCTCATGACCACCTCCCCTGGGTGACCTGGGCTCCCAAGTGGGCCCCCCAACCATAGAGACTGGTGTCAGTGGTGATGGCAATCCTCTGGGGTTCCCTGTACAAGCATCCCTGATCCATGACTTGGGACTGCCACCAATGGAGGGAATGAAGAACTGGCAAGGGGACACGAACCTTCCTTGGAGAGTTGCCCCTGCTCACCCTCTGGTAAGGGAGCAGGAACCACTGAAGGGCTCAGGCATGGAAGTGGGTCCATGGGACAATCCCGATGCATGATATCATTTTGCTGAGAAGTTGAGACAGCAAGATGATAGGCACCTCTCTGGAAGACAGGATCAGCGACATGACTTCCCTGATACTGTCTCAATGCTCCTGTGAGAGAAAAACCTGCCCGACCAACGTATCTATAATGGCCCCCAAATGTAAGAGCCAAGTCGATGGTGTAAGGTGGCATTTGTCCAGGTGTATTGAGAACCCATGCTCTCAAAGAATCCTGATTGTCGACATCAGATCCTCCTCCACCTGGGGTCTGGAAGAGGATGCTATCAGGATGTCGTCCAAATAGCATTGGATCCTTATGGGTAAGGCTCTGAGGTGTGCCGCTACTGCTGCCAAGAGCTTGGTAAAAGTCCGAGGGGCTCATGACAGGCTGAATGGGAGAGCCCTGTATTGAAAATGGCAGCTGCCATAGCAAAACCTCAGGAACTGACGGTGGTTGGGGTGTATGGGCACATGGAGGCAGGCCTCCGTCAAGTCTACTAAGGCCAAAAAATCTCCCTCCCACAGTCCCTCTAGAACGGAGTGGAGGGAGTGCATCTTGAACCTTTGGTAGATTAGATGTCTGTTGAGCCCTTTCAGGTTGAGGATTGCTCCCCCCCCCCCGAGGCCTTTGGAATCACAAACAACATTGAATAGAAATTGAATAGAAGCACTTAGCGGCAGCTGCAGCTCATCCCAGGCAAGGAAAAATGGATCAGGAGGAGGCAAGTTAAATAAGACGCCGACTCCTGCCCCAGCCCGGGCTACACGGGCTCTCAGGGTCACCTCCACTCCAGTTTCGACAGAAAGCAAAACAAAAACCAGTCCACCAGCAAGGAAAGTCAAAAATTAAAATAACAAGCAAAAAAACGTGAACCGGAAAAAAGGCACAAAAAAATGAAAGTGCTAAACTGGCAAGCCAGCTAGCTGTCAAACCTGATCTAAGCCTCGATGCGAAAAAAAGCTTAATCCGGGGGGTGAATATTCTTCTACAATCCTAACTATTCAGAGCCCTTAAAGGGTGGTCTGAACACGCTGAGACCGAGTGAAGAACTGGGGACCGTTACCGGGGGTGTGTCCTCAGTTTTTCAACTTAGTCTGCAGAGCTAGGAGACTAGACTATCCATCCTGGATTCTCCCTTCGGCTCAGTGGAGAATATGGCAATTTTAATATTTGTTTTACTATAGTAAAAAAAATGAATTTGCCAGTAGCTATGGAAAATTAGGTGATGAGAATTCCCTTTAACAGAGAAGGTGAAACAAGAGAAGACACTATAAATCAATTTTGGCTGCTTATGCAAAGCTGTTTGACATATTTTGTTGTCTTGCATCTGGAATTTTTTGTTAAAAATTACTCATGTTTTTACTGTAGCAGCATTGAAAAACTGAATAATTACATTAACAATATGGCAGTACCCTCCTGTGGCCTAACACAGCATTTACTATTTGTAACAGGAAAAGAAGAACAGAAAAATAATAGAAGTGTTGAATAGAAGAAAAGTTAAGAAACTTTTATGAGTATTCTATGCCAGATTAAAGCAGTTCTGAATCTCTGCATTCCCAATATCAGAACTGAAAAGCTAAGATGGTTTATTTGAAAATAGGGCAGAAGACATACTGAAATTTAATCAAAAATGTTTCTGAACTGAAATGAGTATAGCATCTTTCAGATTTTATTAAAGCAGTTGTGTTTTTTGTGTGTGTGGCAGATATCTATTTGAATATGATTAAAACATTTACATCTCTTTTCAGGTCATGTATTAATTAAGTGCTACCAGGCTACTGAATACTTTCCCCCTTTTCTCCTCTCTTTAAGTTGGAGGTGCAAGGCTTTTTATTGCTTCTGAACCTGAAGTAGCTTGGGCCAGGGAAATAATTTACATTATTCTTGATATTTCAAGCTAACAGGAGACAATTAAGATTCAAAGAACTTCTGAAGTTTTCAAGAATGAAAACAATGGCAGTGTGGAAGTTCCCTCAGTTAAAGTATTAGAGGACAGATTAAAGAGACTTAAACATTACTGAAGAGAGAGTACTGTATAGACCACGGGAAAATTCATCTTCAAGTTAAATGAGAAACTTAATGTCCTGACTTTAAATGAGAAATTCAAACTTAACGTCTTGACTTTAAATGAGAAATTCATTCTCACTTTGTCATGTTGAGAATATTGCAAGGATTCAATGTGAATAGCCTGGGTAAGTTGCCACTGCTAAAGGGATGCAAGGCCAATCTGACTTGATTGGCTATTTCACATAGATGGAATAAGAGGTCTTCTAATCTAACTCTATCTTTATTCTTTCATCCCAGATAAATGGTTGTTCATCCATCGCTTCTTGTTCTGCCATCAGGTGCTTTGGAGAATAAATCAATCCTCTTTTCCCTGTGGCAGTCTGAGTATTGGGAAACAACTATCCTTATCACTCTTATCTTGGTTAAGTTAAACATACCTAAGTTTAGCCTCCAAAATCCAGACCTCTCATTATCTCTGTTGTTCTCTGCACTCTTTCTAGGGCTTCAGCATATTTTTTGTATCATGGTGACCAGAACCAGATGTAGTATTTTAAGTGTGGCCTTATTAGTACAATACAGAGAGGTACTATCATTTCTTGTGTTCCGTTATCCCTGTTGATGCAGCCTAGGATTGCATTGGCTTTTTTGTCAACTGCAACATACTGCAGGCTCATACTTAAGTGGTGGTTCCCTCTCACAGATATTACTGTTGAGCAAGGTACTACCTATTTTGTATCTATGAATTTGGTAGTTCCTGCCTAAGTGTAGGATCTTATTTTTCTTATCACTGAATTGCATCTAATTCAATGCATTATTGAATCAGTTTCTGTGCATTTGCAAAGGAATGTTTGGATGAATAAAATGTTGGGTCAGTGCCCCCAGTGAGAAGTAGGGTCTACAGTGCTTACTTCGGATGCTCTGAAGGAGTTCTTTCCTCAAACTGTGACTTTAAACACACATTTAAAGATTTCCATAGCCCTAAAAACTGCTGAGTACAGATTCATTATCCATATACCCATGATTGAGGCAGTTACCATAGCATCTTCCTCTGCTGGATATAGAAAAGTTTTAGCCTATTTAAAACAAAGAAGAGATTTCTAGGGAAAATGTGGGATTAAGGAATGGGGCTGACTTAATTTGAAATCTCCAGGAAATTAGAGAATATGTTTCCAATGCTATTATTAAGTCCTATACTTTTCCAAGCCAATTCTGGTTCCTCTATAACTTTCTTGTGTGCCTATTACTTAAAATTCAGCTCTGCAGAATTATACCATTTAGAATAAGAAACTCTGGCAATCAAAGTTGCCTTGCAACTTGGTGTCACCATCTAGAAAAAGCCTGCCATCAGAGAGAAGTACATATTGATCATTGAAATTTGGGAGTATTTACAAACTGCCATAAGTTCAACCAGCATCAGATGATAATCACTGTTCCTATTTCAACTTCTGAATAGCCAGTCGCCACAAGCTAATGCCCCTGAAACAGAAAATTATGATTGCAAAATATGTATCTTCCCTCAATAAATACCATTTTCTGGAAAAGTTTTCATAGTCATTGTGGTGGTTTTGGATCAGGAACAGAGCACGATACAAAATTGTCCATCATGGAATTGAAAGATACTCCTAGAAGATATTTTCAAAATTTTCATCAGCTTCTTGCAGATGAACAAATCTACATATTGTTTATTTATAGGCAGATTTCAAAACTGCATTTTTGATACAAATATAGGCACTACTGTTAACCATCTAGATACAAGATTCCTTTATATGCCAGTCATTTCCTGTTTTTCAGTGCAGATGCTCATGATTCAAATGAGTGTGCTGTATTTTTTTTTTACTATTAGTCTAAGAATGGCAAACCTGTTGTTTTAAACTATGATAGCACCAAACAAGAATATTTGTATAAAAAAATAATTAAAAGCCAGTCAGAAATTAAATAGCTTCTCACATTTATTAATTATATTAAATTAATTACTGTAGTAGGCTTATAATTTGCTGCATAATTTCTATTCACTTTTGATTACTTGGGAATAACTATTACCACTGCTAATTCAATACATGTATAGGACACTGGGTATAATCTTATAATCTCATAAGCATGATTCAGGACAGCTAACAGTAAAAAACAGAGAAAAACCAAGTTTAAAACAATAAAGATAACATAATTTAGTAGCCAAGAACACTCAATTAATACAAAACGAGCTCACTCATACTACAATATCAGGTCTCCAGCCTTGATGCCAAAGCCAGGGTTTCAATGTTTTGCAAAAGACCAGTAGAATAAGTCTCCTCTCTTGGGGAATGATTTTCCAGAGGGTAGGTGCCATGGCAGAAAAGGTCTTTTCTTAGGTCCAACTGCCTGGCACCTTCTTGTGGATAGAACCCCATCATGTCTTTCCTGCTGGTTATGGCCACCTGTTTAATGTCTTATGTATGGCAAATACCTAACATTTCAGTTGCCGTTCTCCCTCTGATTGTTGTGCTTAGTCACCATTCTATATTTATATCTTGTTTATTATTATATGAGTTTTTCACTTCTTTTTTGTTTGCTTTTATATTATATGCCTCCCAGAGTTATCTATCTGAGTTGGGGGGGCATTATAAATCTTAGAATAATTAAATTTACTCTGCCTTCTGTGAGTGAAGAGACTTCTTTCACATATTCCTAAACTTTTTAATTTCAAATGCTGCATTTCTTGCACCAATATACTCAAGAACTTATTTGCTTGCCAACCTAATCTATTTTAAAATATGGGAAAGTATGGCAATTATTTTCAAAAACAGGTCAAGATGAAATAACATCAATTTTACACTTAAAACCTAACTTTTTAAAATAAAAACCTATACAGAAGTACAATAAGGTTGGGTATTTTAAATCTTGACAAGCAATGCAAGTACTTGAGTAGGTGATTTTTTTTCAAAAAAGAAGCAATTGTTTCTTCTAAAACTGAAGAACAAATCGCATTGCCTAAACCACTTGAAAGAATATTTATAGTCACACGCTCCTGAAAACTGCTTGGTGATGAATAAATCTATTAGCACCTTCTTGAATGTGACATACTAATCTACTTCAAAGATATTAATGTTGTTCCCATTTCTGTCTCTTTGGCAATTTTAATCTAACAGAACTGCAGTATCTAATTATGGTAAGATTTAGTAATCAAGAATTGGATTGATAGTTGAAGCTCTAATTTTACTAAGTAGAAAAAAACGATACAATTATGTGCAGGTGTGCATTGCTTTCCTACTCCAGCCCAATAGTGTGCATTTGTATTACTAAGTTCTGTCTACATGTAGTTTGCAAAACACCTCATTCTATGACTTCTACGAAAAGATACATCACTGAGGATGTCAAGGAAATTATTTTCTGCAAATGTATTTGCAGTAGGAAGTACAGTTTCTTGCAATCTCAAAATTCAAGAGTAAGACAATGTTTTTTTTTTTAAAGTGGTATGTGCTAGAAGAATAAAATGAGGCTATTCTATAAGAAATCCTAGGACACTGAAGATTGTCCTAGAAATAAAGTAATAAACCCTCATTTTATGCTCAGCATGTATATTTGTATAAATAAACATTGCCTTCAGTGACCTGCTTCCAAGGAAAGCCAGGTAACTGCTGGCAGCACTGAAGCTCCTCACAGTTCAGAGATGAGTATACAAATTTAGCTATTCTGACTGGAGCAACACAGAAACCTATAAAAATATTCACTGACCTTTTAAATGTGTAATAAATATAAAGTAAACCCCCCTACCTCCAAAATGCAGACAAATTCATACAAGAAATTAAAACTGGGTGTACTACAACTGAGAAAAACAATAGTGATTTTGCCAGACTGGAGATACTTTGATGACATCCTTGAGAATCCCATCTTCCTAAGATTACATTCTAAGGAATGTAAACAATGCAGCAGTCAATCATTCAAACAGAATTATGATTTTTTTTTTCATCTGCAGAATCCCAATCCCCTATTACAGAGGTCAAATAGCAAAAAGGAAATTTCTTATTTGGAAGAGTGTTTAACACATTTGTAGCTATTTGTATATTATCCCTAGTTTTGCTGATGTGAGCCACATTCACAGTTGCTAAAAACATTGATAGCCCATAGTTTGTTTGTTTTTTGCTACACTAAATATAAGTGGCCTCAACTTATACAGTAAGTCATAAACTTAGAAACAGTTTAGAACCAATGTGTATTTCTGAAACAGCTACCCCCCCCCCAATAAACTTGTGGCAGAAAGATTTTAAAGATTTCATTTCAACACAAATGAAGATGAAAATATTCCAGGTCCGTCTGCAAAGAGATGTACGCCTGTAAATCACTTGCAAGGTTTTCATGATTTGAATTAAACAAATGTCTAGTGCATGCCAATCCTGTTTTGCAACTCCTATTTCAGCAATGAAGACTCCATGTTAGATTATGAAATATCTTCAATATTTTTGTGCAGTAGGAATGTCCAGTTTATGCAATGTATTTTATATTTTTTCACAGAGGATATTTTATAGAAGAAAGCATTTTATGTAAATGCATTTTAACATAAAGAGGCAAACTTATTTTAATTATTGAATACCTCAATTCTAAATGTCCTTCATACAAGTTTCATTACCAGTGGATCTTATTCCTTAAGGCAAATATCTACAGCCTCAAATTTTTGAGGGGTGCCGATAAATTAGGCCTTACTCATGGCAAGAAAACTGTGGTTTTCTTGGCAACGTTTTTGGAAGTGGCTTGCCACTGCCTGCTACCTAGGGCTGAGCGAGGGACTGGCTCAAGGCCACATTAACCACCACCGCCTCCTCCTTTCTAGTCTGACACCTTCAGCATGAGACCAAACTGGTTCTCTTATATAACCTCAATTACCAGGGATAATTTTACAACTGAATAGCGCAACGCTTGCAGCTAATTCATGACTAAGCCCTGGAACTCAATGGGATTATATATTCTTAATTTTCACAAAAGCAATTTAGTATTCTTTATTTTTTATTTTTAAAAAGCCCTGCCTTTCAAACTTGAGAGTCGTCTTAACGTTTGGCATTAACTCCTCACCATATTCCGCTTTCTTCCCATCTTTGCTTACAGACTCTACCCCCTACGTCCAAAAATAAAATAAAATAGCAAGACTGCCCGCTAAATTTCCCGACGTGATAAAAATCGCACTTTCTACCATCTTAAACGCCCACAAAACCCGCTTGAAGCCCAAAATGGTAGCAACGGTCACGTGAGGATCTTCTTTTTTTTTTCTTCTCTGACACCGCGAGGTCCGCGCATGCGTTATGGTCTTTTCCCACCTTTCTCGGGAGCGAGGCGAGATAGAGAAGGTAGTTACCTTCGCCGTCCGCAAGGGAGCGGAAGCGAGCGATGAGAAGTTCGAGCTCCCGAATCTGGGTCAACCAGGTGCGTAGCAGGCAAGCGCCTGCGCGGGAAGAACACGTCGGTGGGCAGGGGGAAACTTCTGTCAAGCGGCAACGCCCACTCTAGTCCGTAGTCGCGGAAGTGGGTCTCGGTGGCGTCGCGCCCGCCCCCCTTCTCAGCCGCTATGCTGCCTGAATCCCGGCGGACTGAGGCGCGGCGATCGACGTAAGTTGCGGGGAGGGGGCGCCTATCATTTAGGCGAGATCTGGCTTCTGCGTCAGAAGCCTGGGCCTGGCTCTGACTCTGCGGAGGCCGGTGAGGTCAGCAGAGATTGGAAGGTAGAGAAAGAGCCTCGGGAAAAGAGCCAGTTGGTTCGGAGATCCGGATTAGCGGCGGGGACATGTAGAAGGGGCTGAAGGGAAGGACGTACCGGTAGCTCGCGTGGGAAGCCGCCTTCTGATGTTGACTAGCCTTCCTTGCCAAGCTCCCCGGCTCAAGTAGTTTACGTTGCACTCTGGCTTGGCGGCTGTCGGTGGATGGCCAGGCAGGTAAGCTATCCCTAAGAATAGCTTCAGGGGACCAAAATACTTTCAAAGTCGTGGTTTTCCAGGAGAGGGTTGGGACGGTTGTGTGCCTCATCTGACGCCTGACTTTGCGAGGATTTCTCCCCGCAAGAGAAAGACTTGATGCAGGTAAAACGGTAAACCCAAAAGGGAGGGATGAAATGGAGATCTCTCGCCTAGAAGCTCTTCCTGGATACCTGTTGTTTTGTTTCATCGCTGTTCACTAAACCAAAAAAAAAAAAAAGCAAAGAATAAGGCCAAAACCGTGAGTTTTGAGTGAGGTGGTGGCAATATGCACACAATAAAGCAATTAAAAGTCTTCAAGAAGGATCAGGGAGGCCTGAACCCTCCCTGGGGTTCATGGAGAAAAAAAGAAAAAGAAAAGTCAAGCGGTAGCCTAAATAAGTATTTCTCAGCAATTCATCCAGAGTCTGTGATTCATTATGAACTGAAAATCTGTTTGATGTAAAATTCCATGTGTCTGGCTGTGCTTCCCACAGCTGTTTGTAAACACTGGTATAGCTGCTGGACATAACTGCATCCCCCCCCTCCCCAACATCTATGTAAGTCTGGTCAGTGCATCTTGAAAATGGGTCAAGATGACACTTTGGGTGCTTTCATTTTCTATGTCTTTTATTGCTAGCATGTTACAAAGGTTAATGATCTCACCAGGCTCAAAATTGACTCAGCCTTCCATCCTTCTGAGATGGGTAAAAATGAGGACCCAAATTCTTGGGGGCAATATGCTGACTCTGTAAACCACTTAGAGTTTGCTGTGTTCTGCTTGATTGGTGTTTCTAATATCTTCTGTCTGTTTTTTGGCTCTTTTTGTATCTTGATTGGCTGGCAACATTGTGTTACTTTATTGGAGGCCTTTAGTGCAGCTTGGCTCCGGGTAAATGGACGGCTATCGTTAGTTAGGAAGCTAGGTTTCATCTGGGTGTCTGGTTGGGGTGTTTTTGAGCTGGAGATATTAGGGGGGATCTGTTTGTGCCCAGGTGCTTGCCTGGCTTGTGGTGTGGATATTTTTTTGTTTTTGAGTGCATTTGGAAGCCTGTACTCACAAACAAAAAAAATATCCACACCACAAGCTAGGCAAACGTCTGGGCACAAACAGATCCCCCCTCATACCTCCAGCTCAAACACGCCCCAACCAGACACCCAGATGAAACCTAGCTTCCTAACTAACGATAGCCATCCATTTACACGGAGCCAAGCTGCACTAAAGGCCTCCAATAAAGTAACACAATGTTGCCAGCCAATCAAGATAAAAAAAGAGCCAAAAAAACAGACAGAAGATATTAGAAACACCAATCAAGCAGAACACAGCAAACTCCAAGACCAATAAACACAGACCAAGACTCCCAACCAATCAGGATGAAAAAAAAAAAACACCATTCTGGCACAGCAATAGGCTGCCCCAAATTTAAATCTGAAACACTGTAAAAGTCTGACTCACACATGAACACTATACAGAAGCCTGATGATGGCAGATGAGATTCTATCGAAACGTTGCTACAATTTTAAAAGCACAGCTACTATGAGGTGGGAAAATACCCGAACTAAGCTGAATGCCATACACACACACATACATCATGAAAGAATACATCTATGATGGCTACTGTTTGTTCTGGCAGGTTTTGAAAAGGTGCAAATGCAGAAGTCCTCATTGCAAATTGGAGTATACAAACAGACTTCCAGGGAAAATTGTGCTTAGTTTATCAGACAGCTGTAGGAAATAGTGTCAATATATAACTAACTGCATGTAATTTGGTACATATGGGAGCATATGTTTTAAAATGCATTCTCTATTTTTTTTTACTGAAATTGGCTTTTTAACACAATTATAGTTATTGAAGATAAACAGTTACTACAATAATCCATTTAGTTCTCCCTAGAACAGAGTGAGGCCAGTGACATGAGATAACTAGGGGGCAGTACAGTTTATCAATCTGCTTAACTCCTGTCTCAGATACAATAGGATAGCATATTAACCTGGCTGTAAGGAAGAACTTACAGAATTTATTTTTCCAAACTATGGCAACCTTAAGACTTGTGGACTTCAACTCCCAGCTATGTTGGCTGGAGAATTCTGGGAGTTGAAGTCCAGAAGTCTTAAAGTTTACAAGTTTGTAGACATCTGTTCTATGTAAATGAGACTAGAGTCAGTTGTAATGATGATTACATTCTTGCATTTTCTGAAAAGTTGAGAAACTGTTCTGAAGTAATGTTTTGGCAGATTATAATAGAATTTCTTTACTGTTTTATATAGCCTAGAAGTGCAAGCAGGCAGATGCAGGTAATTGCCTCATGGCCACAATTAACCATTGGGATGAACATCATTCATCCAGCATTGTGTAACGTGGACCAGCATTTTAGGTAAGGAAATACTCCTACAGAAAGATGTTTCAAAGCCTCACTATATTTAATTTTATCATTCTAATTAATACTAAAACATTCATAAAAGTTTGCTTATATGTTTTCCCCCAGAAATATGTATTCTGAATCTAACAATCATCTTGATTCTGTTTTATTGTTACAAGTATATATTGTTTTATTGTTATGTAAACCAAAAAGTTATCTTCTGCAAGACTATCATATATCTTGGAAAACATTGAAATGGAAGAGTTCTATAATGAAATTATATTAATTTAAGTTTCTATGACTATTTCTGGTTAATTTAGCATTTAATATATTAATAAATATTGTTCCAAAATGTCATGACAGCTGTATAGCCAGTTTCTACACTTAGGTATATATTTACTCAAAATGTATGTGATTTTTAGTCAAATATTGATATTTGTTTTTTCATATTAAAATAACTGATCTGCATTTAATAAACATTTTAAATTAGTGTGTATCTTTTCAACCCTGTGCTCTAGTATGAGTAGTTTCTTTTTGCCAAACCCATTGGTAAATCTTGATAAATCTCATATTACTCAGAATTAGGTTCTCAACATTGATTTCCACTGGCAGGGAAAAATAGCATGTCTTATAACCTAATTCTATTTTATTATTAACTAGATTTATATTTTGATTTTTTTTATTCAGAAGATAAAGGCAAAGTATTATAGGTTTGTTTCCTCATTTTTAACTCCCATAACAACCTATGGGTATAAATTCAACAGAGATAAATAATTGGTCCAAAGTCACTCAGTGAGCTTCTGGGGCAACTCTGTATCCCCAGTGGAAGTCTAACATCTTAGCCACTTCACAACGCTGGTTGTCATCATGTTATGAATATTTATATGGTATAAATTTACATTTAATTTACTGCAGCTTAGTGTTTGATCAGGGCTATTCTTATATTAGGGCTATTCTTACATCAGGGCTATTATATTAGGGCTATTCTTACATCAGGGCTATTCTTATATTACTAACAAACTTCAACATCTTGCATCCTAGAATGCTCTAGCATCCACATGGATGGCATAGATATAACCAGCTTTTTTCTTTCTACTCTGTACAGATATTCATTGGCATATTGCCAATGGGCTTAGATATTAACATGGCCATAATGATTACTAGCTATTGACATAATTTATCTAATTGTCTTTAAAAGCCATTTAAATAATGGCTACTGCTGAATTTTATACCAACAAAATATGCCATATGTATTTTTTCCTTTTTTTTTTTTTTTTTTGCCTATTCTGAATTTCCTGCCAGTTGGCAAAAATTAATTGTAAGTTCTAATGTTTCATGGAGAGATAATTTTCTCATCTTTTTTCTCAGTGCCTACATTATCATTATGTTAAATATTTTTTGCAATGTCACTATAAAGTAAAAAAAAGACATATATTTGAGGAATCCTATTTTTTATGTTGCTCAAATTTTGAAATGCTTGTAAGGTTATAGTTTTAGTCTCCTCATTCTTATTTATGCTAGAGCAGTCTGTTTAGAAAACATGAGGATTGGAGCCTCATTCATGCTTTCAAAATGTAACCAGATGAAGATAGTTGGTGAAAATCAATCCTACAGGATCTGGACTTATAGCAGCCATATGAATGTTAGATAACAGCAATGAAATTTGGATACTCACTTTGTTGTCATGTACAGTTGGTCCTCAATTTATGACTGGTCGAAGATACAACCAACCTGAAAAAGGGGATTTATAATCTCAATCTGAAGCTATCCTTGTTGGAGCCTCCCTGCCATCATGTGACCACATTTCAAATGCTTGGCATCATGGTCAAATTTACATCCGTTCGCAGTATGCTGTGATCATGTGATTGCATTTAACAACAGTTTAACTGAAAACAACAATGTTAATGCTGCATTTGCTTAATGACCACTGCAAAAAAGTCATAAAACCAGGTTGATCATCTGTCTGACCTGTTTTATAACCACTATGCAGGCTTCATTATGATCATAACTTGAGGACTACCTGTTGTCAATGTTTGAATTTTTTAGCCCAAATCTGATAGCCATAACCATATCCATATTCTACAAAGCTGGCATTCTGTCATAAAAGCCTCGAGAGCTATTTTCTAGCTATTTGTTTTTGCTGTTGCTTTTGCACATAAATGATTACAGTTTAATGTTATCAGATGAACGTTGATGAGTTTAAATGTGTGTATTTACTTTTTCATAAGTAAAGCCACAAAGAAATTGGAAATTTTCATTTCCTTTCTTATGAAAGCTTAGAGTTGGTCAGTTATTGGTTTTCAGGCTAAGATTTCAATAATTGTAGTTAAAATTCACAATTTTCTGAATTTGGATGCAATAAATACTAAACTGCATTTCGCAAAAAGCGAAAGCTTAATCTTCCAAAGTGGATTACCGTATATACTCGAGTATAAGTCGAGTTTTTCAGCCCATTTTTTGTGCTGAAAAAACCGCCCTCGACTTATACTCGAGTCAGATTACCCTCTGAAAAAAAAATGGTGTGGAGCTCCGAAGCTGGGCAGCCGCTTCCCTGCTTCCGTGTTTCCTTTGCAACTTTTAAGCATGGGAGGGGGAGGCTTTTCTGAGCTTTAGGCTGAGAAAGCAACGCAAGTGGAGGTCGCTCCACTCAGTTTCATTTCCTCAGCTCCAGCTGCTTTCAGTCCACTCGGGAGGAGGGGGAGGAGGAGGGGGAGGCTTTTCTGAGCTTTAGGCTGAGAAAGCAACGCAAGTGGAGGTCGCTCCACTCAGTTTCATTTCCTCAGCTCCAGCTGCTTTCAGTCCACTCGGGAGGAGGGGGAGGAGGGGGAGAGAGAGAGAGAGAGATATCATAAGAACGGCTCTTGGTTTTTTTCTTGCAAGGGAGAGAGTGACTCCTGCCTACCACTGTCATCATCATCATCTTTTGGGTTAGTGAATCAATCAAACCTTTCATGATAGTGAGATCGTTTCCCAAATTTCCCTTAAATCAGGGAAGAAATCAGAAACAAACCTTTGGGCTGAGAATAAGCTTGTTCCTATGATGCCATTTTTGTTCACTGCAGTGTGAAAAAACACACTTCTTTTTCTTCATCTTCTTGTTCCCTATTTACTGGTCTCTTTCAAAGAGGAAATTGTGAACATCAAACTTATTCTCAACTGTCCTAGTGAAAGTTTTTATTGGCATCTATTTTTATTTTTGAAATTTACCAGTAGCTGCTGCATTTCCCACCCTCGACTTATACTCGAGTCAATAAGTTTTCCCAGTTTTTTGTGGTAAAATTGGGTGCCTCGACTTATATTCGGGTCGACTTATACTCGAGTATATACGGTACTCTGAAACAGGTTTGCCAAGTTGGTTGTTATAATGCTAAATGAGTTTCTTATGCACAAATGAAACTGTTCATTCTCTCTTGCTTCAGGAGACAAAAAGATGCACAATATAACTATAGCACTACACTGCATTCTCACAGCTTGAGAAGCACAGTACAAAGTGCTGAAGGAAGGGTGGTAGGGCATTTGCCATTCAGCACTCACACAGTCAAGAGAAGGGGAGTAACAAATTGCTTGAGTGTGTTATGTTATTTACAAATTATCCTAAACACAGATCTGTATCCATGGCACTCTTCTCTATGTAGAATATGTTATTGGAAGATGAGTTCTGAAAGTTAAAACAACATATTTTGTCTTTACCAATTTCTTAAGTTTGCACAAAATCGTAGAGGATTTTTTAGCTTCCTTCCTTAGAATTTCCAGATAATACTGTAAAATTATTAACACTGGTAGCCTTTATATTTTTCAATATTAATCAAATATTAATCAAAGTGCATTTGCTTGAAGAATTACTTGTACTGTATCACAGATGAGCTCAGTATGTAATATAATTTGTAATATACTTGTACCGTAATATCAGTGCAATCAGAATAAATAATGATTTACAGATAAAATATACGGTTCAATTCACTATACTATATATAAAAGAAATTAGAATGAATTTTCTTCTCCAAGTGATGTCATCTTTAAAGAGCTTAATGGAAAAAATATTTCTTTTTACATTTGTGTTTCATATCAGAAACTTTTCTGTCAGCAAATAGATTGTACATAATATAGATTTTGTAATTTTTGAAGCATGCACTTGAAGAGTATCATCCGTAGCATTTTTATGAATACAGGCAATCTGTTAAACCACTGTTAAATAATTCAAAGTACAGACTTTGTGGTGCTTTGATATCACAAGTATCCAACTGAAAAATATCCATGATATCTTTCAGTTTCCTCTTTAATTAGCTATATGGTGATGTTTCATATGGTTAACCAGTTTTGGATATATTTGTATTCAAAACATAAAATAATCCCCTTAAACAAGCATTAGTTCCAAACCCTAACTTAGTCCCTTCCATGGGTTTCTTTGATGGATGACTTCACAGGTCAATCATTCTCCTGAGATTCTACCCTGCTCTGCAGTTAAATGCTTTCATTCAGTCAGAAAAACTCAGCAATGGAATGGATGTTCAGACACCAGAAAGGTGTTTGTACTAGGCAGGAATTTCCACATTTTCTGAAGTATATATGGGCATGTGCACCTCTGATTCAAGGCCAGCTGATTTGTGAAACTAGCCATCAGGCTGGAGTGAATTTAACATACTTGAATCTATTTGAGTATATATTGTTATATATGAAATATTTTGTGTTTTATTTATTCTGAATAAGATACCAGGCAAAGTTTTATGATGTACAGGTCAATAATCTCTACAATATTCTGATCTGTACTTAAATTGGCTGAAAATAAATATAACTGTTTTTTACATTGCATGATCTAGCCAGTATTTTATGTTGAATTATAATGCATATTATCTCTGAAATATAAGTATAATATGTATAATATCTTACTTAAAGCATTAGGGTAATATTAAGAATGTTATTACCATGCATTAACAGAAGTCATAGTGGACTTATTAATGTCCTCAGTGCTAGAGTAGTCCATGTAATGTTATTTTCTGGAGAATTTTATGATGGAATCATACGATCTTTCCCCAAAAATAAGACTGGGTCTTATATTAATTTTTGCTCCAAAAGACGCATTAGGGCTTATTTTCCAGTTAGATCTTATTTTGAGCGGGGAAACATAGTTGAAACTTTGAGGCCCAATACTACAATTGGGAATGCAGTGCTGTGCAACCAATCTGTTGGTAAAAATGGCATCCATGAGAATAGAATTTCTGTTGGGCACTTTCTGAAGAGTAGAACTTAAGGCCACATTATTCTTCTACCCAGTTAAATTATTTGTTGACTGGAAAAACAAAACATTTCTTTGGGTTTGTATATCCTGGATCCAGAAGGTATAATATGGAAAACTGGTTGGTTACTTGGTTTATTTATTTCAGTGGGTCTGCTGTATTCTGTTGTATTCCATTTTAAAACTGAAAAATAGCAGAAAAGTTTATACAGGCTTGATTTTCTATTCAATATATACATAGCGTATTAATACATACAGATCTTAATCAAAGGATGAAATGATAAAACATTGGTAGTGTGGTCTGTTGTATTTTGCTTGATTGCATGTTTTAAAACAGGAGTTGTATGTTGACTCTGCAACCCTTTCGGGGCTTAGCTCAAAGGTACCTGTGATTCGTACATCAGACCCATTTGATTTTACAAATGCATGTACAAACATGCATACTTGTAAGGATTCCTGAGAAGGATATGAACCTTGAACCTCATCCATAGTTCCACTTATCATTATCCTTGCAATATATCCTCTGCCAGATAGTTGCTTGTATGTATTTTAAAAAATGATATGAGAATTATAATTTCTTGAATTTAATAATGTCTCCTCTTATTGGTAAGTTTTCATATGTCCATATAAACTTTTCATATGTCCATACAAACTTTCATACTAATTCTCTACCACAGTATATTGTTAATTACATTCTGTGTCTTATTTACTAGTCATTCTAATTTAGTAGTATTAATGTATATATTTGTATACATTTCAAATATAATATTTTCTTCAAAATATTTTTAAGTGAACTTAGTGTATGCAACGGTTGCTGGAGTAACATCCCTGGTGGCTGAATTCTTCTGACCACAGAAAATATACAGCAGTGATGATAGCAGTAGAGATATCCTCAGCAATGTTATCCCTTGATTGAAGGTAACTGCTTTTCAGAACGGTCTGAACCTTTGGATTCCAGTCCATCTTGCCTCTGGAAAATGCCATGATTTGGGGGTGAGAGGATGGATGGGAACATCTTTAATATTTCAAAAATATTTGGCTACAGTGGTCCAAGTTTTAAAAAGGATAACAGGCTCTGGTGATCTGAAACATTGTTGAGCTCTGTTATTAATCAAATTTAAAACATTTCTCCCTACCCCACTCAAACATATAGTAAAAGACTTTTATGTATCTTTCTTACTGTTTCTACAACCCACACCATATTATTTTACTTATATCCCTGTATTCTTCATGTGAGAATAATCTGTTTTAAGATTTTCACCCCAAAAGAGATTTAAACTATGAAACTACAACTACTAATCTTTTAATTGGCACACTGATTTCAGGAGGAGAAATTGCAGCTTTGTTAAGGAACTAATAAATTTGTGTACGGCAGTAGTTGGGCTTAATATACTACAACATTATTTCTATTTTTTTTATTGAATAAATAAATATGTTCTGCCCATCTCATGAGAAAGTGACTCTGATTGCTTAGATTGAGTGTCAGGTATCTTATATCCCTGAACTTGTTCTTTGTGAAGGTTCTTTTATAGAAGATAAGGTTGACAAAGATAACTAGTCTATTGGTTCTATTTGTTATTTATTATTATCTATTATTAGTTCTCTGAATATTGGTCTGTATTTGGGGGTGAAGATACCTTATATGAGTAGGAGGAATGCCATTTCATGGCCTACAGTAGGTGTTGGAATAATCATTTGTTCTGCTCCTAGGCCATTCTTATTTTAAACTTCTTCACTAGTAATCTCAATGAGACAAATTTGGTGGATGTGGCATCAAACAATTAGGCTTACAATTGACCTTATCCAGTTTTTGAGAAAAATTAATTTCAGTTACAGCACTTGCACTAGTTCGGTGTATTTCAGCTTACCTTAAAGATAGCTCAGTGTCCCAGAGATAAATGCTTCTTTTCAATAAATCCTATTATCCTGTCAATTCTGTTTTGCATTTGCTTTACCTAGATCCAGGAAAGGGTTACATGATAGTAAATTAAAGAAAAGGGTAATCCAGACTGTCTTTTGTCTGATGACCAGAAAAATTAATGATTATCATGGTTAAGATGCTCGCCTGAAAACCAGAACTCGGTTCTAGCCCTGCCATAGGAATGAAAGATGGCTGAGTGACTTTCGGTTGGTTACTCTGTCTTAGCTTAATCCACCTCACAATGTGATTGTTGTGGATAAAATAGAAGAAGGAAGGAATATTATGTGTGTTCACTGCTTTGAATTATTTTTGAAGGCAGAATAAAAATCTAATAAACATGCTCACTTATGCATGGAATTACATTGTTGGAGACATTTTATGTAACATCAATTTGTACTCTGAAATAGTATGCATTGAATAGTTTTAGAACCTGTACTGCACAACAGAATTTCTCGATATATTTCATAGGTCAAAGAGATGCAGATAGGATTATGTATTCAGATACAACTTTTCCATTCTGTTTTACCATGTGCATACATATAAAGTTTTACTGTAATATATGTAGTCTTAATCACTTATTTTTGTTTTATTCCTGGATTTAAGTTTCAGATTAATTAATTATACTATAACTGATTAAACTGATAATGAAAGTCCAGTATAGTTGATAAAATGGTAAATTTGTTAAATAAATTTGAAACCATTAATCCTAAGTTTTATTTCATTAAATTTTATTTCATTAAAGCTTTCCATCAAAGGAAATGAGAATGCCATTTTGAAGATTTTACTTGCCAGCTGCAATTTAACATGCAATTAATTAGACAATTTTTAGTTGGACATTCTTACTTAGTCAATTTAACAAGTCTCAAAAGTCTAGGGCCAGATCAAGGGTAGAACCACAGCACACAGCCCCCTCCTCCCCTCAGGTATGGCAAGTCCCGGATTGGGGCTCAATAACAAGTTAATAATTGCTAGAGCCAAAAAAAGTATAATTAACATAAATACTATAAAACAGATGTCTCTATTACTAGCAGCTTTGTACATTTTAATTATGAAGGGGGAAAGAGGAGATGAACACTTGAATAAAGAAATTTACATAGTAGCTTTTCAACCAATCCAATGTTGACCTTTTTAATTGACATTTTTCCCCTTTAGTTTTTATATCTAGATTCATAGGTCTTTAGTAGAGTCTTTCTATTAAATGTTCTTTGGAATCTAGAAACTTGTATTTATAGGGAATGAGTTAAATATTTCATTGTGTAAAATTAAGCATACTTTAAATACTTGATTGAAGCTAACATTATTTATCCATTCAGTACCAGTAGCCTCAGCTTTATGGTCAAAAATTCAAATTGTTGCCAATTAGAGAAAAAAAAACATAAAAATAAACTATCCTCTTATTTTTTTAAATGGGTCTTTTTATGATATGTCTTGTAAACTTATTTTCTGGTATTAAGCAGTTTCTTTAAGTTTCAATTTGCATGTATTAAGTTATTGGGTTTATAGGCTGCTGCAGTCTGCTGATTCTGGTTGTATGGAACAGTTAAAACATATAATCATGTAAAATAGCAATTAGAAATATGATTCAGGAGTCATAATTAAAAATATTAACAGTTGTAAAGAAAGTCTCCCAAACAAGAGGCCAATGGAACAATCTACCCTCCTTGACTTTATTGATTATTTCAATTTATATGGTTGCCTACCTCAAATTCATGACTGGGTAGCTAACAGTCTTAAAAGAAAAAGAAAAAAACATTTTTTTAAAAAACAAAAACACTGCACATAGGATAGCAGCCTGGCTAAAAACAAACTCATCAGTCACAAGTTGACATAACTAATGAATGTGCTCAGCCCCACCTCCTAACCCCCAGACTTGATGGAACAACCCATTTCTTAAAAGAGAAAGGTTAGGGTCACATAATGTGCAGAATGCTATTTTAGAGAAGGGGAACAGTGACTGAATGTTCATATATACATGGTCGTAAAAGTGATCCTCTAACTATGGGGGACATGTGAGGAGCTCACAGATACTACCATACAAGTAGATATTACAGGGAGAACATGATCCTGCAGATATCCAGGCCCTGAACTATGAATGGTTTTTAAAGTGTCAACTAGCTTCTTAAATTGTATTTGGAAGTCAACAGGCAACAGAAACATACATCATTACCAAAGCTACTGCATTCTAAACTTCCAAATGTCTCAAATGCTTCTAAATGTTCTCATTGGTAGCTCCAGGTACAGTGCACTACAGTAGTCCAATTAAAAAGTGGATAAGGCATGAGTAGACAGTGAATATTGGCTGCCATTCTAGAACAGAGCAGTTTAGATGGAACTGAGCAAAGGCTTCCTAGCAGTAGCTGTCATCTGCTCCTAAAGCAGGAGCTGTGAGTTTAGAGGATTCAGAGCACTAAAGCAAGAATTCCCAAGCTGTGAACTAAAACTGCTCAGGGAAATGCAAAGTTATTCAAAATTAATAAAGGAATCTCCCAGGAAGCAGCTGACTTTCAAACCCACAGTGACTCCCATCTTGCTGGATTTGCATGTTACTCTAATTCTCCCTATTTAAAGAGAGGGCTTCTATGTACCTGAAAGTACTTCAATAGTGTCACTTACTCAGCCAATGATTAAGAGGTACAGGTTGGTGTTGTCCGCAGACTGATTAAATCTGACCCTATGCCACTGGATGATCTTACCATGTAGTTTCATTTACCTAAAAGGAATGGGAGAAAGTGTCTGGTTCAGGGCATCCCTCAAGAGGTTTAAGGTTTGATTTCTCCCTCAGTCCTTCCACACTCCTTTCGGGAAAGAGGAAAACTGTATATAGATAATTATGCATATTCTTTTTGGGAAAAAACATATGTTTACAGTTTATCCACAATAGCCAGTGGTAAATTAATTTTCTATGAAGGAGCCTGAAGTGAAAATTAACCTAATAATCTGTTATGCCATGGGTCCCCAACCTATTGGCTAGCGGGTCACATGAGTGGCTGGCCAGAGTGGCTGGCCAGCATGTAAGTGCATCACTCCCCACTTGCGCTAGCATCACCACAAATGACATGCGGGTGCTAGCATCGCCATGGGTGCCACCATCTACGCAGCTCACAGCCCCATTTGCACACGCACATGTCCCCCCGGGCCACCAACCCCGAAAGCTTGGGGAACTCTGTATTATACTATGGGTGCAGCAGTTTAACTTGCAACTGCTTTTGTGGCTCCCTGGATCTCTGAGATTGCACTGTCAAAAGTCAGTGACAGAATAGCTGAATTTGATTGCCAACTTCCTAGAAAGGAATGAGGACAGGAACCTTCTGAGAGGTAAACCTATATTCTATATTTTCACCCTCAGTACCATTTTTAGTACAGTTTTTAAGCCTTTGTAAAGAAGAAAATAATAAGGGAGATTTATGAAGATGAATAAATCAAGTGTGATGGAATGTAATCTGGATTTCCTGGAAGGAGGAGGTGTATTCCAAAGGAATAAGAGGCAGCTCAGTCCATGTAAGAGAAAGAGGGTGAAGATAGCTACTCCCTAATAGTTCTCAGAATGTATATTTCATATTGAAAGAGTGTTTAGTTTGGCAAGATAGATGTCAAAAGTAAGAAAGACACATGATTCTTCCAAGCACATTTCTTTATTCTTCCACACCTATAAAACAGAATCTTTCAAAACTGATTCCTCTGAAATGCACCCCTTTCCTCCTGGGAATTCAGACGGCTACATGCCATCATCTAGGAATCACTGCTAGACAGTTTTCATCTTCAAAGCCCTGAAAAAAATCCGGAAATTGGCATTTTCAAGACTCACCTTAAATATAACAGTGGAATTTGGAACAAGGAGTCGTGAGATGGGCAGCTATATAAATGAAATAAATTGCTTTCCGAAGGCCTATAGTTACCACTTTACTAAACCCAGAGAGGGAGAAGTAATCTTTAAGTCAGCCACAACTTTTCTTGAATGGCAGCAGAAGACATCTAACTGACCAGTGTAAAATTGGGGATTTGAATGGCTTCCATTCACCCCTCAGACAGTGTGTAATCTTTCTAAAAATAAGGATTAATAGATTACAAGTTAATAGATTATATAAATATTGATTAATATTGTCAGATTTTGCATTCTGAAAGTCCTTTAACTCTGTCCCTATTTCTGTAGAGATCAACTGTATTTCAAAACTTACAGAAACCTTTGTCAATTCTACACAATTCAACAGTGTTTGACGTGATTTCTTTTTGTCATCGGTATGAAGAGGATCAAGGAGACAGTTAAATATGAAAATCCCATTCTTCAAACACTAGAAAGCAAAAAAAAGCAAAAAACTGTTTTTTATAGCTCAATGTTTGCTGCATCTCATTCTTTTAACTTGATTGACTGGGGAAACCTGCCCATCCATGTAGTATTGCAAATCTTTCAATATCTGCCTCTTGTTGATCGTGCTCGAGCCTCTTCAGTTTGCCGGAGATGGAATGAAGTATTTCATGTCCCTGATCTTTGGAGAAAGTTTGAATTTGAACTGAATCAGCCTGCTACGTCTTACTTGAAGTCTACTCATCCCGATCTTATTCAGCAGATTATCAAGAGACATGCTAATCATTTGCAGTATGTAAGCTTCAAGGTAAAGAATGTTTTAATAACTGCATTTTGTTATATTTTTCCCCCCTTGGATTGCATTTTCTTGGGGAGTTTTTTGTGGGAAAGCTTATTTTATATATTGCCTACTTGAAGTATTGAAAAAATACTATTTGGAAGTGTTAAAGTAGATTTGGGGATTCCAGCTCAATCATTCCCTTACACCATTTTCCCTTCAACCCTGATGTGATTCACAATATCCCACAGTTCTTAATTTATTTACATATGCTAATATATATTGCTAGTACGTGTATGATATGCCATACACTAAATAAATGAATAAATCCCCCCAGTCCTTCAGAGCAGGAGGTGTGGGAGGAATTGCTGGCAGCAAACAATATACATCCAGCACAAGTTAATAGACATATTTATATACAGACCAAACAGAAACAGAGTGAAATATAGATCATTATTTCTCATCACATCTAACTTTAGAAATCTGGGAATAAACATGTAAGGGACTGTCTTTTACTGTCTCTTGAGTGAAGTCTTAGTGTATTTTCTTTAAAAACGGATCAATCTTGATCACCTGAATAGTATGTCAGACATATCCTATGCACGGTGATTCCTTGTATTTTTTATATTTTTAAATGTACAAGTAGAACTTGCTTAACAACTGCCTGTTCAGCAACCTGTTTAGCAAAGATTGAAGTTACAATGGCACTATAAAGGTAAATTTACAACCAGTTCTTGCTCTTGCAATCATAGCGGTATCCCTGTGGTCACATGATCAAGATTAAGCTTTTATGATTGTTGTAGCATCCCTCGGTCATGTGATCACTATTTGTACGCTTCATAGCTGGCTTCTGATTGGCAGAATCAATGGAAAAGCCAATCTTAAAATTGTAAGTTGTGTTCACAAGATGTCTCACTAATGACCCATGTCATTACTTAACAACCAAATGAAAATGGTGTTGTAAGTCCATTGTGGTCACTTGATGTTTTGCTTAATGGCCATATTATTTAGTTGCTAGGCCCAGTTGTTGCAAAGCAAGGACCACTTGTGTTCAATTTATACATGCTTGTTTGAAATCCTGTATCAGCTTCTATATATATTTGGGCACCTTTCTGTTCAAGAGTTGTAGGTGATGAGTGGTTAACCTTAATTATCTGATGAAAAGCTTAAGTAGCCCTGAGGATCAAAGAGTTCCAATATGCTTTAAAGCTAGGAAAGAAGTATGAAAGGAATGGCAGCATGAGATAATCTTTATCTTGATGAAATACTGTTTTTTTCCAGGTTGATAGTAGTACCGAGTCTGCAGAAGCAGCATGTGATATTCTTTCTCAGCTGGTGAATTGTTCTATCAAGACACTTGGCTTAATTTCAACAGCAAAGCCAAGTTTTATGGATGTTTCTAAGGTATTGCTTGCAAAGATATGAACTTGGAAAACTGATAGTTACATATATATTTATGCTGCATATATATTTGGAAACACAGCCTATAGAATTCCCCCACGCCCCCACCCCCATGTGTCACCTTTGAAAATAATTCATTGATTAGTTTTGCTTTAAGAACAAAGTTCTGATACAATAGGAACATTTACAAATTGAGAGAAAAAGGACTTTTTGTAGTCCTCTCTTTCTGTTGCGCAGTCCCTTGTCATTTTGAGAAGACCCATCAATCCTTGGGAACAAAGTGAAGAAGTAGCTATAGTATAAAGAAGGAATTAATGAATTTGTTTCCCATCCTTTTCCATTCACCGAATCAAGTATTGCTGCAACAAGTGGAACAGCACAGTTGAATATCACCCTATAATTTAAATAAGCAGGTTCTGCTATGAAAACCTTAGATCCTAACAAATGCTAGTCTGAGTAAACAACCCCTGTGACCAAAAGTCTAGTTTTTTTAAATATACTGTACATATGTTTAGTTGAAAACACTACATTAGTATTATGTTCATCACTTGATGATCAATACATAGGCAAAAATAGAAAATATACCAAGTTTGAAAAAATGTTATGGATGGGATGAGGTTGCTAAAATAGAATCTTCCAAATCCATATTCTTTAAAACATGTTGTATATATCCTGTATCATAAAATAGTTTTGTAAGAGCTGGAATATTCAGGTGATATATTACCATTTCAGTTGCTTCTGAAAATCTTAGCCATTTGATGATTCATTATCTTGCAAATGTACTGCATATTTCTGCTAAATTAGATAAATAAGCATTCAAGTTTGTATACTATAATTCACATCACTAGCCCCCAGGATCATACTGACTAGAGTTGGGGAAGTTTTAAAGCACTGTTTCTGATAATAAAATCTACAAGAAGAGTGTTTTTTTTTAAAAAAAAAAAACTATCCTCATGTCATTGGACTCCTTTCAATATAATTATAGTGAACATTCACTCAAACTGTATTTCTTCACAATTATTTCAAATCGGTTATTTCATAAATCGATGTAATTAAGATTATTTCACAGTAATTCCCTTTCCACAATTCATTTTCTGTGTGTGTCTCAAATTTACTGCAATTGATGTTCAATTCAGCAGACAGGGTGAGGGGGAGTAATCTATAAGTGGTTGTAAATTTTTGTCAAAATTATGCTATTACCACACTGTTTGAATTTGATCTGCTGAGTAGTTGTTATTGCATTCAGGCCTGGTGTACTCATAAATAAAGAAAATTCTTTGATTGTTAAGGGTCTATTCTTCAATATGAATAGCTCTAAATCATCTACCTTATGTGTATTTTATGGTAATGACTCATTAAATATTTCTAGATAAACATCCCTTCTGAAAAAGTTCTCCTTAAACAGCTTTTTAGAACTGACAGTATGAACTGACAGTATTACCCCTTTTAATAAAAATGCAGTGAATTTATAACTCTATAGGAGATATATATGAAATGTTTCTTTTCTAATTTGTTTGAATAGGCTCATTTTGTATCAGCGCTGACAGTAGTGTTCATCAATTCCAAGTCATTATCTTCCATTAAGATTGAAGATACACCAGTAGATGATCCATCCTTGAAGGTCCTTGTTGCTAACAATAGTGACACTTTAAAATTGCTTAAAATGAGCAGCTGCCCTCATGTGTCACCTGCTGGTAAGTAATAAACTCAAGTAAACAAAAATATAACACTGTGGCAAGAGTAATGAACTATTGTTATTGTATTGCATTTATCTTTTGGGTTCAAAATTATCTTGCTATATAGAATTTTTTTCCATGCCATTTTTTACTCTTGTCATTGCAGCTCCTGGGTTCATTCTTAAGTAGAAACTTAGAGCAGCTTTTTGGATGTAGCAACAGAAGCTATATATTGTAAATGAAGAAGCAGGTTTATTATTTTAGTTTGGTAATGTCAATCTGCTGTGGAGTGCTCTGAATTTCATAGAATCATAAAACATAAGATCTGAAAGACTTTGCAAATCATCTAATCCAAAACCCTGAACCATAATGGCTTCTTAAATTCTCCCATCTTTCTTCTCATTGGAGTGGTGTGTAGTTGGTCATATTCTGGGAACATTACTGACTCTCCTATATCTTTTTATCTTAGAATAGCTGTCCATGGGGTTCCACCTAGTATTGGTGGGATACTATCTAGTATGGGGTCCCATCTAATATTCCCACCTAGAGTTTGCTGACATTAGCTTTCCTGAAATATCGTGTATGTGTGTGTGTATGGATGATCAGCATATTGAAAACCAGTATGTCATGTCACCTTCCCATTTAGAGCTGTACCCCTCAGTGTGACTGTGGTGCTCCTTGACAAAATATCCATCACACTGTGTCCAAATGTCCATCAAGAGCTTATATACCGGCCCTATATCTGATTTTTTTCAACATAGACCACCCTGTCTTTGAATGGCTGGGTGAATTGGACATTAACATTTGAACCACTATAAGTCCATGTATGTGCCATATGCTAAATAAATAGGTGTTCCCAGTCTGTTTAGCTCTTCAACCAGCTCTTCCCTGTTGATTAAAATCAAATATAGGAGCATCAGCCATCTTTTTTTGTCCCCTTCAAAACCTTTTGCCAAAAAAAATAATCAACCTTGGCTGATTTGGTTTTCTAGCTGATGTCCAGGTAATTGAAGTCTGCCATTATTACTAGATCTCTCTTCCACATGTCTTTGTAATCTTCTGCCTGACATGCCCATCTGTAGCACAGATTAGTACAATACAATAATATGCTTGTAACTTCATGTCTCAAAGACACTTTTTCAAAAGGCAACTGGAGTTCCTTGCTTTTTTTCTTGAAAACGTTTCACTTCTCCTGTTTAGAATACAGTCCTTTCCGCAACCCCAAGAAAGTTTCCTGCCCGTTTGCACTCTAAGTCAGGCAACTCTCAGGATAGAGATAGATGATCTATATTTTTTTAAATAAATTACACTCTTCAGTCTGTGAACTCACCTATGTATGCATTCTTCTGGTAGTTTCTTTCTCCAGACTTAAATAATGCTTAGTAAATTATGTTGGTTTTTCTGCATTAAGTTATCTATTCTTTTAGTTTGGTCTCCATATATCTCAAAGAATCAGAATCCAAACCATTTCTATTGGCACAACATGTTTAACCAATTATTTGATTCTTGTAGACTTTCTTATAAGGTCATATCATTCAACAGGAAATAGTTTAAAATACTGTTGGTACCTCTAGCTTCATTGCTTTATTGCAGAGAAATCCAGTCCCTTGCAGTATCTTTAGACGATATCAAGCTGTATCATTTGTTTCAATGTGTCTCAGTAGAAAGGCATAGTTAGGAACTTTTCAGTCATGTTCTGAATGTGAGACCCAGGAAAAAAGTACACTTCTCTTCATAAGTTAACAGGCTGCTTCTTCAATATGTTTCAATAGGGTGTCTCCAATTTTCATCACTTAATCACTTCATCCTCTTTGAGGCAAAGAGAGAAATCTTTTCTTTTCTTGAGCCTGTATAGTCCTCTTCCTCAGCTCTGTATCCAGTTCTTTGCTAAGGAATCCAGAAGCACCATAAATGGAGAGGCTATGGAAATCACCTTTTAATCCAAGTGGTCACTGGCCTGCTGCAACTTGCAACACATGTTCTTTTTTAAAAAAAAGATGACAACAAACATAGTTGTCTTGTGAGAGTCAAGAGAGTTACTATTTTGATATGCATGTTTTTCAGATGAGAAGGTGGTTGGAGAAGAGTTTTGCTCACTAGATGTGCTGTTTTTTTTAAATAAATTCCTAGTTAAGTAGGCATTTAGTTTATTTTTAGACCAAATTAGGCAAAATTACAAATTAATGATTGTCAAACGATTTCACAAAAATATCTTAATTATGCAGAATTAAAACTACATAAGCAATGGAACCAAAAACCCTCCTTGCATTATATTTTTGTCTTCCTGGTAGACAGTATATCTTTCTGTTACCAATTATTTTTTTGCAGATTATATCTATTATGCATGGTTTTGGACTGAAGCTGTATTGAAAAAATTTTATTGATTTAAAATATATTTTTTCTAAATGATTAACATTGTATATCAGTGTTTTTGTTTAGAACTTGTCACTGTGGGAGAACCAAAATTTTAAATGATAAAGCCATTGAGACATTGATAGTATTTCTTTACTGAAATTGCAGATTTCTGAAATTGTTTTCTGAACAAATAGAGGAAATAATGTAGAACTTCTTCCCATCATTTTTATGATTTTCCCCCCATTCAGAATACATAAAATTATTTGCAACTTTGCTGGGCATATAAGCACTATAGCATAAAAAAATAAATTGAAGTATATTTTATACACATATGTTAAATTTTCTGTCTTTTTTAGGAATTCTTTGTGTTGCTGACCAGTGTCACGGCCTTAGGGAGTTGGCTCTTAACTACCATCTATTAAGTGATGAACTGTTGCTGGCTCTTTCAAGTGAGAAGCATGTTAACCTGGAACATCTCCGTATAGATGTTGTAAGCGAGAATCCTGGACAGACTGAATTTCACACCATCAAAAAGCAAAGTTGGGATGCACTGATTAAGCATTCCCCTAAAGTCAACATTGTGATGTACTTCTTCCTATATGAGGAAGAGTTTGATGTATTCTTCAGAGAGGAAACGCCTGTAACTCATCTTTACTTTGGCCGTGCAGTAAGTAAATCAATGCTTGGCCGCATTGGATTGAACTGCCCAAGGCTTATTGAATTGGTTGTCTGTGCTAATGGTCTTCAGCCTTTGGATGATGAACTCATTCGCATTGCTGAACGTTGTAAGAATTTAACTGCCATGGGACTTGGTGAATGTGAAGTTACCTGTCGAGGCTTTATTGAATTTGTAAAGATGTGTGGAGGCAGACTCACACAACTATCCATTATGGAAGAAGTGCTCATTCCAGATAGTGACTATAATCTGGATCAAATTCATTCTGAAGTTTCCAAACATCTTGGAAGAATGTGGTTCCCTGATATGATGCCTACGTGGTAAACTCATCAAGCCATAAGACTATCCTGGTCAGACCTGGCTATACAGGATGCTGATTTCTATGCAAATAAGGAATTCTGAAGCTGAGATGTACGTAATTATGTAGTGGCAATAACATGCCCCTTGAGAAGTGGAATATGGTCTGTGCTGAAGTATATAGATTGCAAATACATATCTTAAATATTAAGCGCTTAGAGTATTCTCCAATTAATTAGAATAATTTAAAATTATGTTTTCAGTTGTCACGGACATCATCTAGTGCAAAGTACTACAGTGCTAGTATTGTATCTGATACAATTGGCTTTCTTTGGTGTCCCAAATTTTAAACTAAAGCTTGTTTTTCCTTTTCCTCTAATGAAAACCGATGGTAATGTACAAACTTGTAAAAAGCAGCAGAAACACTATTAGAATTATGGCAAATGTATGACTGTGCTACAAAAGCTAGTGTTATAAAAATCTGCCTAAACATTCTGTATAACAATAATAATCTGCTTCTTGGCTGCAAATTGCAGGAATGTAAAACTCCAGATATTGGGGTTCTGTTACTGACATGTTAGTGGAAGAGAAGTATAGTTCTGAGAATTAAGAGTTCAGAATAAAGGGAAGAGTCTATATCCCCTGATGAACTTCTTAAATTTCAAATCTTGTAATTTGCCTTACTGAATTACTGAAAGTAACAAGTTATTGTTAAATGAAAAAGATATACTTGAACAATTCTCTAAAGTTCAGATAAAGCTATCAGTATGTAACATTCTGCATTATGGAAAGATATAGCAATTTAATTATTAGTGTTTAAAACAATCCCAAGTAAAGTCATCTCACCATTTTTTTTCAGTGAGCAGTTTTGTAATAACCAGATCATAATACTGTGTATAAAATAATGTCCAAATGTTGATGTACATGTACAAAAATAAAAAAAGTCTATGACATTAATGTATTTTTAATACTATCACATATGTTAACAGGTATTTATCCGGGTAATAAATCTGAAATATTACTAGGTATAAAATAAAAATAAAAACTATATATCCCCTATAGTTAAGATGTATCAAACCAAAATGCATACCTTTACATTTGAACTAGTTGATACAGAAATTAAATTAAATGCAGTATGGTCCATTTATTTATTTGTTTGTTTATTTATTTATTTATAATGTAACTGAACCTGTCAAATAAACAGTGCCACCTTGTGGGAATCAGGAAATATGTCTACCCTGTTACCGTTTGGAATGATCTCTCTGCAGACATTTCTGTGGCTCCTACTCTTCTGTTATTAAAGACCTGGCCTTGGGGACAGAGTGATTATATAGCTCCTGATTTGGTTTTATTTGGTTCTGGTAGATTTATGATTGATGTTTTGCTTTTTTAGTCAGCTCTTTGATATATTATAGATTTAAAATTGTGAACAGCTTATAATCATGGAGTATAATCTTTGTATGTTTAGTGCCACAGTGGTTAAAGTGAGTATTGCAGGCAAACTCTGCCCACAGTTTAGAGTTCAATCCTGACCAACTCAAGATTGACTCAGCCTTCCATTCTGCCGAGATTGGTAAAATAAGGGCAAAATATGCTGATATTATAATCTGCCAGACAGTTATGTAAAGCACTGTGGGACAATATATAAGTCTATTATTACTATTGCTATTCATAGCTGGTTTAAAATTGAGCCAAATTCTATATTTCTATTTTATTTTAGGAAGAAATTTAAATTTATTGGGAATTTCTTTTGGTATTTGAATTTATTTTAATATTGTCCTTGTATTATAGTCTATTTAAATATAAATTTTTCAAAAGAATTAGACCTAACAAAAGGGGAGGTGGAGTTGCATTATATGTAAAAAAAATTCACTACATCTCTTCAGAAATGCATAAAACCAAGGATGAAAGCCTCATTGACATACAGGTTAAAATAAAAGGAAAAAAGAATGGCACATGTGTGTACTACAGGCCATCCAATCAAGCAGAGGAAAGATAACTTTTTGCTAACTAGTTAACTAATGTGTGTGGGAAACACATCACAGTAGAAATGGGGTTCTTTAATGACCCTGACAACTAGGAAACTTAGCACTTAGACTTACTGCTTTACAACCCTCTAAGCGATTTACAAAATCAGCATATTGCCTGCAGCAATCTGGGTCCTCGTTTACCAATCTTGGAAGGACGGGAGACTGAGTCAACCTTGAGCCGGTGAGAATCAAACTGCTGGCGGTCGTCAGTCAGCAGAATTACAGTTTATAGACCAATCAGTCTGACATCAATACCTGGGGAGAACCTGTAAAAGATAATCAAGCAACAGATCTGCGAACACCTAGAAGTAAGCAAAGTTACAACCAGAAGCCAACATGTGTTTGTCAAAAACAGTTCATGCCAAACAAATCTTACTTCGTTCCTTGATAAAGTGACTGAATTAGTGAACTAGTGAAATGTTTTGGACATAAGTATACTTGGATTTCAGTAAGGCCACAACCTACTTCTTAGTAAGTTAGAAAAATGTGGGATAGACAGCAGCATCACCAGATAGATTTATAACTGCTGACAAACCTTACTCAACATGTAGTCTTTAATAGAACTATGTCTACATGGAGAGAAGTAAGCAGTAAAGTGGCCCGAGAGTCTGTCTTAGGCCCAATATTCTTTAGTATCTTCATGAATGATTTAGATGACGGAGTAGAAGGGGAACTCAAATGTGCGGACAACACCAAGCTGGCAGGGATAGCCAATACCCCAGAAGACTCGAGATCCAGAAGGATCAATAACAGTAATGGGAAGAGGGATCTTGGAGTCCTAGTGAGCAATCATTTAGACTATGCACCAGCAGTGCACTGCAGTCACTTGAAATGCCAAAGCAATCCTAGGCTTCATTAACAGACAGACAGAATCAAGAGCATGCAAAGTGTTAGTACTGCTTGGCTTTGATAAGACCAAACTTGAAATATTGCATCCAGTTTTGGTTGCCACAATATAAAAAAAAATACATTGAAACTCTGGAGAGAATGCAGAGAAGAGCAACAAAGATGGTTAGAGGACTGGAGTCTAGAACATGAGAAATGGTTACGGGAATTGGGTATGTCTAGTCTAGTGAAAAGGACTAAAAGGGGTGGAATGCTTCTGGTTCTGCTCGGCTCTTTAGAACCGGTAGCTCTGAAGAGCAGCAGACACCAAACCGGTTCTGTGTCTGCTGCTGTTTGGCCCACCCGCTCGCCTGGGCTCTTACCTGTCCCTTATTTCCTGCTTTTTCAACCTCGGCTGCTTTGCGCGGCACAGCTGAAGTTGAAAAAGCAGGAAATAAGTGGCTTTTCAAATGCTGCGCACCCGCACGCAGCACTTATCAGCTGTGTGGCACAGCTTAAGGTTTATTACACGCGTATGCAGCAAAACATAATCACTGAACCAGTAGTAACACCGATTGAATCCCATCCCTGGGTGACATGATAGCAGTGCTCCAATGTTTGAGGGATTGTCACATAGAAGAGGGAGTCAACCTATTTTCCAAAGCACCAGAAGGCAGGACCAGAAGCAATGGATGGAAATTGAAGAGAGAACTAAGGATAAATTTCCTGACAGTGAGAACAATTAACCAGTGGAATGGGCTGCCTTCAGTAGTTCTGGGTGCTCCATCACTGGAGATTTTAAAGAAGAGATTGGACAACCGTTTGTCCCGAGTGGTATAGGGTCTCCTGCTCGTGCAGGCAGTTGGACTAGACTCCAAGGTCCCTTCCAACTCTGTTAATCTATTATTTAACTCTCCTACATTCTTTCTAGCTATCATTGTTTCCTGGTGTGAAAATGTCCTAATGGAGAAATTACCTCATCATATAATCCACTGCAATTTCTGTTAAATCAGGGAAAGTCAACGAGGGAAGAAACTTGGTGGGAGAATGAGTTAAATGGGAATATGCTGCTATCATACGCTACTCATCCATCAGAATTTCTCTGAAACTGGGTATGAAAATACATTCATGTTCCTTTCTATCAAGTAGAGTTGTTGCAGTTGGGGGGGGGAGGGAAGCAAAATAAACGTGTGGCAAGCATTGCACAATTCAAGAGGCTGCCATAAAGTTGCCATTGCAATAAATCACGGGGGGGGGGAGGGAATCTAGACAATATTTGATACAGTAATTCCAAACAGAGATATGATTTAAACAGGATGCCTTCAAAGGATTCTGCTTCGTGGGGGACATGAATCAGACTGAAAGCTTTACTATACCTCATTAAGGAAATATTTTCTTTTATCATGTACCATTTTTTTCTTAACAAGCGGCTTGTAGGATTTCATTGTTACCACTAGATGTCATATATAGAATCATTAGGGCACATTTTCAGCTTCTGAACACAGCGGTGCTCTCTCAGGAGGGTTTAGAGCTGAACTATTAGGAAACCTCCATAGATTGGGAAAAGAAAAGCCGAAAGGAAAGAAGTGTTGGTGTTCGGAAGACTCAGGAAGTATTTGACAGTTTTAAGACAGCTTTGGCTTTAGATGTGACTGAAGCATCATAATGGAACCTGGGCAATATTTTCAGATTCACCATGGGCAACCTACTTATTCAGCACTGTTTGACAGACGAATAAGCAATACGCATTTCCTGGTGAAGCAAACATGCTGATGTTGAGAAACAAAACTGCCTGACCCCAGAACTGAAAGTCGACCAACTGTTTGCCATCTTCCCCTAACACCAATGCAGTCAGTTTGAGTTCATTTCATAAAAATAAGCGGGTTTTTTTCCTGATCTTTCTTTAAATGTGTTTAAGGAAAGCCTTTATCAGCTTTGCTGCTTTTTTGAAACCTTCCTGCTACTTTGGCCAATTGGTTTGGCACAAGATTTCAAGTGATGTTTTCATTGTTCTCAGATTTACAATTCAGTTTCCCAAACTTCTTGATTCCCATTTCTGAGCTGAATGGTGATTCAAAAGTACTTCTCTAAACACATAGTGTTTCCACAGTTGACAAGAGACTGATTGGTGTTGTACTTGAATTTCTACTCTATGGGAGGACAATGGTGCTTTTAATTTGCTAGATTAGTCCAATTCAATGTATTTGCCTTAAAAAATTCTCAGTACTTTCTTATATACATGATTTAATTTCCTTACTTTCAACATGAATTAAGAGTTATCGAAGCTGATCTGCCTATTTTGCTGTGACAGGCCACATCAATTTTAGCCACAAACTGATTGCCAGGGTCTAAAAGCTAAATTATGACATGACGTGAATAACATATAGTGTTAACCATGTATGAGATCATTTCCAGGAATCTCTTGAAATGTAGTAATGTGAGAAACATCTGGCCAATGTACGGTTGAATTTGATTTAAATGTGGAAGGCTTATTCCAAGGAGACTATGTACTTATACATAAATCATGCTCCTTTTGGAGAGTTCCATTCAACCACCTCATTAGACATTGAAAATCCAGAATGTCTCCAACATTTTGATGCATATTAGTTATGCAATTCCAATTCTACTTTAAATTATTTCCTAAGTGGGCTTTTTTCCATTTTCTTTTGATTGCATTACTTGAAGCCCAAATTATATTTTGTCAAAATAATCAAAGATTATTATAAACACAGGCATGTGTTTAACAGTGCCCTGAAAAGTAGGAGCCAAACATTAATAAATATAAGGTTTCACTGATCTCTCTACTTCAACCCAGGGCAGTTGTGACATTACTTCTAGAGTCCATAGTGTCCTCTACATGCTGAACCAATTGCCTCATCTTTGCCTACTGAACCAAGACCATTTTTGGAGACTGAGCTAGCTTTGGTTTTTAAGGCAGACACTGTGATTAACTGAGGAGAAAACTAACTGGATTTGATACATTCTATACCTAGATGTTCACTATAAATTATAATTTCAATATTTGTATGAGTATAAGTTTCAGATTTTCATATCTTATTTAGAAAACAACCTTATTGCTAAATGAAGTTTATTTTCATTTTATATTATTAAGAAGATTCAGAAGCCATCTTGCCTCAGAGGCTGTAGACAATGTTTAAATAAGATAATATAATAAACTACAAAAAATGAGCCACAAAATAATAATAGTAGCAACATCTCCAGTGGCACAGAACTGACTTGGCTGTTCCTAAAGATAGGTCTTTAATTGTTCTTTGGATGTCCTTCACAAAAGATTCATTTCTTGTTTTGGGTGATAAGCCATTTCATGGAGTACAACTGCCTTACATCTCACCCCTCCTATTGTAAATCCTGATAGGAGATGAGTTTAAACAGGCACTCTATTCATCTGGACTAGGACAGAATTTGAGACAAGTGATCTGTGACACATAGTCAAGGATCAGCCCACTATAAGGAAGACGGCCTTTAAAGTCAGGCATGTAACAGTTTCTAAGAATAACTTTGAGGAAAAGCTGAAGCCAAGGTATGATCAAGAGAAATAGCCCAAAGCATGGATGGACATTAAGAAAGCATCTTAGACTGGACCCTCCCTAGTTCTCTTTCAGATAAAGACAGGTAGGAGAGAGGCGCATTTAGAGTTGCAAGATTCTGTTATGGTAACTCTATAATAAATATAGTTTTATTATTCAAGACTTTGTGTTCACATCTGGTGAAAGGGCATTCATTTTTTTTTTTGAAAAAGATTTTATTAATTTTCTACAAACAAACAAGACAAACAAAACATTAAAACATAAACTCTCATATGTACATCCAGTGTGTCAGTTGATTCATCAGTTTTGTGCATTCATTTTGTAGTCTCAATTACAATTATGTTACATAACAACTCATATTGTCAATCCAAACTTATATATCCTAATATCACTAAAAAAAAGAAATTTTTGACTATACTTTTAATCATTCATGCTTTATGAGATAACAATACTTTAGCCAGTTTATTCTGTAACAAATCATATGATCATACCAAATCAATCCTAAAAAACCCTTTATAAATATAGTGTCGAATAACAAAGGCAAGTAAAACAAAATAAAGATATTCCTTACTGTCTAGCATTCTAAATATTCTATTATCGTATTTTATCATCTAGCCATTGATAAAAAAGATCCCAAATTTCATAAAAAATTTTCTCCTCTTGCTCTATAATTTCAAATGTCAATCTATTCATCTCAGCACATTCCAATATTTTCTTAATAATTTCTTCCTGTAATGGTATTTTCTCATTCTTCCAACTTTTAGCAAATACAATCCTAGCCGCTGTTAATACATTTACAATCAGGTATTTCAAATCTTTACTATATATATCAGGTAAAATTCCCAATAAGAAGATCTCTGGTTTCAAGTCTATGTGTTTCTTTGTCATTTTTTCCAACCACATGCGAATTTTAGTCCAATATTTTCTAGCGTCCTCACAAGTCCACCACATATGGTAATACGAGCTGGGTATCTGGTGACATTTCTAGCATTTTTCAGATTTGTTCTTAAACATTCTTGCTATTCTTGTTGGGGGAAAGTGCCACCTGTAAAACATCTTATACAAGTTTTCTTTATATGCTGTTGACATTGTCATTTTATAATTTTGAGACCACAATTTTTGCCATTTCTCTAGATCAATCCCATATCCAAAATTCTTCCCCCAAACAATCATAGTTTCTTTGACTTGTTCTTCCTCTAATTTAATTCCTAGTAAATAACCATATAATTTTTTAATCACCTTCTCATCAGTACCCATCAAGATCTTATCTAAATCAGTCTGTTTATCATAGAATCCCTCCGTTTTAGGGCATTCATTCTTGAACATGTTGTACTAACAGATCTATCAGGCCTAATGTTAGATCAGAGGTGGATCGGTTCGACAGAGACGCGAGACCATTTGTGTGAGTTCAGCTCTTTATTAGTAAAGGTAAAAGGTCTGAGAATGCGAGCCGCGGCAGCCCTTCATATAGGGCTGGCTCGTGGCTCGGCAGCCAATGGCAGCACTTTGAATCTCCTGCTATCGGCACAGCCAATCGCGGTAGATTCCCAGTGCTCCAATCACAGCTGACTTGTTGACCAATCAGGTCTCCGCTGGTCCGAACCAATAGGGTGTGAGGGTTTTGGAGTATGCTAATATCGTACACCCCTCCCCTCTTGGTTTCGTCCTGCGGTGCGTAGTGATGTAGTTGCGTAGGTAGGCGGGGCTTTTTCCCTGCCTTCATGACCTGCGTGGCTCAGTTCTGGTGTGGTCGTTGACCGGTTCAGATGCTTCCTCTGTTGCTCCGGTTCCTTGGGATGGAACCACCTGGAACGTTGAGCTAGGCCTTTCCTGGTCGCTCCCTCCCAGTTCTCCTGGGCTGGTTGAGCTGCTGCTTCTGCTCCCACTTGGTTTTTCCTGCCGGGTGAGCTGTTTTGGCTGCTCCTTCCAGGTGAAGACCCCGGGGTTTCGTGCTCCATTGGTCCTGCGTCTACAGGTGAGAAGCATTGGTTTATGGGTTCATTTATTCTAGGTGGGGGGTGTTCTGCTTGCGTTAGCTGGTTTTCTTCGGTTCCTTCTCTCTCGCTTACCGATTCCACCCCCCCCCCAGTTTCTTGTTCGGGTGTTTGGCTGGTTGTGGTGGCTTTTCTTGACCTAAGTTGGTTTATGTGCCTTTTCCAGTTTTTTCCGTCGCTGGTTTCCAATTGGTATGATAGGGGCCTGGTTATCTGGGTGATTGTTGCTGGCACCCAGAGTGGTTCTCCAGTGAGATTTTTTGCATATACTGGGTCCCCTATGTTAAATGTCCTGTGTTTGCTGGAGGAACCTGGGGGTTTGTCTGGGTTATATGTCGGGTGCATTCTGTCTAGTGTGGAGCGTAGTTTCCGGCCCATCATTAGTTCCGCCGGGCTTTTATTTGTGGTTGCACTAGGTGTAATGTGTTGAATGAGGAGCATTTTATTGATTTTGTCCTGTATATTGGCAGTTTCTATTTTTTGAATCGCTTTCTTGGTATATTGGACCATGCGTTCCGCTCGCCCGTTCGCCGCCGGGTTTGCCAGTGCGGTTACTGCATGGCGTATCCCTTGGCCTGCCAGAAATTGTTCAAATGCTAGTGTGGTAAATTGGGGCCCGTTGTCTGACACAATTACATCTGGCAGGCTGTGCGTAGCGAAAAGTTTGCTCAGTTTCCTTATCACTGCCTCCATCGTGGTTGACTTCATAGTGCTTACCTCCAGCCAGTTGGAGCAAGCATCTACTGTGATAAGGTACATATGTCCCTTGGTTAGCCCCGCGAAATCGATATGAATTCTGGACCACGGACCTCTTGGTTTTTCCCATTCTTGGGTTGGGGCAGCGGGTGGATTGGATCTGGACTCTTGGCATTTTTTACATTTGGCAACCCAGGTTTCGATCTATTTGTCCATTCCTGGCCACCATGCATAGCTTCTGGCCAGGCTCTTCATCTTGACCATCCCCGGGTGCCCCTCATGCAACATTCCCAATACCTTTTCCTGTAATTTTTCAGGAATTACCACTCTGTCCCCCCAAAGTATGCAGCCCTTTTCGGTAAAGAGTTCGGTTTGTCTGTTCCGGAAGGGTCTGAATAGTTCATCTATGTCCCCTTCTGGCCACCCTTTTCCCACCCAGCTCAAGACCCGCGCCAGCCATTTGTCTTTATTTGTTTCTCTGGCAATGTCTGGCGCGGTCACGAGTGGGTTGGATATTGTCTCTATTTGGAGTACCTGTGTTGTGGGTGCCGGGTCGTCTTCCCAGTCCGGTAAGGGTGACCGGCTTAGGGCGTCTGCATGGGTGATGTCCTTGCCAGGTTGGTGTATCAGCTGGTAGTTGTATGCTGCTAGGAATTCGGACCACCTCGTCATTCTTGGTGATAGAATGTTCGGTGTGGCCCGGTTTCCCGCCAGGATTCCTAGCAGCGGCTTGTGATCTGTGATGATTGTAAAAGTCCTACCGTAAAGGTATTCGTGGAATTTCTTGACGCCGGCGACGACTGCTAGGGCCTCTTTGTCGAGCTGGCTGTAGTTCCATTCAGCTTTGAGAGTGTCCTTGATGAGAAGGCGATGGGTGCTTCCCTCCTGTCTGGTAGCTGGTGGCTGAGGATGGCGCCGATTCCAAATGCTGATGCGTCGCAAGTTACCGTCAATGGCAGAGTCTCGCTGTACTGGATTAGTACCACGTTGGGTGTTAGCAGGTTCTTTGTGTTGTTGAAGGCGCTCTCCTCCCGTGCTCCCCAGGTCCAGGTGGCTGTTTTATCTAACAGCCTATGTAGTGGTTCCGCCACGGTCGCCTTTTGAGGTAGGAAGACATTGTAAAAGTTTAACAGTCCCAAGAAAGCCTGTAATTCCGTTTTGTTTTTTGGTCGCGGTGCTTCCCTTATGGCTCTCAGTTTCTTTTCTGTAGGGTGAATCCCTTGTCTGTCTAGGAGGTACCCCAGAAATTCGACCCTTTCGGCCCGTAGGTGGCACTTCTCTTTTTTGACTTTAAGTCCCGAGTCTCTGAACTTCTGCAGTACCTCCCTCAACCTGGCTTCTAGTTGTTTCTCATTTTTCGTGGGCACCAAGACGTCATCAAAGTAGGGCACTACCCCTTCTATTCCCTGGAGGAGTCTTTCCATAAGGCTTTGGAAGACCCCAGGTGCCACACTGACTCCAAACTGGAGCCGGTTGCAGCGGAAGGCCCCTCGGTGCATTACGATGGTCTGGGCTTCTGCTGTCATGGCATTGACTGGCAGTTGCTGTTAGGCTTGCACCAGGTCGAGCTTTGTGAAGATCCGGCCTCCCCCCAGTGAGTGCAGGAGATGCTGGACTACTGGGACGGGGTATGCGCTTTGTTGGAGCGCATGGTTTAGTGTGGCCTTGTAGTCACCACAAATTCTCACTGACCAATCTGGCTTGATGGGGGTGACAATTGGGTCTCCCACCGGGCATGATCGATCGGTTCCAGTACCCCTTGCGCGATGAGCTTATCGAGTTGCTCATCGATCTTGGGCTTGAGTGCAAATGGCACTCGCCTGGGCTTAAGGTGGATTGGCACGATGCTTGGGTCTATGTTAAATGAAATAGGGGACCCCCGGTACTTGCCTAAACGGTCGTCGAAGACTTCCCAGAAGTCCCTCACGAGCGCCGCTTCCCAGTCTGCTTCTCCGATGTGGTGTATGCCTGTTACTTCGATGCCCAGGGGTGCGAACCACTGCAGTCCCAACAGGCTCATCTGATCTCGGTCGACGATTGTCAGGGGTAGCACTTCTGTGTGGCCCTTGAAGGTGACTTTAAAGTGGGCTCTACCAACTACAGGGATCCGGTTTCCCTGATAGTCTTTGAGGGTTAGTGTTTGGTCTTCCAGTTCTTGGCGGCGGATAGTGGGGACCAGGCGCCTGAGTGTGCATCAGGAGACCATTGAGAGGAAAGACCCTGAGTCCACCTCCATGTCGCATTCCTGGACTTCTATCCTGACCGTCACGTATACCTTCCTGGCGTCGCTGGTGGAGGAATGGCCGATGACGACAGTCTGGTGCCTTTCCTCTCTCTGTCTCGTCTCCTGGAGTCACCTGTTCTGACCTTCCCGGCTCCAGCGGTTCTCCGTCTGGCGATCTCGTGTCTGGGTGGGGGTGCTGTCTCTCCGTCGGGGGCTGCCATCTCGTCGCCACGGGCTGTAGTGCTACTTATTCCGGCACACTTTGGCGATGTGCCCCCATTTCTCACAATGCCTGCAGATGGCTTTGAGAAAATGACAGTCCGCTCGGGGGTGGTTGCCGCCACAGCCAGCACACTGGAACCTCGACTTACGACCTCGTGGTTCCCTTCGCTCCCGCGCTGACTGGAGACAGTGGATCTCCTCCTCCTCGTCTTCGGTTTCTGAGATGGAGTCGATGTCGCCATGGTGTGTGGTTGTGTGGTCTGTCGCTGACCTCCTCTCGGTGGTCGACGTTGCCTCTCCGGTCGCCGCTCGTGGCATGATGCCCAATTGTCGCATCCGAGCCACTGATTTCTTGGCCGTTTCCGCTGCAGCGGCTTCAGTGAGGGCATCGGCGAGGGAGATGTCTCCTTTTGCTATGATGCGGCTCTGGAGGACAGGGTCTCGGAGTCCCAGGACGATGTGGTCTCGCAGTGCATTGTCCAAGTCGGTGAACTCGCACAGACCCCCTAGGTCCTGTAGTGCCGCTATGAAGTTGGCCAGTCCTTCACCCTTGCGTTAGTCCCGCCTGTAGAAGTCGTGCCGCTGGATAAGGATGGGCACAACGGGGGCGTAGTGGCTCCGCAGCAGGGGCTCGAGATCGTCCCACTCCATCGTCTTGACATCCGTCGGTTTGGCCAAGGCTGTGACCATTTTGAAGACTGCAGCTCCGCAGTGTGTGAGGAACACGGCTCGTTTCTTGTGGCCGGTGGCGTCCTTGAGGTTGCTACTCTCGAGGAACATTTGGAACCTATCGGTATAGGATTCCCAGTCCTCAGTAGCAGGGTTGAAGGGAGCGGGTGGTGAGTTGATTCCGGCCATGTTGCTGGTTGCTGCGTGCCGCCTCGCCACATGCTGGATGGTCTCTTTGTCTCACGATCCCACCCTCGTCGCCAGTGTTAGATTGGAGGAGGATCGGTTTGACAGAGATGCGAGACCATTTGTGTGAGTTCAGCTCTTTATTATTAAAGGTAAAAGGTCTGAGAATGCGAGCCGCGGCAGCCCTTCATATAGGTCTGGCTCATGGCTCGGCAGCCAATGGCAGCACTTTGAATCTCCCGTGATCGGCACAGCCAATCGGGGTAGATTCCCAGTGCTCCAATCACAGCTGACTTGTTGACCAATCAGGTCTCCGTTGGTCCGAACCAATAGGGTGCGAGGGTTTTGGAGTATGCTAATATCATACACCTAAACCATGTATATTAGATGAGCTTTTGGGGTAGATATCTGAGTTCAGTTGCCTGTATGGCTTTTGTTTTCTGTTCTAACTGGCTGGCTGTTATGGAGCCATATTGATGTAGGCCAGTGTTTCTCAGCCTCAGCTCCTTTAAGATGATAGGACTTCAACTCCCAGAATTCCCCTAGCCAGTATTCCCAGGGGGAATTCTGGGTGCTGACATCCAGCCATCTTAAAGGAGCTGAGGTTGAGAAACACTAATGTAGGGAATGTGGCAGAATGATTTATTGAAGTCAGTTTGCATTTTAATGATTTATTCTAAGGATTGCTTTGTGTCACACATTTTAATGAAAGGTTTTCATCTGCTTTAGATGGATTTTAACATAGGTCTATCAATCAATCTATTTGATGGCATTCTTCCAAACTGCACACATCCAACAGTCTCTGTTAAGATGGTAAGCACAAGGCAATGTTATATCTGTGAATGATCTTTTACATTCAAGGTATTTATTTTTTTAGCTGGGAGAACACCAAGGGATAGTGAAGAACAGAAAACACACCTACTCTTTTCTCCCTCCTCCAAAATAGCCTGTCTTTCCCCTTTCCTATCTAGTTGGCTGGAACTATACAACCAAAGTCACACAATAGTCAAAGTACGTTATGAGACAATCTCATGAACTCAGAATTTTTCCACTTCTTTTTTTTTTTTTTGGAAGCGTCATTGATTCACTTCCCTGACTTCCTCCCCCTTCCTTTGACAAGCAGCAGCTCCCAGCCACAGCAGCCAAATAAGTAGGAGATGTCTCAGCTTCCCAGGAGCCAGACCATGCCCTTGGCCTCTTTGCAAACCAAGAACTGCAGGCCAGACTGGATGTGGACAGCACTCTCCCTGAAGACATGCTTCTTGTCACAATCCCAAAGAAATTCAGTTCTCTTGATAAATTAACCCAACAATCATAAATTACTTGAACTCTATAATTTTTTTATGTAGAAGAAACAGTTGACCTCCCCCAAATGATATACCCCACGGTTTTGCCCCTCCAAATTGTTTTCTCTAGAATAATCATGTTTCAGCTTTATAAGAAAATGTTTATGCCTGTGATACATGTTACTTCTTCTGTACATGACACAAGTTGCATCAGATTAAAGTTGATCTCCATATTCTTTAAGCAACAGCTTCCCAGATACAGTGAGGTTAATGTTGTACTGCGTTTCCAAGCAAAAGCGTACACAATGTATGAGATGAGTGGCAACGTACTGTATCAGTTACCATGGGAATTGCAACGCTTAACTCACTGTATATAAAAAGTTCTTCTGTGGCATGTGGTTGATTCTTCAGGACAAATCGGGATATTTCCCTGACAGATGCATCATCAGGGGTTTTTTTCTTTCTGAAATGTGGAAATTTTAACTTTTTAAGTATGGCATTTTAAATGACTTTTTGTCTAGCCCAGGAGACACAGAACATATTATTCTTTTTCTTTTTGGGCTGTAGAAATCTTATGTTCCTTCAGTCATGGAGAAGGAAAAATCTCCAATCATCTCTGGTGAGAAGAGTGAGGAGGATGACAAGACACTTCATGGAACATGTCACATGGATTTGAATCTATAGAAGTTTATGTTTCACTTCAGTACTTAGATTAGCTTTGAAGTGCTTGCTGAAGGAGGGCAAATAACAAGAGGAAATATAACCTTTCTTTTATTTCAATCCAATGTGAAGATTTCTGGGGATCCCAAACAACCTGGGTAAAGCAATAGTCTAGTCCAGGGGTATTAAACTCAAGGCCTGCAGGCCGGATTCGGCCTACGGGTTGCTTAGAACTGGCCTTCAGGGCCACCCTGGAAACAATGAAGGACCAACCCACAATGCCTCTGCCGGTGAAAACAGAGATCAGGAGAGCCGCATGAGGCCCTCCCAGGCTCCTTTGGCCACAATGCCCCCCCCCCCCAAGCTCCAGTTTTGCTGGCAGAAGGCTGCAGGAGCCCATCGCAGCTGAAAATGGAGCCTTGAATGATGTCGAGCTGGCCATGGCCCCAATCGCACACCCTTGGCCTCCTAAGGTCAAACACAACCCTGATGTGGCCCTTAATCAAATTGAGTTTGATCTCCCTGATCTAGTCTCAGAAGATTGCTTTGTCCATGGGAAGCAGTGAAAGGATAAAATATATATATATTGAAACAAAAGCATTCTTTGTGTATTTCTTCCTATGAATACTTTGCAGGTTTAATACAAATCTACAAAATCTTTTCAGCACAAAAGTTCTGCATTGGAAAGTTTTATGGAATTTCAGAGGTTGCACTCACAAAAAACAACTTGATGATGGTGATAAGATTATGATCATGATGATGATATCATTATGTATGATTCTCAACAATCCTATGAACCAGCTCTCTCTATATTTCCTAATCTTGTAAGGCTTCTTTCAGTTTTATGTTGTGGCTGGGGTCAGGTTTGATTCCTGACACCATATTCAAAGTTGCCATGGTTAATAAAAAATAGTTATCTTTGTTTCAGGCTTGTTTTTACAGAATATGTTTTTGGAGGAGGAGAGAGGAGGAATCCCAAAAAATTGTTCCAGAGTATGGGGCAAACACAGAAAAGATACCCTTCCTAGGATCTAGCAGAGACAACTTGCTACCTGTCTACCCTGTGGGAGCAAGTAAGATGGACAGATATATAAGAGAGAAGGAGGTCCTTGGTCCTATGCCATATAAGGATTTAAAGGTGATTACCAGCACCTTGAATTGCATCTGGAAGCCTATTGAGACCCAGTGCAGCTCATGGAATAGGTGCAGTGCAGCTCATGGTGTTATAACAAGCCACACCCGTAACTACTCACACTGCTGCATTCTGTACCAATCAAAGCTTCCAGGTGGCCTTCAAAGGCAGGTGGCTTTCAAAGGCAGCCCCATGTGCAGTTGTTGCAGTAGTCCAACTGGGAGGTGACTGAGGGGTAAGTGACCATAAATGATAAGTGAATATAAATGGATGCAACTGCACACAAGATGATATGGTAAAAGGGACACCCTGGCCACAGTTGCCATCTGCTCTTGATCAGAATCCAAGGAGACCACCACATTTCAGATCACATTTGAGTGTCACCCCATCCAGAAAGGAAGATTAAAACACTCCAATTTGTCAAATCTGGGTGCCAAAAAAATCATGGCAGTTCAATGTTGGCAACCTGTTCTTCCCTAGGCAGACCTCAGAGACTCCAGATACTGGAACAGAACCTTGCCAGCTTTGCTTGGAGAGCTGAGGACAAAAATATATAATTAACTATCATCTATATATTGATGACACCTTACCTTGTTCCAACAAGTAACCTCAACCCACAACTTAATGTAGATATTCAGAGGGAGAAGAGAGTGGATACATTCCTGAAATACCCCACAGAGACCTAGGATTCAGCCTCTCTCCTCCCACCAATTCTTCCACCAGTAATGGAGGAAGGAGGAGAACTACTACAGAACAATGCCTGCCACTCTCAATCACAACAGACGTACATGGGAAATAGTACTGAAGACCACAGTGGGACATGTTACAGATCATTGACAAGCACAAACGAAGTTATCACCATACTGTACCCCACTCTGAATCTTGATTGGAAGGTATATTGATAATTTGCTTCTTTGATGATCCTCTGAAGCATTGTCAGATAAATAAAAGGTTGTATTTACTTCTTTTAGCCAGCTCTATGAAAAGGGATTTGTTCATCATTTGCAGTTCTACCTCAGGAGTAGCATACAAACATACAGCTCTCAGCCTGATTAATAAGTACATAAGTGATGTCCAAGGATTTCTTGGGCTTTAGACCGGATTGGAAAAAAATTATATATATTATAAATATTTCCATCTCTCTATCTTCTGTCTCTCTATATGGCAGAAAATAATGGCAATCCACTTTCATGTCTACCAAAAAACCCCACCCTCACACTTATATATTCCTAAACTGAAGGTGTTAGGAACGATGATCCTTTTATGACTTGTGGGCTTTAACTCACAGAATTCCTGAGCCAGCTAGAATCATCGTTCCTCACCTCTGCCCTAAAGTTATCACTTATCAGGACTGAAGTTTAGCATAAATGAGGCTTTAATGTGAATATTTTCCTCATATAATGAATAGGAAAATAGCTATGAAGCAATTTAGGGATCTGCATGAATAGGTAGGGTTAAACCAATATACACAGAAGCAAACACAACTGAAATATGACACAGATTATAAAGCTTTGAAACATAAGGTAATTCTGTTTAATCATACATCTTTCCCTTTTAATTAGTTTCAGAATAAGTAATACCAAGGGTATAATGATTTAAAATGGACTCATAAAAAATAAAGCTGCATGCTACACAGTTTAAGACAGTAATTTTCTTAGTGGATGCATTTCAGCAGTCTTTTTTTTTTATTGCCAAAAAGTCTTCCAAAGCAGTATGGCCAAGGTCTCAACAATTTGATTTATAAAAAGAGAGCTGGAGCTTTAGCAGCTTAAATGTTTGGAAAGACAAATGAAAAATGTATTTTTTTAAAAAAAGAAAAGAAAAGAGAAGAAGGAATGGGTGAGAGAAGTCAAGATCAATCATCAAAGGAAAAGGATGTGGGTAAGAAAGTCAAGGGAGAGATGTCTGGGATTGCGTAATATTCTTCATTGTTCCTTTTCTTAAGAATACATGAAGAAGAAAGTAAAATTTGAAATACCCAGTGAATCTGTGGCAATTCTTTTATATGCTAAGATAAATGAGATTTGTTACCTAGACTTGATATTAATGGGCTGTTCTAAAAGCTGAGATAGGAATCAAAGACAGCTGTACCCCACTTGCTTGTTCAGGTACAGACCTAATATGGATTAATGTTATATTTATTAGATCAGACAGCCCAATTTGTCTCATTTCCACACCACCCTGAAGTAGCTCATAATGTTCTGTGATAGCCAGGGGCTCATTTTGACTCATTCACAATCCTGTAATGTAGCTTTTGTAAATATGCTGTAATCAAACTGGGTTTTAGGATTGGGTTTTGAAGATACCTAATGGTGGTCAAGACTGTCAAACTCCCAGCCTGCGGCCTAGATGCGTCATATGCTGGCCATACCATGCCTGGATTAGCAAAGGGGAGAAAAGTCCCAATATCTCACATGACGCTGCCATGACAATATGAGTTTGACAGTGCTGGTCTAGGTGATTGATATGGTAAGCAAGAATAATTGTGAACTAATGGAAGATAAATGACAGAGGATGGTGGAAGAAGGTGAAGAAGATCAAGGAAGACTGAGAAAGTGGAAGAAGAAACAGTTGTGTTTATGATAGTATTTCATGCAGAGGAAGGATAATGTTAGATAGACACAGATATCACAGACAGCTGGAATGTATTTTAATGGAGGAGATGAAAACCATCCCAAAGAAAAATAAGTTTGGCTATCAGAATGGCATATACCAAAGCAATGGTGGAACTTGTTGAGGATACCACACTGATTTCTCAATAAGCTTCTCAGTGCAATTCAAAGTTATATTTTTAATATTGAAAGCCCTACTTGGCATGGCAGCTATGTATTTCCAGGTCCAGTGGAACCAAACCACCCAAGGTGCATTCCTCAGAAGATGAAATCCAGGGTGTCCCAAAGCGATCATGGGAGACAGGGTAAAGAACCAAAGACAGTGCATTGGTTGCAACCCTAGAGGTTTGGGCTGCACTTCCTTGGCATTCTTCAAGGAAGCCTTGAGTTGTTACAGACATTTGCAAACTAACAGATATGAAAGAATGATGTAATACCATGATTTTCACTCATGTGTTACTGTTGTATTTACTGTGTTGCTTTTAAGTTGCAAAGGGTGGAGAGAGGAAAAACCTGCAACCCAACTTCCCATTATCCAGCAATAGAAAAACATAAATGATGCCCATAACATTTTTGAGTTTTATTTGAATAGGATATAATTTTCAGGAAAGGTAGAGCATGAGGGGTGTGTGTGCAATCTTTGCAGAATTAATGCAGATACTTTCACATTTGTTTAATAGCCATCATTAATCAGACTTCTTCCTCAATATTTTCAAAACTTCCATTAAGCAAGGATTGATCATCATAAGGACAACCAAAGTCATCTCCATGCCAAATCAGAATCAGAACCCATATTAAAAAAAAATTATTTATGATGTATTTATAAAATTTACCCATCAAGTGGTAACTCTGGGTGGCTTATAGCAGGAGTGGGATTCAAATTTTTTAACAACCTGTTCTGTGGGCATGGCTCAGTTGGTGGACGTGGCCTGGTGGTCATGTGACTGGGTGGACGCGGCTTGGTGGTCATGTTATTGGCTGGGTGTGGCCAACTCAATATCACTCACATTGAGGCACGCATCTCCTCACCTGGCCTCTCATGATTGTGAGGATGGTGCAACAGTCGTAAGTGTGAAAAATGGTCATAAGTCACTTTTTTCAGTGCCATTGTAACTTTGAATGGTCAGTCCACACAAGCAAAGTACCAACAAAGGAGGGGGGGGACTCCAGAGAGGTTCCTGAGACAGGAAATCTAGTCCTGTCAAGAATGTAATGAGGGTTAACAGAGAGGTAGTTTCTGTAAACAACACCAGAATGTTTCCTTCCTGCTTTCCTTACAGGATTAGGCCAGTAATTTCTTCTAACAACCAGTTCTTTGAACTGCTTAGAATGTTAACAACCGGTTCTCGAGAATCCCCCTCCTGGCTTATAGTCATTAAAATATGTGTAATGGCCATCAGAATAGTCATTTAGATAAGTTTCCATCCTCTAAAGTACAGGTGTCAAACTCACTATGTCACATTTCCATCATGTGACACATCACAATGTTTTTTTTCCCTTTGCGGAGCTGCAGAGATGGTATTCAGCAGGTTCTAACCAGTTCTGGGGAACCAGTAATGGAAATTTTGAGTAGTTCAGAGAACCAGCAAATACCACCTCTGACTGGAGATTTTACACTATCCTTCTCCTGTTACGCCCACCAAGCCACGCCCACAGGACCAGTAGTAAAAAAAATTGAATCTCACCTCTGCGGAACTGGAGTGGGCATGGCCTGTGCATGACACATTCAGCCCATTGGCCACCAGTTTGATACCCTTGCTCTAAAGGTTACTAGTTGCAGTATCACCACCATCTGTGCCACTTTAACTAAATATAGAATGTTGGACACTCACCACCTGATAGCTGTTGAAATAGATGAGGTCCAGAGAGTCTATGTCAGGGGTTGCCAATCTTTTGGACCTCAGGGACTACCAAACTCATAATTTTAAATCCTGCGAACCAGAGACCCTGGGAAAATCCCCCCCCCCAAAAAAAAAAGTCTGCAGGAAAATTCCCCACCCCATTTTCCTACTGATTGATCATTCTTTATTTTTGGATCTCAGTATACTGTCTCCAGCTCTTTCTCAGAGGGAGTGAGAGAGACTTTTGGCTACATGCAAGAAAAGCAGCAGAAGCAGCAGAAGTCTTTCTTTCTCTCCCCCAAACTCCACCAGACATGAGTCTTTGTGAGACTTGTTGCACCTCTTAGAGCAGGATGCCTTGTAGGGTCCCAAAGATTCATTTCTGGTGGAGTTTGGGGAGAGAAAGAAAGACTTTTGCTGCTTTCCTTGCATGCAGCCAAAAGCAGAAGAAAGAAATGGAAAGAAGCAGCCTGGTGGCCAGGCCAGGTGCATGGGGTGAGTGGGACAAGTTTTCCCCTTCCACTCTTTCCCCCCTCCCCTCACTACCTTGTGTTGTTCGCAATGCAAGTGATGCAATCCTTGTGTTCCCATGGGCCATGTAGGTGATGCAGCCTTGTGCTCCCATGCAGCCTGGATTAATTGCTTTGGGGGTAACAATTCTCTGTGGACCACCAACATTTTCTTGTGGACCATCAGTAGTCCCTGGCCCACTGGTTGGTGACCACTCTTCTAAGTTAAGGCCTCATCACCACTTCCTCTAAATTGTTAAAAACTCTAGCTGTCATTGAGAGAGATTACACTGATATGAGATTTTGCTGATAGTGAATTTATTCATCACTCTCCCATTCTCTCCAGTCCCCACATTTTTGCCAAGGCTGGGATCATTACAACAAAGATTACTCTGATTTGAAGATTGATTTATTGATCTTTGCATCCAATGTCTCTGCTTTCCATTAGCTTAAAAATAACAATATGCAACAACTACCTTTTTGGTGAGGAGGCTGGCCTCAGAATAAAGCTAGTCCTTGACTTAAGGCCATATTTGGGACCATGAATTTACTTATAGATGGTTGCAATTGTAAGTTGAAGCACCCACTTAACTGAAAGAAATTTTCCAGCCTTTTTACAGTGGTCACTAAGCAAATATGATGGTTGTTAAGTGAATATGGTAGTCATTAAACATACTCATTTATTTGAATGGTCATTTTTATTGGAAATCGGCAAACAGACCCCACAAATTCATGGTTTTGTGACTTTGGAAAGCCATGACTATTGTAAAGCTGGCCTGCCCAATATGTGAAGGCAGGGAGATAACCATTTATGAAGACCAAGGGGTGCTTAACAGGGTGTAAATCACTCTCTCAGTGACTGGCATAACATTGAATGTTTGTAAAACAACATGTCAAGGATAATCTGTATGCTGAACCTCTGAGCAATATATAACAGGTGGAGTTCCATCAAGCATTTTTAACAGGGAACTTGAATGAAGTTGAAAGAAATAAACATCTGCATCCCAAATTGTTCAATTCCATGCCTGGTTTCTAGTTGAAACACAATCTTTATATTGCCTGCCTCTCAGGTGGATGTTCCATTGAGTTAAATTAAGTCTATCCTTAAATACGTGTTTCTAAGACAACCATTTTAAGTAACATTTGTGATCCAAATTGTACGAAATTAGCATACGCCAAACCCTCTCAACTGATTGGTCCAGACGGACAGCGACCTGATTGGTCGAAGGCTCGGCAGTGATTGGAGCACTAGGAATCTACCGCGATTGGCTGTGCCGATCGCGGGAGATTCAAAGCACTGCCATTGGCCGCCGAACCGCGAGCCAGCCCTATATGAAGGGCTGCCATGGCTCGCATTCTTCAGACTATTCTCATCTAAAATAAAGAGCTGAACTCACTAAGATGGTCTCGCGTCTCTTTTGAACCGATCCATCCCTGATCTAACACTGGCGACGGAGGTGGGATCGTGAACAAGGAGACCCCAGCACGTGGCAAAGCAACACACTGAACAGGCAGCATGGCCGGCATCAACTCACCACCCGCACCCTTCAACCCTGCTACCGAGTACTGGGAATCCTATACTGATAGGTTCCAAATGTTCCTCGAGAGTAGCAACCTCAAGGAAGCCAACGGCCACAAGAAACAAGCCGTGTTCCTCACACACTGTGGGCCCACAGTATTTAAGATGGCCAAAGCCTTGGCCAAACCGGAGGACGTCAAGGCGATGGAGTGGGATGACCTCGAGCCCCTGCTGCAAAGCCACTATGCCCCCGTTGTGCCAATCCTTAACCGGCGGCACGACTTCTACAGGCGGAATCAACGCGAGGGTGAGGGGCTGGGTGACTTCATGGTGGCGCTACGGGACCTCAGCGGTCTGTGCGAGTTCGCCGACCTGGACGAGGCCCTGCGAGACCGCGTCATCCTAGGACTCTGAGACCCCATCCTCCAGAGCCGCATCATGGCAAAGGGGGACATCTCCTTCACTGATGCCCTCACCGAGGGTGCTGCAGCTGAAGTGGCCAAGAAATCAGCGGCTTGGATGCGACAATCAAGCATCATGCCATGACCAGCAGCTGGAGAGACAGTGTTGACCCCCGAGAGGCAACCAGAGACAGACCACACAACCACACACCACAGCGACATCGACTCCTTCTCAGAAACTGAGGATGAGGAGGAGGAGATCCACCGCCTACAATTAGCGCGGGAGTGGCAGTAACCACAAGGTCATAAGTTGAGGTTCCAGTATGCCGGCTGCGGTGGCGATCACCCCGGAGCGGACTGCCATTTTCTCGATGCCATTTGTAGGCATTGCGAGAAACGGGGGCACATTGCCAAAGCATGCTGGAATAAAAAACACTACAGCCCATGATGACGAGATGGCAGCCCCCAATGGTGAGAAAGCACCCCCACCAGAAACCGCGATCGCTGGACAGAGCACCGCTGGAGCCGGGAAGGTCGGAACAGGCGACTCCAGGAGACGAGACAAAGAGAGGAAACACACCAGACAGTTGTCATCGGCCATTCCTCCACTAATGATGCCAGGAAGGTATATGTGATGGTGGGGATAGAAGATCAGCCATGCAACATGGAAGTGGACTCCGGATCCTTCCTCTCAATGGTCTCCTGGCACACACTCAAGCACCTGGTTCCCACCATCCGCTGCCACGAACTGGAGGACCAAACACTAACTCTCAAAGACTATCAGGGGAACCGAATCCCTGTAGTCAGCAGAGGCCACTTTAAAGTCACCTTCAAGGGCCACACGGAAGTACTGACGATCATCGACCGAGATCGACCGAGCCTATTGGGACTACAGTGGTTCGCACCCGTGAGCATTGAAGTAACCAGCATACACCACATCGGAGAGGCGGACTGGGAAGTGGCACTCGGGAGGGACTTCCGGGAAGTCTTCGATGACAGCCTAGGCAAGTACCGGGGGTCCCCTATCTCCTTTAACATAGACCCGAGCATTGTGCCAATCCGCCTTAAGCCCAGGCGAGTGCCGTTTGCACTCAAGCCCAAGATCGATGAGCAGCTTGATAAGCTCATCGCGCAAGGGGTGCTGGAACCAATCAATCATGCCCGGTGGGAGACCCCAATTGTCATCCCCATCAAGCCAGATGGGTCTGTGAGAATTTGTGGTGACTACAAGGCCACCCTAAACCATGCGCTCCAACAAAGTGCATACCCCGTCCCAGTAGTCCAGCATCTTCTGCACTGAAGACCCAGTAGTCCAGCATCTTCTGCATCTTCTTGGGAGGCTGAATTTTCGCAAAGCTCGACCTGGCACAAGCCTAACAGCAGCTGCCGGTTGACGCCACAACAGCAGAAGCCCAAACCATCATAACGCACTGAGGGGCTTTCCGTTGCAACCGGCTCCAATTTGGAGTCAGCGTGGCACCCGGGGTCTTCCAAAGCCTCGTGGAAAGACTCCTCCAGAAGGAGTTGTGCCCTACTTTAATGATATCTTGGTGGCTGCGAAAAATGAAAAACAACTAGAAGCCAGGTTGAGGGAGGTACTGCAGAAATTCAGAGACTCGGGACTTAAAGTAAAGAAAGGGAAGTGCCAACTACGGGCCGAGAGGGTCGAATTTCTAGGGTACCTCCTAGACAAACAAGGGATTCACCCCACAGAAAAAAAACTGAGAGCCATAAGGGAAGCACCTCGACCCAAAAACAAAATGGAATTACAGGCTTTCTTGGGACTGTTAAACTTTTACAATGTCTTCCTATCTCAAAAGGCGACCGTGGCGAAACCGCTGCATAGGCTGTTAGATAAAACAGCCACCTGGACCTGGGGAGCACGGGAGGAAAGCGCCTTCAACAACAAAAGAACCTACTAATATCCGACGCGGTACTAATCCAGTACAGCGAGACCCTACCATTAACGGTAACTTGCGATGCGTCACCATTTGGGATTGGCGCCATCCTCAGCCACCAGCTACCAGATGGCAGGGAAGCACCCATCGCTTTCTCGTCAAGGACACTTTCAAAGCCAGAGCGGAACTACAGCCAGCTCGACAAAGAGGCCCTAGCAGTCGTCGCCGGCATCAAGAAATTTCATGAATACCTTTACGGTAGGACTTTTACAATCATCACGGATCACAAGCCGCTGCTAGGAATCCTGGCGGGAAACTGGGCCACACCGAACATTCTATCGCCAAGAATGACAAGGTGGTTTGAATTCCTAGCAGCATACAATTACCAGCTGATACACCGACCCGGCAAGGACATCGCCCACGCAGATGCCCTGAGCCGCTCACCCCTACCTGACCGGGAAGATGACCCAGCACCCACAACCAGAGGTACTCCAATTAAAGACAATATCCAACCCACTCGTGACCGCACCAGACATTGCCAGAGAAACAAATAAAGACAAACGGCTGGCATGAGTCTTGAGCTGGGTTGGAAAAGGGTGGCCGGAAGGGACAAGGACGAACTATTCAGACCCTTCTGAAACAGACAAACTGAACTCTTTACCGAGAAGGGCTGCATACTTTGGGGGGACAGAGTGGTAATTCCGGAAACATTACAGGAAAGGGTATTGGGAATGTTGCATGAGGGGCACCCGGGGATGGTCAAAATGAAAAGCCTGGCCAGAAGCTACGCATGGTGGCCAGGAATGGACAAACAGATTGAAACCTGGGTGGCCAAATGCAAACAATGCCAAGAATCCAGACCTAACCCTCCCACAGCCTTAACCCAAGAATGGGAAATACCCAGAGGCCCGTGGCCTAGGATTCACATAGACTTCGCGGGGCCAACTAAGGGACACATGTACCTTATCACAGTGGATGCTTACTCCAACTGGCTGGAGGTAAGCACCATGAAATCCACCACAACAGAGGCGATAATCAAAAAAACTGAGGAAACTGTTTGTCACGCACGGCCTGCCAGATGTAATAATATTGGACAACGGGCCCCAATTTACTGCCCTAGCATTCGAGCAATTTCTGGCAGGCCAAGGAATACGCCATGCATTAACTGCACCAGCAAATCCAGCGACGAACGGATGAGCGGAACCCATGGTCCAATAAACAAAGAAGGCCATCCAAAAAATAGAAGCAGCCAATATACAGGACAAAATTAATATAATGCTCCTCATTCAACATATCACACCTAGTGCAACCACAAATAGAAGCCCAGCAGAACTTATGATGGGTAGGAAACTGCAGTCAACCTTATATAGAAGACATCCAACATACAACCTGGGCAAACCCCCGAGTTCCTCAAGCAAACACAGAACATTTAAAATAGGGGACACGGTATACGTGAAAAACCTGTCAGGAGAACCACTCTGGGTACCAGCAACAATCACCCAGATAACCAGCCCCTTATCATACCAATTAGATACAAGCGACGGGAAAAGCTGGAAACGACACATCAACCAGCTAAGATCAAGGATAGCTGTCACCAACAACCAAACACCAGAGCAAGAAGCTAGAAGGGGGGGGAATCGGCAAGCGAGAAAGAAAGAACCGAAGGGAACCAACTAACACAAACAGAACACCCCCACCTAGCATAAATAAACCACAAATAAACCGATGCTACTCACCTGTAGACACAGGACCCATGGAACACGAAACCCCGGAATCTTTACCTGGAAGGAGCAGCCAAACCAGTTCAACCAGTCCAGAAAGATCTGGTGGGAACAACATAAACGGCAGCTCAACCAGCCCAAGTAGACCAGGAGGGAGCTACCAAGAAAGGCCCAGCTCAACGTTCCAGGTGGTTCCATCCCAAGGAACCGGAGCGACAGAGAAGGCATCTGAACCGGTCGACGACCATACCAGAACTGAACCGCGCAGGTCAAGTAGGCAGGTATGAAGCCGCGCCTACCTATGTGACTACGTCACGACGCACCAACAGACGAAACCAAGAGGGGAGGGGTGTACGATATTAGCATACTCCAAACCCTCTCAACTGATTGGTCCAGACGGACAGCCACCTGATTGGTCGAAGGCTCGGCAGTGATTGGAGCGCTAGGAATCTACTACGATTGGCTGTGCCGATCGTGGGAGATTCAAAGCACTGCCATTGGCCGCCAAGCCGCGAGCCAGCACTATATGAAGGGCTGCCGCAGCTCGCATTCTTCAGACTATTCTCATCTAAAATAAAGAGCTGAACTCACACTCTTGCATCTCCTTCAAACTGATCCACCCCGATCTAACACAAATGTTTGAATTAGGCCTGCTTTGCTTTGAGTGAATTTGCTTTTTGCTCTACCTCTGTTTTATTTTTCTGTGTTTATATTATACAGCACGTTTCCCTTGCATGTTTATGTTATTCGAAGCCACTACATTAAGCAATCTAAATTTAGAAAATGAAGAGTTTACAGATTTTAATAAGTTATACACAATCCAAACTATCTAAAGTAATAAAACAGATCAGGTCAAGATTCGGAAGCAGAATAATATATAAAAAAATAATGCTGAAGAGAGTTTACGCTTTTTCTTTATACATCAGAAGTCCAAAGTGAGAAGCAAAATCCCAGGCTTTATGGATCTGTTCAACAACATGCATTCATGATTTTTAATTAGCTGAAAGACAAGGATAAATTAGCATTCAGTTGCAATCTCTTCAGACTGATGTTGCTCTTTTAGCAAATTATGGTATATAATTTGTTTTATTTGTTTCTCAAACATATACAAGAAAGCAGGTATAAGTATGAACATAAACATGAACAAAGGAATTAATTCAGATAAATAGGACAGTAAGACAAGGATGGTAGGCATGCTGGTGCATTTATGCATGTCCCCTTTATGGACCTATTAGGAATGGGTGAAATCCATAGTGGACAGTTTGAGGTTGAAGCTGTGCGGGGTTGAGGCTGTAACAATGGAGTCAGGTAGAGCATTCCAGGTCCAGCATTCAACTCTGTTGCTAAAGTCGTATTTTCTGCAATAAAGTTTGAAGTGGTTTGTTTGCCCATGTATTATTGTGGTTGAAGCTGAAGAAGTCATTGACAGGTAAGATGTAGCAGAAAATTTTGTGTACTATGCTTAGATCGGATTGCAGGCAGTGAAGTTTCAGATTGTCCAAGCCCAAAATTTAAGCCTGGTGGCATAAGGGATTCTATTGTGAGTAGAGGAGTGGAGTACTCTTCTTGTGAAATGCCTCTGATCCCCCTCAATTGTGTTAATGTCTAATATACAGTGTGAATTCCAGGCGGATGAGCTATATTCAAGAATTGGTCTGGCAAAGGTTTTGTAGGCCCTAGTTAGCAATACAATGTTACCGCTTGACAGAGTGAAGATCATCTAAGAGATCATTTCCGCCCAACTTGTATTTGGTATTCTGATTTTTATTGCCAATGTGTAGGACACAGCATTTATTAATTGAGATTTGCAGTTGTCAATTGTGCAACCATTCTGGCACATAGTCAAGGTCACTTTGTAGGGCAGAAGCATTGTCAGTGGTGTTAAATAATTTTACGTCATCAACAAAGAGGACACAACTGCTTTTAATATGATTGCATAGGTCGTTGATGAAAAGCAGAAAGAGTATGGATCCTAAAATGCTGCCTTGGTGGACATCATTAACTGGTGCTGGATTTAATAGGGGCCCTCCCTATTTTGACTATTTGTTCCCTGTTTGACAGGCATCCATTTGTGCAGGGATCCAGAGATACCATAAGAACTTAGTTTCACATTGGACCTTATTTTTGCCTACAAGCAGATATAGCAATCTGTATAAGGAAGACATTTTGATCTGCCCTTTACTATGATGAGATTCCCTTCCTGGTTCAGAGGAGGTTTGCGGTATCTGCCATCCCGCATCTGATGGGCGGCTCATGAGAGGGAGCGAAGGGAAGAGAAACGACAGGAAGCGAGGTTTCCTCTTGATGAGCGCGCCCCGAATGTCTTGGCACACGCTCTTTTATTGTGCTTTTTTACAAGAAAATGATTTAATCAAAGCTCAAGTCAAACATGGTAATCTCATCAGGATGTGCATGTTTACAAAGCTGCATACCGGACAGATTATTTACAATGTGGATAAGCTTATTAACAACTGTCTAGCTCCTTGTCCCTTGTACGTGCCTTGCAAAGGTCACTGAAGAGACAGAAGTTAATGATTACACATGAATGATACAATGTTGCAAACACATGAATGATACATAGTTGCAATGATACATAGTTGCAAACACATGAATGATACATAGTTACAACATCTCCTCTGTTTTTATTATTTATGACGAGTCTTCTTCCTCGTCCAAGAAGACAGGAATCATTTTTATGAAATGTTCGCCGTCCCCGTCATCTAGGCAAGAGTGCGACCCGTCAGCGTCAGGGTTGTCCAAGGAGCGGTAACTCAGCAATGACATTTTTTTGTCCGGTGTTGAGGATATAACATGAGCTTGCAATAGCACATTAACATCAGCAGTTATGGAGGATAATTAATTTTTTTAAAAAAATTGCAATATTCTATTAAAACAACAAGGTCCTATAATACATATCAATATAATGATTATTAATGATCCTGCCAATGCAGTTAAAAAGGTTGTAAACCATGGCGAAATAGAAAACAAACCCCCCCCCGCTATCAGCATAAAGACAACATTCTTCTTTAAGCGCAGCACACAATCCCCCTTGTTTTAAAAAATAACAGATCTAAGCCTCTACGATTTTGCAAGAGAGGGTATTCCATGGGTACCTGTAGGGATATAAAATCATCAGAGTTGATACTTGAATGCAAAATGATTTGGATTTAACAATTTCATCCCCGTGGACACATGCCGTGAGACCGGTGGAACAAGTCCAAACAAAATTATTGCCAGGGATAAAATACATTCCTTTCAGGCGTGATGTTAAAGTTCCTCCTGAAGTGGTGTAGATTACAGGATATCCCCTGGTTGTGTGGGTGCGTCTGCCAAATCGAATTGAAGTGGTGGGTAGAAGTCTTCTATGCAAGAAAAATTGGTTGTAGAACTTAAACGAACTCCTTGAAAGTCAGTTTATAGTCCAAGCAATATTATATCTTCTATGAGGCTTCTGCGGATCGTCATGGACAGTTGTTTTGAAGCGTCGTTTGTTGACAGGATCAGAGTTCGGGTATATAAAGGCATGACAAGTAGGAGAGAGGGCTATGGACAAGTTAGTTGTCGAACATTTACGAGATGAGGAGGGAATTCAATTAGTAGAAAAAGGATAATAATTACAATAATGACAATAAAGATTAATTTGGTAATTCATCAAGGATATTAGTTGGGGTGGGGAAACCCATAATACAATAGAAGGACATCTAGGTCCCCCTATGTTTTAGATTGAATAGAGGAAAAGATTTTAAGGTTCCTTTCCATAGGAAGAGTAAAGAAGGAACAAAAGAGCGAGTGGTAGAGTGTTCTTTAAACAAAACAGAAGTGACAGAGTGAAAACTACGGGTAGCATTTTCATGACGTACCCACATGGAGCAAGTATAATAGCCTTCTGTTAATGAAATGGTTTTAACACGAATAGTCTTTTGACAGGAAGCATAGGTTTTGTTGAAGTAAGGTAGAAATTGCAAAGAAGATATAGGCAAGAATATCAGGAAGAGTTTTAAGATACAGATGTAGCGGAGGAATTCCCATGATAGGGTCTAACCGCCCTACCAGGGATCCAGCAAGTGGTTTTGTCTGGTAGTAAAATCGCAGCGTAGCCTCGTCCCCAAGTGAGAAGCTCAGCAGGACCCTGCCAGGCAGGATTTGGCAATCTGTGATAATATACCAGAGGTCTGTTAGGCGGGGGTGAGGGGGAGGAAAAATGACGCGAAGCAGCAGAAGTGGGAGGAATTCCAGTCAGATTAAGAAAGTTTAAAGTGTAAAGACAAATGTTAAGAGAATTTTGCAATGCTGGGAGGTTTGGGGGTTTTTCCCGCAACGAATATCGATCAAGAGCACGTTTCAGAGATTAGTTCGCTCGTTCCACAATAGCCTGCCCCTGGCTGTTGTAGGGAATCCCAAACTTGTGGGTTACATCCCATCTGTTACAGAAGTCCTGGAAAGCAGAACTTGTATAGGCAGGTCCATTGTCAGTTTTGATTTCTTTTGGACGTCCCAGTGAGGCAAAGGTACGAATTGAATGATTAATGACATGTTTTACAGTTTCTCCCCTTTGAGGAGTAGCCAGAATAAACCCTGAATATGTATCTATGGAAACGTGCAAATATTTCCAAGGGGCAAAAGGTGGATACTGAGTTACACCTATTTGCCAAATTTCACAAGCTTTTAATCCTCTAGGATTTACTCCTATGGGAATGGAATGTCCTTGCTTACTACATGTGGGGCATTGTTGAATAATGGCAGCAGCTTCTGCCTGAGTTAGGGAAAATTGAAAAGTTATCATAACTTGGCGGGGGAGATTCAAACACACTCTCTGATTCTATTTTATAATGGACTTTTAAAGCCTCCATAATTTTCCTCCAAGTGACCAAAATGCCAATAGGTGCACGAGGAGGACTATGGAGATGTTCACCAATTTTTTGCCAAGTGGAAATTTTTAAGGACCCTTCCTCTGAATAATTGGGACAATGTTGCCACACATAAGCCAATAATGTAGCAATAGGTTTCATTTTTACAGGCGAGCCTTTTAAATTAGCAGAATATTTAGAAGAAGAAGCGACTAACTCCCTCAATTCCTTCAGATGCTGCGTCTGTTGTTGAGCAAAGTTTCCACCCATACTTACAAAAGTCGAGACCGTGTTTCAGATCCGATGATGTGCAATTCGCTTCAGGCCTGGCGATGCACAGCTCCCATCGAGCTGATAAGATATGGACGCGTCGCTACATATCCCCCTTAGGGAATCACGTCGGGGTCACCAGAATGCGGTATCTGCCATCCCGCATCTGATGGCGGCTCATGATAGGGAGCGAAGGGAAGAGAAATGACAGGAAGCAAGGTTTCCTCTTGATGAGCGCGCCCCGAATGTCTTGGCACACGCTCTTTTATTGTGTTTTTTTACAAGAAAATGATTTAATCAAAGCTCAAGTCAAACATGGTAATCTCATCAGGATGTGCATGTTTACAAAGCTGCATACCGGAGAGATTATTTACAATGTGGATAAGCTTATTAACAACTGTCTAGCTCCTTGTCCCTTGTACGTGCCTTGCAAAGGTCATTGAAGAGACAGAAGTTAATGATTACACGTGAATGATACAATGTTGCAAACACATGAATGATACATAGTTGCAATGATACATAGTTGCAAACACATGAATGATACATAGTTACAACAGAGGTTGATGCTCCAGACACCTGATGGATCCTGATGAACTCCAGTGTGTGTTTTGTGGCTTTCCCAGCAAAATTTCAAGCATTCAATTAAGTACTGGTCAGCCAGCTACTGGTAATAGCAATAGCACTTAGACTTATATACATCTTCACAGTGCTTTACAGCCCTCTCTAAGCGGTTTACAGAGTCAGCATATTTTCCCCAACAATTTGGGTCCTCATTTTACCAACCTTGGAACTATGGAAGGCTGAGTCAACCTTGAGCCTGGTGAGATTTGAACTGCTAAATTGCAGGCAGTCGGCAATCAGCAGAAATAGCCTGCAGTACTGCACTCTAACCACTGTGCCACTGCAGCTCAATAGGATTTGATGTAATTGCCCTCAAGTAGACTTTGTATATTGGCTGATACTGAATGACTCAAGAATCTACTGAGGATCTCTGGGGGTTGAAGGGGTAAAAAAAACACCTGGAACACCAATGGAGGAAGACAAAAAGTGAATCGGACTGACCATAGATGTGAATTCAAGATATGAGTCTACATCACAGGGATCAAACTTGCAGCATCACATTGCCATCACATGACTTTTGCAATGTTTTCCCATTCATAAAGCTGGGCTGTGCATGGCCTGAGCATGATCATCCAGCTGCCAGTTTGAGACCCCTGGTCTACATTGTGCGAGGGAGGCAAAGCATTCCTTTTTCTTCTCTTTTATCATGTTAGAATCTGACTCTGAGGGAGAGGAGGAACAGCTGACAGGGAGTGGGAGTGTGGCTCTAGAGGTTGTGGAGGAAACTGGGGAAGGGCACAGGCCGGCTGGGCATTCAGAGAAAGACCCAGGCCCATCCCTTCTTCATCCTAGGGCACGCAGGGAGGAGCAGATAAGGCAGAAATGTGAATCTATTACATCATAATTGTGAGCTAGTCACCGAGTGCCCAAAGCATGATCATATGACCAGCATTGATACCGTGATGGTGACATCTACAAGAACACATTGTTAAGCAGCCTTCATTTACCATTGTTATAATTTTAAACTGTCACTGAGTGAGTGTACTTTAAATAAGAACTGCCTCTATATTGTAACGGTAAGAGGTTAGGATTTAGCTTGGTAGAAATTCAAGCTGTAGATAATCCAATGGTTTCCTCTGATTATTTTTTTAAACTTTACATCTTCCTATTAATTAACTGCTGTTCTGATTCTACATTACATGTCATGTTTCACATCTTCTTCTTTTATTGTAGCTGCATAATTTTTAACAGATTGTATAAACAAAACTTGCCAAAGGATGAAGATACAAAAAGTAAAGTAGGCGATAAACAAGTACAAATAAAACATAAGCAAAAGCATTATTTAAACAATGGCAGTCCATTTCCTCTTCTCTTCCATTTATTTTCCCAACTGCTGATCACAAGATAAATATTTGTACTGTATTTAGACCATTAAACAGGGAAATTGTTGCTAGTGCCTTCTTAAGTCATTTCATCTGTTCTTTTTGCCTAGATTCTTAACTTTTAACTCTTTTCCTAAAAAAAAAAAAATCTAAATGTCTGAATTTGCTTTGTTGTGTAATGTGTCATACATAACGGAACCATTCGTGCTTAAAATCCTAACTAAATTTATAAATACTGTCAGTTTTGTCATTGCTGCATTTTCTCTAATTCTGGTCTCCCAATTTTGTATTGTCAGCAAAAGTTTCATTTTCCAATATTATGCCAGATTTGTTTTTGCAGCTGTCAACATATTTCTCAGTAAATTGTGATACTTTTCATTTAATTATGTTTTCTGGAATTACTCTTGATAAAAATAATTGTAGCTTCCATTCAAATTTTATGTTTAATATTTTTGAATGTTTTGATGTGATCACAGTCCCCCAGGGATCCGGGGACCACAGGTTGAGAATCATTGCTTTTGCTGGTTTGATGAGTCTGGATATATCATATTGGCAAAAGTAATCAACCCCTTCTTACTGTATATAGTTGTCCTTGAAATAAAAAGCCTTTGATAGTAACATTAATGCTGTGATTGCTAGACTTATCCTCATTTTTTGATGGGTTAATGTTTTGCCTTACAATAGTTTATTTTTTCTTTTGTTTCTTTATGTTATGCATGCCTACTGCAGAGAGTAAGGGAGATGATTTTGACAGAAATATAGGAAAACTCTTACGTGGACAAAAGGGGCTAACTTTTTTTTCTTAAGTACAGAGCAAGAACTAGAAGTGGATCAAGTGGAAGTGGATTTCACCCTAATTCACAAGAGTTTAAGAAGGGGGTTGGAAATGCAACACAATCAATTCTTTCAAGATTCTGCTATTATTATAGTCTATCCCAATAAAAAGTGGTTCTACCCTTCCTGTGAAGTTGATTTTCTAGATTGGTCTATTTAGTGGGGCTGAAATTTACAAAGTCCTTTGACTCAGCCAGGTCCTTCTATAATTGATTTTCTGCTATTTGGGAATTTTATCCATTTTGTTATTCATGATAGACAACTGCTTGATAATATAATACAAGTTTACCTCTTACTTTTGAGACTTGAAAAATGTTGACCCCTACTTTCATTGTTTTTCCTGCTCCATCTTTATCTATTGATTGTTTTTTGCCTGTCTTGCAAGCTTTTGTTTCAGATTGGAACTGATGCTATTTGACACAGGAAGTTTATTTTAGAAATATATCCATTTTTATTGTTGCAATAAGTCCTAACCAAGAAAGATTTAGGTTTCTCCACTAAGACCATTAAGGTCTTCTTTTCTTTCCATAATTTATTGTAATTCTTTTGAAATATGTCTTTATTGCATCTTACCCAATAGAAATCCAGATATTTCTGGGTTTTTCCCTGCAACTAGTCTCTTTTTTCACAAAGTCTTCTTTTTATTCAGAGATTACATATCTTATTATTATCTTTCTTTTCTTTTCATTAATTCTATATCCGTGGAATGGGCTGAAGCCTTTGATTGTTTTTATCAACTGTCATACATAACTGTAGTTACATAATTATTAGTGCTACATCATCTGCATAGTATTTCATTTTATACTCCTGTCTTTTCTGATTGAATTTTGATCCCACATGTCTATTTAGATCTTATCTACCAAAAAGTTCCACAGAAATTTCCAATAGAAGAAAGTAGATACCCTTTCCTTGTTCTTTTACTTCCTGAAAAGCTTCTGGAGAATATTCCACTTGCTATAATCATTGCCCTTTGAATTTAATATATACTCTTGTGCAAATTTAAAAGGTTATTCCTGGATTTATTTTGTTTGAAACCTTTACTGAGAAAGTTCACACCAAATTATCAACCATTTACTGCCACCATTTTAAAAAGTTGATTTACTCTAATTTATTATAAATTTGCTGTTGTTCTTTATGTTCCTCGTGAGAATGTAGTAACCACTTTGATCTTATATATTATTTTGAATATGTTCTTTCTCAGAGATTCAGCTCATATTGTAGTGAATGTACAGTATATAACCAACAATCAAGGAACAAATTGATCATCTGTGAACACCAGCTAGTAGTCAGAAGACATGATGAAAACTATTTAATTTCATAATATATTGACTAACTTAATCATAGTTTCATTTGGGAAAATGTGACCATCCTACCTAGACCAAGCCAAGTCCAAAAGCCAAGGGAATTTTGAAAAGCCTGGCACTCTGACAAATTAGCCATCCATAGAGACATAGACATAAACAATATCTACATACTATGCAGAAGAGACTATCACCCAGACTCAGTGCAAAAAGGCTAGGAGAGCTAAGTCCCTGGGAGGAGCCTATCATTTTTCAATGGGGCAGTTGAATGAGCCAATTCATTCAAGGAACAATCACCTCTCCACCAGCAATCGGCCCAGATGAACATAAATTAGCTCCAAGATTAACATCAGACCAACCATAAAGTAAGCACTATCCCAAGCAAGGAACAGCCAAACAAGCCAAAAATAAACAGCTCAACTGAAGAATCTCTAAGAATACCCCCACCAATACTGACAGGGAGAGTTAATAGAATATAAACTGAGAGCAAACCCCACTCCTTACTAGCACTGATAATGTTCAGGTAATGAAACATCTGCAAGAAAACAAGCAAGCTCAGAAAACACCAAGGACCCCTCATGTCAACCCCGAGTTACAAATATTCTCCTTTATTAGTAATATAAGGGTTATGCGGAGAACTATTTCCTTGTTTAAAGGAAAGATTCCTTCATATGCAAAAGACATTAAAGACTATCAGTTAACTGAGTGGGAGTGGCATCTGTGATGTGATGTGCATGTGTTTGTGTGCAAAGTTCATGATGTGGAGACATTGACAAATTACAAATGATGTTACTGGAAAGTATTCCTCTTTCTCTTGCCAAAACATCTGTAAATTTAGGCTGACTCTTGTAAAATGAAGTTAACAACATGACTTACCTCTGTAATAAAAAAGTATTCTTGTACAGTAGTAGCCACATTACTCTATATGTAAAACATGTTTCAAAGCCTGCTGAATTTTCCATGAAAATACATCCTAAGTGTGATAATCCCAGCTACTATTCCACTATATGACATCTGCTCTCAATTTTCATTTCATTTATATGAATGTGTTATGAATTATATAAAGGTTATAGTCCTAGCCTCATGTGAACCAAAATCTAACTGAATTGATTTCTCTGTATTTGATATTTAGGGAAAGTACATATGTTGCATCTATTTATAGTAGAGTTTGTTTTTCTATGTTAGAGATAACATTGTTTACCCGAACTGGTTTAGGTAAAATAATAAATATGTTATCATGGTTTATTAGTTAAAGTGTCTGCAACTTTAACTGTAGGAATATAATTAAGGGAGTGGTTGTAAAAGCACCATAAAAGAAGCAAGGCACGGCAACTTGCTCTCTCTGGCTTGATGATCCCTAATTACTGGATAGACTGAAGACTGCGTTTTTCCCCTACTGGAAAGGGAGAGAGAAAGGACTGATTTGTAAGTGAATTGACATTGGATATTCTACACGGACTTTGCTAATTGAATATCCTTGAATGGACTGACTAAAAACAATACATGACTAATGGACTGTTATTTTGACTATGCTATAAAACTCTAAGTGGAATAAATTATATTTTTGATAACACAAGTGTATCTGTTATTTTTACTGTATGTTAACAAACATACAAACTTATCTCACACATTTATCTGTATGCCTATCTGACTAACGCTGCACATTCTGTTTAGCTTGTCTCCTTAACCCTGGTTGGGGAACCCAGGCTTAACACTGGTTATGGGCCCAGAGGCTGTAAAGTCAGTTTAACTAGGATAAAACAGATTTATGTAAAAAGTGAGAGTTTGTGTTGTTACACATTACAGTAAACAGACAGCTGTGTTTTATTAATTATAGTTTTATATCCATATATAAGAAAACATGGCACAAGTCAATCTACAAAGTTTGTCCCTTATATCCAAGCTGGATGGAACAAACTATGTATCATGGTCTATGAAATGTAGTCTACTTCTACGAAGAGAAGGTCTGTGGAACATAATTGAAAACCCACCAAACGTAGAGGAATGGGATCCAGAGATAGAGGAAGATAGACAAAAGATAAATGACTTTAAGCAGAAAAATGAACAAGCTCTTTGCATAATAGGACTAACACTGTCTGACCAGCAACTTGTTCATATCCACGGAGAACAAACGGCTGTTGGGTGTTGGCAGAAGCTGAAGAGGATTTATGTCCGAGATAACGTTGGTGCTCACATAAATCTAAGACGGAAGCTTTTCAGGACGCATCTCCAAATGAATGGTGATATGCTGAGTCATTTGAATTCTATAAAAAGCATTTTTCAAGAACTGCACGAGAAAGAACTTATTTTCTCTGAACTACACCAAGTCTACATAATTCTGTCATCACTAGATGTAAGTTATGATAACTACGTCACTTCCCTTGAAATTTTGCCGAAGGAAAGTCTAACTTTAACTGATATAACTGGCAGATTGATTGAAGAGGCAAGAAGAAGACTTGAAAGAGATCAGTTAAGGAGGGAGCAACCTCAAAAAGAAGATAATGAATCTCCTACTGCATACGCAGTTAAAAAGTGTTTTAATTGTGGAGGAAGAGGACATTTGGCAAGATTTTGTAAAAAAGCAAAGTGCCAGAATGCTGGCCAGAATACTAAAAGTAACCAAAAGAAAAAGAAAAATTTAGAGTTAGCCATGTATATTAACGGAGCTGTAAAAAATAATTTATGGGTGGTTGACAGTGGAGCATCCCACTGTATAACAAATGATAACAAAAATTTTATTAAAATGTCCAAGAGTACACAGCAGATATCGTTAGCCAATGGCTGGAAACTGAAAGCTAAAGGTCAAGGTATAGCATATTGTTCTTTTATAAAAGAGAATGTAAAAATGTTATATGTACCACAACTTAAGTTTAATTTAATTTCAGTTAGAATTTTGGTTAAACTAGGATATGTAGTTACCTTTAAGGGAGATAACTGCATAATTGAAAAAGAAGATAAGAAAATTACTGCATCTTTAAGAGGTGAATTATATGTGTAAAATGATAATGGTTTAGAGGTGGCTAACACGGTTTATGATAATAAAAAACCTCATGATGAATGTATTCACTTGTTACACCGACAGCTAGGGCATTTAAATTTTAAAATGCTTAAGAAAACTGTTCAACTATCTAAAGGAATAAGTTTGAAACCTTGTAATAAGTATTTGCAATGTTTTGCTTGTAATCAAAGCAAAAGCAGGGTCACACCGGCTAATAGAGTTGATGGATTTACTACTAAAGAGCCTTTAGAAGTAGTATTTGCTGATTTAATAGGTCCGAAAAAACCAAGTGTAGGAGGAGCTCGATACATATTAAGTATAATGGACCATTATTCTAGATATGGGTTTTGCTATTTAATGAAGAGGAAAACTGAAACGTATCTAAATCTATTTAATTGGATAAAATTTGCAGAAAGAAAAACTAAAAAGAAATTAGTAACTCTTATAACAGATAATGATGCAGAATTTACAAATAATAAATTTCAGAATAGACTTAGAATGTTAGGTATTCAACAGAAAAAGTCTGTACCATATAGGCCACAACATAATGCCTTTGTAGAGAGACGAGGCCAAACACTACAATCAATGGCACATACTATGTTGTCTGATTCAGGATTACCTGACAATTTATGGGGAGAAGCAATAATGTGTGGTAATCATATATTAAATAATGTTGTTAATTCAACAACAGGTGAATTACCATTCACACTGTGGCATGGTACAAAACCTGATTTAAGTTACATGCACACATTTGGAGCACCAGCCTGGGTGCATATCCCTACACAACTCAGACACAAAGGACAGCATAGAGCTAAAAGATTATTTTTTGTAGGATATAAATCTAATCACAGATCTTATAGATTCTGGGAACCAGGTACATCTAGAGTTTACATCGGTGCTAGTGCAAAATTCCTCGAACATGTAGGATGGAATAGATTAGAGCAAGATTTAAATAATGAAGTAATTATTGAACCCTACAAAAGGCAAAAAGATCAGACTAGTTATATGAAGAGTCCAATTAAAGAAGAAGTCCATGAAGAGCAAATAGGACCAGAACAAGAGGAAACAGTTGATCAGGAAGAGTTAGATAATCAAGAACAGGTAGTAAAGGAAAGTCCACCTGTAAGTCCTGTAATACCTAGACATACTACACGTGTAACTAAACCACCTGATAGGTATCAAGCAAGTATAGTTTGCCAAGTAACTAAAGTTCCAACTAGTGTAGATGAACTTAGGATGTATCCTGCTAAGGATCAGGAGAAATGGCAAAAGGCAATGGAAAAGGAACTAAATTCATGAAAGGTAATGAAAGTTTATGAAGATACTAAATTACCTCCAGGAGAAAAATCCATTGGGTGCAAATGGATATTTAAAGTAAAAACTGGAAATGATGGGACTGTTTCCCATAAGGCTAGGTTGGTAGCTCAAGGATTTAATCAAATTGCATCTGATTATGATGAAATTTTTGCACCAAGTCTTAAAGCAACATCTTTGAGAGCAGGTTTAGTGCGGGCAGCTAAGAAAAACTATGTCATTAACCATTTAGATGTAGAAACTGCTTATTTGCATGCACCATTGCAGCACACTATATATTTACAAAAGCCAGTTATTTTAAAGACATTAAAGTAAATAGTAATGATTGTTGGAAACTCAAAAAGAGTCTTTATGGATTGAAACAATCTGGCTTTGAGTGGAACCAATATATTGTGAAAGAATTAAACAATATAGGATTTAAATCTGGTTTAGCAGATCCATGTGTGTTTAAAAGAGAAAATAATGGAACGGTGTCATTATTGTTATTATTTACAGATGATATTGTTTTGATAACTAAGACTAATAATGAAGCTAATGAGATTATATCATTATTAGCTAAAAAGATAAAATTAAAGCATTTAGGTAAAATTAAAAAGTATCTAGGATTGACAATTAACAAAACAAAAAATGGATTTAAGAAGATAAAATTTGCCAATTAATTAAAACGTATAAAATGGAACTTTGTAAACCGGCAAAGACTCCAATGAGTCAGGAAGTTTGCCAAACTAATGATCAAAGTCCCAAATTTGATAAGTCTATATATCAATCTTTGATTGGTAGCTTATAATATATCAGCAATTGGTCAAGGCCAGATATAGCTTATAGTGTTGATCAGCTGGCATGTTTTAATTCAGATCCACATCAATGTCATTGGCAATCATTAAAGAGAATTTTAAGATCTCTTAAAGGAACAATGAACCATGCATTGTATATAGAACCAAAAGGTGATTTGAGTCTTAGTGCCAATGCAGATGCAAGTTTTGCAACTGACATAAACACTAGAAAATCAACATCTGGGATGGCTATATTATTTGGTAAGACACTAATAGGGTGGAGGTCAATCAGACAACAGCATATCAGCTTGTCCACGATGGAAGCAGAATTTTCATGTCTGTCATTATTGTGCACTGACTTAATTTTGTACAAACAGTTATTATTAGACATGGGTATAACTGTTAAAGATTCCATTATTGTGTACGAGGACAACCAGGCAGCCATAAAGTTAGCTACTAATATTGCTGTAAAAACTAGATCAAAGCATACTGATTTAAGATACTTAAATGTTAGAGAATCTGTAAAGAATGGGCTAATTAAATTGGAATACTGCATGACGGAAGAAAACATTGCAGACCAATTTACAAAAGCTCAAGGAGTAATTAAGTTTAAAGAGAGTTGTAACAAATATGATTTAAAGATGTAAATAGTTATAGTATTATTATTACCTAAAAGGGGAGAATGTTAGGGATAACATTGTTTACCCTAACTGGTTTAGGTAAAATAATAAATATGTTATCATGGTTTGTTAGTTAAAGTGTCTGTAACTTTAACTGTAAGAATGTAATTAAGGGAGTGGTTGTAAAAGCACCATAAAAGAAGCAAGGCACGGCAGCTTGCTCTCTCTGGCTTGATGATCCCTAATTACTGGATAGACTGAAAACTGTGTTTTTCCCCTACTGGAAAGGGAGAGAGAAAGGACTGATTTGTAAGTGAACTGACATTGGATATTCTACACGGACTTTGCTAATTGAATATCCTTGAATGGACTGACTAAAAACGATACATGATTAATGGACTGTTATTTTGACTATGCTATAAAACTCTAAATGGAATAAATTATATTTTTGATAACACAAGCGTATCTGTTATTTTTACTGTATGTTAACAAACATACAAACTTATCTCACACATTTATCTGTATGCCTATCTGACTAACGCTGCACATTCTGTTTAGCTTGTCTCCTTAACCCTGGTTGGGGAACCCAGGCTTAACATTCTTGATTTATGATAATGAATTGTGGGTGAAATCCAAAGATGACTTTCCATGGAAGGAACTGTTTCGATAAGTAGCACGAAGAAAGGGTGGCCTTCTTATGACTGCTCCCCCAAGGATCTCACCCCCCCCCAATCTGCTCAATAAGTTTAAAAAAGCTCCAAAAGAAAGTAGATGATGGAAAAAATCCTACTGCGTTAAAGACTGTTCATCTGTGCTGTATGGGTTTCACCCACACGTTATTACATGTTTTTTTGTCAAGCTTTTGCATGTAAAACAAACAGGCATCATATTTTAACCATTGTTTTTGCTAAAGCTGTATTTCATTCAGTGCAATGATGTATTAACTTCCTAAAAAGACAGTTAGAAAGCAGACCCCTGTCGGTTGCAAGTCTATCATTCAGATTTACTTTATATTTTCCAAATAGTTTATCTATCATAATTTCTTTCCAAGAAAATCTGGGATTTGCTGGTTGGTCTGGAAAATGATAAAGACTTCTTAAATTGAACTTGATCTCTGGTGGTTCCATAGGCATATCTGTAGACATTTTTGATATTGTCTAGTGGCCTCCCAGGTGTGACTTTGCTTGCCTTTTTGAAAATCAGCCACGGCCAATTAGGTTGGATGCCTATGAAGAGAAAGCAGACATTGCATAACGCAGGCAAAACCAGCCTTTTAAGTATTCCCAAACTTGCTTCATGGTCTGGGGCAACTCACTTTCCAACATCCATACACACATGGGCTGTCCTAGTGCCCAGGAGGAGATCCAGCATGGTCACAATCATTTCTCTCATTAGAAAACACAAACCTGGCAGCCATTTTTACAGCAAAGGGCAGTTTGTAGGTTATCAATTAATGTAGTTTTCTGAAGCACAGCGAATGGTCACTGGTGGTTGGAAGATAATTCATCCATAGTTTTGCAGACCTTGCATCTTACAGAAGGAGGTTCTACAGACCCTTCATCCAAAAAGGGTCAGCCCAGTATCTGAGACACAGCTGTTTTCATAAACTGCCCTATTCTTTTCTGCATTTTCACCACTGAAACAAGGAAGCAACTACAGCATCTTCAGACAAGTGCCTCTGGTTCTTCCATCCCATACTTCATCTCTGTGGGAATCCCTTCATTGCAACGCCCAGGGGGACTAAAAGTGGGCAAAGGGTGAGAGGGTAGCAGGATCAGAGATGCGCTAAGGGTCAGTGATGGAAGTGGCTACCATTTCAATGTTCTCAGAGTGAAGATGGGATAAATGCTAAAGAAACCCTGCACCTTATCTCTGCTTGAAATATGCTTGGAGCTTCTCAGAATTCCTTGTGCATTCATGATTTGGGTGAGAGCAGTAAAACAGCTGTCCAGAGATGTTGCCTCCTGGTTGCTCCTAATTGGCCTCCCTAATAGGACTGATAGCCTCCTCTATGGCCTGACTACATTTCAGCCTGAACAGAGAAAAGCCAAGAGAAACTGGCATTACTTCTAGAAATTGCAGGAAAAAGTGACCAACTTGGGAAGCTGTATGATGTATAAATATGATACATAAATGCATGTATTTATTTATGCATCATATTTATATGCACACCATCTTACAAAAACATGACTCTGGGCAGCGTACAATAGTGTATTAAAAAGGAAAACAAATAAATATATAAAAATAATCATCATTAAAAACTATAATAAGAGAGGAAGTTGTTATTCACTTTTATCTATTTATTAAATTTCTATACCACCCATCTCACCTAAGTGATTCTGGGCAAATTACAACTGTGTGTTGTATAATTGTGCAGTGTATTATTTGTACTTTGTATAGTTTACTAACAGTTGTTGTAAGGAAGCCATATTTTCAGCCCTCAACCCCAGGGCCACAGACTGGATACTGGTCCATGATCTGTTAGGAACCAGGCCCTACAGCTGGAGGTGAGCAACAGGCAAACAAGTGAAACCAAAACTATCCCCACCTCAGCCTGTGGAGAAATTGTCATCCACAAAACTGGTCTTTGGTGCCAAAAATGTTGGAGACTGCTGCCCTAGCCCATATTCCAACCAGCTGCAGTAGATGGATAGGGGCAAAAGAAGGGATCCATTGACAGGGAGATAATGAATGTAGGGTTGCCAGACATTTGACATATCCCTTTAATATTAATTTTTATTAAGAATCATAATTATATCAGTAAAAATTAATGGAAACTAAAAAAAAAAAATTACCCCAATGTAATAATAAGAAAAATAAAAATTTCAGAAAAAAAGGAGAGAAAAAAAAGAAATAGAAAAGAAAGAAAATAAGAAGATAGTACATAAACAAAAGAAAAAAGAAAAAAGAAATGACTTCCCATCTTCATCACAAGTATATCACTGTCTCTGAAAATAGAGCAAATGATCTCTTCCTCACATATCCCATCTCTTATCATCATCTCTAGATCCATAAAACCTCATTATTTCACTCCTGATATCAGCAAAAGTCCATTATTGCATAGGTTACCAAAAACAATATCTGTAATGTTCCTATTGGATAAAAAAAAATAGAATATGATCTAACAAGGAAGGAAATTAGTACATGATCATTCCTAGTAATTTTTCTTTTCTGCAAAGAGAGAACCTTCAGTCATCTTGAGCATTTAGCAAAGTCAGCCCAGACACTTCTGCTTTCCCAATGCATTTTGCTTTCTGCAAAAGAGGAAGAAAAAATCAATATTACATTCATAAGAAAATAATGTATTAAACTGAAGTATGTAGAATTTGTCATCCTAACTATAACCCATCAAATTAAGCATTTACAGAAGCAATTATCTGTGTTAACTTCAAGAGAACTGGAAATAAAAGATGAATTAGGCAAAACAAAGTCATTTTGAATTTGCAAATAAATTGGAGAGATTGTTGGCATAAAAGCTGCAAAAAGAAAAAGAAAAGAAAGTGAAATTAAAGTTACAAGAAAGGTGCTATATCGGTAGATCAGTCCCAAGTAGAGATGCGAGAAACAGTGTCTTTTAAAAGCTCTTTTATTGCATGTTTAAATCGGCTCGGCTTGGCTTTGGATCAGTGGCAGTTTATATTGAACTTCTCTTGGAGCCGCAGCCAACGAAATCGTTTCGAATCTCCCGCAAACGGTTTCCTCCAATCATGGGTGATTCGCAACAGGCCATCCACTGTGGCTTACTCAGCCAAACCGAGCCCCATGCGTCTTGACCAATCAGGATGGAGGATTACAAGAATGCTAATGTAGCAATACAGAACACTCCTCCCCTCTTGGTATGGTCCTATGTAACGTAGTCCCATAAGTAGGCGGGGCTCCATATCTGTCTACTGGACCTGCGCAGGTTAGTTGGTGCTTGGTCTTCGAGCGGTTCGGTAGGACTCCGTGTTGCTCTCCGCCTCATCGATGGAACTGCCTGGAAGGGTGAGTCGGGTCTTCCGCCGTAGCTCCCTCCCGATCTACCCGGGCTGGTCGAGCTGCTGGCTTTGCTGCTCCCGCCTGGTCTTTCCGGGCTGGTTGAGCTGGCTTGGCTGTTCCTTCCAGGCGAGGCTTCGAGCTGGTCATCTACCGGTGCTTCGGCTGGTGAGTATTCTTGGTTCCTCTTCTGTTGGGGTTGTCTGTTTTGTTTTTTGGGGTTTTCCTTACCCTCTTGGCTGGTGTTTGGGTGCTCCCCCTCCCCTCCTGGATCTTTATTTCTGTGTGTTTGTGTGTCGGTTGTATTTCCCGTGGTAGTTCTCGATCTTAGCTGATTGATGTGCCGTTTCCAGTATGAGGGGGGATCTGTTACCTGGGTTATCATTGCTGGTACCCAGAGTGGGTCCCCTGTGAAGTTTTTTGCGTATACTGCATCTCCTGGTGTGAATGTTCAATGTTTGCTCAATGAGTCGGGGGGGGGGGGTTCTGGGTTGTATGTGGGGTGTAGCCTGTCTAATGGGGACCTTAATTTTCTCCCCATTAACAGTTCTGCTGGGATTTTGTTGGTTGTTGTGTTTGGCATTATATGTTCTATGAATAGCTTTTTATTAATTTTGTCTTGCATTTCCCCGGTTTCAATTTTTTGAATTGTCTTTTTTATGAACTGAATCATTCGTTCTGCCCTACCATTCGCCGCTGGATGCACTGGCACTGTCAGTGCATGCCGTATCCCTCGTTCCACTAGGAATTTTTCAAATGTGAGCGTGGTGAACTGGGGGCCATTATCTGATACTATCACATCTGGGAGGCCAAGGGTTGAGAATAGTTTGCTGAATTCTTTGATGAGCTTGTCTAACTGCTCATCGATCTTGGGTCTGAGTGCGAAAGGCACTCGCCACGGTTTAAGGCAGATTGGGGCAATGCTGGGGTCTAGGCTGAAGGATATAGGGGGCTCTCGGTACTTGCCTAGGTTGCCATCAAAAACCGCCTGGAAGTCCTTTGCGAGTTGCTCCTCCCAGTCCGCCTCAGTGACGTGGTTGATGCCCGTCACTTGGATTCCTAGCGGCACGAACCATTGCAGTCCCAGAAGGCTAGGGCGGTCTTTGTCTACGATAGTCAGGGAAAGTATTTCAGTGCGCCCTAAAGTGTCCTATTCCGACCATGGGGATGCGGTTCCCCTGGTAGTCCTTTAGGATTAGTTTCTGGCTTTCCAGCTCTCGCCTGTGGATGGTAGGCACCAGGCACTTGATTTCCCGCCATGCAACCATGGAGAGGTTCGATCCGGAATCCACCTCCATTTTGCATGGTCGGTCCTCGATGCTTACCTCCATGTGTACCTTCCAGGCATCCTAGCTTGAAGAATGGTCAATGATGACCATCTGGTGGGTCTCTTCTCTTTGTCAGGTCTTGCCAAGGTGTCAGCTCCTCCCATCTCGGCTCCACCAGCTCTCGGTTTGTCAGTCCCTGGTCCTGGGGGGGTGCTGTCTTGTCTCCAGCCACTGCCATCACGTCACCGGGGGCTATGGATTCGCTTGAAATGGCAGACCTTGGCGATGTGGCCCCACTTGTCACAATGTCAGCAGATTGCATTGAAAAATCGGCATTCTGACCGAGGATGGTCACCCCCACACCCGGTGCACAGGAACCCCAACTTATGACCCCATCGCTCACGCCGATCCCATTCCGCTTGGAGTTGGTGGATGTCCTCCTCTTTCTCTGCGGTGTCAGAGAGGGAGTTGAGGTCACCATGATGGGTGGTGGTGGTCGCTCGGCAGCTGGTTTCGGAGTGTGTCTCGGGCATCGGGGTCGCCTCGGTGGTCACGGGCCAGTCTGCTGCGCTCACCCATCGCATGCGAACCACCAACTTCCTGATTTCCTCGGCTGCAGTTGCTTCGGCGAGGGCGTTGGTGAGGGAGATGTCACCCCTCACCATTAGCCTGCTCTGTAGAATGGGGTCCTTGAGCCCAAGGATGACGCGGTCTCGCAGGGCCTCGTCCATATCGGTAAACCCGCACATGCCTCCCAGGTCCCATAGATCAGCTACGAAATCGCTGATGCTCTCAATCTCTTTCTGATTCCTCCTGTAGAAGTCGTGCCTTCTGATGAGGGTGGGCATGGCAGGGGCATAGTGGCTCCACAACAGCTGCTCGAAGTCGGCCCAGTCCATTGCTTTTACATCGTTGGGTTTCGCAAGGGCTTTCACCATCTTGAACACTGTGAGTCCGCAGTGTGTCAGGAACACGGCCCTTTTTTTCTGTCCATTCGCGTCTTTGAGGTTGCTGCTTTCCAGGAACATCAGGAATCGGTCAATGTAGGATTCCCAGTCCTTGGCAGTCTGGTTGAAGGGTGCAGGTGGCGCGATGTTGCTGGCCATCTCGGTGGCCCCTTGGGTTGCGGTGCCACGTGCTTGGTGGGTCTCAGTTTCGCGATCCCACCTTCATCGGTAGATCGGTCCTAAGAAAAGATGCAAGAAACAGTGACTTTTAAAAGCTCTTTTATTGCATGTTTAAATCGGCTCGGCTCCCACCTTCGTTGGTAGATCGGTCCCAAGAAAAGATGCAAGAAACAGTGACTTTTAAAATCTCTTTTATTGCATGTTTAAATCGGCTCGGCTCCCACCTTCGTCGGTAGATCGGTCCTAAGAAAAGATGCAAGAAACAGTGACTTTTAAAAGCTCTTTTATTGCATGTTTAAATCGGCTCGGCTCAGCTTCAAATCGGTGGCGGTTTATATTGAACTTCTCTCGGAGCTGCGGCCAATGACATCGTTTCGAATGGGCCAACCACTGCGGCTTACTCAGTCAATCCGAGCGCCGTGCGTCTTGACCAATCAGGATGGAGGATTACAAGAATGCTAATGTAGCAATACAGAACAAAAGGAATGCTGTAATAACAGATAATATGAATGTGTGAAAAGTGTTTCACCTGTGTTATGCTGTCTTATCTGGTTGACTGTACACAGAAGATGCTCCTCCTTGGCATGGATGGATATGTCAGCCAATTATCATAACTCATTCAGAAGAATGGGAAGAAAAAGATAATTTTAGCCTATTTCTGATACACAAACAAGTTCTAGATCAGTCCAAATGGAGCCACCCATCGTATTTGATTTGTAATCCTCCCAGTAACATGGACAGGGTTAATCTGGAGAAGAAGACAGGATGGTTAAATTACTTCCAGTTTTATATATAGTGACACCAATTAACGTCACTGAGAATTATTTTGGATTTTTCTCCATCTGCTTTGTTTTTTTAAGCATTGTCAGGCAGCAACCACCTCTCAGCCATCACAATAGCAGCTGGGAGGCTCTTAAATGTTGTTACTTCCTATTTGATGGACCATTTCATGACTGTCTGTTGCCAACTCATTAAAATGTTTATTGTGCTGTAGCAACAGATGGAATCACTCATGTATCTAAGTACTGTGGGTTCACAAACTGAGATTTCATCCAAACTATCAGAAGCCATTGTGCATCAATACACAAGGTAATCTGGACGATTTTTAATTGATATCACCCATAATATATTATATGGACATCTTCTACATGTAAAGTGAGATGAGTAGAATAGCAACTCATCAAAGAAGGTTAAGGAGAAAGGAAATGAGCTTGCTATGTACCTTTATCTAGAAATCTGTAAAAACATAACATATTTATACAGTTGCATTCAAAAGCTTATAAAACTCTGATTAAATTGTATATTTCAATTATTCTCAAAGTGAACCAAAGCTGATACACTTATTCATTAGCATTTTGATTCATACTTTTAATACACAATTGTTTACAGATTCAAAATAAGAAAAAGCTATATTACGAGAAGGAGGTAGAACGACTGTATGATTATTATTTTTCTTGGGTTACAACTTCCACTTCTGTATTCCAGAGAGGGTTGCAAAAAGTATATTTATGAAAAAGGAAATAGTACGCACAGAAATCACACTCAGAAAATTTATAGAGCAGAATGTGAAGAAATCAGCCTGAGCATACTTCTCAAAATTGTTATAGAAAGTTAGCACCCACCCCTCTCATAGAATAATGATATATTCTAGGAAATATTAAAAAGGCAGAATATTATATTTCCCTGGATGAGAAAAGGAGAAACATGTTTTTAAAGACAAAGCAGCTTTCTGCAGCTCCCTGCCACTCCAACAACTCCAGGGTGATGGGATTAAGACATGGCCCTTCAGGACATGATAGGATTACCCATCTCACCACATGGCACCTGGGAAGATTGCATGACCCAGCAGGATTTAACCAAACTTACACACAAGCAACCAACAAAGCTAAGCTATGACCCCTGACAGCAACCAAGCAGGATACTCTTCCTGTGCCCCAGGAAGTTCAAAGCTTAGAGAGGGCATAAAACCAGGGACTCTCAGCATCTCTTCCCTTTTTGCTCAGCAGCTCCAAGGCACGCGGTCCTGTCCACCATTAAACCTTCTTTCCAAACAATTTCCATTAATCCAGTGTCTTTTTCTCCACTTGGAACTGAATGCAGAAGGGTATTTCTTCCAACTCTGTGTTTTAAAAAGCTGACACAATGTCTGAATGTACAAGGACTCAAAGACACTCAAATGAACGTTGGCTACAAATTATTAAGCACCAGGAATTTAAGGAAAAATGTCAAAGATCATAGGAGGAAAGACCTTGGCCTTTCAGACTGAAATTACTGCCAAGAGAAAATAAATTATTGGGCACTATTTTATTGAGTCAAATACAGATGGAAGTTAACTGAATCAACTAAACAGGCCTTCCTTTGATTCTTCCATGGAACTTGACTGAGATGTAAAGTTGCCAGGTTTTAGAGTATTGAGATTTCTCAAAGAAGAAATGTTCAGCTGAACATTCTCCTCCATGTTCGACTGAGAGTGTGCTATGTATATTGTGTATAATTTCCGTTTCTTTTTGTTGGTTGAATGATGAGAATTGTATTTCAAGTAATTAGATATACTAGTTTGAATCGATAGCATCTGTCCATCTGCTGGCTTTCAAACAAAGTGTTGGAACCCAACTAGAAGCAAACGGACACTTTCTTAAAGCTAAGGTTGCAACTGTGTAAAGTTTCTTGAAATCAGGTAAAAATTAAGGTACATAACTCTAACCCTGTCCTGTAGCTGACTCTTATTTTTGTTCCTTGGTATTTGTTCTGCAAATTCTTCAGAATGAATTCAGTGGCAGCTGAATATGCAACTTGAGCAAAGATTGCATATTTAAACTGAAAAGTGTAGTGGAAAATGATGAGAGAGAGGGAGGGAGGGAGGGAAAGAGAGGGGGGAGGGGGGAGAGAGAGGGAGGGGGCAGAGAGAGGGAGGGGGGAGAGAGGGAAACTTAGATATACATTGACTCAAAAATTGAGAAATCAGAGCAAAGCAGCTGTGATTTTGTCCAATGCAAGAAAAGAGAAGAATTTTAACAGAAATTGGTGAGGAAATCAGGGGAAAATAAAATAAGGATTTATGAGTGAGGAGCTATATGTCCTACTTATTTTAATTAAAAAAATGTTCCACTTGGAATGAGAATAGGAAACCCAACATTTAATGAGAAAAGGAAGCTGTTTCCTAAGGGCCAAAATAAATTATCCAAAAATTTTTTTTTTACCAGAGATTCCTTCCTGTCTTTTGACACAATGATTTACAATACGATTTTCTGAAATTCCATGATCATCCCCAGAAGTATATAATTAATTTTTCCATAGAGAATAATAATACAAAGAAATGTTCTGGAGCAAGGGTGTCAAACTTGCGGCCCGTGGGCCAGATGAGTCATGTACTGGTTTTATGAAGGTGAAAAAGTCACGATACGTCACGTGATGATGATGATGTGACGATGCGAGTTTGACATCCCTTTTCTGGAACCTGGGATCCATGTTTCTTTTCTGGGTTAGGGGACAGATTTTGTTGTTGCTGTTGTCACTAGCATAGCTCAGCTTTCATATGTCAGGCAGTGCAGACATTTATCATACTATTATATGAGAATTGATGTAATTCAGATGTATTAAACATGGCTTAGTCTGCCTGTTGTAATTTTTGTAAACAGCAGCCAGTTCATAAGATGTTTTATTGGTCAGACAGCATTCTGAATACCCTTGACTAGCACCTCTTTATTTAAACACATCCAGACATAAATCAAGGATACCTAGCTGGATTTTTTTGGATCATGTTTCAGAATAATCTTTGTACGCTGGATATTCATTTTATCATTGAAGATCAGAATGTAAGGTTTCCCTTTTTTTTTATTAGAATCTGTCTAAGTAAACATGCTATAGGCAGAGAGAGAAATGCCAGCTCACTTCCGTAAACTACATGCTGCACCAGAAATACTTTTTACTCTAGAAGTGTTAGACTGAAATCCATAGTCCAAGTAATGTTATCTCTTCTTCATCACCTGTGTTTATCAAGAACTGGTTGAAAGCATTTTATTTTTACTTTGAGACTTATGTGTGATGCAATAGATGCTTAGGACCATGTGACCTAAGGATGCTAGATATTTTTACATTGGACAGATGCTCTTATGATTGAGCTGGTCCGTTTAGGCCAATTGAAGTAGATCTTTTCAATGTACTTTAGGCATCCAAATCAGTCTTATAATAGCTTTAGCATGTATTGAGATGAAGATTTAGTGCCTCCTAAGTGGTAGCTAGGTGTTTGTATCACAAGCCATTACATGTTATTGGGCAGTCACAAACGCTAAGCTGTTTGTGAGATTCTTTCAACAAAAGTACTAAAAAGATCAAAGCATGTTGGCTGAGGTGACTCTACCTTCTTTTTTTAAAACTGTCTAGGAAAGTACTGCAAAGGAGAAAGCAGCCAAGAATGACTTAAACTGCCCATACAAACTGGAGTATTAAAACCATATGACTTTGAACTCCATAGTCTCTTGGTACACTGTCAGGCAAGAAAAACAGACTCTTGTTTATTTTACAGTTTAACAGACACAAAGAGCTTTAATTAGGACATTCTAGAAGAATAATAACCCATAAGATAAAAAATGTCTGTTTTACTTATGGTTCAAAGACAGATTTGTGGAATATGCCCAAGACATCTAACTTGCAAACTCTGATGGATACAATTAATCAATACTAAAACTGTCCATCTCTGTAACATTCTTTGTATGTTTTAGCCTCCTGTCCCTTAACCCATTTGTACTGTTTTCTCTGCATTCTTTCTAGAATCTCAACATTTTTTTATTGTAGTGACCAGAACTGGATCCAGTATTCCAAGTGTGGTCTTGTTAAGGCTTTGTAAAGTGGTACAGAACTTCATCTGATCTTGATTCTATCCCTCTATTAATGCAGCCTAGGATTACATTGACTTTTTGATTGCTGCCACACTATTGGCTCATATTTAAGTGATTGTCCACCAAGACTCCGAGATGCCTCTTATAGTGATTGGTGTTAAACCAAGCTTCACTTACTCTGTAGTTATACAGTTGACTTTTCTTGCTTAATAGTATAGATGAATAAAAGTGAATAGGAAGAGCCCAAAATTTGTCTTGCTTTAACAGAATGAAAGGGACGTGGTGGCTCAGTGGCTAAGATGTTGATCAGAAGGTCAACAGTTCAGTGGATCGAATCTCTAGCACTGTATAACTGAGTGAGCTTCCACTACTTGTCCCAGCTTCTGCCAACCTAGCAGTTCAAAAGTACATAAAAATGCAAGTAGAAAAATAGGGACCACTTTGGTGGGAAAGTAACCTCTCTCTGTGTGCCTTTGGCATTTAGCCATGCCAGCCACATGACCATGGAGATGTCTTTGGACAGCATTGGCTTTTTGGCTTAGAAACAGAGATGAGCCAGCATGCATGTGTGGGGCAACCTTTACCTTTACCTTCACAGAACAAGCCTGCAACCATTCTTTCTTTCTTTTTTTTTTCTTAAATGATGACCTAGTAAACAGATTTTGGAAACTGTTGTATACATTTAGCCAGTGCATTAATATGACAAAGTTGTAGTATGGAGCCAGTGGCTGGGTTGATTTGTACAATCAAAATCAATTGGATGTGTAGGGATTTAGGTTTACCATTACTCTGTCAAAAGTAGTGGAATTTTCAAACAATACTCTTCTAAATTGGAATTGTTTATCAAATAAATTGCCTCAAAATTATAATCCATTGTGCATTAACTCTATTTAAAATGCGTTTGATTTCAATTGCACGTAGTTCTTTACCTTGTTTGTTTTAATTTTACATGAATCACAATTACATGTATGTAAGTATAGAAACTTACAGCAGAAAAAAATCATGGAAATACATTTCTTAAATTTTCTCTCTCAGACACAGCAAATCCTACAGTGAGATAAAGCAGGCAATCTATTCAAGCTGGTTATACTAGAGATAGGAGAGTTAATGGGCTTGTTTAATAATAAGAGTTTTCCATCGGGAAGTCTGGAGTGCTTAAGTTATAGTATTTATCTTCAGGTGTAGATGCAACATGCAAGATGTTGTCCTGTTTCCAAATTACAGTGTTAGCTGCCCCTTTGTCCATTTTCTGAAATTGGTTCTTACCTGTTTCAGACAAAGAAATCCTTAATCTCAGGAGTGTATAATATGTACATTTCCACTGAAGAATGTCTCCTGATTTTCTTCATAGAAATAAAAAATAGGCCCTTTCATTTCATTTCATTTTCTTTCCCAGATCCAAAGGACAAGAATCCACTCCTGTCATTTTGATTCAAGCAGAAAAGTCATCATAGGAGAAAGAGCTTCCCCATTACTGTGGTTCAGTGCAAATTGCAGCCTTTTGAACCTCATTTCCTTGGGTTGGTTTGCTTGCTTGCTAATCAGTTACCACCAATGACAAGTTCACTTGCTATTTAGCCTGCAGGCAACATAATAACGATGTGGAGACATTGAAAACATGCTGGAAGAAACTTTTATAAACATCATTTACTGCTGACTTGAAGATAAACTGGCTTGACAGCTAAACTTTCTTCATGTGCAAGTTATACCAAATGGAACATGATTTATTAAAACATCGCTCATTTCAGTGGGCTGTGAAGGAGCGGATCAAATGTTCTTTTATCTTAGAATTCTGTATCAAGGAATGTTTACAAACCTCCTCAACTGGCTCTTTCTTTAGTTCTTTTTCTATAAACAACATCTTTTCTCAATTATCTGCTTAATAGTAATCTATAAAATCACTCTAGTTAAAGTAAACCATATGTATTTCATAAAAGTATGTATGTGTGACATATGTAGGCTAAGTTCCTTGGCCAGCTTAAGTGTTCTCTCCATCAGGCCCAAGGGTGAAGAGAAAGTGATGGCCACCTGCCATTTTTCCATTCTCTGTGCCTGGACTAACCTTAGAAAAATCTAACTTCATGATGTAATGGAGACAAGGAAAGAACTCTATTAGTCTCAGCTTCCCAAATGTAAATTAAATAAAAGAGCTATTTGGCTCCCCAAACTCAAACAGTGAGGTTGAATAGACTTACATCATCGACACATCAGGAATGAAAGTTATTCGGAACTCAGCAAATTCTTCCCTCGCTGAGATATTAAACGTGGAGGCTGAAGGTTGAAATGGACTCTTTCCCCATAACTGGGACATAATTCATGGCAATACCTCCTGTCCATGTGCCCCCTAAAATGATGGTAGTATAATTCCCACTCTGTTGTCTAATTGCCTTGTTACAGACTTTTTGTTAATCAACTTTTTAAAATGCCGACAAAAGAATTCTGAATCAAAGATCTGAACAAATTTCCTACCCATTACTTGCTCTAATCAGTTTTTAATAATGTCATACCAGTGGTGGGATTCAAATTTTTTTTACTACCAGTTCTGTGGGTGTGGCTTGGTGGTCATGGCAAGGGAAGGATGCTGCAAAATCTCCATTCCCTCCCCCCTCTTGGGGGAAGGTTACTGCTGGTACTCTGAACTACTCAAAATTTATGCTACCAGTTCTCCAGAACTGCTGAATATCACCTCTGCTTGGGTACCAAGCAAAGCCAATCTTCCAGTGGCCATCTCAGTGGCAAACCAACCACTGCTGCATACATTACCAATTCCTGTTGTAAATCAAGGACCAGCTGTGATCCAATCAGTAAACTAGAAAAACACATTTAGCCAAGGCATATTCTAAAAATATTTTTTTAAAACTGTAGCGTTGTTAGCAGTGGTGGGATTCAAAATTTTGTACTACTGGTTCTGTGGGTGTGGCTTGGTGGGTGTGGTAGGGGAAGGATACTGCAAAATCCCCATTCCCTCCCAACCCCGCTAACCTGCTTTCCAGCTCTGTTCTCCTGTGCAGGGCAACAAAAGAAGACCCAGCCGATCAGCTTGGACTCAGGAGGCAGAGAATAGATGGGGGCGGGGCCAGTCAGAGGTGGTATTTGCCAGTTCTCTGAACTACTCAAAATTCCCGCTACTGGTTCTCCAGAACTGGTCAGAACCTGCTGAATACCACCTCTGTGTCATACAATTTATTTGACCTACATGTTCCTTACACAAAGAATACTAATGTAAGCATATTAAAAGTTTCTATATGATTTTAATCAGCTTCTCACAGAAACCTATCAAACTAATATTGCCACTCTTCGTAAACAGCTGCTGGGCATCCTGGTTTCCATGGTCTTGGAGGATGGACAATGAGGAGACTCTGGAAAGTCCTTCAAGTACCAGGAGACTGCATGAAGCTAATATTGCTTCCCCTTGCACAGCAAGTCCCACTTTTAGTGAAATGGGTCAGTTACAATGTGATTTCTATGGTTTAATGAGGTTAACAGGACAGAGCTATTTAAAAGAATCTGAATATAAGTAGTCCTCGACTTCCAACAATTCATTTAGTGACCGTTCAAAGTTACAACAGCAGTGAAAAAAGAACTGTTTTTTCCTACATAGGACCATTGCAGCCTCCCCATGGTCGTGTGATCATATTTAGGTGCTTGGCAACTGATGTGTATTCCAGTGTCCTGGGGTCATCTGACCACCTTTCTGACAAGCAAAGTCAATGAGAAACCCAGATTCACTTAGCAGCCCTGTCACTAATTTAACAACTGCAGTCATTCGTTCAACAAATGTGTCCAGAAAGGTCATAAAATGGAGCAAAACTCACTGTACAAAGTTTGGGTTCAATTGTGGTTGTAAGTTGAGGGTTACCTGTAATCTGGTCAGGAACAAGTCCTGGATCACTCTTTCCTCTCGACTGATGGCAGTCAAGCATACAATCCTGAGGTTTCCTTGTGGTCTCCCACCCAAGTACTAATCAAGCCCAATTCTGCTTAACTTTTTCCCAGATCGTTTAATGTTGTCTAGGGCATCTACAATGCCAATTTGCTAAGAGGCATCCAAGGCAGGCCGAGCCACATCAAAGCAGCCACATATGGGAGTGTTGGAAGAAATATTCTTCTGGGTTCAGTTCCAAGTGGGGAGAAAGACACTGGAAACATGGAGGCTGTTTGGAAAGGTTTATTGATGAATAGAATCGTATGCCTTGGAGATCTTGGGTGAAGAAAAGGGAAGAGAAGCTGGGAGTCCCTGGGTTTTATACCCTCTCTACCTTTGAACTTTCTGGGGCTATTCTGATTGGTTGCTATCAGAGTCATAGTTAGCTTTGTAGGTTGTCTATGTGCTAAGTGTGGTTGAATCTTGCTGGGTGATGCAATAAAGGGCAATTAAATGGCTCTGCCTAAAGGAGGTAGATCTTTGTTATGTAGAGTAGACTGACCCAGGCCTTAATGGCCCATTAACAAAGGTTGGAGGGCTGAATTTCTGCCTCCCTTTTAGAGGAAACATTCTGTCCTTTTAATATTTGCTGATATTTCTTTTTTTTTTTTTAGGAGAGGGGTGGGTTTTAACTTCTTACAGGTGTAAACATATGTAAGACATGCGCAGTCAATCATTATTATGTAGCATATGTATGTGCGTATCTTTCGAATTACTTAGAATAAAAACTATTTTCTTAGAATGAACTGTCACATGAAACATTATAATCTAAAAATAGTTGCTTGGTTGTTTGCTTCAGTTTTTATTTTTTATTAAAAGGGCATATTTTTAGTTTATAAAACTACAAGATTATGTTCTCTGCCCTTTTTCTTCGCCCAAGATCTCTAAGGCATGAGACTCTGTTCATCAATAAACTTCCTTTCCAAGCAACTTCCATGATTCCAGTCAGTGGTGGGATTCAAATTTTTTTACTACCAGTTCTGTGGGCATGGCAGGGGAAGGATACTGTAAAATCTCCAGTCTGAGGTGGTATTTGCCGATTCTCCGAACTACTCAAAATTTCCACTACCGTTTCTCCAGAACTGGTCAGAACCTGCTGAATACCACCTCTGATTCCAGTGTCTTTTCCCCCACTTGGAACTGAACCCAGAAGGATATTTCTTTCAACAATGTTTCCCATCTGAATGTATTCTTTCTTGGATTGTAAATCGAATAAAATTACTGAGATACATATAGTGGTAAGTATATTCACCCACTCAGAAGATAAAGATAGTAACAATCAACAATGTAAATGCAGATTAAAAAATGAGCATGAAACCAGAAGCATTTTAAAAAGTTTATAATGAAACCAGTAATTTAATGGATTAAGTGAACAAATTTTAAATAGAAGAGGCAGCTATTCAATGGAGTAGGAATATTTATTTTCTCACTTGGGTCTATATGAAGATTAGCTGTAGTAAAAATACTTATACTAGTTCATTTTTTTCTGCTTATTCTTGATTCTTATTTTTTATTGACCAGGTGTGACAAGGAATTTGCATGTATTTTTTCATTTTTGAGAATATACCTAAAAAAGTGATTATTTTGAGATGAAATTAACCATTAGGTAATCTAGTTTATCATACCGTTGACTAGCATGGACATTTATTAAGCCAAATAGGGTGGGATTGCTATAGAATAATGATAAATCCCCATTTCAAAACCTGGGGAAATATTATCTTTTAAAATAAGCAAACAACTCAGCCAGTCTGTAAGTTATTTTATATTGTCCAGACATAGGTTGATGTAATGGTTCTTATTTCACAAAAATCTACCAAAGAACCTGAGTCTCCTCAAATTGCAAATGAAAACTTTGCTTTTCACAAGAAGGCCATTTATCTGTTTACAAGCCCTCTGCTATGGTATTTATAGTATAGTATAGTTGCAGTGAGTTCTAAGTAGATAAAGTAGATAAAGTTTGCAATAATACTGTGAACTATAATTGTTTCTCAGGAAATATGGGTTATGCATGAGAAGCCTGTGGTTACATTTTACAAACTCACATCTCCATCAAGCTAAAAGCTTCTTCTGTTAGGTTCTGCGATACCTTTGGGAGAAATTCATTTCCTGATTTATAGTTCAGCAGCTGTCATTTCTTGGCTGCTTAATTTGAAAATAAGTATAAAAACATTTTTGTGTTGATGTGTTACAGTCAATATTTCCAGTACTTTTGTAGACACAAAACATTGATCAAGGTATATTTCTGCAAATCATTTTAACAATTATTATTTAACAGAACAAAAAGAATGTTTAAAGTCTTTTGTAGCAAAAACAAGGGTCTTCTTGTACATTAAAGACGAACACTTTACCTCATATACCCATGAAATAATATATGTTAGTCTTTAAATGCCTTTGTGGTTTTAATTGTTTTTTTTAAGCAAGCAAGCAAGCAAACAAACCCAACTCACTGAGCAGCTGGACAGTTTATGGGGTTTGACATTTGCAGTCTGTGAATCTCAGTCCTTGTTGTGGCTTTGTGTCATCATCCAGCATAACGACCAAACTATACTTTAACCCAAGTCGATCTTTATCTGAATTGCAGCTATTTTTCTTTTTAACTTCATGCTAAAGTCATTTAGATACAGGACTATGGGATAATATTCATGGCCTTGCCCTGGAGTTTCTGAATTGAATTCCATTCATGGGTTTCTCTTGTAGGAGGAGAGGAAGGCAAATGGTCACCCCCTTCCCCCTTTTTTTTTTTTTTCATTCAGAAGCTTTTTGAAAAGTTGCTCCCGAGGGCTTTATTTCCAGTTCCTTTCCTAACATTGGATAATATGAATTTAATCTTTCTTCCAGATGTTCCTCAACAGGTTGCTCTTTGCCACATTTTGACTAGTTCACACATATTGCAGTCACTATCCATTCAGGCCTATTGAGATGGAATACATAAACTTTTACAGCAAAGACTTGTTCATTTATGCACTTGATAATATAATATGTAACAGACATCGTCCAGAAGAAGATCATGGTAAACTGCTACCATACTGTTGTCAATAAGACAACATGGGCATATCAATGAAGTCATGAGGAGCTAAACTCAATTCACACAAGTGGAATCTTTTTCTACTTTGAAGATGCCTGCAGTGTTTTCATTCATTGCTTTCTGCTTTCTCCTTATAGTCCTTTAATATGGCTTTTCGTTCTCATATCACCTAATGTCCCAACTTTGCCCGGCTGGTTATTGTTTGAGTTGCAGTTTAATGCATATTGAGTTTAGGAATCCATTTCATTTTGTTGTAGCCACTGCCTTCTGTTTTTCACATCTCATTTACAGTCCCATGGAACTGTAGAGACATAAACAAAGGGAATGACTAGGATGTAAAATCAGCAGAACTGTATTTGGAAGACCCAGACTGAATTATGATCTCATGGACCTATGGAATGAGTCACTATTGTGTCTTCAGTTCCCCTTCCCTAAAATGGGAATAGTGACTTCGTTATGGATTAACAATATACTCCCCCCACTTTGCAGTCATCATCTCATTTGGGTTGCAGACTCGTGTACTTTTAATGCCTGATGTAGGGAGGGGGCAAAAGCTACCAGCTGAACTTCCCGGACAGATCAACTCTCTTGCCAGATAAGTGGTAGAGAGCGGATGGTATCCAAGTATGCATTTCCTCCGACTGGCCTCCCTCCAATCTTCCCGTCCTAGCTTTCCAAGTCCCAGTTCAGCTTCAGCCCCTCTGAGAGCTTCAGGTGACTGCCTCCCTCTTCATTCCTTGCTTTGCCATGCGGGCAAGGTTTGCTCAGTTGGGTCGGAAAGTCAGCCGCGCCCCGTCCAGCCCCGTGCCGCCCAAATAGGGCCTGTCTCTGCTCCCCCCCATCCCCCACCTCGCCTCGTCCAGCCTCCTCGCTCACGCTCTTATTTAACGGCGGCTCTTTCCTTTCTTCGAGCCTGCAGTTTCCCCCTCCGGCGCTGCCCCGTTTGCTCGCCTGGGACTGTGGAGTCAGTCGCCGATCTCTCAGCTTCGGGGACTCCTTCGCGATGCGCACCGGGCTGCTTTTCTCCTTGGCGCTGTCTCTGTGGCTCACCAATGCCTGGGCGGCCAGCCGAGCCCCTTACCAACAGATCTTACAGCACAGCCGAATCCGGGGCAGGCATCAAGGGTAAGGCGACCGAGGAGGGAAGACAGCGAAGGGACCGGGAGTGCTCTGGATGTGGGGGGAGCCATTCAGCCCACCTCATGCCTCTTACTTTCTTTGGGGGCTTGGAAAGAGGCTCAATACAGCTCTCTTGGAATGGGTGGCACAGACGGGGCGGTCACAAGCCCGAATGCATTTCTGTGGGAGCAAGAGACAGAGGGCGGCAGGGGTGGGATGGGGGTGTTTTTCTGGGTTTAGTTGCCATTAATTTCCTAGAGGAAAGAGGAAACTTTCTTGGGAACCGGGCTGCCCCGATCGCCTTATTCCACTTCAAGTAGCCAAATCCTTCAGCAGTTCAAAAATGCTCCCCGCAGACTTTCTTTCTTTCTTTCTTTCTTTCATTCTTTCTTTCTTTTTCTTTTTTGCTAATGAGGGAAAGGCTAGCAAATGGTCGATAGGGCTGATTGTTTGGATCCTGGTACAGAGAAGTCAAAGGTCACTGGGGAAACAAAGACTTTTTCTTTGCCAAAGACTGTCCCTCCCCAACAGACATGCCCCAAAATAAACTCAAATGATATCCTTTATTATTGAACCAATCGGGGAAGATGCATAAGAACGAGCAATTTCGAGTCAAAGAGCTGAATCCCGCCCAGATGAAAGTCCAGCTTGGCTTCAAAGTTTGCTGATTTTTAAGACTTAGTGCTTAACAGTAAGAAAGTAAATGCTGTCCCATGGACACATGTCTCTCTGTCTGAGCCTCTGATCATTTTTTTTAAAGGTATTTTTGTGTTCTAAGTAACACAACCAGTCAGGCGTGTAAATAAGATTTGTCTTGCACGAAAGATTCTTAGCACAGTGATTCCAGGGCTTTTTCCTATTCCTGTCACTTTTTAAAACTTTTCTCAGACTACAGCACTGGTTTTGTTCTCTCTAGATGTGATGAATGGATCTTTGTTCAGATCTATGCTCTGTGATATCACAAATGCCTGTGTTGGGGTCAGGCATCCTAGTCAACTTGAAGTCCTTCAGAAGATTTTTTTGAAGATTGTGGGTTAGCAGCAAAGGCTCGTGAAACTTGTAATTTCAAAAAAGGGTAGCAGGTTGTCTATCTTTGATATATACAAAAACACAGTTCTTAGTGTAAAATATGTCAAATGGTTTGGTCCTGAAGACAGGATCTCTTCACTCATCTCCTAATGCATGCACAGGGCTAAGTAAGAATAAAGATGCTGTTTTCTACACTCCTTTTTCTTTCTTTCCCAATGCAAACATTCAAAATAATTAGTAAGAGAAATCATTGCCAGATCCCTAACATGGGATCCCCCCCAGGGTTATGATCTAGTGTCAAAACTGGCTTGAATTTCAACATTTTGCCCAAGGCTCTTTTCTTTTTATTTCATGGTTCAATAATAGGTGTAGGGATGAGAAAAGATTCACCAACTGAACTTGTCTGACAGATAGGCTGTCCTGCCAGAAAAAAAAAATGGTAGCAGGATGGCAATATCCTGATTATTCATTTGCAATGATGGAAAGCACTTCTATTTTATTTAAGTCTTTCTGCTATAACTTCATGCAACCCTCTACAAATCGATCCCGCTAAGAACAGTGATGGTGTGTGTGTAACATGTGTGCATTTGCAGTCTTTTCCCCCCCCAATTCCTAACTTGCTTTTGGAAGCAAGTTAGGAATTCTCATCTCTTTACCATAAATATTTCCTGATTTCCTTGAGAACTATTTGATTGCAATTCATATAACCTGGATGTATTGATTGCAGATGTTGGTAACTGTAAACCTATCATGCTTGCGAAGCTCCTATCTGGAAGAGGGAGAATTATGTCCCTTCTGTGTTCAATGATGCCATGGGATATGGACAGATCTTGGGAAATGGAGCCAGATAACTACTATCTTGGCTTCTGCTCCAGAGACAAGGCTGCCAATATTTGTAGTGTAGCATCTGGAACTGAGAGATGGGTATTTCCTATTGGTGTTACATTAGCATATTTGCCATTTCTTCCCAAAAGTTACAGTTTCTTTTTTTCCCTTCTAATATTCTACCCCCATTGTTCCTTCCTTCCCAGTACACTAATGGTGTACTTTGCTTTGCTGTGCTTTGGCAATATCTCTGTTCTTCCCCTCTCCCCGCTCCCCAATTGGGATTCCTTCCCATTTTATTTATCATTGCAAAAATTACACACTGGAAAAAATTGGATAAAGGTGCAATTTTCTCACAGGCTACCAATGTTTGTGCCCTCCCATTGACTTGCCATAGGAAGCACTTGCGCAATGAATAGGAGGAGATTAGATGGATAGTGGCACAAAGTGTTAGGACATCTGCACAAAGGTGTGAAAGGATTTCCTGGAGGTGACTCATGGCTGGACTGAAGCATCCTGTGGTTGGAGCTCATCTTCCAACAGTATAGGATGGAAAATCTTTGTTTATATTTTCCCTGATGGATTACCGAATTTAATGCCAATTTCAAAGGTGAGTTGGCTCAATGTTTTTCCATTATCCACAGGGTATATTAATTCCTCCTGCAGTAACTGACTCTTTTTTTAATTCCACAAATCCTGTGAGAGGGTCAATGTTTAAAACAAAGCCTTGAGAAAGCTTTAAGAGAATCTGTGTTGCTGAGTGAGGTCCTTATTCAAAAGAAAGTGTCTTTTGCCCCATAAGAAAAAGAAATCAGATTTCCTCCCGTCTTCTTTTTAAACTACCACGTCTGTTCTGAAAGGCAGAAACAAGTAGTAGTCTCAGAAGAACCAAGTCTTGGACTTGACCTTTTGGAGGGGACACGGGAATCCTTAAATCAAAAACCAAACACTTTTGTGGTTCAAATGTGCTTGATTGCCTCCCTTATTTTTCTTTGAGCAATGGGAAAAATATTGGAGATAAGGTGACAGTGATTTCACCTTGCTATTGGGGAAAGGAAAGGCAGACTCTTTCCTTTACCCAATAATATTCCTGCCCAACAGGCATGCACAACATGTATGTATGTATGTATATCCTGCCACAATGCCGATGAACACTTCATGATTCACAGATATACAATATAATTAAACTAGGCATGGTCAGATTAAATTTTAAAATACAATGTGTGCACATGTAAAACATGAATATTTCAACAAGCAGCAACCTATAAACCTCAACCAAGATGAAATTACAACCCAAATTTCTTCCAGAAGAGCTCCATTTTAATCTACTTTTAGAAGGTAGTTAAATTGAGATAATAATATGATTTCCACTGGGGGGGGGGGCGTGGCGGTCAAAGGGCTTTGAACTCTTCACCTCTCCTAAAACTTCGACCCCCTCATTTTACCAAAAATATGTGAAACTCCCTGATCAAGCACTCAGGCAGAGCTTTTGATGCTGGTACTTCCTTAATGGGAAGTTAAACACCCTAAACATAGCAATTAGGCGCAAACGGCTGAAACAATAAGAAAGAAGTTAAATTTTTTTTGCCTTTTTTATTGCCATGGATTAAAGTAAAAGGTTGTTAGAAGGCTTTGAATGTAATTCAATAAAATTATGTTAATCCTTTCAATGGCCTGTTTATCTAAGAATTGCATTGAGAGTTTTATCTAGTGGACTATAGACAGAATTGCTGGATCATAATACCCACTCTTCCAAACAATGGAAGTGTTGAGATGATATGAGTTATACTTCAACTTCCCAGAGTATATTAGATTGTGGAAGGCTGCCCGACAATTTTATTGGTCTATTGTTGTGACATTAACTCCTTGCAAATAGAAACTATGTTCCTTAGTTTCAGTCTCAGTAGCATTTCCAGTTAAATATGTGACCAGAATCATAAGAAATGAATATGCCAATTCCTATGCTATTTAGCTAACTTAGATTGACTGCTACAAGATATGGGTTGTCCACTAGTATTTTTTAAAAAGCAACATTAGCAGAATAACAATAGGCCTGGTATTAATAACTAGAACATCACTTCCACAAACTAATTCATGGGTTTGTCCTGGGTATTGTTAATTTCTTGAATTTTTTAAAGAAATTGAGAGCAGCCTGTTATCTTTCCTCAACCTTATGTTTTGATGGAAAGCATCTTGGGAAAAATGATTATCCAAGGCTAATGAGTTTGGCTGCTTATTATTTAATTGGGGATTCCCACATCCAAATCCAACTCTAAGGAGTATCCATACCATCGTTTGATCTTCACTGGGAGATCACACAAAATACTGTATACTTCCAGCAACATTTGATTTACATTCTCATTTCACAGTCAACTAGATTTTTAAGTTGGAATTGACATTTTTGTCCCACTACCTAGTGTTATGTCTGGAAGGATGGGTCCAAGAACAGAGACAAGACTCAGAAAGTGACTACAGCTCTTTATTAGTGACTTCCGATCTGAGCAAAAGCTCCTAGCTTGCAGCAGCCCCTTTTATAGAGCTGGCTGCGGCTATATGACCAATGACAGAGGTTTGAGCTTGCCGCGCTTGGTTTGCCCAATCGTGGCAGCCCATTTAACAGCCAATCGGATCAGTCTGGAGTGACCAATCACGACCCGCTGTCAGCGGACCAATCCGCTTTGCAGTCTTTCAAGCCTGCTAGTCCGGAACACCTAGGATAGGTAGATATTGTTGTTTAACCATTTCAGGATGTAAACTGTTCTGAGTAAAGCTGCCTTTTGCAATTGACTGGTGCTGATTTTGTCAATGCTGATAGTGTTCAGATGGAATGACACTCAATACACCTATTAATATTGATAATATTTTTGCTTTCTTTTGCCAGGAACATTCTACTTCTATTTGCAAATTTTATATTTTGTGATTTCCTTATTCTTACTATTAAATATTGAGTTAGTTGAATTTCTCATGAGTTCATTTTCACTGTTTAATGGTAGAACTAGACAAAAAGGTAATGTTAGAGCTGGAAGAAAATTGATAGGTTCCTATTCCTGTTCTCTTCTTTTCTATAGTTTTCTCCATGTCTACCTGTCCTATTATTATGTGTAAGCTGAAACAGACTGTGAGAAATATATTATTGCTTTTCTTTGAAAAGTAAAGGTTGTTGACCATAACTCATTACCATCTCAACATTTCCTTTATTTATTCTTCTATACTACTTAATATATTGTTTTCTCTTGGTGCTACCACAATGGGAGCTAGCTATATGAAGCTTATAACACCATATAGAAACCAGATATGAATTCAGTTTTATATACTTTTACACAAAACATTTCAAGGAAGATTGGCAGAGTAGCACATCAGTATGCATTGTGCTGTTACAGATGATTATATGTGTGCAAAAGTATGGATGAAGACTTTGATGGTGTATTAGGTTGGCCAGGAGAATCCTGTCTGTCTGGTAGGGTCAAAGAAGAAAGCATTTTCTATTGTAACATCCGCCCTTTGAGATACCATTTTCTTAAAGATCAGATTGGATCCAAACCTTTTGCAAGGCTTTAGAGACCTGACATTGCCATCCAGAATTCAGGACTACATATGCAATAAAGTCTGTATAGGAGTGTTGATAGTTTTGAATACCTCGGGTACAAATTATCTTATACAATTTGTTACATGGTTTTGTATGTTTTTATTGCTTTTAATTGCTGTAACTTGTCCAGAGTCATGAATATGAGATAAGAGGCTATATACCATAAATCAAATAATCAGCCTTATCATCAAACCTTGAAAGACATGACTTGAAATAGTTTTCTCAACCATGCACACATGAGACATCTTAAATCATGGTTGCAAGAGTTTTAAGGCAGTATACCCAATGATATTTGGTGGTACACTAACTAGCTGCCTTGACAGAAAATATGCTATTCTTACTTAAGCATTTAAAATTATTGTTATTATTGTCAGAGGAGAAAAGGTATCTTTTTATTATTAATTCAGAGGAAGACAAGCCCCGATCTTGCTTTAATGTCAAATCCCAGTTGAGTTTACAATATATTCTATCTCCTGGAAGTTCAATAACGACAACAATAATAATACATTTCTTAATCCTTGCAGTGTTTATTTCTTTATTTCAAGACCTGTTTGAATGCCAAGCTGTGAATGGAGAAATGCAAAATAATATTTCTCCTTCCATTTGTAGCCCCAATGTATGTGCTGTGCTGAAACTCATTGGAACCAACAAGAAATACTTGCCAAGTTGCAAACTGTGGTACCAGAAGAAAATATGTGGAAAATCAACGTAAGTATAAAGTTTAAGAAAAGGAGAAAGGTTTTTTTTTTTTTGTGCTCAACAGGCATGCAAATGAATAACGAAGTAAGGTTTTCTTCCTGACTTCTTCAGCCCCATGAGGGATATCTGCAAATCAATCTGATGTCTGACCTGGCAAATCCAACAAGCATAGCCTAAAGCTTCCTGGAAAAAAAATGGCCTTGATGCATACTCTTGGAAGGAAGAAGCAATCTGCACTCAGTTAGGAATTTATACAGGCTGGCTGCCTGCCAGTCTTCTGCTAAAGTCTTCTAGTCTTCTGAGAAAGGTGTATCTTCCCCAAGGTCAGATAAATTTGAAATTTGAGGGATGAGATAAATATAAGTATCATGAAAGATCCAGAGAGCCAACTTGGCCAGAGTAATTTATAGGTTGATCATCTGTGATGATAAATATGTTTCTATGTAAGATGAAATCAACAGAAGTTAGAAAAGGGAAAATATGTCTTAAAGGAACCAGTGTCTTAGAGCAAAAGTATGTAAGTGTTTTTACATCAATGGTTGCAAGTAAGTAGAGCTGGCAAAGCAATGGGTCCAAGATAAATTTTTTCTTAATTTAATTTACATGAAAAAATAAGTGTGGAAAATTAATTACAGTTCAATAAAGTCAGTTTAGTGATACCAATTCTGCACTGATTTAATCATCTCTATTAATCACATTAGCATTTACTGTTTGCTAGTAGAGTTTGGAGAGTTGTATAGACCAGGTGTCTCCAACCTTGGCAACTTTAAGCCTGGAGGACTTCAATTCCCAGAAGTCCCCAAGTTGGCTGGGGACTTCTGGGAGTTGAAGTCCTCCAGGCTTAAAGTTGCCAAGGTTAGAGACCCCCTGGTATAGACTATATTTACAACTCTGGAAGGTTTGAAGCTTTCATTTATGCCCTTCTGCATTTACGCTTCTGCTGCTGACCATAGGAGATGCACTTTTATAATGAAGTCTCACACCAGGGTATTATGGGAGTTTTGAATCCCAAAATATAGTACTTTTCTCTGGAAAGAAATAGCAACCTTAATCCTTTTTTTTCCTAGATCAGAAGAGCTGTAAAAAGAGGTTGATTGGAAACATACAGTATCAAAGAATGTTAAAATAAATTGACAGTCTTATGATTTCCAATGTTCAGTGTAGAGAGTAAGGGACATAATCTTAATGTACAATGGATAGATGAGATCCATTACCAAAGCAACAAGGGGGGGGGGGGGGAATCTTGAATTCAAAACAAGCAGGAAGTACACAGAAATATCTCAGATGGACATCTTCCTAATTCAGTGGTCGCCAACCAATGGGTCGGGGACCACTGGTGGTCCACAAGAAAATTTTGGTGGTCCACAGAGAAATATCACCCCCAAAGCACCCTCCAAAGCAATTAATCCAGGCTGTGTAGAAACATAAGGTTGCAACACCCACATGGCCTGTGGGAACACTTGTGTCCCTTGCATTGTGAACAACACAAGGTAGTGAAGGGAAAGGGTACAGGGAACTTGCCCCACTCACCCCATGCACCTGGCCTGCCACTGGGCTGCTTCTTTCTGCTTCTTTCTTCTTCTGCTTTTGGCTGCATGCAAGGAAAGCAGCAAAAGTCTTTCTTTCTCTCCCCAAAACCCTGCCAGAAACGAATCTTTGGGACACTGCAAGGCATCCTGCTCCAAGAGGCTGTGCTGGCATGACAAGTCTCACAAAGACTCATTTCTGGTGGAATTTGGGGCAGAGAAAGAAAGACTTCTGCTGCTTCTGCTGCTTTCCTTGCATGAAGCCAAAAGTCTCTCTCTCTGCCCCTGAGAACGGAGCTGGAGATGGTATCCTGTGATCCCAAATAAAGAATGATCAATCAGTAGAAAAATGAGGTGGGAAATTTTCCTGCAGACTTTCTTTGGGGGGATTTTCCCAGGATCTCTGGTCCACGGGATTTAAGCATATGAGTTTGGTGGTCCCTGAAGTCCAAAAGGTTGGCGACCCCTGCCCTAATTCACATGGGTATTAGATGAGGAGGAGGTAGAAGCACAGCCAGATTTGCCAGATTCTATTATAGCTACTCTCAATAAAAGTAGTCTTAGCCTTCCTGGCCATGGTCTGGTCTTCATGGCGAGGCTGCCACTCAGAAATGGTTTGCCAAAAAATGTAAAATAAGGATTGACAAAATGTCCAGATATATCTTGGAAAAGACTGTTGTTGGATGGTTCATAATTGATTAAACAATGAAGTGCTTGTTTATGGCTTTGGGCCAACCTGCAAGGAGATTTTGAAAAGATATCCCATGGACTTAAGTTTGGTCCTGACTTTCCATTGTTTGAGCACAGAATTTTAAAGCAAGAGAAATGATTGGCTTATCAAATTGGTCGCTGGCAGAAATTTGGCAAGGGTTATCTGTACTAGGGAATACCTAATCAAAATTCAAATGGTCTTGACAGGTCTAAACGAACAAGATGAAATTCAACAGAAATACATTTTAAGTCCAACAATCAGCAACAAAAGAATAAAAAGCAGGTGGGATGGGTGAGAGCAAACTTGGCAAAAGTATACATGAAAAGGATTTTGAGTGTCTTGTTATAGTTTGGACAGGAGCCAGCATGATTGAAAAAAAAAAAAAGCAAATGCAATCATAAACTATAGGAACAGGTGAGATCATGAGAAGTAGATTCTCAGCTTTTATGTTACATTTGTCAAACTTTACCTTGAGTACTTGACTGATCATAGATGTTACATTTGAAAAAGTACAATGAAAATCTGGTAAATGTCCAAGGAAATTGCTGAAAGGAGTGACTGAAGGAATCTGGGTATCTTTAGCCTGAAGAAAAGATTAATAAGGGGTGGCTTGCATATTTTATGCAAAATACAGACCTAGTTGCTCTGGATGGCAGAGATTTAGATAATTCTAGGGTTAATCTCTTTGCGTTCATTCCCTATTCTTCCCCTCCCATTTTCTTGCTTCAAGTTTTTTTCCCCTAGGAAACACCACCAATTACATGACTGTCTGTCTGTGCATGTGTGCATCTGTGTGTGTGTCTTAAAAGATTTCCCAAACAACTGAGACATTCACAGAAAAAAACCTTTTTTTGTTACATCTGTTTTATAAAAAGTAGATTTTTCAGGAATGTTGTATTTAAATCCCATCTTGAAAAAATAGAGATGGTAATTGATAACATTATTGGACTATGATCAAATTCAGCAGCAGCAGCTCTTTTCCAATTATTAACCAATTCAACTTGATCCACAGCCAATGTAAAGAGATATTCAAAAATCTATGTAACATATCTGGAAAATCCTTACTTGGGCCATAACAGTTAATAATAACAGTATATTTATTAAAGCACAATCACCACTATATTAAAAACATTTCTGGACCACTTATCTTTTCCACCACCAATTTTAAGCAGTTGTTAATCAAAATTTCTACCCTCTAGCAGAATTTTAGTTTCCAATTATATATACTGATCCCCTAGACAAGAAATATTTATTTACAGAACAAAAATGTGAGTTTTTTTTTTTTAATAACTGTAGTTTTAGGTTTTATTAAGTATTAAGAATTGGTATACAAGTGATATATAGCAATAGCATTTAGACTTTGCATATACTGCTTTTTACAGTGCTTTTTAGCCTCTAAGCAGTTTACAGAGTCAGCATATTGTTCCAACAATCTGGGCCCTCATTTTATCAACCTCAGAAGGATGGAAGGGTGAGTCAACCTTGAGCTGGTCAGGATTATACTCCTGACAAAGTGAGCAGAATTAGCCTGCAACACTGCATTCTAACCATTTTGCCACCACGGCTGATTATATATGGTTCATGAATGGATAAAAACTTTTTAACGAAAGATGAAGATGACTGTAAACCAGTGTTTTTCAAACTTGGCAGCCTGAAGATGTGTGGACTTCAACTCTCAGAATTCCCAAGCCAGCATGCTGGTTGAGGAATCCTGGGAACTGAAATCCACCCATCTTCAAACTGTGAAGGTTGAGAAACACTGCTGTGAACCATTAGAAGACATCAGTGGTAGCAATATACTAAGTTTAGACCTATAGACAGAGACCATAGACAGCTAAAAGCTTTGGGCACTGAATTGGGAGATACTTAAATAAAACCAATTATTCAGAAGAATGATAGGTTCATCTTTTCTTTTAAAATGGACATGGACTACTATCTATTAGGGAGGCTTTATTTTTGTAGTCTTCCAGAGAAGCTATGATTCTTTGTGTAATTGCGCCGATCCTGAGATTTTTCTGTCCTATGCATCAAGATCAAGTAAATCTTGCAACATTCATGGACAATGTACAATAAAGATAATAAAGTCCTGAGAAACTGGTAAAAATACTCATGCCAAGTTATCAAAAGACAAAATATTTGTAAGATCCACACCTTTCAATCCTATCCAAAGCAAGTCCAAACATGAATAGCTTATGACACTTGTAACAGGCTAGCAGACTCAAATTAAAGCAAGTTTTTCAAGACAGCTTTTCATACTCTACATTCATGATATCTATAATTAAAATGTGTGTTGAAAAGAATACATACATGATAAGATATGTAAATAGTGTATAGGAGGGATTGGATCATTGTTCTGTTTTAAACATGGATGTAGGTTTTTCTTACTTCCTTGTGCTCATCTTTACTAGAAAACCACATTTGTCTGAGGAGCACAAACCACTCTCTGATTTGAACATCAAAAAGACATTGTTTAAAAGTCTCTGAAGGTCCTTGATATCTCCCAAAAAGAGGATATAACTCACCATCTGGAAGGAACAGGTAGAAATAAAGTCAAGAGAAAAAGCAAAGGAAATTTGTCTAACTCATTCCTATATTATGTGATGAACCATTTTTCACACTACTGTGACAACTATAATTCCTTTTTTAAATTGGTCCCAAATTTATGAATATTTTTTGGAAATGATTTGCCATTGCCTCTTTCCTGCGGCTGAGGAAGAATGACTGGCCACAAGCTGGCTTTATGCCTAAGGCAGGGGTGGGATGCAAATATTTTTACCACTGGTTCTGTGGCATGGCTAGATGAGCATGGCTAGGTGGATGTGGCCATGTGACTGGATGGATGTGGCTTCTTCGTCTTCCTTTTTTTTTGCAGCATCCCCCAACACTCCATTTTTTTGCCTCTTGGGCCTCAGTGAAGCCTCCTGGGTGAAGCAGTAAGACAGTGAGTGGGATCCCAGCACAGCTGATCATTGGGACAGCTGATTGTGGGAGGGAAAAAAAAGAAATACTGTAAGGAATAACTGAGCAGGGCTGGTGGGGGAGAATGCAGTCAGCAACGATGCGCATGTGCATGATGTCGTGCATGAATGATAAAGACTGACTGGGCAGGGAGGGAAGGGAGGAGTGGGCAGAGAGGGGTGGGGCCAATCGTAACAACCGGTTCTACTGAAGCAGTCCGAACCGGTAGAATCACAGCCCTGGCCTAAGGCTAGAACTCATTGTCTTCTGAGATTTGTAATCTGATTCCTTAACCACTGCAACAAACTGACTCACCTCATGATCCATTTAAGTATGCTAATTATTTCTTACTTACTATTGCCCATAAAAGATTCTTTCCTGATTGAAAAAAAAAAAATTCTGATTGTGGATTTCCAGTCTCAAAATATTAGGTTGATTCCTCTCTTCTTGAATTTTATAGAGGTAATTTGTTCCATCTCTATGACTTTTTCTGCTGCAATGGAACATAATGTTATACCTGTAAAATATTACATTAATAATTATTAATAGGAATTGCCGATAGTGTTGGGAGGCCCTCCTCTCCTATCCAGGGACTCAATGGGAGAGGATGTGAATATTACGCTGCTGGAATTGTTCTGATTTTCTTCTTAGTGTTTTTAGAGCGTCAGATGGAGGGATAGTTTTAATCCTAATCTGCCCTATCAAGCTTCTGGAGTCAGGTTTCTAGAAATTTCAAAGCTTATGACATTTGATTTACTGATATCTAAATCCCCACTGAATTCCACTTCCTTGCTCTATTTGCAGTGACTGGATTCTCTTAGCTCGATTCAAATAGAATTTAACTCATTTGGTTCTTGAAAAGACATAAATCATATATGATTTTGCCTTGGCTCTATCTATGGAATGGGTCCCTCAGGAAGTATTGAAAATCCAAGGTCACTCTTTGAAAAAAAAATTAGAGCACTTTGTGCTGCTTGACTGCTTTGTTTTTAGCTAAGTAATTCTTCAAAACACAAAGGAAGAAACCTTATCCTAAATATTAGAATGTAATTAATTATTTGATAGGCAATGTATTTATTTTTACCTAAAATTTGTTTCTGAAATATAGTCCTTCACTAACTTCCTTTTGGTCTAATACATAAAGCTGACCTCAGTATCCAGAGATCAATATATGTGGTCTTCTGTTTAAGTCCCCATTGAATCAAGTGCTGGTCCATTGGCACAAATACAAGTGATATAATTAGAAACGTTTGCCACCATGAGGCTACCTTCCCAGTTTTGCATATGAGAAAACCAAATCTGATTATAAAATGTTAACATCGAAGCAGATTTAAACATCTGCAAAGGATAATTTATATTTATGGTGATGATTAAAGCATAGGCCATAAAATAAGTTACATATAGGGACTGTGGGTTCAAATCTCTTCTGCCACAAAGCACTTAAACTGCTATTAGTTAAACTATCTTGAAGAACTGCTATCATAATAAAACAAGGGACGTTATTATTTACAAGATGTTCTTGTACTGTGGTAGTAAAATAAGCAAAATGTACAGTTCTTTAATACTGAATGCCTTTAGGCCATTTTCCAAAATGTTGTGTTTCCAAGACAAAGTAGAACTATAATGTTCGTTCATAACATCAAAGGAAAATGAGCTGATTTTGTTCTTCTTCCAAACTTCTGATTTGCTGGAGGATAATGTCATTGCATTTCACCCTTCTATCACCAGATGTTGTGCTCTCTCTTTAGCCCATAGACCTGAGGAAACCTGAGGGAGAAATGTCATGATACTGTCTGATTATAAAATTTCCCACAAATGTATGTGTCCTCAAGTTCACCTGACAATTCAGAGTTATCTCTGGTGTGTTTTGATTTTGAAAGGTGAGCAATCACTTTGCTATTCAAAAGTTTTCTCAGAGTTCTTTGATGTTCAATCATCATTTGTCTTTCTTTGATAAAGGTCTACTAGTCACTGTACTCTTGTGCTCATATAAATGCCATCAGTAATTGAAAATAATTGAGTTTTCCTTTGTTCCACATTCTTTCTTTCTTGCCTGAACAACCCTTTCCTTGCACTGGTTGTTATTATGCCTGAGGAGTTATGCTAAATCAGTTTGAAAAGGAATCTTTGAATTTTATGAATTCGATGGACTATTCTGAGATGGGGGGTGGGGGACATAGCAACTTTTTTTTTACTTAGAGGCTGGGGAGGGTTGTTTGTTTTTTTTAAACCAGCTTCCAAGGCCTAAGGGGGGGATGGAGCATCAGAATCTGATGTGAAAATATACATAAAAAGTGAGGATTAGCGTAGCCCTGTTACTTTCATAAAGAACAGGGGGATTCCTGGGACATTCCCAGTTTTAGAATGTATGTTTTACTTGGAATTAGACTGTGTGGAGAAGTAGGTTTGCAAAACTGTCAGTATATGTTTGGATAAGATGTTGGTTTAAAAGTAATGGCAACTAAAGTAATACAACAATATTTTATTAACTGTACAGTGAAAGAAGAACTCTGTTTAGTTAATTAGGTAAGTTTTCAAAGCTAGATGTTGAAGGAGCAAAGAAGGAATTATTTTCTCTGATAGCATCCTTACATTCTTTTAGTTTTTACTCATGGATGTAAACAGAATGATTTAGTTTACCAGGAATGACATAATTCCAAAGTAATGATTTAGGGGAGTAAAGTACCAGGTAAGCAATTAAGAAACTTTTAGAGGTTTTGAATGTCAACTTGCATCAACTTCAACCAGCATGCCCATTAGCAAAGAGATTATGGACTTGAAGTCTAAAACAATTGTTGGACACAATATTCCATTCGTCTAATTTCATACATTTCTCCAGTTTTCATTTGGTAAGGGAGGGCTGGTCAATAAGTAAAGTATTAATAAGGATAATCAAAGACAACGCTTAAATCTGAGTTATACTACTAAGGCATACAGGACATTGGAAGCCAGGAGAATCATAATTCAGAAGATAATTGCTTAGTAACAAAGAGAAAGAAAGCAGGTGTCAACCCTCTAAAGTAAACCAGAAAGGAAACATGATCAGTTAAGCTAACTTTATTATACTGTAAGACGACATTAACAGAATCTTCCAAGTCTGAAAGTATAGATTTCCTGCTGTCTCTTATTAGTCTGATCAATTAGGGTGTGTCCTTCCTAGGTTTCTTTCTCTGACGGTTAAGCAATTGTGGGCTCCTCACTCTCTTGCCTGATTGTTCCCTCAGACACATCACTTCCCCTCTTCCCTCAAAGCCATTCCCACATATCATTCCAACAGAAAAACCAAACAGGAAAATGGGGGCAAATATGTAGTATGTGTGCCATCATATCCTTCTTTAGTTCCTTCTTCAGGAACAAACTATGTGAAACTCAGTTTTGATTTGATATGAGGAACTTACCATCAGAGCTAAGCTAAGAACTCGGGCCATTAAAAAACCTCTTCTATCTTGGTGTAACATAACTAAAAACAGGAATCCAAAGTCCTTCTTAGGATTCTTTCAATTGCAACTGAGCAAAGAGATAAGCAGTCTTATTTTTTGCAAGCTACTTATTCTGCATCTGAACAGCAATAGCATTTAGACTAATATACTACTTCATAGTGCTTCATATCCCTCTTGTCTGATTGTTCTTACTGTTTAAAAGGACTTTTTTTTTATTTCATAGGAAACAAACTTAATAAAAATGTTAACCACTAGATAATACCACTTTGAGAAGCAGATCTTGAGAAGGGCTTCTGATTATCTATTCATCCAGCCAGTGATATAAGTAGGATAATGAGCCATGGTGGCACAATGGTTAGACTGCAGTACTGCAGGGTACTTCTGGTGACTGCCAGCTGCCTGCAATTTGGCAATTCAAATCTCACCAGGCTCAAGGGTGATTCAGCCTTCCATCCTTCTGAAGTGGGTAAAATGAGGATCCAAATTATTGGGGACAATATGCTGACTCTGTAGACTGCTTAGAGAGGGCTGTAAAGGATTGTGAAGTGGTATATAAGTCGAACTGCTATTGCTATAATGGTTCAAGCTGAGTGATCAGTGGTAGAACAAATAATTAGATGTCATACTCTTTGAGGGCTATCCTACACATATGAGGCTCTTCAATGTCAACATTTTCTTTTCTATTACGTACCTCTGTATTTCAGTGAGAGAGATATTTACCTAGGCTAGTGACCCATAAAGATGGAATAGGATAATAATGTTGAGCTATAACTGTCTATTTTGTGTCTATATGCCTCAGATTTATTTCTCCCTAATATGTGAAACCCTGCTATTCTATCTTGGGAATTCTTGATGCTGAACTGTGGTTGAATTGTCCATTAATCTTTTTTTTTTTTTTTTGTATTTAATTCTGGTTTGAACTAATCTGTCTAGACTATAAGGCTGAGTTTATTTGGTTGCCAAATTGGGCATATAAATGTGTATATCTGTATTAAAGAAAAAGTTAGTGGAGACAGAAAAGTGTACCAGTGGGATATTGAGAGTTCCAAGTATCAAAGAAAGCAAATTATTTTAAGCAAAACATTTCCCATATGGAATATATATAAAGTCTAAGACAATGAGTTAGGATTTTCCTAGGTAACTTTTCTTGGAAATTGCAGAACAGAATTTATTTCTATAAATGTAGTGCATATATTTGTTGCAGTTTAAAATTTAATTATATTAAGCAATTTTTTTTCATTCTGTAGCATGCTAAAGATCAAATAATAAAATGCCAAATAGTTTTAACTTGCTGCCATCCAATGACTCCCCTATTTCATATAGATACATTCCTCTATTTTTCATATGATTTTAATCAAACATGTTTTACTTGCTTCTGAATCAATTCTATAGATTAAAGCCACAGACAGTACGTTATTCTCTTTGACAATGAGATTACATTGTCTGCTTTTTTAAAAATTGCAGATTTAGAAATTAACCAATATTGGGGAAAGATGAAGCTTTTTTTCCATATGAAAAAGGAAAGCATAGCTTTTATTTTGCTGTTTAAAAATAATAATAAAATGGATGAGTTTTTTTAAAAAATATGCTGACTTTTATTTCTTTTTTCTTTTTTGCTGTGCTAGAAGGCAGAGAAAAAACAACTCACTAGCAGCTGTTAAATATGTCAGAGGCAATTCTGACATATTTAACAACTAGTTTGATCACTGATCAATTTTTTTAAAATTAAACCTTAGAACATAATTAATTGGCCTGGCTGCTTATTTACAACACAGAGGTACATTCATTGCCTGTTTTATTTACCTGATTGTTCATAATTCAGTTGGGATAGCCATGAGTTCATATAAATTGTTACAAGAGAAAGAAAAAAAATATTTAAGTCAATTCTTAGTCAAGTAGGCTGGTCAAAGAAAGCAAAAATTATCTCCCATGGAGAGAAGTATTATTCTAATAGTGATGTTTGGTGAAAGAAAACATTAGATAGCTTGTTAAGATAATAAACATAATGCAATTATGATATCATCCTAACAGTGATTAAATACAACGTAGGAGCCCAGCAGATACCAAAATAGCTTAATCTGCTAAAAAAAGAAAAATCACTTCATTAATGTAGACTACAGTTGATCACCCTGATATACATAGATGAATTAAAACTTTTTAAGCTTTAGAAAGATGCAGTGAATGGGTATATGTTTAAGAGTTAGCAAATAACATATGATGTTGGCTTCAATGCATATATTTATATTTATATAATATATTTATATTTTATTGTTGTTTTCCACTTCTGGTTGGATGCTAACTGCATTTCCTTGCCTATATTCATGGCAATGACAATAACATTGAATCTAATCTAATCTAATTTCCCAGTTCATCTTTAGAATGCCTCCCCTGAGTAATCTATAATTTTTCAATTAACGTCACCATGGGGATATTTCTCAACATGCCCATCATCTTTCCAGTTGTTCTATATGACTTTTCAGGAAGGTTGATGGTCACAAATTACAGAATGAAAGGTCAATGCAGACTTAATTTCAGTCAACTTTCACTGTACCAATTATGCCAGATGGTAACTGAGATTTTGGTTGATTTACCTTATTATGCTGTGTATATTTCTCACTACAGAGTGGTTGCTTATGAATGTTGTCCTGGATATGAAGAAGTTCCTGGAGAAAAAGGCTGCCCAGCTGGTAAATAAGATTATTAAGTGACACTTAAAAGTCCCCCAGTTTGAAACATGTAAATTTGTAGTGATCAATGTATTGATACATATCTCCTGATTTAACCAATGAGCAATAAATCAGTAAGTAAAAAAGCAATTTATAATTGTTATGTATGTAAATAGTTTAAATAAAAGCAAGCTTGGGGTAAAGTGCAGGGTTCTGGCCCTGCACTTCTGATTGGGTGTTAAGCGGCTCGATTGGATTGGTTGGGTTCAGAGAATCCGATTGGCCCTTAACGAAGGACTCTTATTGATTCTGGAGCTAGCGTCTTACAGCTCCCTATTGGTTATTTCATATTAAGGTCACCTATATAAGGCAGAGTTGTTGTTGTTCACTCTCTCAAGTCACTATGTAATAAAGAGCTGAAAGTTCACCAACTAAGATTGTCTCCAGTCATTTCACCCATGCCTGAAACTATATCACTGGCGACGAGGATGGGATTTGGAGACATCTGATCTTAAGGAACCGGGAAGAAAAACAGAGCACGTGCCAAGACGACGCCACCAATGGAAACCATGTCCAGCGGCATCGTACCACCCGCTCCGTTCGATCCAAACCAAGAGGATTGGGAATCCTACATGGATCGCTTCCAAATGTTCCTTGAAACAAACAACCTGAAGGACGCCACACCAGCCAAGAAGGAGGCACTGTTCCTGACATACTGCGGCCCGGCTATCTTTAAAATGGCAAAGGCACTTGCGAAACCTCGAGAAGTGAAAGCAATGAGCTGGGACGACCTCGAACCTCTCCTGAGAGACCATTACGCGCCAACCGTACCTACACTCGTGAGACGTCACAAATTCTATCAAAGAAGCCAGCGAAAAGGAGAGAGTGTGGCTGACTTCGTGGCAGATCTCCGACACTTGGGAGGCCTCTGCAGGTTCGCAGACTTAGATGAAGCACTGAGAGACCGCTTAATTCTGGGATTAGATGCGCTGGGCATGCAAAGCAAGCTGATGGCGAAAGGCGACATCAACCTTGCTGACGCCATCGCTGAAGCCACTGCTGCTGAGGCGACCAAAAAGTCCGCGGCGCAACTACGGCGAAGCCGAAACCCAACGACCCCACAGACAGGCAACCTTTTATCCAAATCAGAAGAGCAGCTTGTTACGACACACCACGAGGACCTCTCTTCGTCATCAGACAGCGACGAAGAAGGGGTCCATCGACTGCGGTTTGACCGGGTCCCTCGCTCTAAACCCTCACGCCCTTGCGCTGGTTGCAGGGCAAACCACCCCAGGGCAAACTGCAAATTCTGTGATGCGATCTGTCATGAGTGCGGAAAACGAGGCCACATCAGTCGAGTCTGTCGCAGTTTACCGAGACCAAGTCAGACCTCAAGGGGAACCAGCTCTCGCCAATTGGCAGGAAACCGTCCTGTAAGGCGAGATCCAGCAAACCACTCCTACAGATATCGAGCGTTGCAGAAAGAAGAGGCCCACCATACTATCACTATAGGTCACGCCTCAGCCATGGACGCTAAGAAGATTCGAGTCACAGTAGCCATAGAGAACCAACCTTGCCACATGGAGGTCGATTCCAGATCGTCCCTCTCGATGGTGTCGTGGAAGACATTAAAGCAACTCATTCCTACCATCCAACGCCAAGACCTTCGAATGCAACCTCTCATCCTTAAAGACTACCAAGGGAATCGGATCCCTGTGGTTGGGTCTTGTCGAGTCCACGTCTCGTTTAAAAAGCATACAGCATACTTACCTCTAACAATCATCGAAAGGGACAGGCCAAGTTTGTTGGGCCTCCAATGGTTTGCGCCACTCGGCATCGAAGTAGCCGGCATGAACCGAGTTGGTGATTGCGAGTGAGAGGAGGACCTTATTACTGAATTCAGCGATGTCTTCGCAGATCATCTGGGCGAGTATAAGGGGACCCCAATTTCGTTTAGCCTTGACCCTAAGGTCGCCCCGATCTGTTTAAAGCCCCGTCGAGTTCCGTTCGCCTTAAGGCCAAGAGAGATGAACATTCTCCATGGGAAACTCCTATTGTAACCCCCATTAAACCAGATGGGTCAATCTGAATCTGTGGGGACTACCGGGCCACTCTTAAACCACGCCCTCCAGCAGAACGCGTATCCAGTGCCGGTGGTACAGCACCTCCTTCATTCCCTGGGAGGCGGAAAGGTTTTTGCTAAGTTAGATTTAGCTCAAGCCTATCAACAATTGCCCGTGGACGATAAAACAGCCCAAGCTCAAACGATAGTAATGCACAGAGGTGCTTTTAAATGTACCCGATTGCAATTCGGGGTAAGTGTAGCCCCGGGAATATTCCAAAGTTTAATGGAACAATTATCGCAGGGAATCAAGGGCATGGTTCCGTATTTTGATGACGTGTTAATTGCAGCTCCTAGTAAAAAAATTCTACAGAATCGTTTAAAATGTGTTCTTAAGAAATTCCAAGAAGCGGGATTGAAAGTAAAAAAGGATAAATGTCATCTGTATACAGACAGTGTTGAATTTCTAGGTTATCGCATTGATAGTCAAAGTATCCACCCTACTGAAAGTAAATTAAGGGCGATAAAAAATGCTCCCAGACCCCGTAACAAAACAGATCTCCAGGCATTTTTAGGCCTTATTAATTTCTATAATGTGTTTTTACCACATAAGGCGACTGTGGCTGAACCGTTACACCGGTTATTAGATAAGAAAGCATTGTGGGTTTGGGGTTACCGGGAGGAAAAAGCGTTTCGAAATGTAAGATTTACTTACATCTGATTCTGTACTTATGCAATATAATGAAACATTACCATTGGTTATAACTTGTGATGCCTCACCATTTGGGGTGGGCGCTATTTTGAGCCATGTGCTGCCTAATGGAAACGAGGCCCCTGTTGCATACTTTTCGAAGACTGTTTCTCAGGCAGAACGTAACTATGGACAAATAGATAAGGAAGCTCTTGCAATTGTGGTAGCCGTAAAAAAATTCCATGAGTATGTATATGGAAGGACATTTACCATTTTAACTGACCACAAACCTTTACTGGGGATAATCACTGGGGACAAACCAACCCCCTATATATTGTCCCCAAGAATGACTCGATGGTCAGAGTTCCTAGTTGCTTATAATTATCGATTGTTACATCGCCCAGGGAAAGCCATTCCCCACGCCGACGCACTCAGCAGAGCACTGCTACCAGAGACTATCGACGATCCGGCACCAACAGTATCGACGTTACAAATCGAGACGCTCAACTCACCTCCTATGACAGCTCGAGATATCGCGAGAGAGACCAGACGAGATCACACCCTAGCTCGAGTCCTAGGCTGGGTAGAACGTGGATGGCCATTGGACCAGGTCCCAGAAGACTTCGCGCCATTTAAAACAAGACAGACTGAACTTTTTTCGCAAAAAGGCTGTGTCATCTGGGGCAATAGAGTCGTCGTTCCAGAACGACTCCAAAACTCGCTGTTACAAATTTTGCACGAAGGACATCCTGGGATCGTGTGGATGAAAGCACTCGCATGGAGCTACGCTTGGTGGCCAGGCATGGACCGACACATCGAGCAATGGGTCAAGGCCTGCACCAAGTGCCAACAAAACAGCAACGCACTGCCAAAAGCTGCACCGTCTGAATGGGAGACGCCACGTAGGCCCTGGTCCAGAATCCACCTGGATTTCGCAGGGCCGATTAAAGGACATACATTACTATTGACTGTCGATGCATACTCTAATTGGTTGGAAATTCATCAAATGACCCATACAACCTCCGAAGCTGTCGTTAAAGTTCTCAATAGACTCTTTGCGACTCATGGATTACCGGACGTCCTGGTGTCCGACAACGGATCACAGTTTACAGCGCTAATGTTTGAACAGTACCTTGCTGATAATGGCATCCGCCATGTGCTCACCTCGCCGGTGCATCCTGCTACCAACGGCCGAGCGGAACGCATGGTCCAATTTGTAAAAAACACTTTGCAAAAAGTGGACTATGATAATATTGACGAAAAAATAAACCGCATTCTACTGCTACAACACATCACTCCACACAGCGTAACTGGCAGAACTCCCGCAGAACTCCTCATGGGGTGAAAACTCCGTTCCCGCCTCGACCGATTGCACCCTGCTTACGAGCTAGAAAAGCCTGCAGGATCCAGCGGACGCTACCGTACCTTCAAGGTAGGCGACCCCGTTTATGCAAGAAATTTATCGGGCGACCCGGTTTGGATTGAAGCAACGATAATACACCAGACAGGGCCCAAATCCTATATTGTAAAATGTGTTGATGAAAGACTGTGGAAACGACATATTGACCAATTACGGTCACGACTCCTTTCGGCCAGCCAGCAACTCCCCTATGACCAAACTGAGGGGGAGGGGAAGGAATGGAAGAAGACGACATTCCAGGGAACCTGTTCCAAGAGAACAATGAATCTAGTGAAACTCAGGAAATGGAGCAGGAGGAAGAATCGTACCCTCCAAGGGAAATCACACCAGAACGAGAAGCTGAGCCACTACCAAACAACATTTTACCTCAACAGGACTGCACACAGCCAGTCCAAAGAAAATCTAATAGACCCAAAAGACAACCGTCCTATTTGAAGGACTATATAACCACACCATAATTGAGGAGCCAGGGGGAAGGGGTGTTATGTATGTAAATAGTTTAAATAAAAGCAAACTTGGGGTAAAGTGCAGGGTTCTGGTCCTGCACTTCTGATTGGGTGTTAAGCGGCTCGATCGGATTGGTTGGGTTCAGAGAATCCGATTGGCCCTTAACGAAGGACTCTTATTGGTTCTGGAGCTAGCGTCTTACAGCTCCCTATTGGTTATTTCACATTAAGGTCACCTATATAAGGCAGAGTTGTTGTTGTTCACTCTCTCAAGTCACTATGTAATAAAGAGCTGAAAGTTCACCAACTAAGATTGTCTCCAGTCATTTCACCCATGCCTGAAACTATATCAATAATCATAAGAATTTTTCTAATATCTGTTCTAAACAGAGTGATATAAAAATTGGTAGCTTCTTTTTAACCTTTAAAACCAGTCATTATGCTTCTGTTTTCAAATTATAAACAATATTAAATAGTTCGCAAGACAGGTGTGGGATTTAATTAGTTAACACATATACAGAGGAAGCATATTATCATCTGCATCTCAGAGTAAAATCTTTCAGTCCTAATTTTATTTTATTCCTATTTTCTGCCACATATTTTGGCTTTTGTTACACAGGCAAATGGGAGATTATAGTGAATTTTCTTTCTTCAGCATTTCCATAAACCATGCTATTTTTGTCTGTCAATGGCTATTAATTATGATGGTTAAAGGAAACTTAAATTTCAAGAGTAATGTGTCTGAGGGAGGATGTAAGGGGAAATAAACTACTTTAGGAAATATGACAAATAAGTACATAGCAAGCAATTTACTAGAAACAAAAGACTGAACTAAACACATTTTGTCTGATGCAGCAATGCCACAAAAATTATCTTCTTCGGTTACCTATTCCTTGAGTTTCCATTTTGTTGCTTTCTCCCATGTCGAGCAGATTTCCTTGTTTTCTGCCTGTTTTCCTTAAAGGTTTTCAAACCTCCTTTCCTTTCCTTTCCTTTCCTTTCCTTTCCTTTCCTTTCCTTTCCTTTCCTTTCCTTTCCTTTCCTTTCCTTTCCTTTCCTTTCCTTTCCTTTCCTTTCCTTCTTTCCTAGCAAAATGTTCATAAACCAGTCTCACTTCACCTTATTTCCTTAACCTGCCTATGCAGCACCATCACATCAATAGGTTCTGTACAATAAACACACACACAAGGCATACATAGTGTGTTAGGTAAAATCTACATATCTTTAGTGTACAATATGTTAAGTTTGAGCATGGGCGAGAAAGAATGGAGACAAGTTTCTGAACGGTGAACTTCAGCTCTTTATTTACATCGTGACTTGCTCACTTAATATCATTAAAACCCTCCTTATATAGGCAAACCTTGTAACATTTAACCAATAACAAGCTAGGAATGCTAGCTTTTATAACCAATAAGAACTCTCTGTTAAGGGCCAATCGGATTCCCCGGAATGGGCCAATCCGGTCCAGCCACTTAACAGCCAATCAGAAGTGCAGGGCCAGAACCCTGCACTTACTCCAAGCTCACACTTTATTAATTATATTGCAAACACAACACCCCTTCCCCCTGGTTTCTTAGTTCAGGGCGCAGTTACATAGTCCCTTAAATAGGACAGTTGTCTTTTTAGTCTCTTTGATTTTCGTTGTATCGGCTGGTTGCAATCTCACTGAGGTAGATCGTTGTCTGGCAGTGGGGCTGTCTCTGATTCAGAGTTCACTTCTACGTCGTTGCCCACATTTTCCTCGATTCCCTGAGGTGCAGACATTTCTCCCTCCGACTCCACTTCCTGAGTTTCGATGAAGTCGTCATTTCCCTCGAACGGGTTTCCTAGGGCTTCATCTTCTTCCGTACCTCCCCCCCCCTCAGTTTGGTCATAGGGGAGTGGCGAATTGGCCGGTGCAAGCCACGACCGTAATTGGTCGATATGCCGTTTCCAAAGTTTATCGTCAAGGCATTGCACGAGGTAGGATCTAGGGCCGGTTACACGTACTACTATTGCTTCTACCCACAATGGGTCGCCCGATAGGTTTTTTGCATAAACCAGATCTCCTACCTGGAAGGTGTGACAGCAGCCGCTGGATCCCAGTGGTTTCTCTGGTTCATACGCAGGGTGCAACCGGTCAAGGTGGGAGCGGAGCTTTCATCCCATTTGCAGCTCAGCGGGAGTTTTGTTGGTGATGCTATGTGGGGTGATGTGTTGCAAAAAGAGGATTTGGTTGACCTTGTCGTCAATGTTGTCGTAGTCTACCTTTTGCGAGGTTTTCTTCACAAATTGAACCATGCGTTCTGCTCGGCCATTGCTCGCAGGGTGCACAGGCGAGGTGAGCGCATGGCGGATGCTGCGGTCAGCGAGGTACTGCTCAAACGCTAGTGCAGTAAATTGTGGGCCGTTATCAGATACCAGGACGTCTGGTAATCCGTGGGTTGCAAAGAGTCTGTTTAGAATCTTGATGACCGCCTCGGAGGTCGTAGTCGTCATGCGATGAATTTCGAGCCAATTGGAGTAGGCATCGACGGTAAGCAGGAAGGTGTGGCCCTTGGTTGGCCCCGCGAAGTCCAGGTGAATTCGGGACCAGGGTCCACGTGGTGTCTCCCATTCAGTAGGCATGGCTTTTGGTGGGGCGTTGCTGACTTCTTGGCATTTGGGACAAGCTTTAACCCACTGTTCGATTTGCTTGTCAATGCCCGGCCACCATGCGTAGCTTCGTGCAAGGACTTTCATTCGCACGATGCCGGGGTGGCCATCGTGCAAAGTTCTCAGCAGCGCTTTTCGGAGCCGTTCTGGAATAACGACTCTATCGTCCCAGATGACACAGCCTTTCTGGGAGAAGAGTTCGGTCTGTCGAGTTTTGAATGGTGTAAAGTCATCTGATAACTGGTCCAATGGCCATCCGCGTTCTATGCAGCCTAGGACGCGTGCTAGGGTGTGGTCGCGTTTGGTTTCTCTCGCGATATCTCGGGCGGTCAGTGGCGGCGAGTTGAGCGCTTCGTTTTGCAACGTGGTTACTGTTGGTGCCAGATCGTCGAGAGTCTCTGGAAGCAGTGCTCAGCTCAATGCGTCAGCGTGGGGAATGGCCTTCCCCTGGCGGTATTACAGCCGATAGTTATAAGCAGCTAAGAATTCTGACCATCGGGTCATCCTAGGGGATAATATGTAGGGAGTTGGCTTATCTCCGGCTATTATCCCCAATAACGGCTTGTGGTCAGTCACAATAGTAAAAACCCTACCATACACGTATTCGTGAAATCTTTTCATAGCTGAGACGATTGCGAGGGCTTCTTTATCAATTTGTCCATAGTTCCGCTCCATTTTTGACAGAGTCTTTGAAAAATATGCAACAGGGACTTCGTTCCCATTCGGCAGTACGTGGCTCAAAATGGTGCCACCCCAAAAGGCGATGCATCACAAGTTATAACTAACAACAAAGTCTTGTTATACTGCATGAGTACAGAGTCAGATATGAGCAGTTTTTTAACATTTCGGAACGCCTGTTCTTCATGGTAACCCCATAACCAATTTGCTCTTTTATCTAACAATCGGTGTAATGGTTCAGCGACAGTTGCTTTGTGTGATAAAAATACATTATAAAAATTGATGAGGCCTAGGAACGCCTGGAGATCGGCCTTGTTTCGTGGCCTGGGAGCGTTTTTGATCGCTTTTAATTTACTTTCGGTAGGGTGAATGCCCTGGCTATCAATCAGGTACCCTAAAAACTCAACACTGTCAGTACACAATTTACATTTGTTTTTTTTTAACCTTAAGACCGGCCTCTTGGAATTTTTTTAGGACTAATTTTAACCAGTCCTGTAAGATTTTTTTGTAGGGGCTGCAATTAATACATCGTCAAAATAGGGGACCACGCCCTTAATCCCTTGCAATAACCTTTCCATAAGGCTCTGAAAAATCCCTGGGGCTACACTTACTCCGAATTGCAGCCGGGTACATTTAAAGGCACCTCGGTGCATCACAATAGTTTGGGCCTGTGCCGTTTTTTCATCTACTGGTTATTGCTGATATGCCTGAGCTAAATCCAATTTAGTGAAAACTTTCCCGCCCCCCAGGGAACGGAGGAGGTGCTGCACCACTGGAACTGGATACGCATTCTGCTGCAGGGCGTGGTTCAAAGTGGCCTGGTAGTCCCCACAAATTCGGATTGACCCGTCTGGCTTAATGGGTGTTACAATAGGGGTTTCCCACGGGGAGTGATCGATGGGCTCCAACATCCCCTGAGCTATCAGTTTGTCAAGTTGTTCGTCGATTTTCGATTTGAAGGCAAACGGAACTCAACGGGGCTTTAGGCGAATGGGAGCTATTTTTGGATCTAAGCTGAATGAGATCGGGGTCCCCTTGTACTCGCCTAAGCTTTCCGCGAAGATGTCCCAGAACTCAGAAATAAGGTCTTCCTCCCAGTCACAGCCACCGACTCGGTTTACGCCAGCCACTTCAATGCCGAGTGGCACAAACCATTGGAGGCTCAGTAGGCTAGGCCTATCTCTATCGATGACCGTTAAAGGTAAGTATGCTGTGTGCTTCTTGAAGGAGACTTGGACTCGGCAGGACCCGACGACGGGGATTCGATTCCCCTGGTAGTCCTTGAGGATGAGGCATTGGAAACGGAGATCTTGGCGTTGAATTGTGGGGATGAGTTGCTTGAGTGTCTTCCAAGACACCATCGAGAGGGACGATCCCGAGTCGACCTCCATGTGGCAAGGCTGGTTTTCGATGGTTACCGTGACTTGGATTTTCTTAGTGTCCAAGGCTGAGGCATGACCGATAGTAATAGTATGGTGAGCCTCTTCTCTTTGCAAAGCTCAATTTCTGTAGGAGTGGTTTACTGGCTCTCACCTTACAGGACGGTTTCCTGTCGATTGGTGATAGTTAGCCCCTTTTGAGGCCTGGCTGGGTCTTGGCAAGTTGCAGCAGACCTGTCCGATGTGACCTCGTTTCCCGCACTCATGGCAGAGTGCGTCACGGAATTTGCATTCGGACCTGGCATGGTTGGCTCCACAGCCAGTGCAAAGGCGTAAGAGCTTCGGGTGATGGTCCTGGTCGGACTGCAGTCGATGGACCCCTTCTTCGTCGCTGTCTGTCGACGAAGAGAGGTCCTCATGGTGCGTTGTCGCGAGCTGCCCTTCTGAACTAGGTGAGATTTTGCTGGCTGGTGGTGGTACCGGAGTGCAGTTTCGGCGTAGTTGTGCAGCCGACTTCTTGGTTGCTTCCGCTGCAGTAGCATCGGCGATGGCATCGGCAAGGCCTTTCGCCATCAGCTTGCTTTGGACGCCTGGCGCATCTAATCCCAGAACTATGCGATCTCTTAGTGCTTCTTCTAGATCAGTGAATCTGCAGAGGCCTCCCAAATTTCGGAGGTCTGCTATGAAGTCGGCCACGCTTTCTCCTTTTCGCTGGCTTCTTTGATAAAACTCGTGGCGTCTCACGAGCGTAGGCATGGTCAGAGCGTAGTGGTCTCGCAGGATAGGTTCGAGGTCATCCCAATCCATGTCCTTCACTTCTCGGGGTTTGGCTAGTGCTTTAGCCATCTTAAATACGGTTGGACCGCAATGCATTAGGAACACCGCTCTTTTCTTTCCTGGTGTGGCGTCCTTTAAATTGTTTGTCTCTAGGAACATTTGGAAGCGATCCATGTAGGACTCCCAGTCCTCTTGGGTTGGATCGAATGGAGCGGGTGGTACGATGCCGTCGGACATGGTTCCGTTGTTGGCGTCGTCTGTTACGTGCTCAGTGTTCTTCGAAGTTTCGTTGGTTCAGATGTCTCCAAATCTCATCCTCGTCGCCAGTGTTAAGTTTGAGCATGGGCGAGAAAGAATGGAGACAAGTTTCTGAACGGTGAACTTCAGCTCTTTATTTACATCGTGACTTGCTCTGAAAAACAACAGTAAACCCCGCCTTATATAGGCAACCCTTGTAATGTTTTAACCAATAACAAGCTAGGAACGCTAGCTTTTATAACCAATAAGAACTCTCTGTTAAGGGCCAATCGGATTTCCCGGAACGGGCCAATCCAGTCTGGCCACTTAACAGCCAATCAGAAGTGCAGGGCCAGAACCCTGCACTTACTCCAAGCTCACACTTTATTAATTATATTGCATACACAACACAATATATATCTGATATCTATCAATCTCTGTCATTACTATCTCTCTATCTCTATCTCTCTACCATCTACCAATCAATCATCTATCTATCTATCTATCTATCTATCTATCTATCTATCTATCTATCTATCTATCTTCTATCTGATATCGTTTCTAAACATCAGTTGATGGCACAGAAGAGCAGCCTGGAGTGAAAAAAATGAAACCTGCAAATTGCTTTCTAAATTACTCTTCCCCACCTCCTACCCCATGTTTTCTTCTCTGTGGCATTTCAGATGTGTCTGCAGTTGCAAATGGATGCTTAAAGAGTAATAAATTGTAGGAAAATGATGGAATGAGAAATAGTAAAGTCTCATTTTCCTTGCTGCTTCTCCACCCACAAAATAATATTTTTAACTTAATTTCTGGTCCGCAAAAATCACGAGATAGAAAAAGAGAGATTTCTGTATTGTCATCCTGATGTTTATCTGGATTTTTGCACAGCAGATATGGTATGCCTACACAATTATACCCATGCCCATGCAAAATACCATTTGCCAGTTTTGTTTCTTTTTTCTGTCTTCTTCAGATTTAAAATATCAATCAAGCTAAGTAGGTTTTTGCTAAGAACAGTAATATGTAAAAAATGTGTCAGTTCAATGGGTTGGATTTAGACTTACTTATTTTTTGAGAACTAAAAGCAGGATTTAAATAATTCTGTCTAATCTATCTTATTGATTTCAGTTGGCCTTACTAACTCTCAGCACCAACTTATTGCTTAATTTTTGATTAATTATCTTATTCTTAATGGTTTTATTTTATTCTAATTCTGGTTATCTAACCCTAACCAGGGAGGTAGTTTGATATAGTGGTTAAGGCAGGAGACTAGAAACTGGGAGTTTTAGTTCCACCCTAGAGACAAACCCAGAGCTGGATGACCTTGGTCCAGTCACTCCCTCTCACCCTTAGGAAGGAGGCAGTGCTAAGCTACTTCTGAAATTTTGTCAAGAAAACTACAAGCACCACAGAAAGAGAAAGAGAAAAAGAGAAGGAGGGAGAGACAGAGGGAGAAGGAAAGGGAGAGGGAGAGAAAATAGATTTTGTTCTTAACTGACTATGACTTTGCTAAAGAGATATGCCTTTATTTTTAACAGCTTTGCCACTTGTCAATCTTTATGAGACACTTGGAGTTGTCGGAGCCACCACCACTCAGCTCTATTCTGCCAGCTCTAACCTGAGTGCTGAAATCACAGGCCCCGGCAGCTACACAATCTTTGCCCCCACCAATGAAGCCTGGGCATCCCTGCCTGCTGTAAGTCTAGGGCAGCTGCATGTTGCTCAACATGAGTGGAATTCCTCATTTAATAGAAGTCTAAGCTTGGTTTTAACCAATCATTATGAATAAAACTAAAAATACATAAATGTGAAGAAGTTGGATCCAGAGTTATGCCTGTGAAATGAAACATTTGCCTTGTCTTTATCAGAAATATTATTGAAATATGCTTGACATATTTTTTTAAAATATGAGATTAAGTGGAATTATATAAACTATGTGCAGCAAATAGGGGGATATAACTATATCTATCTAGGCTCATGAAAGCTAAGAACAAGTTAGACTGCAAAAGAATGTAGGAGATGAATGTCAGATCGGCAATCAAAAAGTAGATTCTTTGTCTTTATTTTGAGCCAGTGTCTCCTGAAGGGGGACAAGGGCATCAGACTAATGAAAGTAGTGTTGGGTTATCACGTCACAAGCTTTCCCATTTTTATACACCTGTTGCAATGTTGCACATCTGCTTCAAAATGTAAGAACTTGTGGCATAATACTGCTACCAGTGCTTTCATCAATCTAATGAAAACAATAAAATTCTGTGGATATTGTTGCACTGACTGAATTTGAAGTTATTACTGCACCCCATTCATTAGCTTGGTTTCCGACTTGGAAAGGCAAAATTCCTTTTCTCAAGGGTAAGCCACCTCAACATAGTGCCTCCAAATTGTTCTGTTACTAACTATGTTAACTGAGAATTAGGGTAGCTGTACTTTAATGCGTTGGGTTGGAAAAGGAAGCAGATGTAAGGAAAATTTATGTTAAGAAAATGTTGAGATAGCAACTGCTGTTTTTCTGGCATAGCTCTCAATTCTCACCCTAGGGAAACTTGTACAGTTCCCTACCTCCTACCAGGCAGAAAGCAGATAGAAATAGTCACGTAAAATACATAAGACCAGACCTGGGATAGGATGCTCAGAACAGCCAACTTTTTAATATGATTTCTTGATCTTAGGAAGTGTTGGATTCTTTGGTGAGCAATGTCAATATTGAGCTGCTAAATGCTCTGCGATATCACATGGTGAATAAACGAGTCCTAACTGATGAGCTAAAACACGGGCTTTCTCTCCCTTCAATGTACCAGAATATTGACATCAAGATTCATCATTACCCAAATGGAGTAAGTATCTGGTAAATTTACAAATACAGTTGGGCACAGACTTAACGTCAGGGATGGGATTCAAATTTTTTAACAACCAGTTCTGTGGGCATGGCTTAGTTGGTAGGCATGGCTTGGTGGTCATGGCTGGGTGTGGCCAACTCAACATCACTCACATCAAGGCACACATCTCCTCGCCTGGCCTCTCACGATTGTGGGGATGCTGCAACAGTCGTAAGTGTGAAAAATGGTCTTAAGTCAACTTTTTCAATGCCATTGTAACTTTGAATGGTCACTCCACACAAGCAAAGTACCAGCCAAGGAAGGGAAAAAAACTCAAGATAAGTTCCTGAGACAGGAAGTCTAGTCCTGCCAAGAATGTAATAAGGGTTAACGGAGAGGCAGTTTCAGTAAGCAACACCAAAATGTTTCCTTCCTGCCTTCCTTACAGGATTAGGCCAGTAATTTCTTTTAACAACTGGTTGTCTGAACTGCTTAGAATGTTAACAACCTGTTCTAACGAATAGGTGCGAACTGGTAGAATCCCACCCCTGCTTAACTTAGACTTAACTGGATGAAGATAAGATTATTTCATTTTGGATGGCTTAATAATGTAGCCAGTTATATTAATATAAATTAGCTTTCTACAGTATGATAACCAAAAAAATAGAAGACTAGTTTTTTAAATTGTTTTTATCTGGAGTTGGTCCCATAAAGAAACCCTTTAAAGAGATTTTATCATACCCATTATGATGAGTATATGTATATAGCATGTTTGTAGGAATGCAAAGATTTAAAAAAACTGAACACAGCTCCTTTATTCACATCTCCCTGCAGCCATATAATATTTTCATTATAATATATAATTTAAAAGAAAACTGCTAAATTATTTTGAGTACATAGGTGTAGAGTGAATATGATACAAATAATATGAAGAAAAAGCAGTGAATTACATATGCATCAGTTTTTATAGGTTCAGTGCCTTGGATTTAGATGTTTGTGTTCAAGTAAAAAAGTTTGAGTAAAAAGATGTTCTTTGAAATTGATCTTTAACTTTATGAGTTTTTATTAAAGTAAAATTATTAATTTACAAATAGCTATTTGTAAAATCTATAGATTCTTCAAAATATTCTGTCAGATCTACACAAGCAATCTCTAGATTCATTCTCTCTTAATGATACCCTTCTTGTGTTATGCCATCCTTCAAATCAATATAGACATTTAATGCCAACAATATATTCATTTTCATTTATTCCTGTCATGCCCATTCCAGATTGTGACTGTGAACTGTGCTAGATTGCTGAAAGCTGACCATCATGCTACCAATGGAGTAGTCCATCTGATAGACAAAGTCATTTCTACAACTTCCAACAGTATCCTGCAAGTTGTAGAGATTGAAGAAAGTCTTGAAACTCTTAGGGTAAGTTCATCTCAAATGATTTCAATCTTATTTCCTTACACCAATGGAATGTGAGATCACTTTCTTTGAAATTTGTGCAATCGGCAGCTTTATTAGATTTATTCTAACTTAAACAATTCTCTTTCTTTTCCATTTGTTTGAAGACTGCTGTGGCAGCAGCTGGTCTCAATAATCTTTTAGACGGCGAAGGTCAATTTACCTTATTAGCACCAACCAATGAAGCTTTTGAGAAGATCCCTAAAGAAATATTAAACAGGATCCTGGGAGACCCAGGAGCTCTGAAAGGTAAATAACTACAATCTATCCATAATAATAATACCATAGAAAGTCTATTGCTTTCACCAGAGATTTGAGTCTATGTAGAAGCTAAATGTATTTTTGAAATGTATTCCTATTCAATCCTCTTTATTTCCTTGAATTATAGTGAGACAGTAAATTTTGGTTACAAATGACAGGAACTGGACTGAGGTATAACACACTATTCTGAGGATTATGAATGACCATTTTAGCTTTCATTATCATTCATCCTTTCAGAAATATAGAAATCACATTTCAACATTCCCTTGGCAAAGCTGAATCTTCCTTTGAATCATATTCTTTTAAGATGTTCTTATTTTCATAAGAAATAAATACTTGTATGGGAGAATTAATCAAGTTTTTAAATATTATTAGTATTAATATTAAAGGTATGTATAGTATGAGATCAGCTAATCTGATGTACCATTGATGGAGACTGTTGGTCTTTCTCAGTTATGAAATCCAAAGATTTTAATTTTTTTGTATTTTGTGGTAAAAACTTTATTTAAACTTCTCATGAAATTACATTTTATTTCTACTTTGTGAAAGTAACATATGTTTGGGTATACATAGTGTATGTGAATGTAAATGCACATAAGTGTATATCACCTTATAATCTAAGGCAACATTATTTTTTTAAAAATGGACTGAACCTAGTCACTATGCTTTTCCACTCATTCGAACAAATGAAATTGCCTTTCGGTTTTAATTAGAGGTTCTAATTAAAGAATTAGGCCACTTATTTTGAAATCAAATAAAACTTTAATCAAGATGTCAGTTCTCATGATCTAGAGCAAGGGTGTCAAACTCAAGGCCTGGCCTGGAGGCCAGATCCGGCCCATGGCGTGCTTAGATCCAGCCTACAGGGCCGCCCTGGAAACAGCAAAGGATTGGCCCACAGTGCCTCTTCCAGCAAAAATGGAGCTCTGCGACCCTCCCAAGTTCAGTTTTCACTGGCAGAGGGTTCAGGATGCCATCGCAGCCAAAAATGGAATTGTGAGGGCCACAGATGGCCCTCCTGAGCTCTGTTTTCACTGGCAGAGGGTTGCAAGAAGTTGTTGCAGCTGAAAACAGAGCTCAGTTTTCACTGGCCAAGCGCTCGGACCTCCAAAGGCAACCCCGGCATGAGTGATGTCGAGCTGGCCACATCCATCCTGGCCCCCCAAGGTTAAACACAACCCTGATGTGGCCCAAATGAAATTGGATTTGAAAGCCCTGATCTAGAGCTAAAAGAGACAAAAGCTTTGATAGTGTGACCCTTTTTCTCTCTGTTCAATTGTTATACCAACAAGTTATATATGAATGGAAGGAATCTGACTGGAGTAATAGTTTGCAGAGTTTGGATGCCTCCCTACTACAGTGGTGGTTCTTCCTAAACTCTTTTGGTGTATGATGTTTACATTGCTTTGGCAATGAGCTTTTTCAACCCTTGTGCTGACTTGAAGGCAGGAATGGAGAGAGGAAACCTTGAGAAAGCTGTGTCAGCATTGACTCATGACCAAGAAAGCAGATGCAGAGAGAACTGAGGAAGCTGGTCAGCACTTTCTATGGGGGGAAAGATGAACAATAGCAATCAGAATGTTTAATGATGTATTTGATGACACTAGATGGGCCTCAAAATAAACAACACTCATTCATTTCTAAAGTCAAAGCAAAGTATAATTTAGACCAGTTGTCTGTACTTTTAAACGGGGAAACAATCCTCAGTTTTGCCAAGGATCTGAACAAATGCGTTCAGTAAGAGTTGAGAAACATCTTATCTTTAGGAAATAAAGGTATCTGATTTTGTATATGTAAACTATACTATACTATATAAGCACTTATTAGCAAAGAAATATTTTAGTATAGTAAGGAAGGCTTAGAATGGATTTGAAGACTACAGGCAGTTCCTGGATTAAGAATGGATTCTGTTCCATTTGAATGGGTTCTGTGTTTAATTTGAAATATGTAAGTTGGAACTCATATTTATGAATAGACTGCCTATTACTAAAAATGACAGATGGCTTTTCCTTCTTTCAGCTGATAAACTACTGATGCTATGCAGTGTTTACATGAACTGCTGAACACTCCTGAAAACAGGCAGTATATTAAAAAAAAAAACACAGCTTCAGTGGTTTATAAAAACATTGTGCAACATCAGCGGTTCATTGGCTCAAGGAAGGACAACACCGTCTGCCATTTTTAGTGACATTAGCAGCCCATTGGTAAGTATGCATTGTTCATAAGTCAGATGTTCTCAACCTGGACACAGCCTGTATGGGTTCTCTGGATACATAATGATATTATTACAATATACAAGTTTCTATCCCTCACTATTTTTGTTCCAATAGTTCCAACAACTGTTCCAACAAAGGAATTTCACCACTACTGTGCAGGGCTCTCTTAGAGAAATGTCTGCAGAATGTCTGCAAATAGTAATCTCCCCTTTATGATGATGATGATGATGAGAGGATGGTTGAATTTGGAACAAGCAACTGATTCCTCCTTGGCTCAGACTAGTAGAATTCCTTCCTTGTCCTTAAGCAGCTCCTCTGTCCTTAAGTATTGTATTTGCAATTGATTTGCCTGTATGACCAGGCAGACTGGAGGCTACAAGCATCTCTTTTTTTATATATGCAATGAACTAAAACAATGAGTCCACCCTTCGCAGCCTATCCTCCAGATATAATTCTAGGAGTTGTAGACTCAACATATCAGGAGGGCATTAGATTAGAGAAAGCTGCACTGAACAATTTGCAAGATTTGTTTTAGCTTGACTATTTTGCCTATTTATAAACAAACATATTAAGCATGTCAGCCTGCCGTTGTTCTGAAATATTATTTAATTTTCACTCCATGGCTTACCAATCACTAGAAGAGATGTACAAACTACTTTAAAAAATATTATGCTTACTATGTTCTATTCACCTACCATAGCACTGCTGAACAACCACATCTTAAAAACAGCTATGTGTGCTGAAGCTATTATTGCCGGTTTATCCATGGAAACTCTAGAGGGTCATATGTTGGAAGTAAGCTGTGTTGGCAACCAGCTGATTCTCAATGGAAAGTCCATCATTGCTGACAAGGATGTAATGGCCACAAATGGAGTGATACACATGATCAATGAACTTCTCATCCCAGACTCTGGTAAACACCCTCCTCCTCCTCTTCTTCCAACATGGTTTATGGAACTATTCATTTTTGCCCATTTGAAATGAATGTGAAATAGGAAAATGGAAATTGCATATAGTTTATGCCCATCCTATAATGTACGCTTGCTTGTTCATAGAGATTCGGATCCTTGCATGTTCCCTATACTTTTGAGAAGTGGTAGGTATTATTAAAAAAAAAAACACCACAAATTACTTTCAGGCAGATATAATTATGAAAATGGGCAAGACACAATCAGGCTAAAACTAGATATTTTTCACCTTGACAAAGGTTGTGTATAATTAGGAAGATGCTTTACTTCATTAAAAAAAAAATCATTTTCAACTTCTAAAATGAAATAAGGAGAAATATGGAATGGCAGTGCTAATTCTTTCTGTTTAAACAAAACATGGAAGAAACTAAAAACACGAAGAATGATTTGTTTTTGAATAATTTTGAAACTGTTTTGATCCAAATTTAATTAAGCCTAAATTGCACTCATTGAAACCAGTGGAATTAGTCATGACAAATTAATCAAAGGGGTCCTTGAGGGATTGCTTTTTTTCCAAGAATCTCTACTCACCCAATGAGATCAAGTAGAATGGGCATGCTGCAAATATTGACAGCCAAAGAGTATCAGCTGACAGGGACCAAAAAAATGAGCTTTTTCCACAGTGACCCCTACTCTATGGAATATCTTCTCTTTGGACATTAAAGTGCCCCCAATCTTAGTCTTTTGTAAGGCCCTAAAACTTGTCTATGCTCCCATGTCTGGATTGCTGAGTGTGTGAAGGGCCCAGTTTCTTGTCTGTATTGCTAACTGGCCAAATACCTTGCTCCCATGTATTGGGATATTTTTAGTGTTTTAAAATGTTTTTAGAATTTTAATTGTAATGTAGTATTTTCTGAATTATAAGCTACCCAAAGTCAATTGAGAGGGGCAGCCATAGAAATTTTAATGAATAAATAAAGCAAACAAATAAACAAAAAACAATGCCCTGTTGAATTCACTAAGCACAAGTATGATTATTATTTTTAGTTTTAACAAATACAATCCTGCCCCTTTATCAGGTACTGTTTTAATAATTATGAAATCCATTTTGACATCTGTTGTTGTTATTTTAATTGAAGCTAAAACTCTGCTGGAGTTGGGAAAGGAATCCGATGTTTCAACATCTATTGACCTTTTTAGACAAGTTGGTCTCGGTTCACATCTTACTGGGAATGAGCGTTTGACAGTCCTGGCTCCCATCAATTCTTTCTACAAAGGTTTGCATACTTGAACTCTTATACAGTGAGATCTGTTTGTCATTAAGTGCCTCATGTCCAACAAGCTGAAATGGAGGGAGAGGTGGAAAGCACATCCCTCTTCCCGTGCCTGGAATTGTGCCTTTGGATGTGCCTTCTACTTGAATTAACTGCTAAGAATAATTTTTAATTAGTAGGATTGTATTACAAAACCATATCCAATCCTACTCTTTTTTGCTGGAATTCAGGATTTGTAATAGTTCTCAATTACACACACACACACACACACACACACACACACATTTTCCTAAATTTGATTCTTAGCTAGTTAAAACAAGGTCATTTATACATAAGAGAGTCAAAATGTTAAACATAAAATTGTTAAAGATTTAAAAATGACCCAGTGTATATCTATCATATTAAAATAGATTGCTGATCAATTGTTGGAGCAGTGGGACAGAAAATGGGGAGAAAGAGGGTAAAATAGTGTATACAACATCCTAAATATCCTTAGTATATAATTATATCTTATCAAAGTGGGTTTTAGTGCATGCAAATTTACGTGACGGCAAATGCTTCCAGATAGAATAGATATGTTCTAAGCTATTTGCATAAACTGTAAGCTTTCATGATTGAATTGAGTAGTATAAAAGTACTATAAGTAAACAATAAATAAAATAAATTGGATGGTAGTTTGGGGAATGTCAATTCAACATATCTGGAAGCCATCATAATGGAAAGTCCCCAAGTATTTGGGTTTTCATACCACCATCATCATGCTGGCCCAAACCCAGAATGATTTTTTTTTTTTTGTAGAATATCTATCTGGTAACAACCTAGGAGGAATTGAACTGGGTGGGGAGGAATAGATGGAAAATTATGAGATTTCTGCTGTAAATAGGCTGAAAAATGCAATTGTTGTTCATTGCTTAGATTATCGCAGAGGAGGGGGAGAGAAAGTTGGAAGAAATGCTGGTTTTGTTTCTATTACCTTTTCATGCAGAGGCATCCACAGGATTGGTTAAAATGATGAAAGCGCTATTGCAATGTTGCAACATATGCCTTTTGGTATGTGTGTGCAAAATCTCGATGCATGTATAAAAGGGAAGAACTTGCATCGTAGCACGGCTTTTATAATTTGCCATCTTTGTCATCTCATACAGATGCTTCCCTCTGGATGTATTTTCAAATGAAAGCAATTGACTGTGTGCTGAACTGAATGTATGAATAATGGTTTTATTATTATTTTTCTGCAGATCACAGTCCTTCAGCAAACAGAAATTTGCTTCAAAATCATATAATCAAAGAGCAGCTTTCTTCTAAATACCTTTTCCATGGACAGAAGCTAGAAACTTTGGGTGGAAAAGAATTGAGAGTATTTGTATACCGCAATGTATGTTTCTCTTTAATAATTACTGCTAGTTTGATATTTAAGTCTTACAGTATGTTATGATAGTTTGTAAACATATACAGAACCCAACTGGGAGATAACTATTATATTTCATGCTATAATATGTCTGCAGCCTGCAGATTATAACTTTCCCCCAAATAACTCTTGGCAGCATATATAAAGATATTCCTTGTTTATCTTCTCAACAGTTCTCAAAGATTGGTTTCATCTAGGGATTTGTAGTTGAGCAAGGATTAATACAGATACAGATAATCAGAGTTGGAAGGGACCTTGTAGGTCATCTAGTCCACCTTCCCCCACTCGAGCGGGAGACCCTACACCATTTCTGACAAATGGCAGTCCAATCTCTTCTTGAAAGTCTCCCACAACTTCCGAGGGCAAGCTATTCCATTGGTTGATTGTTCTCACTGTCAGAAAGTTTCTCCTTATTTCCAGGTTAAATCTCTCCTTGTTCAGTTTCCATCCATTATTCCTTGTCTGGCCTACAGGTGCTTTAGAAAATAGCTTGACCCCTTCCTCCCTGTGGCAGCCCCTCAAATATTGGAAGACCGCTATCATGTCTCCTCATAATTGGTATATCAACCTTCCTATTCCATATCCAATAATTTATCTGTAGTAGAAGACACATTCTGGTCCTGATTCAGAAAAAAACTACTTATTTTTATCTTTCTTTTTCACTGGAAAGCTTTTTTAAACAATGTCGAATTGATCAGCAGAATGCAACTGGGAGCAAATGTATATCAAAGCTTTTTCTTAAGAGTGGAGGCTTAATTGCACTTCCTTTTTATTGTTTCACTGTAACTTTTGGGGCACCTTCATCATTTCTTCTAGAAGTTTGTGGCTTCCTCAAAGCATATTTTGAAAGCCCATAGGGAAGTGCAAGTGGAAGGGGGATGTTTATCTTCATTTATTCATATGATTTAGATAAATAATAGGAAGCAGTTGTGTTTGGTCCTGACTAGGGACCAAACTTGGTAAAATGTCACACATTCCAAATTTATGCAATCCCTCTTGTAGAATCTCTGCATAGAAAATGCCTGCATTGCTGCTCATGACAAGAGAGGAAGATTTGGTACCTTGTTTGCTATGGACAAGATGCTAAGTCCACCTATGGGAACTGTTATGGATATACTCAAAGCAGATGATCGTTTCAGGTAATAGTTTTCCTTCTTACTATTATTGTACAAGCAGTAGAGTAGGAAAAACTCTAGTAGTTTTGCTTCTGTAAGGGTTGTTTGGAGAAACTAATTGTTTCTATTTAAAACATACAAATATATATATATATATATATATATGTATATACAAACATATAACTTAGGTTTTAAATATAGTCTTCGACTTACAACAGTCAATTTAGTGATCATTCAAAATTACAACGGCACTGAAAAAAGTGACTTATGACTGTTTTTCACACTTATGACCATTGCAGCATTCCTATGGTCACATGATCAAAATTCAGAAGCTTGGCAACTAACTCATTCTTATGACAGTTGCAGATCACCTGGGGTCATGTGATCACTTTTTGCAACCTTCAGACAAGCAAAGTCAATGGGGAAGCCAGATTCATTTAATACCATATTACTAACTTAACAACTGCAATGATTCACTTAACAAATATGACAAGAAAGATCGTAAAATGGGGCAAAATTCACTTAACAAATGACTCACTTAGCAACAGAAACTTTGGGATCAATTATGATTGTAAGGTGAGAACTACCTGCATGTATTTCTCTTATATATTAAAAAAATAAACAGGAAACAGAAGTTATTTTTAACTATATCAGATTACTGGCTCATCTGATTCATTATTGTCTCTATTGACTGATAGTGACACTCCAAAGTTTCTGAGAGGAATCTGCTTCATCTCTTCTAATGCGCCTAATGCAATCCTAAATGACATTTGTTGTGTTAAAATATTGGCACACACTTACAGCCAAAAGTTGCCATCCTTCTCTATTCGCAGAAAGATAACTGTAAGCTTACCAAACCTGTTGCTATCTGCTAAACCTTCTGTACAAGCTGTGTCCTATGACAGAAAAAGAGAACAGGATATCTGTGTACAGTTGCTACATCTTCCTATGCCCCACCTCTTCAAACTGATTAACATAAAGAAGCTTTGACCCTTGGGTTAGCTTTCACAAGTGGGTGTGTGAGTGAGCCGGGGGGGGGGGGGAGGGGACAGCTGGATGGAAATATGAAACATAAAATAGGTAACTATAGTCATGTTCGTATTGAGATGTGAAACCTGGAACCACACTGCTTGCCAAATGAGAATTTTTCATTAAAAAATAAATAAAATGAAAACAGGGAGAAAATTGAATAATGGAATTATTAGGTATGTTTAATTGACATGGTGGTAGGCATTTGGAGAGAGTAAGGTTGAAAATATATATTGAAGAATTGTGAATTAATATGAATATAATGCAATGAGAGATGTATGATATATTGATGCCACACTGTTAATGTATTGTTGTTATATGTAGATTGAAATAAAAAAATGGCAAAAATAATATGAAATATACAATAACTCCCCCTTCCCTTCCTCCCTATTGTGCTATCAGCTGTTCATAGACCTATGCTAAGGGAAGATCTATAGAAGTTGGGTCTCTTAGAGATTCCTTTTTTGCTTGCTTTTTAAAATACATTTGGTGGTTTTACAGATTTACATTCAGCCTTAAAAAAAACTATTTTCAGTGTTTAGACAGGAAGTTAACCACTGACATCTTTACAAGCAGTCAAGAAGTCAAGATAGTGGTCACAACCACACAATCTAAACAAATCATTTTTTTATGTACATCAACATGCATAAAAAAAAAGACAGGGCTTTGATATTGGAGTCACAACTGCCATGTTATTATTATTATTTTTTGAAACCTCACACAGACTTTCCTGGAGTTAACCAAGAACGTTCATTGAATCCTTTTTGTATCTCAGACATCTTGAGCAAATTTGCCAGATAGGCCACTTAGATGCTTTTGTTCTAATGAAAGCAGTTTGTGAACTGCAAAGATAAAAGTCTCTGAACACCAGCTTTCTCAAAAAATTAAACAACAATCTGCCGGGAAGTCTTAGCTTAAAAATAATTGCTAATTATCCTTAAGCACTTTCCTCCAGTTCAACAATTTATTATAGGTATGTGAATTCTGAAATGAACAAATAAGCCACTTGCTCAGGAACTTCATGTAGAGATTGGGGCCACTGCATTGTAGCTGTGATATTTTATACTGCCTTTGGAAACTTGTAATTCTTAACCAAGGATTTCTGTTCATGTGTGATTTTTTTTACAGTACGCTGGTGGCTGCCATCCAATCTGCAGGCCTAACTGAAACACTGAATAGGCCAAGATCCTTCACAGTGTTTGCACCGACAAATGAAGCTTTTCAAGCCATGCCTCAGAGGGAGCTAAACAGACTTATGGGTAACTTCCCAAGTTCTTATTGATCAATTATATTTATACTACTTATTCTCAGCCTTCCAGTAAACTTCTAATATTTTATTTTGTTTCAGCCTCAAAAATACACAGCTTCCCTTTGATATACTAGTGAAAAAATAGTGTACAGAAATATTATTAGACTAAAACGTAGACAGATGCTTTTACAAATTGGTACTCTATTAGTCTTTGTTACATTAGTATTTATTTAAATTTATAATATCATGTATTTTTTCATTTTCTCACAAAAAAAAGTGCACTTTTACCAACTCCACTAAAATAATATCCCGAAAACTTATATTTTTACCATTACTCATGAATATATGTAGTAAGATTTTCCTGCAACCGATCCACATCCATTAATAGAACTGATTCACCCACTGAAGCATAGACTATACATGCACAGCTGATTGTGAAGTCATCCAAAATTCCAGTCACTATCCAGATATTTTCCAGCAATAATAATATGGTCAAAAACATGTAGGTTCAATATAGTAATATCATACACATTAGCTGAAATGGTCACTTGAAAATAATCAATATGAAGCCATGTTAGGACACGAGACATGAATATTTCAGTCATCTTTTCCGCAAGTAATGAAGCATTCAGGCTTGTGCAGAGAATATCTAATTATGGGTTTGAAATAATATGAATTTATATTTTATTTATTGAAACTAGTTTGGAGACATCATAATAAAGCAGATATCAACGTATGAGCACTGACTATCCCTTGTAAGTTCCTAGAGCAGCATTCTGCACATATGTTCTATTGTTTAGAAATACTTTGTAATTGATTTGTAGTTACTATAAGCAGTTGGGATGCTGAAAAATCCCAGGATCAGTCAAAATGTTCTTATGCTTTATAAGCAAATGTTTAGCTTACTCTTTCTGAAATTGATCAGTCATAGGTAGGAAAATACAGAATACAAATAGAAAGAGGGGGGAAAGTTACAGTGACTGTTGAAGTTACAATGGCATGGAAAAATGTGACTTATGATCATTTTTCACACTCACTACCATTGCAGCATCCCCATGGTCATATGATCAAAATTCAGATGCTTGGCAACTGACTCGTATTTATGACAGTTGCAGTGGCCTGAGGTCATGTCATCAAGTTTTGCGACCTTCTGATGCGTAAAGTCAATGGGGGAAGCCAGACTCAATTAACAACCATCTTACTAACTTAACAATTGCAGTGATTTACTTAACAACTGTGTCCAGAAAATGGGGCAAAATTCACTTAAAAATTGTCTCACTTAGCAACAGAAATTTTGGGCTAATTGCAATTGTAAGTCGAGGATTACCTATATAATTCTACCGATACATAAGAGCAGTGATCAAATTATCTATACATTCCATTAGACTTCATTCTCAGCTGTGGAGAGCAAAGTTCTGTGAAACAAGCTGATCCATAGAATGACAGATTTCTGACTGTCCATGTGATAGTTTGAGTGGAGTTGGGGCCACTGGATTTTGACTGATTGGCTGTATCAAAAATCTGATAAACATGTTAGCAATTTGAATGTGATATAGATGGTATTATAAAATACTTGCCTCTTATTGTTTCTGTATCTAAAGATTTCAACATTTCATCTTCAGGAAAGCTAAACCATCATTATCCTCAAATTCACAGTGCCCAGATAATTCAATAATTATACATTAGATAATTCAATCATTAGTTCTGAGCCCAACATTTCCCCAGAGATCAAAGATAAATACTGCTCTTTCATGCTAAATATATTGTAGTTCCATGTCTACCAGTCTTTGGGCCAGGGGGAATGAATTATATATATTTTTAGACTTCCATTTGAGATTCAGTTTTGCCCTTAAAAAAAATAGAATAGTTTTTGCTCTCAATCTTCCAGCTATTTTTGGCCACATTTAGAAACTTTTGCCAAAAAGCAATTTTATACACCAGATGTAAGGATTCAATGTCAGTATGTACTGCTATTCTCGTTTATTTAAAAATATGCAAGGAACAGGAAGAGCAGCTAATTATGTCAATGGGACAGAAACAAAATGGCAAAGCAGGTTTACGCCAAGCTAGCATTTGACCTAAAAAGAGAGCACAGTTTAGCCCCTTGTTATAGAATTTCTAAAATTCAAGTCTTTTTTTGCACTTTTTGCACCTAACATGACTAAATGTGTTTCTTTCTGTTTGGGGCACTGTATCCCTCCTGCTGTTGCACAAAGTGCTCCAGCTGCAGAGTGTGAAACAGTTTATTAGGTAGAAGGAATTGCTATGATTGTCTAGGGGAATCTTGATAGAAATACTAGACAGGAAAGAGCTGCTTGGTTTAATGTAAAGGGAACACTTTTGATATTTTGCTTATGAACATTGCCAATATGATATTTTGTTTTGTTTTTTAATTACCAAGAAATATGGGAAATAAGCTATAAACCTGAAATATGGTTGGTCTCCTCTTACCTTTCCTTCCTGTCCTAGGTAATGCAAAAGAACTTGCCAACATCCTTAAGTACCACATTGGGGATGAAATTTTAGTGAGCGGAGCAGTTGGTGCTGTTGTAAGAATCAAGTCTCTGCAGGGTGATAAACTGGAAGTCAGCTCTGTAAGTTTATGATGTTGCCCTCCCTTTTTAAAAAAAGATTTTTATTTATTTTTTATTGTAGCTCAATCTGTTGTAATGCAGTTTAAAGAACAGCTACTAAATTTATATCACCTTTAATTTTTTTTTTTAAAGGCCACTAGGATTTAGCAGACTGGAGGTTGCCAGATGGAGCCTATTAAAGTCTAATGTTAGGGGGAAATCTGTTTTCTTTCCCAGTGGACATTGTCTTTATTATTGAAGATTAGCATTCATTTACCCTTCCATGGTTTTCATTCTTCCTGCCATGTAGTCTCAAAGCAAGACCTGCTGGTTGGTTGGGAATGACAACTGTTTTTTATATTGCACTGATTACATAAGGTTTAGAAAAAAAAATTATTTGTATGTTACAGAGGATGGAACTAAAGTAAGACTCTCCCACACACAGTTTCAGATAAGTGAGTTTTAGTGATACTAATGCAAAGACGTTAAGCAGCTCTGCACTTTTAAATGTTTTTTGTAAATTCTGTGTTTGAGAAAGAGTAGTTCAACAATAAAAACCTTTAATTAGTTTATTGACCTAGCCAAAGACAGAGGCTTGAAAACCAGAATCTGCCCTACAGAGAAAGACCTATGAGTTATAAGTAGCATTTACCACAGCCCAATCAAGGTTTGTGTATGGATGGGTGTGTGTGTGCATGCACACTATATAAACACTAATTTACTCCATTTCTCAGTTTGGGCTAGGGCTTCAAAATGGGTTTATAATGGTGTGGCAAAGTAGAACTTTTCTTGAGACAATATTGTTATTGTATTTTACCTTACCTTTCCCATTAAAGCTCAAGGCAAGATCAGTGATATTTTTCCTCTCATTTTGTTAAGTTGACATTTCATTACCCAGACAAGGTAACATCACTTATGGGTAAGATTGGGTAATGAAACACCTGCTAGAAAACAATAAAGCTCAGAGAACACCAAGGAGCCCTCATTTCAACCACTGAGCTACAAATATTCTCCTCTATTGTTAGATCGTGATTGGCCTAGAATCACCCAGAGAGCTCTGTCACTGAGTGCCTACTTCCGGCCAAGCTTCCACAACCCCACCCAGCATCTGTGCAAAGAAAAACATGTATATAACTGACACTGTACTTCTTTGAAACATAGCCTGCTCCAGCTTTTATTTGTGAGACCAAAATATCCGAAAGCGGTCAATAGCACAAGCAACCTTAATTTTTTTTTTTAAAAAAAAAAACCCTGCCTATATGAATATTACAATCTACTTATATATTACATTTTTGCAAATTAGTTTATGTTCTGTCATCTCATTTCTTCATGTGCTTTGACAATTTATCTCTACCTTTTCTACTTCAGAGAAACCACATAATAAACATCAACAGGATTCCTGTTGCCGAAGCTGATATTATGGCCACCAATGGTGTGATTTATGCAGTCAATAGTATCTTACAACCCCCAGGTAGGTCAGCTTGAGTTCAAGCAGAACATATTTTGCCCTAGATTTGCTTCTCTTTCCTAAGTAGTTAAAGGCACGCTATTATTATAAACACCAGCACATTCCTATGTAGAAAGGAAGTTCATTTCCTGCGCAGAAGGAAACAAGCAGGTGTTCCTCCTCTTTAATTAATGCTTCTGTTTTTTAAAAAAAGCCATGCAAACAAAGCATTTACATTTTAAAGTGTGTGCTGGCTTTCTCAGAACAAAATAATAAATAATTCTTGGTGCTTTGGGAGGAAAAAGGGAAAGCTGGGTTCACAAAATATGGTGAATCATTTCCTTTGACAACAATTGTACATTCTTCCATAGATGCGCAGAGGTATTCTCCAGGTCAGTATTGGATGGAGATGCCTCTTTTTTTTGTATTGGTCGCTGTAGAGCAGGAGTGTCAAATTCAATTTCATTGACGGCCATATCAGGGTTGTGTTTGATCTTGGCGGGGAGCTCAATTTCACTCATGTCAGGGCACCTGTGGTGGCCAAGAACTAAGGCAGGACTTCCCTCAGACCCTCCCACCCTTCCTCTCATTATAAACTCCCCCTTCTTTTCTTTTTCCTTCTCTCTTCATTCTCCATTTTTCTTCCTTCCCCTCTTTCCTTCTTTTTCCTTCCTTGATCTGTTCCCATCTTAACTTCTTTTTCTTTGTCTGTCCTCTTTCCCTTTCTCCTTTCCTGTCCCTTCTTGGATGCTGAGATGCAAAAGGGGAAACATTTCTCCTTTTGTTTTTGTTTCTTTTAGTTTGGCTAGCCCTCTGCAAGCAAAAACGGAGCCTAGGAGGGCCGTGTGTGGCCCTCCCGTGCTCTGTTTTCACTGGCAGAGGCACCACAGGCCGGTCCTTTGCAGTTTCCAGGGTGACCCCATGGGCCAGATCTAAGCACTCCACTATGGGCCTTGAGTTTGACACCCCTGCTGTAGAGGCTGGATATGGTGGAATGTGGGCAGGTTCTATCTGCTTCTTGGAATCTCTTCCATGTGGATCAGAAGAACAATTCATGATAATACCCTTACACATGGAAATCTGTCTCTGCTGTCACACATTGGATGCTAAGGTTGAGACTAGTACGAGGCTTTCAAATTTAAGCTCATGAGCCTGGAATCCCACGCAGGAGTTGCTCAGAAACTACATCCATCGTTCTTCAAAAAGGACAATCAAGCTTGGGGAACCCTTTCTTAACCCCAATTCACTGCAAAACAACAGCTGAAGAGGTCTCTAAAACTGTTTGATCACAGGGTGCATACGAAAGTTTACAAGCAAGTAATTTGCTCAAGTTGGTTTCATACATTATCTGCACCCATTCCTGCAGCCTTATTTGAAACAAAGACTCTTGCCAGACAGAAATTAGTTGATTAGAAAAAGAAAGAGTAACCTTTCCCTTGATCAGGCACTTTTACTGGGAATCACACAAAACAATTCCATGCAGCTTATCGGCGAATCCTCCTCTCTCCCAAAGCACTTTTGTACACTTTATCTGTTTTCAGAATGGCCTTTAGCAAACCCACTCTTGAAAGCTCTCTGCTTGGCTTGTAGCTTATTCCATATGGATTCTAATGTGGCTTTAGTTATGTACCTCTGTTGATTTGTGGGTCCTGTACATGTTTGATGGAGAAGAGGAGCAACGAAAAGATCAGGGGTTAACTCGTAAAAAAATATTATTTGCTATTCAAACTCTAATGTTACTCTTACCTACTTTGTGACAATCCCTTTTCCTGCCCTCAGAACTGCCAGCACCTTTTGATACTCCTTCAAGCTGGAGGTTACAGCTGCAAATCTTTCATTTGGTTGAAAAAAATAGATTAAAAAACCCAAATTCTTGAACAGAGTGATCATATTTATGTTCACTAATGAAAATCAACTCTACAATATTGGGAATTACAACTTTCTGCAGCCAAGAGGCTGACACTAAAGGAATTGTAGCTTCCTCTGAAGGATAGGCATCGGGTTAGGAAATAGTTATCTGCCTTTTCTATCTGTCCCAAATCAGCAGGATACATCTGGATAAGACTTCCAGCTGAAACCTTGGGAACAAATTGTTATTATGCTAGGCCTTGCTGAGTGGACCAGTGACTGATTCAGAAACACTGTTAAAAAACGGACATCAGGGTGCAGCTATTATGTAATCTCTGTGGACAATTTGGGTGTTTGCTAATCTGGACAGAGTACTGATCCAGAGTACTGTTGAATTTTTTTTTTTTTGCCAGGATTCCATTAATTTTATTGTAAAAATATGTATTGGTCAACACTGCACATTGCATAAATTCCATAGAAAAATATTAAAGTAAAATAATAAAATATAATAAAATAAAGAGTTCTGATTTGTGAATTAGAGAATACAGGGGTTTTTTTTTGTTTTTTGTTTTAAAAACTAAATATATTTGAATGTTGTCCTTTCAGCTTCCAAGCATAATGAAAGAAGCGATGATTCTGCAGATCCTTCTCTGGAAATCTTCAAGCATGCTTCTGCATTATCCAAGGTATATATAATGCTTAAATCATCATATAGCCATTTTTCTAAAATTGTCATTTGATTTACAGTTATTTGATCAAAGCATTTTCCCCCCGATAAAACCAATAAATGCAATTCCCTCATTTGTGTGTCCACACATACACCCTCACATCCACAAACACGTGCATTGTGAGGGAATCAGAGAGAGTTGTGCAAAATCCAGATTCAGTTTTAATCTTTTTGCATACAAAAAACTAGGCTGGAAAGCATTTCCTGAACAGGCTCAACATATATAATTATAATTAGATTATTTATTCAGATCCCACCTTTATTATTTTTCTTCAACATACCTAAATGATCCTTTCTCCTTTTGTTTGCCCCACAAAAACAAACCTGTGAGGTAGTCTGAGCTGGGAGAGAGTAACTGGCCCAAAGACATCCAGTCAACTTTCATGTTTAAGATATATCCTGGTGCCTATCTGCTTTAGTCTTTATCTATAATCTCAGTCTTAAACTTGTAAGTGAACTGGCTTCCTTAGATCAGAAGGTCATTGTAGCCATTGACAAAACCATCCAGCCTATTCGTCTCTTTTGCTAGATTTATATCTCACTTTTCATAGGCTAATGCTTTCTCCTTCTGTCTTCCCTGTGACAACCCCAAGATATGAATTGGCCTGTGAGAGACAGCTTTCCAACATTGGAGTGCTGAGCCTGAGGAAGGAATTTTGCTGAGTAGAGCCTTTGTAGTGTCCAAGTATTCCCTGGGCAATCAGATTTACTGGGTCACTTCCTGCCCACCAGAAGTCAGTTAAGCCAAATTATTTCAGAGAGCTTTGTTTGTGAAGAAAATTACAGGAACTGGTTTTAGAGATAGCCTGTAATCCTTTTAATTACTTTATTATATACTGATTACTAACTGTGCCATGGATGCGTTATGTTAGTACACTTCTGAGAATTGCTGGATTGTAGCAGGCTAACATTTCAATTAAATATTTTCCAACCTTACTTGCAAGGGCTGCGGAGCCTGTAATCCAAAATATCCCCCTGGATGCTCTGTTCTTCTACAAGAATTCTTTTCTAATGGAAGCTTTGTGTAGCTCAGAGCATCTCTGAAAGTTTTCCTAACAGTCTGAAATTGTTTTGAGTTAAGAGGACAGCAAGAAATGATGTCTTTGAAAGACACACAGATACTGCCTGACTTTCTCTGGATTTGGACCTCTATTTGCTCAATGATGTTTTTCCCTTTTGTTCCTGACAGATTTCGCTAAGGGATGCTCGGCTCGGTATGTGACATATTTTGCCTTCTTTAATAATATGAAATAAGATTTTTCTTCTTTCTTCTTGGATATACAAGTGCAAGCATCCCCAGGGGAATGGAAAACAAAACCTATGTTTCTGAAGTGACAACAAAACAAAAAACTTATGGCTACAATGCGGTCTGTGTCACAATACCTCAACACATATTTTATCATTTTTTAAAAAATAATCAGAGTTTGTACAACAATAATTTGTACAACAATGCTTATAGCCATTAACTGTGCAGCCAGATGGAAATCTAAGAAATGACTGGACTGGGTTTTAGCTCACAAGACTCCCTGAGAAACACTGGCTTAGAAGTTGCCATCTCTGTAACAAAATAAATCCTTTTGTATACAACACCAGAGCATTCACTGAACCTGCATTAGCCTTAAATTGAGATGTGCAATAATTTTTGAGACATATTGGCACATGGTAGTCCAGAATTCAGCTGTATTTATAAATAGTGTACATATGTAGGAAGGAAGGGGCATTGATTGAGATGATTTTGTATTTCAACTTGTAAGTTGATGGGAGATAATGAATGGATGCCTAAGCAAAATAATAACTCTATCAGAGCTGAATGGTTTCAAATTCATGTGCTAGGAAGACTAAGTAGGACGGTGTTATTTTATCCAATTTCTGTTCTTGTCAGAGGCATTATTTTGCATGAAAGAGCTGTCATGGCGCAGTGGTTAAAATGAACTACTGCAGGCTACTTCTGCTGACTGCCGACTGCCAGCAGTTCAGCAATTCAATTCTCATCGGCTGAGGTCAGTAAGTTGAGGACCCAGATGGTTGGAGGCAATATGCTGACTCTATAAACAGCTTAGAGAGGGCTGTAAAGCACAGTGAAGTGGTATATAAGTCTAAGTGGCATTGCTATTGCTATTTACCTGGTCATTGTGAAGACAGAAGCTGGACTAAATTCACCTTCAGTCTGGTTCAACATGGAACTTCTTTACAGTCTTGCATAATCTTTACACACACAGGAATACATATATACTTTTACCCCTAGTGCAATCAGCAAGAAGTAATATTGTTAAGAATCTCGACATTAGCTTGTGTTGTATAATTTTGCTTTAAGGAGCCAATATACTATTAATTCTCTTTTTGTCAAATACAACTTGGCAAATATAGCCAAGGAAAGATAAGGCAAAGGCCTGTCATGATCATATCACACTGGCATGAATATCTGAGTCAACCTGTAAATGATTATAGTGTGCCAAGACAGCAGATATAGAGTGCATTACCCAAGTTCCAAAATAGTTGTTTGTCATAATTTATAAAAATAGACTATGAACTATTAAAATCTATAAATTAATTGTCTATATGACTTAATCATTAGTCTTAATTTTCATTGTCATTCAGTGATGAGATTCTCCTTATGCAAAATCTTAACAAGTTTGTTTCTTTCGTCTGCCAGAACCTAAGAGTAAACTTGATTTAGCAATATATCTGAATGAAAGGGTAGAACTGTTAAATAGCCAAATGGATTATGTTATTTCAGCCTATGGCTACTACACCTTTCTTAAACTCTTATTTGAAAGAGTTTAGTAGTCTTCAGTCTGCTCAGAATTATGTTAAATCAGAAAACACAATACAACCATAAAAACTAAGCTAATATAATGCTCTTCTTAAAGCACTCTTTTCCTTTCTCTCTTTCTCTCTTACCCAAAAGTGCTTTATCAAGAGGCAACTGGACTTTCTGATTTTTTTTTTTTTTGAAGAGGTTTCATTTCTCATCCAAGAAGCTTCTTCAGCTCAAAAGAAAAAACCCAAAAGGCTTTTTCAGTTGCCTCTTGAAAAAGCACCTTCAGGACAACTATGTCCTGGATGACTGAGAATCTCCATAGACCCTTTCTCTCTTACACAAACACACACATACAATGTCTTCCCCATGCCCACAAGGACACAGAAGATGGATTGGACAGCAGCTTTCACAGGTAGCCTCTCATTCTTGGAAACCTTTTTTCTGCTCCCCAAGTGTCAATAACAAGCTTTCAGTAAACAAATAAAAGCTATATTCTTTTAACAAAGCTTCCATTGCTCTTATCATACCTATTGATTCGATAACTTGTCCCATAATGTTGTTTTGTTAAATGTAGATATCACCCAGAGTCTTTTGGGATTGGGGCAAGTTATAAATACTATCAATAATTAAAATAAAATAAATGTCCTATTTTGAATACTCCACTTTCTTGATGGAGGAAAAAAATATCCCTGTCAGATGCATTTTCATAAAAGGCAACAAGAAGTTTTAGCATGTATATTATTTATTTATTATTTAGCATGTATATTATTTAGCATGTATATTATTATTAACATTGCTATTTAAAAATCTGTTTAAAAATTACCACATCAAGGAGACTAGCTCTAAACTCACTTAGATTTTTTTTAAAAAACATACATTTCCCCCACTTGCACTCGGTAGTGAGTATAATTGATTCTGTCGTTTTATTCCTTCCTAATTCTGCTCCATGTCTAAACCTGATCTAAAATGTGGATCGATGAACAGTCTGTTGATCACTGGACATCATTATAGCTGAATAGTTTTCCAAATAAATAGACTGTAGACAAACTAGACTAATAGAAAGCAAATTATTGTAAACTCACAATTTTTATATGCCCTGTTAACTGTTCAAGGTAGTCCAGACAAGGAAACTCACATTATAAATACTAATACTACTTGTATTATAAAGTTATAATAGACAAACTAGACTAATAGAAAGCAAATCATTGTAAACTCACAATTTTTATATGCCCTGTTAACTCTTCAAGGTAGTCCAGACAAGGAAACTCACATTATAAATACTAATACTACTTGTATTATAAGGTTATAGTAACAGAATCTTTAAGTCTGACTGTACTTCCCTCCCTGCCTTTTAAATTCCCGTTAGCTGGGCTGTGGGGGTGGTTTTGTCCTTTGTAAGATGCTTGTTCTATCTTTAGCTTTCCTTTTCACTCAGATTTTGTTTATCAGGCTGTTGTCTAGGCTCAGGGCAATTCCTCCTGTCTCCCTCAAGGTTATCCTCATAGCCCCTTACATGCTCTTAGCAACATAGTCTACAGTTAAAGAGAATTATAGGAGCTCCGATCCATTGCCTCTGGAGTATCAATTAGCCTGGAACAGAGACAAAACCTGAAGATTTTTATTTTAGTGCAAATTTCTGTGAGAGATCAAATAACATGGCTTGTGTTTTAAAGCTGGTTCTTCTCCCCTCACCCTTTTGTTTTATTTTCCAGCTCCTGTGTATTCCAGATTATTAGCCAGGATGAAACATTAAAGTGACAGCAATCTACATGTCAAGCACAATCAAGGATTCAGTTGAGTTTTACTGTGGAAAGCAAAGCCTAAATTTAATCAAAACAAAACACCGCCATGTAGGTGGAATGTATACAAAGGTGATCTTCTGTTTGAAGTGAAATAAAGAAAATAAAAGCCATATAGCCAGACACAGCTATCACTTTATAAGATTACTTTGTCCTAATAGTAGGATAATTTAGGAAATATCTATTCCAAGATTATTTAAGTCATATGAGCTTAAGCAAAGAAAAACCCCTAGTATTGTAGGTGTATCAAGAAAGAGAACCAGGTGTCATATGCTTAGCTCACCCATTAAACTGTTTAGTCCAATGGCTTCTACTTCACTGGACAAAAGTTGCCCTAGTTCTCAAAGGAACAGCTTTCCTGTATCTTCTGATGGAATTTGTTAGCTAGTGTCAGTGCCTTAGATCTTATGTATATAACCTTGCTCTCTTCCATTGAATAGGTTTCTTCCATAAATTATTTTTTAAATGATTTATTTGGACTTTAGCTGCAGAAAATGAAGACACTGAGCACACTTAGTCTAAATAATTCTCAGGTTGGCTTCCATTTTGTTTGTCTATATTCTGTCTGTAGATCAAATTGCAATCCCTTAAACTATATTTTCATTTTCACTGCTAAAACAATTGCTAGAGATCAAGAGCCTAAACTATTTTTATATTCTCAAGTCCAATGGGATGCATGGTCAATTTTTTGTAAGGTTCAAACAATAAGATTTTGCTTCTATATCATTTTGTCAAGGAATATTTTTGGATAGAGTCAGAGAGCCTTCATGTACATTTACTGTATACTGGCAGAATCATTACTTTCTCTTTACATATTCGGAATTTTTCAATTATAATGCTCTTTTTAAAATTGCACTTTTTTTAAAAAAATATTGTAGAATAAACTTTAAGTTTAAGATTCTATCTCTATTTCTGCTTTGAGGCTCACAATCTTTACAGCCCTATAATTTGACCTTTCTCATAGGTGTCTGGAGAGGGGGGAGAGGCAAAAGGGGAAAAATGTCAGAATGTGCATTATGACATGATGATGTACAACTCATGGGTTTCGTCTTACATAACTTACACACTTTTCATAAATGTTTTGCCATTGACTGTGGTAGAGAATGTCAATGACCCTTTTTGTGCAGTTCCAAGGGATTGTTTGAATTTTCAGCTCTAGATATGTTTTTAAAAGGAAGCCTGAAACTTTGCGATGATAATCATTACCCTTTTCTTCTCAATTGCAATAACTTGGAATTTGTATATACATATTTTATGCAAAGTAAAATTGAATTTTGTCAATTGAATGTGGCTCTGTCAGTGACAATCCAAATCTGTGTTACTTTCTGCTCTCTCATAGTGTACCATCTCCAGATCTGACAAAACAACCACTCTTTTTAAAAGTGTAGAATTCAAAAGGTTTTTGCGATGTCATGTGAGAGGCTGTTGTTCAAAGCCACTTGGGCAAGTACAAGATATTGCATATGTTGACATGAGCTTTCTAAAAAATGGTCTATAATCTTATACTATATGATAACCAGAATAGAGTAGAGTAGAGTAGAATTCTTTATTGGCCAAGTGTGATAGGACACACAAGGAGTTTGTCTTGGTGAATGTGCTCTCAGTGTACATAAAAGAAAACATACATTTCTCAAGAGTCAAGAATCATCAGGTACAACACTTAATAAAAGTCATAGGGTACAATAAGCAATCAAATCATATTAGGAAACAGTCAACAGAAATTGTTAGAATACAAGCAGCAAAATTACGGTCGTACAGTCATAAGTGGGAGGAGATGGGTGAAAGGAAGGGAGGATTAATAGTAATAGTAATGCATAAAATAAAATAAGTACTTTAGCAAGAATCTATTTTAACTTCTTCCCTGTGCTTTGAAAATCTTCCATGCAATTCTTCATTTTAACCTTTAAAAAAAAAAAAAATCCTTCATTGTTGATATCAGGGAATTTTAGTGCTCAATGAGCTTGGTTGTTTTGCCTGCGGACAACCAAGTAACATAATCAGTGCAAGCAAAACAACCAAACTCAGAGATCACCAAGGACTCCACAGTTCAACTCTGAGCTACATATTTTCTCCAATTAAGAACTTTGCATGATGCAAGGCATAGTATGACCAGTGCTGTTGATTAACTTTGGTTTACACATATGGTTCTAACTTTCATCCCTTTGTTCTTTCCACATGTGAAAATACATCCTCACATTTAAAAAAGCCATGGAGTTCTCCCTCATAAAAACCTTGAAGTAAACAATCAATCTGCAATAAAATTTGAGTTTCAGCTTAAATAGATAAGGTAAAGTTTCTGTCATGTCAGATTCAGTCTTTGGACACAGCCATGTAATTTTCTTGGCAGTGTGGTTGTGGTTGGTTGTAAGCTTCACAATTATGACAGATGATTCCAACATAATTTTTTTTAGAAGTATGTGCTAACCCCCATGGTTTTTATAATAATGAAGTTACAGCCGTTACTGTCTTCCCTAAATCATCAGGAGACCTTGACCCAAGTAAAAGAAATTGAATTCGTACTTATGGAAATTTTGATCCACAGAACTCATGTTTTCCTGTAGACAGAGTCAAGCAAGTGAATTTACATGTGAATACTAGAAAAATAATAGGTTGGTGCGGGGAAGAAGCTCCACATACAGGCTTCACACTCTTCATTTTGGTGTACTGATATGTTTAGAATAAGGGTGAAACATCTGTGGATTCTACAGTGCAGTTATTGCTTAACTCCAAAGTTTCTGTATTTCTAATAACTGGCTGGCCTCTTTGAGGTTGATAGTGATTAGAATTCAAAGAAATCTAGAGAATTATACATTTCCTACTTTTGGGGGGAAACTTTGGAATTATAGCATGGAATAAAATTGCTGGTTTGTCAAATCATTTCATTAGCATCACAATTCTATCACAAGGAACTCAAGGTTTCCCCTTTATATTACACTAAAACAACTTTATGAGATGAATCAAACTGAAAAAATAGTAATCATGAGGGACATATTTTCTCAAAATAAATACCAGTGGTCCCATTTTTATTTTTAGGTCTCTTGGCCCAAATTGCAGTATCTCTTCTAATACTTGACCTGAACTAGTTTTTTTTAATAACCTTTTTAAGGCAATACAATTATTGTCTTGTTAAATGTGAATGCTATCCTCCTGAACCTTGTTCAACCAGCCTCAGGTGCAGGTTGACATTACTTTTTCTTAACTCCATAGATAAGAGAGGAATGGATCATTTCTCAGGACAATGATTTCCTTACCTAATATAGGATGATTCATTTCTTTATTATTACAGCCCGGTGGCATACCAATATCCGATGATATCCATTGCTTTTTCTTGATTGAAAATGACCTGGCACTATTTATATGTAAAAGTGAATCCTTCATTTTGACATGTAATTTGGGCCACGCACTAATTCCTTCTCTATCTTCTGGGAAACACTCAAATGCCTTTCTCCTCACCTGATGTTTTAACACCAGTCAGCTTAAGCTAAAATGTATAGCAAAATTTCTTTCAAGATAGTGAACTCTACAGCTACTTCTAAATGTTTTACTTGAGTTTTCTTCCACAAAAAATAAGTGAACTAGAGACTATAATTATTCTATGCAAACCATGAAACAGATGTGCAATTAAGTAATTTAGAAAACAAACGCACAAATGGGTAAATAGACCTTTAAACACCAAAAAATGTCAGGATAGCAATAGCCAGTTGGGCAAGGTTGTTGTCCAAAAGCAGGATTGCCAAAGCCCTTTGCTGTACAATTGGAATGAAAAGCCTTGTTGCCTCATCCAGACTCAAGAAACCACAAAAAGATCCAGCAGGACAAAATTCAGTGCACAGCTATTATGAAGGCAAATGGGGAACTGAAAGAAAGACTTTTGAAAAAGGAACAAGTATTTATATATTTGAAATAGGCCTGAAACTTTATTCTTCTATCAGCTCAGAATACAATCATTTTTGCGACTACTGATCATGAAATCATTACATTCCTTTTCAATAAAGTAAGGCAATATTATTTAGTTCACTCTGGAAGCATAGATGTTTGCTGGGTGAGTTTAAGCCAGTCACATTTTCAGCCCAATCTACTTACACATGGGTTGCTGTGAGGGAATGCTGGAGGAGAAAGTTCTGTGTATGCTGTTTTAAGTTCATGGAAGAGAGGCCAGATACAAATAGCAGAAATGGAGAAATGGTTGAAATATGGCCAGTTAGGAGAGTTAACACAGTCCATAACAAGGACTGCTGCTACTCAATTTCCTTCTATTTCTTGGCCATGAGAAGGCTCAAGTGAAAACCCACATTGGGTCATCAAGTATTCACTTTCCAAAAATAAACTTGGTGAATTAATGTCTTTGTAAGTGGAAATAATTTGTTGCCTGGTCTGTAGGCAGTGCAAAAGACAAGGAAGAAAAGAAGGAGTTCTTATATAAATATACACCAACACACATTCAGTACATTGTTTATAGAAACAACCAGGATTCAGTTAGCTCATCAAGTAATTTAAGTGCTAGTCAAAAAAAGCAATGTATCTTGTGAGGCAAGTTTCTGGGGATATAAGTAGGATGGTGGTTTTGCATATTTACAAGCAGCTGGCTGGTCAAAAGAATCTTGATTGATCTGATTCAGCAAACTATTGTGATAACCTTAACCCATTGTGGTAAATGCCTACATTTAACTTCTGAATGATCCTGCCAATACTGAAAATTGTATTTTGATGTCACAAAGCAAGTTCCACTCTCATTCAAGAATGTAAGGAGAAGATTTGGTGCTGTAATGCATGTTTCATCAAACATGCAGAAAGGGGTAGTGAAGCTATAAGTTGTCCCATTTTCCATATCCATGTGCAGTTTAGAAACATGATCAAATTGGGGGTGCTGTGAATAGATGTCACAGTAGTGTTTGGTCTTTTTTTTTCTTTCAGTTGCAGTTTAATCAAAGAAACATAGATAATAGTTTAGCTGGCCCCTATAATCTAACGGTCTGTTTTTTTAAAAATGTTGGATAAGTAGCAACTTTTTAAAAAGCCAGACCTTTAGATCTGGATAAGTAGCTACTTATTCAGGATATAAAGTATTGTCCTGGCATAGATAATGGAGAAGCTGGCTAAGAAAAGGGGAGCTCTGCCCACTAGGTAACAGAGTCTAAGAATATGGCTGGAATTAGTATAGCAGCTTTTGGGTGTAACTATGGGTGTGCCTTCAAGTCAGTGTTGACTCATAGTGACTATCTGGACAAGTCCTTGCAGTTCTCTTGGCAAAATTTCAGAAGTTTGCTCTTGCCTCTGTCCCACAGAGCTGAAGAAGTTTCTTGGATGAGAAGCAAAACGTCTTCAAATAAAAACCAGAAAGTCCAGTTGCCTCTTTCAGTCTTTCTGTCAGAACACACTTATAATGTTATGCCAGTGGATATTGTTCAACTCCTATGTTGTTGACTTGTCTCCTATGTGGCTTCAAATTTGATGAAACTGCTGGGGGGGGTGTCATTTGGAGGTTTAGACAGACAACGTATACTGATGACAAACATCTCTACAACTTGTTATCATCTAAGCCCATATTGTGCTCTGAAATACTGCTTAATTTCATTAATGGGATAATGAGGGAAAAGAAGATGAAATTCAATACTGATGCCAAGGAAACAGTTGAATGAATAAAGTTTCTATTCTCCCAGACCCATCACACTTTTTCAATTTAAGAGTACTCCTCAAGGCAGCGTTGTATTCAGAGGTAGTGATTGTAGCAAGGAACAAATGAACAATATTTCCTGAGCCAATAATTATTTCTTCCTTAGTTACATCTTGTCTTACCTACTGCAAAAACATATGTGTGGGATTGATGTGGAAGGAAGGAAGTCATTTAGAAAAGTAGATACTTAGGTCTAGTAAGAACGCTACTGCTATCAACGAAAAGTTGGCATGAAAGCTGTGGTTGAGGTGATTCACAAGAGTAGGTCCAGCAGTTAAAATGACCAGAAAATGACCTTTTAACTCAGTTACTCATTATGTCTAGAGGGTTTCAGCAAAGGGCAGTGCAAAGATGTGCTGGAAAAAGGAATAGAGAATAAGGAACTAATTCATAAGAGTAATCACCAGTAAGCAACTCATAATTTTAGTTCTTAAGTAAGTATAGCTAATAAAATTAAGTTTTTAGGAATAGTCTATAGGACTCTACAGTATGTATAGATTATTGGTATAGATTTATCAATAAGAAATAGAAATATAGAAATGGATACAAGCATATAAAAATTTAGGAACTTGCACTGTTTCATAACTATCTGAAGGCACTTCCAGAGGTCATCTTACCAAACAATCAACAGGATGATGATATTCATCTTTCTCTCTCCATTTTGAGCTGAATGAGAAAAAAACTCATGTCTTGAAGCTATTAGGGAGAAACATGTTCAGACTCAGATTCATTCAGAAACTCAATGAATCTGTGGTTATAGCATCTTTGGCTCTTGATATGGCAGTGCTCTCTAAGGACAGCAATAATTTAAAGTATTACTGAACTCATGGCCCTGCAGAAAAGATAGAGACTTGGCCATTAGAGAACTAGCCATGACCAACCAATTGTACCAACTGTGACTTTATCTAGAAAAAGAAATACCTTCTCCTTTCCTGGGGCAGCCCTTGAAGATTCCAGAAGAGTTTCTGCACAAAACATGGACTATAAATCTAATAAAAAAACAAGCAAATTGATAGATATGTTTGGCCTCCACTGTCTATTTTGGAAAATGGTGAAATTCTTTCACCCACCTTTTTGTGATGAATTAATGTAATGATATAATTAAATGTGTTTTTCTTTTATTTGCTTATATATTTATTTATGCCTTTGGGTGAATTTTTAAACTCCTGTCAATTGCTAGAAAACATTTATTGGCAACATTTTCCAAAGTGGCTTACCCTTGCTACCTTCCTAGGGCTTAGAGAGACTGACAGGCCCAACCTGATCTAGTTGGTTTGTGCCTAAGGCAGGAATAAAATCCATGCTCTCCTGGTTTTAAGCCTTGTGCCTTAACCACTACCCCAAACTCACTCCCTGATATTAATTGTGTTATTTTAATTGTTATGGGTTATATTCTGAACCTTCCCATTTGTTTGCTTTACATGTTTATATAAATAGAAAGCCAGGGTATAAATTCATTAAGTAAAAAATGAAATGAAAATCCTATCTTCCTATTTAACTTGCATGTTGAGGCATGTGAGGCGCATGGAGGAGATATTAGAGAACTATAGGGGTGCTAGATTTCAGAAGCTGCTTGATGGCTTCCTAGCTTGAGGGAAGGGTAGAACATAGAAAGAAGTGGTTCAACCTGGAAAAGACAAATAGGCCACCCAAGTCCTACTTTGGTCAAAGTGCCAATGTCCATTACTAATATTTCTGTCACACGTAAAGTGATTAGATGCCCTGGGCAATAGGATGAGAAAGTTTTAAATAAACACCAAGTCTGAACTGGCAAGTGAACTTTAGCCTCAGGCTATTACAACATAGAAACTATAAGCTGTCAAACTAGACTGCTCACAACCTTGCTTAGTGAGTTGCAATGGCTTCTCTGTTCCCACAGTAAAATATTGCGATGTTTCTCCAGATTGAGAATAATAATTAAAACTCTGGCCCAGACCAGGCAGCAATAATGAATTTTCAGTGCTATCTAAGGGCCCTCTATGTTGTCTATTTGCTAGATAAGAATTTACTCAGATTTGCACGCTTCTTTTTAAATTGAATAAAAAGTTGACATTCAAATGTGGAAGAAAATTGAACTGAAAGTTTCATACATTGCAACTGAGGTTCTTACTAATCAATTTTCACTTCTTACTTCTGAGAAGTTCCTTGTTTTTAAATACATGGCAGGCTGTTATAGACTGATCCTTTCCCAACTTGAAAGATTAAGTTTACTGAAAGAAGGGAGGAATCATACTGTATTTTACTATATAATGCAATGTATCAAACTATACCAGTAAGATATACACATACAGTATCAATAAGATACTTGATGAGAATCTTAGTCAAATGACTGGGAACGTTGGTTCCAAGGTGCCAATCCATTCACCGGCTTCTTTTTAAGCCATTCCTTTCTTATTTCTACTCTAAGTGTTAGTCTGCAGTGCATTTCTTGTGTATAAGCGATTCCATTAATGTTGATAGCTGATCCTGAAAGATTAACACTATCCATCAGGTGATAATTAAATCATGACATCTAATATTGCTTACCCCTTACAAGATTTGCATGGGTAGAAATACTATTTTGTACTGTCCAGATTGTTGCCAGTAAAATTTCAAATGTTGTAAAAGTCAATTTTCAAAGCTTTAAAGTTAAAAATGGAATTTTAAGATATGTGGACTTGTCAAATGTTTATTTGTTATGTGCACCTACTTTCAGTATTTGTGTCATAAGTATTAAAGTAATTTAGATTGAGATGGCACAAAAATCAGACAACAAAAATTCATAGTAAAAGCAGCTAGAATATACAAAAACAATAGACAAAAACCATATTAGGTGACCTCTTTATTTAAAAATATTTATTATCAGTAACATGGATTTGTTTTTAATAATAAGACAAAAACAAGAAACCTGAAAATAACATAAAATAAGGCAGAAAAATATTATGAATATATAGAAGAAAAATAAAATTCATATCATCAAGGTTTAATTGCAATTTGTTAAACTTAGTATCATTGTATATTTAATTGTTCTAGCAGGTACTCTCATTTCAGTGGTGGTATTCAATTTTTTTTACTACCGGTTCTGTGGACGTGGCTTGGTGGGCGTGGTGTGGCTTGGTGGGCATGACAGGGGAAGGATACTGCAAAATCCCCATTCTCTCCCAACCCCACTAACCTGCTTTCCAGCTCTGTTCTCCTGTGCAGGGCAACAAAAGAAGATCCAGCCGATCAGCTTGGACTCAGGAGGCAGTGAATAGATGGGGGCAGGGCCAGTCAGAGGTGGTATTTGCCAGTTCTCCAAACTACTCAAAATTTCAGCTACTGGTTCTCCAGAACCGGTCAGAACTGGCTGAATACCACCTCTGTCTCATTTTATCTTTAAATTGTTTTTAAGGACCTCTTCTTCCTTTAATGTTTGAGTTTTGTTTTTTGTGAGCAAATAATTAAAAGAAAATCCTAGAATCTCTTTTAACTGAAATTCCTTAGACAACCAATCATCTGTGAAGGATAGCAATCACAGCATATTGTGCCCCTAGCTTGCAAAGCATCTTTGTATGATTTGACCAAGTCTCAAATTCTCCAGAAGATGCTTAGTGAATATGTACATAAGGTGACTTAGTCCTTGGTTATTAAACATGCAATTATAGAAGCAGTCAACTTCTTTAAGAAAGCCACCCAGAGTAACAGAAAGGAAGGAAGGAAGGAAGGAAGGAAGGAAGGAAGGAAGGAAGGAAGGAAGGAAGGAAGGAAGGAAGGAAGGAAGGAAAGAGAAACAAAAAAGAAAGAAGGAAGGAAGGAAGGAAAGAGAAGGAAGGAAGGAAGGAAGGAAGGAAGGAAGGAAGGAAGGAAGGAAGGAAGGAAGGAAGGAAGGAAAGAAGGATGGAAGGAAGGAAGGAAGGAAGGAAGGGAGAAAGAAAAAAGAAAGGGAGAAAGAAGAACCTCAAGGTACAAAAAATAAAGGTAAAGCATTGGTAAAACTAGTCATTCAATTATACATTCTGCTGAAAAAGACACGAGTCTTTTACATGCCTAGAATATTATATTGGTATTTATTCTGCCTGCAAATACTGTACAAATATTGTACAAAGGCAGATAGATAACTCCACAAAGCATCCATACAAAGTCTTTTTTATTGGTTCATCAGTCATCCTGTCAACTCACATTTATGACAAAGTTCTTAATGTTCAATCCTTTGCATATGTGAATTGTGGTGTAAGAAGATAATAAAGCCTCAACCCCATTATGATTAAAGTGGCTGCATGGTATGATGGTTTCAGGCAAGAGTGAGGGAGACCTCCCCTGACCCACCAAGGAGACCTCCCCTGACCCACCAAGGAGACCTCCCCTGACCCACCAAGGGTCAATTTAGTGACCAATCTGGATTACAGATGTGACCACATGACATGGACTACATTTCCCAGAATACCTTAACTACATTAAGGGAATGATGCATTCCCTTAAGAGGACAGCTCACAATTCCTAACTAACTATCCCAAATCCCATTAACTCTAAACTGTCTGAACAGCTCAGTATTTGATTGTGAATAATCAATGTATGACTGTTACGTTTTGATGAACGGCAGCTTTCTGATGATAGAAATGGAGGAAGATAATAAGAATCTAGTTTCTGCAGAATGTCAAGCTTAAAGGAAAAGTGAGTGGTCACTTCAGACCATTTCCAACCATTACACATTACTAGCAAGGGGTCAGTTTAGAACATCTGAGGTATACCAACCAGAGGTGGTATTCAGCAGGATCTGACCAGTTCTGGAGAACCGGTAGTGGAAATTTTGAGTAGTTTGGAGAACCAGCAAAGACTGCCTCTGACTGGAGATTTTACAATATCCTTCCCCTGCCACCCCCACCAAGCCACCCCCACAGAACCGGTAGTAAAAATATTTGAATTCCACCACTGATTATTAGGAAGAATAAATTCTTGTTCTAAAAGATAACTGTGTCCCCTTAGCACCTAACTGTACTCTTTTAAGCTGAGAAGCTCACCTTCTGAATATTAAAAATAAAATATACAGAGATTATTCTTGATTAGACATGGATATTTTTCATTATCTAGGGCAGCCACTTCCCAACACAAGTTGATTTCAAACTATGATTGTTTTAATGAGATTGTAATACTGCTTTTCCATAAGAACTGGAATTAAACTGCGGAATTTAGACAGCATTTTATTGTAGCATTTTAAAAATACTGTCACAGCAGATGGCAGCAGCTAGCTAAACATGAAAAAGCTAAATTGCATTGGATATGTTCTTAGGTAAAAGACCCACCTGAAAAGTTCACAGCTCTAGGCCAGATTGGGAAGTCAGAAAAGATGCCAGAAAAAAAATTATGAATCACTGTATCCATATGGCTGCCAACAAAATAACATGGGTCTCATTTATTCATCAGGAATCAAGCTTAGTTTCTGAGAGCCTTTATAATATTCTATAATGTTCTTTGCTTTGGTCAGTCATATTTACAGTACTTCATCAACCATTCAACCATTGTGGGTAGTGATCTTTCCATCTTTCTGCATACAATAACCTTGCTGCAGTTTTCATGTACAAAAACAAAGTCCCATGGCTTTTTTCCTAAATGTTTCTTCACCAGTCTCAAAAGAAAAACCTTTAGTCTCAATTGTGTATTAATTTTTAAAATATGCTGAATCAGTATGTACATTTGAATCCAGAATTTTCTAGTTTGACACATCCACAAGCATGATAAAATGTCCCCTGTTGTTCACATTTTCTACATAAATTTGAAGTACCCCTGTATATTTTAGATCAGGGGTGTCAAACTAGATTTCTTTGAGGGCCGAATCAGCATTGTACATTTCTTCTGTGGGCCAGCCAAGGATGGGGGGAGATGGGATGGACACCTCTTGCAGCACTCTGCTGGCCAAAATGGGGCATGGGGGTGCGTGCATGACCCTCCCATGCTCCGTTTTTGGCCTGGACCACCTCCTGCAACACTTTGCCGGCCAAAACAGAGCACAGGGAGCATGTGCAGGCCAGTCCTTTACTATTTCCAGGCCACCCCGTGGGCCAGATTTAAACACCCCACGGGCCAGATGCACAGGCCTTGAGTTTGACATCCCTGTTCTAGATAATCTAGTAACAAATTATTGAGGGCAATATGCTGACATTTGTAAACCACTTAGAGAGGGCTGTAAAGCATTATATAAGAATAATATATAAGTCTAAGTGCTATTGCTATTTATCAGGGGTCCCACCCCCACCTGATTTAGTGAAGGGGAAAAAAGTCCCAATATGTCATGTGATACTGCCGTGATGATGCAAGTTTGACATCCCTGCTATACACCAATCTTACATTATCCTATAAAAATTCTCTTTAAGTTTATAACATAATGTAAATTTCAATAATTTCAACCACATATTTTTCTGTTGTTTCATCTATTTATTAAAATCAAAATTTCAACTTTATCATATATTCTTTCAAATGTCAATAAAGTGTATATATTTTAATTCTTTCTTACAGTTACAGGGTCATAAAATGGAGTTTTTTTTAATGATTCAGTGAAGTTGGAAGACATCTGCCTGACCCACCTCTGAATATTATAGCTCTGTGTTCAGAGTATTGCAGCATAAATTCAGCACCAGAAAAGTAAACACAGATGGCTGAGGCTTCATTTAACTTCTTTATAAACACAAGTAAATTTTACAATACCAGTTGTAGATTTCTTCAACATGGAGCAAACTCAAATAGAAGCAGACATGTTACAGGTTCAGAGCAGTGCTCTAGTTTTTCAGCAAGTAAGCAAGTTAGTTTCTCTTTCACTTTAGAGCTGAGTACAGAACAGAGATAAACACGCCCAGATTCTCTCTTTAAGTTTCAGCCCTCAATTCAGCTCTCATTGGCTGACCTTGTTACTAAGCTTTATTCCAGTTCATGACACTCTGGACTTAAAATGTGCTTCAACTCCTTTTGCCTATATAACTGTTTCTGCATATTTCTACCAAGGTCATCGCCCATATTGTCAACGATCAGTTTTCTTGACTGTTTAGTAGAGAAGGCTCTGGACCATTATCCTCCAATTCAGGGAGGCCAAGTAAGAAAACAATGTGAACTGCTCATATTACTGTAGAATATTCTTTACTATCATTGTTAGAGATTTAAGGTGGCTGTGCTTGAAATGTCCCTGTCCAAAATCCTTCTTTCTGCTCTGATCGGAAACAGTTAAAGAAAATAAGAAAGTAAACTCTTAGCACTTTCACTTTTTCTGAAAAAAGTGCTTTTCCAGACTCACTGCCTGAGCAATTACACAGTTCATCTGATTGAATTATGAGAAATTGGGAACAGTTTACAGCATGCTATATATGCTATTTATTTTCTTATTTTGTGGAAAATAAATATGAAGCCTGAAGATAGCAAATGTGGGTATCACAACATTACTTTTATAGCTGAATGAGATGGGCATGTCATTTATAGCATTCATTGCCTTTTTCTTGGAAGCAGTAAAGTGACCTGATGATCATCTGGTTTAGATTTCCTCATGCTAATGAGACCCTTCAACCGAAACTGTCATGGTAGTGAAAAAATAACTGCTACAAGACAGAACCTTAGGTGATAGACCCACCTCAGACCAGGCCACATATGTACCATGATGGACCTCTGCTTGACCACTACCTATTTTAAATACAATGAAAGTTTCTACAGACAAAAACACGGGTGTGCCATGGATTCACCTGTGTCCCCCATTGTGCCAATGGAAGAGGTAGAAACTAAAGCCCTAGACTCCTTCACAGGAATTTCACCCACTCACTGGTATAGGTATGTGGATGATACTTGGGTCAAGATCTTTAGGATATGTGCAGAGTAACCCTTGTACAAAAAGGATATGCACATGGAAAACTGTTTATGAGAACAGTTATGAAGAAATATACAGTCCAATAAACAGTCCACGTCATACACATTTTTAACAGTCCAGAAATATCCAGTTATAAAGTCTTCTTACATCTAGTTATAAAGTCTTCTTACTGGTTCCAATACATTACAGTATTTTTCCTTAAAGCTACAAACATATATAGTTGTAGTTTATATATTGTCAACCCAACTATGTTATTTGCATATACATAACAAGATCAAAACACAGGAATTGGAAGTGTTCATCAAACTTATTAACTCTGTGGACAGAAGGAAAATAGTTTAACCTTCCTGGGCTGTGCAGTACCCATTAAGGAAGATAGAATCCTTAATATTGAAATTTACAGAAAACCTATACACACTGATCAATATTTACATTTTGATTCCCATCACCCATTGGAGCACAAAAAGGGAGTCATCAGAATCCTACACCACTGAGCTGAAGGTCTTCCTACCAGCAAAGATGGGAAAGAAAAAGAACTAAAACATATCAAGAAAGCCCTCGGAATATGTGCTATCCCAAGTGGGCCTTCATCAAATCTAAAAAAAGAGCCTATATGAGCTCTTCCATATCAAACAACAAAGAGAAGCTCCTCCATATCAAACAACAAAGAGAATCAATGTTATCATTCCATACATTGCAGGAATATTGGAAAACTTCAGGAGGATTTTCAGCCAACACAACATACGTGCACACTCCAAACCCAAGAATACATTAAGGCAGAAGCTTATCCACTCCAAGGATAAAACACCAAACACAAACTGAGCAACAAGGTTTATGCAGTACAATGCAGTGAGACAAGTGCTATTGGGAAAACAAAACAACAATTTCATAAATGCATGGCACAACATAGGTGAACAAATCCATCAGGACTAGATTCAACAGTCTATCTGCATTTAAAAGACAAAGGCCACTCTTTTGAAGACAACAAAGTCCACATTTTGGACAGAGACGATCACTAGTTTGAAAGAGGGGTCAAAGAGGCAATCGATATCAAAATTGAACAGCTCTCTCTCAACAGAGGGGGAAGGATACAACATCATCTATCTCTAGTCTACAACATAGTTCTTTCAACAGTTCCAAGAAGGCTCCACATCTATTTATACCACTCAGGTGACTTTGATGGCCCAGATAAACCTCCAGATGGCCTTAACAACTTGCTAAATGAATGTTAATGACCAGCTGTCTGCAAGGAGTATAAATCCTTTCATTCTTCATCCTACAGTCAGAGTTGAAGAAGCTTCTTGGATGAGAAGTGAAATGTCTTCAAAGAAAACAAAAACGTTGCCTCTTGAAAAAAAAGTACCTTTGGGACTCTTCAAATATGACTGAGCTCCAAATTTCATGAACATCATATAGCAAAGTCACGGAGTAAAAGTAGAGTTTATGAGTAGGTTTTCTGGATAACATGAACCATTAAGTCAAATAATTTATACTGCTTAAACCATGAACCTGGTTCTGTTTGATCCATGGCTGGACAATATGCATTCTTCAAGTTTAGCTGAAGTCCATCCTAAATTAGCCGATCTGACATGTCCAAGGTACAATAGTAAAAGCTGAGGTTCAAACACAGAGTAAGGCTAACCATACTTGCAATGGATTGTAAAAATTTATAATCTACTTTTATTTTACCCAAGAAATACCAATGTTTTGTGGAGAATCTTATTCAACTTAGAAGAAAAAGCTATCTAGGGTACAAAGTTCACTGTTTTATACTCAAAGCAACAGCAGAATCCACAATTAGATCCAAGAACAAAATGTGAACAAAATTTGTCATAATAAATTTAAAATTCTTTGGAGAAGAATTAACCCTCCTCCTACAACCATTTTTTTTTTACTAAACCCTCTTTAATAAATTGTCACAGTGGACAGGAGTCTAAAAGTTTATTTTCAGGAATGAAAAATCCATTTTCATGTACTGGCTTGCAATGATTTATGGCATTGGTGGTTAGAGGTTTATTATACAAAACACTTTTATTTCCATGCAAAAAATATGAGTTTCAGAATTGGATTTCCAAACGAAAGTACATATAATGTTGCTAAGAAAATTATGTGCAAAATAAGTAGGTAGTTTAGTCTTTTGAAAGAAAAAGAAATCAAGTTCCCATGTTTGTCGTGAATGCATATTAAATAACATGTGATATTAAAGTAAAATTATTTAGCTGTGGACAGACTCCTTCTATCAATTTCACCTGTGTTTTGTATGTACTGTATTTAGATATTCACAGGAACAATTTCATCACCATTGTTACTGAAGATCAAGCAGGCCAGTTTTACTTTTTCTTTCATGTGTATCGATATGTGCTTGATGAATTGTGTAGAGGGAGAGATTAATTCAAGTAAATCAGGTTCTTATAAATGCCAGTAAATTGTGCTCTCAGGGGCCTTCTAGTGGGCATTATTGGTATATGACAAAAAAGTGTATTCAGAGCCATTGAAGTCTACCTCAATGGAATCTGGTTAACAGATGTTAGTTCAGTTAAAGTGTGATGATTTTTTTTTAAACAAATTTTATTCAGTTTTTCACATTAAAAACAAAAATCTCTTTTTAGTGGACAACATATTTCCGGGTCATCACTTTACATACAAATATGACAGCAATTATACATTCATATATGCATACTTAATTCTACTGTTACCTTTTCCATTCCAAATTTTCAGTAAGGAGAGAAACAAACACATTAATTCTAGCCTCTTTCATTAATCTCAGTCGAAACATCTTTTTGTTTCATTTCAATTATTTCAAATATAATCCTTTAACATTTATTTTAAAAATAAAGATAAACAATATGTTTGCCTAATAATAATGATGATGATGATGATAATAATAATAAAAAGGTTACCAATGTCTCTCCTTGCTTTTAATAGTCTATATATTAATTTATTAATTTAGTTGGTTCTTTAGTCTGTCATATTTCCTTTCCATTACACATTCTTTTTATAAATTCTAGATTAATACAAATTTTAACACTAAAGAAAAAAAAAAAAGTATAGGTTTCCACCCTTTTACTGCTTTGAGTGTGACAGCTCAATGATTAAAATATACCTTCATTCCCTCATCTTGATTCCCAATAAACCATTATTTTTAAGAATGTTAAGCCTGGTTTCCCCAACCAGGGTTAGGGAGACAAGCTAAACAGAATGTGCAGCTTAGTCAGATAGGCACACAGATAAAATGAGTGAGCTAAGCTTGTATGTTTATTAACATACAGTAAAAATGACAGATACGCTTGTGCAATCAAATATATAGTTTATTCCATTATGAGTTCATAGCATAGTCAAAATAACAGTCCATTAGTCATGTATCATTTAGTCAGTCCATTCAGGGATATTCAGTTAGCAAAGTCCGTGTTGAATACCCTATGTCAATTCACTTACAAGTCTGTTCTTTGTTTTCTCTCCCCTTCGAGCAATGCAGTGTTGTGTCCTTGCAGTAATCAGGAATCATCAAAGCCAGAGAGACAGCAAGCTGCAGCCTTGCTTCTTTTAAAGTGCTTTCATAACCACTCCCTTAATTACTGTCCCACAGTTAAAGTTGCAGACACTTTAACATACAAACTATGATTACATATTGTTATTTACCTAAATCAGTTAGGGTAAAACAATGTTATCCCTAACAAAGAAGTTACAATAATAATCATTACATCTTTTCATTTGATTCCGCAGCATATTTTCCTCCCTTAATTTTTAATGAGTTATCAGTATCAATATTACCCTATTTTCTAAATATTTTTAATTGCAGAAATATTCTTATTACCCCTTGTCACCTTGCAGAATCCCCTTTTTAATTCATCAACCATTATCTCTGAAAAAACAATTTCTTTTCAATATTTTACTATTTCCATATTTCTTTATTTCATGCACCTGTTTCTTACTGCTTCTCCTCCCCCTCTTTTCCCAATATCTTTTCTTACTCCAATTTATATCCCTCTCTTTCTTAATATCTTCCTTTCCCCTTTTCTGCTGGGTCTTTCTGCCTTTCCCGACTTCATAGATATTCCCCCTTTTGATGGCCTTCTAAAATCTCAACTTTTTAACCTTCCTTCTTTCCCCACTTCTTTGCAGCATTCTTTGTGTTAATTGTCCATTTAAAATGTCTTCTCTTTGAGTCGACTCCTCCTCCTCTGAAGCTCTTTCTTCTTGTTCTTCAATCACCATTTACATTTTTTTCTAACACAGAGCAAAGTGATTCGCCTCTTTCCTGTAGTAATTCTCTCATATTTTTAAGTTCCATTTTTAATTCCCGAAGAGATATCATCATTGCACATTCTTATATTTTATGATTGTTAAAGTCCATTAAAAAAAAAAAAACACTTTTACTTTCCTTCTTTCTTCTTTTAATTTTCTAAAGTTCTCAATTATTCCAGCCCAGGGTCTACACCAAAAATATCAATCAATCCCACAGTCAGTCTTTCCTTGTTTTTTTCTTTATTCTGGTTCTGCTTTCACTTTCTAAGATTCTTTGTTTCAATATTTCTTTAATGTAATATCCACACAAGTTCATTCAGAAACAGGATGCTTTCCCTTTTGTTTGAGCTCAAGTTTTTGTCAAAAGGTGGCACTCGTCATTATACAAAGTCTTCACCCTTTTTTTTTTTAGGGTTTTTCGAACTTCAATATTCCAGCACAGTCCAGTCTCCAATTTGTAAACTTTATTATTATTATTTTTTTGACAATCTTAAGTCCAGCTTTATTTTATGCCTGTTTATTGCCAAAATATTTTAGTCCAATTTAGTTAAATCTTTAGTTCCAGCTTCTTCCTTTCCCGGTTCGAAACCCCACTTAGCTGTCAAAAATATTTTCTTATTTTTTTCCTGTCCCTTTGTAATTTCGCCGCTCACTTTTCTTAAAAATTCCATGTTACTTTAATCCCAGGGTACTTTTGTTTAGTTGTATTGCCCAGTTGTCCCGGTTCAGATGTTATCCACCTCTTTCTTCCCTCCTGCACAAATCTTAATCCAGCTGAGTCCTCCTCTTTGGGGTGGCCATTTTAAACCACCGCTGCAGTTGTCTTTGGGGGGAAAAAGCCAAGCCCAGGGAGATGCGGCTCCCCTTAACCTGGCTTGTGGCTTCCCCTTACTCCGTCGCCCCTCCAGTGCAGCTTCAGCCCCTAATCATAATGATCAGGGCTCTCTAACAAAAGAGCATGGACCATAGCCGCAGAGAGTTGCAATCTACGGTCCGTCAGCGAGGAGGCTGAGTGTGATGAATTATTAATGGAGAAAGTAGGAGGATGGAATTTGTAACATCTCATTACGAGCAATGAGATAAGTTTATAGCAGCTTATGGCACCTTCAATCTCTCCACTTGAACAGATGCTTTTGACATCTCATCTCATTCTGATTCCTCTACTGAAACATTGTATGTTTAATGTTAAAGAATTTGTAGCTCATCAGAATAAAGTAAATTGTCTGCAAAAACTCATCTTCACAGCTTATTTACTCTTTTCATGAATTTCAGCTGAACTTTTCTCAAGGTCTTTCAGAATTTGAAACCATGAAATTGAACTAGAGCGTTGGAAGTGACTGCTAGTTACCAAGCTTATCAGAATAAATACTTTCTGATGCTTTGTTTTTATTTTGGAATCAAATCGCACTCTGCTGGACTTGAATGAATTTTGTGTGGAGTACAAAGACCTACGGTCTTGGAGGGCAGGTCTTCATATCATTTTTAAGGCCATTTAAAACTCTGATAGTTCTGGGGACTTCCGGTTTGCAAGCTTTCGGTGGTGGCAGGGATTCACGACCTTGCGATCCCTGCTGTGTTCGCCGCCAAGGTTCCCCCGATCTATTTGGATCTGGGGGATATAGCTGCCCCGTAGAGGCAGCTGAAGACAGGGGGGATCCGGCAAGGGGTTTGGGGGTGCCGCAAACCCCCTCCACAGCCAGCTAAACCCCCTTTTCTTGAGGCAGAGGAACGGCGGTCAGCAATGGCTGCCATGAAGAAAGCTGCAGCCGGGTAAGCAGGTGCAGGAGGGAGAAAGCTGGAAGAAAAGTGAAAGTTGTTTCTATCGGGACAAGACGGGAGAAAGTGACCTGGGACCTGGAAGGCTACTAAGTATATATTGTTCCTTGTGAGAGTTATAAGCTGCGAATATTCTAAAAGGGAAAGTTTTTTCCTTGTTCTACTCTCCTTCCTAAAGTGACAGCGGAAAAAAAAAAAGAAAGAAAAAACCTTTTGGCTGTGAGTGGGAAGGGAGAGTGGAAAAAATAAGAGCAAAATTTGAAAATAAGGAGAAGATTGCCTAGAATTGCAAAGAGTTTAAAAACTTCCAAAAAATATATTTGAAAAGGATTTGTGACTACTTTAACCCCAGAAAGAGAAAGTGAAGAAGAAGAAGGTATCTAAAAGAAACAGTCTGTTTGGGTTGTTTGGTGATTTTGGAACCTTTGGAAATTACTTCTGATTAAATCATCTGGGTGGTTTTTTTGGGAAACTTTTTCTCTACACAATGGTATCATCTATGGATGAATTGAAACTTATATATCAAAAATATGAAAGAAAAAAACAAGGAGGGGAAGATGGTCTTGGCACTATTTTTCAATACTTAGAAATGGTGGTTTATACTTATGTGAAGCAGAATGAGGATGATGGGGACGAAGAAGAAGAAGAAGCCATCTTTGATGAACAAATGACTTTGACTGGAGAAGGGAAAAAGGAAAAGGAAAAGGAAAAAAGGTCTTTGAGATCTGGAAAAACAGCCCAAAAAGAGAAGAATAAGGTGAAAAGGGGAAACAACAGAAAGGGGGAAAGCAGAGTAAAAGGGAGGTGGAGAGACAAGGTGTTAAAGAGGACAATGAGAAGAAGAAGCAAGAGAGAAAGGAAGGGATGAGAAGTCCTAATGGTGGGGAGCAAGATGTTTAAGAAGCAAAAGTTTTTTTAGAGATAATGGATAAATTTTATTGTTAAAGGGATTCTAGAAAGGTACATAAGACTGCATTTTTATACTTGTATTTAGAAGTAATCACAGAAAATTAGAAATAATATGTAACTTAAAATGTGATAAAATATTTAACATAAATTAGTAAAAATTTTGGTTAAGAAAAGGGAGTACTGTAATGAAACATGATTTAAGATTGTGATGTGTGTGTGTGGGGGGGTTAATAATTTTTGGAAAGCATGTGTTCCCACAAAGGCATGATATTTAATTGAAATGGATAAAATGTTCAAGATATAAATGATTGTTAATATTAATGATTAGAATATGGTATACTAGCAAAATCTTTGTGAAATGAGATTTGAAGTAGAAGAAGGAGGAACATTTTAATGAAATATTGAGCTATAATATATGATGTGGGGGGGAATAATTATGGAAAATGGGGCTCCCATAAGAGTATGTGATTTAATTGAAAAGCAATGAGTTAAATGTTTAAGATATGAATGAATATTAATATTAATGAATAGATTTGTATTATTTTTGATAATATAGTATAATTTTAAAATGTACCAGACAGAATCCCAATGTATGTTATGTGTTTTATATTAAGTATTATAAATATAGGGGAAAGAGATAAAGGCATCATACTCCATATAGTGCACAGGAGAAGTATTTCTTTTTTTTTTTAAAGAAGAAAAATAAATGGTTGGCTGGAATAGAACAGACAAAGAATAATAAATATTATGATATGAATTGAGAGGAGATAAATAAAATAAAATAAAATTGAGAAAATTTAAAGGAGAGAAGTTATATAGAAAATTGAAAATGTTGATAAGATATGAAATGGTATGTAAAATGAATATGAATTTGAATTTGTGTCTGTACCAAGAGTTTTAACCCGGGACTAAGCAACTTTCAGAAAAGAGATTTTTTATGCTTTTATGTTTTGTGTTTATGTGTATTTATGTCTTGTGTATTTTGAAAATAAAACTTGTTTTTTTTTAAAAAAATAAAACTCTGATAGTTCTATTTATTCGTTTTATGTTTCACCCATTTTCAAAACTATTTTGGTTGATGATGGGTAAATAAGCACCAAATACTGAGAGGAAGGCTAGCTAGTTTTAGAAAGACTCATTCCTGTACTGTAACTATTTTTTCTGGTTTCAGAGTACAAGATAGTTTTGCTGATAACTGCTGAGGAGATATTCTCAGAGTGTTTTCCCTACTCCTATTTCATGAATTTCTGGAACTGACTTGTATGCTTCAGAAACATATAATTTAAATCTTGATTTAAGCACAGACTTCTTAATTATTCCATAAATGTAATTATTTCTTTAATGTTATTTATCATGAGGTTTTGTATACAACATGGATAACTAATCCACATAAACAGATGTTGAACTGAAATGCTAGTACATGGCCATTTCTTGAAGCCTTATGAGCTCCTTTATTTTAAATATTTGAGTTAATTGTAGAAGACTTTGTTAAAACATGCTTGTTTAAACTAGTGGCTAATAGAGGCCTATTAAGTCTATTAAAATCTATCCATTCTTACAGGGGTACTTTCAGTGATGGGATTCAGCCAGTTTACACCAGTTCAGGGGAACTTAATTTTCCGAGTAGTTTGGTGAACTAGTTATTGGAAGAAATCATTAGGGCAGAGAGCCAGTTGTTAAATTATTTGAATCCCACCACTGGGTGCTTTTCTTAGAAATGTCGTCAGAGCGCACCATAGTAATTCTAGAAACAAATTCCTCCCATTTACTACACATCAAAGATTTCAGTCTCTTCTGGGCTTTCCTTTGCAGTTTGTTCCCATTTGCATTTTTTTAATGTAGTCACTATTTCTTGAATTTATTTCCGGAACAAGGAATATTTCACATTAAGCTTAAAAAGAATAAACAACAACAACAAAAAAAACCTTGAACACTCTTAATTCTAAAACTGGCTACATTTTGACTCAGAAGTTATCAGCTCAATCTCACCCTTTCCCTTTGGGAATCATTGCTGTAATTTGTATATAATGTCAAGAAGAGACATGGATTCAGCAGTATTGCACATTATGTTCAATTCTGAGAAACTATTTTTTCCACCTGGGAAACTGGCACATGTGTGAGTAATTCTTGAGTAAATATTTATTTTTTTCTTATTGCTGGAAAAAGGTTGAAAGCTGAGAGAACTAAGAACAATGTGTTCTGGAATTTTGATTATAGCTGCAGTAGAAATTCTGAGTAGCCCATTTTGGTTTTGTCCTGAAAATGTTTACAGAAATAAGGGGACAACACATAAGTTTAACATTTGAATCCCACTCTTCCTTGATGATAACACAAGATAGTACCGTATATACTCGAGTATATGTCAACCCGAATATAAGCCGAGACACCTAATTTAACCACAAAAACTGGGAAAACTTATTGACTCGAGTATAAGCCGAGGGTGGGAATGCAGCAGCTACTGGTAAATTTCAAAAATAAAAATAGATACCAATAAAAACTTTTACTAGGACAGTTGAGAATAAGTTTGATGTTCACAATTTCCTCTTTGAAAGAGACCAGTAAATAGGGAACAAGAAGATGAAGAAAAAGAAGTGTGTTTTTTCACACTTTTCACACTGCAGTGAACAAAAATGGCATCATAGGAACAGGCTTATTCTCAGTCCAAGGTTTGTTTCTGATTTCTTCCCTGATTTAAGGGAAATTTGGGAAACGATCTCACTATCATGAAAGGTTTAATTGATTCACTAACCCAAAAGATGATGATGATGACAGTGGGAGGCAGGAGTCACTCTCTCCCTTGCAAGAAAAAAGCAAGAGCCGTTCTTATGATCTCTCCCTCTCTCTCTCTCTCCCCGTAATACAGTCAAGCCCTTTCCAGCACGTGCGATCTGCCTTCGCCACTTTGCACCTTGCAAATGCAAAATCCTGGGGTTTTTGCATTTGCAAGGTGCAAAGCGGCGGCGGGGGGGAGCGGTTGTTTGGAAAATAAGATAATGATCTTAAAGTTTATAATGGAAGGGTGAATAGGAAGACTCTCCCCCCCCCCACCTTCACTCTCCCCCGCTCCGAAACAGAGAGCAGGGTCTCGTATCTCGCTACTCCCGAAGTGGGACCTTTTTGGAAGGGGCAGAAAGGGAAGGCGAGGACGCGCCAAGTTTTGAGTTGCTTTGGAAAGCGCCAGAGCCGGAGGACTGCACGAAGACCCCCCCACCCCCACCGCTACAGCCTCTCTTCGGGCCCCCGTGGTCGCGTCAACCTAAGCAGGCAGGGGTTCCGTATGCTGTAAACCACAAACAGCTTCAACGTTAGAAATCCCAGCCTCCGCCCTACCGCGCACCCGTTCTGGACTCCCCAAGTGGGTCCCTTTCAATCGGCGGCTCTTTTTTTTTTTTTTTTGCTCTGATCGGCTCCCACGGCTTTCCGAAGCGCTGGCCAAAGTCAAGAGTTTTTCGCCTTTCCTCACGTGAAGTCAGCCCATTTTAGAAACTCGCCCCCGACAATCCGCCCCCTCCACGCACACAGACGAACACACTTTCGTCCCACGCAGTCTGTTCCTCCGGTCGGACAGATTCTCGAGCTCCGGAGCCGCCTAAAGTTCCCGTCCTCCTCCTCCCTCCTTCTCATTGTTTTGACTACTTTTCCTTTCCTTAAACCCCTCCCCAGAGAACTTGCCGCTTTTGCGGAAGAAGAACTCAAAAGCTCGTTTCTGAGCGAAGGGCAGGCAGACTTTTGGCTAAGCAGCTCTCCTCCTCCCAGTTCCTTTTACCAAGCACTACCCCAAAGCGACGCAAAAACTCGCGAGCGGAGAGTCCCCACCAAGTTCACACTCGCACCTTCGTTTTTTATTCCAAACTCGGGTGGAAGCGCGGGGGTGGGGATGCGGGGTGCAGTGGGGGAGGGGGTGTTGTTGCTCCAAGACCCTCGTTAGGAAAGCGAGCAACTCACTCCTCGCTTCCAGCCAATAAATCTTGCCCGGAGGAGCGGCAAGAAACGCTCGAGGAAGCTACTTTGCCTCCTTGCTCTTCCAGCTCTTTAGGACACCTCCTAAAGGAAAGGAGAAAATAAAAGACGGCAGGGAGGGAGGGGGGCACAAAGCAGCCCAAACGCGTAGCAGTGGAAGGAAGGCGCACTGGTGCGAGGAAGGGAGAGAGAGACACACACACAGACACACACACAGACAGACACACAGACACACACACACTCACTTCGCCACTTTGCACCTTGCAAATGCAAAATCCTGGGGTTTTTGCATTTGCAAGGTGCAAAGCGGCGGGGGCGGATCCCGCGTGCTGGAAAGGGCTTGACTGTATTACGGGGAGAGAGAGAGAGAGGGCAAGATCATAAGAACGGCTCTTGCTTTTTTCTTGCAAGGGAGAGAGTGACTCCTGCCTCCCACTGTCATCAACATCTTCTTCTTTTGGGTTAGTGAATCAATTAATTTGGGAGATGATCTCACTATTCAGAAAACAACGCGAGCCGCCACCACCACCTCCTCCTCCCCCTCCTCCCGAGTGGACTGAAAGCAGCTGGAGCTGAGGAAACGAAGCTGAGTGGAGCCGAAGCAACCTCAGCTCGCGTTGTTTTCTCAGCCTAGAGAAAGGGGAAGTGGGCTCATCTGGACCAAGGGTGAGTCTCCCCCTCAGTTTCCCCTGAAGGATCTTCTGTCGCTTTTGCCTTCTCCCTACATCTTCCCTCTGTTAAAATCCCCCCCACACACACACACACTTATTTTCAATCGGATAGATTTCGTGTCTGAGCATTCTCACATGGCGGTGGGTCTTCCCACCCCCTAAAAACAGTTAAAAAAAGAAAAAAACAATATATCCTCAAGCAAGAACTTTTCTGCTTCCGATTACCCCCATGCTTAAAAGTTGCAAAGGAAACACGGAAGCAGGGAAGCGGCTGCCCAGCTTCGGAGCTCCACACCATTTTTTTTTCAGAGGGGAATCTGACTCGAGTATAAGCCGAGGGCAGTTTTTTCAGCACAAAAAATGGGCTGAAAAACTCGGCTTATACTCGAGTATATATGTAACAATGACACTGATTAGAGTAAAAAAGAATGACTAGCTAAAAGTCACCCAAGGAATTTTATGTCATACTGGATTTAAATTAATATCTCCCTAATCCATTTTAACGTCAGCTCATCACACTGTCTCTAGACTATACGTTATGGTACTTTGAAATAATTCCATGGATATCAGTGAAGATTTCTTTTGCATATAAAGTTCAAAGCTCTCTCTGGTATATCTACTCTCATAAATTACTAGCTAGATTTACTCTGATTCATAATGCTGCTTGTTGTAATCATGCTTTGTTGAAGAAACCTAAATGGTTTACTTAACAATAAGTAGAATCAAACAAATCATATGATCATCTAGTGCGTTGATAAGGTAAAAAGGCAGCAATATATCAGATTACCCAATGAGGCCAAAGCTGAATAGGGATTTGAGTTCATTCAAATTAGGGGTGGGACTCTTTGTTCTCCAGGTAAATGGTAATCTCCAAATCTCAACTGTCACTTTTAGTAGACTGACTGGAGTTGCTGGAAGCTCAGTTGCTTCTGGAAGTGGGTTTCTCACTGACATTGTAAATCCATCTGATTAAATGTATTTGGACTAAATGGTGACCATTGAACAACAAGTGGCAGTCTCATCAATAAAGCAATTACAGATCATGAATTTACTTGGCCTGTCCAGGATTGCCATTTTGAATAGACTTGGTTGACTTGGCATGCTTATCTAGGCCTATCTAGATTTTGGCTTATAATTATATCTTTGGTCCTGCCTATGATTTTTTCTTAACCTTTCTTTGTTCTTTGGATTTGGACAGTTAACTTGCTGTAGCTTGCTACAGTTTGCTGCTAATGATCTACTGTCTGGTCATTAAACTATGTTTGACATAATGAACACTTTTAGAAGAAACCCTGCTTTTTACATAGCTTCTTTATGAGTTCTATTGTAAAGATTGACTGTGTTGACTGGGAATACACAACTGGTGGGGAGGCAAGGCTATGGTATCTGTACTTTTATGTTTTTGTTTTATGTTTATATTTATTATGCCCTAATTTCAGTGAGATTGGTTCTCTTCAGGTTCTATAGCTGGTTAATTTAGATTGGAACTATAAAGATTTTTTTTTTGTTTACAAATTAGAAACGGTTCAAAACTGTCTGGAAAGAAAATTTGGAAGAAGTCATTCTTTGTCAAGTCTCTGTGAAGATTAACCTTCTGCTCAGAATATAACATTTCTCTGATACCAAAATGTTGAAGAACCATCAGAAACCAAGAGCCATTCACTGCAATAATACTGCAGTACAATAGAGGTAATCTGTTGATGGAAAAACTGTTCAAATTCTTGATTTAAAGCAACTTTCTTGCCATCATTCAGGCAAGAAATATGCATGGAGGCCAACTGAAAAGAAGGGTCAAATATAATTTACCTTACAATAAACCTGAACGCTCGTTTGTTCCATGGCTGGAAGTTTCCATGGCTGCTTCACAAACAGAATCAATGGCATGAGTACAGCTGAGTCACACTCTTTCCATTGTTGAACAACACCTCAACAGCTCTTTTCCTGAAGGAAGCTCCCTGGAATAAGCATTCGCACAAGATTCTTAACTTGTTGAACAGAATCCCCTGTTGAGATGGCCCAAAGTTACCCTGCTGTTTTTTTATAGCTAAGGCAGGACTAGAATTCATGGTCTCCTAGTTTTTAGCCAGGTGCCTACCTTCGGAAGATAGTTATATCTTCAGAAATTTCATTTAAAACTGTTTTAAATAATAGAAGGCAAGTTTTGGTTGAATGCTAGGAAAAATGTCTAACAGTAAGAGACATTCTGAAGTGAAATGAGTTACCCCATAAAAGTTGGTAGGTTCTGCTTGGTTGTATGTTATCAAGCAGAGACTAGACAGACATCTGTCTGAGATGCTGTGATTTCGATTCCTGCACCAAGCAGGGTGCTGGACATGATAGCCTAAATGGTTTCTTCTAACTCTGATTTTATCAGTGCAATGTGTATAGCTACAGGCTGCACTGCAGGCTGTATTTTTTTAAAATATAGTATATAAACAAAAACATTATACAAGGTCTAAAAACTTATTTACCTAAAAATACATCTGCAGTAATCACAGGGCTAAAAATCCATGCTCCTGCAAAAACAATCAAGCAAAATCAAGTTCATATAAATTGAATGTCTAAATGCAATTACAAGATGTTTCCCACAAGAAACAAAAAAAAGTACCTCTAGTTTCAATTACAAAGCAATTGTATCACAAACACAATCTGATTTTACATATAGTAGCATTTGTTTTAATGAGAAAAATAAAACCCAATTATAATTTTTAAAATATCAACATTTTAGTCTCTAACTCTTCCAATATATCTTTGTATTAATTACTCTCAATTCTTTGTAATATTCATCTGGAAATAGGTTGGGAGCTGGAGCAATGCTAAGACTCAGTTCTGAATCTAAGCCTGCCATTTGAATAGAATAAGTGTCAAAGTTTTAAATCAGAAAGCCACAAGGCTACAGTATTTTTGTGTGGTTTTTGCTGGGCAAAACTTTCACTTACCCTCTTACAACTCATGAAGTTGCCTGGATTGGTTTGAGAAAGCTGCTCTCCCAAACCCCAGAAGTAGCATGCAGACAACACTGAAGTATCCTTTCTGTTTTGCTTCAAGCTTCATAAGGAAAATGTTTAAAAATATGTTAAATATATAGTTTGAACAAATAAACCTCTAAGCATCAACATTATAACTCTGATGCTTTGCCCACAATTAGGACCTATACGGATAGCATATGCACATGTTCCTTCTTTCTTCATTGACCCAACAACTCTGTCAAGTTACGCAGTTAATTGATTCAATCAAAAAATAAAATACAAATTAATAATCAGACAGGCTGAATATAAAAATAAAAACATTTAGGAGTCAATAATCAAATGTAATATTTGATTATGTGCCATCAAGACATTCTGCCGCGTGAATCAGCTGAGCTAAATAACAAGGAAATATAGGAGAAGTAATGGCAGGGGCGGGTGGTTGGGGCCAGTCACAGATGGTATTTGCCAGTTCTCTGAACTGGTCAAAATTTCTGCTACCGGTATGCCAGAACAGGTCCAAACCAACTGAATACCTCTGGTCTCCACACAATTTGTCCGAAGTACGATAATTTGAATTTTGTTATCTGTGTCTCACATGAGAGCTCTGGGTTGATTTATTCAATGATAAATGTGGACACTTAAAAAAAACCTAAATTATAAAATAGCCTGGAATGATAGCCACCCTGAGTAGCCTAAAGGCAAGATAGTGGCAAATAAATTTAAAAAATAAGAGGAGAAATTTAGTCCTGTACTTAAAAGACATTAAAGGATGCCATCCTTTTCGCATTAGGCTTCTGTAATTGGGTTAGCCATCTGCATCCCTTTTTTGATTAGTTAAGGGCATAATGGAGCAGAATTAGTAGAGATGTCATCAGGTTTTAACAGATGTTTATTGGGCTAGAAATGGGCTACATATATGTCCACATATAAAGGATTTAAGTTCTTTAAAAAAAAAAAGGAGGTTTTTTAAATTATGGAGCATGTTAATCAGTTTAAGCTCTGTGAGCAAGATCTCCATCAATTAAATAGTTTTTCTTACCATCTTCAGTGATCAGCCTCTAAGAGTAGCACTTCAATATCAGCTTTACAAGTAGTTCTTGACTTATGAATACCCACTTAGCAACCAGTCGAAGTTATGACCTACCTGAAAAAGGAGACTTATGACCCAGATCTGAAGTTCTGATAATCACCCACTCTATGGTCATGTGACTGCCCTTTGGATACTCAGCAATCCAGTGGCCATTTTGAGTGTCCGTCAGTCATGTGACTGCATTTTACATTGGTTTACCAAAAACTGGCACTTACTTCCATATTCAGCTAAACTGTAGCATAGCGAACAATGAGTTTTCTTAATGACCACAGCTTTCAATTAATATCCACTGCAAAAAAAGGTCATAAAACTGAATTGATCATGTGACCGATACAGTTTACAACCATTGCAACTTCCAACTATAATTGGCAGTTTCCATTACAGTTATAACTCAAGATCTACCTATATTCTAATGACATGAATAAGAATAGGACTTAAGAGGGATATCATTTCTATGATACCACTGAAAGCTACTGAAATGGAACATCCTTGACTGCATAAACATCCACATTGAATGTCAAGACTCCGAACATGCAGATGCAACCATGTGGGTAGAGGATGGAAACTCAAAGGTGTAAATCAGCACTGCTCCCACTGAAGCTAAATGCAATAGGGGCTGAATATCATGAAAGGGCAAAGAAAAATTATAACATTTCATTTGTTGCTGTTTTTGTGCAAAATTTCTACCTTGTGTGCCAAACCCGTTTTTGAGTTCTATACAACTGAATTGAAAAGTGAGGAATCATCTCTGCTTGCTCTCAGGCAGCCAATTTGCGGGATCCAAACCAGAATCAGAATGCATTTGTTCTTTTTATTTCAAATGTCTGAAATGAATAGGAAGTTTATCCAAACACAAAGCAAAGGGAACCATCTCTTTCCTTTCTTTTATCGTGAAAACACAGCTATTATGAATATAAATTCAAATTCACAGTGATGCTATTTTTCAAGTTAATATATCCTTTAAGTTTTTCCTGAAGTGTCTCACTACAGAAGCTGAGAAAATGAGAGATGTTTATATCTGCCAAATCATCTATGTTTATAGGTTAATTTTGAGGATGGGCAGGCTCTTCTCAAGACTATTCTCTTAAATAGATAATTGTTTCCTTCTTTTAAACTAGTAACTGCAACTTTTCACTTTGGTTTCTACCCTCTCCTTTTGACAGAGTAGCCCCAGGAGGAGATACAAAGGAAGACAAGACTTTAGTAATGCCAATAGATGGGTATAAAAAGGGATGCCAACTAGTGTAGCTGATCATGAGAAGATGAAAAGAAATGTAAATTTGGACAGCCATTGCTCTTTTTTTCATGTAACCTTCTGGAACAGGAGGACTTCAGAGATAATACATTACAGGTATTAACTGTAATCAACTTATAATATGTTCGTAGTTAGGATTGGAGCTAATCAATGAAGTCATTAAGTGAATTACTCCCAATTTTACAATCTTTTTGCTGCAGTTCTAAGTGAATCACATGGTCGCTAAGCAAATTAAACTCTTCCCGTTAACTTTGCTTGGATGGGAAAATCATAAATGGTTATCATATAATCCCCAGGATGCTGCAACAATAAATAATAAGTTGGTGGTAAATCACTTTTTATAACATCATTGTAACGTCAAACAGTCACTAAACGAATGGTTATAAGTTGAGGAAGTTTTTAAGATGGAAGTTTCTAAGGGGAGATTGGATAACCATTTGTCTGAAATGGTAAACCCCCTGCCTGATCAGGGGGTTTGGACTAAAAGTCCTCTGGGCTCCCTTCCAACTCTGCTATTCTGTTCCATTCCATTCCACTCCACTCCACTCCATTCCACTATTATCCGTATAAAAAACCCAATTCCTCCAGTGTTGATACACAATCAACAAGGATAAAGATAAAGGTAACATTTAGGTACAGTTACCTATTTAATTTAAAAATCTAAATCAGTCTGAACTAGCGGTGGGACTCATTTTTTTTTACTACCAGTTCTGTGGGTGTGACTTGGTGAGTGTGGCAGGGGAAGGATACTGTCAAATCTCCAGTCAGAGGTGGCATTTGCTGGTTCTCCAAACTACTCAAAATTTCCACTACCAGTTCTCCAGAACTGGTCAGAACCTGCTGAACACCACCTCTGATCTGAACAGTAGATGACTAATAGTCCTGGAGGAACCACACAGTGAAGCAAACAAAAAAATATTTCCATTCCTATCAGTTGTGAAGCCATCTCCACATTCTCTGGCTGCATATTACTTAGAATACAGAAAGATTGATCTACGCCACTCAGTCTTCAGGCATGCATGCAACTACAGCAAGTACATAATCACATAGAGAAGATTGCAATGGAGAACCGGCCTTGCTTCATGGAGCAGTGCTGAAAAGAAAGGAATACAATATTTACAGTTGAGCCTCACAGTGGGTAGAGAGCTGTGCTCTTTTGACATGGAAGATCATATTTTTGAATTTAGAACAAAACTAAAAACAACATATCATCTGAATTTGAACTACATTTACATAATATACATGTTAAGGTGTTACAGTGTTAAAATACCTAAGTATAGATTTCCTGTTCTTTATGAATGTGGCTAGAAGTTTAGGTTATATTCCACTCTCTTAGATCAAAAGAATAACTTACAGAGTGGAATATGTAACAGCCTACACCAATAATACGAACAAAAAAACAAAAAAACATCAAATTCTACTGAGCTACAATGGCTAAAACCATCTTTCAGGATCATGAGTTTGGAAAAAAGAAATTACCATACCTACAAGATTAAATTCGAGTGTAAATTAAAACTATTGTTACATATGCCACTCTGTAAATTTTTCTTATACATTGAACCCAAGTGTGAGGTTTTACTAATATTTGGGCTATTCCCTTGCAAAACAATATGATATAAGCACTGAAACAATTTTTTGATCTATAAAAATTGCTTCTTCCATTTCACACTCTCCTTTGAATACAATTTCTCACTCTCACACATTACTTTCCACTGTGGTTCATTTGCAACAGCATCTACAATGATTAGATAATTGGTTGAAAATGTACATAATATATTATGATTCTACTTGGGTCCCATGAAAGCCAAATGACTGAGCATTGTTTTTAAATATGATTCTTAAAACATCTTAGAACAAACATGTTAACCCAGATAAAATGAAATTCTTACTACCTTATTTGTATAGTCTACAGCAAAAACCAAGGAATCCATCTAGTGGCCACTGAAGGAATCACCATTACCTATAGATTAGATAATCAATAGAATAGATTAACCAATGTGAGCTATATCAGAGTGAGAAGTCAGATAAAAGGGGCAAGGTTTTCTTTTGGGGTATTCATATAGCCTGAAAGAAATGTGGGATATACAGGTGAAACTTGAAAAATTAGAATATCGTGCAAAAGTTCATTTATTTCAGTAATGCAAGTTGCATTGAAATAAATGAACTTTTGCACAAATAAATGAACTTTTGCACTAATTTTTCGAGTTTCACCTGTATATGCACTGTCAGCCTTCAAGATTTCTTTCCTTTGCTTTGCATCTTTCTCCTGTCATAAATAACAGGGGGGGGGGGAATGGAGGAGGAGTGAAATATTGTGGGAAGTGAGCTGGAGGTTTTTGAGAATATACTGTATAAATTGGGGGGGGGGGGGTTCTTGTTTATGCTTCTTTCCTATGCTACACGCAAACGCACCTCTTTATTAAAATAGGCCAAGGCCAATGGACAGGAGGCCTACATCACCACCTGAAGATGCCCACATGATATTACATACAACATAATTGGATAGATGTTTGAACTATTGTGGGTGGGAACGTTGGCATCACTTTGTATATGTGATTTCCGCGCTCAAATCCTCAGATTCAGAATTCCTTTGATGCTTCCACTTGATTTCCACTTGATATCTTTTCTGTAATTAATGCAGTCTAAGTGTTTCTTTCTTGGATTTTGAATGGAGCACCAGCTGACATGCACAGCTAGAACACTACTCTTATATAAAATTATAATTTTAAATTATCCCATTTTTAATATTTTACTATATTAATTAAATTATCCACCACCTGGAGCCCCTCTCTGAGGGAGATGGGCAGTTAAGAAGTTTGATACATAAATGACTTAAATAGACGAGAAAAAAAGAAAAGAAAATATAGCTAAATCTAATTTATATAAATAGCAGTGAGAGAAAAGTATTATAAGTTAGTCTTTTATAATAGGATTTAATTGTGAGATATAAGACCTCCAATAAATTTATACTCACAGCAGCCCAGTGGTGGAATTCAAATTTTTTTACTACTGGTTCTGTGGGCATGGCTTATTTGGTAGGTGTGGCTTAGGGTCCCATGACCGAGTAGGTGTGGCTTGGTGGCCATGTGACTAGGATGGTCATGTAACTGGGTAGTCATGTGACTGGGTGGGTGTGGCCAACTCAATATCACTCATGTCAAGGGGTGCCTCGCCTGGCCCCTCCCCTCCCAGCCATTCCTTGTCACACCCAGCCTCAATGTATCTATAGTTCTGTAAAAATGTTGTTCACCTTTTTTTGACTTTATTATCTATCTATAGATGTACTTTCATGGACCACAGAAAGGAGGAAATGGCTCACATGCTTTGTCCAAGAGGATGACAGGCAACAGGATTTTAGGGGGCTGCCAGAAAGAGGGGGGGCAATGTATTTTCCAAAGCACCAGAAGGATGGAAACTGAATAGAGAGAGAAGCAACCTAAAAGTAAGGAGAAACTTCCTGACAGTGAGAACAATTAGCCACTGGAACTGCTTGTCACCAGAAGTCCTGGGTGCTTCAACACTGGAAGTTTTTAAGAAAAGACTGGACAGCCATTTCTCTGAAATGGTATAGAGTTCCCACCATTCTGAAATGGTATAGGGTCCCTTTCTAAGTGTTATTCTGTAATTCTGACACCTTTCCCAGGACCTCTATTCAGATTTTGGCATCCTCAGAGTTTTCCTGCCTGAGCAGGGGGTTGGACTAGAAGATCTCCATAGTCCCTTTCAGTTCTGTTAAATGCACCTGTATTTATGCTCTGGACTATTGACATGTAAACCCTAAAAAATACCTGGGCAAAAGAAAGGCGGTAAAATCTCTTTAGCTGTAGGGACAGTGCAAAATATTAATATATGATAAATAATGGAACAATTAAAAATAATACCACAGAGTATTCTCTCTCCCCCCTTCCTTCTTCTTTTCTTTCTCTCTCCCTTTTCTTTTCCCCTTTCCGTTCTTTCTTTCTCTCTTTTTCTTCTTTCTTTCTTTCTTTTTCTTTTTTTCCTTTCCTTCCTTCCTTCTTTCTTTTTCTCTTTCCTTCTTGCCCTTCTTCCCTTCCTCTTTTTTCTTTCTTCCTTATTTTTCTTTCTTCCTCTTTCTTCCTCTTCCTCTTCTTCCTCTTTCTTTCTTGCTCTTTGTTCCTTTCTTGCTCTTTCCTTTTTGCCCTTCCTCGCTTTCTTCCTTCCCTTCCTTGTCTCTATCTCACACACACACACACACCTCTTTTCTGGGAAGAACTTATGAGCAGCGAGCTGGGGGGGACAATAAAGAAAGCAGCAGCCCCGGAACATCCATCCGCCCTCCCTTTCAAAGCACATGGGCGGTGGCGGGTGGTGGCAGCAGGTGGGCATGCCCTGAAAGGGAGGGGGAAAAGCAAAGGCTTTCCCTTTGCTTTTCCTCCACTTTCCCTGCTCTGCTGGGCTGGGAGGGAGACAGATGCGCCCCAAAAGGGAGGCCAGGAAATCCTGGGGCTGCTTCCCATAGCCGCGCTGCCACCACCGCTGCCCCTCTGCCCTCTGGACTGGCCCAGTACCCCACTTTGGCCTCCTCCCGCCCAGAAAGGTCCACGCAGTGGGCGAGGGCCTAGCACGACTCGCAGGCTTACCTGTGAGCAGGGCAGGCAGATCAGGGCTGCTCAGTTGGGAGCGGGCAGGTGATTGGCGTGAGCAAGCATCAGGTGGGTGGGGCAACTGAGTGACCAGCACCCAGAGAACTGGTTTGGGGGCGTGGCCAGCCAGAAGTTACTAACCATTCCACGATCCATGCCTAATCACCGCTACAGGTTCTCCAGAACCAGTTGAGTACCACCTCTGCAGCAGCCATACCTTTCTGTACTTTTTCAACACTTTCATGTACCAGTTCAAATACATTGTCTTTTGTTCCTTAAACTTTTCGTCTCTTTCTTTTTTAGGATTTCATCTAGTTGTAGAAAATTGACACCCACCCCTCTCCTAGAAAAATGAAATATTTTGAGAAATATTAAAAAGGCAGAATATTATATTTTGCTGGATGAAAAATGGAGAAACATGCTCTTTCAAAGCAGCCCCCACCTTACTTAATAGCCCACAGCAGATGTCAGCACTTAAGAGATAAAGAGATAGATCGCTCTATCCATAAGCAAATACCCTCACCCAAGATCCAACAAAGGTAATATTAGCCCTCAGCGACAATAGGAATTGCCCAACAGCCTTCCGGAACACAACTTCATTGCAGCATCCTCAGAAAGCCCAAGAGAAGGTATAAAAAAACCCTCACTCTCAACTCCATGTAGTCAGCTATTCAGAACCACCCATGTGCTTCTGCTTCATCAATAAATTGACCCTCTTTCCAATCAGCCTCCATTTTGTCTCCAATGTCTTTCTCCCAGATTGGAACTGAACCAAATGGGTATTTCTTCCAACATAGTCCTTCCAATCACAATTTTGCACCAAGACAAATTCCATGTGTTTTCAATCACACTTGGCCAATAAAGAATTATAATTTTAACTAATTCTAATTTGTTTTTCAATCTTTCCCTTCCTCTGGATCCTATTCACTTTTCCTTCATATATTATTTTGTTTCCGGATTCAATTCTTTCTATTCTCTCTAAAAGACCAAATCATTTCAACATGCTCCTTTCCTAACTGCAAATCATTCAGATTTTTGGCCAACAGCACAGCATCATCAGGACATGAAAAGACATGGAAATCAGCCTCCCCAAACCAACATTTCTAATTTACCACATGCATTCCTTATGCATTTAAGAATATATGTAGAAATATGCCCGTACATGTCTGTGCGTGATGTGTGCAACAAATAAACAAGTCTAATGTAACTAGAAGTGCGACAAACAAATTTTGCATAATATTTCCTCTGCTTTTTTGAGAGCTAAAGTATGTGTGGGTGGGTGTGGATATGTGCACGCACACACAAGGGAGAGAGGAGAAAGCAGTGCTAATACCTTTATGATTTGTTGCACATGTGGTGGTAGTAGCTTTAAACTGAAAGTAGCAAAACAAAATGCAGAAACAAAAAACAGACTAGGTCAAAAGTAGAAACCATGCATTTATTACTTTAAATAGCAACAAAGAGCCCAACACTAACAATTAAGGATCTGAAAAAGAGCAGTGGGCAATATTTTTACACTCTAGGGAGAAGGCAAATAAAATGTTTCCTGAACTCACTATAGAAAACACGAGCTCCTTGCCTTAACCTCCTTGTATGGTTTGTGCTTTCTTCTTGTGCCTCCACCCACAGGCAGCATCTTGGCAACCACAAGTGGGAAAGCCAGCCCTAGGCAGTTGGGTGGGAACATGATACTCCAAGGCAGCGAGAATGCTAGGCTGTCCAAGCATTTGAAGCTGCCAAGGTCAGCTATTGTTCAAGAGGTTATAAATAGTCTTCTGCTGGTAATCACCAGCCCCTATTTTTTTTTTCTCCTTTTTAATGAGCAACAGTTGTCACTCTCCTGAGATAAGTAAGGAAAGTGAAACAAAACAAAAAACAAAACAAAATGCAAAGGAGAACTATATGGCAGCCTACAGTAATCTCAGAACTCCGTGCACACTTCCACTTGGTATCATAACTGACACCGAGTACAAGGTGACAGGGGAGTTCCTGCAAATGGGGAGAAAATACAAAAATGCCATCCAGCTTGCATCTCATCCTAAGTTTTTTCTCTGTCTCAGGGATCAAGGGACAGCAAATTAAGGTACTCATTGTTCTTGTCTTTTTTCCAAAGCCTTATTTATCAGGATACTGCTTGGAAAATATTGTTAGGCTTTATAGGACAAAAAGCAAAATATTTATAAATATTGTTGGATTTGTGTCTCTGTTGACCCTGCAACTTCAAATCCTATTTGCAGGCATCTTCTTTGCTGCATATATGCCAAAAGATAAATCATGAATATTCCTCAGTAAATACTAATGATTAAATGCAGGGAGATGTCTTTCAAGTTATATCTAGCCACTGGCCTATGGCTGTAATAAAGTTGGGTTGGTTTATACCTAAGTCTCATATTTAAATGTGAGAGTGATCTCTGATGATTTTTTATGATGTGCTTGATATTGGCAAGCTGATGGGCTGTGGATGCCGAAGAATCAGCATGCAAACTTTAAAATGCTAATGCCTATTAAATGATCACCCAGACTGAAACCTGAAATCTGTCATGTGTTGCAAACAAATAGTGAAAACTGGGTGGCATTCTTCCATTGCAGATTCCAAACCTAAGTCAATTGAGATTGGGCAAAGCTGGAATCAGGCACATGAACATTCCACGTTGGTACTTCCAATTTAAATCTGACATAACCTATATTACAATTCCAGTATGGTGCTGATTAAGCTGTCCCTACCAGGTGTTACCCCCATATTCTCTTATACCACTCCATCAACCACCACCTGGCCTGCCACCTCAACTTCACTGTAGTTCTTGTAGAGAAAAAGAATCTTTTGAAAGAAGTCCAAAAGCAATACTTTGGTGCCTGCTATGTGTTAGTTTATCTGAAATTCAATCCTTGACAATGTTATCAGTCTCTGCATTGATGGAAACTAAAATGGAGAACAGTAGGCATGCTGCCATGCCAAATGCAGTTTGAAAAGCCCCTCTGCTCATCACCGTGTGGCTGCTATGGATGAATTGTGCAGGAAGATGGATGAAGCCATGTAGCCACCAGTGGTGCCTGGTGAGGCTGATCTGGTTCAAACATTGGAAACTTTACCAATTTTCTACATTTAATTCCAGTATTAAGTAAATAATTTTGCCACCAAATTGCTATGATAAATCAATATTACTGTAAAAAAATGAAGGAATTTTTGAAAACATTTATATACTTATGCCCTAGTTTAAAAAAGCTGAATCAGAAATATTGTTGAATCTAGATCTCCAAAGTATAAGTTTTTTGTTAAAAAGATAATATTTCTAGTAAGGAAACAAACCATGAAATTCTGAAAAGAACACTTTTTTACCCAAATCTCAATTTATGACAAGGAGGAAAAGAAAATTCAAATAGTTCAAGCAATTCATTTTTCTTAAGGTTGATGGTGATATTAATTCACTTTACACATAGACCTGTACTGCATTCTTAATTTTCTCTATATTTGAAAAATAATTTAAATCACTATAATATCAGTGAACATCAAGAAAATTGGAGCTGAAATGGGCTACTAAGATGAGAGAGCAGCACCATACCTGCAGAAATCCTATTACTAATCCATCCTTTTCCAAAAAGTTCCATAATGATTGAACAACCTCAATTTAAAAAATGTTGAATTGGAGGGGGAAAAGTGGATATATTAGGAAAAAAACAGCATTTTGGAGAAAATCAAGCCTGGAACTACAAAAAGGAGGCACAAGTGGAAAGATAATTTGTAAGTCTCCCTTCCCCTTCTTATTGATAGTCACAATATACACTGCTTTGCTTTTATGTTTTAATAAAAAAAGTAAAATGTATTCTTTAAACATTTTCTTTCTAGACTGTAAAATTTTGCTAGCATATGCCATGCTTCATAAACCTAAGCTTAGTGGAATTCAACTTAAACATTTAATTGCCTAATTCCATTGCTGAGAGCACTGGGGTGAACAGGGCATTTAATGGCTGCTCCCCTCACAAACGCTATAGAAACTTTGGGTCCCAGACTCCTAATTGCAATGAAAATGTTTTAAAACCTGTAACTGCATCAATTAGAGAATTAGCTGTTATTACAACTTCAGTATGCCTTTTAGATGGTGACGTGCCTCTCACCAGCTTGCCAACTCACTAGGGAGATAATTACAATGCTTCCTTACCTTTTAAGCTTCCTGATGAGATGAGATTCTGCCTGGAATCAATGCCTGCCAAGATGCCTGTTGAAATTTCCTCAGGAAGTAGTTAAAGAGCACTATAAAATGGAACTAATTTAGAAGGCAAAAGAAATCTTGCTCTAATTTCCAGGAACAAATGGCATCAAAGAAGAACAAACAGCTGAATTCCCCCAAATATTCTGCCATCACAACCCTCAAGGGAGCAAGCAGGGTGTGGCCCGCTCATATAATCAGAGGCCTGTGCTGTACTCCTAGACACCAGTTTCAAGTAGGGAAAGAGAAAAGGATAAGAAAAACAGGGATCAGAACTAGGGCAGTATGCATTAAATCCTTCCATTGGAGAATTTTATTTAATTACCTTTACATCTCCCAGTGTTTCAGGGCACCATGCAGGGAATATTAAAAACTAAAGATAATGGAACCAGCTTGAAATTAAGTAACTCAGCATTCGAAGTGCATTCACATTTTAAATGTGCTCCATGAGTCCATATGGAATGTGATATATAACTAATTTTTATTTTATTTATTCATGAAGGAAATGTATATGGCCATCCAACTCAGTCATGGTGATTCCAGGCAGCTTACAGAAATAAAAAACCCCAAAACATAAATCCCTATAAACCTCTAGCCCTCTGGTGACATCAATCCAACCGAACCCCTTGATGGGTTCCTTGTCACCATGAGGGTCTCCAAGCCTCTTGGCTATTTGAAAGAGGGTCAAACTGGGAAGGTAATCTTATTTTTGCAGGGCTGTTGTTGCACAGGCCAGGAGCCATCATGGAGAAAGATCTCCTTGAGAGAGGGGACCCTTAACCTACCCTGCCCCCCTGCTTTGGTGGGTTGGGTAGATGTACTGGGAAAAGATGGACCTTTGAATAGCCTGGCATGTGCTTCTCTGGGAAGTCTTCTCTACCAAGCACTCCAAAGCTATGGAATCACTGCAGAGAATGTGGTAAGGTAGATAAATTTCAAAAGTTCACACAATAAATTAATTTTTAATAAATGCCGGAGAAGTCCTTAGGATTTTGGTGCAGTAGACTAATAACATAATAAGATGTGAAGCAGATGCTACTATTGTTACATGGATTAAGAGTAGGTTAAGAATTGTACCTGTGAATTCTGCATCAAACTAACAAGACTTGTTGAGTAGAAATTTATATTCCTGGATCCTATTTTTATATATGGTTACTTTTTTTTTATCTGCAGGGGTTAGAAAATAGCACATAGAAGAAAGACGCAAGATTCAAAAAGATCCTCAACAATATGAAACCTGGTAATTTCTGTTATTCAGTTCCAAAAACCAAAGACCTAAGAAGACAACAAAAGAAACTAGGTTTGGGAACATAATTTTTTTTTTTTGATTCATTTATTATATTTCTACACTGCCCAGTCTGGAGAGGCTGTAGGTGCTAAATAATCTCATAAAATAAAACACCAATAAAAAGGAAAAACAAACAAACACAAGAATATATAATAATTAGTCAAAAGTTAAAAACTTAAAATTAAAAATGTGACAAAAATGTAATGTCTTCATATATTACAAGATGAAGATGAACAGGAAGCAGTCAATAGTTACTTATAGTATGAATGCATTTAGGCTGCATTCACTGACTAAGTAAGTAAAGCAGTCACAGGACACCTGTCTATTTATATTCAACCAGTGGTGGAATTCAATTTTTTTTACTACCGGTTCTGTGGGCATGGCTTATTTGCTGGGCGTAGCTTGTTGTCATATGACTGGGTGGGCGTGGCCAACTCAATGCCACTCACATCAAGGGGAGCCTCACTTGGACCCTCCCCTCCCAGCCATTCCTTGTCACCCAGCCTCAACTTATCTATAGTTCTATAAAAATGTTGTTCACCTTTTTTGACTTTATTATCTGCATACTATAGATGTACTTTCATGGACCACTGAAAGGAGGAAATGGCTCACATGCTTTATTCAACAGTGTGATAGGCAACAGGCTTTTAAGGGGCTGCCACAAAGAAAGTGGGGGGAATGTATTTTCCAAAGAAGCAGAATGCAAACAAGAAGCAATGGATGGAAACTGAACAGAAACAACCTAAAACTAAGGAGAGACTCCCTGACAGTGAGAACAATTAACCAGTGGAACTGCCTGTCTCTAGAAGTTCTGGGTGCTTAAACTCACAAGGGGAAAGCGATATTTGCAGCATCCATGGGGAATCCTTGGAGAAGTTTTGAAAAGACATGCTTCCAAAATGCATTTCTTTTATGTTGCAAACATGCTCCAAGGGTCGATTCACTCCCACCCCCTCTGTCAGACCACACTCTTTCTCACTCCTGACACTTTAACTCACATGGGGAAAGTGATACTTGCAGCGTCCATGCCTTTCTTCCTTTTCCCCGGGGAGAAAGAGGATGTGGGGAACGGAAAGCTAGGAGAGCGATCACAAGTGAGCGACCAGGCGACTGGGTTGGGCGTGTGGCCAGCCAGGGATTGCCACTGGTTCGGCGACCCATGCCAAATAACCACTACCGGTTCGCCCGAATAGGTGCGAACTGGTTCAATAGCACCTTTGCACTCAACACTAGTGGTCTGTACTCAAATATTGTTTTCAGTTGTGGGCAGCACAACTTTTAAGAGAAACACTGCAAAACTGAAGCATGATTAAAGAGCAATTTGCAGAATAGAACAGAAATTAAGGACTCTTTTCCACAGTAACTATGGGAGGGTTTTGCAGTAGGTGTCCTAGTGGACCACTATTTAAGTATGAGCCAGCCATGTGCTGCAGTTGCCAAAAAAGGCAATGCAATCCTAGGCTGCAACAACAGAGGGATCATCAAGATCATGTGAAGTGGGAGATTGGGAAAGAAAGCTACTTTTAGATTTGCAAAATTCTGTTAATGTAACTTTACAATAAAGTAGAACTCGTGCTTCTGAGTGTACTTCTTGTCTGGATTAGCTCACAAGACTGAGATCAGTCTTGTAAGACTGCAAGTATATTTCTCTGCCATCATCATTACAGGAAATGAGGAAGGTCCCTTCTGAGACATTTGCTACACCCCTATTCTTTCTGTGGGCTAAGTTGCCATTTTATCTGACTGTTGCCCTGGCTGTGGCTCTTCCTCCTATCTCCCAAAGTCATTCCCACATATTATTATACACACACACACACACACAAAACAAATACCATACAGATAGTCCTCAATTTACAACAATTCATTTAGTGACCATTCAAAGTTACAAAAGACACTTAAGACTATTTTTCACACTTATGATCATTGCAATATCCCCATGGTCATGTGATCAAAATTCAGATGCTTGGCAACTGACTCATATTTATGACAGTCTCAAGGTCTTGTGATCATATTTTGTGAACTTCTTATTAGCAGTCAAAGGGGAAGCCAGATTTACTTAACAACCGTGTTACTAACTTAACAACTGCAGTGATTCTTTTAACAACTGTGGCAAGAAAGGTCATTAAACGCTGCAAAATTCACTTAAATGTTTCACTTAACAACAGAAATTTTGGACTCAGTTGTGGTCGTAAGTTGAGGACTACTGGAACTGTGCTGATAAGATCACACTTGAAATACTGAGTCCAGTTTTAGTTACCATGATACAGCAAAAGAAGTTGAGATTCTAGAAAGAGTGCAGAGAAGAGCAATAAAAATGATTAGGGGACTGGAAGCTAAGCCATATGAAAAATGTTTGCAGAAACTGGAAATATCTTGTCCAATGAAAAGTAGTGACATGATAGCAATCTTCCAATATTTGAGGGCTGTCACAGAGAGAAAGAGGTCAACCTATTCTCCAAATCACATGACAGCAAAACAAGAAGTAACAGATGAAAGCTTAACAGATAGAGATCCAATCTAAAATTAAGGAGAAATTTCCTATCAATGTGAACAATTAATCAGTAGACTGGTTTAGGGATGCTACAACACTGGAAGATTTTAAGAAGAGATTGAACAGCCATTTGTCTGGAAAAGTATAATGTCTCCTGCTTGAGCAGGGGGTTAGACTAGAAGACCTCCAAGGTTATTTTGTTACTCTGTATTCCTGAGTTGGCTGAAAAGCACATTGATATAAATTGTGCTGTCACTGAGGCATCTGCTTTATCAGCAATAAGGCTGATAAGTGGTGTTACCTGTACAGATTTAATAGTGTGATGGTTCCAGGCCCGTGATGGCAATGTAAACCAAACCTTGGGAGTGGAAAAGGGATGAGTAAATTATTAAGGGGGGGGAGGTTCAGAAAAAAAATATATTACTCAGGCCTGAGAAAAAAATTATAGCACTACCCTGTTTCTCCAACAATATGGCCTCCCCCAATAGGAAGTCCCAGCATGTTTTATAGGCATGAAATGAAATTAAGTCCCTCCCCCCAAATTAAGACCTATATTAAAACATGTGAAATGGGGGGAATGGTGGGGGAGGCTTGTCATTAGGAAGTACTTTTGTTGCACACCCAGATATGGTGCTGCCTGCGTTGACCCCGATACGAAGTGCCCCACCAACGCCGAGGTCAACATCCAAGCCGTCGCCGCCCTCCCGAAGATGCAAGGGGGGGAAATTAAGTCACCCCCGAAAAGACGGCCTAGCCATTTTTTCAGGGCTCAAAAAAAATAAGACCGGCCTTATTATATGAGAAACACGGTAGAAAGAAACTCAAAGAAACTTGACTTTGTTTGGGTTCAGATGGAAGGGAGAGAAGCTGCCAGCTGCTTCGAAACTGACAGGTTTCCAAGGTTCTATTATTATTGTCATGGCAAGCTCAGACTCAGATGAGGAGATTGAGCAGCCTGCTCTAGAGTTACCAGATGAACCGCCGCCTGAGGACCTGGAGGCAGTTGAAGGTGGGGCCATCCAGTAATCAACAGGAGTAGCTACTTTCAGTCTTTCAGATGAGGAGTCTGAGCTGCAGCCTCCACCCAGCAAAAGGGCTCACCAGGCAGAGAAGAGAGAAGATCAAAGGTGCTCTGCAAGGTTCCTCATGAGGAGCCATGCCCTCCTGTAATAAGCAACACCAGCATTGGCTCTAATAGAGCAACAAAAATGTGGAGGAGGAGCTCAGTTGTAGCATCAAAGACATACAGAGCCAGGCACTGCCTGCAGAACAGACCATGAGCTAAAGCTCCAAATTAAGCTAGAGAATAAAGGGACCCTGTTTCCATGCTATGACTTTGAACATCTACTCCTATTTTCAAGGAGTTCATCGGAAATTGCTTTAAATCCTGAATATCATTGGTAGAGAATCAATGGAATTATGGGATGAATTGAAAGAAATCATTAAGGATGAATCAATGTGAAAAGAGACTTGTCAAAAAAAAAAAAAAGAGAGACTTTTCTATGGGATTTCTCAATGGTCAATATTCTTCCAGCTCCTGTTTAACATTTAGTGACATCAGTGTGCTGATGATACCCAGATACTTTGGTCTGTGCTGACCCAATAAGTCCTCCAAAGGCTATGGAAGTCTGGATGGAGAAGAATAGGCTTCAACCTAACGAGACTGAGTCATTATGTGTGGGTGGGGCAAACTTCCTAATACTGGGAATTTTCCATCCTTAGTCATGGATGGGGTTGCACTGCTATGATGAGAAAATCATTGCACAGCCATATTAATTTTATTAATTTCTATCTTCCCTTTGTTAATTTTACAAGTAACTCAGGGCAGCAGCAGACCTTCTTCCTCTTATTTTCCCCACAACACAAACCCTGTGAGGTGAATTGGACTCAGAGAGAATGGCTGGCCCAAAATCACCCAGTTGGCTTTCATGGCTAAGGTGGGATTTGTACTCATGATCTCCCTCTTGTCTTATGCTGTTGCCCATTGTACCCCTCCTGACCAAATGGCACTGGTCATTCATGCTTTGGTCTTGTCTTGTCCTGACTAACGCAATTCATTCTACATGATTTATCTTTGAAGGACATCTGGAAGCTGCAATTGGTTCAGAATGAAGTAGCATAAGCAATCATGTTTATATCTAACTATGCTCATATTATATCCCATCAAATTCTGTACTTGTCAACAATGGTGTCCCCCAAGGCAGTGTTCTAGGACCAATTCTCTTCATACTCTACATAAATGACCTCTGTGATCACCTTAAGAGCAACTGCGTTCTCTTTGCTGATGATGTAAAGCTATTCAACACCACTGACAATACTGCTAAACTTCAAAAAGACCTTGACTATGTATCAGAATGGTCAAACAAATGGCAACTTCAAATCTCAACAAATAAATGCTCTGTCTTACCCAAATAAAATACAAGCTGAATAGTCAAGACCTTGTTGATGATCCAAACTCTGTCAAGGACCTTGGAGTACTCATCTCTAATAATCTAAGTGCTAGAGCCCACTGTAACTACATAGCCAAAAAGGCATTAAAAGTTGCTAACCTAATCCTACATAACTTTTTCTCTGGTAATATCACACTATTAGCTAGAGCATACAAAACATTTGCTAGACCAATTCTTGAATACAGCTCATCAGTCTGGAACCCGCATTACATATCTGATATTAATACTGTTGAGAAAATCCAGAAATATTTCACAAGAAGAGTTCTCCATTCCTCTACTTGTTGCAGAATGTTAAGCCACCAGACTTGAAATTCTCGACCTAGAAAACTTAGAACTACCTCGCCTTCGGTCCGAGCTAAGTATAGGATATAAAATCATACATAGCAATGTCCTACCTGTCAATGAATACTTCAGCTTCAACCATAACAATACTAGAGCACACAATAGATATATACTCAAGGTTAACTGCACCAAACTTGATTGCAGGAAATACGACTTCAGCAACAGAGTGGCCAATGTTTGGAATACTCTACTTGACTCTGTGGTTTCTTCCCCAAACCCCAAAAACTTTAACCTTAGACTGTCTACTATTGACCTCACCCCTTTCCTAAGAGGTCTGTAGGGGGCGTGCATAAGCGCACTAACATGCCTACCATCCCTGTCCTATTGTTTCTTTTTATTTTTCTTATATGTATCCATTTCATGTATTCATAACTATGTTTATACTTATACCTATTATCTTGTAAGCGATTGACAAATCAAATCAAATAAATAAATAAATATTACACCTTTGTTTCACATGCTGCACTGACACCTAGTATGCTTTTGGGTACAATTCAAGTAGTTAAGTGTCACCCATAAAGCCATTCAGAGCACGGGTCTGGATTATTTGAGGGACCACCTGTTTACAATTGTCTCTGCCCATCCTACTCCCATATCTGGCAGGAAAAGGTCAAATCCCATTGTTTCAAGTCCCATCCTTTAGTGAGTGCCATCTTGTGGGATTATTGTGGCCTTTTCTGCTACAGTGCCTGCTTCCTGATATACCAAGCCATTGATATTAGATTACCTCTATCACTGTTAGCCTTAAAAAATGGTTATTCAGGCCTGGCTTATTTTCCCATCTATGAAAAGATAGTTACATTTAGGTGATTGTTTGCTAATTTCCTTGATTGCTACAGTATGTGGTTGTTTTTCTTTTTATGTCACTGTCCATATAGCTTTTACATTTTGTTAGCTACCCAGAATTGTGTTCATGAGATGGCCATCTTAGAAATCAGTTTAAAACCAGACACCCAGAGTCACCTTGCAGGGGAGATGGGTGGTATTTAATTAATAAAATAAATTGAAATAAATACCTGATTATATGATGACTGTACCAAATTTTTTCAAGAAACAGGTTCCCAATGATATCTGATGGTTATTCTTATTTTTTTTAAATAGGAACGGGATACAAAAACAAATCTAATTGTGAAGTACAAGTAATTTCTCTTGTTATTTTCTGTAAATGGGTATTTTAGTATGGATTGGGGCTACTCTGGGAACCATTTTGCCTAGGCCATAATTGGGCTTCACACTATAGCTTGATAGTAAATCACTGCTCTCCAGACACTTAATCCAGCTGGGCTTGACTTGGCAGAAAATTCAGACATGACCAACCAGACTAGAATCTTTATTGGAAACAAAACTAAAGCCCTACATGCAACAGTTGATTGCCTACTACGAAGTACAAAGACTGAGACAGCATTACATAATGGTTCTTCCTAGCCCTGGGTGTTAGTTTCAATTTTTAGAGCAATCCCCCACCCGTTCCAATGCTATTGTATCAATTTGTAAGAATTCCCATTACATGTTTCCATAACTTAAAATACAATCACTTGCCCAAACTGCTTGCCGATTCTAGCTTAACTTATGTTCTGTGACATTTGTTTTGATTTTTTTTACCATCTTTCCCTACAATGCACTTCTGGAGGTTGTAATTTTGAAGTGGAAAATGAGTACAAGGATTAGCTTCTTAAATCTTCTCTCTTATAAAGTTTTTCATGAGTTTCCCCCTCTTTTCTGCTTCTTTTTATCAATCCTAGAGGTATTGCATGCAAGCAATAGTTTAATGCTCTTCATTTCCCTTCTCATTTGACTCTAAAGAGGCTATCCAGACTAAGCTGGATAACTGTTAATTGTAAATTAAGAGGTGAAGATATAGGGATGTTATTTATGCTTGTTTTGATAAGGGTGGGACGTTGCTTTCATAGGTTTTTTTCCTGTTTTTCTTTCTTTCTTTTTTTTTCTTGAGCTTTTTATTCCATTTTTCTTATTTTTACTTTGCACTTTCTTTTATTTCACTTAAGGCTGTTCATAAACATTTACCGGTATTTTAAAAAGAGCAGATAATGAAATAAGCTGGGGAATTGGGTTAATAAGCTAGATTCTTCAAGTGAGGCAGACTTGCTTATCAGAGAAATATAAAAAATATGGAGTTTGGCACTAAAACTACAATGCAGTTCATCATTAGATGGTTATTGGCACCCAACCAAAGTTGGGCACATTACATCTGATCATGAAACAAGAGCTATTCAGCTCTTTACCACGCCCTGCACTGATCTCCATGAACATAAATTTTAGAAACATTCTTCTGAGGGAAAATGGAATAGTTATTTCTTACTTCCCTTCTTCTGGAAAGAAGAAATACTTACTTCTAGCTCTCTATTCAGAATTTTCAACATCACCCCCATAATTCAGCTATTTGACCACCCTTTGTGCCTGTGTCTTCCATGTGCAATCAATACCTCTGCTGAACGATTGAAGGTTTTTTTGAACCTTGATTAATTTTCTGGGGCTCTGGTTAAGTAATAAACCTTGAAAGTCTGAGGAACTGTTGTTCCAGATAAAGTTAATTTCTTGAGTGGACACATAGCCAACCTTTGGCAGGTTTGATGGATTTGCCTGCAGGTCTGTGGTTGCAGGTCTATGGCCACCTTAGTGTAGTTGAATACTACTATCCCGAGATGTCTTCTATGGTTATTCAGCAGCTGCTGATTCTGGAACTGGACCAGCAGATTTTAGAGCGGGTTGGCTGTCATTCCATTAATGCCTAGGTGTACATGCTGGCAAAGCTTCACCAGAAGGTGTGTATCTGCTTCACCCTAGCTCCATTCCAAAACTGCACGTCTGGAAAACTGCAGTGTGTAGGAAAACGGGTCTGGAGAAGGAAAGAAACGTTTTGGTTTCAAAATGAATGGCAAAATATCTCACAAGAATAATAATTTTAAAAAAAGAAAATGGCAGTTCTAATAATCAAATTGCTCATCTTTTTCAAGTGTGGTCATTCTTCCTGATTCTTTATGCCCCATCTTTGAGCAAAGCACAGGCTAGAGGACACTACTCAAAGGAACTCAGAAAATTTAGCTGTTGTTCAGGTCAAAGCTAATGAGGATTGCATAGCAAGATGTATCAATAAAAAGAATCAAATATCACGTTTGTCTGCAAGTATGAACAGCCAAACCCTTACCTGCATTCATTCCAATTTAGAATTGCTGAAGTGGCATGTAGAGTGCTGCTACAATAATTATAGTTTATAACTCTTCTGAATATTAATCTGCTTCCTGGATTTCATCACTTGAAGTTTTGAAAGCTCTATTTTCCACAAGGTGTTTGAAAACAACACAGTTCTCCTAATGCACTATAGCTTTATCTTTATTCTTTAGGGGAGGAGCTTTGGAAAAGAGATTGGATAGCCACCTTTCATGGATGGTTTAATTACAGGGAGTTAGGCTGGGTGATCCATGTGCCCTCAACTCTCCACTTCTGTGATTTTTATTATTCTTTCTTGGAATGTTGTACTTATCATTTATTAATTTATTATTTATTTATTTGACTATGTCAGCTTCCCAACTTCTGCATGACATGCCAAATTAGAGGGGAGAAAACTCATGAAAACAGCTGAAACATTAAATCAGATGGACAGCTACACTAAAACAATTTAATTTAAAAATATACCCAAAACCAACAGAATAAAGCAGGGACTTTAAAGAGATAATAAACATCACCTCTCAGAGGTCAGGGTTTTCAAAGCTTTCCAGAAAGAGGATGCCATCGTTATCTTGGTGTGTGTTTGTGTGTGTGTGCTGTTGTTGTAATTGTGAGGTGTAAATTAGTTGTTTTTTCTCATTCAACTGCAATCAGCAAATACAGGTAGTCCTTGCTTAACAACCCTTTGTTTAATGACCATTCAAAGTTACCACAGTATTGAGCAAATAGTATTTATGACTAGTCCTAGAAGTTAGTCATTGCAGTGCCTGCACAGCGACATGATCAAAATGAAATGCTTAGCAGCCTACTCACATTTATGACCTTGGGAAGTGCTTCAACTCCTTTCCCCACTTATTTCCCCTCTATCTCTGTCATTTTGATTGCTTTGTTTTTTGCCATCCCTGCTGCCTGCCCTGTACTGGGCCTACCACCCTGCTGCTATGTTGCCCCTTGGAGCCCTCAGCTGACCTTTGTTATTTTCTTCCTTTTGCGATTTATTTATGTATGACTTGATCGGATTGGATTTCTATAGCTGCCCATCACAGGTGGCTCACAGTTCAAAACTTAGGTTCCAAAGGTGTTTTTTCAAATGGCAACTAGACTTTCTTTGTTTTTGCATGAAGACTTTTCGCTTCTCATCCAGGAAGCTTCCCCAGTTCTGAATGAACTGCCTTTTGAAAAAGCACATTTGGGACAACCACGACCTGGATGACTGAGAATCTCCATAGACATTCAAAATATATATTACAATTAAAATAAAAAAAAAACATTTTTAAAACAATAAAAAGCATTAAAACAGTAAAAAAAAACATTAAAATGTCTAATTTGAGTGCATATAAAAGCAAGATAACTGGCCTATTAATGATTGTGCCAGGAGTCAGAGCCCTTGGTGCATGTAGTGCCCCAGGCTTCGGAGCATAGCCATGTTTTTAGAGCTTCACAAAAGGCTAACAGGTTGAGGCCTGGTCAGCTAAGAACGGTGGGAAGTGGCAGGGGCAGCAAAGTGCAGGCCAGCAGGGTTCAAGGCAGAGTGTTGGTTCGAGTAATGGGGTAGTGGGGGATATTTTGAGGAATACTATATTTCATTTCAAGAGCAAATGTGGCAAATTTAACAAAGTTACCATGTAATAAAACATCCAGAAAGAGAATTAAATTAAAGATGTTACTGAATCATAAAGCTCATTGGATGATTTTGGCCAGCCATTATCTTTCACTTCAAACACTGAACACCATCTGTGTGCCACCTGGAGTTACATTGTGTGAGTTAGGCAACTATATATATTACATAACAAACACACACAAACAAACAAACAAACCATTTTACAGCTTGCTATTGGGGAGAAATAAAATGACTTCAGAGGAGTCCCTTACACACACTGCCTGAATTTCTGGACAACAGACATAAATGTGCTGTAAATACATAAGGAGGTTTCTATTTGCAAAATAGAATGACAAAATAGATGAACAAAAAAATTGTAGGGCCACCGAAACATATAAAATTATACAAATTTGAAGCAGGATCAGCCCAGTACCTCAAAATCCTATTTTTTTTAAAAAAAAAAAATGCAAGTATTTTTGCATTCTAAATTTTCTTGCACAAATTGTAAGTGGACTGAATAATTTTAGACACTCACATTTTTTTCAATTTTTCATTTCATAAGAAAATTTCATCTTTTACACGTATTAAACTCCTGCAATCACACTAAGCAGTATTTTGCTTATTATTTTATTTTGCATGCAAACATATGCACATGGGTCGAAACAGAGACACATACAGATATTTTGATTAGAATCAGAGCAACCATTTCTCTTGCCCTGTTTCTGGAGAACTGACTTGCAAAATGTGATCAACATCTAAAAATACTGCAGCCTTGTTTCACAAAATGTAGAATTAAATAAATTCTCACTATGAACCAGACTGTTTTTAAAAGTCATGACAAGCTTCCTCTTGGCACAGATTGAGTTGAAGAGAGATGCTTGCTGAAAATTCAAATGCAGAAAGCAGCCTTAAAAAGCCTCTGGACCATAAATCACAAAGCAAATATAAATAAGGATACTTATTCTCTGGCAAAATAATATAGTACCTGAAGGAAAGGAAGGGAATGGAAATACTTCTTCAGGAGGGGAATAATTTTTTGAGAAGATAAAGGAGCACCTGGAGTCCTCCCATTAAAATAATAGAGGGCTTATGGCTGCCAATACTTGCCTGATTGTTAATCAATACAGAATTAATTAGATTGATTTCTAGCAAAGAGAAATACTGCAAAGTTAGCCAGCATTTTGAATTGTGTTAGGCTAAAACATGTTAACTGCGCAATATTCTTTGTTAATTTTCTGTTTTTAACTATACAGCAGGAGGGATTTTTATGTATACCTACTTAATTACTTACTTGTTTGTCTGAGTTGCAATTTATCAGTTATAATAGTCTTTCCCTTGATGGGTGATTTGATTTTAAAATTTTATTGCAGCTTTGAAATTTTACATACTGCATTTTATTCTTGTTGATCATTCCAGCAAACTATTCTTAGCCTATGCACATTTTATTTATAAATTTGATATTTCAAAATTTTTCATAAGTATTTTTTCTTTTTATGTTTTTCTTTCTTCTTTTTTTGTATTTCATTTTTTTAACAATATTTTAAATTTTTTAATTCTAATGTTTCAATCTTTATTTTAAAACTAAAGGCTTTCATGTTACAAGTTATTAAAAAAATAAAAGAATTATGATGACAGAGAAAGTTAACTAGTGCCAACAAAGAAAAATAGGACACAAGAAATCTAAGCCTTTTAATTTCTCACCCAAAAAAGCATCAGGTTCTATTAAGCAATTAACATATTTACCTTTAATGGGGCTGAATATTTCTGATTCAAATAATAACTAGAGCCTAAAATGATGTGTGCCTACAGTCTAGAGGGCAGCCATCAATCCCCATCTTGACTGCAGATGTCCCTGAATGGAACAAAATCGGGCATTTTGCTCTGGAAGATTCAAAACAAAATGCAGATGGAATAAAATTCAGCTAGCATCCATTGCTTCCTCGCCAAACATTCTTGGTGGGAATAATAAGGGAGTTGACTCACATTAGCTGTGATCTATGAGCCCTTTTTAAAATACCAGACTCCCCCCTACATTTTCTGGAAACCGATTGGGACAGGTTTGTTACACTAAATCAGGGATGGGAACTATGGCCCTTTTATGACTTGGCAACTTAACTTCCAGAATTTCATGCTGGCTCAGGAATTCTGGGAGTTGAAGTCTGCAAGTCATAAAAGGGACATAGTTCCCCAGCCCTCATTAAATGCAAGACTGATTTTCCCAGGTTGCTCTGGGACAGTTTATTCAACATAAAGATTTATGATTTGCAGTCTTTGGTGCTGATGTCTTTGTTGCCGCTGAAATTTCATATTATTTACTCCAGAGGACATAATGGGGATCCTAAGACAAGAAGGTGAAGAAAATAAATGAAATTGGCACTGCCAATTTCCTTTAGAATAAAGAACTTGAATGCAAATTTCTACAAATCAGTTATTGTTTTAATGAGTATGAACCTAGTCTTTCTCCCCCCCCCTTTTATAATCCACTTAATCCTAAAAAAATAAATCAGGATGTCTTAGAACATCTGAAGCCCCATTTCTATTGCGATGGATATTCTCAAAATAGTTCAGGGGAGAAGTAGTATGCAGAAGTTAGTGGGGAAGTTTCCTCATTCTCATGGACAAACCACATCTTGTAGAGACTTGAGCTGGCTAGGTACTGGTATTATGGGCTGGATTAATGAGTCAAGACTTTAAATCAAAGAACCAGGATGCAATAGGTTCTGACCATGCAACTCAGGAACCAGGAGGCTCTCAGCTAGGTGCTGGTAAGAATTAGAAGGAGCAGGATCTACTGAAAAGATGAGCTTACAGTCCTGGAACAGTCAAGGGAGCAGTCACCTGTTACAGAAGCTGATTCAGAGCCAAAGCTGGAAAGATCCTCAGCCCTTGCATCTGTATAAAAATTAAATGAGTAGAACAAAGTGTTCAATGAGGTCCCTCAGAAGAGGCATGGCTTTGGAAAATAGGCATGCCTGAACCAGTGCTATAAAAGATCTTATGAGTCAGACTTCTGTTGGCAAACAACTTTTCAACCTTGCATCTACTTGAATGTATGGGGGGCTTTTTCATACCTGGGTGACCCCTGAATTGGTAAAATTACTCTTAACCACCATTCTTGGATTTGTCTACAAAGAACCTTACCTTTTGAAATAAGCTTGTTTGTTTTCTTTGAACATTTGAACAATGCTTGCATTGTTGTAAGAACCAAGATATTTTATTGAAGTCTAACCTTAATTGTTGGCATTAGATCAAATTGGTTGCTAGCTACCATGAAATAAGTTCCATCTTACATCAGTAGGGAGTACTGTAGTTGCTAGCTGAAATTGAACAACAAAAAGAACATCGTCCAGGGGTGTCAAACTTGATTTCATTGTGGGCTGCATCAGGATTGTGTTTGACCTCGGGGGGAGGGGGGCAGCTTGACGTCACTCAAGTCAGGGGCACCTGTGTGGCCAAATTCCCTCAGACCCTCCCTCTCTTTGTAATGTTCCTTCTGTTCTTCCTTCCCTTTTCATTCTTCTTTCTTCCCCTTTCCTTTTTTCTTCCTTGTTCTCTTTCCAACTTTCCTTCTTTGTCTTTCCTTTCACCTTTCCTGTCCCTTCTTGGATGCTCAAATGCAAAATGGGAAACATTTCTCCTTTTCTTTTTAAGTTTGTTTTGCTAGCACTCTGCCAGTGAAAACAGAGCCTGGGAAGGCTGTGCGCTGAGCCCCTTGAACTCCGTTTTCACTGGCAGAGGCATCATAGGCTAATCCTTCATGGTTTTCAGGGTGGCCCAACGGGATAGATCTAAGCACCCTGTGGGTGGGATTTGGCCCATGGCCCTTGTGTTTGACATGCCTGATCTAGCCAAACTGACAATATAGGCTATGATACCATGTCCTAACTGTACTTCAGAAATTTGATTATACTTTTGGCCAGAGTCCTGCTTTAAAATAAAAAAAAAGTCAGTGCAATCTATCTATGAGTCTTAACCTTGCAGTCTTCACAGTATGTCCCTGACTTCTCATCAAGAATGGAACTAGCACAGATGGGCTACTTTCAGGAGGCACGTAGATGGAACTTACTTCTTTCTCTATTTTCCACATTTTTGAACTGCCCATCTCCCTCAAAAGAGGAATTCTGGTTGGTTGTACAATAAAACATTAAAATATAAAAACAGTATATAAAAGTTAAGGTTTTAAAATTAAAATTTTACAAGGAGGCAAGGATATAATTAAACGCTGTTTAAATTAGTTAAAAGTTGAAGGAAAGTCTCTCAGCGCATCAGCCAGCCCCAAGGTTGTGTGTTCCTCTGCGTTCCACAAGCAAGGCCACACAGCCATGTTTTAATTCTTTTTCAGAAGTCCAGGAGCGTCTAGGCCTGCCTCACCTCGCAGGGTGGGGACAATGGCTCTCTTCCTAGACCCCACACCATTGCTAACCAAACTGGTTGTTAAGTGAGTTGCTCCAGATTTCATGTTCTTTTCTGTCATGGTTACTGCAATTATTAAGTGCACCATGCAGTCTTTCAGTGAATCTGGCTTCTGCCTATTCTTTGCTTGTCAGAAGCTGCCTAAGAAAGTCACAAAGGGCTATATAATACATGAAGCTCAACTGGGACATCCGTGTAGTATAGGTTTGAAGCTGTTCCCATCATAGAGTCACAATGCTGTTCAGAATCTTGCCCCCTCCCATCTTCTTCTTCTTTCTTGACTGATGATTGGGGCTTTATGGATGACACTGTTGGATGCAGTGGTCGATCCTTCCTCATCACCATCACTGCTATGCAGTGAGAAGACACTTGAGTCCCTGGACATGCGGTGTTGTGTGGATGAGATGACCTCTGTATTCAATGTTGACTCCAAAGAGTTTTGCTCTACAGGAGCTGGAATGACATCCTCAGGCTGCAATGATATAGTTTATGCAAATGATTGTCTGAACAGACATATACATGATTACATACATTCCCCTTACATACATTCCACTTAACATTATGTATGTAGTCATGTATATGTCTGTTCAGACAATCATTTTAAACACACCAACAAAACTAACATGAAGACCATACAGCACTGTTCACACTAGATTAAGAAAACTTTGGTTTGAGTTTGCCTATGCATGCCTGGGTCAGAACAGAGGTGATTACTGTTGATTCCAAAGCTCCACATGTGAAAAGAGTATGTTGTGGGTCAAATCAACGTGCCCAGGTTTTTTACATATATAACAATGGTCTGAAATACAGGTAGTCGTTGACTTTCAAGGGTTCACTTAGTGACTGTTCAAAGTTACAACACTGAAAAAAGTGACTTATGAGTGACCATTTTTCACACTTATGACTGCTGTAGCATCCCCAGGGATACCTGATTGAAATTCTGATGCTTGGCTAGTGACTCACATTTACAATGGCGGCCGTGTCTTGTGATCCCCTTTTGCGACCTTCTGACAAGCAAAAGTCAATGGGGAAACCTGATTCACTTTACAACCATGCTACTAATTTAACAACTACAGTGATTCACTTAACAAATGTGGCAAGAAAATGTAAATGTAAAATGAGGCAAAACTCACTTAACAAATGTCTCACTTAGCAACATAAATATTGGGTTCAATTGTGGTCGTTGAGAACTACCTGTATAGTTTTCTTACCTCAGGTGCAGCACCGTTGAAGTTGGTTTGGGTTCCCCAATGTTTTATAAATCCTTCCAGCCTGATAGCATTACATACTGGACAGGAATTGTCTGTCCTTCTGAACCCAGGGTCCCTGCTCTTTGATTTCATGTTCGTTTTGTTTTGTTTTGTTTTTAAGCTTGACACACTTGTCTGGTGGTGGCTTCCACTTTTCTTTACGGCTGTCTGGATCTTCCTCCGAAGCTCTTCTAATTTCTCTCCCCGAATTGGTTTTTACGTCCGAGTTTTCGTAGGTTTTTATAAGCTCTTACATTGTGAAATTTTGGTATATACCTCCTCACTTCGTTGGCAAGTCTCTTCTCTAGGGAGCAGAAGTATCTGAACCCGAAACATTCCGAGCCGCTAAGCCGCAATGAAATCACGAGGAGGAAGCCGGGTAGCCTCCTCGCCGGGCTTGCAACAAAACGCAAGTTACGCGGCGAACGCAACGCTACATCGGAGCAACCAATACACTCAAGGCCTGCACCCCTCTCCTCTCCTCTCCCCCCCAGTCCTCCCATCTCTCAGAAGCCTGGAGAGCACGCTCCCTCCTTTCTTCCTTCTTTCTGCAAATCACAGGCTTCGGACGCTTGATTGACACATGGGCTCAACCAGCCGCGTTTCGCCCGATGGCCTTGTCACGTGAGCCCTGGGTTCGACTCGGGAGCTCTTGTCGGTTCTCCTGGCCGGGGATTGCCGCTTCCCTCTTCGGCCGTCAGCCGCGCGTCGGGCGGTAGGTAAACCAGTTGGAAAAGCTGGAGAGGAAGGCGCCCTTTTCGTGGCTTGCTGGGTGAGGAAGTGGCGGCGGGAATCCTTCTCTGCCCGGCCCGGTCGCCTGCCTTTTGCAAGCTGGGGGTGGGTATAGAAGAAGCGTCCGCATCTCAAGCCAGGCGCTTCTTCGCTTTGCAAGCCAGGGTGGAGGCGGCGGGGGGAGGGGACTCTTCGTAGCAACTTCCCCCCGCCTCATCACCAAACTGCGGCGGGGCAGAGTGGCCCGGCGAGACTGGAGCCCGAGGTGCCCCGGTTTGGGCCTGGCCCACGCTTGCGGGCGATCTGATACGGATCGATATTGCATTTAATGCCTTTAAATCATTAGCATTGCTGGGCCGCGCAACTTGCCTGATTGAGGCCATCCTCAATTAGCAGCTGATGGGATGTGTGTTTGTGGGATCCTATCCTCCAACTCCAAGCTTACTCAGCCTCCCGTTCTGGCTGATTTGCCATTAAGCGGAGAGCTTTTAATTCGTTGTTCAGGCATGTTAAGTGTCTGTTTGTATATATACTGTTGTACGTTTCGGACAGAGTATTAACCTGCCTTTTGGAGGAGAACAGCCCTAAATCCTTTATTGCCTCTTGGGCAGAACTAAACTTCTGAATGAGGAAATGCGCTTTGTCAGCTTAACCCTATTATGCTAATATGGAGAGTGTACCAAGTCAGCACCTGTGGCATCCTGATAAGTTTCCTAGCAAGAGGAGGTAGGAAACATTTGTGATGGCTGTTGTTGGATTATTCTTTATGTGTGTTTGTTTTTGTTTTGTTTAGTTGTGTGGCCTTTCCTTGCCCCCATCCAAAGAGATGCCGAATGCAGATGGTAAAAAACTATTGCCTGTCTTTGCTCAGGAGGCCTGCCGCTGTCTTCTCTCCATTGAAAAACAGGTAGCTGGGATTGCCAGGCACATTTTCCTATAAAGTTGTTGAGAAGCAGCGTCTTTTGAGAATTAGCAAAGTGAGCAGGCAGCTTTCTGGCCCTTAATGCCTCATGTTTGATGGGCTGAACATACAGCAGGGTGGGCTAACTGTTTTGACTTGCTGTAGTTTATCAGAAACCCCATAGACAATATTTGGCAGTTTCTGTAGCAGAAACGGAACTGACTTGTTATTGACATCCTTTCTCTTTGTTTAGTGCTGCTTTTTGCCAGCTGCCTATTGTCTATGTCTGTACTTGTTGAGTATTCTTGGGGGATTTTATGAGGTCTTATCAACATGTTGCCACAGCACATTAGTTCCGTTTGTCATCCTTACTCGTTTTTAATTTTTAAAGAGAGTTGCAGATGGACCTTGTTTGTAACAAAAAAAAGGGGCTGTGTGTAACTCTGAACATTATATTTTTCTGTTCTTCAGCAAGCCAGATTAACTCTCTTGGGGCCTGAGCAGTGTTCCCCAACAAGGGGCTTCACTGGTTCCTTTGCCAGAGAATGCTCACTTTTGTACAGCTGATTACACCATTGATCATTCACTGCTTCTATTCCTTTAAATGAAATCCACACAGTGGTCTCTTCAAAAGGCATAGATTTTCTTTTTATGACCCTGATCACAACACCAAGTTCAGGATAAGTTAAAAGAAAGGAACAGTAGGAATAAAACCCCAGAAACTACAGTGGCTTCTCAGAACTGGAACTTTATTACAGAATCTCTTGTGTACAGCATGCCTAATTGCTGTCAGTTTCTAGTCACCAGAGGATTTCCAGTGCCTAATTGCTATCATTTAAACAGTTCAGAAATCACCAGAGTATTTCCACAGCTGTCTTAATAGATGCCCATCTTCTTGTAAGATATACCATGCATTTCAGTAACAGTTCAAGTTTCAAATTGATTGATGTTTAAAAAAAACATATTTTCATTTTTCTTTTTTAAAAAAAATCCAAGGTTTTTTCCCTGTTTAACCAAATGATTGGCCCTTGTGAACGAAAGAAGTTTGGCTCAAAGGACTTCCTTTGTTAATGCCACTGACTGTTTTGTCTTTTAAGTGTTATCCCCATGGCATGAAAATTGGTTCAAATTAAAAGGCTGTTAATAATGTGCATCATATGGGATTTAAATATAATTTTAAAATTATCCAATTATTCTCTGTGTTTGCCTTCATTTCTCTGATAAGCTGGCATCAACTGATGTTCTATAATTTTTCTTATAGGTCTAAGAAAAGTCACTTCCTTGGATTAAAAAGAATTTATCCATTGCTGCAGTTGCAGAGTCATTTTTTTGTCAGAGAATCAGCAGTTTTGTTCTAAAAATTGCTTTAAAACTTGTCAAATGACCTCAATGGCCAGTCTGTTCTCTTTTACTAGCCCAGCTGTAAAGCGCTTGTTGGGCTGGAAACAAGGCGATGAAGAAGAAAAATGGGCAGAAAAAGCAGTTGATGCTTTGGTAAAAAAACTAAAGAAGAAAAAAGGAGCCATGGAGGAACTGGAAAAGGCACTAAGTACTCCTGGACAACCCAGCAAATGTGTTACAATTCCTCGTTCATTAGATGGGCGACTTCAAGTGTCACACCGCAAAGGCCTTCCCCATGTGATTTACTGCCGTGTGTGGCGTTGGCCTGATTTGCAAAGTCATCATGAGTTGAAGCCATTGGACATTTGTGAATTTCCTTTTGGATCTAAACAGAAAGAAGTTTGTATCAATCCATACCATTACAAAAGGGTGGAGAGCCCAGGTGTGTTTCAATGCCTTTACCCACCCAAAATAGTTGACTTGCTGCAAAATAGCAAATTGAAAATGGGAGGGACAAATTGGTACATGGGAATTGCATCTGGGAACATTGATACTTTGTAGACCAGAATCATACATTATTACATCAACCCTTGGTTTGCTTTTACCATAAATTGTTGAGCATCCTCTTAATAGCCAGATCCATAGATGATACATAGTCTACAAACCATGCTGATACAGCTATTGCTTTAAACCAAAACAGAACTCCATAATGGCATAATGAAGTATATGAACCCTGCTTTTGATTGTTTCCTCCCTGAATTTTATGCTATTTGAAACTATTGGTGATAAACAATATCAATTGATTTGATAATTGTATTGTTAAATAAGATAAATTTTCATAGCAATCTTTTCATCTTTTTTCAATTATAATTGAAAATCTGGAAAATGTTTCCTGAAATATTTTTTTTCACATGTTCTATTATTTAACATCACAGTTGTTCATCTTATGCAGTTGTCTTAGTTAATGCAGAAAAGCTGTACAATTTTAAATTGCTAATGGATTGGTCACTCATAATCTTCATAGGGTTTGCACATTTTCAAATCCAAGACCTTTAGTGGGGAACCTGGATAGAATTTAAGAAAAATGGGGAGAGCCCAGGGCAAAACCTCTTGATTCAGTTTAAATATTAGTAGTCATAATTCTCATGCTTTTAATGATTTTTACTTTTGTTACATTAAAAGTTATAATTGAGCAACAATTTCAGGAGGAAATCTGGGGGCCTCAAGACTCTGGAGCAACACCTGGCCTTGGCACTCAAGTTGTACATTTCGGTAGTAACTCTTCCAAGTAGAGAAACAATAAGTTTCTGGCATATGCTTCTTTCTTTGTACTTTTACTCCTCAAGAGTTAATTATGACCTGTGTAAATCTTCAACCCTATTTTAATATGTTTTCTTTTCTTTTTCAGTTTTACCTCCAGTCTTGGTGCCAAGGCACAGTGAATTTAACCCACAGCATAGCCTTTTGGTTCAGTTTAGAAACTTAACTCACAATGAACCACATATGCCACACAATGCTACCTTTCCAGATTCATTCCAACAGCCCAATAGCACTCCATTTCCCATGTCTCCAAATAGTCCATACCCACCATCTCCAGGTGGCAGTACTTATCCAAGTTCTCCAGCTAGTTCTGGACCATCTAGCCCATTTCAACTACCAGGTAAGGACTATTTGTATGACAAATGTTGAAAAGTAGAACTTGTATTATAAAACCAGAGGAAATTAGAATTACATTTAGTTTATGCTATATTTGTACTCAAGTTGATTAAGTAGACATTGATTGAGGGAGCGTAGCAAAGAGAAAGGAGAGGAAGAAAAGGTTGTAGAGGTTCAGAGACTAAATCGAAAGCAGATAATAGTGGCAGCAATAACTATGTAGTAAAATAAGTTTCAAAATGAGAAACCTTTTATAATTAATCCTAAAACTCATTAATATCAAGGAAACAGCTTTTAAGTTAATATATCAGATTGAGAATCTGCTGGTGCTTTCTAATCCCAAGAAAATGAAATAGATGAAGCAAGATAGATTGTGACATAAATGACTGGCAAAGGAAGCGAATGAGGCCCATAGAAACCTCAACTGAGAATGAAAATGTTTTCATGATAGAAAATTGTTAGATTCCAACAAAAATAGAAAGAGATAGAAAATGACAGAAAATACAAGTTGTGATTATAGTTGAAAAAAACTGGATAGTTCAAGGTAAATGTACTAATACTGCTCAAGTATTCTTTCTTTTTTTCATTTGTAGCCGACACACCACCACCTGCATATATGCCTCCTGAAGACCAAATGGGTCAAGATACTTCACAGTCTATGGATACAAGCAATAGTATAATTCCTCAGATCATGCCCAATATTTCGAGCAGAGGTGAGTTAAACTTGTGACTTTATAAACTTGTTAACATTTTGAAACTTTCTGATAATTTGCCATTATAATATGAAGAAAGAAGATAAATTATTGTCACAGCTTTTATTTAGTTTGTGAAGTGCAGCATCTCACACTGTCTTGTCTACATGGGGTGAGATTGTTACATTTAAGAATTTGGTCATTAGAGATACAGAGAATTTGTTGACTAGAAAGAGGAACATAATGTCATCTAATCAGCATTTTATCCTTTCATCCGAATCATGGGTTCAAAAAGAGTGAGGGAAATAGAGACCTGAAGTATTTTGTTTTAAAAGCAAGTTGCAGTTAAATAGAATTTAAGGGATAATTTTGAGGGTTTCACACTGTTAATTCCCATATATAAGAAGTTGAAACTGCATTCCAGGCCATTTGTTTCTGTGCTGCAAACTGCTGATAAGAGAAGGTTCAAGGCTATGCCAAGGAGAATAACTACTTGGAATTTGGAAAAGGATAAGATAAAATATCGTTCATTTGCTGTAATTGTAGTAGCATTGGAACTTTGTTTTAATGGATATCATTTATAGGCCTGTTCTTCAACAGAGTAGCTAACTTCTGTTGAATGATTCAACGTATATTAAGCATGCCAGCTGTGCAAAGTAGCATTAATTCTGTATTATTGTTATTTGTAAGTGAAAATCTTTAGAAAAAATATTTCTTACACAATTTGAATTTTAGCTAAAGAAATAAGTTCTCTTAAAACATTTCAGAAGATTTGCTGCTGTTCTTTCAATTAATATATTTATACCTCACTAATTAATTCAGGATCCTGGAGTAATATTTACTGTCTATAGTCTGCTGTTAATGGTGCGACCTGTTGGGGAGATTTCTGCAGGAATATAACTGAAGTTCTTTAGCAATAAGAAAAATGCATAAATGCTTAATACTGTAGGCAAGAGACTGTAAATGCTCGAATTATTACAGGTATTTCATGTTTGTTCATAGATGTTCATCCTGTGGCCTATGAAGAACCCAAACACTGGTGTTCCATAGTGTATTATGAACTAAACAATCGTGTTGGGGAGGCTTTTCATGCATCTTCTACCAGTATCTTAGTGGATGGGTTTACAGATCCTTCTAACAACAAAAACAGGTTCTGCTTAGGTTTGCTCTCCAATGTTAATCGTAACTCAACAATTGAGAACACTCGGAGACACATCGGAAAAGGTAATCCTGAAGTATGCTTATATAATTGTAAATAGACTGTGTTTGCAATTTGGATAAATTAAATGTAATTATACAGTTTTGATAATATGCCACATAAAAAAATATTGTAAATCTGAACAATTCAGCTTGAAAACAAAGAAACAAACTTTGTAAATGAAACATTGAATCAAAACATTTCTATTAAGACCTTTATCACTAAAGATTTAATGGTAAACAAATAGTTAATTATTTTGTAATCTCTTGTACTATTTGTACAGATCTCCTGACTCTCATAACAAGTCATACTGAAACTAAAACAAAAGTTAAGAGCTGAAGGGGACAGTGATAGCTAAACATGACAGGTTATTTTTCTGGTTTGAAAGACATTGCATACTCCCTAAAATATCCTTGAATATAATTGTGATACACAGGGTGATTTGGCAGAATGCAGCCCAAATCAAGGTATAGCATCTTCTGAAAAAAATCAGTTTGTAGTCTTTAGATCAGGGGTGTCCAACCTTGGCAATTTTAAGACTTGTGGACTTCAACTCCCAGAGTTCCTCAACCAGCTGGCTGAGGAACTCTGGGAGTTGAAGTCCACAACTCTTAAAGTTGCCAAGGTTGGACACCCCTGCTTTAGATGCTTCTGGATTTAGCTTTGCACGTAGAATTTTAGGAGACAGCATTGTTTAATGTCAGTTGGCTTGTTACCTGTATCATTTCCCGATAAGAGCAGATACACAATATGGATTAATTTTAGATTGGATTTTATTACTATGTACTTTCCTTGGAACTATCTTGGAAAAGCTTTTCAAAACAGCATTGGGTAGCGGTGAGCAATAATGGATGTTAACTGGCAGTATTCTATAAAGACTTGTTCTACAAGTCATGCAAGTTCTTTCCAGATACAATTCAAAGTGTTGGTGATGACTTAAAATCCTAAAATCCATCTCCCATACCAGCATGCCTGCACACTAAGCCCAATTGATGAGACAAGAAAAAAATACTTTATCATTTATTGAATAATTCTATCATGTACTGAGTGAAGGGAGATGAGGACATCTAGTGGTTAAGATATTTGGTGTTTGAAATGATATACTTGACATATTTAAACAACTGGAAACAATTGGAATCCTTTCAAATACAAATTTGGCTAGGGTTCCTAACAGCTGAATGGAAGAGGCTATAATCATTTTTTTCAAGTTAACTGTGTTAAATATTTGGGATTTTTCTCCTTCCCCTAGGCGTTCATCTGTATTATGTTGGTGGGGAAGTCTATGCAGAATGCCTGAGTGACAGCAGCATATTCGTACAAAGTAGGAATTGTAATTATCATCATGGATTTCACCCTACAACTGTATGCAAGATTCCCAGTGGCTGTAGTCTTAAAATTTTTAACAATCAGGAATTTGCTCAGCTTCTAGCTCAATCAGTCAATCATGGATTTGAGGCAGTATATGAGCTCACCAAAATGTGCACAATTCGAATGAGTTTTGTAAAGGTAAGACATGGTAATATTCGTTATTTACAATATTGTATCTGCTTGAAATATATCTGGAATATATTACAAAAGACTGCAATTTTAACATATAACAGATTTTGGCAATTTTGCTATGTTTAATGAGCAAATCCTCAGAGTTAATTCAGCATTTCAGATTTATTATTCTTTGTTGTTGTGAATAAGTTAGAAGGATGTATAGATAGTAGGATAGATGCCTAAATATATACATAACAATGTATGGATAGTTGGCTATTTATTCATTTTCAGGATGAAATAAGGATGAAGATTACCCACTTCTTTCTATTGACCTAATAAATAGTATTATTTCCTCCCTCACAGAAAAATGGGGTGGGAATATACCTATTTAGGGGATAATTAATCACAATTCCAGTACAATTTATGAGTGGTCAGTGATTATTGCAGTTTCTGCCAAGTTGTAGCTTTGCATCATATCATGTGCCCATCATAAGAAAAAATATTATAAATTGTGTTCCAACAAAACTAGGAGACATTAGGGATTGATGGTTTAAATGACATGTTTTGGTTGAATGGGATGGAGATAAGCATTACATTTTTCAAACCAAATCATTTTTTAAAAATGGAAATTGTTGTATTAATCAGTTGTTCCAGTGTATAATTCTAATCCAGTTAAATTCATATCATTCTTTATAGGGATGGGGAGCAGAATACCACCGACAAGATGTTACAAGCACCCCGTGTTGGATAGAAATCCATCTTCATGGGCCTCTTCAGTGGCTGGATAAAGTACTTACCCAAATGGGCTCCCCACTTAATCCTATTTCTTCTGTTTCATAGTGCCAAAGTATTTCTTCAGCAACCACAATTTTAGTGACCATTTTCTAATTTTCCAGAAGCTTCCAGTGTGGATTCTGTAGGAATACATCATAAGTTAGCTTTCTTCTACAAATGACCAATTCCATTGTTTTAACATCGTTTTCCCTTTCATTTCATATTAAGACTGTTCAATTTGGAAGAAAACTGAAAAATGCAGAAACTGTTTTACCTGAGCTATACATATTTGAACAACTTTTGATTCCACTGGAAGTATTTTAACACGTTTTCTGAGGACATTCTTGAATGACTTTACACAATGAATAACAAACACTATCTCATTTGCTAAATCTATATAGCTCCAATTTACCATCAGTTTTTAATATTACTATATGGTTGTATGGATGATCTAAACCTACAGAGAGCTAGCTTTATTTTACCTAAGATTTCCTTTAGCTTAAATATGACCTCAATGTGTACATGTTGACAAGCATCTGTTACAGATAGTGATAACAAAATACATTAGAGCAGGCTCTCCTTTAGTTACTTTCATCACAGTTCAGTGTTGCCTTCATAATTTAGTTCTGTACTCAGATCAAAGTCCAGGGAAATTCAGATGAATGTGTGTAGGATTGGTGCTTAACAGATGTTTTATCCAGGGTATGCACTGTTTGAGGCAGTTAACATTTATTTGAATACAAAATACAAAAGTGCTGTATATTACATTGCAAGAATGTGCATTGTGCTTTATATTTTATTTTGCATTTTGATAGAAAATAGTCTGGAAGCTTCCTAAGAATTTCCATTTGCTAATTTTCAATATTTTTTTCTTTAAATATTACTTCTGTTTTGGGGAGATTTAAATTTTATCTAGTAAGTGTTGTAAAACGCTTTTTTTTTTTTTTTGCTCAGGAAGCTCCTTTCATAATGATTTATGAGAATATTGTCATGTGGGTGACTGGAAGTTGTATGATGTACAATAAACTTTTTTTTTATTGGCAAGGGCTACATTCTTTCAGGAGTAATCTCATGGAGGCTATGCACACGGATTGGTGGTTGACATAGCAAATTGTCTCTTGCTATCAAACCCCCCCTCCCCTTTTAACATCCTTATCTTTCTTGTCTTCTCTACCTTCCCTTTACAAATAGGCTAATGATTCCTGCTAAAGGCATATATTGAAAACATGAAGCAGATTTTTAAATTTAGGATGTACAGTATACCTTTGTTATATTGTTCACGAACCTTAATCATACACAATTTCTTGTATAATGTAATGAGCTGGCAATCTTAACATCTGGATCATATTTAGAATTGTTTTGACTAAGCCAATGGAAAGATGATGAATGGTTTGTCAGAGGGATACAGGTGTGTATTAAGCATTATTTGTCTCCATTCAGGAATATTTTGATTCTTTGGACTAAAGAAACAATATATTAGAGTCAACAGCCATTACAAGTTAAAGTAAAGTTTAATTTAAATTGAAATGGAGATGAAATTTCCCTAAATTTGTTTGTCTGATGCTCATCTATGCAGTCAGTAATTGGTTGAAACTTTGCCTTTAAATATATAATCTTTCCTTGAAATTTCAGTTTTCAATGGTAAATTGTTTAAGGCTTTCACCCCTCTAAAAATACTTACAGTTTTAATTTCTTTCCTTGGACATGGAAGGCAATATGTGTCAGAAGTAGCTCTTGGATATTTTTTTTTAAGTTTTTATTTTGCCCCTTCAATGCTAGGAATTAAAAGGGAACTTCTTACAACAAAGTATGAAATTTTGCATGGATTCCATCCAAGCTATCTGAGATCAAAAAGAGAATTTTAGTCAGTGTGAGTATGAGGAGAACCTTCTACACTCTTTATAAGTGGTTGTATCCTTCATTCTTATGTTAGAATAATCAAGAACATATGCAGATCCATAGTATATGTTGGCACAAGGCAGGTATCTTTTAACCAATTTTGACTGAGAGTTCTTGCCTTACAACAAGCTTATCTTAATATGATGTTTGGTTAAATTTGGTAATCCTAAAATTCTATATGGAGGAGAATGTCTTACAGAAATAACTTTGTATAAAATGAGGGAGAAGAAGTTAGATTGGGAAGACCCATGCTGGGTCAAATTAAAGGCCTCTTCTGTTTGTGTTTTAAACAACTCAACATTAAAAGGCAAGTTGTCCTTTTGTTTTTACTTAAGATATCTAGTCACCACAATTAGTGCCGTTGGTGTCCTTTTAGAATTTGTCTAAACTCTAGCTATTTATAGTTGTGAATCTCATAATTTTATCTGCCTTCTTTGTAATACTTGATCTTTTCTGATTCAACTTCAGTTCATGACCTCATATTCTACTAAGAAAAGGTTTGATACAGTGATCAGAAGTGCTAGACAAAGTGTGGCAATGTTAACATGTTGGCAATTTAATTCTGTTCATTTAATAATATACCCAGCATGGAATTTGCTTTTTCAAGGTAGTTATCCTTTTTTGTTTGACATATCCATTGCAATCCCAAGAAACTAATTATTCCCAACTCACATGATACGCTAATTATTTCAGGGCACTTCTTAAGTTGAATGAGTGTGTATTTGGAGTCCCTGAATTGAATACAAGTTCTTCAGTTTTTGAGAAATTAATAGTTAATATGGGAAAATAGAAGATATGAGACTAAAGTTGGCTTGTTTGCAATGTAAAAAAACGTTCAGTCACGTGGCAAGGAGATTAGTGTACTGTTGCCATTTAAATACTTGTAATCTTGTTGATAATTTTTGCGGTATTTGAAATATCACATCCTTGTGTATTCAGTGCCGATGCCTAGAAGACTAGCTCTAAATTCTAGGAAAATGTTTTATTAATTTTAACATTACAGTTAACAGTTTTAAACTTGAGATTCCTGAACAGAGAAGGTGCAATTTCTAATGCATGGTGGTATTATCTTAAAAATGTAAGAATAGAGCACTGTAAAGTTAAGGCCTATCTTGACCATCATTCTATAGGAATGAATTAGATGATTGCATTAGTCTGTAAGCAGGATAGAGCAATTGCCCTTTGCCATAATTCTCTATTGTCTTATAATTTAGAGCTGTGCTATATAATTAATATGGTTAGTAACTGCTAATCTTGTATGTGATCATTTTGTTTGATCCTTTTTAAAGCCATTTAAATTGCTGGATAAAAGGATGTCAATAGATCATGATAGTGTGTTCTATGATAACTCGGGGTGAAAAAATGTACCCTTCATATTTGGCCTTTGATTTAGATATGTTGAGAGAGAAGTAGATGGCAGAGTTTCTTCAAGGATAAAGAATAAAATTGTGTACATGTTGTGAGAAAAGATGTTTTGAAAACAAGTTAAATTTGAAAATTCACCTTATAAAACTCATGATATAAGTGTTGCTAGTTTCTGCTGAAGGTCTAAAAAGCAACAGCTTACTCCAGAGTTACTTACTTTGAACAGGAGAAGTAGAGATACTATTTTGCTGGCTCTTATTTTAACAAACATGATATTCTTCCGATTAAAATCGGAATTCCGATTTTTTTGGAAATCGCCCAACCTCCCTTTCCCCCCCTTCTTCTCCTCCTTCCCCTTCCCTCGAAGGCCCCCTGAGTCAGGAGTTGCTACCGCCAGCGCGGCTCCAGTCCCGCGTTGCCTCGGGAAGGGAAAGGCAAAAAGGAAATGCCGCGGTGGTGCTTTGCAACAGCAGCAGCGGCACCGGAGGCTCAGGCGCAGTAGCTCCCGGTTTTGCCTTTCCCTTCCCAAGGCAACACGGGAACACAAGCCGCGCCGGTGGTAGCAACTCCTGACAGCCCCAGCCGGACACCTGAGCGCAGCCTGGGCGGTGCGAGCGGAGGCCGCTGAGCAGCAGGAAAAGGGAGCTGGGCAGCCACGGACCATCCGTCTCTCCGTGCAACAGGCCACTGCCCGGCCCTGCTGAGGGAAAGCAGCAGGCGCTCCCTGGGCGGCGGCCTCGCCCCCGCCCCCAGGGAAGTGGCTGCCCAGCTCTGGAGCTGATCCACACGTGACTGGCTGGAAAGGAAGTGTGTGTAGCGTTGGTGTTGTGTGTCCGATTTCTTGGCTCGCGGCGTGGGTTCTCTTGGCCGGCCCCGATTTTTTTTTCAGAGGGGAATATCATGCCTGTTTTAAGAAGCTACTTTTGAATATCCAGTTAGTTAAGGTCAGAATTCCCTAGGTGTTCTGAGCAGTTTCTTCCTAGTCAAATGAATGGGGACTATAAAGAGTGCTAGAAAGATTATGCCAGTTGTTCAATCTTTCCCAACCTCACAACGAATTTGTAGAAATCCATGCTGGCTGGGAGTTTTGTAATTTCAAAAAAAAAAAAAAAATCAGATAGCAGAATGTTGCAACAGTATATGATTGAGAGACAACAATAGAGACATCCTAAATCAGGGCTGTCAAACTCCCGGACCGTGGGCTGGATGTGTCATGTGCTGGCTATGCTCATGCCCGGTTTAGTGAAGGAGGGGAAAGTCCTGATATGTCGTGATGTCACCGCGACAACATGAGTTTCACACCCCATCCTAATTTTTTTGGATTGCAATTGATTTTACTATAAATCTAATCCAGGTAATAATATCTAATAACACCTTCTATAGAGTGATAACTCATTTGCAGTTTTTCTAAAATGTTTAGAATCTGGGTAAGAAGCCTTTTTTTAACTGCTCAAGCCATTTATAAATAGTGTTTATAACACTATAACATTTATAACACTAGGAACCAGGAAAAAAAATGGACTTTTTGATGTATTTTGAATTATGGGCAGCAGAAATTATTATATAATTTTGCATGCAATTTCAACAAATTATTGCCATCAGAATATATGTAGTATTCTTGTAGCAAATGTATATTTTTGGACTGTATTACAGCAATAAGTTAATATCTGATTTTTCCTTATTTCTCTGCTGAGACAAATGTATTAAACACTATTTCAGCTCTCTTGTCTTTTCTGTTATATATTACAGTTCCCTTCTGGCAATTTGGGGCTTTGTATACACATATGATTTTTTTCATTTATTTTTTCGTTGGCAGCTTTTGTTTAAACTTTGTGTAGCTATAGTCGGAAGATAATCAGTGCTAAATTTATGCTATAATCAGTAAAAGTAAGTTGCTTTACAATAAACTAGTAATTATTGTCTTTCCATGATAGAATAGAATAGAATAGAATAGAATAGAATAGAATAGAATACTTTGGCTAAGTGTGATTTAGATACACAAGGCATTTGTCTCCGGTGCAGAAGTTCTCAGTGTACATGCAAAGCAACAGAGAAATAATAACCATAATAATAATACAAATAAGAGGGTGTAGTAAAGAAGATAAGAGGATAATGTTTATACTATTAGACACATATAAGGATAAAACTGAATGTATGTTCAGATTTAATCCAAATCACAGTCTTAACTGTTTAAGTTAGTATTTGTTTGAATAAATGGATATTTTCATTTCTTACTGTGCATTATAGGAATCTCTCAGCCATCTTTATAAGAGACTAGCCAATAACCCGGCGTTGCCCGGGTATTAATTTATGCCAATCCTGTATTAGACAGGAAAATCCTGTAGTTGGGACTCATGGTGTTGTTCTGTCTGTGAAGCTACTGTCTCTCTTATTCTTTAGTCAGGCCTGGTATAGTCCATGGGCCAGGCCAGATATCGGTACCATCTTGGGTGACCAAATCTTAATGGTACTAAAATGTTTATGGGTCCATACCAAGTACATTAAGATGTGATAGCCTTTTCAGATATGTAGCTTTGTATGTTTTTTAAGAAACCATCAATTTGACTGAATAGCGGCCTTGTGATATCACATGATAACACATATATTTGCGAAATGAAGCTGTAAATCATTAGAATTAAACCTAATTGATGTTGATAATTTATTAAAATCATGTGCAGAGACTTTTTGTGGTAAATGTAGAGCATCATAGCAAATTAAAATGTATTTCGTAAATTGCTAATATGTTTTTTTTTTCTCTTCCAACATCGTTACAAAGAGTTTTGAACTCAATTTCTCAATGCGGACTACTGTTGAATAATTGCAGTTCTCTGTTATATTGTGACAAACTACTAAGGCCCACATGATGGATTCAAGTGGAGACAAGGCCACTGCATTGCCAAAGAAAGGAGTGCGGCCAGGCTGCATTATTCACTGTTCTGGTGAAGACACGTCTACCTTCGTGTTACTAAAAGACTTGGACTCATGGAAGACACTGCTAAGAGCAGCAGAGATTAGACAACATGCTCCACTTCTGGACATTGCAAAAGACTTGGAAGAAGGCCAAATACCGCAGATCCAGTATCATCGCAAATGTCGCAGCATCTTTACCATGAAGAAGACTCTCGACTCCATCCTTTCTAAAGACAGGCCGAGTGCAGAAGAACAGACTGGTGTCCATGGTGTCAGAAGATCATCTAGGGATGCACCGAGTACATCAAGAGTGTATGACAAGACATGCATCTTCTGCTGCAAGTCAAGCAAGTACCTGAAAGGAAGACAGACAAGGGAACCTATCATCCAGTGTGTTGAGTTACGTGCAGATGACAGAATCCGCAGTGCAGCAACCCAAAAAATGGACCAGCGAATCCTCGCGTTGTTAAGCAGAGACCTTGTTGCCGCAGAGGGGCACTACCACAAGTCGTGCTACAAAGTGTATACAAAGGAAGGGGCATCCACCAGTTCTGGTGCATGCGATGAGCAGGAGCAGTCTGAGCAGGCAGTATACGAGGAAGCCGAGAAACAATCCTACGAAGAGCTATTCCTATATATCAGGAATGAACTCATTCTCAACCCTGAGGTGCTGCCTATGACAGATCTGACAGCTAGACTTGAGAAAGCCATGCACTCTCGCGGAATTTCTCAGATCAGACCATCAACCAAGAAACATGTCCGTCGTAAACTTGAAAGTGAGATAGGAGGATCGCTTTGCTTCGTTTCTGATGAGAAAGGGAAGCTTCTCATATATCCAGAGAGCTTGTCATTTGATGAGCTTGTCAAGCATGCCTACAGACTAGGGAAAGAACTCCACGAAGCAAGGGCTGCCAACTCTGGGGATGTCCTAGCCAAAGCAGCAATGCAGCTGAGGAATCAGATTAAGAAGCAAGATGTAAGCCAGACATGGCCCCCTGACACAGAGCAGAATGTCATTCCTGAATCTGTCACTGAATTCCTGTATACCGTGCTCACTGGAGAGTGTGAGTGTGCAGATCCTTCTGACAGAGTCCAAAGGCTTGCCACTTCTCTTGCCAGTGATCTGATATTTGCTGTCACATGTGGCAAGACAAAGCCATCCAAGCACGTACTTTTGTCATTTGCTGTGAAGACCTTGACAGGCAATACAGAACTTGTACGCACACTCAATCGCCTGGGCCACTGCATTTCTTATTCATAGATTGAGGAGATCGATACAGCACTGTGCATTCAGAAGCTGGAGCGTGCACAGGAAGACATCCCACTGCCAGCAGACATCTGCCAAGGTGTGTTCACAACCCTGGCATGGGATAACATTGACCGACTTGAGGAGACACTCAGCGGAGAAGGTACTTCTCACAGAGTCAATGGCATTGCTGTCCAGCCCAAGATTGCAGGCCCCAAGCCACAGAATCTCTTCCCATCTGTCAGCAAGTCCAAGAAAAGGAGCATCAGTCCAGCCCCAACAATGTTACCAACCTACAATGTTGGTAAGCGAGCCCAGCCTCCAAAGACCGAGACTGTAGATGTTGACAGCATGAAGGAGGTCCACGAAGCCAAGATGAAGAATTTTATCTGGTTACTGACTCGACTGTCAGACCCTGAGAACCAGACTGTCAGCAGCTGGACTGGGTTCAACATCATGGTCCGCAATGATGTCACGGTGAACCAAGACATTGTGGGCTACCTGCCCACTATCAATGCTCCTGCAACAGACATGTCCACGGTCAATGAAGTGCTGGAGCGGACCCTACACATCATGCAGGCCCTTCAGCTGAACCAGATTGTCTGTGTCTTTGACCAGGCGCTTTATGCGAAGGCTGTTGAGATAGTATGGAAACATGACAAGTTCAACAGCATCGTCGTCAGGATGGGAGACTTCCACACAATCTGCAATATGCTCTCCATCATAGGGAAGCGATTTCAAGATGCAGGGCTCAGGGATCTCTGTGTTGAAGCTGGTGTCATTGCAGAAGGCTCAGTGAATGGTGTGATGGATGGTCGCAAGTACAACAGAGCAGTAAGATGTCACAAGCTGGTTTATGAAGCACTATTGAGGCTTGCCTGGAAAGGATTCCTCCGATGGCTGGAGGAACACCATGCAAGAGACATTCACCACCTTGATGAAACCCTGAAGAAGATTGCCAGCTTCCACGACGGTGTCTCTCAGGCTGCACTGCAAGACCTGCTTAATAACGAGTCATGTGTGCACACAATAAAGCTGTTTAAAGTCTACCTGGAGTCTCTCAGAAATGCAGATAACCTCTCTGCATTCTGGATGTCCTACTTGGACATGGCAGAGATCATGCTGTGCCTGATCCGAGCATCCAGAGAGGGCAACTGGATGCTTCACCTGGCAGCAATCAGGCAGATGATCCCATGGTGCTTTGCCTATGACAAGGTGAACTATGCCCGCTTCTTGACCTACTACTATGCCAAAATGTCTCGACTGCCAATAGAACACCCTGAAGTGCATGCCCACTTCATGCAGGGAGGTTTTTCTGTCCAGATTGGGAGTCAGAACCCATTTGGGCGGATACCTGTGGACCAGACAATTGAGGAGACGGTTAACAAAGACACGCAGACACCAGGAGGCACCAAGGGCTTCAGCCTGAAAGGTGGAGCTGTGGCAAGGTACTATCTGACATCTGAGTACCGCAGTAGATACTTGAGGCAACTGAGGAACATGGTAGGTCAGCATGACACTGACTTCCATCATCCAGACCTACAGCTGCCAAGGATAAGAAGAGATGAAGCTGATGTGCAGTCCCTCGTTCAGCTGATGGAGACCAGCTGGTTGAACCCTTTCAGCCCCGAGCATGAAGAGCTGGTGAGCTTGTCAACTGCCTCCATGGCACCACCAGAAGTGACCAAGGATCTTCTTGAAGCCTACAAGATTGGAGAGGAAGCGTACGAAACCTTCAAGCAAGAGCGCTTGCAAGAAGATATCCCATCTACACAGTTCCATGACAGGATGAAAAAGAAGAAGCTGCACACTTTCTCTGACATCAGGAAGAAGACGAACACCAAATTTGGCCGTGGCAAAGAGTTGGTGCTAAAGGCTGACAGAAACCTCTTTGGCCAGATGGTTCTGATTGCTGAGACCAGAAAGCTGCAGATGGGTGAAGTCTTGGCCCATCCACTGGGACCTTTACCGTGGGCACTGGCCAATGGTGATGGGTCACTCCGCAAGACCAACAAAGCGGCCCTTGCAAGAGAGTTGGAAAAGAATGTCGCCCCAGCTGAAGTGATCCCAGAGCCATCAGCGACCATCATTGATGGGATGAGCCTGGTCCAGAAGCTGAAAGGGAATGACCAAACCTTCTTGCAGCTGGCAGAATCAGCCTTGTCCCATGTCATCCATGAAGGTTCTAAGAGCCATCGTGTAGATATTGTCTTTGACGTCTACAAGGAGATGTCCATCAAAGATGTCGAACGAGCCAACAGGGGTGCAGGCACAGGAATCCAGTTCAAGGACATTGCACCTGGGCACAAGATTCAGCAGTGGCGGAAGATCCTATGCAGTCCAGCTAACAAGACAGCCTTGATCAAGTTTCTTGTGGAGCAGTGGAAGGATCCACAGCTGAGGGAGAAGCTCCGAGACAAGGTTCTCTTTGTTACCTGTGAGCATCTGTGCTTCAAGATCACCAAAGAACACTGGGAAGAGGTCTCAGAATTGAGATCATCACAGGAAGAAGCTGACACCAGGTTACTTCTCCATGCTCTCCATGCAGCAGAGTCTGGCTATGAGTCTGTTGTTGTCACAGCAGAGGACACAGATGTCCTAGTTCTGTGCCTGGGGATGTGCAACAAAATACCTTGCCACATGTACCAGAAGTGTGGAACAAAGGCCCGGACAAGGTTCCTTGACATCACCAAACTCAGCAATGCACTGGGGTTAAGTGTCTGCAGGGCCCTGATTGGTATGCATGCTTTCACGGGTTGTGACACTATCAGTGCATTCGCTGGTCGCGGCAAGATGACGGCTCTAAAGCAGATGAAGTCTGACAGGTCTCAACAAGAAGCCTTCGCCGAACTCGGGCGTTCATGGAACGTATCTGAAGAGCTGTCAGAGAAACTGCAAGAGATCACCTGTCAGCTGTACCATCCTTCCACTCACACAACAGAGGTGAACAAGCTCCGTTACCAGATCTTCTGTGCCAGGCGTGGAGAAGTGGACTCAAGCCAACTTCCTCCTTGCAAGGACTGCCTGTCCATGCATATGCTACGTGCAAACTATCAGGCTGCCATCTGGTGGAGATGTCTTGAGCCTTTGCCATCTGTCCCAAACCCAAAGGACTGTGGCTGGACAACTGATGAAGATGGGAATCTCGTTGTTGAGTGGATGCGTGGCTCCCCTGCCCCTGATGTTGTGCTACAGCTCCTCTCCTGCAAGTGTGTGCGCTCATGTAAACTTCCAGTGTGCACTTGCCTCAGCAATGGTCTCAAGTGCACTGACATGTGTAGACTACAAACCTGCAGCAACCAGGCAACTGACGAAGAGGCACAAGCAGAACTAACAGACTCTGATGTTGACCAAGATGATGGTGGGGAATAACGTATGTATGCTATAGTGTATTGATTTCAGGATCTGTTATTCTTGTGGAACACTGTAGCTAATACAAATCGAATCTGCTCTTCAGCTAACATTAAATTGAATTATCAAACAAAAGTAGGCCTAAACCAAAAAAATTAGCTAGATCAACCCTACATGTAATTGGAACTTCCATTGCAAGTAATATGAACATTACTTTTACTGTTGAAAGTGCCTGAACGCTGCTTTGTATGGTATTGAACATGACTGTACTAGAGTCATGGGCGTCCTGAGAAAAAAATGCAGGGGGGGGCAAAAAAAATATTTTGGGTGTTGGACTGGAGGATATGTGCAATGGAGCGAAGGAAATGTGCGTTTTCTAAGCACGGTAAACACATATTTGAAAGGTAGAATTTAGCTGTTCTAGAGATTGTAATTAGACTTTGAAGGTGGCTTTGAGAATAAAATGGTGTTATTATTTCACCAATCAAAGGGAGAAGCTCAATTACATCAGCTGCGTCGGAGAATATTGATTATTGATAAAAATTTTATAAATTTTTATTATCGTCCATATCTTTTTTTTAAATCTTGTATTTCTTTTTATTATTTTTTTCATTTTCCACGTGGGGGGGTGGTGGCAAATGACCCCCCTTGCCCCCCACCCTCCCTCCGGACGCCCATGACTAGACTGTTCATGCATACTAACAATGAAAGGGTTCTGGAGATATTTTGGATAGTATATTTGGTCATTAGCATAAACGTGGTGATGTTCAGAATAGAGAATATTGTCAAAGTATGTGTTCACCCTTTCTTTCCGTGTACATAGGGTGCATCTATTCTAAGAGTGATAACCTCGATTAAGCTACGAGTTAACAAGGGCTATCACATCAAAACATAAACTAGAGACATAAAAGAAGCCAAAAACACCTAAGATTATTAGTCACCTCGGGTGGTACCAATATGTGAAAATTCAGGTCTTGGCTCATGGACTAGTAGCTCTCTCTCCCAGCAGCATGTCGGAGGGAACCCCCTTGTGGAGTACTTTGAACCCATTATCATGGCAACTCCGTTGTTTTTAAGGCACCAAACCCGCACCCCTGGTAACATATATTTAATAAGACATTTCAAACTATTGCATGAATAACTAATGTGACTTATTCCTGTGATTTTTGTTAATACTTTTGAGAAAGTGTAGTCTGGATTCATAGAGTAGTTTATATTCTTTAAATTTCCCTTTCTCTGCTATTTAATTCATATTATTCTAATGTATATCAGTGTATATCATGGATGCAACTTCTGTACTGTTTACTTTGTAAGATATGTTACTCCAACAATACATTTTACCTTCATCCTTTGAGCATTTCTGCATTTGATCTTGACTGTGTTAATATGGTTATTATAAATGAAACAATATCCTTTTAAAAGGTATTCCCAGTTTTGTGTAAATAGAGTTTTGGAGCTGTCTCAGGTATAGGCTTAAAAAGTATCTTTCTGAAAGTTATTCTTCATCTTAATAGTTTTTTTTTATTTCTGTTTCTTATACGCTACAAAGAATTCAACTTTTTATTAATATTTGGGTATATTTGAGAGCATATATTAAAGTGCTTGTGCTGAGACTATGAGACAGATAGTAGAAAACAGGCAAAGATAGGAATTAAGAATCAATTGGTGCTCCAAAGGATTTAAAGGATTGGTTTTAGTAATAAGCATTAATAGACAGGGAAGAACAAAACATGATCACTGCTGGATCTCTTGGCAAACATGAACATAACTTAGGTGTCATATAATCAGATAGAATGAATGCTATTGCCATTATTTCCTGAACCAAGCTATTTCAATTGCCCTGGGAAGAATTGTGGGGGAAGAAAAAATTCAAATGTTTGGGAGGAACCTAAACTTTTCTTGCTTTACTCTTAGAAATCCTTTTGGCTGGAGCCTGGGTTAAATGCTTTACTGAGCGAGTTTCTGGCAGTCTCTACTTGGAGATCCCATTCTGTCATGCTTGTCGAATGTTGCAGCCAGCATATTTTCCTCTTTCCATACCTGTGGGAAGCTTAGTTTGTCATGGAGGTAGTTATGGTGATGTTCTGCTCTACTCCCTAAGCTATTCTAGAAAGAACTGAAAATTTTCTGACAATCTGTCTCATCAAGGGTGCCCAAAGTAAAAAAGCTTATCATTTAATCCTTTTGAGTTCATTTCAAGAAAAGAATTCTCAATTATTTCAACTAACAGACATAAAATACTAGGGCCACTATAGCTTGTTGCAAGATTGGCCAGATCACTTCAGCTTGACAGATCAATTCTTTTAAATAAAAGTAGGACAATTGGATACAAAATTGGGTTTCTCTGTACTTAGAACTGAGAATCAGGATACCTGAGGCTGGATGGCAATAATATTTTTCCATGTCTGAACTAAATCTACATTCCTTTCACCCTAGGATTCAAATCTCTTTTTTTCTGTGCAAGAGGGGATGGGGTCAGCATTTTGCAACCACTCAGAAGAGTTTAAATGTACTACAAATATACTACAAACCCTGCAATTACTTATCGGCAAATCTGTCATCTACACATAGGTTTATGAGTCTTATCGCTTAGGAAGTAAATATCTTGGCATGTCTCAGCCAGTACTCAGGGGGTCAATCTAACTGTAATCTAACTATGTTGACTTTAATGGAGAAATAATGATTACAACTTTTACCTCTTTTCCTTTAAAATTTGGGGAATCACCAGGAGTTTCTGATAGTGTGTATGATTGGATGGATTGGTTGCTTCCATGTTGATCATACATTTGTATATCGTAAATAACTCAGTGCCATGTTTTATATGGATATATAGCTTAAGGTCAACTCTGCATTATACCCAGAATTGTATCTAATGCATGTTATGGGACTACAACAATTTATAGGCTACAACAATTTATAGGCATTTTGGACCCCATGCAGTCTGTGAGTTGTTTAGCTCTGAAAAGATCTCTAGCCTTCAAAAAGCAACATCTGCCAGAAAGGGAAATTTTAACTTCTGTTTTGCAAAGGATGGAGGGTGTTAGGGATCTAAAGCTCTCTATGCCTCTGTAGATTACAGTCTCTGTAGATTACAGTCTCAAAGAGCATCAAAGTTGACTCTATCAATATTTACGCAAGAGTCTTCTTGCTCTTGTGAGATTCTGAGCAAATGATTGGGGGCAATATGTTGACTATGTAAACTGCTTAGAGGGCTGCAAAGCACTGTGAAGTAGTATATAAGTCTAAATGCGATTGCTATTTAAAATCTTATAGGGATACAGGTACAGAGCTAGTGATTTGGCCTGAACATCAATCAGCATTGTGCCCCTTCAGCATACAAAGGGAAAGTAAAATTCAATGCAACTGCTTTCTCCTATCTCATATATCTTTCAAGTAACATTGTTGATTCTTCTATCACTTCATTTCTTAACACATTGTGCTACATTTCACAACCAAATTATTTTATAAATGAAGACAGTTCTCTTGAAGGAAATATGTTAATATGATCCTATTTTATGTTAGAACAACTAAAAATTAGTTCAAGATTTTAGAAGATATTCCAGAAACAAGAGTTCTGTGTTTAAGAAACAAAAAAAAATAAAAAATCCTATTTTGATGTGCCAGCTTTAAATAAGACTTAAAAAGGGAAGGAAAGAAAAATAAAAGGTTAGACATTTCACACTTTTACTTGTAAATTAATTCCTACATGTCAGTCATTGTTTCCCATTGCGTTCATCAACATTTTATTTCTAGAAAATATGCTGGTTTCATTTTAGTTCTTGGGAAGATTCCTTAGCTAATCAGCTTGCTTGAAAATCGGAATATTTTTAGTTTTAAAAATAGCATACTTATCTGTAGAACAAAATGTTGGCATATGCTCTTCAGAAACTGCTTGAATGAGTAATGATCAAGCAGTGCTCTACTTATAGCACTGTATTGCTTAAAGAAGAAATAAAAAATAATTCAGTCTCCTATTGTTTTCCATGCTAAATAAGGTGTGGTATTTGTTCATTAGCAAAAATAGAATCTTAAAAATCTTCAAACTGTTTAAACTGGAATTTCAGTGCTAATATGAGTGAATGTTATATATTATGAAAGTGCATATTTTGAAATTCACCTACAAAATGAGTAATCAGTCAGATATAAAACAAAGATTTACAATATAATGTGTCATTCCCTTCAGAGCATATTTTCTCGGGGGTAGAAAAGTTAATTAAATCTTGTCCTTCCCTTTTTTAAGAACTCTGGATCCATTGAGGACTGACAGTTGGAGTTCTGAAATGCACATAATTTATGTAATATAAAGGAGAATTGCCTTGTTTTGAGCAAGTTAGATAAACAGGTGGGCCTCAACTTATGACCCTTTGCTTGATGACAGTTCAGATGCATGTGCCTCTTCTCGGAGGCTTGGATTTTGGCAGGGACAATTTTAAATTCTTTAGCAGGAAGAAACATTCATGCAATCTGCACTTTGCTGCCCTCACCCTCTGAGGCACCCCTGTGCTCCACTTAACATTGCTTGATAATCACCACTGGGAGTGCTGGGTTTGTGGTCACTGAACAAATCAGTAATGTGGGTATCTTGTTTAATGACCATTTTGCTCAGTGATCGAGATTCCAGTCCAATTGTCATAAGTCAAGAACTGCCTGTATTGGTTATGGTATCGTGCTTGAAACTGGGAGACCATGATTTCTAGTCCTGCCTTTGGCACAAAGCCACTTGGGTGATCTTAGGCCAGTCATTTTATCTCAGCTTTAGGAAGGAGCCAACAGCCTACCGTTTCTGAAAAATCTTGCAAGAAAACTGCAGGAACATGTCCAGGCAAATCTCAAAAAATTGGACACAATTGAACAAAAGATGAAAAAAACCTCATTCAATTTTTATTCAGTAATTTCCTTCACAGATTGTGGGTATATTGAAAACATATATTGATTTTGATGAAACGCTATGTTGCTCTGATAAGCAGTCTGATTAGGTGTGGGTAAAATGGCACGATATAAATGGATGCCTGGCTGGGCTGAAAAATTATACTCAAAAGAATGTTCAACAGTGGATCCCCATCAAACCCACAAGATTCAATCTTTTTTAAAAAAAAAAAGTGGAAAGAATGATTACCACATTTGCAAATCATACAAAATTGGGATTTTTTTTAACCACAAGAGAATTTGACTCTAGAATAAATTACTTATAGAAATGATGATGCTAAGACACTTCCCCCTGGTATTTAAGCAGAAGCTGGATAGAAATTTATTGTTGATTCCTTAATCTGGGTTTCTGCACTGAGTACTGATTGATTACTCACAGGCTCTTTCCAACTCTGATTCCATGCTGAGGAATGTAGGATTGTAATTAAACAAGGGCTACCGTAACTGAATGTCAGGGAAATGGTGCATACTGTGAATCTTTTATCTCTTGACGTTTGGAGCCCGAATATGACATCCCTAATTAAAAGTAGAAAATATGTTTTAGTTTGAAGTAGTTTGAAGTATTTTAAGGTTTGCATTCAAAGAAATATATTAATGAGAAATCAATGAGATAAAGAATGAGGTAATCATGCTTCATCACTAATACTTTTCCTGTGCTGTAACTAGAAAGAGACTATTTTAAGAAAGACTTTTTTAAAAAAAATTGCATAAAAAATGAATCAAGGGGTGGTCTGGAGTTTTATAGCCTGTATCTGGTAGTCCTATTTAATTAAATCCAAAAAAATTAATTTAAAAGGTTTCTGATAGTGTATTAATGATGAATAGGAGTAAGATAATAAAATGAGATTATTTTTTAAAAAACCTTTAGTTCTATAGCAGTAAGTGAAAGGCTTGGTCAGCAAATAAATTTAATGATCAAGAAGAATTTATATAACTGCAAGTTCACAATGAAAATCAGTTTGGTGTAGTGGTTAAAGTATCAGGCTACAAACCAGGAATTCTAGTTCTAGCCCTAGCACAAAGGCAGCTAGGTGATTTGGGGTAGTCATTCTATTTCGATGTGAGAAGTAGGCAATAGCAAGCCACTTCTGAAATCATGCCAAGAAAACTGAAGAGACATGTCCAGGTAGTCAACAGGAATCAACACTGAATTCCTATTATGATAAGAATAATAATATGCCGATACATTATGACATTCTAGCTTCTTGGGAAGAACTTGATGTATGTGAAAACTCACATCAACTAAGGAACTGGGGTCTGTGATTTCACAATGTTGTGAACATAACGATAATTTCATCATTCAACAAACAACAGCAAATGTTACCTTTGTGCAGAGCAAGGTGAAAAAAAAAATCAACCATTGGATCAGTGGCTACAGTAAAATTTCACAAACTGATTGCAAGAAGTTTTTGACTCAGCAACCATTCAAAATGGCAACATTGCTGAATGAAGGGACTTAGGACCCATGCCCAAAATTAGGAGTTGAACATTCTAATTTTACAAGATGGAATTTTATAAAATCCACCTTGCTTTAGAATGTTTTGTTTATTTATTTACAGTATTTATTTATTTATGAGGCATGATGGTGCAGTGGCTAGAATGCAGTATTGCAGACTGCCAGGGGTTCGATCCTCACCGGCTCAAGGTCTTCTATCCTTCCGAGGTTGGTAAAATGAGGACCCAGATTGTTGGGTTGCATAATATGCTGACTCTGTAAACCACTTAGAGAGGGCTGCAAAGCACTGTGAAGAGGTATGTAAGTCTAAGTGATACTGTTAAGTGCTGTTCAATTTCTATGGCCGTCCAACTCAACTGAGCTAAGTGACTGAATTGCCTGCATACTTTGGCATTATTTTTGTAACTCTCAGGTCCTTAGGACTGAATTACGTTTTTATCAGTCTTAGACTGTGAATCTAATTATAAATTATTAATCATAATCATAAATTTGAAATTTACAGAATTGAGAATTGTAATTGTATTGAAAGTGTAATTTAGCTTATTAAGAATTATTAATTGAATACATTGTAATTGACCATATAAATAACTATTAAATAATACTAAATAGTATTATAGACTCCACTGGAAAGATTGCTTTTTATATTTACATGGATTATACTTGCAGCGGTCCTTAAAAACATAAAGCCCTATGCTGCCTAAGCAGAATTGCTTCTTTTTTTTTCAGATAACTGTTGTGACAAGACAGCAAAATTAGTCTGTGAGAGATAAAAATGATACTAAAGAACTTGGTGTAAGTAATCAAAAGGATTTCATTTCTCCTAAATATATTTCCTAACCTTCTGATGACCAGATATGTTGGATCTTCACTTTCTTGATTCCCAACCAATGTAGCTAAAGTCTGACCTGCTCATTCATGGCTTAAAATACCAAGTGAACAGAAAAATAAACATCGAAAATAATAGAGAGCATAAGAAAAATAGGACAGGTATGAACAATAGTTTTAAGTGGGAATGGGGGGAAATTCAAACAGTATGAAGATCACATGCCCCAATCAGATATGGCTGAAGAACACTAAGTTCAGAGAGATAATGAAAAAAGCAATCAGGACTTATTTTCACTCCCCAAACCCTTGAAAATGGTTTGAAGGTGATTTGTGATTGCCTCCTCTAATGCCAAGAGCAGGAACCAGAGGTGATTATTTCAAATTTCTGCAGATATTGCAGCAATAAAAATCCCTCGCCCATACACTACTCTGAAGAATAAAGAAAGTATAATGGGATGGCATTTTGTACACTGGCAGAATGGATAACCTATTTGTCAATTTACTCCTTTGTGATATATCTAGACTATTGCAGGATCTAGCATCTGAAACTCCAGAGCTGGAAACTTATGATGCAAGTTTTTCTCCACATGGGGACAAGAAGTCCTAGTTGCTTTTCAACTGCGGTATCCTTGTGTGAAAATGCTTCACTCAAGAACCCAGTCTAAAACCATATCCAGATCAGGGTTTATAGGGAACAGGAAACTTGAAACCAGTTTCTTTAGTACTTATAAGCCTTATTTCCAGTCTTGCTATGTTTATTTTAAGCATGCAGAAGCAGTTATCTCTAACAGCAGAAAACTCTTCCTAACCTTGGAGAGGATAATCAAATGGCCCATGGGATGCTGCTTTATAGGCAACAATTTGTTGAGGATAAGCAGATAATTATGAGTTCAGTATGCAAAGAAGATAAAGGAAGATGTTCCTTTTCAATGTTCAGCTCCCATTATTAGCTTTTGACAATCATGCTTCTGAATTAACAGGACACATCTTAGTAAATCAGAACTTGCATAGTTTTAACAGATAATCAGAGTTGGAAAGGGCCTTGTAGGTCATCTAGTCCCCCCCACCCAGGCAGGAGACCCTACACTATTTCTGACAAATGGCAGTCCAGTCTCTTCTTGAAAGTCTCAAGTGATGGCGCTTCCACAACTTCCGAGGGCAAGCTGTTCCATTGGTTAATTGTTTTCACTGTTAGAAAGTTTCTCCTTATTTCCAGGTTAAATCTCTCCTTGTTCAGTTTCCTTCCTTGTCTGGCCTACAGGTGCTTTAGAAAATAGCTTGACCCCTTCCTGTCTGTGACAGCTCCTCAAATATTGGAAGACTTCTATCATGTCACCCCTGGTCCTTCTCTTCACTAGACTAGCCAAGCCCAGTTCCTGTAACCGGTCTTTGTATGTTTTAGTCTCCAGTCTACTAATCATCCGGGTTGCTCTTCTCTGCACTTTTTCTAGAGTCTCAACATCTTTTTTATAGTGTGGATAGTCATGACGATGGTTATAAATTGTCCAATTCAGTGTTTTGGCAATAGTGAAAATGTTTCAGTTGTGTACGATTTTCACATTGATAGAGACTTCAAACTAAAGTTTCTTGTGATTTTTTGTGCTTTGGCTTACTGGTAGCTGCTTATCTTTTGATAGTATGGCTTTTGTGTTTTTTAGTTCAGCCCCAATTCAGACCAGAAAAGAGGACTTTTCTGGAAGTTTTCTTTCATTTATAAAAATCAATGATTCACTGTTCTATTGTTATGCTTCTTCCCAAACATAATGTGAATCAATTGGACTATGAAGTTCTGAAATAGGTATCTGAATCAGTTTTGACTGGATTCTGAATTCAAAACTGAACAGATTTGGAAAGGTTAGAGAAAAGTCCAATTCAAAGTGGGCTCCTTTGAAGTGTACCTCAGTCTAACTTTCGGGTGCTTTGCTACTGGTCTGTTGTTTCAAAGGAGCATATTTATCCATAGAAGTGGATGTATTTCTCCAGAAATTTCCACAAAAGGAAAATCTCAAGGAAATCAGAGAAAAGGCATTGGGGTGAGTACTTTTCTTTGACTAGTAGGTCCTAGTCTGTTTGAAGCATTGTACTGGACGTTTACTAGTAGTTCTTTCTCTGAGAAGCAAAAATCTTCGTAAGAGGTTTTTATAGAGGCTTTGCAGCTTTGAGTATGTAGCCTTGGCTCATTTTTTGTAAAATGTTTATGCAATTGCCTGCCTCTGTCGTAGCACACTTCACTGTCCTTACTTGTCCATTTCCTATGGGAGAGATCAAGCAAATCCTTCCATCTCTCAAATTTGAATCCTTCCTTCCCCTTTTCATAAGAATAACTGAGTTGGAAGGGACCTTGGAGGGCTTCTAGTCTGACTAGAAGATGATTGAACAAATGATTGTTCAATCTCTCCCTCCCTCTCTTCCTTCCTCCCCTTGCATCAATCCTTCTGCTTATCATTTCTTGCCTTTATGTCAATTTCTCATGTTATCATTTCTTGCCTTTTTGTCAATTTTTCACAAAAGCAAAGATAATTTTGATCACTGTTTCTAATTATATATGTGGCTTACATAAGCTGCCTTACACACAAATTCTGACCTTGGCATCTCAAAGTTGGCCTGCAGATTTCAACCAGCTATATCAAGATATTTAAAAAGTTATCAGGAAAATCTCTTTAAAAGGTCAAAATGCAATGTCTGTACATTTACTTGATATTTGGCAAGCTAGTTCTTTTGGAAGGGAATACTAGATTTCTTCCAGTTTTGCCAAACAGAAGAAAAGAAGACCTTTAACTGATTTCCGTGAAGATGGCTATGCCAAACCACAGGTTCTTGAAATCAGTTTCAAGCTTATCAAACTATCTTCTGAATCCTGTGGGCAGAACATGCCCTTATTTGGGATCCTATTTATCTAGGCTTCAGTTATGTCAATCAATCAGAATAGAGCTGGAAGGGACCTTGGAGGCCTACTCTAGCCCCATTCTCAAGCAGGAGACTTTTGCCTTAGATTTCAATTTCAAAATGACAGAACTTTGCCTCAGCTTCAACAACGAATCTTGAACATGTTACCAATGGTTTTTTTCAAAAATCTCATTAAAGACTGACGTTTTTGAGATTTCAAAGCACAAATAACTAGGTATCTAAATAGACTCACTTTTAAAAGGATAATTAAAAGGAAGTCCTTCATCAAAAAAATCCCAGCACCCAACTGAGCAATTCTTGATTCTGTAATGGAGAATATCTAAACTCTCCCCCTACGTTTCACAGGAGCCGCCCACTCCTGTATAAATACCACGTCCCACTGTACAATGTGTCTCTTCAGGAAAGCGGAACTTTGCATCTGGTTCAGTCTCTCCAGCTGTTAATAAGTGAAATTTGCTTCTGAAGAATTTTTGAAGGCTTAGAAACATCTCCCATTTGTTTGTGGGTTTTTTTTTTTTTACAATTTGTATTTAAACATTCATTGCAATATTTAGAGAATTATTTTTCTAAAACCTTTTTTATCTGGAAGTCGATGAAAAAATAAAATTTATATATCAAAGATATTATGAAGTACCCATGGTTTCCCTTGCATAAGATGGTATTATAGTTCCCAGCATCCAAGAATTCCTGCTTTAGTGACTGGATAAAATGGTTCATTGAATCCGGTGAGAACAACCTTCCCAAATCGATGGCCTCCAGATGTGTCCAGATAGCTATTTCTGGACTTCTCAATTAGCATCACCAATGGTGGATAATTCAATTATAATCCCAAACCAGCTAGAATGCACCAAGTTGGGACATCTAGCATATCTGCTTTAACCAGCACCTCATTCAAAGGAAAGTGTCTTTTCCAGTCTTGCTAGCTGATTAACCGATAAGCCAAGGCAGCAAGGTATGTATCCTGCTATTAGTTTGGAGTCCCAATAATTGCATAGCGGATGACTGAGAAATGAACACATGTGACATACCTACACATCTACAATTGTTTTGTGATTGTATCCCATTCTTTGTGCAATTACAGCATTAAAAAATAAAATAAAATTATATAATTGAATCTAAAAGTAACATAACCACCTCCTGGATTTGAAAATCTGTGAAAATCTGTAGCTCTGATGGACACTTGGTGTGGAAGACACATAAATTCTATCTCTTAAATTGGGAAAATTATGTTGCGGGATAATATGCTGCATTCCTGATATTACCATCTACCTTCAACTCCTGTTGTGCCCTGCCCTGCCATGTGTTACCATGTATTGCCTGCTGGTAATTACTTGGACAAAGCTGCAATTTTGCAGCTTTGGCAAGGTTTCAGAAGTGGTTTGCCATTGCCTAGCAAAATGCAGAACACACAGGCCAACTGTACATTTGAACTTACTCCATCTGCATTTCTACTGATTCCATCAAACATTGCATCTCTGCAGCAACTTGTTCTGATTTATGTTAATTTCAATAGATTCTTGCAATAATTATTTTATAGCATGGTATCTTGATGTGGCTCATCTTCAGTTGGAAAGAGGGCTTTTCAATTCTTATTTTTTTCTCTCCTTTTGAAGTTTTGTAGAAAAAGAACTATTAAAACAGGTTTTTCATAGATAAATTGGTGATCTCCTTTGGAAAACCAAGGGTTACTATACAGAGGAAAGGATTGATTTATCTCCATTTTCATCTGCAGTCACTGGCATTTTTAAGAGTGTTCTTTTACATAGCAAGAAATACAGTACTTGCATCAAAAGCAACAGCAAAATTGGTTATGACTTAAGGCTATTGTAAACTTAAGCAAAAGTATGTTTATAAACATAAAAGTATGTTTTCATAAAGAATCGGGAGGAAAATGAATGAATGATTGGATAATTTAGTTTTAGACTAGTGAATTAACAGTGAGAGAATGTCACCTCCTGATTTACTGTGTGAGTGACATTACATCAGCCATAGCTGGTGGGGAAATACATACATATGAAAAGGTTTTGTTAAACAATCATAATTAAGTTACATTAAGATTGCCGAAAGAATTATTCTAGCTTTAGGTGGGACTGATTGCAAACTCTGGATTTAGACGTGTAACCAGATGCTGCCAATTTGAGAGAAATTGGATATAAATAATTCTATTGTATCTGCAGACCGGTAAAAGGTACTTTTACCATTTCCTTTGCAAGAAACCCTTATTTCTTTTGGATTGCCTTTATAAAAGAACATAGTCCCCTTGCCCACCTGTTCAGCTTTCTCTACCCTTGTGTGCTCTTCCCCGCTTTCCTTCTTGTGCTGTGAACCATTCCAGAGAATTTTGACATCTTTGAAGTTTCCCTTTGAAACCATGAACGTAGTAAAAGGAGAGAATTATCATTTTCATATCTTACCTACAGACCTCTCCAATAAACCTGGGAAATCAATACATAAATAATAGCCTTTTTTTTCAATAGGCAAGTTGTATATATTGTATTATTTTTGTGAGAGCCAAATTCAAATACATGCAATGTATATAGTGTAAAGAAATGAAGGATGTGATAAATAGACAAAACAGAATGTACACATGTCCCTCATTGAGAACTTATCCTGATAATCACATTCCAATGGAATATAAAGATTGAGATTTTGGACTTGGAGCTAGGAATTTTAATGTTAAAGTTCAGTGAGTGATGAGACTTTGCAGTAGTCAGTTTCTTATCCTAGTTTGTCTCATAGTGTTGTGGGGACAAAATTAGGAAAACTCCTGTGTATATACAACCTTGAGCTAGAAAAACGATGGGAAATTAAAAAAAAAAACCCGTAACATTAATGCTGAAATTTATTATTTATTTATTATTTCATATTTCTAAACTGCCCATCTCCCTAAAAGAAAGTCTCTTTGGAATGGAAATCCATTTAAAAGATGATGTGCTTGATGAAAATTTGTAGAAATCAACATTGCTATTGTCCAAAACCATTTTTGTTACATTCTCACCTTATCATGTGTAAGAAATATTACTATTTTAAAACGTGTTTTAACATTTTTCATCCTGGGAAAGCTACTCTGAATGAAATAAAGATAGTAATAATCCACACAAGCTGAGAATGCAGCAAAATGTTCCACAATCCAAAAGAAATAAGGGTTTCTTGCAAAGGAAATGGTAAAAGTACCTTTTACCGGTCTGCAGATACAATAGAATTATTTATATCCAATTTCTCTCAAATTGGCAGCATCTGGTTACACGTCTAAATCCAGAGTTTGCAATCAGTCCCACCTAAAACTGGAATAATTCTTTCGGCAATCTTAATGCAATCTTAATGTAACAAGCTGTCCAGATCTGAAAATAAAATATTTTTAGCATAGCTGTCTCTAGCAATACAGATTATTAATTTGACTTTAAAATACTACTGAAAAATATTAAACTGAGATTCATAACAGCACCAGTATAAACTAATATAGAGGTTAGGTGTTATATTGCCTGGTATGTTTGATCCAGGTTTCAGCAGCATGAGACCAAGGGAACTCTTGATTAATGACTTAATTGACTTCCTCTAGAAAGAAATACATTGTGCGGTAAACCTATATTAATATAGGTTTAATATTGATGAGAATAGTCCTTCTTTCCTCTGTCCCTTTCCAATATTTGGCCAGATTTTGCGACCACCAATATTTATGTAACCCAAACATTAACTTATGCGACTAACATGCATTTTTTAATTTTTACCTTTCCTGAATGGAGTCTTCTCCTCACTCCACATATGATTCAGTTGTTGTGTGCAATCAAGTATTTCTTTAATTCATTAATAACAGATCTTTAAGGCTGCTTTCCAGAAAGTTCAACTTATTGATATGTCCTAGAGTTTCTGCTTAGGGCAATAGCAGAATGAATATTTTATAGCTATAAACAGTTCTACAGAACTCTGCCTTCCACTGAACCCTTCCATTTGATCAATACCAAGCATGTGACATTTTCAATCAAATGTTATATAGAAACATTAATGACCGTAGAAGTATGGACTTGGCAAGAAGCTATATTTAACTGATTTCTACCTTATTTTCCAAATTAAGAAACATGGATCATTGTCTATGGGTATCTTAGTATGGTAGTATCAGTTATGCATCTTAATGCACACTTTCGTGGCCTGTTATTTGGGTTAACCCTAGCCTTCACAATTCTGGATGCCACAACATACTCAATGTTATGGGTCAGTTTCCCTCCAATGAATCAACCATGCAAAACTATTTTATGTTTGTTATTGGTCAGTGGCACGCATTTCACATTAGTTTTATACACACAGCAAAAGCTGAACTGACACCAATGAATACTGTGCTGATGTTCTGAGATAGGCCCCACCATAACTGTGTCTTGCCAAAGAAATGTGACGAGACACTCAAATGCAGAACTGGTCTTAAATTCCTGCAATTGCCATTAGAAACATTGAATTTTCAAGCGATTACTTTAAAAGGAAGAATGGACCCTATTAAAGGGAAGGAATAAAAACACATAATTGGCAAGGGCAATTAAACAACATCATTCTCAGTAATTGCAGGCAAATCACAATTGATTAAAAGTAGAAATAAGATTAATAAACAGGTTTTAATTTTGAAAGTTTAAAATAGCTGAATAAAACAACAAGGTGTGTGTGTGTGTGTGTGTGTATGTGTATATATATATATGATATATATATATATGTGTGTGTGTGTGTGTGTGTGTGTGTGTGTTTTCTTAAGTTTTCGCGGGTACTTACATGTCTGGCATTCAGCTTTGTTCGGGTATTTTCCCATGTCATAGTAGTGGTGCTACAACTTTAAAAGCACCACTACTATGACGTGGGAAAATACCCGAACAAAGCTGAATGCCAGATATATATATATGTATATATATATGTGTGTGTGTGTGTGTGTGTGTGTGTGTGTGTGTGTATATATATATATCTGATTTTTATGGCCCAGCAAGACATTTCCACCTCTCCATATATGCAATGCAACGTATTCTTTAGCTTATTGCAATCCCCCGAATTAATTCACATTTTGCATTCATTAACCTATGTCCACTTGCTGATGTGTACAGCCCACTGAATTCAGGTTAGATGTGTATACAAGTGCTCAGATTAGAGAATAGTATATTTTCTTCCAGTGTAAACTCTTTAATACAATTGAGTTACTGGTTTGAGTCATTCTTTATTTTATAATTCAGTTAGCTTGTTAGCCATCCACTGAAATAGACAATAATTCTGATTAATGGCCTTTCTTCAAGATGCACTTGGACAATACAGTTTTCTGCAGTACTCCATGCATGGTAACGATAAAAGAGAATATCTGTAGCTCAAGGTTAAATTATGGGGTCCTTGGTGCTCTGAGCTTGGTGGCTTTATTGCAAACTAGTGCAAGAAACTAATGCACTGGTGATGTTACCCAGTTTAGTAATAAAACATCTGCAAGAAAACAGTCAAGTTCAGAGAGCACCAAGGACCCCACAGTCATCCATAATCCCTATTTTGTTTCTATTACTTTGAATTTCTTACTGTATGTAGGTTAGCAGCCTTAAATTATCTTTAGTTATTCTACTATTAAAGTAGAATTTTTCCACTTATTGTGATACCAACCAAGGTAAAATCTCTCAGATTTTATCATCCAAAAGGATGGAAAAAATTAAGAGGCAGGGGAAGGACCTGCAATTAATAGAAACTTTGATGCCAATTAATTTTCTGCTGATTCAAGGAGAGCAGATAGCATTCCAGTTCAGCAGTGGAGAAAGGAATTAAGCTAGAGTATTGCAAAATTGTTTTCAGAGATTAGAGGATGCTTCTGGAGCTTATGAAACTTTATAGTAGGTTTACAATGCATAAATGTCATTATTTCAGCAGTTCTGGTTCCTGAGCGCAAGCAATCACTTTCAGTATCTTTGAGGATCATAGGCAGACAGCAGTAGTCACAATATAATTTTCTCAAAAGAATCCAATTATAAAACAAGTTTTCATAGTACCTCTTCAAAAGAACTAAAGCAGACACTAAGCCAGACCTTGGATTTTAGAATCTCTCTTTCTTTTTTTTAGCACCTTCCACTAAATTACAATATGTATATCTTAAGGCAAAAGGCAAAAAATTCAGGAATGGGGGCAGATCCCAGCTTCATCAGCACAGAGTGCTTCATGGCATTATTTAAATATGTGCAAATAAACCATGCAAAGACTGGCAAGAATGCATCAGAGTTTGACTGCATTTTTTTTTAATCAACCCAAGCTTTGCTGTATAGTGAATTGAGCTGCTGAAATGTATACCCGTACTTTTAATACGTAGTCTGAAATCATTTATCATACGCACCCTGATCCACACATGGATGTTGATAATAATTGACTGGTGGAAATCCATACACATTCTTTTTATTTACATCTTTTTGAAATCATCTTGCACATGCAGAAAAAGTATGCATGTGTATGTGAAATAGGTCTCTTTCAGAGCATGTTTCGTATTGATGTTAGTTGTCGAAAAAATCTTAATTTTACAGAGTTGGCTTTATATCCCCATGACAGATTGCATAAGAGAGTTCACCAGATCTTCCTGGTCAGAACAGAGCTTAGCTTAGACCTTCCCTGCACCCTTCTTACTGCCCGAAGATTAGACAGCTTGCGTTTTCCATGGGCTCCTAGCTTCTCGCAGGGATCGATCATAAGGAAGTGTAGCAAAAAAAGAATGTTTCAGCTGGCAGTTAATAAAAAGTACGATGATAGTGACAGCCAAGAGCAGAAGGAAGAACAGGACCACGTATGTCACCAAGTCTGGCTTATTGATTTCACCTTCTTTTAACACTCTGGCTGTGGACATGTAAAAACCCGAAGAGCTGATAGGTCTGTGGGTGCTCCCTGGATAGGGAGTGTTGGTCTGAACGATCAGGTGGGGATCGGATGCAGTGGTTGAATTGAGAAGTTCCCCATACATTTTCCTCCTTAAATATTTTCCTTGTGGCTTATCTAGGAACACGGCTTCGGGTTTGTGCACGCATGCATGCATGTAGGTCTGTTATATAGCAAAGGAAAGGTTCTTTTAGGTAAGTGAGAGTTGCATTCAGGATTCAAAAGAAGGTCGGGTCCTTCCCTTAAAAAGTGTTATTCAGGAATGGCATCCATGGTATCAGCCATCTAGGGATGTTTTTCAGCTCAGAAGAGCTGAAGAGTTTCTGTCCTGGCCCTTTGCCGATGCCCCTTTGTTTTGATCGGATTTCGGCTTGCATGGAGAAGCAAGAGGGGTCCTAAAAGTTGAGAACTTTTGGCCGAGCAAATCGGTTTGCTCTGGAAAAGGAACCCCTGGATCCCCTTCCCCACAAAAAAAGCAAAGAAAGCAAAGAAAGAGGTTGGCGGCGGGGGTGTCACTCACTTTCTTGGAAGAGAAACCACCGCGAGGTGCTTCGAAGGAGCCGAGGCGCCCCTGCCTCCAAAGGCTTCGGAAATTCACGTCCACCAAAAGGCACCCCGTCTTCCTGAGCGTTTGGCTGAGTCTCCAGAGGCGAGCCCCAGTTTTCTTCTGAAATGACCGCCTCTGCGTCGCATTAGTGGTCTCCTGCTTTCAGATGGCTCTGCTAGAAGGAAGCCCCGCTCTCAAGAGCTGCTTTCTCCCCCGATGGCTGGAGAAGCCAGAGGAGGTCGAGAGAGAGAGAGGAGGAGAGGTTCTTCTCGTGGAAGGGGGGAATTGGGCTCCCCGAGGTTGCAGTGTGACACCCCCTTTTTCTCCCCCTCCCCTCCTCAGCAGAAGCCGAAGCTGCAGCGGCGAGGCTTCACCTTCTTGCGCGGCTCAGCAGAGAAGGGTGGCAGGTGGCAGCGTCGCCTCTTTCTGTCCCTCGTGACATCTTGCAGGACGCAGCGGCGAGAGGCAGCGATGAGCAAGATAAACCCCCGAGGGCTGTGGCTTCCAGAGTGGAGCGGGAAGAAGAAAGCAGCCAGCCCCTGCGTCCCAGACGCAGGCAAACTGCGTCGGAGACTTCGCCTCTCCTCTTGAGACGTGGCTTATGGGCACTGGACCCCCTGAGGGCAAAGAGGCCAGACCCTCTTTCCCCTCTTTCCCACGGGTCCCAGCGCTCTTTGCAGCCTGGCGGTGAAGGAGCTAAATCTCTCATCAGATCACACCCCCCCTCCCTCACTCTCTTTCCCTCCCTCCCTCTCATTCTCACCCTCTCAGTATCATTAGGTTGTGTTAAACACTGCAGCGAAAGTCCAGACAAATGAAAACAGGGTTGGAGGAAGACAGAAGCCTGGGAAAAGATCTCTTTCCTTGGTGGCGTGCGGAAGGGAGAACAAAGCCCTTTACCACCTCTTCTCGTGAGGGTAGCCTTCCCCCAGGGGTTGCTGAAATGGAACCCTTCGGAAAAACCAGATCAAGGAAGTTTCACACTACGGAACTGAGACTCGGTGCTATGGAGCTGGCTGCACAATGAACTGGTGGACAGTGGGCTAAAAGAAGGAAGTAGTAGCTCCTCTTAGACAGAGGACCATACAAGACTGGTATTGCATCAGATGTGTGTGCTTGGGAAGAGTTTCAAGATTTCAAAGGGAAGAAATGAATCTGTAAACTGGAGAGTGTTAAGCCTGTGTTCCCCAACCAGGGTTAAGGAGACAAGCTAAACAGAATGTGCATAGTTAGTCAGATAGGCACACAGATAAATGTGTGAGATAAGTTTGTATGTTAGTTAACATACAGTAAAAATAACAGATACACTTGTGTTATCAAAAATATAGTTTATTCCATTTAGAGTTTATAGCATAGTCAAAATAACAGTCCATTAGTCATGTATCGTTTAGTCAGTCCATTCAGGGATATTCAATTAGCAAAGTCAGTGTAGAATATCCAATGTCAGTTCACTTACAATAAATCAGTCTTTTCTCTCTCCCGTTCCAGTAGGGAAAAATGCAGTCTTGAATCCATCCAGTAATTAGGGATCATCAAGCCAGAGAGAGCAAGCTGCAGTTGTCTTGCTTCTTTTATGGTGCTATTTCAACCACTCCCTTAATTACATTCCTATAGTTAAAGTTGCAGACACTTTAACTAACAAACCATGATAACATATTTATTATTTTAACTAAACCAGTTAGGGTAAACAATGTTATCCCTAACAGAGAGGATGTTTTTGATTTCCTAAAGCCAGCAACTCTTGTCAAACGCAAATAAAATCTCTCTCTCCCCCCCACCCCCCATACCCAATTCTTCTCCCAGCTTCCTCTGAAAGAAGTTGCCTATTTTATATCCCTGGACCAAATAATTTATCTCTAAGAAGAAAAGGGCAGTCAAAGAAGGAGAAGGAAGGAAAAAAAGGAAGGAAGGAAGGAAGGAAGGAAGGAAGGAAGGAAGGAAGGAAGGAAGGAAGGAAGGAAGGAAGGAAGGAAGGAAGGAAGGAAGTATGCGCTCCCTCCCTGACTCACAGCCTGATAAACCTCAAATAACTAATTACTAATTCATGTGCTTCTTTGTCCATGCTGACCCAGTGATCTTAATGAGAATCCTGCAGGGCAGGACAACATGATTGTTCATGAGAAATTTTCATTGTTCATGAGAACTTTTCTTAAGGCTCTGGAAGGCATCCAGAACAGAGCTGAGATTTCAGCCATGGTTTTCAGATTCATATTAGAAGAAACATGAATTCAAATAAGGTGGAGAAAATAAAGGAAAGATGAATGGAAAGCTGGCATAGCATAAAGAGGTTAGATAACAATGTAGAAATTCTCAGTTTGAATCTTAACTGATTGCTTGACTTGTCAGTGGTGGTAGGGAAGACAGAAGAATCAATGTGCTTTCTTATAGCTTTACATGTGATAGACAAGGTGACCACTGACATCACATTATACACTATATTGCCTTTTTTTCCCTCCTCTGTTTTCCTCTTACTTCTTTGGCACTTTCCTAGCAGAAGTGATGAAGCATAGTTGTATCTTTGCCCAAAACTCACTACGTAATATCTTTAAACCCATTACAGTCCAAGCTTCAACTCCACTTCATATGATTCAACCACACAGCATCACTTTTAAGAATATAACGTACAAGAGACATACAGTGTTTTGAATATTTCCAAGGGCTTTCTTTGTTGAATAATGCTGGCCTTTATTTATTTAAACTTAATATATCCTGCTCTCCAGCACAAGCCGTTCATGAAGCACAGTTTATAAATGAAGAGGCCCTGTTGTCAGGCTTCCAAATTAAAAGACTTAGCACCAGAGGCATCAAGGTTGAATAGAAGGAAGAAACAAGCAAATTCAGAGCCTTGTGAAGGGGGGAAGCAAGTCAATTTAAGGCAAGTCCAATTTTATTGCTTATAAATTTATATGGCTACCTATCTCGCAAGAAATGATTCAGGGCAGTGTACAGCAATCAACTAAAATAACAAATATATAAAAATAATTATAAAAATATACAGATCATTATTAAAAAATAACATTATTAAAATATACAAACCACAAGGTATATGGAGAAAGTGAACATAACAACTACAATAGTGAAACCATTTAAGAACGTCTGGTTCTCTGTGACTCAGATGTCAGGCGCCAAAAATCAAGAAAGACAGATACTTCAACACAGTTTTCTTTACTGTTCCTCACTGATAGATAGAAATCTTGCCAAAGATAAGCCCCTCCCTCCTGGGAATCCTGACTATATTCCACCATACCCAAAGCCATTGTCAGATTCAAAAGAATAGGAAATTGCTATGTGTGTTCTGCATGCATACAATGCCTTGATCGTGGATAGACCTACTGTACGTAGCTTTTAAATTCAATTTATATTTAAGCCTTATTGCCATGAGGGGTTGGTTTTTATTCTTTTTTTGCTACTATTGTGGCGGCATCTTCGTCTTAAATGATCTCACAGTACACAATTAGTTTTTACTAGTTGGGATACTATGACCATTTATTTATTAATTTTTCTTTGTTTGTTAAATTTGTACCCTGCTTTTTGTACTGGAGGTCATGGTGACATATATGGTGCTTCCTCCTCCTCTGTTCCCATGCCTCAATGAGCCTGCTGGATAGATTGGGCTGAGAGAGTGGGATGTCCCAAAGTCACCCAGGGACCTTCTATGGGTGAGACTGGACTAGAACCTGGGTCTTCCTGCTCCTAGTTGACCACAGAATTGCTACATCACTGCTTCCCCATTTACTGATCATTACCTGGGCAGGGGAAATTAATATAAGCTGAATTTCTTCAATGCCTGGAGGGTGGAGAGGAGATCATTTTACAATTGAGGATTTTATTCTCAGCCTACAGCAATTCACTTTTAGTTTACAGGAAGCAGCTGCAGAGAAGTTATTCCAATAAAGATGATTAGATAGATAGATAGATAGATAGATAGATAGATAGATAGATAGATAGATAGACAGACTGACTGACTGACTGACTGACTGACAGACAGACAGATAGGCATAGGCATAGGCATATAGATAGATGATAGATAGAAAATAGATTTGAGTAGATATATAAAAATGGATAATGCAGATAAATAGGTAGACAAACAAACATCAACCATACAAACAAGGTAGTTGTGAATTTTTGTACATTTCCCTAAGATTTGCAGATCTCTGACTGAATTAGTATAGGAGGAATGGTTGTACCAGGACCTCCAGTCAGCTGTACTGAATGGCAACACCAGGGTTTTAATAGGTGATGAGGTTTTAATGTCTCAACCACCAAAGGCTGGATACAGAAAAGGACATAGGACACATTGTTCAAAATGATTTACCATAGTTATTTTAGTTAAAATATTTCATATATCTATATCTATATTTATATTTAGATATAGATTATCTCTGTCTCTGTCTGTCTGTATCTCTCTATGTGTGTCTCTGTTTGGATAACTACTACAGATGTGGACTTAGAGCAGCATTTGTGGGAGCTATGAGGAGGGGCAGGTGTCAAAAAGGTCAAGACAGCAGACACAAATATGCAGTTAAAGCCCATGTGTTACATATTACAAAGAGATGAAATGTAGTTGTGTGGCTGGCATTTTCCCTTTTTTGATATCCCTCTATGGATGTCTCTGAACTGTATGCATGGCATGTTGTGGAACTCTTCTGAGTTAAAAGTTTGTGGGTTGTTTCCCAAGAATAGGAAGGAGAAAAACTTTGTCCATTGTAGTTCTGTAAGGGAAAAGTTGGTCAGCTGCTTCCCCCTAGCTGTTGGAAGACTTGCTTTCAATATATCTTCCTCCCCAATAAAATTATGTAATGTTGAAATAATAATGCACAATTCAAGAACGTTTCTTTCCTCATCATAGCAGTAAATTGTGTGGATAAAGCATCCATAACCAGCCACTAATTCTGCCATTTGCTGGCCCAGCTTTCTGCTTTTTGTTTCCATGTGCTTCACTTGCCCTGTAGCTATAACAATTTAGACATAATCAGTTTAGAGCAGAAATTGCTAATTGTTGTGCTTTAGCTACTAAATCTTATTTGGGGATAAAAACAGCATTAAATTACAACTATCTTGTCTGTATGCTGTATTATTATAGATGTATTAATCCCTTTTGGCATATTCTTAGCAGAGACCTATTTGTGCTAATAAAAGAGCTGATAAGAAGTATTCATGTTTGCCAGGCATAATTTGAACCAAAATCAATAAATCCCATCTTAATTTGAGAAATAGTTTTATTTTTGAAAGCCCATCTTTCATTATCTTTTTATTAATTTAGCAGAAGATTGGATACAAGAGTTAAAATTGTGCTTCAGTTTTCAGAGGCTCATAGGTCCTATTGTTTTAATGGAGTTCATTTCTTAGCTAATATTGGTCCACAGTGTTGTATCTGGTTGTAGACAAAAGACCTATTCTACTGTATGGAATTTTCTTCCATACAATAGAGCATTTCAGGGGGCTTTAGGAGGAGATTCTAACCCTAGTGGCTATTTGCTGTTTCCAAGATGCGAAGCAGATTTTGAGCTCTGATAGGAGCACCTCTTCAACCTGAGCCCTTTGGTCTTTTTGTCTGAGTAATTGAAATACAACAGCTTGCATGCACACTTCAGATGAGAAATATATTTTTGAAGTATTCTTGCCTTCAAGCCAGATGTAAGATTCAAGATAAAGCAAAGCAAAAATATATGGTCATCATCTTCTCAGTAGGGACAACCAAATTATATTAGCACTATTATATTTCCAGGAGAACAACAGGCTTCAATTGAGTCTTGGCAAGGCTTGGGCTCTGCTGATTGTAGGGCTGTGCCATCTTTGGTGCTGGATGGGGTTGCACCGCCTCAGACAAACCCAGCTGTAATCTGACTCACAACTTTTGCTTTAACAATGGGTGGCAGACATGCCTTGGGAGGGGGCTTTGCATAGCTTCATCTTGTGTGCCAATTATGCCTGCTCCTGGTCTGGGAGGCTCTGTTCAGAGTTACTCATGAGATTGGACTTTTGTAATGCACTGTACACAGGGCCACTGTTGAAACTTCTGGAAGCTTCAAATGGTACAGAACGCAATGGCATGGACAGTAATGTGTGTTCTCAGAATAGCAGGGGTGGGATTCTACCAGTTTGCACCTATTCTCTAGAACCAATTCAGAGAATCGGTTGTTAAAAGAAATTACTGGCCTAATCCTGTAAGGAAGGCAGGAAGGAAACATTCTGGTGTTGCTTACAGAAACTGCCTCTTTGTTAACCCTTATTACATTCTTGGCAGGACTAGACTTCCTATCTCAGGAACTTCTCTGGAGTTTTTTACCCCTCCTTTGCTGGTACTTTGCTTGTGTGGAGTGGCCATTCAAAGTTACAATGGCACTGAAAAAAATGACATGACCATTTTTCACACTTACGACCATTGCAGCATCCCCACAGTCATGAGAGGCCAGGTAAGGAGATGTGTGCCTCGATGTGAGTGATATTGAGTTGGCCACACCCAGCCAATAACATGACCATCAAGCCATGTTCACCCAGTCACATGACCACAAAGCCCTGCCCACCACCTAAGCCACGCCCACAGAACAGGTTGTTAAAACATTTGAATCCCACCCCTGCAGAATAGCACATATCAACTGTACTCCATGAGTTGCATTGGCTGCCAGTTTGCTTACCGTTCCATTTCATCATGGTAGTTTTAATCTTCATAGCACGGATTATCTGAGGAACTGCTCTCCCCAATTATGTCAGCCTTTCCCATTACAACTGGAAAAGGAAGCAGGTACCATCTGCTAGGTACTTATATTTGATAAGTCTCAGGAGGTGAGCCTCCTGCGCTATGGTGTCTGCCTTACTGTAGAATCTCCTCCCATGCCTGCAAGTCAGATTAGCTCCATCCCTGCTTAATGTTCTGGTAGTTCCACAAGACCTGGCTAAATCATGAAGTGTCAGCTGGTGCTCCATTCAAAATCCAAGAAAGAAATACTTAGACTCCATTAATTAGAGAAAAGATATCTTTTACTGGAAATCAAGTGGTAGCAACAAAAGAATTATGAATCTGAGAAAATGGGCGTGTAAACCACATATACAAAGTGATGGCAACGTTCCCACCCTCAATAGTTCAATTGGCTCATCCAATTAAAAGTTGTGTATATCATCATGTGGGCATCTCCAGGTGGTGATGAGGCCTCTGTCTGTTGACCTTGACATATTTTGATAGAGTTGCAGCTGCTCATAGCATAGGATAGAAGCCTAAGCAAGAACCTTCCCCCCAACTTATACAGTTCTGTTTTGTAACACCTCCAGCTCACTTCCCATAACCATATCACCCCTCCTCCCCCTGATACTTATGACAGCCGAAAGATGCAAAGCAAAGGGAGAAAATCTTGAAGGCTGACAAGAAGCCTGGGAATCCCAGGGAACCAGTGACATTCTAAGATGACACCACTGTTGCAGTTAATTGATTCACTGTCTCTATGTGGTTTGTATTTTTTATTTTTAATAACAATTGTTTTATATCATGATTGTTTCTATAGACTTATTGTTTGACTTGATCGTTCTACCTGGCCCAGCGTCACTTCTTGTAAGATGGGCAGCTGTATAAATCTGATAAATAAATAAATCACTTGATACTTTCAAGAAGAGATTGAATTGCCACTTGTCAGAAATGGTGTAGGGTCTCCTGCTTGGGTGGGGGGTTGGACTAGATGACCTACAAGGTCTCTTCCAACTCTGTTAATCTATAATCTAAATAATCTTAAGCATTTACCCAAATAAATGCAGTTTCTGGATCTATCAGATGGAAAAGAATCAAACATTTCATAAGCATATAGGACCAGCAGAGAATACTCAATTAATCATTTATTCATTTAGACCTCATTCCAACTCACAGCAGTAAATTATGTTGAACACAGTGAGATTCACTTCTGGGCAGAAATGCATAGGCTAGTAGTTAGTAAGTTAGTTAGTTAACCCTAGAAGGCTGCCTGGGTAGAAAGAGGCGCTAGAAATAACAGGCTCTTGAAAAGCATTCATGAAATATCCAGTAGATGTTTTCTCTTTATACCTGCAGCCAAATAACCCAGCCACTCCAGATTTGGAGAGGTATCTAGGGAATTGCCAGGTGAAGTGAGGTGTGGTGGTCATTTACTATTGGATGCAGCTTGAACACAATAACATTATACATGTTGCAGGGATTCCACAAAAGTCTACTGGAATCCAACAAAAAACAAACCAAGATTGAGGCCAATTTTTAATTTAACACCTGGGAACATAGAAACTATGTTTACACTATTTTAACTCCTAAACTAAGAAGGAACATGCTTACAATGGAACAAAATGCTATACCTCTTCTCTATATATAGAGCCCTAGTGCCTTCTTTCCTCATACACATACAAATAATCAGCATAGCTGCTCTAGAATCCCTACTGCTCAGGAAAATAGAAAACACAACATAATATACAGCAGTGGCTGAAAATGTGTTTAATATTTAATTGACTCCAGTTTGCTGAACATTTCACTGTTGTTTTACTGTCCTGGTTTTAACCTGGTGCCTGCCTACCTGCCTTTTGCAATTTTAAGACATTTTGATATGGGTTTTCGAGACTTTAATAGTTTTTAATTTTATTTCCTATGCGCCCTTGAGATGGTCAGGATTATAATGGATTTTAATGAAAGGTGGGTAATAGTAAGTGATAATTAATAAAAATGCACTTATTTATCCTTTCCAACATATGCATTCAGTTCAATTGAGATCGCTGGAAAATTGTTTTCAGTTCAGTGGCACATTATGCTTAAAGGGAGATAAAACCCTTAGTGACACAGACTTCACCTTAAAACCGCGAGCAAAGAAAATTTAAGGTGCTAGTTATCGCTTATTAAAGCCCTTTGTATCATAGGGCCTGGTTATTTGAAGCATTGTGTTCTATAGTTTCTGTCTGCCCCATATGAATCAACAAGGTTGCCATATTCCAGGTCCCATCAATTAACAGTGTCACCTGACCCAGGAATGGGCCTTCTCGATCATAGAGAAACCCTAATGGTTTCAAAAAGTTGCTTCCACTCTGACCTTATTAAAAACTCCCTTTTTACAACACTGTAATCCTTTAATTCAGGGTAGAGTTGGGGTGACTAGCTAGAGCTGAACATTTACTGAACAGATGCCCTTCTTGACGCCAACATGGAGTTTGCAGCAGAGATTTTTTCTTTGCACCCCCGGAGAGAAACAACTGTCCCTACCTAAGGTTGAACTCTCACCCTTCCAAGTGGGAGGCAAATGTTTTTACCACTAGGCCACCATGCTGCTCATGACCTTGTTCAAATGAGTCATTGAAACCTTGCTGTTCATCCAGGCTGGTCAGTGTGGGTGGTGAACTCTTTGTAGGATACTGTATTTGCTCAAGAAGATGCTACTCTTTTACTCAGGTTGAATTTATGTTTTACCACCACAAAAATAGTTTGTCACGAAAGCAACTGCCTACAAAGTTTTCAGGATTGGGCTGAAAGGTGAAAGCGGAATGCTCCGTCCCATAATTAGACCGACCAGGTTGTCCTGATTAAACTGGTCTCACTGGAAAAACACACTTACTCTTTTACTTGTTTATTTTTCTTATTATATATTTTGTATTATTTTATGTTGAGAAGGAATCAGGCAGCCTCTACATTTAACATTCAATCAGTCAGTCAATCAAATAAATTATTGTTTTGTGCTTCACTTCGTAGGGTTAATTTTTGGGTGTAATGTGTATGAAAGTGAGAGAGAAGGCAATGTTGTTGTTAGATATATTTTATTATTTTTTTGCCTTTGAGAGGAAAATGTGTTTATGCTAAGTTTGGGCAAATTAACAATTTTAACCAGTGAAATAAGCAATGAAAAAGAAATCTTAAATGGAATGCTTTGGGTTTTGATTATTTGAGTTGAAAAAAATTAAAAAGAAAGGGAAACACACACACCCTCTATTTATCACAAGGAATTTGTTATGGTTGTCAGTGCAAATAATATCTTTTGGAGGGGAAAGAAGAGGAAGGAGGAAGATTCTGTAAGATTCTTTCTATCTTCTTGCCATTTTATGGATCTATCTCCACCTTGATGATATGGCTAATAAGATGAGTGGAGGTCTATGTTTTCCTGCAAGTAAATCTGTTGCAAAAACTGGAATGTACCTTTTATTAGAAAACCTTTGCATCTTATTGAATGTGACTGCAAATGGTTTATCCGAAATGGCTTTATCATATACAGCAGACAGAAGTGGCCATTTGTGTTGCCGCTGTTTCTTAATGGATTGTTATGCCAACCATAAAAAAAAAGTTAGAAAACTTATCTATCCATTTATATATCATTTGCACCCTTCAAGTACAGTCCATTCAGTGTCTTTGGCTGCTAACTCTTGAGAATTGCATTATTGGAGAATTTCTGGATGATAAAAATTGAAACCAGGCTCAAGGAAATTAAGATGAACATTGCTAAAATTCTGCACTAGCAGCAGAAGGATATAGATCAGAAATTATCTATTCAAAAGGGAAGAAATGGAGAGAATACTGCTAATCCTTGACTTATCACCAGTCTGGTCAGCAACTGTTTGAAGTTATGATAGACCTCTTCAGAGTACTTATGACTTAGTTTTGGTTTTTGACCAAATTGGTTCATAGTAAACATAGTGGAATTTGCTTAACAACTGCAGCAGCAATTTTATGACTGCAATGTTCTCCTAATGACCACTACAGGGAAGATTAAAAAATTGGGTTGGCCACATGGGTGACCTGCTTTATGAATGACATGACTTATGATCATAATGGGCTGGCTCCATTATGGTTGTAAGTCATGGACTACATTGAAACTTTTGCCAGATGCTTGTGTTTTTTTAGTTTCAATTCCTTCTAAACTAAGCACATTCTTTTCCTATCCCTATCCATTTCAAGACTAACTGAAGGTGTTGGTGCCAAGGAGTAGTGGAATTTTCTTTCTCAGCAGATCAAGTTTTTTTTTTTAAATTTCTGTTTCATTCCAGTCACCTTCTGAAGGATTTAGGACTCTCTCATTCTGCTGATGCTTCAGATGTGTTACGTTTAACTGTTATTGTTGCAATAGTATGAGTATGTTGTGATTTTAGGGCTGCTTTAGGAAAGGTAATATGAATGAGAGAAAAGCAGAAAATGATTAGATAACAGCTTGTTTACTTCCATGGTTTTAAAGGACTGCCTTTAGATTGAGGGAGATGGTTTTGATTTGGATCTTTAACACCCCTGATGTACAGCAACAAATAAATAGATTATACAAATAATCCATGTTATGGTTGGAAATAAAAAAAAAACCCTAAATGTTCTTGATCTTTGATTCCACATGGAGTATAACCACGTAAAGTATGTGAATTGTTATGAATGATGTTTGTATTCAAATATTTATTTGGATTTATATAGTATTCCGAAAGTTCTGACATAACTTAAGAGATAACCAACACAGTCCTTCTCTGACGTGTTATCTTCTAGACAATTTTCAGTCAATTTTAACCAACGGCATTACTAGCTAGGAATGATTTCAGAATCATCATTCAATGCATCTGGATTTCAAGCGACGATTAAATGTTGATAGCATATATACAAAATGGATGAGTATAATGTGCAGTGTGTTACATGAAAAGAAATATTTTTTCTGATTTTAGAGAAAGGCTTCTCCCTTTTGTGATGAGAAAGAGAAAGCCTTTTTTTCTTCTGCAAAGGGAACACTGCCTTGCCAATATTAACATTCTATTGTATATATCATTAAAGAATAAACCAACATTGCTGTGAATGACAACCATGGGGCCTTTTAAATTGAAATTACTGATCAGTGGTTATCTCTTAAACAGTTTGTGCCAATGTTCCTGCTTTGTTTTAGATTGCTTTCCCTGGTGGGCTAAATAAAGTGGTCTGCTAACTACGAATGAACATTAATTCTGAAAGATGCAGAAAATGTTTTTAATTGAATGTTCTCGTAATAATTTCTTTGTCCCTTATTTTGGGAAGGATGGGTACAGCAAGATCGAGTAATCTCTTTATACTAAATGGCTATGTGATTGTCTCTGAAGGAAGAATACACAAACACACGCACATATACACACAACCCTACTTAACCTAGTTTCTTTGAATTGGCAACGTGGGAATTTCTTCCATTCAGGTGTATTTGGAGATCTAATTCTTGTGTAATAATAATCATATCTGTGAGGTCCTCTGAACATACAAGCCATCCACACAGACAGTATTAGTAGGGCAGTCCAGCGTGACACACTGAGAACAAATGATGGCTGAGTAAAACCAAGAAACAGTGGATGACCTAATATTAGTTAATGATTAGTTCAGATGCAGGTCCAGTTTCCTGGACCTGCATCTTAACTGTAATTAAGAGATCAGGTGACTAAAGCTGTGATAGAGAACTTGTAATTGTTTAGGTATTATTAGACTTCTCCTTACCTCCATGAGCTTTCTTACTTTTAGGATGCTAGGAATTATTTTTGCCCCTTTCCCTGTTCTATCAGGAACTTGATCCAATTTTCCTGATCTTTTCTTCAAAGCACATTGTCCTTTATACTACATTATTTATAGTGGACTAATACAGAAATACACTTGGTCACCCAACCTCCCTTCTGATGTCATGCTTTAAAGGTGTGACGAAAAATGCCTAAAGTCTGAATTCAAGATATAAGAAGGGGCCAAAAGAGAGTCAGGATGCTTCACCAAGAAGAGATCAGAAATAAGAAATTAGTACAACTCACCAAACAGTGTTATATGACCTATTGTGAAATGCTCAAGATTGTCTGAACCACTTAATTCTGTTTTTTAATTTAATGTTTTATTAGAATTTTATAATATAATAAAACATAAAGAATAAAAGGGAAAAGGGAATAAAAGGGAAAATAAAAGGGAAAAATAATAAAAGGGAAAAGAAAGGAAATAAAGAGAAACAAGAGGAGGTAAAAAACATATAATATTCATTTCCCCCTTTCTTTCTATTGAGTACTGTAATTTCTATCTTGCTCTTTCCTCTCCCTCTTCATCTCTTTATAATTCCAAAATTATCAGTTCAGTTTTTCTTTTGTAAGCAAAAAGTTCAAATAAGGCTTCCAGGCTTTTAAAAAAATGTTGATCATTTTTTCCCCCTTATATTCACGCTACTTCATTCTGGATAAGCTGAAGTTTCAAGGGCAGACCCATGCAGGACAGTAATCAAATCTAAGGAGTTGACCGAAGCACATATTACTGTGAATAGGAGCTCCAATTAAAAAAAAAAAAAGGACACAATGGGACTTGAGATAAACCTTTGCAAAAGCCCATCTAGCCTTGGCTGCTACCTGCTCTTCAAGCATGAGCTGTGAATCTCTGAGGCAATTCTGCAGGATTTGTAAAGTTAGAATTCAGTTCTAAACAAGCTGAGGGATTGTATCTGACAGATGCATAGAATAGTCTTCATCTTGGGCCTGTAACTATTTCTTTAGTCCCACCTTATTTGGAAGAGGAATGGGAATCTTAGTTCACTGTTCCTTAACTTGACCCGCTTGAAAATATATGGATTTCAATTCTCAGACTTCTCTCACTAGTTGTGAGTTGAAGTCCACAAATCTACAAGTTGCCAAAGTTGAGAAACTGTCTAGACAGAGCTGCCATCTGGCTCTCTATAGATAGGAGAAAGGTGGGGAAATAATTATACTTTACTGCCATTATAGCTATGAAGTTATCCCTAAGAAAGGGTGTTCCCCATGCTGAGTTGGGCACCTATGGCATGCTAGGGACCACAAATGAAAGGAAGAAGTGAAAGAGATCTATGAGTGCAGTGCAAACTAGAGACCAGAAGAGAGAAATAGAGAAAACTGATTCTGCTCTTAGCAATATTAATATTTCCCCACATAAATTTAATGGGTACTGAAATTTAGAGGATGCTAATATTGTGCAGGATGAAAAAGCAAAGTGCTTAAACTAATGGGCACATCTGCAATCCAGAGGGCCATCAAAATTGTGTTTTTACAAAATGGTTGCCATAATGGTTGCCATAATGGTTGCTATAATGGTAGGCATAATGAGTTCTAGAACATTAATTTCCTAGAAGGCAAATTAGAGAGGTTGTCCTTCCAAAGGAATCTCAGCTCATTTCAATATATTTAACGTAAGAGTATAAACAGATAAACAAATACATCAATACAGTCAAGGAATCTAGGTTTATATTAATGGAGAACAAATGAGTGGAGTTTATAAACATATGGATACCCACAGAAATCAAGTTGATTATTGATGTTCTTGCTTATTATTTCATATCTAGTTTATATAGAGATGTAATTAATAATACATCACAATCACAATATTTTGTGTAGATTGTTTCTTTATTCTGCCCTTATACAGAAAAAACAAGCTACCCATAACAATAAGGAAGCTTCAATCCAAAAAGAAATCACTTTGGCGGAAAAACAAATCTGGTCACGTTGCCAACTTCAAAAGCAAATACAAAAATTTATGCCACCAGATAAAGACTGAATGCACCAATTATATTAAACAAGAGGAAAACCTATGCACCAATTCCACCAGTGCTTTCTACAATTTTGTAAACAACAAACTAAAAGACTCAATGTCCACCCCAACCCTGAAAGGACCTAATGGTAAAGACTGCAATTAAAGTCAACCTCTTTAACACATTCTTTGGCTCAGTATTTGTAAACAGCAATGATCATGCCCAGTATTTCCTAGTCAAACCATTGACAACTACAATGATCTAATACATATCGATTTTACAGAAGACAATGTTGAAAAGCATTACGCAATCTAAAACCATCTCTATCTATTGGACTGGATGGAATATGTGCTTACTTCTTAAAAAAGCTATTGACTGCCATAGCTGAACCTTTAAGCATAATTTTTGAAAAATCTTTCAGAACCAGCTCCTTGCCAAACCTATGGTCACTGGCCACGGTCATCCCCATCTTCAAAAAGGGAGACCCCAGCCTAGTTGAAAATTACAGACCAATTTCTTTATACTGCATCATCTGTAAAGTCATGGAATCAGTTATTAACCAATCCATCATCCTCCATTTAGAGACAAACAACCTACTCTCTAATAAACAATTTGGTTTCAGAAAAAAACTATCCTGTAATCTGCAACTCTTACACTGCAAAAACATATGGATTATACAACTCATTTTGGGCAAAGCAATCGGCTCAATTTACATAGACTTTTGTAAAGGCTTTAGTTCAGTGGTACATGACAAACTACTTCTAAAACTAAAATCTCATGGTATCTCTGGACACCACATAACTGGCTAGAGGCATTCCTGTCAAACAGGCAACAAATGGTGAAAATTGGGAGCAAATCTCAACCAATAGATGCTCTGTCTTACATATTGGCAAAAAAAAATCAGAAAATAAAATACAAGCTGAATAGTCAAGACCTTGTTGATGATCCAAACTCTGTCAAAGATCTTAGAATACTCATCTCTAATGATCTAAGTCAGGGGTCTCCAACCTTGGCTCCTGGAAGCCTGGCGGACTTCAACTCCCAGAGTTCCACAGCCAGCAAAGCTGTGGAATTCTGGGAGTTGAAGTCCGCCAGGCTTCCAGGGGCCAAGGTTGGAGACCCCTGATCTAAGTGCTAGAGCCCACTGTAACTCCCTAGCCAAAAAGGCATTAAGAGTTGTTAACCTAACCTAATAGCTATTTCTCTGGAAATATCACACTAGTAACTAGAGCATATAAAACATTTTCTGGACCAATTCTTGAATACAGCTCATCAGTCTGGAACTCGCATTACGTATCTGATATTAACACAGTTGAGAAAGTCCAGAAATATTTCACAAGAAAAGTTCTCCACTCCTACTCGTTTCAGAATACCTTATGCCACTAGACTTGAAATTCAAGACCTAGAAAACCTAGAACTGCGCCGCCTTTGGTCCGATCTAAGTGTGGTACCTAGAATTATATATTGCAATGTCCTACCTGTCAATGAACACTTCAGCTTCAACCATAACAATACAAGGGTACACAATCGATACAAACTCAAGATAAATTGAACCAAAATTGATTTCAGGAAATACGACTTCAGTAATAGAGTGGTTAATGTCTGGAATACTCGACCTGACTCTGTGGTTTCTTCCCTAAACCCCAAAAACTTTAACCTTAGACTGTCTACTATTGACCACACCCCTTCCCTAAGAGGTCTGTAGGGGGCGTGCATAAGTGCACCGACATGCCTACCATCCCTGTCCTATTGTTTATTTTTATTTTACTTATATGTATCCATTTCATGTATTCATAACTATGTTTTTACTTATACCTGTTATCTTATAATCGCTTGACAAAATAAAATAAATGAATAAAAAATAAAAAAATGCTGAGTTTTAATCATATTATGGCTATCCTCCATTTAGCTTGCATCTGAAAGTAGGATTTAATCTTACATATGCTTAGAAGCACTTTAAATTTACAATCCTTGTGAAGATTAAATAATACTTTGATTAAAGTGTGCTTTTTAAAATAAAAAATGCAACTGGTTGATTATTCAAAAGGATAATATTTGAATGAAGTCTGGACACATTCTCAGAGACTGCTTAATGTTTTCTGCAAACAGGCAATAATTTTACAGGCAATTTTTTTTCTTCCTGGGCCATTCTCTATCTCCTGTTCCCATTTGCCTCTAAGCTCTGTTTGCTTTATTGTAGCACTAACTGCCTACCCTGCATTGTCAATTATTTCTGTCAATTAGATTCTGAAGTACATTCTTGCTAAACTCAACTTGCTTCTTGCTTGCAAAGATGATTGCAGCTTTCATTTCTAATAGAAATTGGGAGTTAGATTGTTTCAGACATGTTAATATGCAACTCTTGAAGTGACAGTTGAGCTTTCTCTACCCATGCATGAAAGAAAATCTTGAAAACAACCTATGGGGGGAAATGTATATTAGCCACATCAATGAACTTCCTACATCATCATAAGAGATAAATGGAAAGTGATAGTCCAAGGACATGGATAGCCTAGTGGAGTTCTTGAATTCAGTATTAAGCAACATTTCTTACTTAGAAACTTCTACAAAGCACTTTCACACATCCTTGACTTATGATTACAATTGAGCCTAATTTGCTTCTGTTGCTAAGCAAGATAGTTGTTAAGTGAATTTTTTATCATCATTTCTTGCCACAGTTATTAAATGAAGAACTGTAGTTGTTAAGTTAGTAATGTGGTTGTTAAGTGAATCTGGCTTCCCCATTGACTTTGCTTGCCAAAAAGTCACAAAAGATGATGGGATGATCCCAGGATAGTGCAGTAGTCATGAGTCAGTTGCCAAGCTTCTGAATTTTGATCATGTGACCATGGGGATGCTGCAATTATTGTAAAGGTGAAAAATGGTCATACGTCACTTTTTTAAAGTGCCATTGTAAGTTTGAATGGCCACTAAACAAATGATTTTAAGTCAAGAGCTATTTCTACAGAATGTTTAATATTTTGGTATCTTTTTTTTCTTTTGATACTAGCACCAGACCTGGTTCAAGACAGATTTTGGTAAAATGCATATCCCCAAATTGTCTTGTCCCATATCTGTACTCTCCTAACAATGGTGATATCAACAGCAGCAATATTCATATGGATACCAAATTTTCATTTTCATAGTCTAGATCCTAGCTCAGGCTTCCCTAATCTAGACCCATTCCAGATATTTTGATTTCAATTCCTAGGATGTTTAGCAGTTCCTATGATTATTGGGGAATTCTTGGAGCTGAAGCTTACATCACTGGGTGGCATTCAAATTGGGAAAATCTTTCTGGATAGCGTCTTGCTGCAAGGCACTATTGGAAATTAAACAGTCATCGGAATCCTTGCCAATTGGACAAATATTTTCCAGCAGGGACCAAAACAGCTATTCCAGTGATGATGATAATAGGCATTACGGGTTGTGCTTTATGGACTAGGAGAGAATCAATAGTGGTTGACCTAAGAAGGGATTCTGCACAAGGTTGCAGCCAATGGGAAGAGAAGCAAAATCTGAATTCAGGTGCATTTTGTTGCTGACATAATTTTTAGCAGGCAATGCCTAGAGCAGTGATGGCTAACCTTTTTGGGCTCCTGTGCCAAAAATTGTGTGTGTGCTTATGTGCGCTCACTCACATGCAAGCACCCAGAAGGCAATGTGTGCGCCCCCACCACCTGCACATGTGTGTAAAATCCCCCCTTACCTGCACTGCACCTACCAGCTGATTTAGGCCAGTTTGAGACCTTTTTCGGCCTCCCAGAGGCTTGGGGACAGCTTCTGCAACCTTTGCAGGCTGAAAAATGGGCCCATTTCATCACTTCTGGTATTTCTGGAAATACAGGAAGTGACAAAACGGGCTTATTTTTTTGACCTGCTTTCCTCAAGCCTCTGGGAGGCCAAAAAGGACCTCAAACAGGCCAAAAATCAGCTGTGAGGCATTCACATGCACAGTGAGGTAAGTTTGCCTGCAGCTCGCGTGCCGGCACAAAAGGCTCTGCGTGCCACCTGTGGCATGAGTGCCATAGATTTGCCATCACGGGCCTAGAGTAATCAATAATTTGCTGTCTTACATTATTCTATTCAGGGAGAAATCTCACAATTCATACCAAAGTACTGCTTTATAATCACACCATCCCACCTGAACAATAAGATGTTTGATCTCTCCTGCCCATTCTAACTTTAAATTGACAGAGCAAATATATCTAACATAAATAACCATACTTCTATTTCAATGAGCTGAATGTTTCAGCTGTTTGCTTTCCTGTTGTTAACTTCTACTGCTTCATCCAACTACTTGCAATGATAACCTTTCTTTAACCTCCACAGATGGGGAGTTTGTGGCCATTCAAATGTTGCTGAACTGAATCTTCCAGCAGCCTCAGTCTTCACAGTGAATAGAGAAAAATGTTAAACATTTCAGTCTAGTTTAACAACTTTTGGAAAACTACAATTGCATCATTGATACAAGTGCATCCATCATTGATTAATCTACACTGATTTTCTTCAATCTGATGCCTTTCATGTATGTCTTTTTTACTTGTAACACTAATGAGGCAATAGATCATATAGTGTAAAGCATCTGAAAGTTTGGGAAAGATGGTTGACATAGAATTATAGATACCAAAAATATGCTTCTTGATGTATTTCCATCTTTTAGTGTCTCTTTAGTGTTCTCCTCAAACATAACCAAACATAGTAATTAAATAATTGTATCTGCTGCCTTTTGGAAGATGTTCTTTGGTCCTCTCTTCCCCTCTCATTGATAACGAACTTAAAATAAATTCAGAAGAACTATTCTACTATACCTCTGCAGATGGATTGTTGTTGTTAGTTGCAAAGTCATTTCTGGCCCATCACGACCCCATGAACAATGTTCCTCCAAGCTTTCCTGTCTTCTTCCATCCCCTCCCCCCAGAGTCAATTTAAGCTCATGCCAACTGCTTTAGAGACTCTATCCAGCCACCTCCTTCTCTTTTGTCCCCTTCTTCTTTTGCCTTCAATCTTCCCCAGCATTAGGCTCTTCTCCAGTGCATCCTTGCTTTTCTTTAGGTGCCCAAGGTCTTTGAGTTTCATCTTCAGGATCTGGCCTTCTAAAGAGCAGTCAGGGTTGATCTCCTCTAGAACTGACCGGTTTGATCGCCTTGCAGTCCAAGGGACTCACATGGGTTTTCTCGAGCACCATAGGTCAAAGGCCTCAATTCTTTGGCACTCAGCCTTCCTTCCACAGCCATACATTGCAACTGGGAAAACCATAGTCTTGACTATATGCACTTTTGTTGGCAGGTGCTGTCTCTGCTTTTTAGTATGTTGTCTAGATTTGCCATAGCTTTCCTTTCCAGGATCAAGCATCTTTTTTTTCCTTGGCTGCAGTCCCCATCTGCGGTGATCTTAGAGCCCAGGAAAATAAAAACTGTCACTACCTCCATTTTGTCCCCATCTATTTGCCAGGAATTGAGAGAGCCGGATGCCATTATCTTAGTTCTCTTAATGTTGAGTTTCAAGCCAATTTTTGCCCTCTCTTTCTTCACTCGCATCAAGAGGATGGATAGATAAACACAAAATAAAACAAAACAAAAACCCCAGCACATTATACCAACATGTGGTTCTTCCTTATGGTTCAGCAAACAGATTTAGCCGGGTGAACCATAGTGTTTGATTTGAATGCTCAAGCTTTTGGAGGATTTATGATGCATGCTAATGTTACAGTATAAAGGACAAACTACATGTGATTCTTAGTTACATGCAGTCTTTCTTTCTCCCCCACCTTTCTTGAGAGCAAAATGTTCATTGCCAATGCTTTCATCTCTGCTGAAATATGTTCCCTAGTGCACATGCTCTTTCCTCATGGGAGAAAAGATAATATGGAAAGATAAATATAAGCAGCTGGAGTTATTTTCACCAGAAAAAAACGTACTGTTGAGGACAAGGTTATTCCTCACTGAGCCTTCAAATTCAGGTCATGTATTCCATGTGCATGCTTGTGTGCACATCTACATGTATGTGCATGTGTATTCCCCAGAGAATCATAGAAATGGGAGTTCAGAGTTCATTTAACCCAATCCCCTACTTAGGTATTTATTAGTCAAGGAGGAAATGGATGTACACACACATATGCAAATAAAAGATAAATTAAAAAAAACAACAAGAAAATGCAAAAAACAAATTAAAGATAAGAAATATATGTCATTTTTAACCTTCTTTTTAACAGATAATTACATATTGTTCCGTTGTCCTCTTAGATGTTACACAAATCCTTCAGCCCATCATTTAAGTCACATCATTCTTAGTCTTCAAATCCATGAATCATTTCATTTCTTCCTTCTTTCAGCAAATGTTTACATAATTTTTCCAAACTTTCAAAAAAAAAAAAAATTATTGTTTTGTCATTTCTGTGAATTCTGACATTTTCACAAGCCATTCCTCCACTGAAGTGATTTTATTATTCTTCCATCATTGTCATTTTCTGCAGTTATATAGCTATAACAGTTTATCCTCGGTCTTTTCTAATTCATTATTCATAAGTTCCAATAAAAAGAATTCTTGTTTTTTGAAATATTAATCTTTAGAATCCTTTGCATCATTGTGTGAATTTGTATCCAACATTTCTTAGCTTTCTCACAAGTTCACCCTACACACAAACTGTTCCCACATGCTTAACACATTTTCAACACTGGCTTGACATACTTGTAGATTACTGGTGCCATATACCAAAGATACATCATTTTATAAATATTTTATCTTAAATTATGACCCAGTGTAAATTGAAAACCAATTATCCACATTCTCTCTCAAGAGTCAAATCTCCATGTTATATTCAAAATTAGTAGCCCATTTTGTTATGCAATCTTTCTCTGTCAAATCTTACTACCTTTTATATATTTTTGCTATTGCATGTTTATTTTTTATACATAATTCACATTTGTTTTTATCTATATTAGACTTTTAACTGTACTTATTAGAACCATTGAAAATGATTTCACTTTATCAAACCCTAAAAACCAATGCCCAAAAGAGGAAATGGCTTTTTATTCGGTCTTGCATATAATTGACTTCAAAGACAGCTTTCCCTGACCTGTTGCCCTTGAGTTGTGTGGGTCTTGACTCTTATAAATCTTGATATTTATTCCAACCAATGAGTGATACTGACAGGACCCAATGAATGATATAGTACTACATATCAGGATCAGGATGACAGGCTGGGAAAGATGGCTCTAAGTTTTAAAAACTGCAAAAACTGTCCCAAGGTTATTTATTTGAAACAACTGCCATTTCTTCAGTCTTGTTCTTTTGAAAGATATGGTAGAATTCCTGATAAGTGGTATGGTTTGCATTTCACCTCAGACCACAGTTTATTGGAGGATTTGTAGAATGCAGTTCTTATATTAATGCTACAGTGGCTATATTCACACAACAAGCCTATAATATGTTTGTAAGCTCCCTAGATCTTTAAAAACATTCTAAAGCAGGTGTGTCAAACTCAAGGCATAACATTGTCAATATATGACATATCACAACTTTTTCCACATTCGCTATACTGTGGGTGGCAGTGACCAGCGCATGACACATCTGTCCCCCATGCCATGAGTTTGACACCCATGTTCTAAAGCATTAGGCTAAGTAAAACATTGTTTGGGCACTCAAGGTTGCAGTTTGAACTATCTCCATCTAATAATTCCTGTGGAGGCCTGTGGTGTCAGTCTGGGGAGCTTTTGTGGGAGCAGAGTTTAGCCTAGAGATTATTTCAAGTTTATTCACTGATTCCATGCAAATTATTCTAAACTGCAATTCTTTAGAACTCTTTCACAGAAAGACGAGCTCCCTCCATTGATGCAAATGAAGCAATTATCAGATTTGTGGCTTGTTACAGTTTTCAGATTGTCACTGGCACTTGAACCACAGGACTAGAAAAACCCTGATTCCACCCACCCCAAAATAACCTGAAGCTGTGAATCAAAGTGTCTCCTCAAAACCTGAGCAATTGCCACAATTATTTAGAACGCCATTTGGAAATTGCTCGCATTCTTAGAAGTGAGTGTTACCATTGCTGCCTGGGTAAATATTGGAATATATTTATCTGAACAATTTTAGTGCCAAGGAAAACAACACTAGGAAGTTTGCTGCAACAAATTGTCTTTTGATCTGAGCTGCAATCCAGGGATTGGGAGCTTTAGCAGATCATCTCAAGTCTGGTTCTGCAGCTAGTTTGATTTTGTTATATGAAGTGTGATTTGGCTGTATCTCATAGAAAGGCTCAAACATCTTGTCATGTGTCTTTATACTAAAAGGCCAGGAGGCTGCATTATAGAAATGATTTCATTCCCCTCCCCCCCACCTCATGCTTTTTTAAATGAACGGTAAAACAGCACACACTTTAAGAAATTTACCTCTTTTATTGCACTTGAAAACCACTTTTGGGCTCTGTGTTGAGGTGGGAAAAAAATTAAACTTTGAATTTGGGTTTTGCTGATTAGATAGCTTTGTTGTTAAAAATGGCTAGTGTGTATTATGTAAAAGTAAAAGCTGAGGTTGTATGTTATTATCCTATTCTACTGCACTTCAAATATTTGGAAGTCAGTCTTTTCTTTCTTTCCCTGCTTTTGCCCTACACATTTTACTTATCCCTTTCCCCTCCCCTACTTTCCCACTATTTTCATTTTTTTTTGTATTTTATATTTTAATAAGCCAATGAAAAATTTGGGACAAAAAAGAAATTTACCTCTTCCAGAAACTGAGATGCTATATAAGGCATCACCATCGGAAGATAGGTCGTGGCAAGAGAACCTAGAAAGACACTGTTGTGTATGTACCATAGTTAATAAAAGTATGAGCTTGAGGTAAAGTGCAAGGTTCTGGCCCTGCACTTCTGATTGGCTGTTAGGCGGCCAGATCGGATTGGTTAGTTCTTAGGAATCCGATTGGCCCTTAACAGAGGATTATTATTGGTTAAAAGAGCTGGCGTTCACAGCTCGCTATTGGACAATTCTCACAAGGGTTGCCTATATAAGGCAGAGTTCACTGTTGTTGTTTTGAGAAGTCACTATGCAATAAAGAGCTGAAAGTTCACATTCAGAGGCTGTCTCCATTTACTCCGACCCATGTCCAAGTACTTAATACTGGCGACGAAGGTGGGATGTGGAGACGTCTGAAACTAAGAAGCTAGGAAGCGATACCGAGCACGTGATAAGATGACGCCAACAACGGAACCATGTCCGGCGGCATCGTACCACCCGCTCCATTCGATCCGAACCAAGAGGATTGGGAATCCTACATGGATCGCTTCCAAATGTTTCTCGAGATGAATAATTTGAAGGACGCCACACCAGCAAAGAAGCGGGCACTGTTCCTGACATACTGCGGCCCAGCTGTATTTAAAATGGCTAAAGCACTCGCCAAATCTCGAGAAGTGAAAGCCATGAGCTGGGACGACCTCGAACCCATCCTGAGAGACCATTACGCACCAACCGTGCCTACACTCATGAGACGCCACGAGTTTTATCAGAGAAACCAGCGAAAAGGAGAGAGCGTGGCTGATTTCGTGGCGGACCTCCGGAATTTAGGGGGCCTCTGCGGGTTCGCCGATTTAGAAGAAGCACTAAGAGATCGAGTAATTCTGGGATAAGATGCACTAGGCGTGCAAAGCAAGCTGATGGCGAAAGGCGACATCAGCCTTGCTGACGCCATCGCCGAAGCCATGGCTGCGGAGGCGACCAAAAAGTCGGCTGCACAATTATGGCGAAGCCGCACTCCAGCAACACAACAGACCGGCGAAATCTTACCCAACTCAGAAGAGCAGCTTGCAACAATGCACCACGAGGACCTCTCTTTGTCGTCAGACAGCGATGAAGAAGGGGTCCATCGACTGCGGTCCGACCGGGACCCTCGCCCTAAGCCCTTATGCCCTTGCGCTGGCTGTGGAGCAAACCATGCCAGGGCCGAATGCAAATTCCACGACGCACTCTGCCATGAGTGCGGGAAACGAGGCCACATCAGCCGGGTCTGCCGCAGCTTACCAGGACCAAGCAGGCCTCAAAAGGGGCTAACTATTGCCAATCGACAGGAAACCGTCCTGTAAGGCGAGAACCAGTAAACCACTCCTACAGAAATCGAGCTTTGCAAAAAGAAGAGGCTCACCATACTATCACTATAGGTCACGCCTCAGTTTTGGACACTAAGAAAATTCGAGTCATGGTAGCCATCGAGAACTAGCCTTGCCAATGGAGGTCAACTCGGGATCGTCCCTCTCAATGGTGTCTTGGAAGACACTCAAGCAACTTATCCCCACAATCCAACGCCAAGACCTCCAATTTCAACGCCTCATCCTCAAGGACTACCAAGGGAATCGAATCCCCGTGGTCGGGTCCTGCCGAGTCCGAGTCTCCTTCAAAAAGCATACAGCGTACTTACCTCTAACAATCATCGATAGAGATAGGCCTAGTCTATTAGGCCTCCAATGGTTCGCGCCACTCGGCATTGAAGTGGCCGGCATGAACCGAGTTGGTGGTTGTGAGTGGGAGGAAGACCTTATTTCTGAGTTCAGCGACGACTTCACGCGAGTATAAAGGGACCCCAATCTCATTTAGTCTAGATCCAAAAGTAGCCCCAATTCGCTTGAAGCCCCGTCGAGTTTCGTTCGCTCTTAAAACTAAGATCGACGAACAACTCGACAAGCTAATTGCTCAAGGGGTGTTGAAGCCCATCGATCACTCTCCATGGAAAATCCCTATTGTAACATCCATTAAGCCAGACGGGTCAATCCGAATTTGTGGGGACTACCGGGCCACTTTAAACCACGACCTACAGTAGAATGCGTATCCAGTTCCGGTGGTGCAGCACCTCCTCCATTCCTTGGGGGGCGGAAAGGTTTTTGCTAAATTAGATTTAGCTCAAGCTTATCAACAACTACCAGTGGATGAAAAGACGGCCCAAGCCCAAACAATTGTAACGCACAGAGGTGCTTTTAAATGTACTCGATTGCAATTTGGGGTTAGTGTAGCCCCGGGGATATTCCAAAGCCTCATGGAAAGGTTGTTACAGGGAATCAAGGGCGTGGTTCCGTATTTTGATGACATATTAATTGCAGCCCCTACCAAAAAAATCTTGCAGGATCGTTTGAAATGTGTTCTTAAAAAATTCCAAGAGGCAGGACTTAAGGTGAAAAAAAATAAATGTCACTTATATACTGACAGTGTTGAGTTTCTAGGGTATCGGATTGATAGCCAGGGCATTCATCCTACCGAAAGTAAATTAAAGGCGATAAAAAACGCTCCCAGCCCACGTAACAAGGCCGATCTCCAGGAATTCTTAGGCCTCATTAATTTCTATAATGTATTTTTACCGCACAAGGCGACTGTTGCTGAACCGTTACACCAGTTATTAGATAAAAAAGCATTGTGGGTATGGGGTTACCGGGAAGAACAAGCATTCCAGAATGTTAAAAAATTGCTCACATCTGACTCTGTACTTATGCAGTATAACGAGACTTTACCATTAGTTATAACCTGCGATGCCTCGCCCTTCGGAGTGGGCACCATTTTGAGTCATGTACTGTCTAATGGGAACGAAGCCCCTGTTGCATACTTTTCAAAGACTCTTTCACAAGCAGAGCAGAACTATGGACAAATTGATAAAGAAGCTCTTGCAATCGTTTCAGCTGTAAAGAAATTTCATGAATATGTGTATGGAAGGACATTTACCATAACTTACCGCAAACCGTTGCTAAGGATAATAGCCGGGGACAAGCCAACCCCCTACATATTATCCCCTAGAATGACCCGATGGTCAGAATTCCTCACTGCTTATAATTATCGCCTGCAATATCTCCCGGGGAAAGCCATTCCCCACGCCGACGCATTAAGCCGAGCACCGCTTCCAGAGACTCTCGACGATCTGGCACCAACGGCAACCACGTTGCAGATCGAAACACTCAACTTGCCGCCTATGACTGCCCAAGACATTGCGAGAGAAACCAAATGAGACCACACCCTAGCTCAAGTCCTAGGCTGGGTAGAACGCGGATGGCCATTGGACCAAGTCCCAGATGACTTCGTGCCGTTTAAAGCAAGACAGACTGAACTTTTTTCCCAAAAAGGCTGTGTCATCTGGGGCGATAGAGTCGTCGTCCCAGAGCGACTCCGGAAGATGCTGCTACGAATTCTGCATGAGGGCCACCCCGGCATTGTGCGGATGAAAGCGCTTGCACGAAGCTTCGCATGGTGGCCGGGCATGGACCGGCAAATCGAGCAGTGGGTCAAAGCGTGTATCAATTGCCAACAAGCCAGCAACACCCCACCAAAAGCCATGCCTACTGAATGGGAGACGCCACATGGACCCTGGTCCAGAATCCACCTGGATTTCGTGGGGCCAACCAAAGGATATACCTTCCTGCTGAGAGTCGACGCATACTCCAATTGGTTAGAAATTCATCGTATGACGGCCACAACTTCTGAGGCAGTGATCAAGATCCGAAATAGACTCTTTGCAACCCACAGATTGCCTGACGTCCTGGTGTCCGATAACAGGCCACAGTTTACGGCACTAATGTTCGAGCAGTACCTCGCTGACCGCGGCATCCGCCATGTGCTCACCTCGCCTGGGCACCCTGCGACCAATGGCCGAGTGGAACGCATGGTCCAATTTGTTAAAAAGACTTTGCAAAAAATGGACTATGACAATATTGATGACAAGGTCAACCAAATTCTCTTTTTGCAACACATAACTCCACATAGCATCACCAGCAGAACTCCCGCGGAACTACTGATGGGACGAAGACTCCGTTCCCACCTCGACCGGTTGCACCCTGTTTACGAACCGGAAAAGCCAATAGGATCCAGTGGCCACTATCGCACCTTCCAGGTAGGAGACCACATTTACGCACAAAACTTATCAGGCGATCCGTTATGGATAGAGGCAATAGTAGTGCGAGTGACCGGCCCCAAATCCTATGTAGTGAAATGCTGTGACAATAGACTGTGGAAACGGCATATCGACCAATTACGGTCACGACTCACAACGGCCAGTCAACAACTCCCCCATGACCAAACCGAGGGGGGGGGAGGTACAGAAGAAGATGACGCTCCAGGGAACCTGCTCGAAGGGAGCAACGAATTAAGTGAGACTCAGGAAATGGAGCACGAAGGAGAATTGTTTGCACTGCAAGAAATTGCACCTGAGCAAGAAGCAGATCCACTGCCAAACAACAATCTACCTCAACAGGATTGCAATCAACCAGTCCAACGAAAATCCGAAAGACTCAAAAGACAACCGTCCTATTTGAAGGACTATATAACTACACCGTAACTAAGAAGCCAGGGGGAAGGGATGTTGTGTATGTACCATAGTTAATAAAAGTATGAGCTTGAGGTAAAGTGCAGGATTCTGGCCCTGCACTTCTGATTGGCTGTTAGGCAGCCAGATCGGATTGGTTAGTTCTTAGGAATCTGATTGGCCCTTAACAGAGGATTATTATTGGTTAAAAGAGCTGGCATTCACAGCTCGCTATTGGACAATTCTCACTAAGGTTGCCTACATAAGGCAGAGTTCACTATTGTTGTTTTGAGAAGTCACTATGCAATAAAGAGCTGAAAGTTCACATTCAGAGGTTGTCTCCATTTACTCCGACCCATGTCCAAGTACTTAATAGACACTGTACCATAAGAAAGGAGGCCAGAAGTGGAGTGAGAACAGAACTTTGAGGTCTTTAGCTCTCAAGCCTGTGAGCTCACCTGCTTTTCCTTGTGGAAGTGACTTCTTTATCCTCTCTTATGCTTCACTCTCTTTCTTCTTGATCCTTAGCTGTCACTGGATTTGCAGGTGAGGCCTGTGCAGGGGTGGGATCCGACTGGTGTAACTACCGGTTTGGTGATTTTACTTTTTGTGAGTAGTTAGGCTTTTTATGGGTGCTTAGTAAAGGAATCACATGTTGTGATTCCAATTGTTTACTGAGCACCAAGACATTTGAGTAGAACGGCCAGATCTAAACGGGAAAGATATTAAACAATTACAAAGACAACAGTCAAAATGCACATTATATATTTGAATCCTTGTACCAAATATGGTCAGACTTTTGGCAGTCTGTTTAACATTAATTGCACAACCATGGTGTGTTGGGGAGGGAGGGGAGAGGGATAGAAAAAGATGGCAGATGGTGTCCAGTGGATTAGTGATTGACAGGGATGGACTCCATAGTCATATGTTCATGTAACTCATCGTCATCTAAAAGGAGCCATTTCTGTTTTAGAATCTACAGCATGGAAAATCAAGACGAGAGAGAATGAGACACACACAGAGAGAGAACATTTGATTCATTTGCTTCCAGCTTTTAATCTTAGAATATTTGTGTTAAGTTCTGCGCATGGGTGCAAGGAGCGGAGACGAGGCAGTGAACAGTGAACTTCAACTCTTTATTAAGCATACTGAACAGAGCAAAACCCTAGGGCAGCAGCAGCCCTTTTATAGGGTTGGCTGCTGTCCTATTAGCCAATGAGAAACATGGAAGTGTTAAACCCTTGAACCAATGAGAGTTGGCCCGTTAACAGCCAATCAGATTTCCCAGAAGGGACCAATCCGATGTCGCTATTATCGGCCAATTAGAAGTGCAGGATTAGAACCCTGCTTTTTCGTAAGGTTGTTAAAACTTTATTAAACGCCTTTATTAGTTCATAACAGTTTGCATGTAATGGTTCAATTTTATATTGTCTTTATTATAAAACCAGATTTTATAGGGTTTTATTTATGCATTTTTTGTTTTGTTTTTCTCTTAGAGCATGGAACCCCATTTGTGTTTTCTATATAAGAGTGCATTTGTCTATTAAACAAAATGATTCGGTTGAGATCTGCATATGGGGGATTGATTGGAGTATATTGCAAGGGCGACTCCGAAATATGTTATTATATTTTATCTATATCTTAAATTATTGTACATTATTACAATTTTATTTTGGATTGTATTTTATTACTATTTCATCTTAAATTGTATTTTGTCTAGATCCCATTTTAAATTGTATTTTATCAGGTTCCATTTTAAATAGTATTTTATCAAATTTCATTTTGAATTGCTTTTATTAAATTTTAGTAACAAATTGTTGCTGGAACTTTGCACTTTGATATGGCCCAAGGGCTAATCAATAAAGATTTATTAAATAGATATTAAATAGATTTGCCTATTATTAGCTTTGTCTTTTGTTTTCTTTAAATTGGATTTGTTGAAATAAGTGCTGCATTAAAAGTAATATGTGCTATCATTAGGAATCAAAGCTCATTATCTTTTGCACTTAGTTTAAGAAAATACTTAGGCTCTCGCCAACATGCAACAACTTTTTGAGTACTTAAGAGCACTTTAAAAAAGAAAGAAAATTAATTGTGGAGATAAACACATCACATTTGCATTTTTCCCATTCCCAATGCCATTTGAACATCTCCAGGGCACATGGCAGTTTTGTCTGTGCTGGGTGACCCACTCATGCCACGTGTGCTGTCTCACTGTGTGACAGAATGTGTACTGCAAAGCCTTGGGGCCTTTTCTATTAAATTAATAGCTTTTTTCCACTGATTCTCTGGGAGAAAAACAACTGTGCCATATCAATTATTATTCTTAAAATGGCATTTATATCCTACCTATACTCCAAGGCAATGTTCATGGATCATTTAACCATTTCCTAGCAGTGTGGAAGCAGTTTGTGGATAAACAATTCTGAAATGATGGAGAAATTGATTGAACTAGCTCGGCTGTTACATTCTGTGGCTTGAATAAGGACAATATATATATACATATATACATATACATATACATATACATATACATATACATATATATTCATTCTTAAGTTTTTGCGGGTATCTATATGTATGGTATTCAGCTTTGTTTGGGTATTTTCCCACATCATTATAGTTGTGCTTTTAAAATTGTAGCGACGTTTCGGCAGAATCTCATCTGCCATCATCAGTCTTCTGTATTGTGTTCATCCATGAGTCAGGCTTTCACAGCCATTTCTATTTCTGTTAGAAATGGCTGTGAAAGTCTAACTCACAGACGAACACAATACAGAAGCCTGATGATGGCAGATGAGATTCTGCCGAAACGCCGCTGCAACTTTAAAAGCACAACTATAATGACATGGGAAAATACCCAAATAAAGCTGAATACCATACATACATACATACATACATACATACATACATACATACATATGTTTGTTTTCACAGGTATGCAGGTCTTGGCATGTTCGGGTCTTTTCCCATCTTGGCGACGTTTCAATGAGGTCCCACTCACCATCTTCAGGCTGGTGCTTTCAGCTTCGTGCTTGTGCGAGCAAAGAGTGATCAAAGCTGCCGTCTCTCTGTAAATACTGGTGGGGAGGTGTGGTATGTTGGCTCTGTTGTAAGCGGGCTGGTTGGTTGTGTTGTTATTTCTTGATTGGTTGATGGTGTTGATGTTTGCAAATTGGTTGGCTTTTTCATAAGAACCTGTGTGGCTGAGGTGCTGGCTGTATGTCTACCAGCCTCCTATGTTGTAATGACCTGGGTAATGGGCTGTATGATGACCTTCTGAGTTCTATTGTTGTGACATCCTGGGTCTTGTGCTGTAATCTCCTGTGTTGTAACGACCTGGATAATGGGATGTGTGATGACCTTCTGAGTTCTATTGTTGTGACTTCCTGAGTTCTATTGTTGTGACTTGAGATTGGCTGTGTTGTAACATCCTGAGGTTTTGTGGTGTGACTTCCTGAGTTCTGTGATGTGATATCCTGATTGAGTGGCTGTGATGTAATGTTCTGGGTTTTGGTTTGGCTCTGAGTTTGAGGCTTGGTTATGTGTTCATGGTGTGTGCCAGTTTGCTTGATTTGGGGGTCGGGGGATGTGGCAGCTGGTGGTACAGCTGTGGTTTGGTTTCTGGACGGTGGTTGCCTTTTGTCTATGGGATGGGTTTGGGTTTGAGTCTGGTGAGGGAGATTGGTGGTGGAATCGTGTGCTGTTTTGGGTGTGGGGTTGGTTTTCATGGCTGCGACTCCTTTGTTGATAAGGGCTAGTTTCCAGATGTCTGGTAGGCAGGAGGTATTGTCCCGTTTATTCATGTTATTTGAATGTTTCTCTATTTCAATGGCTTCCCTGATTATTCTCTTGTTGAAGTGTTCAGTATTGGAGATTAATTTGGTACCCTCAAAATTAATTTCATGTCCTGTGGCTTTAAGGTGCTGGAAAAGGGAGGAAGTATTTTCTTCTTTTCTGACTGCATTCTTGTGTTCTACGATGTGTGCATTTATTCTCCTGTTGGTTTGGAAATTACATTTCTGTTGATGCAGCCAGACATTGATTGCATTGTCTTTTATAATAGTCATTTCACACTGCTGGCTCAAATTTAATTTCCAATCAATTACTACTTCAAATCTTTTCATAAATTCTATTACCAACCTCTATTCTTTAGTTGTGTACCTGTTTTTTTGTTTCCTAGGGAAAGAGTTTTACATTTTATTCACTGATTTGTGCCCCAAAGCAATATCCTGTTGACAATTTTGATATTTATATTTTTCATCTTAGGTAATAGATATTTCATTCAATTTTGTGTCATCTGCAAATTTAATAACCATCCCCTCCATTTCATCTAAATTATTAATAAAAGCATTAAAGCTAAAAGACTCAAAGTCAAACTTTGTGGATGATACTTCTTTCCATTTATTGAAGAACTGTTGATGAACATTCTTTAAATGTGAGATGAAGTCAGTAATGCATCCTCTTAATTCTCATGGTATCCTGCTCACATTTTACTAGGTTGCTAGTAAAAAAAGTTATAATGTACTTCAAATGATATTTTGTTTGCAAAAATAAAATTATATTATGTCCATAGCAGCTATGATGTATTAAATTATTTGAAATTTTAAAATAAGATTACATTTATCAGATAAAATTTGTTGTTCATGCTGATTTTTTTAATTATAGGAACTTCTAGATCAAATTTTCATGGTTGGCTTGATAATTCCATGAGGCATTCATCTCAAATTCATTCATCTCAAAGGAACTGTCATGCCCCTGTTGGAGTCTGAATCTGAGGAGGAAGATGAACAGTTGACAGAGTGGGAGTGTGGCTTCATTGGCTGTGGAGGAAACTGTGGAAGGGCAAAGTTCAGCTGGGCAGAGCAGGGAAGAGGTAGAACAAGGGAGAGGGAGTTCAGAGGAAGACCCAGGCCCACCCCCTCTTCTTCCTAGAGCACACAGGGAGGAACGGAGAAGAGAGCAATGTGGGTAGCATGGCTTACGAGGGAGGAAAGGGCCCCTTCATTAGGAACACCTGGGAAGAGAGTTTAAAAGAGATGCAAGCTGAATGCGGCATCTGCTGAGAAAAAACGTGAGTTTATCTTGTGTTGACTGTGCTTATCTGTGCTCCTGGAATCCTCCCAACTGGGTTGATTTACTGTCATTCCTTCACATCTGGAATTCCTTCTCTTGTCCTGCCAGGTGAATTATCACATCTTGCCTTGATTGGACTTATAGTTACAGTTTTTGTTGAAACGTTTTGGACTTGAATCATTGCAGCCAAATGCTGTTTCTGGGAGAGTTTTTCTGCAGCCCAGAAGGTACCCAGGACATTGAGGGCAAAGTTAGAGAAAATAAAGGGACTCCTATTTATTATTTGACTGTTTTGCCTTTGTGCCACGCCCCGGATCATCACAGAAACTGGGCATGACTAGTCTAGTGAAGAGAAGGACCAAGGCAGACATGATACCAGTGTTCTAATATTTGAAGGGCTGTCACAGAAAGGAGGGGGTCAACCTATTTTCCAAAGCACTTGAAGGCTAGACAAGGAATAATGGATGGAAATTGATCAAGGAGAGATTCAATCTGGAAATAAGGAGAAATTTTTTGATAGTAATAATAATCAACCAGTGGAACAGCTTGTCTTCAGAAGTTGTGGGAGATTCATCACTGGAAGCTTTCAAGAAGGGACTGGACTGTCATCTGTCAGAAATGGCATAGAGTCTCCTGCCTGAGCAGAGGGTTGGATTGGATGACCTACAAGTTCCCTTCCAACTCTGTTATTCTATTCTAAATGAACTGACATGAGGGTTTCCTGAAGTTACCTTGTTCCTCTTTAAAGATGTATACATCATTTGCCCTCCTATAGTCATCTCCCTCTTCCCCACTGATTGCCAAATTCTTTGTGAATTTCTCAATTCTCTTCTCAATATATAGTGTACCTCTCTTGAATTTACCTTTATTTTCCTTCAATCCAATGTAATCCTTTTAGTCCAATATCAGCTGAGTTGCAATTTTCTGTACCTTTTCTGGCCCAATAATGCCAATAATTTGAAGCTGGGGTGACTAGAACAACACACGGTATAGTTTTATTAAGGGATGGGATTCTACCAGTTCGCACCTGTCGTGTCCGCAAAAAGACGCTCAGAGTCGGTGACTATCATTCAAGCTCTTTATTAAACAGTGGGGAACCGAACCGGCGAAAAGGAAAAAGCCCGCGGCTTTTATTCTTTTCGCTGCGGCGGCCGCGGCCAATGGCAACAATTCAAGTCTCCCGCTCTTGGAGCGAGCCAATCGCGGGAGACTTCAATCAGGCCAATCAGCGCGGCTCGCCTGGCCAATCAGAAATCCCCGCGCCTTAGCCAATCAAGGCGCGGGGATTTTGAGTATTCAAATTCAGGACAGAACACCCCTCCCCTCTTGGTAGGGTCCATCACGTAGCGTAGTCACGCAGGTAGGCGGGGCTCCGTCTAGTCCTAGTTGACCTGCGCAACTCAGTTTCAAGCTGTATCTCGGCCGGAGCGGTCATCTTTTTGGCTGCTCCTCCCTCTGTGTGAACCGGCTGGATGATCGGGCTGGTTCGTTCTCCGTGGCTCCCGCCTGGGCCTACCGGGTCGGTTGAGCTGCGGGTTTCGCCGCTCCCGCTTGGTTTCTCCGAGTCGGTTGAGCTGGCCAGGTGGTTCTTCTCCGGAGGGGACTCGCGATGGCTGCGTTCCGGTGAGTATTTTTGGATTTTTTCTTGCGCTATTTTATTCGGGTGTTCCCTCCCCCCTTGGTTCGAGTCTTGGGGGTTGAGGTCTGTTGCCATACGTGACCGGAGCTGGTCGATGTGTCGTTTCCAGGCTCGCCCGTCGGTGGTTTGGAGCCGGTACGACCGTGGACCGGTGATTTGAGTGATGACGGCTGGGATCCATAGGGGGTCCCCCGTCAGATTTTTGGCGTAAACTAAGTCACCGGGGGCAAATGTCCGGTATTTGGAGCTGGAGTCTGGGGGCCGCTCCGGGTTGTAAGTCGGGTGCAACCTGTCGAGTGGGGACCTCAGTTTCCTGCCCATTAGCAATTCGGCTGGGCTTTTGTTGGTAGTGGTGTTCGGGGTGATGTGTTGTATGAAGAGGAGTTTATTGATTTTGTCGTTGATCTCCCCGTGGTCCATTTTCCGGAGGTTTTTTTTTGTAAACTGGACCATCCGTTCCGCCCTACCGTTCGCCGCCGGATGCGCCGGTGCTGTTAATGCGTGGCGGATGCCCCTCTCCGCCAAGAACTTTTCAAACTCGAGGGAAGTAAACTGGGGCCCGTTATCTGAGACGACGACGTCTGGGAGGCCGTGCGTGGAAAACAGTTTACACAGTTCTTTGATGACGGCCTCCGTGGTAGTGGATTTCATATCGCTTACTTCCAACCAATTTGAGTAAGCGTCGACTGTGATCAGAAAAGTATGCCCATTCGTTGGACCAGCAAAGTCTAAGTGGATTCTGGACCAGGGCCCCCTTGGTATTTCCCAGTCCCGGATGGGTGCTGCGGGTGGGCTGGGTCTGGTTTCCTGGCAACGATGGCATTTGGCGACCCATTGCTCAATCTGTTTGTCCATCCCTGGCCACCAAGCGTAACTCCTGGCCAGGGCTTTAGTCCTGACGATGCCAGGATGACCCTCATGCAGCATCTCTAAGACCCTCCCTTGCAATCTGTCCGGGATGACTACCCTGTCACCCCACAAGATACATCCTTTAAGTAGTGAAAGTTCAGTCTGGCGGTTCCTGAACGTTTTAATGGATTCGTCATTGTCCTTTTCAGGCCAACCTTTTTCTAGCCAATGTAGGATTCGCGCCAGACGCTTATCCTTAATAGTCTCTCTGGCAATGTCCGATGCGGTAATGGGTAGGTTCTCAATGCTAAGGGTGTTTGTTGTTGGTGCTGGGTCAGGATCAGAGTCTGGTAAGGGGGAACGGCTTAAGGCGTCCGCGTGCGAAATTTTCTTACCTAGCTTGTGTAACAGTTCGTAGCTGTAGGCTGCCAGGAATTCGGACCACCTTGTCATCCGGGGTGATAAAATGTTCGGGGTGGCTCGGTTTCCGGCGAGGATTCCCAGCAACGGCTTATGGTCTGTCACAATGGTGAACGGGCGGCCATATAGGTATTCGTGGAAACGCTTAACGGCGGCAACTATAGCCAAGGCTTCTTTGTCCAGCTGGCTATAGTTCCGCTCTGGTTTAGTCAGAGTCCTGGAGAAAAAAGCGATGGGTGCTTCCCTTTTGTCGGGGAGGGTATGGCTGAGGACAGCGCCGACGCCGAAAGGTGATGCGTCGCAAGTGACAGCTAAGGGCAAGGTTTCGCTGAATTGAATCAGGACGGCGTCGGAGGTGAGGAGGTCTTTGGTTTTTTGAAAAGCGGTTTGCTCTCGTCTCCCCCAAGTCCAGGTTGCCGCCTTATCCAGGAGTCTATGCAAAGGCTCCGCCGCCGTAGCCTTTTGGGGTAGGAAAACATTATAGAAATTCAGCAACCCTAAGAACGCTTGTAGTTCCGTTTTAGACTTTGGGGTAGGGGCTTCTTTAATGGCTTTCACTTTTTTAACTGTAGGGTGAATGCCATGCCGGTCTAGAAGGTAGCCCAAAAATTCCACTTGCTTTGTGCATAGTTGGCATTTTTCTCGTTTAACTTTAAGTCCTGTCACTTTAAATTTTGTTAAGACCTGTCTGAGTCGGTTTTCTAATTCGGCTTCGTTTGGCGCCGCTATTAATACATCATCAAAATAGGGCACCACCCCCTCGATGCCCTGTAGCAAACGTTCCATCAGGCTTTGAAAGATGCCTGGTGCCACGCTGACTCCAAATTGGAGTCGGTTACACTTGAAGGCCCCCCCAATGGGTCACGATGGTCTGGGCTTCCGCCGTTTTCTCATCTACCGGTAACTGCTGATATGCCTGGGCGAGATCGAGCTTGGCAAAGACCTTGCCCCCTCCCAGTGAGTGCAGCAGATGTTGCACGATTGGGACTGGGTAGGCGCTTTGTTGTAATGCGCCATTTAGGGTGGCCTTATAGTCCCCGCAAATTCTCACGGACCCGTCTGGCTTTACTGGGGTCACTATAGGGGTTTCCCATCGGGCATGGTCTATCGGCTGCAACACCCCCTGTTCGACGAGCTTGTTGATCTGCTCGTCAATTTTAGGCTTCAGGGCGAATGGTACCCTCCTAGGTTTAAGCCGCTTGGGGGGAACCTTTGGGTCTAGGTCAAACGAAATAAGGGGCCCCTGGTACTTGCCCAAGCTTCCATCGAAAACTTCCTGGAACTCCTGGGCTAGCCGCTGTTCCCAACCGTCGTCGGCGACGTGGTTGACTCCTGTCAGTGCGATGTCAAGCGGGGCGAACCATTGTAAACCCAGTAGGCTTGGGCGGTCGCGATCGACGATGGTGAGTGGCAATTGTTCGGTGCGGCCCTTGTAGGTTACGTTGAAGCTCTTGGTGCCCACTACCGGGACGCGATTCCCTTGGTAGTCTTTTATGATGATTTTCTGGGTATGAATGTTCCTCTTATGGAGGGTGGGTACTAGCCGCTTAATCTCGCGCCATGCAATCATGGAGAGGTAGGACCCGGAGTCCACTTCCATCTTGCATGGCTGGCCTTCAGTATGGACTTCAACGTGTACCTTTCTGGCGCCGTCGGAGATGGCGTGGCCGATGGTCACCGTCTGGTGTGTTTCTTCTTTTCGCCGACCGTCGCCACCTCTTGAAGATTGCTGGGTACGGTCCCACCGACCGTCCGGTTGGCGCTCTCTGGTCTTGGGCGGGGGGCTTTCCTTCTTCCGGTCGTGTTGTTCCCATCTGGGCGGGCTGCGGGTCTTCTTTTGGCGGCAAACTCGAGCGATGTGACCCCGTCGTTCACAATGCCTACAAATAGAGTCAAAAAATCGGCATTCTGACCTGGGGTGGTCGCCGCCGCACCCGGCACAGTTGGTCCTCGACCTACGACCTCTTCGATTCCGCTGGTCGCCGCATCCCGTCTGCACGCGATGTATGTCCTCCTCGTCTTCCGACGTGCTGGAGGCTGACTGGAATTCTCCGTAGTGTGCGGTTGATTCGCTTCTAGGGTCGGCCGACCTTGCCGGGTTGTTGTTTCCGCCCTTTGCGTCAGATCTTCGCATGCTGTCAGCAGATGAGCGGGTTGCCTCTGCGGCTGCGGCTGCGGTGATGGCGTCTGCTAGGCTGATGTCGCCCTTGGCCATAAGTCGGCTCTGGAGTGTAGGGTCCCATAGGCCGAGCACGAATCGGTCTCTTATGAGGCTGTTTAGACCTTCAAACTCACAGAGTCCTCCTAGGCGCCGCAGCTCGACGACGAAGTCGCTCAATTTCTCGTCTGGTTTCTGATTTCGGCGGTAAAACTCGTTGCGCCGTATCAGGATGGGGACCTCGGGGGCGTAATGGCGCCGCAGTATAGGCTCGAGGACGTCCCAGTCCATGGCGGTTGCGTCTGCCGGCTTGGCCAATGCTTTGGCCATCTGGAAGACCTCTGGTCCGCAGTGAGTAAGGAAGACGGCGCGTTTTAGCGGGCCCAGGGCGTCCTTCATTCCGGCGCATTCCAGGTACATACGGAACCGGTCTGAGTACGATTCCCAGTCCTCGGTGGCGGGGTTAAAGGGGGCGGGCGGTGCGATCTTCGCCATCTCTTGCGCTGAAACTGGCTCTTGTTGGACATGGGGTTCGGTTCAGGGTCGGGATCCCACCCTCGTCGCCAGTGTCGTGTCCGCAAAAAGACGCTCAGAGTCGGTGACTATCATTCAAGCTCTTTATTAAACAGTGGGGAACCGAACCGGCGAAAAGGAAAAAGCCCGCGGCTTTTATTCTTTTCGCTGTGGCGGCCGCAGCCAATGGCAGCAATTCAAGTCTCCCGCTCTTGGAGCGAGCCAATCGTGGGAGACTTCAATCGGGCCAATCAGCGCGGCTCGCCTGGCCAATCAGAAATCCCCGCGCCTTAGCCAATCAAGGCGCGGGGATTTCGAGTATTCAAATTCAGGACAGAACAGCACCTATTCACTAGAACCGGTTGTTAGCATTCTAAGCAGTTCGGAGAACTGGTTTTTAGAAGAAATTACTGGCCTAATCCTGTAAGGAAGGCATTCTGGAGTTGCTTACAGAAACTGCCTCTCAGTTAACCCTTATTACATTCTTGGCAGGACTAGACTTCCTGTCTCTGGAACTTCTCTGGAGTTTTTTTCCCCTCCTTTGCTGGTACTTTGCTTGTTGGCGTGACCATTCAAAGTTACAGTGGCACTGAAAAAAGTGACTTATGACCATTTTCCACACTTACGACTGTTGCAGCATCCCCACAGTCATGAGAGGCCAGGTGAGGAGATGCGTGCCTTGATGTGAGTGATATTGAATTGGCCACACCCAGCCAATAACATGACCACCAAGCCATATCCACCCAGTCACATGACCACCAAGCATGACCACCCATCACCTAAGCCACGCCCACAGAACTGGTTGTTAAAAATTTTGAATCCCACCCCTGATTTTATTGTATTGTCAATTTTATTTTCAGTTGCCTTTCTTGTGATTCCAAGCATAAAATTTGTTTTGTTTACAGCAGCTGTGCATGGCATATAGCTGTCATGAACTGGTTTGTGAATAGATCTCAGACGCTTTATTGCAGAGCTGTTAATGAGCTATCACTGCATCCTCTGTATTTCTGTTCCCTCTCACTTTGCTGGTATTGTCTTACTCTTTCTGCTCCAACGTCTATAGATGTTGGATGCATGAAAAGGATTTATTTACAGTTTGTATATATTTCCATGACTTGCCTCCTCTCTCAATCTCACAGTAAGAGTCAGAGGGTGTACAAGTATTAAAACCAAGGCAATGGGAATCCAAATAAAAAATGTCTGAGATTGCAAAAAAAAAAAAAAAAACAACCCCAAACGGTTCCAGTTTACAATAAGAACATTGGACAGCCGAGATTACTTAACTTCTCTGTCCAAATGCCTGGGAAATGGCCAGATTTTTACAAAAAGCTATCAAAAGGTTAATACTTTTGGAGCCATCTGGATCTCCAGAGGGATGCTGTGCCACAAGGCAGGAGGAAGCTGTCTGTAATTCACAGATGTCTAGATAAGAACAACTGCATTCACCATTAAGAATTTTTTAAATAAATGCGAGTAAGTCTTCGTTTGTTCTCACCTGCTTATTTATTTCATTAACTGCGCCTGTGCAGGCCTGTGTACCCACTTTTATACATTTTATATATGTCAAGTCACTTGGGGAAATTTGTTTACTAATAGCCTTGTTTATGCATGTGATAATTACAGTGAGATTATTCTGTGCACAAAGATGGAAAGATTCAGCAACACTTACATTGGCGGAGTGGTTGGTGAAAACGATAGAATTTGCCGAGATGACTAAATTGACAATATCTATGTTTACAGGTGACTGGAAACCCTTTATGGGTTTTTGCGTAAAATAGAAAAAAATGAACTTGTGTGGTTTAGATGATTAGGATAGATTATAGAAAGAAGATAATAATATTGTAAACATCGGGTAAGAGGTAACTTTATAATTATACTTAACAACAGTGGTTAAGAAGGTTGGAAGTCACTTCTTTATGTCTTTTTTCTTTTGCATTTTGCATTTTCCTTTCTTTCTTGCACTTTTAGCTTTTTTTCTTTCTTTCTTTCTCTTTAGTTTTATTACGTTATATCAGCTTGTATTTGTTTTTATGTACTTTTTAATTTTTTTTGAAAAATAAAATTACATTTAAAAAAGGGAGTGTTGTGAATTAATAAAAGTGCTTGAATAAAGATTGTTGAAACCTTAAAGTAAAGTGCAGGGTTCTGGCCCGGCACTTCTGATTGGCCGATAATAGCGATATCGGATTGGTCCGTTCAGGAGAATCTGATTGGCTATTAACGAGCCTTTCTCATTGGTTAAAAGAGCTAATGTTCCTGTGTTTTCATTGGCTAAATACCCAAGAGCTTGCCTATATAAAGAGGGCTGTTGTGGCCATTTTAAAAACTGTTGCACCATGTTAAATAAAGAGTTGAAGTTCACTATTCATCAACTCGTCTCCACTTCTTGCGCCACGCACAGAACATAACACTGGCGACGAAAGTGGGATGTGGAGACGTCAGAGCTGACTGAATACTGCAGAGCGATAACTGAGCACGTGGCTGAAATGCACCAACGACGGAACCATGTCCGGCAGCGTCATACCACCCGCTCCATTCGACCCGGCACAAGAAGACTGGGACTCATATATGGATCACTTCCAGATGTTTCTGGAAACCAACAATTTGAAGGATGCCACTACCGGAAAGAAATGGGCGGTATTCCTAACTCATTGCGGACTGACCATATTCAAGATGGCCAAGGCACTAGCGAAACCGGCAGAAATGAAGTCCATGGACTGGGACATCCTCGAACCCCTGCTAAGGGCCCACTATGCACTGACCGTACCAACGCTCATGAGAAGGCATGAATTTTACCAGAGAGATCAGCGGAAGGGAGAAAGTGTTGCTGATTTCATAGCTGATCTCTGGAATCTGGGATGCCTATGCGGGTTTGCCGACCTCGAAGAAGCCCTGAGAGACCGAATAGTTCTGGGATTAGATGCACCCGGCGTGCAGAGTAAACTGATGGCGAAAGGTGACATTAGCCTTACAGATGCCATAGCTGATGCTACTGTAGCAGAAGCAACCAGGAAGTTGGCTGCCCGAATGTGCTGCACCCACGCCCCACTTCGCCAACTCGCCAGCGAAGTTTCACCTCACTTAGAAGAACAGGCAACAACAGCCCACCACGAGGACCTCGAATCGTCATCGGAAAGTGATGAAGAAGAGGTCAACCAGCTCCAGTCTGAACGAGACCAACGCCAGAGATCGCAGTACCAATGCGCTGGTTGTGGGGCAAACCACCCCCGATCAGACTGCAAATTCCTCGACGCGCTCTGCCATGTGTGCGGGAAAAGAGGCCACATCGGATGGGTCTGTAGAAGCAAACAAGGACCCAGCCAGCCCCCAAGGGGGGCTAACTATCGCCAATCCACAGGAAGCCGTCCTGTAAAGCGAGAACCCTTGAACCACCAATGGAACAACCACTCATACAGAAACAAACCCCTAAACCACTCAACGAAGCGAGAAGAGGCACACCAAACTATTACAATTGGTCACGCCTCATCACTGGATGCCAAGAAGATCCGGGTGAAGGTGGCCATCGAAAACCAGCCTTGTATGATGGAAGTCGATTCAGGATCGTCCCTCTCGATGGTTTCCTGGAAGACCCTCAAGCAACTCATCCCTACCGTCCGGCGACAAGACCTCCGATTCCAAAGAATCATACTCAAAGATTGTCAGGGAAATCGAATTCCAGTCGTTGGATCTAGCCAAGTCCGTGTCTCATTTAAAAATCGTACCGCATCTCTACCCTTAACTGTAGTCGACAGGGATTGGCCTAGCTTGTTAGGCCTCCAATGGTTCACTCCACTTGGAATTGAAGTAGCCAGCATTCACCGAACCAGCAGCAACGACTGGGAAGAGGCTCTCGTCCAAGAATTCCAGGACGTCTTTGCAGATAAACTAGGCGAGTACAAGGGGACCCTGATATCATTTAACCTCAACCCCGAAATAGCTCCCATCCGTCTTAAGCCTCGTTGAGTTCCATTTGCCCTTAAACCAAAGATTGACGAGCAGCTTGATAAATTAATAGCCCAGGGGGTGTTAGAACCAACCGACCATTCTCCCTGGGAAAACCCAATCGTGACACCCATCAAGCCGGATGGATCGTTAAGGATTTGTGGGGACTACCGAGCCACCCTGAATCATGAGCTGCAGCAAAACGCTTACCCGGTACCGGTGGTGCAACACCTTCTCCATTCCCTGGGGGGCGGAAAAGTCTTCGCTAAACTAGATCTAGCCCAGGCATACCAACAACTGCCTGTAGACAAAAAAAGAGCAGAGGCCCAAACGATCGTTATGCACCAAGGTGCATTTAAATGTAACCGACTCCAATTCGGAGTAAGCGTGGCCCCGGGAATCTTTCAAAGTTTGATGGAAAGACTATTACAAGGGATAAAAGGCATTGTCACCAATTTTGATGATGTTTTAATTGCTGCTCCGACTCAAGAAATACTAAGGGAGCACCTGGGGTTGGTTCTTCAGAGATTTAAAGACTCGGGTCTCAAAGTTAAAAAAAAAATAAATGTCAACTATGTACAGATTGAGTAGAATTTTTAGGATATTTAATAGATAAACAAGGCATTCACCCCACCGATAGCAAACTTAGGGCAATCAAAAATGCCCCAAAACCTCACAATAAGGCTGATCTCCGAGCTTTCCTAGGCTTTATCAATTGTTATAACGTCTTTCTGTGTCACAAAGCAACTGTAGCCGAACCCCTACATCGTTTATTAGACAAAAAAGCACCCTGAGTTTGGGGGCACCGAGAGGAACATGCGTTTCGACAAGTAAAAAACCTATTGACCTCCGACGCTGTTTTGATGCAGTATAATGAGACTTTGCCTTTAACGGTTACATGTGATGCATCACCATTCGGAGTAGGCGCCATTTTGAGCCACGTTTTACCAAACGGAAGTGAAGCCCCTGTTGCCTATTTTTCAAAAACGCTATCAAAAGCAGAACGCAATTACAGTCAAATCGATAAGGAAGCTCTTGCTATTGTATCTGCTGTTAAACGATTTCATGAATATATTTATGGGTGAGCTTTCACTATAATAACTGACCACAAACCTTTACTGGGAATAATAGCAGGAGATAAACCAACCCCTTATATATTATATCCCAGAATGACTCGCTGGTCAGAATTCTTGGCTGCCTATAATTATAAGTTGCAACACCACCCGGGGAAAGCCATTCCCCACACTGACGCATTGAGCCGTGCACCACTTCCAGAAACCGCTGACAACCCTGCTCCGACCGTCACAACACTGCAGAACATTGCACTTCAAAAACCGCCGTTGACAGCTCGCGATATCGCGATTGAAACTAAACGTGATCCCATTTTAGCACGTGTCCTCAGCTGGGTAGAGCGTGGATGGCCATTGGACCAAATCCCTGACAACTACGTTCCCTTCAAAAGTCAACAGACGGAAATGTTCTCCCAGAAAGGCTGCATCATTTGGGGCGATAGAGTCGTTGTCCCAGAGTGGTTACAGCGAGCGGTACTGAGAACCTTGCACGATGGCCATCCTGGCATCATGCGCATGAAAGCACTCACACGAAGCTATGCATGGCGGCCGGGCATAGACAAGCAGATCGAAGCCTGGGTAAAGACTTGTCACAAATGCCAGGAAGTCAGCAATGCCCCACCGAAAGCAACCCCAACAGAATGGGAAACACCCAGGGGACCATGGTCCCGTATTCATCTGGACTTTGCGGGACCTACGAATGGACACACATTTTTATTAACAGTGGATGCCTATTTGAACTGGCTCGAAGTCCATGAGATGAAAAATACAACAACTGAATCAGTCATCAGGAAATTGGACAGATTATTTGCAACACACGGACTACCGGACGTTCTGGTATCCGACAACGGGCCCCAGTTTACCACGCTTTCTTTTGAACAGTATCTTATTCGCCATGCGCTAACTTCACCGGCGCATCCTGCGGCCAATGGAAGGGCTGAGCATGGTACAATTCGTCAAAAGAACTCTACATAAAATGGACTATGGCGATATCGAAGACAAGATTAACCGGATACTCCTTTTGCAGCACATCACTCCACACAGCGTCACCAACAAAACTCCCGCTGAGTTATTGATGGGACGAAAACTCCGCTCCCACCTCGACCGACTACACCCATCATACGAACCTGAAAAACCACACGGATCCAGCGGGAAAAGCCGTAATTTACAGGTAGGCGACTTGGTTTTCACGAGAAACTTTTATGGGTCGAGGCAACTGTAATCCAAGTAACCGGACCCAGATCATACCGAGTGAAATGTCATGATGATAGAATATGGAAGTGCCATATTGATCAGCTGCATTCAAGGCTGCAGTCTGGGGTCTGTGATTCTGGTGATTTCCAAACTGAGGGGGGAGGAGACGCCGAGGAGGCTGAGTTTGAAACAGCGGAAAGCACAAGCGGAAGAAATGACCGCTCAGACACAACATGTGAAGAAGGATCGGGGACAGGGGTAAACTCGTCTCAAAGGGATACCGAGGACATTAGTGGTAACGGAAGTTTAGATACAGAACCAGAGGCACCCTGTTCACCAAATAAAGTCCTACCCCAACAAGACTCTAGACAAATACCAGGAGGACAACGTAAATCAAATAGACAATCAAGTGCTTGCTTCGGCAGCACATAAACTAAAATTGGAACGATACAGAGAAGATTAGCATGGCCCCTGCGCAAGGATGACACGCAAATTCGTGAAGCGTTCCATATTTTTGTAAAATTAATAAAATTGATAAAAAAAAAATAGACAATCAAAACAACCTACCTACCTCAAAGACTACGTTACCGCACCCCTTAAATGGAACCCGGGGGGAAGGGGTGTTGTGAATTAATAAAAGTGCTTGAATAAAGATTGTTGAAACCTTAAAGTAAAGTGCAGGGTTCTAGCCCTGCACTTCTGATTGGCCGATAATTGCGATATCGGATTGGTCCATTCAGGAGAATCTGATTGGCTATTAATGAGCCTTTCTCATTGGTTAAAAGAGCTAACGTTCTGTGTTTTCATTGGCTAAATACCCAAGAGCTTGCCTATATAAAGGGGGCTGTTGTGGCCATTTTTAGAACTGTTGCACCATGTTAAATAAAGAGTTGAAGTTCACTGTTCATCGACTCGTCTCCACTTCTTGCGCCACGCACAGAACATAACAGGGAGTGCAATGCCTCAGCTGTTAAGGATGCTGATTAACAGCTGGAAAGTTGACAGCCTGGGTTCGAGACCCAAGCGCCACACAATGGAGTGAGTTCCTATTACTTGCCTCAGCTCCTGCCAAGCTAACATTTTGAAAACATGCAAATGTGAATAGATAAATAAATAAATAAATACACACCCATACATAACGTGCTTCCCCTGAAAATACGACCTACTCAGAAAATAAGTCCTGAGCATGAGTCCTAGTTTGATTTTTACACCTGTGCCCTAAAACCCCAAATAAGTCCTAATTAAGACCCTTCCCACTCCAGGATGCATTGATAAAAATTAAGCTAGGATGGAGATGGGGAGTGGAACTGCCCTACTACTTACCTTCGGATATTTGCAGCCAGGCCTCACACAACTCAGCCCATTCTTTTGCAGCCAGGAAGGCTTTCCTGCAGGCCTCTGTAGCTGATAACAGAGCTCCTTCAGAGGCCTTCAGGAAAGCCATGCTGGCTGCAGAAGAAATGGGCCAAGGTGTGCGAGGCCTGACTGCAAATATCTGAAGCCAAAGAAGTTCCTGAAGGCCTCTGACAGTAAAAAAGGAGATTGGGGGTGATGCATGCAAATAAGGTGAGTCACAACATCCCCCCCCCCCAAATAAAACCTGGAGCCTTTCTTGGTAGAAAAAAAATAAGACAGGGTTTTATTTTTGGGAAAACACACACACACACACCACTTTGGTATGAAGGTAACAGTATTCTGTGCACCTTGGCATATAGTTGTGCTGGCCACATGACTATGAAAGCATCTTTGGACATGCTGGCTCTCTTGGCTAAGAAATGAAGATAAGCACTGCCCCCAAGAGTTGGACATGACTGGAGCGGGGAAAACTTTATCTTTTTTATTAAAATAAATAAATAAACCCACTTTCTGTTTTATAAAACATATATAGAAACTATTGATGGACAAAAATAAATGTTAGCCTGACAGGAGAACACTCTGGATAATACAATCTCTTCTCTGTTAGACTGCTTCTGACTAACAGAATGTAGATGTCCTGCACTTTCTATGCTGACACATTTTAAAAATATTGTAAGAAGAGTTGAAAAGTTTCTCAGTGTTTCACAATTTCCAGATTGGTGAGCCATTTATCATGCAGAGGGATTTATTTCTGTCAATTAAGTCCAGAGCTCTTGTCATCAAGTATGCTTCCAAGTATGTGATCTCATATTTCATCCTCTTGTCATTCAGTATCATTTCAGAGAAGTTCCTCATTTTATTTAAGTCAGCATGTTCTTTTATAAAGTATAATGCCACATTTGTCTCTCTTGGATCATCATAAGCATAGAAACCATAAGAACACCATAGCATCTTATCCAGTGGTGGGATTCATTTTTTTTTTTTTACTAGCAGTTCTGTGGGCATGGTTTGGTGGGCATGGTAGGGGAAAGATACTGTAAAATATCCAGTCAGAGGTAGTATTTGCCTGTTCTGCGAATTACTCAAAATTTCTATTACTGGTTCTCCAGAACTGGTCAGAATACCACCTCTGATCTTATCCTAAAATGTTGGAATATATGTTGAATGTAATTTGCATTGCAACAATTACAGAATTATCCAGTCAGTAGATGGCAGCATATTAGTCTGCACCTGTGTTTATAATCTATGGTTCCTTATGTTCTGAGAGTTTCCTGTGACAGTTGAAACCATTAAGCAGCAAGGCTTATGGGTAACTGTATACTGTCATGGCCTTGTTGGAACCCTGGTCTGAAGAGGAGGAGGAGATGGGGCCAGGGCTGATGGAGGGTGAAGACACAGTCTCTATGGCTCATGAGGAATGACCTGGGGATGAGGATGAAGCAGTCTCAGGCCCCTTGGGCTTCAGAAGAGTAAGCAGGGAGGAAGTGGGGGAGCAGGCTGACTGCGGAGGGAGGAAGGAGATGGAAAGGGAAGTCAGTGGAGCAGAGGACCTGTGTAACTCTGGAGATGAGCAAATGTGTCCCCCACCTGATCCCTGAGTACGGAGAATGGAGACAAGGCAGAATCAGGACAGGGTGACCTGACTATGGAGGAAGGCACTCCTCCTCCTCCTCCTGAGGATCACCTGGAGAGCAGCATTTAAGGAAACACTGTGGGAAGGTTTTTTTGTCAGGAACAAGTGTTGTATTTCACGGCAACACGCTCCATGGCTCCAAGAACTTTGCTCCAGAATCCTTGCTGGTGTAGATTGTGGTTTGATTCTTTGCTTTGACATTCATCATGAACTTTGCCAAGTTTCAGAGCCTGTCTTGCCTCTGGAGTGGTGCTGCTCCTGTGGACTGATGGGAAATTGAACAAAGTGTCTGAAGGCGTGTGTGTTTGAACCTTGCTCTTGGACCATAGGGGTAACCTGTGAGAAGAAACTTTGGAGAGTTGACCAGGAATTAATTGCTGGATGGTGGGGGATGGTGGTTGAATAAAAGTTGTCATCAAGCTTCCGCCTAGCATGTGTTGCTTGCATGCCAATCCTGATTCATAACAACACACCATTCAATTTATTTTGATCTGTATAACCATATATGTAACCAGCCTCTGCTACCAATCTGTATGACTATATAATAATTCTCTGCTACCATTTATATATAATAAAACAGAAGTTATAATAGAAAAACATAGAATCATCAGGCTGGAAGGGACCTTAGGGGTCTTTAGTTCAACCTCCTTCCCAAGGCAGGAGTCCTTATGTCATCCTGGACAAGTCATTGACCAATCTTTTCTTGAAAATTTTTTAGTGAAAGAGCTCCCACAATTTCTGGAGGCAAGCTGTGCATTAACTAATTATTTTCACTGTCAGGAAATCCCTCCTTATTCCCAGGTTGGGTATCCCTCTGAGAACTTCTACCTATTACTTCTTGTCCTGCCTTCTTGTCCTTCTCTTCCCTGTGACAACCCTTCAAGTGTTGGAAGATGACGATACTATGCTGAGCAGAATCTGGATTTTTGCGGGTGAATGCAAGCTTCTTCATAGCCTTCTGGAATGACACTTGGGTCTCTAATTATCCGAGCACATAAGACAAGAACACAAAAGGCAATATTATTATTTTTTTACAAGAGAGAAAGGGGTTGGAGAGATTCCAGCATTATTTTAGCAAGCTCAATTTTTCCCTTCCCAGCAAGACCCCTGCTCTCTGGAATGTGTCTATTGCTGACTAATATGATATAGAAAATTCATCTGTTCTTCTCCATCTTTCTGTGTGCCAGGGATTAATGAAATATGGCTTGTCATTGCTTAATCTTCTATCCTATAGGAATGGTGACAGGAATGATTACTTAACTTGATCTAAAATTGATCTATGCTCAATAATATTTCCATACTTTTCCTTATTCCTGCTTGGCCAGGATCTGCTCAAAATTTATTGACGTTACCTGAACAAAGGCAGAAGAAAGGCTCTTTTTGCTAAAGCATGTGCCTTGACTACAGGATGAAGGGAAGGAAGGATTCCTGACTTGTAAATCTTAGTTGGATTGGCCAAATCTTCTCTCCTTTGTCAGGGATGAAGGGCTTCTGAGCCCTTGGATTAGAGATATGGAAAATTGGTTATCACAATGCAATAGACAGTGAAAACCACATGCATCGTGCTACTTTCTTCACTCCATTGAGGAAAGCAGAAAAAAGAGGAAAAGAGGAGGCCAGCTTTGAAAAGGGGAAAGCAAAAGTTGACTTCTAGACCTAAATACTGAATCAAGGAAGTTGTACCTTAATTGTTAAGCCTATTAAAACTCCTTGCATAATTTTTTGCAAATGTACCAGAAGCTGGCAAAAAAGAGTTTATATTATGCACATTTTTTTACTTCCAAACAGCTGACAAGTTGGATTGTATAAAGCAAAAAACATGGCATAGTACTGGAAAATATAAATATTTGCATGTTCATAACTATCCCTTCTCCTTCTGTACTTTTCATAGACCCAGGACACTGAAAATTGAGCATTTTTCATAGTTTTCTATGTTCTTTCTCTTCTCCCTCCTTAAAACACTTCTTTCTTTCTTTCTTTTTTCCTTCCTTCCTTCCTTCCTTCCTTCCTTCCTTCCTTCCTTCCTTCCTTCCTTCCTTCCTTCCTTCCTTCCTTCCTTTTATCTCTCTTCCCTTCCCTTCCCTTCCCTTCCCATCCCATCCCATCCTTTCCCTTGATGGTGGCTGGGAAATCTTGAAATTGTATTAATACATTTAAAAGGTACCATTTTGGGACTGCAGATTAAAAAATATCTAATTTTTTACATTAAAAATCTCCTTTCTAGTATTTATTATAACTGCATTGTAGGATACATGTTCAGCAATATAAATCTTCAAATCTTTTGAAATAATGAAGCTTTGATTGAACCCCTTTCATCAAAGTGGACCTTGAGCTGAACCAGAGGTAATAAAGAGTTTCATAACTTTGGAACAGCTTCATGGATTTGATTACTTTTTTGCTGCTTCTGGGTTGTTACAGACAATGGACAATATTCTATATTCTTCCATTTAATGGAAAACACTGTGAAACATTGAGAGTTATGGCAAAGTCTAACATGCATAAAAGCAGCCAATTAGTTTTAGTATTAATAAAAACTCTCTGCTTTTAGCTTCATTCATCTTCTGAGCTCTTGGCTTCTTTAATGTGGTTAGTTCAAGCCTTAAGTTTGCTCCTGTAATAACAGAATGTAGACTTCAGACCGGATTCTTCAGGGCAATTGGAAGCTTGACTCAACTCTCTGCATTTGAATATGGACTCGACCAAGGCTAATCACACTGACAGACTTAATTCTTAACAGCAAATGAATGGATGCCTGCCTAATACAGATGCTGGTGCAAACACCTACTATTTTGAAGAACAGAGGAGTGGAAAAGTTACAAATTACACTTTCTCTGTGCCAATCTTTTTTGGGTGGCATGGGGGATTCTGTCATTGCATGTTATTGCTCTAGTTTACTTCTTCTGCTTCTGCTAATTAACTTATATATTTCAACAATATCACAAGCTTAACACAGCAAAGTTCAGTCCAGAAGGAGACTTTCCAATGTGGCCTCAGTCTGGAATTTCAGCAGAGATGGGAGTCAGCTTCTCAACCAGCAATGCTATCTTGCTGGCACCCCATGGAATTCAATTATCAGTGTCATCAAAGCTATAGGAACCCACATGAGCAAGTCCACTGTTATTCTTCAGCAACAAGCACATAAGGCTGGAACTTCAGAAAACATGTGTTAAATAAAGTCTTAGCCACTATGGGGGTTTGTTTGTTTTTATTCTTAATTTTGACCTTATACTCTTTGCAAGTTGCTGTGATTTCCTTTCCTTATTCTTACTAATTCAAACTTTAAAGAATTGCAGGGCAAATTTTTCAAAATGAATTGCAGGATAATATCTGTCTGAAACTTGAAAGGTTACTGTCCTCCCAACAATCTATTTTCATCTTATGTTGGCTCAAACTGATGCATGTACAGGAACTTCTCTGCTTCTCCATTGTAACATATTGTAACATATATTCCCAAATAGAAACTGGACACCAAATCTCAAATCTCGCTGTATAATCATGATTTGAATCATCTCCATTTTGAACCCCAAATCTCCCATTTCTCCCAGGTGGCTAGTATGTGACCGGATTTATCAAATTGAATTACTTAAGGATATTGTATCTACTGATCATTAAAACTTGCAATATGCAATATAACTGATATATTCATTTGGGAGGAGGAGGAGGAGGAGGAGGAGGAGGAGGAGGAGGAGGAGGAGGAGGAGGAGGAGGAGGAGGAGGAGAATATATTTTTATATATTGCCAAAGTTTGAGATATTAGGAATTTTTATAGAATTGTACCACTCCATTCTGGAACCATTTATCTCAATGAGTTGAAGTCCCGTCTCCTATTTTGTAACACCAATAAAGCATTTCACATGTTATTTGCTTATATTTTGCATCAAGCTTCCCAGTATTAGGATGCTGGAGGGAAGATATAGGAAGCGACATTTGATACAGCCCAAATGTCCTGAGTTAGAAGTATCTGTTTTGGGGGTGAGATGTCTTTATATAGAAAATTACACCCAAAATTTCAGCTATTCTCTTCCCAAAGAGTGGAAGAGTCACTAGATCCTGAATATGCACCTGTGTGTTTGATACAGTGGTTTCTGAGCTAGCTTGCAGGCAAATAAATACAAAGCCCAGAACAATGTTTTCTTCTCTTTTTCTGAGATACAAATTCCTACCTCCCTTTCCAAAGATTAAATTGCTTTGGTGTCAGTGAAGTGCACCTAGAGGCTCAAAATACGGTCTGACAATTACTGTTCAAATGTTACTGTCATAAATGCTGCCAATTCACTCTTATGGCAAGCATTCTTTCTTTTATTGAGTTCTTTGACATTTGATTTTGCAAAACCTGTAATTGAAAACTCTACCTTTTTTACTCACTGCCGAAGCCTGAACTGCACAGATTAATGCTGAATTATTTTTAGTATATATTTAAGTTTATTCATGCTGAAAGGTGGTACTTATCTTTTGTAATTTTAGAGCAGTGCTTTGAATAAAAACCTTAATATTGTTCTACTTCAAACAGCATGTGACAGACCTGTGGGAGAAGCCTTTAATCTATTTTAGGATGTCCAAGTGTATATACATGTGAGAATATGTTGGTTTGAACCATATTTATCAATTTAGATATCCCATTTAGGTTCCAGACCACATTTTCTTCTGCAGATGTAAAGTTCTGCAAACCACAGAGTTCAATTCAGGTTATTTGCCTTTGTATGGTAGCTGTTTGAGCTCTTCAACATTAATTCCACTCAGGTGCAGTACACATCTGTCAGGTTGCTTTCAGAAGACTCAACGACTTTCTAGCGGTCCAAGAAAATATACAACACTGTTGGGTTAGCAATCTGTAACTGGTTATTGGGGAAGAGAAGCCTCCTCTGAGTGTTTGTGTACTTGGGTCTATGTGCATGTTTGTGAGAGAGACTGGAAAAATTAGGTAAACTATAAATCTCAGTATGGTTCCTATCTGTGCATGGGCAAGAGAGATAGATGCTGATTATATGAAAAGATATGAGTAAATTTTTGTTTTATACGAATTGGATTATTGCATAATAAGTTTCTGTGGAGTTTCTGAGTCATCCAGGTCATAGTTGTCTCAAAAGTACTTTTATCAAAAGGCAGCTGGACTGTTTGTCCATTGAGGAGGAAGAAGTAGTTTCCCTTTTTATCCAAGAAGTTTCATTGGTTCTGGCCAGATGATGGGGTCAATGGAAGGATTAGTTCTGACAGGATGGGGGAGGTGTTGGAAGGATCATATTTCTTCTCAGTCATCTGGTCATTAGCACTGTCCTTGAGAGCTCTTGAGACCACTTGGGGTTTATCTGTGCTCTCAGGATGCTAATGACCAGAGACTAAAAAAAAAATATGATCCTTCCAGCACTCCCATCCTGTGAGAACTAGTCCTTTCATCACCCCCAGCATCCTGCCTGAACTGATAAAGCTTCTTGGTTGAGAAGCAAAACTTCTTCCTCCTCAAGCAAAAAAACAGTCCAGTTGCCTTTTGAAAAAGCAATTTTGAGATAGTGATAAGTTGTTTTCTTGTTCAAGGATCAGAACTAGAATCAACTTGGGTGTGATTTTTTTTTTTATTAGTGAGGGTTTCTGATTCCCAGTTAAAAACAAACAAACAAACAGAAATTCTTCCAAACATAGCTGTCATTCAGTAATACCACCAAAAGGTACAGTATATGCCATAATAGACACTGCATATTGAGTCTTCCAGTAGTTTTCATCAGAAGTGAGATACAGAAAGCAGGAAGGAAAAAAAGCAGGAAATTCCAGAGACCAAAGCAAAGATGAGAAGCTTAGGCAAGGAGGCTTGCAGACTGAATAAATTATCTGACAGAGCTTACCTTTTTTAAAAAACAACAACAACAACATTATGATTGCAGTGTAGTTACCTTTTGACCATAGCCTGGAATATAAAAAAATTTAAAAAGTAGAATGTTTATAGAAGAATAGGAAAATAACCTTGAGGAACATTAAGTGCAAGGGTGGCCATGGCAGCCTAGCCCTGAAAGAAAGGAGGGGGTGAGAAAGAACCTCAGGATTGGCCTGCCTTGATTCACTTTGTGAAGTGGAGGCACAGGGAACGGAAGTCAGTCTTTCAAGATTCCCTCATTATATGCTGCAGTAATGACAGAACTATGCAGTGGTCTCAAAAGTGTGAAAATGTTCATCTATAAAACATAAAAACTACCTTTTATGTCTGAATTTTGGATCTGGCATAAAATTTGACATTTTTCTTGTCATCAACCACCAAGAATTACTAATAACAGCACAGATGAACAGGTTTCTTTTTCAAATAAACAGTCATCTGGAAACAGATACATTAATAGTGATAAGGTTACAAAACAGACAATATGAGCCAGATAGAATTTTAGCTGGCTGAGTTTTCTTTTCTTTGTCCCAAATCAATTTACGCTAGCCTGTTATTATTTTTTTTAACATTTCAACTGTATTTGCTTAAATGACAGAGTTGCTTTGATTCTTATTCTTTACAACTGGCAAAAACTCATCCTGTGTTTTTCTACTGGTTCAATAGCCTTTCAATTTGCTCCACAAAGATAATGACATGTCTAAATGATTAAAAAAACCTCATTTATTCTAGGGCACAGACTGGTGGGAGACAGTATTTCTTGTCCAGCAGAGAAGTCCAGGTAGGAAGGAAAGCACTGAATTTGCTTTCTCCTGAATTACAAATTACAAATAAGAAAAAGTACATTTTATAAGTCATTTCAGTTCTGGAAAAAAAGTGTTGTGGTTAGTATCAGCAGCATGATACCTCTCTGTCCTTTTCTTCAATGTGCCAAATGATTTGTTTTGAATTGAGACAGAACAACAAAGTGTACCAGCTTTAATAGAATTTAAAGAGGTAGGAAAATAGCACTGGGAATATTTTACCAACCCATGGTATATGCTGGAGTATGTGATATGTATTATAAAGCCAATGTCAAACTCTGTATCCTGGACAGAAATATATAGAGAAAAGGGATAAAACATTTGGAGTACAATTCTATGCACGTCTAGTTAATAATGAGGTTTCTTCAAGGAAAGCGGATATTGGATTGCTACTTTAATTACGGCAGTTCTATTTCTTAAATCACAGCTTTCCTTTTAACTTCTGTCTCCAATTTTTCTTCTGTGCTTTGGGGAGGAATGTAAATTCTGCTGAAGATAAACCATTTCTCCTACACCATGGGGAACAATAAACAAGAAAAAAAATATTAAACTAGTTACTTGCTATGTTTGCTTCTGCAAGGAACAAAGTTGTAATTCCATTAATTATCTTTAGCCAAGCACGCCAGCCTTAGATGTGCATGAATAACTGGGCTCCCTATTCAAAAGCTCAGCATTGCTCATTGCACATAGCAATTGAAAGACTGTACCCAATGGAAACAGCAGGGGAATGATACTGGGATACTTGGAACCCTGCCAATATGGAAAACCTCTTCTGTACAGTTTCGGCTCCTAAGCTATATTTATAATATAGGTAAGTTGAAAATACATCATATTAGCTGAAGGGCTTTTGCTGAAGGATAATCTCGGTATGAAAAATATCCATGAGATTTGGAGGAACTGAAAGATGTTGATCATCCCTAGAGTGCCAACATGTTGGAGGCTGAAATGTGCAAGCGTGAAAATTCCTAACAGTGAGGATCTGACCCAAGCAAGGATCATGAAACAGGTGTTATAATTATACAAGATAGGAGAGCTATTTATGGAAGATAAGTGATAAAGGCAGGAAACATTCAATGGCTACCTTACTGTAGCTCTATCCTGTCAAGAGAAGAGTCCAAAGAGCATCTGCTTTGTGTCTGGGAAGAAAAGACAAAAGGAACTAACCTCATATTATTAGCAATGTCTTAGACCTGAGTGGTACCAAGACCTTCTCAGGGGTCCACAAAATGAAAATTATTTGCCACCTATGTTGAAAAAATAATACAGCATTCAAATCCTTTCAAACAATCTTGAGAAATAATAGTGTAGCAAAAGTCTCAGTGTTAATTTTTTGATATGGTAAATATAACCCATACAAACAAAAGCTCTTTGGAGGTCTTGCATAATTTTTAAAAGTGGGAAGAAATCCTGAGAGGGGGAAAAAATATTTACAAACACTGTGTTAGACAAAGAGCAGAATTCTGAATTCTCTATAATATATATATTCTACTGCCCTCTTCTAGTCAATAGGTCATGAAGTGCAGAAGAGTTAGATTTGAACCTTCAACACAAAAGACAAAGGGGGATGCTGCTGCAAATATAATATTTTATTTATTTAATTTATATACTGCCTAACTAATTGTCCTCCCCAGCAACTTTTGTTTACTTGTTCATTTATTTAAAACCAGCTTGTATAATTCTGTATACTCAGCATTTGAGAATGAAAATATTCATAATGATGATTTTAAAAAACAAGAACAGCAAAACAACAATGAAACTGCACAGCAATAAAGAATTATTTCAGAATTGCTGTCTATGAGGTTTCCCAGAAGGCTAATCAAACTTCCCAAGAAAGGCAATTCCATTATAATGGATCCATCAGACTCTCTTTAATTTATAATAGATGGAAACCATGATGTTACCTGATTATGGAGAATTCCAGTTGGAGAAGAAAGTTCCAAAGTTCCCTGGAAACCCAGCTATACTGAGTTTTATGGCACTTTGAATTAGCCCTGGAAACAATTGGAAGCTAATGTAACTTCTGTAATATGGTTATCTGAAGGCTGTCAACACCAGCAAATGGACCAGCAATTTTTGTGCTAAGTACACCTTTCAATGGTTTTCAAAGGCAATTCAGTAGAGGGTAGATAATCCAGGTATGTAGGAACAACAGTGTGAGTTACCACTGCCAGGTTCTCCTGCTCCAAACTTAGACTACAACTGGTGCACTAGCTAAAAGTTGATAAAGAGCCCTGGGCATGGACTCTTTTTGTCTATCTAGCAGTGAGTATGAGTCCAACATGACCCTGAAGTTAGGGGTATGATTTCCAGGGCAGTGCTTTCCATTCCATAATTAGTACTAGTAAGGTGACCAACCATCCTCCTTTTGGAAGTTCTGTCCTCCCTTGAAAAGTGTCCTCCTACATGTCCTCCTTTTTGATATTTGAAGACTAAACTGTAAATATCCGTATTTGATCGATGCTGAGCCAATCCATTGTGTGTGATGTGACGTATTTGTATTTGGCATGCCAATTTGTCAAGGCTTGGTCCAGTGCGGTGAGACGCGATTATGAGATGCATACGCTCCACGCAGGAGAATTGTTTTGAGAGAGTGTGCCACGCGCAAGAATGCACCATTCGTAAGTGACTTTGGTTTTTTTCTTCAATTTATTTGTGTCCCCCTTTTCATTGTAAAAAAGTTGGTCACTTTAGTACTAGTGTTGACAGACCACCTCTAAGTATTAAGTCTTGCTAGGATTCAGCTTCAACCCATTTTGTCCTATTCAGACCCTCTTTACTGATTTATACATTCAAACAAGTCTCTACTCCATATGCATTCTAGGTCTAAGCAGATTATTTAAAACAAAAACAAAAAGTAAAACTTCTCCCTTATGACAGAAGCACCTCTTTTGATCTACACAGGTGTCAAAAGCCAGCTGTCACTTACAGACCTCCTGAATCTATGCCCATTTCCTTGCTTCACCAGCCATCTAGCAGAAGTGTCTTCTGTGCACCAATGAGGACATCAGAACACTTTGTGAAGGCAAAGCATTGAGACATATGATTCTTGGTTTCTCTCTGTGGAAAAACTTTCAGTCTTTCCTGTTGCTCAGAGCTTTAGCTAAATGTGCATGCTTCATCTGAACAAACTGCCTTGAAAAATCAGCAAAGGTGAAGGCTGAGCAGTAAAAGAAAACCGATGTCCACTTTTAAAATTTATGTAGAGAGGCAGGTGGAGATTGTTTATGTTTAAAAAAAAAACAATGTATGTTGGGCAATATATTTTTTTCTTGGACAAAAATGAACTTTGCAGTAGATACTAATGCAGCTGCCTTTCTAGACGAAGAAGGATATTCATCTAGGGCCTTTTTAAAGATGTTGGAGGTCTGAAGGAAGAATATTCATTGGAACATTTACTGCACTGTTTTGCTTTTGTCATATGCTAGAAACCCCACAGATGAATCATATCAAATATTTGCAGCAGCCGAGTTAAAATAACAGTTTCTACATTCAAAACAATGTAAATACTCTAAAATGTGTTAAGCAAAAATATTGAGAATCAGAAGCAAACGTTTTGGAAGCTTTAGGTATGATGATGATGTTAACCTTTCAATCATGTCTGATTCTTGGCAATTCTATGGACCCGCTCTTTCCAAATATTTAGACCTTGTACACCTTTTTTCAGTTCTTTTATGTTCCAGTTGGTGTCAGCTTTGATGGTGTCTAGCCACCTGTTCTTTTTGTCAGACTTGTTTCCTCTTACTGCTGACCATTCCAAACACAACTGCTTTTTCAGCCATGCTGGATTGCATGGTTGAAATAAGTAAGGAGGAATTTTGTGCTTTTTACCTTCCAGCAATATGTCTGGTTTTATACGCTCCGGTACTTCCTTGTTTGTCACTTTTGCTGTCTAAGGAATACCCAGGAGCCTTCTCCAACACCACAGCCAAGTTTCCTTCTGTCTAGTTTTTTTCATGGTCCAACTTGCACCAGCATAGAAAGCTATGGGAAACACAACAGTAAAGAATTATATGCATTTGATTGCCAGGCTGATGTCCTTACTTTTCCGTACGCCATTCATGCCCATCAAAGTTGTACGACCACACTTTATTTTGGGACTGGGGTCACAATTTTGATCAAGCTGCAATCTGAATTCTTGCACACCTTCAAATTGTTCATCATCAACTGTTATTTTGACATTACCATTCCTTGCAGTGAGAACAAACTTGGTCTTTTGATGTTCAGGAAAGGTCAAATTTCCCATTTTCTTCTTTCATCTTTTTGGTCAGATATTTCAGGTTTTCTTTGGTTTCTGAGAAGAGAGTTGTGTTGTCAGCATATTGAAGATTGTTAATGTGTCTTCCTCTTATCTTAACTCTGTCTTTTTAATCTACTAAAGTTCCAGCCTCCCCATGTTCACTTCAACATATACATTGAATAAGAAAAGTGAAAGAATGCACCTTGCCACACTCCTTTCTCTGTCTTGAACCAATCAGGGCCTCCATATAGTGTTTATGCAGTAGCTTCCTGATTTGTGTACAGTGACTGTACCAATGTATTGACACCCCCAGGCCTTCTAGGGGTCTCCATAGCTTGTCATGATCAACACAATAAAGGGCTTTCTTGTAGTCAATAAAGCAGATGTAGATGTTTTTTCAATATTCTTGAGATTTTTCCATGATCGAGCATAAATTTTCAATATGGTCATGAGTCCCACAATCCGTTCTAAAGTCAGCCTGAAAATCTGGCAATTTCCTTTTGATGGTTGGCTTGAGATATTGTTCTATGATCTTTGGGCATATCATTAAAAAAAACTAAACTAAACAATATCTGAAATCCAGACTAATCACTTCATTATTTGTATATTCAGTTTTATGAAAGACTTTTGCAACTGAACAGCAAATTATTAATTTTCAGGATCATATTGACATGGAAGAAATTTTCCAAGAATTATTTTGGGAAAACAAGCAATCAAAAATATTTCTATGGAGATTGATATTATTAATAAATTGAAACCCTTTACTTTCTTTAGATACTACAAAAGCAGTTTGATTTGATCCAGTTTGAATTTACAAAATGAGTTTTAAGAAGATAGGGTTTCCATTATCTTTTGTTCTCTGGATTACAAGTTGACTAGAGTTATCATCAATAACTTTACTTCTCAACCCCTGAAGTTGTATCATAGCACTAATAAAATCATCTCGGGTCCCCTTTAATTTTTTAATTAGGTTTTCAAACTATTGACTATTGTCTATTACAAACTCAAGTTATTAAAGAGGTAATTGCAATTGACTTTAAATATACATTATTCTTATATGATGATGGTATTATGGCTCTCCTTGGCAAGAAATAAGATTGGCTCCAACAGTTTTAGGAGACTGCATAGTTTTGTTTACCCAGAACATTCCAAAGGCAGTAATCAATACTATATTAGCTCCAAATGTTCTTTGTGCTAAACACTAAATCCAGGCATACTGGATGGCTGGATGCTCCCAGGAGGATGCAGGAAGGCCTCCTAGGCCCAAAACAGGACCTAGCAAGCCTCTCTGGAGCCTCTTGGGAACAAAAACGGGGTGGGGGGCAGTGCCGGACCCCCCACACCCTGTTTTCAGCCTAGCAAGCCTCCCTGGAGCCTCTTGGGAGCAGAAAAGGGGTAGGGGGTGGTGCCAGTCCTTCCCCAACTCTCCATTTTTGCTCCTAGGAGGCTACCCTATACTTACCTGGCAGCCAGATGGGCCTCATGGGAACTCCTGTCAGGGTTTCTAATGGGAGCCTCTCATTTGGAACATCAACTTGGAAGCTTTCTGCAGTGCAACAGCAGGTGAGAGAAGCACCTGACCTATAGGCCAGATCCTATACAAGCCTCTCCACATGTTCCTCGGCAGAAGGCAAGTGGTGGGGGGAAGGCAACCAGTGGCTGCAGCAAAAGGCAAGTGGGGGGAAGGTGACCGGTGGAAGCAGAAAAAGGCAAGGGGGGGAAAGGTGACCAGAGCTTGCAGAGCCTTACTCACCCAGGAAGATCAGTAACGGCAGGGCCACAGTGGAAGACAGGCAGCAATGGCTGGCCTGGTGGGTGCACAAGAGCAGGCAGCAGTGTCACGCATTCATACAATGTCATGCATGCGTGATAAGGACTGATGGGCAGGCAGTGGAGAAGTGGGTGGAGAGGGGCAGGGCCAGCCAATTTACTGGTTCTCCAAACTACCAGGAATGGTAACAACCGGTTCTATAGAACCAGACCGAACCATCAGAATTCCACCCCTGCTGGAAACCCTTTATGTTCTTTTTGTTGAAAATGTGAAAAAAATGAACTTGTGATTTATGAGTTTGATGATTAGAAAAGATAGAATATGAAAAGAAGGGGTGCAACATCAGACAGAGATAATAAAATATAAATGCATTTATAATTGCTATAAGAAGTCACTTCTTTATATTTTTCTTTTTCTTTCTGTTTTCTCATTTCTATTTAATTATTACTCTATTTTTTTAAAAATTTGTATTATTTTTAATTGCAAAAAACTTGTTTTATAAAAAATTAATTAAAGAAAAGAAAGCCGGAATCTTTGAAAGTCCGATGACCAGGAAATGGGATTTAAGGCAGGGGGTTGGAATGTTGCAGTTAAAAAACACATTCCATAAAAATTTTCCCACCTCTTGCTCTGCATGACTGTTGCCTACCTAGAAATTCCATTAGTTCATATATAGAACTGAAGTTGGAACACTTTATATCATGACGCATGCAACTTTTTCCTTCATGACTCAAAACCACTGATTTGAATGTCCCCATTTAAACATTCTTGTAGTGTTTAGGTTATGGGTTTGTGTGTCATGAGCCAAAGAAAAGCCATTTTTACCTAATTTTGGATAATTTATCCAGATTTGGGGAGCTCTGCTGTATATTGTCTTGAATCCAAGAAGTGCTTTGAAGTCATCTGATTCAATTCACTGCTCTGAAGCAGGTTGCCCCTTCAGCTTATACCGTGTTTCTCACATAATAAGGCCAGGCCTTATTTTTTTTTGACTCCCGAAAAAATGGCTAGGATGTCTTTTCGAGGGTGACTTAATGCCCCCCCTTGCATCCTCGGGTGGGTGGGTGGGCGGCGACAGTTTGGATATTTGGGAGACCTTCGGGTTTGGGCCACCATTGCTTTCCCTTCTCCCTTGCTGCTGTGGCGTTAGAGCAACACCGCAGCATTTGGCGCAGCCACATGCGGACAGGTAGGGCTCCTCCCTGCAACCGGAACCCTGAGGAGACACTTGGCTTCAGGCGCTCCTGTCTTCCCTTTGCTTTCGAAGGTAAAGCAAATTATTTTACAAAGCCTCCCCTGCCCGAGGGAGCAGCCCAACCCCACGTGGGGAGGCTAATTTCCTGGGACTTCTTCCGTTCCTCCCCGACCTCCCTACACTGCGCGCCTCTGACGCGCCAGTCCCTTCAGCCCAGTGAGCTCTTCCACCTCAAAGAAAGGCCAGGCGGGTGGCTGCAAAACCTCATGGCTCTGGCGCGGCCCTGGCGGGCAGCGAGCACCTCCCCACCAGACCCTCCACTCATGCTCATGCTGCCAGGGCCACCCCAGAGCCGTGAGGGCTGGGCAGAGCTGGGAAAGTGAGCTGCGGGTGTGTGTGTGCCTCCTCCTTCCCCTCGTTCCCAAAACTTGCCCAGGCTGGCAGGTACTAACCTTGCTTGTTCTCCCTGTGTCAGGCGAAGGGTGGTGGCTGTTTCTGCTGCAAGTGGCTCAGACCCGCTGCTGCTGCTATGCAGCTGCCCACCTGGCCTTTCTTTGAGGTGGAAGAGCTCGCTGGGCTGAAGGGACTGGCGCGTCAGAGGCTCACAGTGTAGGGAGGTTGGGGAGGAACGGAAGAGGCCCCGGGAAATTAGCCTCCCCACGTGGGGTTGGGCTGCCCTCTCGGGCAGGGGAGGCTTTGTAAAATAATTTGCTTTACCTTCAAAAGCAAAGGGAAGATGGGAACGCCTGAAGCCAAGTGTCTCCTCAGGGCTCTGTTTGCAGGGAGGAGCCCTGACTGGCCGCACGTGGCTGCACCAAATGCCGCGGCATTGCTCTAATGCCATGGCAGCGAGGGAGAAGGGGCAGCAAGGGAGAAGGGAAAGCAACGGTGGAAGGTCTCCCGACATGAAGTGCCCTACCAATGCAGGCAGCACCATATCCAGGCATGCAACAAAAGTATTTCCTAATGGCAAGCCCCCCCCGTTTCCCCCCCCCCATTTCGCATGTTTAATATGGGGCTTAATTTGATTTTATGCCAATAAAACATGGTGGGGCTTCCTATTAGTGGAGGCCGTATTGTTGGAGAAACACGGTAGTCTGCCTAAAAGGCTTGGCTCACATGAAGCTTTGCTGAATCAAACATTCCTTTATAGTTTTGCACATTTCTGCATTCTAGCTCAAGTCTAATTATTAACCTGGCTTTTAAAAAAATGACATCTCATAAGAAAGAGCTCTTATAATGTATAATGGTAGGTATAAAACGGTGAGTTGAGCTCTTAAAAAAAAAACTTCTAGGACATTATATGACCTAACCACTTCCACCTACAGTTTTTTTTTTCGCGTTGAAGGGCATAATTATCCACAGATTATTTCAGACTCTGACAATTAGATCTTCCTGGTCAAGTTAATGGCTGCAAGGAGATCTCACCTTAGGGGAGAGAGAGAGAGAGAGATTCATTTCTATCATTTCCTACATTAATGAAATGAATTGTAGAAGGACATCTAGGTCAAGAGTACATTTCCACTCCCAGATCACTATTCAGAGTAGATGCCAAGAATCACATTAAAATTCCTCCTTTCTTTAAGAAAAACATTGGCGGTGGTAAAGTTCTTTTAATCAGTCTTTGCATTTTCTGTTATAAATGTTCCCTTTCCATAAATCACATGAGAAATGTTGATCTCAAAAGCTTAGTCTTGTCTTAGTCTTAGTCACATAGTCTCAGTCTTAGTTGCATAGTCTTGGACAATGATTAGAATACCGGAAAGGTCTATAAAAAAAAAAAACTTATATTGTTAGAAAATTCTGAATCAGACTACATTGAGATAAATACACAGGAAGTATTCTGGAGAAGCTGCAGTTTTCTTTGTAGGTCTTATGACATGGATGCAGTCTTCTCTATGGAGTAGAGCCAGGTTTCCAATCATTTCAGTTTGACACATTATTTGCGAAAGAAAGTAACTATAGATCAATGTTATAAACTGAAGATGAAATTTCAGAAATAAAAGAGTCATGTTGCTTGAATGGGAACTGAAGTCTTGAAAAAAATTGAACGATATACTGCCAAAAATACAAATGTTGAGTAATATTAGAAGTCTGGTGGGTAGTATTCAATGCTACTGCAGATAGCTTTTCTGGCTGAAAATCTTGTGAAAGGCACAAGTCTTGTGGCTGGCTGGGGGATTATAAAACATGTAGCTGAATGTCTGATAAACTCTCAACATTCTTCATAGGGATTCTCCAATATTTGTGGAAAATATTCAGTTGAATATTCAACTAAACCACAGAAAGATGGCTATTTAAGGCTAAGACAAAGAAAGGGTAGAAATAAGTACAAGATTTAAATGAAAAGAACAGTTATTGAATTGGCAAAAACATGTCTTGAAAGTTTGTAGACTTTTTCTAACTGCAATATTTCTATAGTGGAAATACATGTAATACTAAGGATCTCTCTGCACAGAAATGAAATGCTACAATATATTTTGCTGGGTTTTCCTTTTATTGTTACTAGTAATCTATGAAGATACATAAAGACATCCTATGCATTTTATTAATAATACTTTGTAGAAGTGAGCTTTGTGGAGTTTTATGGAACTTCAATACATTTTAGAACTGGAAAAGACCTAATAAGCAGGGGTGGGATTTAAAAATCCCAGCAACTGGTTCACTGCCCAGTTGCTGGGTGGGCATGACCATGGTAGGCGTGGCTTACTGGAACTTCTGGGAGGGCTGATTTTTGCCTTCCCCAAGGTCTGGAAGCTTCCCTTGGGAGGGTGAAAATGGCCTCCCTCAGGGTCCAGAGGCCCCCAGGAAGCTGGAAACGAGCCTGTTTCCAGACTTCTAGAAGGCCCATTTTTCACCCTCCCAAAGCTTCTGTGCAGATCCTGCACTTACCTGCATCCAAAATGGGCCATGTGGAGACTCCTGAGAGGGGCGGGACAGGCAGGGCCAGCCAGTGAGTTCAACTACCAGTTTGGTGAATCAGATGTACATTTAACATCCAGTTCACCTGAACCAGTCAGAACCGACTGAATCCCACCCCTGCTAATAAGTCTTTTATTCCAATCTGTGTTCAGTACATTATCTGTTAAAGCATCTGTATCAGATGACCATCCAGGCTCTATTTGAAGACCTCTACTGAAGAAGAACTCACAACTTCTTGCCACAGCTTATTCCATACTTAGAGATCATTCAGTCAGATAGGTTTTCATGATATCTAGCCTGAACCTTCTTCCTTGTAAATTTAATCCATTGGTTCTAGTTCTGATGTTCAAGTCAACACACCCACTCTGTGTGGCACGTGTGACAATCCTTCATCCATTTTAAGATTGCTGACATATCACTCCTCAGTCATCTTTTCTGTAAAGATAAATATACCCAAATTCTTTAATCATAAAAATCTTTCTCATAATATTTGTTTCCAGGCCCCTCAGTAATCTCCAGAAATTGATCCACTTTATCAGTCTTTTTTAAAAAAATTGTGGTACCTGGCAAAATGTGATGACAAACCCATGTTAATTGTAGCATGTCTCTTCATTTGCTCATAAACATCAAGGATTTTGCCTAGTAGAGATGCCACACTGACAGGACTGTAATTTCTTGGGTCTTCCTTCTTCCCCTTTTTGGAAGATGCAGATTTACTCTCCTCCAATCTTCTGAAACCTCACCATTTCTCCATAAGAACTCAGAAATCACTGAGAGTGACACAGAGATCACCTTCAGTAGTTCCTTCAGTACCCAGAACCCATCTATTGCTTGATTCATTTTGGTTACAGTTCTGTTCTCAGGTTGTCACTTTTTCATTCAGCAAGAGAGCAAAATTGCACTTGCGGTAGGTGTAGTTTGGGTTCTTTTCAGGGACGAAAACAAAGTTCACCCACCCCTCCCAGCTGGTCTCTGATATTTCCCTTACTGTTATTATTGTTTGGAGCCATCTCTGTCACTTTGCCTTATAAAGCATTCATGTAAATCTTTTCTGATATGGCTTGCTGGAGCCAAGAGTGGGAGAAGAGTGTGTGATCTAAAAAAAAAAAATGAGGAGAAAAAAAAAAGTAGAAATTTAAAAATAGAGAAAAAGAATATCACTTCCCCTTGATTGTCTCTCCTTGATGTTTCCTCTTAATGTCTCCTAAAATATGCTACAAACTCCCAGAGATTTGGGGAAACCACTGGCTAGCAATTCTCAGGTTTTCCAAAGCTTGATCTCAGTAGGCAAGGGCCTGGCTTGTTCAAAATGAACCAGTAGGTGGCGCTTAAGGCTTTTTTTAAATAAGGAGACTTCAGGTCTGCTAAAACTATGAGATAAAAATAGCAGGTTTGTAGCTTTGTAATCAATAGATCAGGGATTATGTTTTTATGAACATCACAAAATGCAAAAGTAATGCCTAGCCATGGAAGTAATATATGGTTTGTATCTCCATGGGTATTAATTTCTATTAGGAAGTTTAGAAACTGTGTGTTAGAAAAGGCTGATAGCTTGGTTCTTCAAACTGATTGGGGACCCTTGTGATACATACAATTTCAACAAGTCTGCAAAGTCCAAAAAATTGCCCTTCCTGGGGTGCTAAGAGGAGGAGACAATATTCTGATGGAAGAAATCATTCTATTTACTCATGGAATATTAAAAGACATCCACATGAAGCCTTTTCACATTGTTTCCTCTGAATTTTTTTTTTGGTCTTTTTAATAAAAGCTTCAGTTGGCCCAGAATATAATAACTCTACTATTGGAGGGCACATGCTAACACAAGAATATTACACCGGTGCTCTGGGATCAATACATAAGCTTCTGAGTGATGTCTTTAGTTCATTTTATTAAATATTTAAAAAGTGCAACTAAAAAATAAAGAGGGGAAAAAAGAAACCAAAAAGGAATAGAAATGGAGAAGAGATATTGAGACTATGCAAAATTGAATACGAATGTTCAAAGTAACATTAGATTAGTACTGTCCATAAAAGTGATATCAATAGAACCATTAAAAACCCTTATTAAAATCAAATCAGTGATCAATAATTAGTAGTGGCAGCATAGGTATCATCAATCAGAATAAGCAGTTAATAGGAGTGTCTATTTAATCTGAGAAACCCTGTCCTTACAATCAATCAGGCAAGGAGTAAAGTAAAGAGAACTTTCAACTTTGGATGTGATATGCAGTCCAACTGAATGGTTTTTAAAGTGCAACTAGGCTTGGTTCCAGAATACTTTTCAACCTGATCCACCTGATATCTGTATGTATATCAGTAGAACCTCTTTTTCTACATCTACATTTTGGAATAGTGTCCTCCAGGAATTTAGGAACAGTTTTACTATTTCTTCTCTCTTCTCTTCTTTCAACAACATTATTCTATTACATGCACACCATTTTATGTTTTATTAATTTAAAAATAACCACATATTTTATCGGGTTTATACTTTTTGTTATTTTATTTAATAACAAAATATTTCTATTAAAATATTTTATCAAAACCAGACAGTTTTGATGTTCCAGTTTTTGAAGAAAGTAGCACAAGGGAGTTAAATCTTCCTATCTAGATGGAATCCTTCTGTAATATCTTGGAGGATGGGCGTAATAACGGAGATGAGACATCGGATAGTAACTTCAACTCTTTATTAGTGACTTCAGAACAGAGTAATGAGCCTGGCAGCAGCAGTTCCTTTTATAGAGCTGGCTGCTGCCAAAGCGTCCAATGACAATGATTCAAGCTTGCCGTGCTTGGAGCGTCCAATCGCGGCAGCCCGTTAACTAGCCAGTCGGATCAGTCTGGGGTGACCAATCACGACCCGCTGTTAACGGACCAATCAGGATTGCAGGATTACGAGCCTGCTGTTGACGGGCCAATTAGGTTTGCAGGATTGTGAGCCTGCTAGTTCGTAACACCTTCTTTCCTCCTTATCATCTTCATTGACTTTGTGGGAAGCTGGCAGGGAGCATCACAAACCATAATCACATGACTGAAGGTGACCAAAGTTGTGTTGCAGTGGTCACAACTTTGCAAATTCAACTGATCTGCAAATCTGAGTCTGCACTGAATAAAAGAAACTTCAGTCCTAAGGGAGGTTCAGCTCTGCTTTTAATCCAATATTTCCTGCTTTCTAGCTAATCTAAATCTCCCAGAACAGCTGATGGTTGGGGGGAAAAAAGGAAAAATAGCAACTTAGCAGGCAAGTTTGCCAGGTAAGGAGTGAGTAGGCGGGGAGGGCTCCTGTGGGCCATGTGGGCAGCGCAGCCTTGTGTTCCTGCACAGCCTGGATTAATTGCTTTGGGGGTGTGTGTGATGTGGGGGTTGCCATTTCTCTGCAGACCACCAAAATTTTCTCTGTGGCCCACTGGTTGGCAACCACTGCTCTAAAGAGCCCTTATAAAGACAGAGCTATCATTTTGTGGTTATTTGGATTTACTTCTCCCTAACCTGCCAAGCTGACAAAAAATGTGTTTTTTTGAACATGATCAAACCAGTCCATAGTAGTGCTATTCCTGATCACACTATATGGTATTGTGGTGAAAAGATTATCACTAGAAGCAAAACCTCTCCATACGTTGTGAGAGTCTCCTGGAATCCTCCAAGATTGCTAAAACCATGTCCGCTAGTTACTAATCAAGTCATCTGTGATGATGCCCTACTAGGACATGAAGGAATTATATGCATGATGAAACAGGACCTTAGAATCTCTGATATTTATTTGAGGGGGTACTTAATCCAGCAAGAGAAGCAATTCCTTTTTGCATTTGCGTGGCCTTCTTTTTTGAGGGAAGACAAAAACTCTGGAATTTTCTATTCTGGAAATGCTCTAAGAAATCTGCATGAAGAATCCAGGATAGTCGTAATTTTCCCTTCCCTTGTTCTTAAATAATTTGAATTGGCTTTCAGAGATCTTTTGTACAAATACATGCATTTTTAACCAGAATAACTCGAAGACATTTCCTTTTCTTTTCATGCATTCTTCTGTACTTACTGGGTGAAAGTCCCCGAGGGAAAGTCAAAGAAAGATTATAGCTGTCAGATGCAGTGGCCTGTTCAGCCGCAATACTTATTACTTTCCGGATGAGCTGTCATCAGTATTCTTTTTGTGGCAATAATTTGTGTGGATTTTTATTAAGTAGGTAGCCTTTACTGAGGTGATGGCTGTGCCTTGCAGATGTCTGATGTGAAATGTTACATTTGGTTATTGGGAAAGGGGAAGGATTTACAAGTATTTTCCTCATAAATTCTGTCATGTTAAAGCATGGTACAATGATGTTCTCTTATTTTCTTTCCTTTTTTAGGGAGGAATTGTGGCAGTCTTGCACCAACTGATTTCAAAAGCACTGACTGGATGCTTGATGACACTGATGAGGTACAATTGCCATTCTGTTAATTATTTTTAATTACTCAGGGCTGTAATTGATTAGACACTGGACCACAGTACATTCCAAGCAAGACTTTGTGATGTCTTAAAAGCTATACCCTGATTGTTATCTCTCTTTGTTTTAGTAATATTTGTAAAGCCATTCCTCCCCTCCATGGACTAGGGATGATTTTTTGAAAAAAGACATTTTTTGAAAAAAGTACTACAGTTTTTTTTTCCCCAAACGGCAACTGATATTCAGTGTTTGAATTTAAAAGAATGTAACAGGAAATGTATCCCATTTCTTAAGACATGACAATCACAACAAACAATGTGTATTTAAAATTCAAAACTTATCTTTGACACAGAAAAAGTACAAGCCAGAAAGAATTGTATCACTTAATAAAATATTATCAAAGAAGACAGCTAGCATCTGCCAGTATGAGATACTGTGTACTGTGTTGATGGTAAATTTGTACTTTAGAGGTAGAGGCATGATTATCCAAGGGTCAGAATGGAAACAGAAGGAAAGGCCATAGATCTATAACTATAGTTTAAAAACTATAGAAAATAGAATAAACAAGGAAAAAACAGACAAAGGAACGTGAATAACCACCAAACTACCTTACAAGTTCATTCATCCTGTGGGGACCCCAACCTTGCTGGCATAACCAGGCCTTAAGAGAAGCTCAGAAGTAAAGATGATGTTAGGTTGAATGAAAGAAACCATTCCATAATGCCTATGATCCAGGAAAGGGGATGTACACCAGATAACTTTTTAAAGTAACGACTGCTTATCCCCTCTACTGAAAAACCCACACATTTAAATTTCTCTTAGTTTAAACACAGGGATAAATGTGACTCAGTATTCATTTACTCAGAAAATGAATCTTACTGTCATGTACACATCCTTTAGATGACAACAAAATTGTCATGTAGCTAGATCACAATTTCAGAGTCTTCAGCTTCCCTCTTCAGAATTCATCACTGGGAACAGTAATATGAGAAATTGCTCCTAAAATGCTCCAAAGAAAACTGAGAAAGCTTTAGCGACATTGTAACTCAATTACTGTATTTCACATACGTTTGATGATCTAATGTCTTCTTTAGAGGATAAGAAAGCAGATCTTGATTAGGCAAATTATTATTTAGCTGAAAGCAATTCAATTATTTTAATGCTGACTCCACCCATTAAAAGAAACCTTTACCTCTAGCTTTTAGGACATTTTCCAAGAAAGAAAAGAATAATACATCAAGAAAACCTGAAAGCAACATAACGATGATGGAATTAACTGAAGCACTCAAGAAGCAAAATAATGGAAAGGCACCAGGCCCAGATGGAGTTCCAGCAGAATTTTATAAAACACTACAAGAATCGTTGAACCTTCCATTGCTAGAAGTTATGAATGAAGTTAAGTTAAAGAAGAAGATACCAAAATCATGGTCAGAAGCTTATATTACACTTGTCCCAAAAGAGGAGGCTGATCCATTACAAATCAAGAACTATAGACCTATTTCCTTACTAAATGCAGATTATAAATTTTTTGCTTCAATATTGGCAGAAAGACTTAAAAAATACTTAAATAATTTTATCCATCCTGATCAAAATGGATTTCTGCCAAAGAGACAAATTAAAGATAATATGAGAGTAATCTTGGACACTTTGGAATACTACGAGGCACACCCTGAAAAACAAATGGCTTTGATATTTCTAGATGCACAGAAGGCATTTGATAATGGGAATTGGCAATTCATGTTATTACAGCTGGAACAGATAGGCTTTGCTAAAAAATTTATTCAAGCAATAGAAGCTACATATCATAAGCAAACGGCAAAGGTAATGATAGAGGGAGAACTGACAGACTCTATTGATATAAGAAAAGGAACAAGACAAGGGTGCCCACTATCACCTCTGTTGTTTGTGTTAACCTTGGAAGTGCTAAACAGAAATATTAGAGAAGAAAAGGATATAAAAGGGATGAAAATTAAAAAGGAAGAATTTAAGTTGCAAGCATTTGCAGATGATCTGGTTTTCATTTTAGAAGACCCACTAGAAACAGCATCAAAATTGATGGAAAAGATAGAGGCATATGGAAAGATGGCTGGCTTGAAAACAAATAAAGGTAAGACAAAGTTTGACAAAGAATATGCTATCAAGACAAAAGGAAGAACTGACAAATCTATTGAAAATTCAGGTCACGAATAAGATCAAGTACTTGGGGATACATTTGACAGCAAGATGAAGTACATTAAAAGAGAATAATTATATTAAACTTAAGCAGCAGATAGCGCTAGATTTGGTGAAATGGGAAAATTTACAACTGTCATTAATAGGGAGAATATCAACAATCAAGATGAATATATTACTCAGAATTTTTTATTTGTTTCAAACAATTCCAGTTAGGCTTGGAAAAGATTACTTTGAAGATTTAAATAAAATTGTGTTGAAATATATAAGGCAAGATAAGAAAGCGAGAATAAAGTTAAAACTTTTGCAAGATGCCAGAATAATAGGAGGATTTGGTTTGCCTAATTGGGAGTTGTATTACCAAGCTACAAATTTGATGTGGGTTAAGGAATGGATAACATTAAGAAATACTAGATTGTTGACATTAGAAGGACATAACCTGTTGTTGGGGTGGCATGCTTTTTATGGTATAAAGGAACTAAAACACAGGTACTTTAGAAGACATTATATACGGGAGTCTCTATGGTTAAATTGGGAGATTAAAAGACAATGTTATTTGAAAATTCCAGTCTGGCTATTGACTATTGAAGCATTTTCTTATCCTATAATATATAAAAAGGAACAAACAGTTAGATATGGTGAAATATTGAATGAAAAGGGTGAACTTAAATCTATGCAAAAATTAGAGGAACAAGGTATAAAGATGAATTGGTTTTCACATGTGCAAATACATTCAAGGTATAATAAAGATTCTAAAACTGAAGGTTTCTATGATAAACTGACTTATTTAGGTAAGATTTTGACAGGTACTGATGAAAAGGTGATTAAAAAAATTGTATGGATACTTATTAGAAATTAAACTAGAAGAAGAACAAGTTAAAGAAACAATGATTGCTTGGGGGAAAAATTTTGGATATGGGATTGATTTGGAGAAATGGCAAAAATTGTGGTCTCAAAATTATAAAATGACAATATCAACAGCATATAAAGAAAATTTGTATAAGAAGTTTTACAGGTGGCATTTCCCCCCGACAAGAATAGCAAGAATGTTCAGGAACAAATCTGAAAAATGTTGGAAATGCATGAGACACCTGGCTCATATTACCATATGTGGTAGACTTGTGCGAATGCTAAAAAATATTGGACTAAAATCCACACGTGGTTGGAAAAAATGACAAAAAAGCATATAGACTTGAAACCAAAGATATTTTTATTGGGAATTTTAACTGAAATATATGGTAAAGAATTGAAATACCTGATTGTAAATGTATTAACAGCGGCTAGGATTGTATTTGCTAAAAACTGAGAAAATACCATCACAGGAGGAAATCATTAAGAAAATATTGGAATGTGCTGAAATGAGTAGATTGACATTTGAAATCAGAAGATGATAACCAATTTTATAAAATTTGGGATCTATTCTATCAATGGTTAGACAATAAAACATGGTAATGAAATATGTAGATTCTTAGAAAATAATAAATATATAAAGATGTGTTTTTTTCTTATTATATCTACAAAATGATTGTAGGATAGATTTGGGATGATAATATGAACTGTTATAAAACAAATTAAGTAAAATATGATTATTTCGTGAAACATGAATGAATAAAAGTATAGTCAAATGATTGATTAACAATGATATTAATGTATTTAATACTTGATTGAAAATATGATAATATATACAATGCAATTGTAATTGAAGATTATGAAATGGAAGCACAAAACAATTTGTAAACCAACCGGCACACTGTATGTATATATATGGAAGATGGCTTGATGTTTTTATGTTTTCTTTGTCTATGTTAGTCTTAAAAACCAATAAATAAAAAAAAAATCTGGCTTTCCCCAAGTCAGCTTATGTGCCATGGCTCAGAGGGTGATGGAGGAAAAGAGAGAAGAAAGGAGCAGGGCTTTAAAACATAAAAAAAATATTACAGATGCAGGAGTAATTATTAGGACTGTGAAGATCTTTGAAGGCCTGACTAAAATTTGCATTCAGAATAAATTCCCAAAGTCACTCTGTCTTGCTAGGATTTGATATTAGCTTGTTTTTCCTTATAAATTGGAAATAAATGTTATAAAAGTTTGGGTCCAGGAAAAAATGGATAAGAGGAAGCAAGACATTCTGTGAAAAAATGGGAAGCTATAAATATAGAGAAAAGAGAGATTGAAGAGATGTTAAAAAATGGAAGGGATTTTCTTCTGATGTGTTTGTATGACTTACTTAAGATGGATGTGAAGATTTAATCTTGTCTTGATGACCAGATAAGGATCAACACCTCTATATTCTTCTTAGTCTGTGAAATCAATGGCTTACTGTCGTCATGCTTGACAAGGCAAAGGTGTGAATGATTACAATGCATACAGAAATGGCAAAAAACAAACAAGCCTATATTCAAAGGTTGAATTAGTATACCCTGATAGAATGTTTGCTAAAGATGATAAGGTGGATGGAGAAAATTTAAGATCTACTCATACAAGCAGAAAACATCACAGACATACATGCAACGTGGATGCCAAAATAGTTTAGAGTCTCAAAATATATGGGAGTCTCATATACTTATATGATATTCTGTTGTATTCTTTCTCTTTAATTTTGTTCTGTCTATATTATCTATTAGCTACTCAGAGGCATTCAGCTGAGATTGGCTAAAAATAAAAAAAAACGATCGAAGATGTGCTTTCTTTTTGTATCTGGATTGAGATGCTACGTGCAAATACTGCACATAAAGAGTGGAACCACACATGTTTCGTCATCTGCATCATCTGGTTCAGAGCACTGGTGATGCAATATTGCAGGCAAAGTCTGCCCACAGCTTAGAATTAGATTCTGACTGGACTAAGTAACTCATCCTTCCATCCTTCCAAGGTCACTAAAATGAGGACCCAGATTGTTGGGTCCAATGCTTCCACATTGTAAACCATCCTGAAAGTGTTGTGAATCACTATGGGGCTAAATTGCTATTGCTATTTATTTCTTTTGGAGCATTTAAGAGCAATGCTTCTGCCCACTTTGTTACGTGGTAGTGAGAATTGGGTATACAAAGGAAGAGATGAAAGTCAGTTATATACAGCAGTGTTTCTCAACTTTGGCAACTTTAAGAGAAGTTGACTTCATCTCCCAGAATTCTGATATACAGGATAAATAATTTGTTTGAAAAGTAAATGTAGTAAAAAAAGAAGAGACAGAGTCAAGAATGAATGAGTGCTAAGTGATGGTGGACTGAATATAACTAGTGGTGGGATTCAAACAATTTAACAACTGGTTCGCCCAGGGTCAGGTTGGCTGTCGTGGGAGATGTGGCCCATCCCCATCCTTCAGCTCTGCTGCACAAGTGGGACAAGCCTCTCGCGACAGCCAACCTGGCCCTGGGTGAACCGGATCTTAAATTTCCACCCTTTGCCAAAAGGCTGTTTCCAAGGGTGCTTTTGTTATATTATCTGACTGGATTTATTTACTGTATGTACCTGCCAGTCTTGGTATTCAAGGTGGAAACAATGATTTTATTTTTCAAGAAAATAGAACAGGACTTTTTTTTAACTGTTTAGTATGATAGCACGATCACAATAAATACACATCAGAGAAAAGTATGTGTATGTATATGTGCATAGAATGCCAATGCACACAATCATACTGGTATACCTGCAAGGACACTACTTCAGACTCATTCAGTCAGAAATGAAAACTCACTCAGAATAAGTCAAGGTAGACATAAATAACAGATAGGTTTTTTTAAAAAACAATATTGTTGGAGACTGAGAAGAATGAAAAGGGGGTTGAAATAATAACAAACTGATTGCTGGATGCAGAGACTGACAAGGGAAAGGAAGGGAAAGAAGGATGGAACACATAGAAAGGATGGAAGGAGAGAGGAAGGAAGGAAGGAAGGAAGGAAGGAAGGAAGGAAGGAAGGAAGGAAGGAAGGAAGGAAGGAAGGAAAGAAGGAAGGAAAAAAGGAGAAAAGAAAAAAGAAAAGAAAGTAAAGTAAAGTAAAAGAAAAGAAAAGGTCATGCATCCCTCCCAAAGACACAATTTTTATCTTCCATATCCTTGAAGAAACTTCTCATTTAAGTATGCATTTGACATCATGAGTGAATCCTTAAATACACAAAGCTTACCTTTTTGGTCTATTCACTGGACATCTTGACTTTTTCAAGCAATAAGCAAATAACAGCATGACATAGATATTCCAGTAATGATTTAAGGAGGATGTACTTTTCCATCATTTTATTTTTGCTCCTTACAAGATGTACCTACTTGCATGACAGTGCCTCCTTGTTTTGTTTTTTTAAATCAGTGTCTCTTTTTTTGCCCTTGTAATTAAATGGAAGGCTGCAGTGTCTTCTTGATGATAGTGACGAGCTTCTGACAATTTGGGGAAGATTGTTTCTTTTGTGAGAATCACCCAGCCTCTATTGTGTGTATTTTTCCATTACTACCTTTTTTGGGATGAAAGACATTTCTTCAGCTTCACTCAGTTCTGCTGTCTCTTCAAACCATAATTCTGTATCTTGAAAGCATTGTTTTCTTCTCAAAGAATCCTCTATAAAACATTTCAATTTGATAGAGACCTTGTATCTATGTCCATCACTTGCAAGTTAACTTGCTAAGATTCTGCCTTATTTTTTTCAATTTGGTCACACAACAAAATAAAATACTAAGCCCACTTTTCTGACATAGAAAATAATTCTGGGGTCTGTTCTATAATCTTAAAAGCTAAAAATGTTTTGGGAGCTTCAGGTTCCACAAATTTCAATTTGTTACATGTTGGTGAAGTTATGCATGATTCCAATCATTTCTTCAATCTTGCTATCCATTCTTCCTTTAGAATATTTTTAGAGGAAAAATCCACCTCACAATTACTATAAACAAGTCATGAAAGTTGAACAGCTCAGTTTTTCGTTCTCCAATGGTTGTCATTCAAAATATCAGAAAGCGGATAATATGAAAGGTCATTGTTTGAAACCACAGAGTATTGCTGCCTAGAAGCATAAGAAACAGGAGACTGACTTTGCTAAATTACAGCAAGACACTTTATTTTTGAGGATGGCATCAACATTTATGATGCCAAATGTACAAATTAAAAATAAGAAACTGTACAGAGGGACTAAAAATGGCTATTACCATTTTTGGAATATGTTCTTTTCCTTTTCATTTGCATGCCAAAATATTGGATCAGAACAGATTGAGACTTCAATGGTGTTTTCTTTAGTTTGTCTGTAGAAGAAGGCAGCCAAATATTAATTAGCTCAAGCTCAAAGTAAAAGCATCATGTATGCATTGTTAAACAGTTTAACAACATCATCAGATTCTCAAAGAAATGCTAAACAGCTCTTCCAGAGGAGAAAGTATAAACCTGAGAACAATTTGCACATTTTATTAACTATTTTAGGGTTGAGATAGGCAGATACCAGGATGAAATTAGCTTCTTGCTGTCTCCATCCTTCATTGTGTAATTCTGTCAAATTGGCACTCCGGGTTGACAAAGAAATCCAGGGAAATCTCAAGGTGATGTATGTTCTTTTTTTTTACTTTCATGTTTACATGATACTCAGACCTCAGGTACCCTTGGAGAAAATACCAATATTCTTTGTCTTGTGTATTTTTGGAGGAGAAGTCATTAGTTTATCATCTTACAGATGCCTATTTCATTGGACTTCTATTAGAACTTAGAACTTCTTGACTGTCCAGACTATTTTTCTTTGTTTTTCTTGAAGAAATCGTAATAGTAATAGCACTTAGATTTGGTAAGATTTGGAATATTGCATCCAGTTTTGATTGCCATGACGTAAAAAAGATGTTGAGATTCTAGAAATAGTGCAGAGAAGAGCAACAAAAATGATTAGGGGATTGAAAGAATTGGGAAGAACAGTTGCAAAAATTAGATATGTCTAGTTTAATGAAAAGAAGGACTAGGGGAGACATGATAGCAGTGTTTCAATATTTGAGGGGCTTCCACAAAGAAGAACAGGTCAGCCTATTCCTCAAAGCACCTGAAAGCAGGACAAGTAGCAATGAATGGAAACTAATCAAGGGGAGAACTAATCTAGAATTCAGAAGAAATTTCCTGACATTAGAACAATCAATCAGTGGAAGACTTACCTCCAAAAGTTGTGGGTGCTCCAACACTGGAAGCTTTAAAGAACATATTGGACAGCCATTTGTATGAAATAGTGTAGGGTTTCTTGTTTGAGCAGGAGTTTGGACTGGGAGACCTGCAAGGTCCTTTTCAGCTCTGTTATTCTATCATATGATGCTCCATAGTGCTTTACAATACTCTCTAAGTGGTTTACAATGTCAGCATATTGCCCCCAGCATCATCATTTTATTGAACTTGAAAGGATGGAAGGCTGAGTCAACTTCAAGCCCTGTCAGGATCGAATTCCAGACTTTGGCAGAGTTAACGTGCAATACGGCATACTAATCAAAGGTGGTAGTCAGCAGGTTCTGACCAGTTCTGGAGAACTGGTAGTGGAAATTTTGAGTAGTTTGGAGAAACGGAAAATCCCACCTCTGACTGGAGATTTTATGGTATCTTTTCCCTGCCATGCCCACCAAGCCACGCCCACAGAAGTGGTAGTAAAAAAATTTGAATCTCACCACTGATACTAACCACTGTGAGGCCAGGGCTCAGAGGCTATTACTGCCCAACTTGAAATAGAATAAACATCCTACAACCTTGAAGGAAAAAAATCCCCTCTTTGCTAATAAAATCCATTGACTGTGGCTGTTGCCTTAACTTTCCTTGTGCCTGGATACCACATCTTCTGTAGTCTTTTATGGAATAGAAGCTAGGAACACTCTTTAAAAGCTACTTTTTTCTTCTTGTATTTCACATTATTTATTTCTTCATTCCATTTGAACACACACACACACACACCTTCTAGAAGCAACACAAAGTTTCTGCAACTCTTTCTTTCAAAATGTAACATATCAGAATTATGTAATGTTTGGATCATTTTTAGAGCAGCTATAGTAGATGGATTTCGACTTTCTAAATTAAAAATATTTCCTTTTTAGCAAGTTGATGGAAGCAAAACATTAGTTTTGTTTCCAAAATGAGTTCTGATGGTGGGTGTTTGAGCAATTAATGTATATGTTTATATTTACTGTGTTTTTTAGATTGCAATTACTATTTCAAATACATATATACAGTTTTATACAAATGGAAATACATTACGTTTTTGAGAATTAATTGCCCCAGAATCCATTTGTATTATTGATACCTTCATGGAAATGATAATATTAATGCTGCTAGTAGTCCATCCAAAAATTAAATAATGGTTTTAAAGTGAACATAGAAGGGGTTTATTAGTCATTGATTAAAAAGTTAAAATCTCAAGTATCTATGGGGTGCAAATTCTACAGAAGTATGGACTTGAAATTAAAATTGGCTTAAAATTGTATTTTCAGTGTAGCCGTCTCCTTAAAGAATGCATTTAACAGGAAGGATACCTTATTTTCTTTATTGGAAATGTAAACAATTTGAGAGATCATTAACTCATATAATCTGGTCCTGATGATATTCTATTGAACAAATATGTCAATGCAGACAAGTAGTACTTTACTGATTGAATAGTTTTATGATCTTAGCAATAAAAATACAGTACAGAGGATAATTTTGGATTAAAATAGATAGGAGTAAATAAAATACAGATATGTTAATAGAAAGAGGTAACTGTATAAAATTCACTTTCTATCATTTTTGTCAATATGGAGTAATTGAAACTAACCTTTACACCAACCCAATCTCAGTTCAGACAGTGGCTTTTAGAAGTTTTAACAGCGATGTTTCTATTCTATTATTTTTCTACATCTACATCACACTATAAGGCAATTTCCTTGTTCAACCATCCCAAAGAAACCTTGGATTGTTTTTTGAGCCAGCTCCATCCCAATTTTGACCTATTTGGAACATCAACAAACTCTTTTCAGCCTAAAGACTTGGGGAGCTCTGTGCATTGGCATAGTCACCTTTTCTAAACCAAAAATCTAGCAAAAACAGACCATGGTTCTATATCAGACCAAGTTTTGTTACAATTCCACTTTTACAAAAGTGGAATTGTAATAATTCCACTTCAGTCTAAGCAAACTACACCACCCCCTCTCAATATCACATAGCAATAATTTCTGCAAAATGTGGAACAATAATCCTTTGTCCAAATGTTACAACTTTGCTTGACAAGTGAATTACTCTTAGCCACTTAACTATTCTCAACTCTGCAATTTCCTTGGGAAATATAATTGGATGGTAAAAGAGATCTGGATTACTTTGAAGGAAAAAAAAAAAACATCAAGGAGCAGCAAATAACGGTTGTAGCTAAGAAGGCCATTTAGTTCAGTTTGTAGTTAAGTCTTCCCTAGGTTCCTGTATAAGGCTCAGGGGATTCACCGTGTGGAAGAGTGAAGCTAATTTCTGCATCTTCAGCATGGATTATAGATTTATGTGCTGACAGTTGGAATGGGCAATTTAACAGAGTGTGTTTTCTTTCTTTTAGCTGTACTATGGAGAAAAAACAATTTGGACAGATGAGAGAGTCAGCAAATACTTAAACTACCATTAACACTTCTTACAGATTTTTTATTCAGGGTGTGGGTCTCATGATGACAGACGGAGACAGGAAGATAATTTAATTAACCCTTTATTCAGAACATTCTGATAAAGGGGATTTCTCTCATTCAAAGAGAGAACCGTGAGACCCATCTTATATTTCCTTTTATAGATAAGGCATCAAAGAAAAGATGATTAGACAAAAGTATATTTCCACTTTGCATGGAAATAAGTTATATGTAGTCATGTTACATAATTGTGTCCCATAATACCACACATTCATTAAAATGAAGTCTGATGACAGGAGGGGCATAAATGTTAAGATGTTAATGAGGAAAAAGGTTGTTTGGAGTTCACAAAGGGACAGACCAGACACCAATTATCTTTCTTTTATCAGAAGATATTGTCCAATATCCAGACATCTCCTCCTATAACTTATCTTTTCAGTTGAGAAATGTTAGAAGCTATCATTCATTCATTCATTCATTCATTCAATCAATCAATCAATACAGCAATAAGATAAAAGTTTCCCTACATTCCAACCTATAATGGTTGGATAAGCTTTAATCACCATTTTAAAACAGAGAAAAATAAGTCAAATTAAAATACAAAGTAACTATGTTAGTTAACAAATATAACAATGTTACAAAGTCCATGTTATGTAGCCCTCAGTATGAAAGTTAAATAGACACCCAGTCTTTATTGACTAATGCTTTATGTTACATATGTCTACATAAGACACCAATATAATCACATAAAAACTCATATGGCCACTATAATGCCATAATAACTACAGAAGCATAACTGGAAATGGTTTTGGCCAGAAGAAAAGGCAAAATCTCTCTCTCTCTCCCCCCCCCCCTCTCTCTGAGTACATACATACATAGATACATCTGAAGAATCTCTGTTGCAATTTATTTATGCTACAATTCACACTGACTTGCCTGAATACATAGTATGTAAAAGTCAATAGTAGTAATGCAGAAAATAATTTATAGGTATGATCTTGTGTCTACCCAAAAGGGATGTTCACTATATCTTGTAAGTGACAATGAGCTATATAATTAAAAAAGTTTTATGATAGGCCAAACAGTAATTATGCTGGTTTCTCTCTTAAGCTATATTTTTATTAGTGATCATAAAAATATTTACGAATTAGATGAAATCCCTTATCACCTTGTACATTAAAAACAAAAATCTAGATTTAGATGAGTCATGGGTTTCAAGATACAGTAATATAAAGGGTCTCTAGGGCTGTGTAAAAGGCAATCTGTTTACTCTGTCCCTGCTGCTGCTATAGCTTTCCGCTATTTCTGTCTGAAATAATGAACACAGGTTTTAAATGCTATGGCAACAGAATAAGATCACCAAGAAAGAAGAATAAATCGATACACTTAGAGGAACACCAGAAAGGATGAAAAGTCTCTAGAGGTAAGAAATAAAGAATCAGGAATATTCAGAACACCTCAGTTAGAAATTAATATAGAGTCTGTCGTCATAAAATACTGATTTTTTTTTTCTTGTGGGCTGTGAGAAAAAGTAGGAAAGAAAGAGAGAGAGAGAAGAGAAAGAAAAGGAAAAAAGAAAGAAAGAAAAATAAAGAGTATGTAAGAAATCAAGAAAGAAAGAAAGAAAGAAAGAAAGAAAGAAAGAAAGAAAGAAAGAAAGAAAGAAAGAAAGAAAGAAAGAAGTGAAGGAAATGAAAGGAAGTGGAATATCCTGAAAATGAATGGTTTGCTGGCAAATAAAGCAGGAACAGCACCTGCTGCAGTGTTTTACTGCAGTGCTCCCAATATTATTAAATATAATCAGCATTACCTTATTGTCAATAATATTCCTTGAGAATTAGAATTCTTGCTGATGCTTTCTACATAGCAAGCAGACTGAGGACAGACCATAATTTTATTTTTATTTTTTTTTATTTGATTTGATTTGTCAATTGCTTACAAGATAATAGGTGTTAGGGATAACGTTGGTTACCTAACTTAGTTTGGGTAAAAATAATATATAAACTATGCTAGTGAGTATAAGCGTGTGTATCACTTTAACTGCAAAACATGTATTTTGGGTGCGGTTGTAAAATCACCATAATAGGGAGCAAGAGAGCTCACTGTTAGCTGGCTTTTACTGTAGTAACTAACAATGATGGATTGATGGTGATAACTGCGTGTGTTTCCCTGCTGTTGCTGAAACGAAGAAAAGGGGTTTGATTTTCTTCATATCTCTGACTGCAAAAGAGATATATTGCTGGACTGATTATTTGTAAGTTTACTGAGCTCTATTTTCAACAATGAACTTTGCAACTGATTAACCCCTGGATGGACTGAACTAGTTTATGACATATGGACTTTTTGACTATGCTATAACTCTTGCTGGAATAAAAAAACTATTTAACTGGCACAGTGTATCTGTTTTACTGAGTGTAAACTACAACAATGTTTATCTCACATCATTTGCCTGCCTGCTAGACTGCCGTTGCACGTTCTGCTAGGGTGTGTATCCCTAACACTAGGTATAAGTATAAGCATAGTTATGGATACATGGATACATATAAGAAAAAGAAAAGAAACAATAGGACAGGGACGGTAGGCACAATGGTGCGCTTATGCAGACCTCTTAGGAAAGGGGTGAGGACAATAGTAGATAGTCTAAGGTTAAAGTTTTTGGGGTTTGGGGAAGAAACCACAGAGTCAGGTAGAGTATTCCAGACACTGACCACTCTGTTGCTGAAGTCGTATTTCCTGCAATCAAGTTTGGTGTGGTTAACCATGAGTTTATATCTATTGTGTGCTCTTGTGTTGTCATTGACAAGTAGGACATTGTAATGTATGATTTTATATACTATACTTAGATCAGACTGAAGGCGGTGTAGTTCTAGGTTTTCTAGGTCTAGAATTTCAAGTTTGGTGGCATAAGGTATTCTGCAATGAGAAGAGGAGTGAAGAACTCTTCTTGTGAAATGTTTCTGGACTTTCTCTACTGTGTTGATATCAGATATGTAATGTGGGTTCCAGACTGATGAGCTGTATTTAAGTATTTGTCTAGCAAATGTTTTATATGTTTTAGTTAGTCATGTGATATTACCAGAGAAAAAGCTACACAGGATTAGGTTAGCAACTCTTAATGCCTTTTTGGCTATGGAGTTACAATGGGTTCTAGCACTTAGATCATTAGAGATGAGTACTCCAAGATCCTTGACAGAGTTTGGATCATCAACAAGGTCTTGACTATTCAGCTTGTATTTTATGTTCTGATTTTTTTTGCCAATATGTAAGACAGAGCATTTCTTTGTTGAGATTTGAAGTTGCCATTTGTTTGACCATTCTGATACAAAGTCAAGGTCTTTTTGAAGGGTAGCAGAATTATCTGTGGTGTTGAATAGCTTTACATCATCAGCGAAGAGAATGTAACTGCTCTTAATATGATCACAGAGGTCATTTATGTTGAGTATGAAGAGAGTTGGTCCTAGAACACTGCCTTGGGGGACACCACTATTGACAAGTAGAGAATTTGATACGACATTTCCAATTTTGACCATTTGTTGTCTGTTTGACAGGAATGCTTCTATCCAGTTCTGCAGGTATCCAGAGATACCATAAGATTTTAGTTTTAATAGTAGTTTGAATCAAAGGCTTTACAGAAGTCTATGTAGATTGTATCTATTGCTTTGCCCTGATCGAGTTGTGTAGTCCATATGTTTTTGCAGTGTAAGAGTTGCAGATTACATGATAGTTTTTTCTGAAACCAAATTCTTTGTTAGAGAGTAGGTTGTTTGTGTCTAGGTGGAAGATAATGGATTGGTTAATGACTGATTCCATGACTTTACAGGTGATGCAGCATAAGGAGATTGGTCTGTAATTTTCAACTAGGCTGGGGTCTCCCTTTTTGAAAATGGGGATGACTGTGGCTAGTGTCCATAGGTTAGGCAAGGAGATGGTCCTGAAAGATTTTTCGAAGATTATGCTTAGAGGTTCTGCTATGGCAGTGGATAGTTCTTTTAAGAAGTAGGCACAAATTCCATCCAGTCCAATCGATAGAGATGGTTTTAGATTGCATAGTGCTTTTTGAACATTGTCTTCTGTAAAATCGAGTAGTTGTCTGTGGTTTGACTAGGCAATACTGGGCATGATCCATTGCATTGAGCCAAAGAATGTGTTAAAGAGGTTTGCTTTAATGGTGTCGTTGTTACATTCTTTGCCATTAGGTCCTTTCAGGGGTGGGATGGATCTTGAATCTTTTAGTTTGTTGTTTACAAAATTGTAGAAAGTACGGGTGGAATTGGTGTGCAGAAGGTTTTTCTCTTGTTTAATGTGATAATTGGTACATTCAGTCTTTGTCTGGTAGCATACATTTTTGTATCGGCTTTTGAAGTTGGCAATGTGACCAGATTTGTTTTTCCGCCAAAGTGATCTCTTTTGGGATTGAAACTTCCTTATTGTTATGGGTAATTTGTTTTTTTTTCTGGTTTTGGGAGTCGTTATTGGTACATATAGTTTGATGATTCTTTTGACTTCAAGTAAAAATATGTTGTAATGGTCTTCAACCGTATTGCATCCAGTGAATAGAAATTGCCAGTTAAGGGATGAGTGATCATTGTGTATAAGATCGTAGTTACCTTTTCTGAAGTTATAATTGGGGATTATGTCACAATAATTTCACAATAATTTCCTATCATTTTTTAAGCTCTTTCCCTGCAGTGAGATGGTCATATAGGAAGCATTTCCCAATAGGAAATCCTGACAGTAAATATAGATGAAACACATTGCCGAATGGAACTTGGCTGAGGTTTATGGAGAAATGCTCTTCCCACTGTTTAGTTGCCAGTTAGCTGCTTTTAGCTTGGCTTCACTTTTTGTTTTAGTTTAAAATCCCAGGATGGATGACTCCTCCTAATAACACAGATTTCCTAACTGAATTATTAATTACTCTAAGGAATGTTACTATATAACAGTTAGTCAAGCGGATTAATCATATTGTTATTCATCGTGCTATTAATTAAAGTAATATTTATTAAATTATTTTCATAAAATAAATGTTTGTGGGACTAGTGAACAATCCAAAATGTCATGAAGGGGTGGATGAGCAGAAGAGTTTAGGGAACCTTGGTATATGTCTTCTTCCACATATGTGCTTTGAGGTAATACTCAAATTATAAAGGATCAAAATGTTTTTTCTTCACTTTTGTAATGAGCCCCTGAGCTATTACTTAGGATCAGCCCAAGGTATGGAAACTAATCAAGGAGAGAAGTAACCTAGAACTAAGGAGAAATATCCATACAATTAGAACAATTAATCAGTGAAAAGCTTGCCTCCTGAAATTGCCTCCTGAAATGCTCCAACACTAAGTGGAGACTAGGCAGCCATTTGTCTGAAATGGTAAAGATTTCCTGGCTGAGCAGGGGGTTGGACTAGAAGACCTCTGAAGTCCCTTCCAACTCTGTTACTCTAAAGTGGTGTTCCTATCAAAGTTCAGCATCTACCTCTGATCTTGAAACTGGCAAATAGCCACTAGGATTAAAATGTCCTTCTAAAGCCACCTGAAATGCTGTATCATGCGGGAAAAAATTCTGCATGCTTTAGAACGGATCTTTTGTGTACAGCCAAGAGCAACAGTGTGGACCAATATTAGCTAAGAAATGAACTCCATTAAAACAATAGGACCTATGAGCCTCTGAAAATTTAAGCATTGACTTTTATATCCAACTTTCTGCTAAATTAATAAAAGGCAAAGAAAAATGGGCTTTCAAAAATAAGACTATTTATGATCAAGTAAATTTTCTTAAATTTTCTTAAATTCCAACTCTAATAATTTCAGGGAACTTGTCCTATTTTACAAGTGTTAACTGATCAGAAAAAATAGTAGCATCTATAATGGAATCATTCTTTTGGTCCCTTGCTAAACTCTATTCTGGTTTGCAGTAGTTTTCCAGGTTTCACACAGAATTTTATCCAAATTTACCAGCGATGCCAAGCATCATACTTGTTATTTTTTGCATGTAAAACATGTTCCTCTGCCACGGAGCTCCAACCTTTCCCATTTCTTTTTCCACCTCAGTGATAAAATACAGCTGAGAGCAAAAAAAGGCCACAATGTTTTCTTCTTCACATTCAGGTGAAATAACTATAAAAGCAAAAGACCACAATCATACATTCAGTTCAGTGGAGCTTGAAAAGGGCAACTTTCTGATGGATTGTGCTGCAATATCTTAGTCTATTAGGTCATTTATTATGGAGTTGGTACATCATTATTTCTCTCCACTGCAAAAGGAAACAATATAAGAATCACAGGATCAGAGTTTTGAAAACACAGTGCCAATAAAAATGTAAAAAGCAAAAGATATATACAGTTCCAGCAACTGCTGAAATCATTAACATCTTTCCTATTTCAAAAATAATCCCATTTACTATGTTGCTGAACAAGAAGTCTTGCCATATTGAAATCGTGTAACATTTCTCTAAAGCTCCTTTTTCAAGACGTAACTGGACTTTCTGTGTTTGTTTGTTTTTAAGACATTTTGCTTCTCATCCAAGAAGCTTCTTCAGCTCTGGCTGGATGGTGAGAGCTGAAAAAGCTTCTTAGATGAGAAGCAAAATATCTTCAAAGAAAAACCAGAAAGTCCAGTTGCCTCTTGAAAAAGCACCTTTGGGACAACCATGACCTGGATTACTGAGCATCTCCATAGACATTTTCTCCAAAGCATTAAGTAACATCAGGGGGAGGCTGCAACTGGTTTCTGTGAGTGTGCACTTTGTAAGGTGAGCAATGCCTACACCTCCTCAAAATGAATACCCAATAATCTGGGTAAAGCAGTTTGCAGTGTCCCAAATTCACACCTATAAACTAGAAAGATGTTAATTAAAAAAGAGACTTTAAATTTTTGTTATAATGTGATGATGTGATGACTATACTATCATACAGAGTCACCTTTGGTTGATTCAGCCTTCCGAGGTCAGCACAAAAATTAGGACTCAGATTGTTGGGAGCAATTTGCTGACTCTGTAAACCATTTAGAGTTTAGGGTTGTAAAGCACTGTGAAGTGGCATATAAGTTTAAGTGCTATTGCTACATTAAGGTATCCTTTTGTTAAGATAAGTAAATTTGTGCAAAGTTTATGCAAAAGGCAGAAAAAGAAAAATGGGAAGGAAGGAAGTGAAAGGTGGAAGCAAAAGTTCAGAAAACTCAACTGAAATATTATCATTTCATCCACAATACCTTTCCACAACTTTTTGTCCTTGAAAAACATTTATACTTTTACTTAATCCATGCATCAAATCCATGTCTTTTATTCTTTCAGCTTCTCAGTTCCCTTCTTTTGAGGATCTCAGCAACATCCAACCATAACTTTCTCAGCTTCCCAGCCTCTCCCCTCTAGCAATTCTTTCACACATTTGTTTCCAATTTTATCTTCATTCTCTCTGTATTTCTAAGACACCAACATCAATATGTTCAGGTTTTCTCTGCACTCATTCATTCTTCTTTGAGTATCCAGCACCTCTTATTATCCTTGTATCTTTTACTAATTCTTATTCTTTCATTGTAATTGTTATGTTTTGAGCATGGGCGAGAAAGAATGGAGACAAGCCTCTGAATGGTGAACTTCAGCTCTTTATTTACATTGTGACTTACTTACTTCAATAGCAGTTTAACCTGCCTTATATAGGCAAACCCTGTAACTTTTAACCAATAACGAGCTAGGAGCGCTAGCTCTTATAACCAATAGGAACTCTTGTTAAGGGCCAATCGGATTCCCCGGAACGGGCCAATCCGGTTCAGCCGCTTAACAGCCAATCAGAAGTGCAGGGCCAGAACCCTGCACTTAAGTCCAAGCTCACACTTTATTAAATCTTTATGCATTCACAACACCCCTTCCCCCTGGCTTCTTATTTGCAGGGCACAGTTACATAGTCCCTTAGGTAGGACGGTTGCCTTATTAGTCTCCTTGATTTGCGTTGTGTCGGCTGGCTGCAATCACGCTGAGGTAGATCGTTGTTTGGCAGTGGGGCTGTTTCTGGTTCAGAGTTCACTTCTACGTCGTTGCCCACATTCTCTGCAATTCCCTGAGGTGCAACCGTTTCTCCCTCTGGCTCCGCTTCCTGAGTCTCTATCAAGCCATCGTTTCCTTCGAACGGGTTCTCTAGGAATTCATCTTCTTCCGTACCTCCCCCCCTCAGTTTGGTCATAGGGGAGTTGCGGACTGGCTGCTGTAAGCCGTGATCTTAATTGATCGATATGACGTTTCCAAAGTTTATCGTCAAAGCATTGTACAAGGTAGGATCTGGGGCCGGTTACACGTACTACTGTCGCCTCCACCCACAACGGGTCGCCCGATAGGTTTTTAGCATATACCAAGTCTCCTACCTGGAAGGTACGACAGCGGCCGCTGGATCCTAGTGGTTTCTCCGGTTCATAAGCTGGGTGCAACCGGTTGGGGTGGGAGCGGAATTTTCGTCCCATTAGCAGTTCGGCGGGAGTTTTGTTGGTGACGCTATGTGGGGTGATGTGTTGTAAGAAAAGGATTCGATTGACCTTGTGGTCAATGTTGTCGTAGTCTACCTTCTGCAAGGTTTTCTTCACAAATTGGACCATGCGTTCTACTTTGCCATTGGTCACAGGGTGCACAGGCGAGGTGAGCGCATGGCGAATGCTGCGGTCAGCGAGGTAGTGCTCGAACGCTAATGCGGTAAATTGAGGGCTGTTATCGGATACCAGGACGTCTGGTAATCCGTGGGTTGCAAAGAGTCTGTCTAAGGTTTTGATAACCACCTCGGAGGTTGTAGTCGTCATGCGATGGATCTTGAGCCAATTCAAGTAGGCGTCGACAGTAAGCAGGAAGGTGTGGCCTTTGGTTGGCCCCGCGAAGTCCAAGTGAATTCGGGACCAGGGTCCACATGGTGTCTCCCATTCAGTAGGCAAGGCTTTTGGTGGGGCATTGCTGACTTCTTGGCATTTGGGACAAGCTTTAACCCACTGTTTGATTTGCTTGTCAATGCCCGGCCACCATGCGCAGCTCCGCACAAGGGCTTTCATTCACACGATGCCAGGGTGGCCATCGTGCAAGGTTCTCAGCAGCGCTTTCTGGAGTCGTTCTGGGATAACAACTCAATCGTCCCAGATGACACAGCCTTTCTGGAAGAAGAGCTCGGTTTGTCGAGTCTTGAATAGTGTGAAGTCATCTGATAACTGGTCCAATGGCCATCCGCATTCTACCCAGCTTAGGACTCGTGCTAGGGTGTGGTTGCATTTGGTTTCTCTCGCGATATCTCGGGCGGTTAGTGGCGGAGAGTTGAGTGCCTCGATTTGCAATGTGGTTACTGTTGATGCAGGATCGTCGAGAGTCTCTGGAAGCAGTGCTCGGCTCAATGCATTGACGTGGGGAATGGCTTTCCCCGGGTGGTATTGTAGCCTATAGTTATAAGCAGCTAAGAATTCTGACCATCGGGTCATCCTAGGGGATAATATGTAGGGAGTTGGCTTATTTCCGGCTATTATCCCCAATAATGGTTTGTGGTCAGTCACAATAGTAAAAGCCCGGCCCTACACGTATTCGTGGAATCTTTTCACAGCCGAGACAATTGCGAGGGCTTCTTTATCGATTTGTCCATAGTTTCGCTCAGTTTTTGAAAGAGTCTTTGAAAAATATGCAACAGGGGCTTCGTTCCCATTAGGCAGTACATGGCTCAAAATGGCGCCTACCCTGAAAGGCGATGCATCACAGGTTATAACTAACGGCAAAGTCTCGTTATATTGCATGAGTACAGAGTCAGAAGTGAGCAGTTTTTTAACATTTCGGAACGCCTGTTCTTCACGGTAACCCCACAGCCAATTTGCTTTTTTATCTAACAACCGGTGTAATGGTTCAGCGACCGTTGCTTTGTGCGGCAAAAATACATTATAAAAATTGATGAGGCTTAGGAACGCCTGGAGATCGGCCTTGTTTCGTGGCCTGGGAGCGTTTTTTATCGCTTTTAGTTTACTTTCGGTAGGGTGAATGCCCTGGCTATCAATCAGGTACCCTAAAAACTCAACATTGTCAGTACACAATTTACATTTGTTTTTTTTAACTTTAAGACCGGCCTCTTGGAATTTTTTTAGAACTAATTTTAACCGGTCCTGTCAGATTTTTTTTGTAGGGGCTGCAATTAATACATCGTCATAATAGGGGACCACGCCCTTAATTCCTTGCAATAACCTTTCCATAAGGCTCTGAAAAATCCCTGGGGCCACACTAACTCCAAATTGCAGCCAGGTACATTTAAAGGCACCTCGGTGCATCACAATATTTTGGGCCTGTGCCGTTTTTTCATCTACTGGTAATTGCTGATATGCCTGAGCTAAATCTAATTTAGCGAAGACTTTCCCGCCCCCCAGGGAATGGAGGAGGTGCTGCACCACTGGGACTGGATACGCGTTCTGCTGCAGGGCGTGGTTCAAAGTGGCCAGGTAGTCCCCACAAATTTGGATTGACCCGTCTGGCTTAATGAGTGTTACAATAGGGGTTTCCCAAGGGGAGTGATCGATGGGCTCTAACACCCCCTGAGCTATCAGTTTGTCGAGTTGTTCATCGATTTTCGATTTTAAAGCAAATGGAACTCGACGGGGCTTTAGGTGAATGGGAGCTATTTTTGGATCTAGGCTGAATGAAATCGGGGTCCCCTTGTACTCGCCTAAGCTGTCCGCGAATACGTCCCTGAACTCATAGATAAGGTCTTCCTCCCAGTCACTGCCATTGACTCGGTTTATGCCGGCCACTTCAATGCCGAATGGCGCGAACCATTGGAGGCCTAGTAGGCTAGGCCTATCTCTATCAATGACTGTTAAAGGTAAGTATGCTGTGTGCTTCTTGAAGGAGACTCGGACTCGGCAAGAACCGACAATGGGGATTCGATTCCCTTGGTAGTCCTTGAGGATGAGGTGTTGGGAGCGGAGATCTTGGCGTTGAATTGTGGGGATGAGTTGCTTGAGTGTCTTCCATGACACCATCGAGAGGGATGATCCCGAATCGACCTCCATGTGGCAAGGCTGGTTCTCAATGGCTACTGTGACTCGGATTTTCTTAGTGTCCAAGGGTAAGGCGTGACCGATAGTGATAGTATGGTGAGCCTCTTCTCTCTGCAAAGCTCGATTTCTGTAGGAGTGGTTTCCTGACTTTCACCGTACAGGACGGTTTCCTGTCGATTGGTGATAGTTAGCCCCTTTTGAGGCCTGGCTGGGTCCTGGCAAGCTGCGGCAGACCCGCCCGATGTGGCCTCGTTTCCCGCACTCATGGCAGAGTGAGTTGCGGAATTTGCATTCGGACCTGGCATGGTTAGCTCCACAGCCAGTGCAAGGGCGTAAGGGCTTCGGGTGATGGTCCCGGTTGGATCGCAGTCAATGGACCCCTTCTTCGTCGCTGTCTGACGATGAAGAGAGGTCCTCGTGGTGCGTCATTGTAAGCTGTCCTTCAGACCTAGATAAAATGTCGCTTGTCGGTGGTGGTACCGGAGCGCGGTTTCGGCGTAGTTGTGCAGCTGACTTCCTGGTTGCTTCTGCTGCAGTAGCATCGACGATGGCGTGGGCAAGGCTGATGTCGCCTTTTGCCATCAGCTTGCTTTGGACGCCTGGTGTATCTAATCCCAGAACTATGCGATCTCTTAGTGCTTCTTCTAAATCAGTGAATCCGCAGAGGCCTCCCAAATTTCGGAGGTCTGCTATGAAGTCGGCCACGCTTTCTCCCTTTCGCTGGCTCCTCTGATAAAACTTGTGGCATCTCACGAGCGTAGGCACGGTCAGGGCGTAGTGATCTCGTAGGAGAGGTTCGAGGTTGTCCCAATCCATGGCCTTCACTTCTCGGGGTTTGGCTAGTGCTTTAGCCATCTTAAATACGGTTGGACCGCAATGCGTTAGGAACATCGCCCGTTTCTTTCCTGGTGTGGCGTCCTTTAAGTTGTTGGTTTCTCAGAACATTTGGAAGTGATCCATGTAGGACTCCCAGTCCTCCTGTACTGGATCTAATGGAGCGGGTGGTACAATGCCGCCGGACATGGTTCCGTTGTTGGCGTCATCTGTCACATGCTCGGTGTTCTTCAAAGTTTCGTTGGTTCAGATATCTCCAAATCCCACCTTCGTCACCAGTGTTATGTTTTGAGCATGGGCGAGAAAGAATGGAGACAAGCCTCTGAACGGTGAACTTCAGTTCTTGATTTACATTGTGACTTCTGCTTCAATAGCAGTTCAACCCGCCTTATATAGGCAAACCTTGCAACTTTTAACCAATAACGAGCTAGGAGTGCTAGCTCTTATAACCAATAAGGGCTTTGTTAAGGGCCAATCGGATTCCCCAGGACGGGCCAATCCGGTCCAGCCGCTTAACAGCCAATCAGAAGTGCAGGGCTAGAACCCTGCACTTAACTCCAAGCTCACACTTTATTAAATCTTTATGCATTCACAACAGTAATTAATATGTTTTTCTTTATTCTTTTGCTTCACTCCTACCCCCTGTGCATATTCCCGATTAAGAGTGCCCAGGTGCTACCCCCCATGTTATGTGCAATGCCATTCCAGTCCACAAGAAGCTGAAAACCCATATCAACATGTGCGTAAGTCTAATCAGCTGACAAGCCACTCCGAAATGCCATTTGAGAGCTGGGAAGCACTGCGCTGATATGCTGGCCCAACAGTTCATCCAGCTGGCTGTGTCGGGAGGAGGAGGGGTGTGTGAAACATTTTGCCTGGCACCACATAAGCTTGCTATCGTCCAGAATGGATTCCCTGTCCCAGGTATGTGTTGGGCTTCACTCTGTCCATTAGTATGGCATCACCGAGGAAGTCTGGCACCTGAGTAGATTTATGTTTAAATCTGCTATTTAAAAAAGACATTTTCTTAACAGATACTCAAGTATTATTAATTATTTTCATTCATTCCTGTGATTCCACCTATTTATTCATGTCACATAATAAAATAATATTTTAGTAAGACAAAGAAAGAATAGACTTAGTAGGCCACATGCAGCATATTTCTGCATAATAACACTAAAGACATAATACCTTTAGTTTTGACAGATTTTGGCCAGAGTGCGACACATACAGCCCAATCTTAGTTTTATTATGAATGTGCTTACGATATTCTACATGACACTAGGCTATCTAACTTAACACACCACTGTCTGCATCCTTTCTGGTAAGAGATACCTACAGGGTACTCAAAGAAACTTAACTTCATTTCTATAAATGGTAAACAATTTAGAGTGTGCATTAGATTTGCAGATAGTACATTAGCACAGGTTCCTTTTTCATAGTTCTTTAAGCAATTACTATTCAGTCTGTAAAACCGTGTCGAAGAAACTTACCTTATCCAAGTCTCCTTGGGATATTTTGGAGGTCGTGGGCTGTCATGTTTAACACTCTTCCACTGCATCCTTGTAAGAATGGTAAACTTTGTATTCATTGTGAATGAAGGCAAATATATGTGTCCGAGAATAATGCTGTAGGATCCAATCTGAGTTGGTCACAGATCAAAGATTTATTCTCCCAAACTTTCAGGCTTGTGCTGGAGCCCATTCTCAGAGAACTTCTCTCTCACCACAATGTCTATGGAGATTCTCAGTCATCCAGGTCATGGCTGTCCCAAAGGTGCTTTTTCAAGAGGCAACTGGACTTTCTGGTTTTTCTTTGAAGATGTTTCACTTCTCATCCAAGAAACTTCTTCAGCTCTGGCTGGCTGGTGGGGAATGGGATCTATTCCCCACCATTGTTGTGGTTAGCCGGCAGCAGGTGCGGACGGCTGAGGAGAGCGAGGACTCAGATGAGGGGCCAGGACCATTAGGGAGGGGACTGTTGCCTTCAGAGATTGTGGGGGCTGGCAGCAGCAATGAGGAGGTTCCCAAGCAGCCTGTGCCAAGTGCGTGTGCGTGCAGGGCTGCTTGTAGGAAAGAGCAGCTGCAGCAGCATGGGTGACTCGGGAGTAAGGCTACAAGGTAATGGCCCCTCCTTCAAGAAGATAAAAGCCAGCTGTGAATCGGACATTCTTTGTCGGAAGCAAAAACGTTTTGAAACTCCAGCCTCATGGACATTGCAGTATCTTAAGTTGGTGTTAGAAGACTCTTGTGTTGAAAATATTTCTTATATGTTATTTTTGGCAGCCTCACACAGTTTTGGTGAGGCTTGTGCTTATCAAAATTAATTAGTTTTCAGCAGCCTTTTAACCTGGGATTCCTAAGAATCATGAAAAGGTTTCTGTTCCCTTTAGTTCGTGTTTGTTTTGTTGGAAAAGGGCTTGGGTCAGAACAACCATCCAGCTAGAGCTGAAGAAGCTTCTTGGATGAGAAGTGAAATGTTTTCAAAGGAAAACTGGCAAGTTCAAGTTGCCTCTTGAAAAAGCACCTTTGGTATTCTCACCACAATGTGTGTGCTGGGCTGTTCTATGCATTGTACCTGGTGGTGCCTGGTTGTATGTAGCTTTTAGTAATTAATTCTGGCTGGTTATTAAGTCATTGATTGTTGTTTCCTTGTACTACTGCACCCTTTCTTAGAACAAGCCATGAATATCTCCAAGTTTAATAATTCAGCTGGAGCGAAAAGTTGATGTCTCTTACTTCATTACTGTCAGTATTCTTCTTAAGGAAGTATCTTATACTTGATACAAGTTCTTATTTCTCTGTGGCTGAAAGCAAGATTTTGAATGTCAGCTGTTCTGAAGAAGTGTTGCACAGAAAGGATTGTACCACCCACATGAATTTTGCATTCAGGGAAATTGGCTTTTAGCCCAAACAATTTCATGTTGAAGTGTCATTTCTCAAGGATGCACCTTGACTGCTCTGAGAACATTGACATATAACCATGGCAATACTCTGTGATACATTAATAATAGAAAACTCTGCCAACTGGAAGGTGCTAGAAGTGGATTCAGGCAGTGGTATTTGAGCAAATATTTGAGATATTCAGCAGAGCTGCCTTCTACAAGACATTAGTGTAATGCAGTTTTATTCATAACATTTCCTTTTCTTATTCCTACAAGGTCTTCTGCCATTTGGGAGGACAGGATTAAGATCTAGATGATAAAAAGCAAACAGTCTTTCTCTTGAAGTATATATAAGTTAAAAAAAATTAAGTACAGGATATACATGAAATTTCCACTAGTATTTAATCAACATGTTGGTTTTTCAAGAGGTGATCTTACACAAATTCAAATGTGATGACATTTTTGTACCATTTATTTTTCTATCTTCCCTGGTAGAAGTACAAACTCTTAAAATGATTTTTTAATATGATTCTGTAACTTCAGGAGCCAAAACTGTATTACTTTTGGATTATTTGGGATATTTTGAAAGAGAATGAAGATCACAAACAAAAAAGGCTTGGAATGGAGAGTCAAAGGAGGGGGAAAAGGCATGTTGTCTTTCAAAAATAGCAAAACATGCTGGAGTAGGAAACTACAATTTAAAAGTATATTTATTATGATCTTTTTTATAGATTTGGCATGACTAAAGTATATAACATTATGGACATTATGGCAAGAATAGAAAGAGATTTTATTGTGACACATATTGAATTAGAGCTACTAGTCTCTCTCTATGGTGAATGGACAGGTAGTCCTTGACTTACAACAGTTCATTTAGTGACCAATCAAAGTTAAAACAGCACTGAAAAAAATGAATTATGATAATTTTTCACACGACCATTGAAGTATCCCGTTAGTCGCGTGATCAAAATTCAGATGTTTGGCAACTGGTTCATATTTATGACAGTTGCAGTGTCCCAGGGTCAGGTGTAAACCTGAAGTAAAGTCTTTTATGACCTTCTTATGAGCAAAGTCAATGAAGAAGCCAAATTCACATAACAAGCATTATTAACTTAACAACTGCAGTGATTCACTTAATAACTGTGGCACAAAAAGTCATAAAATGGGGCAAAATTCACTTTAAAATGTTTCACTTAGCAACAAAAATATTGGGCTCAATTGTGGTCATGTCAAAGGCTACCCATATCTCATAAGGTTCAATATATGTGAACAAAGCTTGAATATGAGTATAATCATATGGTTTCTTTGATTTATATTATTTGCAAGTGCTTCCTTCCTTCCTTAGGGGACCTTTAAAGAGTATAAATCATAAAAGCATCTTTGGGGGGGGGGGGAATCCCTAAAGATTACGGTGATTTGGAAATGACCAATATCTATCCCAAAGCAAGTCAATGACATAAAATATTTTAGAAAACAGGAACATGTTAAATTCTTCCTTAGCCAAGTAATGAATTATAAAAACAAATGTTAATAAAGAGTTACTCAAAAAACGTAGGAGTATCAAAATAAAAAAAAATTGCAGTTATGGACTAATTGAAACTAACTCTTCTTGCCTTTTAACATCCTTTATGTTATTGCATGAATAGCTTACATCCTGCAACAACATCTTTAACACCACCCACCACCCTATTCCAGGTCCTTGGGATGGACTCAATAGGTGAATAAAAATGCCAAATCCAGTTCAAGCATCTGGCTGACTGTGAGACCAATTACTGTATAATAAACAACATTTGTCTATCCCAAATACTCAATTCAGAATTGCCCTTAGAGATCAGTTTCAAAGGGGTCCCTCTGCCAAGGATCAGTCAAAATTCAAAGACCCATTGATCAGTAGAAGAATTCAAACTTTGAATTCAATTATTATATATATATATGTCTTGCATTCAGCTTTGTTCGGGTATTTTCCCACATCAGAGTAGTGGTGCTTTTAAAGTTGTAGCAACGTTTTAGCAGAATCTCATCTGCCATCATCAGGCTTCTGTATGGTGTTATTCTGTATGGCTGTATAAACACCATACAGAAGCCTGATGATGGCAGATGAGATTCTGCTGAAATGTTGCTACAACTTTAAAAGCACCACTATTATGACGTGGGAAAATACCCGAACAAAGCTGAATGCCAGACATGTAAGTACCCGCGAAAACTTAAGAATATATATATATATATATATATATATATATATATATATATATATATATATATATATATATATATATATATATTCTCTGAGGTTCTCGCAGGTATTTGTATGTGGATCTTTGGTTATTCAGGTTTTCTCCCACGTAAGATTGGAAGTATCTAGACAACATTTCGATGAAGTCTCATTCATCATCTTCAGGCTTGTGTCTTCGGCTCTGTGCTTCTCAGAGTGATGGGAGCTTGCAGCTGCTTCTTCCTTTTAACTGCTAGTGGGGGTGTGACTTGATTGGGTGGGGGCTTGGCTATGTTCTGATTGGGTGGGGGTGTGTTCTCATTGGTTGGGGGTTTGGCTGTGTTCTGATTGGTTGGGGGGTTGGCCGTGTTCTGATTGGCTGGAGGCGTGTTCTGTTCAGGTGGGGGCTTGGTTGTGCTCAGGTTGGTCTTAGTTGCTGGGGGATTTGAGCTGGTGAGCTGTGATCCTGCTGATCCTGCTGTTTGGCTTCGAGTTCGTGGTCATGCTGCATCTTCATGGTGGGTGTCAGTTTGCTTCATGTATGGCTCGGAGGGGTTCAATATATATTGAATATATTGAAAACAGTAATAATTTATAAGGTTTTTTTCCAGGTTCTAAATAGGGTGGGTTTTTTTTTGGCTAAGTTGGGAGAATTATGTGATGTGATAACAAGAATCTATATGGCTTTACAAAAGAAATTACCTGCATAAAATTAGACCTGTTTAGGAACCTTTGGATAGAAGTTATTTTACAGATAAATGGGAAGTTGAACATCCCATATAGCAAAAATAATTTTACTCCTGGACTAAGAATCAGGATGACTATTCTGTGTACAGATTTTTTTGGGACTGGAATTGGACCATGGCTGAAAGCAATTTTCTACTGCAATGTAGTAATTTGAGAAGTAGTAGAAAGACTGTAAAGTGCTGAGTATTGGCCAAAGTGTTGAGTACCCTTTACATGTCATGGAGATGTACATGCTCTTTGGGTCATTAGGTGTTTCCCTCCTTGTCCTCATCAGCAACAAAAGACCAGCAGCAATGTGTTTTGCATCAATAAGAGAGAATGCAGGAAAAATGCCTACAGAGATATGGCCATATTCTTCTACAAGTAGAATTCCTCATCCAACCACTGCATTGACAAATACCTATGCAGAGGACCAAAGCAAAGGTTTTAAGATATAATTAACATAGACATAAAAATTATCTAGTTGAACTTGGTTGGTGGTTTGATCATCTTTTATGGCATTTGTTGATCTGAAAAGTGAAACCTGTACCTATGGGAAAATGCTAGAAATAAGAAGAAAGATTAATCTCAGGTAATATTATCTTAGGATATCTGGGGTTCTGTCACTTCGAGAATCTGCTGCCTTATGCAACTGTAAGTTGCCTTATGGTTGCCCCAATCCTAAGCAACATTTGTTTTGTTTACTAGTTACTATTATATGTTTTTTGAAATATCAACTTTCCTTACAAATCTGTCAGCTATTTTAAATTCCAATTGCAAATCCTTAAACCTTTACATGATGCCTGCGACTCTCTCTCTCTTCTGGATGATTTTAATATAGTGGAATTTATCCTTCCAGTAGCAAAGCATGAGGCCCTTTCTTTGTTTTTTAATCAGGACAGCATATCTGGCATACTAAAAGATGTTCATCATGTACACAAATGAAAAACACAGCTACTGTCTTTGAAGTCTAAGTGATGGCCAACTTTAATCAAGGCACAGTGCATTATTTTTAGATACCATGTTATTCTAGGGTTTCTTTCTTTATTTTTACTATGATGCTTTTTACACTAAAATGTAATAAAATATAATTTTATTAAAACTTTAAACCAGCATGTTTAAGAGGCTGATCTACTTCCTTGGCTACTTCTTCCTATAACTGCTTCATAATATGCCTGATTTGACCTTTCCTTTCTGTGCAATTGGAAAGGGAGGGCCACTTGCCTTCTTTATATTATTGAACATCTAGCGAAACTCTATCAGTGCAGAACCTTGGTGATGTGGAATCCTGCATGATCAGATATGTGTTTCATCCCTAATGCCAATGATAAGCAATCTACATAACTCAGCCTTCTGTTTCTTTCTCTCCAGCCCTGCGAGCTTGACCATTGACATTTTACAGCAAAATGGCAGAATTTTGGAAACATGATTTAGGACCATTTTTTCACGTTTTGACAATTTTAAGGATGAGAGTGATAGGCTGAAGAAGATTCCCTCTCGTTTTCCCAACATTAATACTCCTGCCAAGTAAAATTATCAAAAGTAACCCCAACATTTCACCCCTGCTCCTTCATGTTTTACCTGATGGTCTCCTACAATCTTCTAGAAGACCTGAAGGCTGAGTGCTGATTGCTAACACAATTGACCCTTATGAATATGAAAAAAAAATAAAAGTTAAGATAGATTTATTCAGCTTGGATTCTTAAAATGCTTGCAGGAATATCATATGGCTTTTTTATTGATTCCATATTAGTACTGGCTTTATTTAATTTGTTATACACAGTACCACTTAGAACAACAATTCATTAAAATATTGCTGGTCAAGACTGTATTAAAGTTTATTTAATTACAAGAGTAAAAACAAATTAAGATTGATATGTAATAAAACAAGTCAGATTTCTATCCCTCTAAGGGCTGCAGGCATGGAGCTCAGATCTTTGGGATCTGACTTCCATTTCTGCAGCCTGTCCAAGACATTCCCCTCCCCAGACCAGACAAGCCCTTTCACTCTTGAAGGGCTCTCTTTGTGACTGTCTGTCTGCCTGTGATGGGGGACTCAGATCTACTCAGAGCTCATATTTCCTCCCATTTTAGATTTTCTCCTGGCAGGCATTCAATTCACTCTCAAATTGCTGGCAATTGGAGGGAATCTCAATCCTAGGTCATAACAGCTTGCATCTTTTCCAGCTGGCTTCCCCATTGACTTTCTGGGAAACCAGCAAAGAAGATTGAAAATGGTAATCCTACGATCAAGGGACACTTGGCAACCAGTGGTAAATATGAACAGGTTGCCAAATATCTAGATTGCAAACATGTGACCACAGGTGTAATGTTTTGCAGTGGCTGCACACCCATTCCGTGGCCATCATAATTCTGGACCAGTGTTACATGAATGTTTGAGGACTACCTTTATACCATCTCATCTTTTTTTCATTCTTTTAAGCTCCATATTGGCAAGCAGGACAGATGGCCAGTACTTCAAATTTTTTTCCACAGTTGTCAATTCCCAATGGGTGTTTTTCCATCTGTTTGCTAAACAAAGTCAGGAAGCAATCTGATCCAGATTGTATTTTTATAAGTCTGATTTTAAGAAGTACTTCTGAGATTGAAAAAGTGTGAATTTTAAGACAGTTTTGTCTTTAGTTTTCGGTCTTCAATACAGACATTATTTATAAACAGGTTACATTCTGAGAGAAAGTTATGTTCAGTGTTCTTGTCTTTGTTCTTAATGATTTTTCTGATTCTAGAAGAATTTATGCTGAAGGACCAGGCCACATTTGCCATCTTCTTGCCTTCCACTCTCTTCAATATGTCCCCCTCCAACGGTGTTGTGATGGATGGTATTTCTTTGGGTTGCCCCCTCCCCATTATCACTGTGGCACTTCATTGCAGATATTTGCAATCGTCAAACACCATACAAAGCTAAGCAGCTTACTATATAGTTTTGTAGCCAAATAGTTCTGAGACAAGTATGCAAGCCATGAGAAGGTGGGAAGGGAAGTCAGGAGAAAGGAGGATAGTTTCCAGTGCACTGCATATGTATGCTTGGTTCAGACTGGCAAACGTTCCTGATTCAAAAATTTCCAAGTGGAATGCCACTGATATAACTTTTCCTTTCCATTCCTCATGAAATGGAATGCTGAGGAATTCCATTTCATGAGGAATGAAAAGGAAAAGATATTTGAGAGTTAAGTGATCTCACAGTAGAAAAACAAGAAGTCTCTATTTAGTCTTGGAGAAAAGGAAAGGGGGAAAAAAAGCATATCTTATCTGTTGCTATGACTCTTTTTGCAATTTAATACTGGGACTGAACTTTGAAATCTGGGAATATCCTCTTTCTCTCTCTCTCTCTCTCTCTCTGGTAGGTATGAATTATTTTCTTTGTTTCACAAAGTCATTAGAACTCAATAGGAATATGCCCCAAAGTATGTCTGAATGTTATCATTTGACAAAACTAAGGAATTTCATTCAAAAACAAATATTCTGAGGTATTTTTATTTTTTGTTGTTATTGTTTTAGATAAAAATATTACAATATTCAAGATAAAATTATTAAAGGTAAAAATACATTGTTTGATTTCCCTTCTAAACAATTATACATACAGCACACCATTTTTTTTTAATTTTTCATTTTTTTAAACAAATATAACTATTAATCTATTAGGCTATCTGTGTTCTCATCTGGCACTTAAGAACAGGTCACGGGGTCACCTTCTTGTTCTGCTGATTATTAAATATTGTTAATAACTGATATATAATGCTGTTGTATAAGTGCATCTTGTAAACAAACAGTACAGCTTTGTGGTATCACAACAGCAGAGTGTGCTTTGATCCACTAAAACCATATTTCTGCCAATTAAAAAATGCTTTTGACTTTTCAGTTCAATAACATGGTTTGATCCACCTGGAAGAGAACAGTATGAAGGTGCCATACAACCAAGATCTGTAAACACTTGAGTCAGGACAACAGCAACAAAAAATTCTTAGGTGTGGACAAATTGCAACAAACATTTTGTTAGAGTTTCACATTTTGTTGGGATGTCCTAAAACAGAGGTCTCCAAACTTGGCAACTTTAAGACTTGTGGACTTCAATTCCCAGAATTCTCTAGCCAGCTATGCTATGCTGGAGAATTCTGGGAGTTGAAGTCCACAAGTCTTAAAGTTGCCAAGTTTGGGGACCGCTGTCCTAAATGGTTCAAGATTATAACTGTTCCTGATTCATAATTCTTTCATCAGCATGAATTGATTCTATGGCTTTCTATCTGATAATGACAATTCAGACTTAAACTGCCTTTTTTTCTGTAAATCATAAGTTTCCAGTTATTTATTCCAGAGACCAGTTCCATTTGGAATAGATCCCACAGACTTTACTATCGCTTATCCCCGTATCAGTGTTATTTACAGTTATAGCCATTTTTTCCTTTGATTAATTGAGCATTTTAAAGCCATATTTGACACTGTTGGATGAAGTACACAATTTCTTCTGACAGTGATTAAAATTTATATCAATGTTATTGATAAAATAAATTTCAGAAATGCTTCTTATGAAAATGGAAGAGAATTCTTGAAAGCCAATGTTGTTTTCTGAAAATATTGATCTGGAATGATTCATAGTTCAACTAATGGGAGTCAGTTTCCACAGCTATTAACAGTACAATCCAGCTGCTCTCACAGAATTCCTACATATATCAGTTTGTCCAATATATTAACTGTGTGCCCAAGATTACCAATCCATGAAGTGGGGGTACATCATCTGGAAGGGCTCTGAACTCTTACATTTTAGTTATTCACTTTGAAACTGGAATTGTGTAACTTCCAGTTTCACAGTGATAACTAAAAGCCATGACAAGATAGCAAGCACTAAAGATACTGCAGAATGCTTTAAGGTGCAAAGGAATCCTTCTATTGCTAGACATTTTCCTTAAGACAATCAAACAACTATAGCTTGATTATCAAGTTTGCATCTGACTCAGACCCCTTACATATCAGACCATCTTAATGTTGAGGATGGTGGACAAAATTAGTAATGGGAACAGGAAACTTTTGTTTAGTTTCCTGCCCAAAGCAGTGAGGCCAGGAAGGATGAAAGGCAGCTGGGGAGCCCTCTTGCTTCCTTCATTTTGCTACTTGATTTCAGCAGATTCCACTAAACTAACCTGTCAGCTATCAGTAGAAAGGGATTATTTTTTCATTTTGTGATGGCTTCCAGTATTCACAATAAGATGGTGCTGAAAAGAGGAAGAAGAGGAAAAAATAACAAAAAGAAAAAGCTGCAATGTGTCAGCTTAGTTTCCCTATATTGCAAATATATAAGAAAACATTAATCAGGTAGAATAAGGAGGCTGCCAAGGGAGATATTGAAAGCATAGTGATGCCCACAGTCACTGTGTTAGGGACCCTACTTCTATTGCCCTGAGTACACATCAGTTTGTTTTTATTTGCTATAGAAAACTTCTTCAGCTAGAAATTAACTCCACAAAACCATAACATTTCATTTGCCAAACATTTGACTCTCTGGCAGGGTATCTCTTTATCTTTTACTTTGTTTTAGAGGAGTAAATGATAATAATCTTTCTACAGATGATGTCCTTTCATTGGAACCGTTGCATTTCGTTCACTTGTTTTGAAGGGGATCTCTGTAGGACATTGGTTATTCAAATGTTATTTTTCTGTGTTTCTATGCACTTTTTGTGCTGCTTTTTAGTTAAAAAGTCTTAAGTTTTTGTAAATGCAGTTGAATTTCATAGGAAAACTTTTGACGTGCAGTGATATAGCACCATCAAATCTGTGTAGGCATTTCAAAACCAGTTTTGAAGATGATTTTTTTTTAATATGCCTTTCTAATCAGGATGACTCAACCCTTTCATAAATAAATACATATTCATTTATTTATATTTTTCATTTTAAATACTTATGCCTCTCAAATTAGCTCTAAATACTTGCTATTATTGCTAAAAAAAAATTCTGTGCATGAAACAGTGCCTTTTAATTTTTTTTAAAATGATAGGAAACTTGTTTTTCTAACTTCTATAGAGTGACATTACCATATGTGGGACTATACAACCATTAGTGTTATGCTTCCAAATAATGCTATTATAACTCTAAAACCTTTAATCAAAATGTAAATTTAACTGAAACTCAACATCATTTTAAAGCAGAAGAGTAGTAAGTGGGTAATGTAAAACGCCACAAAATTGGAAGCACCCAGTGTTATGGGACAATGATGCTTAACCTATTTTTTCTCCCTCATCTGCAAATTCAGTTTACAGCTTTAATACTCATAGACTCACATTTAATTTGAACTTGCTTTAGACATTTTAAACTAAATCTCACTAACCAGAGAGAATTAGTGGTCAAAAATTGAAGCACCAACTAACCTTTCCAGTCTGTAATCATCTAATCTGAGGAAACAGGATGCCCTCTGCAGTATTATAGTGTATGCATGTATGCATGTAAACAGAATAAAGAAACTGCACAGTTTGAATTAAAGCTTGTGAAATATGTTTCTGCATATATTTTCATTTTCTCTTTACAACCTCACTTCTTTTTCATAAGTTTTATGCTTCTGATCCTCCCTAACTATACCCTATAGCAGTGCTGGTTCAGTCTTATCTTCAGTTTTCAAAAGTCGTTCTGAGCATAAGAATGGCCAAGGTTACCTTTCTTGAGGTTATGCATCTATTTGTGATATCAAAGAAAGCTTGATTTTAATATGAAAATGTCACCTTACCTTTACATCATAAAGGAATTATTTGATCATTGGCTTCACTCAATATAGCAAACTAATGCACAGTCCCCATAAAAGAATGGCTAATCAGCAAAATGCAACTTTCAACTATTCTCCTTCCTAAAAAATTTCGCTCTTAAAGAATGCTGGTTAAAAGAATAGCATATTTCTTCTTCTTTGTCCATTCTCAAATGTCCTTATTTAAATTCTTTCCAAACTTATCACTTAGTTGCTGAATTAATCCTGACAATTCTCCTGTTGCTTGGGATTTCTCTTCAAGAAGCTCATAACGGAGACTCGAAATGTCTTGCTTAATCTCCTTAAGTTCTCCTATTGGGGAAAAAATTAAATAAAGTGAGATTTAATTACCTTGAATGTAAATCAGCTCATTTCAGTTACTCTTCCAAACTTTATTTCACCTAGTTATGCCTTAGATTTAGTCAGAGGATGGGCTTATGGGATCAATGAACACCATGGTATGAGGGTAGAAATGAATAAAGATCTCAGAGGATAGTCATGCCTTAATGGCTGCTTCAAAAGGGACACATGATCATTTGGCTACATTAAACTATTCTCCAGCTTGTTTAAGCATTTACTAAAATGTTACTTATTGCAATCTATTGCTGTCTCAATGCTTCTGAACTCTGAAACTCAGAAACAATCCTAAATATCATTGACTGACCTTCCTTATAACTTAAAGCTTATACGTTGGGCTCAAAAAGCATATCTATTAAATTCCTGTATTGTTATTTGCTATCCTATGATGCTGTAGCAAACAATTCATCATGGAACTTACAGCTTCCACTGTAAGTTATAATTTTCACTGAGTGGTTGAGTGGGGAGGGGAGGGAGAAAGATACACTTCAGTGATATGTAAATTTTTAAATATTAGCACATTGTACCTCTAAACTTACTAACCTTGTGAATATGTGGCAGTCCTCCCCAACACAAACTACCTCATGCTACATTGACCATTTGACTGACAACCAAGTAGAAAAGATTCATTTAAAAATCCACGACTGTAACAAGATTCATTACAGTGGTGTTACATTTAAAAGCACTTGCCTTCATTGACTTCATCATTCTCCCGATCTACTTGAGCTTTCAGAACATATCGCTTAATTAGCCTCTTCATTATTTTCTGAAAATGGAATTATAATGGGTTTATTGGAATTATGCTGCCTGATTACTTCGACAACATGTTAGAGTCACATTGCAAGACAATTAATTTCTTTGATATGTTGTAGATTTCAGTGGTCTTACACAAGTTCACTTGTACTGAACTGTGGCCCAATTATGCAATTGCATATTTATTTGATAAAATGTGTCCACGTTATTTTATGTAAACTATGAAAAGCATTATATGCAAGTCCTCCCAGCCCATGCAAAAGTGTCAGTTTCTACCCAGTTGCTATCCTACAATTACTCAAGTAATGTTTGTATTTTTTGTCTGTAGAGCAGGTACTTCCTAGGCAAAAATTACCATGTTCACTCCCTAAAATCTCTAGGAGCTGTTGTTTTAGAAATTTTAAAATTGATTCAGATAATATAATGTAATGAACAACAATAATAGTTTAGCCAGCTCTATGAAATCTTGGAGCATTGTTTAACACTCTTACTAATCACAGTACCGAACTACATATAAAGTAGCTTCTTATTTTGCTATATTTGGAAGCTCCTGGCTACAGATTATATCAGCATTGCCACCAAGTAGTTTCTCTGTCATTAACTATTAACCACAGGGTTAGAAACATTTGGGAATAATTGGGAATTTCTCTACAGATGTCAGAAAACTATGTATTTCCACGTAACATATATTCAGGATTTTGCTATTGTGCACATGTTTGCTAAACAAATGAACAGATAATCCCATAGCACAATCACTGTACAGAGAAACCTCACAACCACAATTGAGCCCAAAATCTCCATTGCTAAGCTATTAAATGAGTTTTGCCCCATTTTACCACCTTTCTTGCCATAATTGTTATGTGAATCACTGCAGTTAGTAACAGGCTTGTTCAATGAATCTGGATTTCCCACTGACTTTCCTTTCAGTAACCACATAACCCTGGATCACTGCAATCTTTATAAATACACGGCAGTGGCCAAGCATCTGAATTTTGATCATGTGACCATGGGGATGCTACAATGGTTGTGTGAACAGTCATAAGTCACTTTATTTTAGTGCCATTGTAACTTTGAATAAATGAATCATTGTAAGTACGAAAACTACATGTAAATTCATCAGGATAACTGATAGAAAATGATCATGATCTAGAAAATCTGTGATCTTTTCTTGAAGACTTATGTTCATGACTTTAATTTTTTATCACCAATCTGACCTCTCTGACTTGAATAAGACCATGGAGTCTTGGTTCATGCTTTCACTGAGTGGCCTTGGCTATGGGTTAAATGATACAAAGAAGAGGGTGAGATCCTGTATTGGAAATCACAGAAAGTTTATCCTTGGGCTATAGATTTTCAGTATGAGTTTATCAAAACAGGAAGAATGAGAATGTTGGTGTCTCCCAAATGATGACATCCTCTTGAACAATTTAATTCTGACTTTTTAGAGGATTAAAAGTATGAAAAATTGCAAAGGGAAAAGGTAGGAAACAAGAGAAAAGTCTCACATAGATAAAAATGATGGAATAAATTGCAGAGATCTATTTATTTATCCTTTATGTTGTTCTGTATATAACTTCAAGAGATTTTGCTTTTTATTCAAAGAATAAAAGTTCTGTCTACTATTTTTGGATATAATAGGGTCACTATTCATACATGCTGAATCTTTAAATGGCCAAAGAAAGGACTATTCTGCACAAGATTCTTGGCTGCTTGTGATACATTTGACATTGTAAAGAGTGACAAAATTAATGCAGTTGTAAAAACCGAACACATGATTTAAGAATCTAGTAGACTAAAGCTACCACACAAGGTGAGGAGAAGGAAAGGCCTCCTTTTTTTTCCACAGAGAAGGAATCTCCAGTCTATAAGATGCAATTGGTTCCCCAAGTTGTTTCATCCTGGTCTATAGAATCTTGAGTAAGAGCCCAAACATTCAACAATTTGCAAACAATTGCATTGGGTAGAAATAAATGCTAGATTATTGGGAAATGGGTGAAAGTGCCAGATTGCTGTTCCTCCCTCAAGACAGCCATTTGTCAAAAGTGGCCTGGTTGAGAAAATTCCAGACCAGGAAAAGAGATTGGATTGCTGTCCCCTCCCAAACTCCATAATCTACCATTCTACTAAATGCTTGAAAGGAAGCATATGAAGATGGTACCTGACACCTCTACTCCAGATGAATACTGTTCTATGGGAACTTACTATTTTTGAGTGGCCCAAACATTGTCAGGTTAAGCTATTTATTTCCTTTCTAACTAATATTATCAAAGTCTGCTTGTGCACATCAAGAGTCTGACATCAGTGAAGGGACATCCATGAAGAAAAGGTTGGGGAAAAATAGTGAATGTAATTTTGGCACAGCTTTCTTCTTTTACCCTCCCACTCCTGCCCAAAGATCAATGGCAGAAATTAAGCAAAGTTTTTCCCATTCCTGCTCATGGACCTTTTCTGCTGTTCTGTCCTTAATTAGCATTCTTGAGATCCCCGCGCTTTGATTGGCCAAAGCGCGGGGCTCTCTGATTGGTCAGGCGAGCCGCGCCGATTGGCTCGCTGAGAATCTCCCGCGATTGGTCCATTCGGATCGCGGGAGATTCAAAGCGGTGCCATTGGCCGCGGCCGCCGTGGCTAAAGGAATAAAAGCCGCGGGCTTTTTCCTTTACGCCAGTTTGGTTCCAACTTTAAATAAAAGAGCATGATTTGAAGTCACCGACTCCTGGCATCATTTCGCGGACACAACATCTGCAACATTGTTTTTGCATTATAATATATTACTTTTAATCAATATTTCCCCTCAGAGGAAGTTAGAATAACAAGGGAATCCATTCTTATAAAGAAAACAATCCTAGTTTAGGCAAAGATACATAGATATAACTAACAGCTATGATACTGACAGAAATTAGTAAGAGAAACAAGACTTGGATATATAGTGCAATATACACATTAGTGGTTTCACTATGAGTGTGTGTCTGTGTCTGGGTGCGTATGTATGCATGTGTGTATGTATGCATGTGATTATTTACAAGACATATTTGCATTTAATTCTAGAAGCATTCATGAGGTATAGTGCACATACTATATGCTGAAGATGGCTATGGTGGTGGTATAATCCATTGGGAAGTAGTGTTGCCACCTGAGAAAACATAAGTGGAGGAACATATTTTAGGAAAGCAGGGAAATATAGGATACTAATTATGAAGTGGAAGAAAAAGAAAAGCAAGGAATGAGCATGCCAAAAAGCCAAAATGCCATTACCTAGTATGCCATATCTGTCAGTCTATCATCTGTCTGTCTGTCTGAATCTATGCAAAACTCTCTGTGCTGTTTTATTTATGTCTATGTGATGTGTATGTGTGTGTGTGTGTGTGATAACTATAATTTATACCAATATTTTTCACTATTTACCTCTTCAACTACTTCTACCTTATCCCCAATCCCCAATTATCTATTGCTTTTTGTGATTTAGGCTTTCACCTCTGTATGCATGTCTTCAATACCCTCCACACAGGATTGTCTGGATCTCCCCTTTCTGCTCCATTCACTTGCATAGTTTTGTTCACATTTTGTGATTTGATCTTCACTGATTTTTTTGTACGTGACTGAATAATTTTAATGTACTTCTTTCAAGGTGGTCATTCTTTTTTATATTCAAACCACATTCATTCAATGATTGTGCCCTTGTCTTGTCTTGTTTCATCTTACATGTTTCTTGAAAACCCCATTCCAACTGCTTTAGAGTAAAAGAAAAATAATATAGGTATAAAGAAAAAAATGGTTTGATAGAATGAAGCCAAAGAGAACAAGGAACAGTTAAGGTTATAAAAGGCATAGAAAATGCAGATTAATTTTAATAAGAATTAAATTTTGGAAATGAATGCAGAGAGCAGAACAAGAAGCTTCCAACGGAGTTAATGGGATAAAAAATAAATGTGATGAGATAAATTTGGGATGAAATGGATAAAATTCTGAAAAGAATTTTCTTAGGAATCCATATGGGGATGCAGTTTGATATAATCCCTGATTATATCAAACAGAAGAACTGAATTGAGCAGTAGAACTGAAAAGAATACTATAAATGTTTCTGTCCAAGAAAAACAATGATGAAAAGGAAGTCTGAAAATTTGAGAAATAGTAAGGCTCAAATTACAGCTGATGCAGCTTAAGAAATATTAAAATATATGTCCGATGTTTGCTTATGGCATGGCTGTGTGACTTGTTTAATGTTTGTGTAAAGACTGCATACGAAGCTGATGATTGTTAGAATGCTTTTATTATTTCTTTTAGCAAAGGTGAGGTATCAAGAGGGAGATAAATATAAGGAGATTAATTTAAGTGTTCCAGGAAAAAATATTTGATAGAATTATGATAAAAAGGCATAAGTGGTGACTATGAACAAAATTATCAACTGCAGTTTTCTGAGGGGTAGTAAATGAGAATGCCATATTTTTGCTCTTGCCAGTAGGGTTACTGAGAAATGTATAACTATAAGAAAGTATGTATTATATGCTTGTTTATTTGGAGAAAGATTTGAATTAAGAATAATTTGTGAAATATCTTGAGTTGAAGGTTGGTTGTAAATGGAAACCTTAGCTGATGGTTCTACATGAACAAGGAGTGAGACAAATATGTGTGGTGTTCCCCCTTGGCCTACTAATGTATGAAAAGTCAAGGTAGCTGCATTTTACAGGGATGAATGATTGCAAGTTAAATGCCGTTACAATGAAGTATTTAAGTGAATGAATTAAAAAGAAGGGGAAGATTGAGAAAATTAGGGTTGTTGGAGAGGAGATTCTGAAAAAAAGGTTAGAAATTAACAAAGGCAATGTGTGAAATAGTATACAGGGAAAGTGGGAATTTACAAGGATAGAAGGATATAGAGAGTTCTAACTAACACTGTCAGTGTAAATTAAATATTTCCCTCCCCTTATCTTACGCATTTCATTCTTTTTTTCTTATTATGTATTTTTTTTGAACTTTGTAAAATGTTGTCTAATTGAAAGGGAATAGTAAGATAATGAATGTGAAATGAATGATTCTGTTATCCATTTGTTGGTGTCATATCTGAGCTGAAAAAAGAAATCCAATGACTATTAATTTGAAAAAAAAGAAAGGCAGAAAACTCTCTTTGCAGTTGACTATTGATTCTGTGGGCCCTTGAGCACAAATATGGTACCTCTAACTTATTTCCTCTTTGGGTTGTTGAGTTATGATGCTGCCCCTAAGTAAAAAATAATATTGGTGTCTCCCACTGTTTTCTGTCGGGAGAAGTGCATGGTGGACAAGTGCTTCTGTTATTAACCCTAATAATCCAGAACAGGGCAGAGTTTTTAATTTATCCCTGGATGTAATGAAATCCACTCTATTCTGCGATAGGCTGATGATTCCTGGGAAGGATATTCAACATCCCTTGTGCTAAACAGGAGTCACTTACTGACAAAGAAAAATAGAGAATTTAATATCTGGAGAAAACACACTGAATGCACTTGTCTCTCATGTCTACTTATGTTTTTTTTATATTTCATCTAAAACCAACTATATATTCATGGGAAAAAGAAAGATTACTTTACTATTCACATGAAGCCACTTAAAATATTAAAATAAGAAATACTGAAGTCTCTTTTTGTTTCTTTTATGGCCATATGATTCCTTGCAGATTGTTATTACCTGGAGGTAATTATAGTACAGCAAAATTGTGGTGTCTTCTTATTGTTCTCACCTGGATTTCAGAGTGCTTATTTTTCAGAATTTTCATTTTCATTAACCCTCATATGGCACAGATGCATCTCTTTGAAATGCTAACTAGATACAGACCTGAATACAGTCCTAATAGTTGGTTTATGCTTTCTCTTTCTGGCTGAAAATAATTATTGGGCAGACCAAAACATCTGTTTTATGCTACTTGTTCCCTCTTTTGTCTAATTGTGCCTTCTGTTATTACCTTCTGTTATTACTGTTTATTATTTTTTTCCTGATGGGAAAAATTTAACAGTTTTAATAATATATGGTTTTGGAACAGAGCTTGGTAAGAACAACAATAAGAAACAGAAAAAAAGGCCTACTCAATTGATTTTTTAAATTATAGTTTCTAGCTCTAGCATTGCTTAGGTAGGTTATAATAAATTAAGTACTATAATTATTCTTATTCACAAAGAATAATTTCTTCATTTTAATGTAGTTTAATATGAATTTATACTGGGGTATTATGGCCATTAGATGTATTGGTGGGTTTCAGATAGATGTTATTTTAAACTTGGGGGAGTATTTGAAATCTCTCCATGATGGCATTAACATAAGTATATTTTTTTAAATAAGCCACTAAATTCCATGCATGTTTACACACACAGTGTAGTGTTCAAAATATGTGATGGTTCACATATAGGCTTGCCAAACTGATAGTAGATTCAGTAAAATGAAAGGGACTTAAATTTTATCATATTTCTAGTATTTAAATCCATAGGACATGAAAAGCAACTTTAGTTTATCATTAGTATGGATTCTAATATGGGTTATTGGAAATTACTTGATAATTAAAAATTATTTTAAATCAATGAGGGACTCAACAAAGGAACCTTTTGTTGTGATGGATGACAAATTATGGTTGCTGGTTGGGAATTTTAAGAACTGAACACATTTGGAATTACTGGCTGAGACAAGCTTCCTGCAATGTGTCTTTCACTTAGTTGCAAATTACCTCCTTTATTGCAACCAGGTATCCTTTGGACACTTTGATATCCAATCAATTTGATTCCTATCAAATCCAGCAGTTATGGCAGTGGGAGTTGCACAAAACGTCTAGCAGGAGGTGGCTGATGGATTGATGGCAAACTCTACTCCCTCTCCCTATCTTATTCTGCCATCCTTCCATCTTTTTTGGTCTGTATTTTCATTGAGTTCTTTTTCATTATTTAGTTTATTGTTCTATTATCTTATGTCTGTATACACTCTTTTTATTTTTTCCTTTTTATTGTTGGAAGCCACCTAGGGTAGCCCCATGGCAAGAAAGGCAGAAAAAAAAGAACAAATAAACATCTGTGGGAAGTGCAAGATTCTCTTCTACTACATCATGGTGCAACATGTTTGGAGGAATTGAGGTCTCCTAAGTCAGGGGTCTCCAACCTTGGCAACTTTAAGACTTGTGGACTTCAATTCCCAGAGTTCTTCAGCCAGCAAGCTGGCTGAGGAACTTTGGGAGTTGAAGTCCACAAGTCTTAAAGTTGCCAAGGTTGGAGACTCCTGTCCTAAGTGGCTGCTGATTATTTTTGGAGTTCTTTTTTTCACTGTGATACACAATATATATTGTGTCTAAGAAATATTTCTATAGTTTGAACAAAATCCCACAATCAGGTTTACTGGTAGAGAACCTGAAAGTAACCAATGAATCATTTTTGACAAGGACCCAGGGAAAACTGTGAAAGTAGAAGGTACTGAATTTAAATGTGTTTTCATTAAACAGAAATGTTAATGAAAGAAGGGGGAAAAAAGTATATGGAGACAAGCTTTGATGAGGAAAATAATGAAGGATTCTGTTAAGATAAGTCTCATCAACATTTCTTGAGAATGTCAACAGGCACTTGGAAGAAAGTGGCTTTGTTGATATTCTAGCATCCATAGTTCCTCATCAAAGCTTGAATAAGCTTAGTAATAATGAGATAGTATAATTCATATGGATTTAAATAAGTGTAAACTGAAGCACACCGGGATGGGGGGGAATTCACATATAGTTGAATGCATCTGAGACATTTATAACTTAACCAGAAAAAAGAAAATGGAGTCAAAGTGGGTAGCTCAGTGAAAATGCCAACTCAAAACAAAACTGCCACTATTGTAATGTCCACATGTACGTTCAGAAAATAAGATCAACTTTATTGTCACTTTTCTGTGTATACAATGGCACACATTAAAATGAATTTCTGATGCCCTCTCTCAATATATATATACACATATAAGCACACACACACACATATATATACCTACTATATATGTGTACACACACAATATAAATATATAAACATATACACATATGTTAATCACAATTAAAATATGTTGTGTATTTCTTGCTGCCAAATATTTAAAAAATACAATTGGGAAAAAACATAGAAGACAGCAAACAAAATGAGTGAAGTTGTACAACAGCTTTTGTAAAAAGGGAGGATGTTTGGAACTGTTTAACATAGAAAAAAAAGATCACTTGAGGGAAAATATGATAAAACTTCATAAAGTCAAATATGGCATGGACAAATGACACAACGAGAATTTCTTCTGTTTTTCAAAACACTATGGTTTTGTTGAAACTGTTTGAAAGGGAGATTTAGAATAAGCAAAATAAATTATTTAAACACAGGAATGTATAACTAAGGAGTAAATGGACTCTATCTTGAATTTCACTAAAGAGGAATAGCATCAGTTCATAAAGAATGGGTCTATCAAGGGCTAATAATATCGGGGCCTTAGCATATGCTCTATGAGCAGCATGCCTCCAAATCCCAGTTGCAACAGAACAAAGATGGGAGAAGTGGGTGTCACTCTCTTCTGCTTATGAGCATACCTGAGACATGAAATGAAATGCTGGACTTGGATGTACCTTGGCCTGATCTAGTAGAACTTCATTATATTCTTGTAAACAACTACCTCTCTACTTTTAAAATAATTAGAAAGCAATTCCTCCCATAGTATGATTTTAAACTACATAAACATACATGAACAAATTGTAAATCAAAGGTATGAAGATGGCTACTAATTGCTTTCCTCACAATGATTTTTCTGATATCTTTCTCTTCAGTTGCCATTACCTGATATCTGGTGGGGTTGTTGTAGGCGTTCTTCTGGATAAAGTCTGACTTTGGAGTACTTGATTCAAAATGAACATTCTGAAATGTACAAATATAGGGCATTTCATCATAATGAAGAATGAAGCATTAGTGATCTAATTCAAAGAAAATATTCACAAATATCAGTTGCCCAATGTCCATGGCAAACCGCATGGTACAGGAAAGAAAATTCGTATATGAATTTGATTAAAACTTTTTGTAATTCTGTTTTGTATTTAAATGGCTAATATTCTTCCTAGCTGTCTGGTAATTCACCCTGTGTAAAAGAGAAATTGTGAAGTCCTCTGCAGCCTAATAAAAAGGACATAAATCCTTTCAATTACTCTGAACATCAAGACAAATAGTGGAAGGATACCTTCATTTTAGGATTTACAATTTATATAACTATTTGATATTTATAATTCTGTTCATACTCTTATCTATTTCACTTGTGAATTCCAGTCAAGAATATTGTGCAGATAAAGACATCTTGTTAACCCTGTCTCAGCCTACTTTGGTCCACCATCAATACACTCATTTTGGACATCTGCAATGCTTATGGAAGTAAGTTTTCCGTACAAGCCATAATGGTGATAGTAAAAGTTCAATGCACATGATTCTCAGCAAATGTAGATCAATATCATATGTAACCCACAGCAGCAGCTGAAAAACTATGTGATCAATGGCTGCAAGTTTCTATGCATGCTTCTCTGGATATTTGAAAATCTGTTATGTTGTATCTATATGATAGATATCCAGAACTAAGAACTCACCCAAGTGACAAAAATGGCTTTCCTAAAGAGGTAACTGATTAGTTCATTACTTATATCATACGTATTAAAATAGATAGAGTTGGTAGCTGACCATTAAAAAAAATCCAATCAAATGAAAACTGTTTTGGTGCCTTTAATAGAATCTTTATCTTTCAAAATCAGTGGGCAGAACTTTTTCTCTTTGCAGATATACATGATCTCTGGTAAGAACTCCTAGTTGAGCCACTGCAGAACAAAGGTAAGGTCCCATTCAGAAACTAAGAATTCAATCATGACATACTGGTGTGCTGATAAGGGAAATGACTGTGTCACAGTGTATGTGATCTAATGCAATTCTCTATATTGTGTTTATTATTTTGCTTTCAAGAACTTGACCATTAGATGGGAAATTAGAAACTGATGGGCACAATGAGGCTAATAGATTTTTTTTCTTTTGAAGAAAAAAAAAGGCATTAGATAGCTTTATGGATGTACTTTTTGAGATAGTTACTGTATTTAGGCTTTATTTCTTTGGACTTCAAAAACTACCAAGCTTTGTTTTTAACATGCCAAGACAAATTCCTCTGGAAATAACAGTACAAGTGTTATTGTGAGTATATATCATAAGGTTTTAATGGGTTTTTCTTCCATTAAAAATGAATGATTGTCCATGATATACAGACTGGAAGAGCTGACCTCTTACATAGCATCTTTCTAATAACTTTTTGTGCCCTTCTGTCACAAATAATAGGATGAAATGGAAATGGAAAAGAGCAAAACAATGTCTTTGTGACTTTATGGCTTTGTATCTTGTATGTATGTATGTATGTTGAATGATCTATGCTTTAGACTAAGCTTTTCTGTTTTTAACCATTTTGGAAATATTAATATTCCTGTTATTTATACCACAATTTCTGCTGAATGATGCAAATTATTTTTAGAATTGGGCAATGGAGGTTTGATTATCACCTCTCATCAATGTATCTCAGAATTATGCAGTGATGCTTCTGGCCACAAGAAATACACACTGAAAACAAATTACGTATTACAATCCAATCATGCTCTCTCCAAAACCTATTGGGGAGCTCTTTAGACACTTAGCTTTTCTCACATCAAAATTGTCCTGTTAATTAATTTTATGAAGTCTAGGCTTATATGATTATTGAATGAATGAATTGTTTCTACTGGTTTTCACATAAATACAAGGAGATAATGAAAAGTCAGTAAATATTATTGGAGGAAAATACTGAATATATATATATATATATATATATATATATTTCTTTTCTGAGGTTCTCGCGGGTACTTGTATGTGGATCTTTGGTTATTCGGGTTTTCTCCCGCGCAAGATTGGAAGTATCTGGGCAACGTTTCGATGAAGTCTCATTCATCATCTTCAGGCTTGGTCTTCAGCTCTGTGCTTCTCAGAGTGATGTGAGCTTGCAGCTGCCTCTTCCTTTTAACTGCTCCTGGGGGTGTGACTTGATTGGCTGGGGGCTTGGCTGTGTTCTGATTGGATGGGGGGGTGTTCTCATTGGTTGGGGGTTTGGCTGTGTTCTGATTGGTTGGGGGGTTGGCTGTGTTCTGATTGGCTGGAGGCGTGTTCTGTTCAGGTGGGGGCTTGATTGTGCTCAGGTTAGTCTTAGTTGCTGGAGGGTTTGAGCTGAACTATCGCCAAAACCGAACACTTCAGCAGCAGAATCATCAGAGAAGCCATAGAGATAGAAAAACGCCCACACAGCATGAATAAACGAGATGATGCCTCCCGCCTACCAGCCATTTGGAAACCTGCCCTCATGAACAGACGCGTACCTAACATGAAGAGTGACACCAGACCCACACCCCTGATAGCCACACAAGATGCCACCACCACACTTCCACGTAGAAAGCAGACTCACACCCACACAGAAGATGAAACACGACCACGGACCAGAAGCTGCACTGCAGCTGCATCACTACCCACCTCAAACCCCTCTGAGCCATACATGAAGCGAACTGACCCCCACCATGAAGATGCAGCACGACCACAAACTCGAAGCCAAACAGCTAGATCACAGCTCACCAGCTCAAACCCTCCAGCAACTAAGACTAACCTGAGCACAATCAAGCCCCCACCTGAACAGAACACGCCTCCAGCCAATCAGAACACAGCCAACCCCCCAACCAATCAGAACACAGCCAAACCCCCAACCAATGAGAACACCCCCCCATCCAATCAGAACACAGCCAAGCCCCCAGCCAATCAAGTCACACCCCCAGGAGCAGTTAAAAGGAAGAGGCAGCTGCAAGCTCACATCACTCTGAGAAGCACAGAGCTGAAGACCAAGCCTGAAGATGATGAATGAGACTTCATCGAAACGTTGCCCAGATACTTCCAATCTTGCGCGGGAGAAAACCCGAATAACCAAAGATCCATATATATATATATATATATATATATATATATATATATATATAACTTAAGAAAACATATATATATATATATATATATATATATATATATATATATATATATATATATATATATATATATATATATATATATTCAGTATTTTATATTTATATATTCAGTATTTATATATATATATAGTATTCAGCTTTGTTTGGGTATTTTCCCACGTCATTGTAGTTGTGCTTTTAAAGTTGTAGCAACATTTTTACAGAAGCTTGATGATGGCAAATGAGATTCTGCAGAAACGTTGCTACAACTTTAAAAGCACAACTACAATGACATGGGAAAATACCTGAACAAAGCTGAATGCCATATATATATATCTATGCCAATAAAAGAAGCCTTGACAGCCATCCAAAACAAATACAACCCCCCCAAGCACATCCTAGATCTGACCAACCACTGCCTATCCAATACATACTTCACCTACAATGGACAAAAATACAAACAAATAGAAGGAGTACCTATGGGATCACCCCTCTCACCTGTCATCGCTAACCTCTACATGGAATACTTTGAAACACAAGCTCTAGAAAAATATGATCACAAACCCAAACTCTGGCTCAGATACGTAGATGACACCTTCATAATCTGGCCACACGGGAAATAAAAACTGAACAACTTCCTCACACACCTCAACAGCCTACACCCCAAAATACAATTCACCATGGAAACAGAAGCTAACAACCAACTTCCCTTCCTAGATGTCTTGGCATACAAAAAATCCAATGGCTTCCAAGTGTTAGGGATAACATTGTTTACCCTAACTGGTTTAGGTAAAATAATAAATATGTTATCATAGTTTGTTAGTTAAAGTGTCTGCAACTTTAACTGTAGGATAGTAATTAAGGGAGTGGTTGTGAAAGCACTTTAAAAGAAGCAAGGCGACAGCTTGCTCTCTCTCTGGCTTTGATGATCCCTAATTACCGCATGGACTCAAGACTGTGTTACTCGAACAGGAGAGAGACAAAGGACTGATTTGTAAGTAAACTGACATAGGATATTCTACACGGACTTTGCTAACTGAATATCCTTGAATGGACTGACTAAATGATACATGACTAATGGACTGTTATTTTAACTATGCTATAAATGGAATAAACTATATTTTTGATAGCACAAGTGTATCTGTTATTTTTACTGTATGTTAATAAACATACAAACTTATATCACTCATTTATCTGTGTGCCTATCTGACTAACGCTGCACATTCTGTTTAGTTTGTCTCCTTAACCCTGGTTGGGGAACCCAGGCTTAACACTGGTTATGGGCCCAGAGGCTGCAAAGTCAGTTTAACTAGGATAAAACAGATTATGTAAAAAGTGAGAGTTTGTGTTGTTATACGTTACAGTAAACAGACAGCTGTGTTTTATTAATTATAGTTTTATATCCATATAAAGAAAACATGGCACAAGTCAATTTACAAAGTTTGTCCCTTATATCCAAGCTGGATGGAACAAACTATGTATCATGGTCTATGAAATGTAGTCTACTTCTACGAAGAGAAGGTCTGTGGAACATAATTGAAAATCCACCAAACGTAGAGGAATGGGATCCAGAGGATGATGAAGATAGACTAAAAATAGAAGAATTTATGCATAAAAATGAACAAGCAATTTGCATAATTGGATTAACATTAACTGACCAGCAGCTTGTTCATATCCATGGAGAGCAAACAGCTGTTGGGTGTTCGCAGAAGCTGAAGAGGATTTATGTTCGAGATAACGTTGGTGCTCACATGAATCTAACAAGGAAGCTTTTCAGGATGCATCTCTAGACGAATGGTGATATGCTTAGTCATTTGAAAACTATGCAAAGCATTTTTCAAGAACTGCATGAGAAAGAGCTTATTTTCTCTGAACTACATCAAGTCTACATAATTCTATCTTCACTAGGTGAAAGTTATGACAACTATGTCACTTCCCTTGAAATTTTGCCTAAGGAAAGTTTAACTTTAACTGATATAACTGGCAGATTGATTGAAGAGGCCAGAAGAAGACTTGAAAGAGACCAGTTAAGGAGAGAGCAACCTCAAAAAGAAGATAATGAATCTCCTACTGCATACACAATTAAAAAGTGCTTTAATTGTGGAGGAAGAGGACATTTGGCAAGATTTTGTAAAAAAGCAAAGTGCCAGAACGCTGGCCAGAATACTAAAAGTCATCAAAAGATAAATAAAAGTTTAGAGTTAGCCATGTATATTAACGGGGCTGTAAAAAATAATTTATGGGTGGTTGACAGTGGAGCGTCCCACTGTATAACAAATGATAACAAAAATTTTATTAAAATGTCCAAGAGTACACAGCAGATATCGTTAGCCAATGGCTGGAAACTGAAAGGTAAAGGAATAGCATGTTGTTCTTTCATAAAAGAGAATGTAAAAATGTTATATGTACCACAACTTAAGTTTAATTTAATTTCAGTTAGAATTTTGGTTAAACTAGGATATGTAGTTACCTTTAAAGGAGATAACTGCATAATTGAGAAAGAAGATAAGAAAATTACTGCATCTTTAAGAGGTGAATTATATGTGTTAAATGATAATGGTTTAAAGGTGGCTAACACGGTTTATGATAATAAGAAACCTCATGATGAATGTATTCACTTGTTACATCGAAGGCTAGGGCATTTAAATTTTAAAATGCTTAAGAAAACTGTTGAATTATCTAAGGGAATAAGTTTGAAACCTTGTAATAAGTATTTGCAATGTAATGCTTGTAATCAAAGCAAGGCCAGGGTCACACCGGCTAATAGAGTTGAAGGATTTACTACCAAAGAGCCTTTAGAAGTAGTATTTGCTGATTTAATAGGGCCAAAAAAACCAAGTGCAGGAGGAGCTCGATACATACTAAGTATAATGGACCACTATTCTAGATATGGGTTTTGCTATTTAATGAAGAGCAAAACTGAAACGTATCTAAATCTCTTTAATTGGATTAAATTTGCTGAAAGGAAAACTAAAAAGAAATTAGTAACTCTTATCACAGATAATGGTACGGAATTTACAAATAATAAATTCCAGAATAGACTTAGAATGTTAGGTATTCAACATAAAAAGTCTGCACCATATAGGCCACAACATAATGCCTTTATAGAGAGATGAGGCCGAACATTACAATCAATGGCATGAACTATGATGTCTGATTCAGGATTACCTGACAATTTATGGGGAGAAGCAATAATGTGTGGTAATCATATATTAAATAACGTTGTTAATTCAACAACAGGTGAATTACCATTCACACTGTGGCATGGTACAAAACCTGATTTAAGTTACATGCACACATTTGGAGCACCAGCATGGGTGCATATCCCTACACAACTCAGACACAAAGGACAGCATAGAGCTAAAAGATTATTTTTTGTAGGATATGAATCTAATCACAGATCTTATAGATTCTGGGAACCAGGTACATCTAGAGTTTACACCAGTGCTAGTGCTAAATTCCTAGAACATGTAGGATGGAATAGATTAGAGCAAGATTTAAATAACGAAGTAATTATTGAACCCTACAAAAGGCAGAAAGATCAGAATTGTTATAAGAAGAGTCCAATAAAAGAAGAAGTCCATGAAGAGCAAATAGGACCAGAACAAGAGGAAACTGTTGATCAGGAAGAGTTAGATAATCAAGAACAGTTAGTAAATGAAAGTCCACCTGTAAATCCTGTAATACCTAGACATACTACACGTGTAACTAGACCACCTGATAGGTATCAAGCAAGTATAGTTTGCCAAGTAACTAAAGTTCCAACTAGTGTAGATGAACTTAAGATGTATCCTGCTAAGGATCAGGAGAATTGGCAAAAGGCAATGGAAAAGGAACTAAATTCATTAAAGGTAATGAAAGTTTATGAAGATGCTAAATTACCTCCAGGAGAAAAATCCATTGGGTGCAAATGGATATTTAAAGTAAAAACTGGAAATGATGGGACTGTTACCCATAAAGCTAGGTTGGTAGCTCAAGGATTTAATCAAACTGCATCTGATTACGATGAAGTTTTTGCACCAAGTCTTAAAGCAACATCTTTAAGAGCAGCATTAGTGTGGGCAGCTAAGAAAAACTATGTCCTTAACCATTTAGATGTAGAAACTGCTTATTTGCATGCACCATTGCAGCATACTATATATTTGAAAAAGCCAATGATTATAAAAGACAATAAAGTAAATAGTAATGATTGTTGGAAACTCAAAAAGAGTCTTTACGGGTTGAAACAATCTGGCTTTGAGTGGAACCAATATATTGTGAAAGAATTAAACAATATAGGTTTTAAATCTGGTTTAGCAGATCCATGTGTGTTTAAAAGAGAAAATAATGGAACGGTGTCATTATTGTTATTATTTACAGATGATATTGCTTTGATAACTAAGACTAATAATGAAGCTAATGAGATTATATCATTATTAGCCAAAAAGATAAAATTAAAGCATTTAGGTGAAATTAAAAAGTATCTAGGATTGACAATTAACAAAACAAAAAATGGATTTAAGATATCTCAAGAAGATAAAATTTGCCAATTAATTAAAACGTTTAAACCGGCAAAGACTCCAATGAGTCAGGAAGTTTGCCAAACTGATGATCAAAGTCCCAAATTTGATAAGTCCATATATCAATCTTTGATTGGTAGCTTATCATATATAAGCAATTGGTCAAGGCCAGATATAGCTTATAGTGTAAATCAGCTGGCACGTTTTAATTCAGATCCACATCAATGTCATTGGCAATCATTAAAGAGAATTTTAAGATATCTTAAAGGAACAATGAACCATGCATTGTATATAGAACCAAAGGGTGATTTGAGTCTTAGTGCCTATGCAGATGCAAGTTTTGCAACTGACATAAACACTAGAAAATCAACATCTGGGATGGCTATATTATTTGGTAAGACACTAATAGGGTGGAGGTCAATCAGACAATAGCATATTAGCTTGTCCACGATGGAAGCGGAATTTTCATGTCTGTCATTACTATGTACTGACTTAATTTTGTACAAACAGTTATTATTAGACATGGGTATAACTGTTAAAGATTCCATTATTGTTTACAAGGACAACCAAGCAACCATAAAGTTAGCTACTAGTATTGCTGTAAAAACTAGATCAAAGCATACTGATTTAAGATACTTAAATGTTAGAGAATCTGTAAAGAATGGGCTAATTAAATTGGAATACTGCATGATGGAAGAAAACATTGCAGACCAGTTTACAAAAGCTCAAGGAGTAATTAAGTTTAAAGAGAGTTGTAACAAATATGATTTAAAGATGTAAATAGTTATATTTATTATTATTTCCTAAAAGGGGAGAATGTTGGGGATAACATTGTTTACCCTAACTGGTTTAGGTAAAATAATAAATATGTTATCATAGTTTGTTAGTTAAAGTGTCTGCAACTTTAACTGTAGGATAGTAATTAAGGGAGTGGTTGTGAAAGCACTTTAAAAGAAGCAAGACGACAGCTTGCTCTCTCTCTGGCTTTGATGATCCCTAATTACTGCATGGACTCAAGACTGCGTTACTCGAACAGGAGAGATAAACAAAGGACTGATTTGTAAGTGAACTGACATAGGATATTCTACACGGACTTTGCTAACTGAATATCCTTGAATGGACTGACTAAATGATACATGACTAATGGACTGTTATTTTGACTATGCTGTAAATAGAATAAACTATATTTTTGATAGCACAAGCGTATCTGTTATTTTTACTGTATATTAATAAACATACAAACTTATATCACTCATTTATCTGTGTGCCTATCTGACTAACGCTGCACATTTTGTTTAGCTTGTCTCCTTAACCCTGGTTGGGGAACCCAGGCTTAACACCTAGGACACACCATCTACCAGAAGAAAACACATACAAACCGCTATCTACACGCACTCTCACACCACCACCCAGCACAGATCAATTCCGTAGCTGAGACACCCATCTCCAGAACAAAATGCTTAGCCGACGAACAACACCTAGAGACCGAACTACACACTCTCACCGGCATGCTGACAGCCAATGGATTCTAAAGAAAGAAGATCACCCACCTAATCCAAAAAGAAACCCCAACCAAAATCCAAGACAGAGAACAAGAGAATGGCAAAGCCCTCCTCCCATATATAAAAGGCACTACAGACAAAATCAGCAAGATCCTCCAAAAACACAACATTAAGACAGCATTCTGCAAAAAAAGAAAGATATCCACCATCCTAAGAAACCCTAAGGACAAAATCGAGTTAGAAAATCAAGGAGTATACAAAATCCCTTGCACTTCCTGCCCCACCACATACATTGGACAAACTAACAGAAGAATAAGTGCACACATTGAAGAACATAAGAACTCAATCAAAAAGGAAGAACCGACCTCTTCCCTGGTCCAACACCTCAAAGCCACAGGACATGAGACTGACTTTAAAAATACCAGAATTATCGCCAAAACCGAACACTTCAGCAGCAGAATAATCAGAGAAGCCATAGAGATAGAAAAACGCCCACACAGCATGAATAAACGAGATGATACCTCCCGTCTACCAGCCATTTGGAAACCCGTCCTCATGAACAGATGAGTACCTAACATGAAGAATGACACCAGACCCACACCCCTGAGAGCCATACAAGATGCCACTACCACACTTCCACGTAGAAAGCAGACTCACACCCACACAGAAGATGAGACACAACCACGGACCAGAAGCCACACTGCAGCTGCATCACTACCCACTTCAAACTCCTCTGAGCCATACATGAAGCGAACTGACCCCTACCATGAAGATGCAGCAGGACCACGAACTCAAAGCCAAACACAGCTCAGCAACTCAAATCCCCCAGCAACTAAGACTAACCTGAGCACAACCAAGCCCCCACCTAAACAGAACACGCCTCCATCCAATCAGAACACAGCCAACCCCCCAACCAATCAGAACACAGCCAAACCCCCAACCAATGAGAACACATCCCCACCCAATCAGAACACAGCCAAGCCCCCACCCAATCAAGTCACACCCCCACTAGCAGTTAAAAGGAAGAAGCACTGCAAGCTCACATCACTCTGAGAAGCACAGAGCTGAAGACCAAGCCTGAAGATGATGAATGAGACTTCATCGAAACGTTGCCTAGATACTTCCAATCTTACATGGGAGAAAACCCGAATAACCAAAGATCCATATATACATATATATATATTTCTGAAGTTCACGCGGGTATTTGTATGTGGATCTTTGGTTATTCGGGTTTTCTCCCATGTAAGATTGGAAGTATCTAGGCAATGTTTCGATGAAGTCTCATTCATCATCTTCAGGCTTGGTCTTCAGCTCTGTGCTTCTCAGAGTGATGTGAGCTTGCAGCTGCTTCTTCCTTTTAACTGCTAGTGGGGGTGTGACTTGATTGGGTGGGGGCTTGGCTGTGTTCTGATTGGGTGGGGTGTGTTCTCATTGGTTGGGGGTGTGTTCTCATTGGTTGGGGGTGTGTTCTCATTGGTTGGGGGTCATTTTACTGATTAATTGCTCTGTCCATAACTGTGTTCACTGTTGTAGTTAACAATAGACCTGTTCCATTACATGTTTGCTGAGCACAGATTTCCAGTTCCTCAAACTTCTTTATTTATTTTAGCTACTTTTTTTAAAAAATCACCAGATTGAATTTAAAGACAAACACAGATTGTATTTGCTCTATAAAACAAGTAAGGTGGCAGAGAGTTGACATTCATTTACATGTCTTTACTTAGAAAGAGAAAAAGCCAACATATATATAGTACTGTCTTTGGCTCTCAGAAAAAATGTATGTATCCACCATCAGGACTTTCTAGATTGTGATGTCACTCAACAACATTGCATCTCCTAGAAAGTTTAGATAGCATCAAGAGTGAGTCCTTCAAAAGAGCTTGTCATGGCTGCTAATTTGTCATTTTTTAAAAAAAAAAGGTTGAAAAAAGAAAAAATTGAATTGCTTGGATATGCTTCTTATTTAATAAATGTACAAAGCCAACCTCTGTTCCATTCATCCAGAAAAAGATTAAAAATAGCCACATTTAATCCCACCATAAAATCTATTAGGGAAACACCTAGATTTACTTTCAACAAGATCCATAGTTTTTTTTAAAAAAATCTCTGCTGTAGTTCTCTGTTAGAATACACCTTTCCATCACCTCCATTATTAAACTGGGACTGGAAACTATAGCAGCTTCCAGCCTTCTTTGATTTATTTACGTATCTTTCTTGCAGTGGTGGAGTTTTGTTGTTGCCTGAAGCAGAATGAATGCAGGCAAATATTTGTAACATTTTAAGCACAGCTGTTTCCTCACAGGTTATAATTTGCTGGTTTTAGTAAAACAATTTCCATAAAAAGCTCTAGCCAGTTTTTCAAAGTCCAGGAATGCAAAAACGAAATGCTGTGTGGGACACACCTTACTCTATGTTGATAGCCAGACAGATAGAAGTTACCTACCAGGGCTGTACAGTTTTTTAAGTCAACCCTTTTCTTTGATAAATTCTCAAGTGATATACCACTTTGAAGCTGACTTGCAAAACAACCCAGCCCCCACACTCCTATGAATGGAATATAATGAACCATGCATTGGTATATCAAAACCAGTATATTGTCACAAGCATATAATGCCAATTAAAGTTTTAGCAGAAACTTTATGTCATGTAATTGTGTAAATGGATTTGTCTGCTGGTCTGCAGGATTTGTAACTGAAGATTCTGGATTGAAGACTCTAGAGATAAATACGAAGCAACATAAAACAATCACCCAGGCCAAATACAACCCCAACAGGTGCGTGTCTGAAACGATCATCCATGATTAAAATCACAGTGGAATAAATGTGGTTTAGTAGTTTTCCAAAATGCCATGAGGGAGGGTGCTGTACAGCCCACAAGGGGGAGGGAGTTCCACAAATGTGTATGAATTGTGGTATGTGAAAGCTCCACTCAGAGCAGACAAAAAAGGAAAAACACAGAAAGGGTTGTTCAGAAAGATTTCAGCTTATGCAGCTTGTGAAGGATAATAACTTCTCATTCAAAAATGTGGATTTATGCACTTGCGCACCTGAAGAAGGAAAGGGCATTTTTCCTTGTGGTAATGTAACAGAAGCCAAGACGGGTCTAGTCAAATTTTGCTGGACTGATCAAGCCTTGTTGGAAGGCATAAAGATGTGTCACATGCTACCAGGTAGCATACAAAGTCAGTGTCCCATATCATTGCTTCAAGAACTCAAACCAAACTTGCTAAATAGACTTTGTGTCAAATAGTGTACACATGGCTTTGTGATTTTATGAATGGGCAGGGCCTGTATGATAAATGTTGTAAAACTTTTACTTGTTGCTAGGCATCTGACTTTCTGATTGAAAATAGCACTTGAGGAGTTTCAAGTATATAAAGACTGGTTCACTCAGGGGTACTACAGATGCACTCTAAAACCTTCACTGTAAAAGAGATTGGATCAACTGACCTCCATGATTCCTTCTGTTTCTGATACACTGTTTCCTTGATAAAACATTCCTAAGTAATGAATATATTGAAATAATGTGAAAGTTATCATATATGTGCTTCCCCTGAATTTTAGAAGAACACAGACAAAGCATCTTGTGATATTGCACATAGATTCTATAACATCTGTCAGGTAATAGTATGTAAATGCTATTAACTCTCTTGGATTGTTGCACACTCTAATCCTAACCCTAGCCCTAATTGAAACTCTTTAGGGTTCATTTTTGTCATACTAATTTGGACAACATGAAGTTTTCAACATCTTTTGCGGGTCTCCAGGCCATTTTTGGAGTAGAAGGATTCAAACATTTTGGTTTTTTGGGAGGAGCTAAGTAACGGTTTAAGGATGAAATGAAAACATTGAGACCTGCATGCATTTCAATTCTTAAACTTTCATTGTGGATGCACAAAATTGAACTGATTTTTCTACTTGAGATGTACTTGAGATGTATGTGTATGTGTGTGTGTGTGTTGAGGTTTAAGGAGGAAACAGCAGTCCTTAAACATATTAAGTATTCTCTCAACAAAGACCAAAAATATTGTTTTTGCCACACATTCATGTTACCAATTTTGTTTCCTGCAGCTTCTGAGGCCAAAATGTTCTTTTTTACAGTGGAGATCTTAATTGTAAGAACATTTCCCATCCCAGTAACTAGCAGCCTGAACTATTACATAGGGTTGAAACTGAAACTGTGCCTTCAACATGGCATTTCAAGAAATAAATACTTATGTTAAGAAATAAATAAAAATGACCAACTTACTCGTAGCTTGGAATTCAGCATTCCCATCTCAAGATCATTTTCACAGTTTTTGGCCTTAGATTTGCAGAGTTTTATGAGGCACATTTTTATTCTCATTATGAGATAATAAAATGACTTAGGGCTTGGCACTAGATTAAAAGGAGCAGGTAGAGTCCTTCCCTCTTCAAAATAAGAAAGCCAGAGTTTAGCACGTGCAAATTTCCACTCCACATCTGCATCTTCCTGCAAAAGGAACAGAACTGATTTAATGTAAAAGATTGGTTTTTCAGAAGGTTGCAAGCCTCATTGTCTTTGCTACAGATTTCAAGAGCTGCATTTAGTTTTTCAAGCTATTTTGCCCCAAAGTCATCCTTTGTAAAAACATTGATTCTAATTTTCCTTTGAAATAAACCACATAGAAAAACTCAATACTTTTCCTTTATCATGACCTGATCCTGTATAGAAACATTACTTGTAGTTGCCCTACTTAACTAAGGTCACTGGAAAAAAGATCTAAATTCTCAAAATGTCCTTTATGATTACAATATAACTTTAACAGCTTTGGATCTAACAGTGTACAAACAAATTATTTTCTCAATTAAATATTATTGAAGGAATCAAAGACTATGCAGTACAATGAATATGAATATACAAAAATGATTCCAATATTAATTTAAATGTCATGTTTCTTCTGTTTCCCTATTTTCAAATTACTTTTTCCACTAAGTATCCCTGAAATGAGTTGAAGCCAAGTTAATTAACTTCCTAGGTTTCTGATATAAAAAGACCATGAACTGTCCAGAAAAGTGCCATTGTCTGCTGGACTTGGAAAAAATCAGAACTAAAAATTAAGTCTCTGCAAGAGATTCCTAACTGGTGTTCTGTTTTTGAATTAAATTTTGAATTAAATTTTCAGGATGGCAATCATTATTTACATAATAGGTAACCCACCCTTAAACAACTGCATATTCACATTCAAAGGTTAATTGACATTACTATCAAGCTTTTCAAAACTGGAAGAATGTTTCAAAGTGTTTCTATCCCTTAATTAATGCTCTTTGTTTTCTTTTACACAATTTATCGATATATTAAAGTGATAGATAATTCTTACCTCAATTTCCTGATAAGAATTGTTGATCATGGCTATTAACATGTTGAGGAGAACAACCACCATGGTGACATTATAAACCCCATAGAGCACATATCCAATATTCTCAATAAATTTGTGATCATATTTCAGCACAACTGATATTACCTCCGACAAGCCAAATATGGACCAGAATAAAGTTTTAAAACTTTCTTCTACCCTAAAGATAAAATGAAATCTTAATTAGCTATTTGGGTCTGAGCTGGGAATACATCAAAACCCAATCGTTTCTAGTTGAGGAGGTCTAATAAACCAACATTAAAAAATATTTAATCTTGAGAATTTAAACAAAAGACACCCCTGAACTTGACATTGCCAGCAAATTTTGATAAAGCCATTTTGTGAGTTTTTTGAACCTGAATAAAGTGCTTTAGTCTTATATAGAAATCCAGTAATCATGTCTTATTTCAGCATCCAGAAAGCAACATTTAGTATAATATGTGAACTCAGGAAAGCTACCATCTTTCACTGAATGGAATGCTGAAGTGAATTTAATTCAAAAAAGCTGTAGACCATCCAGAAATGCACTGTGAGGTAATATTATATCAATAGAGAGCTTGCCTTTGACCTATTTTATGAAGAGCCAAATCATTCCCTAATCTAAGGTGCTGATTATCATATTGTTATCCCACAGCACTCAGACATATTAGAGAACTTCTTCCCAGAATTGAATCTGTCTGCTCAGTCTGGTCATCTAGACAAGAATACTGCTCTCCCATGAAAAAATACTCAGTGGGAGTAGACTAAGTGCCAGATGGTCTCTGTGGTAATCCTCACTTTTTGGAACATTATTTGTTCAGAAGCAGGTGCAGCCTCATCTCTTTCTCAGCTTTCTATAAACACTAAAATCTGCTTCCAGAGAGCCTTTGCCTCAGCTGAATGAGATATAGGGATGGTTATTAGTGTTATAAACAAGCATAGAAGAAAACAAATACACATTGCTTACATGCTATTCCATTTTTGAGATTTTGAGTAGCTTACAAATAACAATATAAAGTTAAAGTATAAGCAATCAATAACATAACAAGGTCTTGGAGGTTCATCAATCAGGCAACACAGACTTTAAACGTCTGTCTTGAAAATTTTGCATGGGGGCAGGGAGGGTATACAATCAACGGAAAGGCTGCTTCAGACATGGCGGGGCATGGCTCAGAAGTCCCTACCATGGAATCTCTGTAAAGAACATTGCCTCACATTTGGGACTATCAGCAAAAGCCTTCTCTACTACATAGCACCAAATAGACAGATTTAATTTAGGAAAGGCAGAGTAACTGAGACTGTAAATCTGGATAAAAAGTGAATTGTCCATTAGTAAATATACCTATCTTACTATGTGACTTATACATGAAAAGATGCATTGATCAGCCCAATTTGAATATGGGCCTTAAATCCTTTTTGAGATAAATCTTTATCAACACAGGGATTATTTTATTGCAATCTCACCTTTATTATTTTTTAAACAAATAACTCAGGGTGGCAAACATACCTAAAATTTCTTCAACTTTCTCTTACTTTCCCACAATCACCAACCTATGAGGTGGGCTTTGCTAAGAGACAGTGGTTGGCACAAAAATCACCCCAAAATCTATTTAGTGTACTGATAAGATAAAAAGACTTGATTATTTAATACAATTAATTATCGGCAATAATTTTGGAGAGAGGTATATTTTGAACTAGAACTTCCAGCATTTTATGTTACCTAGATGCTTTTTTCGAAGGGGATGTCTTCCCCGATTTATTTTTCAATGTATTTTTTTCTTTCAAAAGGACCTGAAAAACAATAGGGAACCAGCTACTAATGACTGCAAACAAAGTGATCTCAGATTAGCCACTACATGCCATCTCTTTCCGTTGGCTAAAGGGAAGTAATTGGCAGAAGTCAAGGATGGACCTTCCAATCTACAGATGCAAAACTGCTACCTGACTAACTGTACCCTATATGACCATGGAAACAATAATGCCCACAGCTGGCATGGGTAAGGCTCAACAATAACCTCTCTCTCGCTTTGGTAATAAGCAGATTCCATATTCACCTCACTAGATTTTAAGAGATGAAATTTAATTTGAAGTATGGGTTGTTTCAGATGCATAGGACTCCATTGTATTTTTCTTGCTTGCCTGATACCTGCCATTCAATCACTTGGCGCACAGTTTTATTTAACTTTTCAAATATAAAATGTACTCTTTTTCATATTGCTTCAGATAGGAAGATGTTAAATACCCCATAGCACTGATTGATCATGAATTTTTAATATCCACTCTACATGGCGAAGGTCAGAGAGCTGTGGCATGGATTTTCTTTTTTGTTCTTCATTACACCATCAAGACAAGTAAATATCTTCATAAAAACAAGTGCTTAAAGAAAAGAACAAGATCTCTTTTTTCCTATGAAACTTTGATTCCAATAGCATGATATTGTCCTCCTTTGTTTTAATTTGGAAATTTTATTTTATTTTATTATTTTCCTACTTGCAATTTTAACAATTGCATCAATTTGACTACATTTCCTGAATTAGCAGATCTACATTGTTGTTGCCTAGCAACCAGGTTGAGCTAAAAGTATTTGAACCTCTTGCTGGCAACAGTTAGCCCTATTTAGCTAAACCTGCCAGAACTTGGCTGCCAAAATACAGATGGCCTCTGAATGGGACCAGAGATACAGAAAACCTTTGCTGCCCTCTAGTGGCTCCATTGATTTTCCTAGGCTAAACTTGGTAGCAATAAGTTTAGTATTTGGACAGAGAACCATGTAAGTGTAGCCTAGGCTACACTTGGCATATAGTAGTTTTTTATATTACTGGAATGGTTCAGCTACACTGCTCTACTGCTGTGGAACAGAGAAGGGCTCCTGGCTTCACAATATTCTTGAACAGGATGTTTCATTCAAAGGTGCATCAACATTGTTGCATATCTTCAGTCCATGTATCAAATATGGCTTTTCTAAAAGCATTTTGTTTGTGTGCAAAGGTTTTATGCACCTAAGGACTTATTAATGTATATATGGAACTCAGAGATTAGGGACAATAATCCTTCTCCCTAATATTTTTCATTCACATCTGTTTTACTATGTGGACATGTCCTCTTCCTGGCCAAGCCCAAATTAACTATTTCTTCCCTGAGAAGTGGCCCTGGAGTGGCTGTTCCTTGATAGTTACTTCTACTTGTTCATCATTCATCTTCAGTCATGCCCACAGGCAAGGATATTGTTCTTTCTAACTCTGTTCAGGCATGATATTTCTAGAATGAATTAAAAATGGCTGTTTGTAGGAGTTTTGTAGGAAATGCTGAATCTGGCCATTTCCACAGGAAGGAAGCCTCTGTTGATTTTTCAGATCAAAGGATTGCTTTAGCTTTCTTTTCAGAAAGTACTGTGTCCAAATATTCATACTTTGAATTTGGAAAGCAATTTTTGAGATGGGAAAAGTAGCTACTTATTGATGTATATCAATAAGGAGCCTTATTCCCAGCTGGGCAGATCTAAATCTCTCCTGCTTAATGCCCATTAAAAAAAAGAAAATCTTGAGCCAAATTGTTAGGAGAAAAAAGTATTTTAGGCCTGATTCACACACTAAAATATCAAGCAAGGCTTTGGTAGAATATGGAAATTTTAGAATGCTGAATGGACCCAAATGTACAACAAAACATGTCCTTGAGTTAAAATAAACATCTTTTAGTTTAACCCAGCTTCCAACTTCCTCTACGACATGTTCCATTTTTACCAGCTTTTAACTAATATTCAATCCTTATCTCAATTCTTCTGAAAAGATATATTGCCCAATATATCAGACATTAAAAGCCATGCATATTTTGGCAAAAGTAATGAGGGGTAACAATAAAATAAGATTCCTTCTTTCAGTTATAGAGACTTCTCTTTTTAAGCAATAAATTAATGCAATCAATTCATCTAGCTGCAAGGAATTCAGTAAAATATTAATTGGGAGTCCCAAGAGCTGCCTTTTGAATTTAATAAAACTGAACTCACTCCAAAGACAATCAAAATTATAATAACCCAAACTTGCTGGTTAAAAGAGGTCTTCTGTCTTTTAAATTTGCAAACTTATTAACATATGAATCATTAACATATAACCTTTGCAGCTCCTGTTGGCTAAAACCAAGGTTTTTAAATATTATCAAATTAAACAGAGATAAAGGAAGAAGAATGATTCTTAGGTATCTTTAATGAGATTTTGATTTATAGGACTGGGTTGATTACTGCTATTGTAGAGAATGAAAGACCTATGTAACAAGCATTTGACTTGAAAAGCATGACTGTAAAAAGGGTTCAGGGCATCCTTTTCCTAATCTGAGGGTCTCTTGATATGTTTGGATTGAAGCCAAGGTTTTGAAAATGCCTCTTTAAAACCTCCAAAGAATATTATACTAGGCAAGTTTAATTTAGACCAGTGGTTCTCAAACTTTTTTAGTCCACCGCCCCCTTGGTGCTACAAACTCATCCTTGGTGCCCCTCACCCAGGGATGGGATTCAAATTTCTGTGGGAATGGCCTAATTTGAGGGTGTGGCTTGCTTGTCATGTGACTGGCTGGCATGGCTTGCTGGCTGGGCGTGGCTTGATAGTCACATGATCGGGTAGGTGTGGTTTAGTGGGCATGTGACTGGGTGGGCATGACCAGGTGACTGGCAAACCAAATACAAGTGGTCCTCACTTAGTGGCCAGTTATTTAGCAGGTATTCTAATTTATGACTGGCCTCCCCAGAGCTACTTGACCTATTTTTGGAGTTTTGACAGCCATGCACTCACATATACACACACTCCTTCCAACCCTGCTGGAGCAGGTCATTAGACTAGAATCAGCAAAACATCTCTGATTAGATTCTAGAAGTGAATAAAATCTAATCAGAGATGCTTTGCCGATTCTTGTTGATTTGTTTTATTTGTATTTCTTTATTTGATGTTGCTGAATTGCATTGACATATGTGTCCCTTCTTGTGTACAGCCCAGAAGCTTTTGTGATTCTTTGCAGCAAAAATTACCAAGCTCTGGCTTTGCTCTACTTTTCAAATATGCTGCCACTGCCGCGTTCTAGGTGCCGCTCCGACAGGTCCACCCCATTGAGCCCACTGCACTGGAGGGACCTGCTCAAGCAAGTCCGAGCGGAACGGTATACCAAGTCAATTGGGTGAGCCTGAGAGAGGGAAAGAGAGAAAAAAAAAGAGAGAGAAAGAGAGAAGGAAGAAAAGGAAGAGAAAAGGGAAAGAAAGAAAAAGGGACAAAGAAAGAGGGGGGATGGAAGGAAGGGACAGAAAGAAAAAAAAATAAAGAAGGAGGGAGCAAAGGAGGAGAAAGATAATGAGATACCTATTCTAGTCCAATCACCTGCTCCAGCAGGGTTAGAAGGAAGTGCGTGTGTGTGTGTGTTCTTGTAATTTACGGATACATTTTGGTTTTGGCTTCTTCAGAATTGGCACTGTAATACATAGGGGAAATGTAATTTTTTAGGGTGGAGGTCTGGTCCAATGGATCCTTTTTAAAGCCTCAACAAAATGTGAGAGCTTCCTGATAGTCTTGACCATGTTTCATCCACAAAACCTTTAATAGAAGCCAAAGATGTTTCAATGTGCTGGCAAAGATGTTTCAATGTGGAAAAGAGCCTCAGTCTAAACTAGGCCTCATTTCAATCTGATGCATCAGGTCTCTCTCTCTCTCTCTCTCTCTCTCCCTCCTTCCCTCCCTCCCTCCCAGACTGGCTTTGCTCTACTTTCCCAAAGTGCCTGCGGGGCCGGTGCTTCGAACATGGATGGATGGATGGATGGATGGATAGATGGATAGAGAGAGAGAGACAGGTAGTTATGTAGGTAGGTAGGAAGGCAAACAGACAGACCTTTTGTATGGATGTAAGGATAGGTGGGTAGGTAGATAGATAGATAGATCTATATTGGTAGATACGTAGGTAGATAGGTAGACAGAAAGACAGGCAGGCAGGCAGGCCAGTAGGTAGAAAGGCAGGCAGACAGACCTTTTGTATGGATGGATAGAGAGAGAGAGAGAGAGAAAGACAGACAGACAGAATGTGACAGGTGCGGCACTTTGGGAAAGTAAAACAAAGCCGCTGACACTGCATTTGAGGGGCCAGCTTTGGAGCAGTGCAACAGTCAATGGGTGAGCCTGCAGTGCCGGTGCCTCAAATGCCCCCCTGCTGACTTTTAGCCCCCCCTCTGCCAGCACCCTTGGGGGCTCTAAGAGGCAGCAGGGGGTGTTAGAGGTGCCAGCACCACAGGCTCACTCCATTGATTGTTGCACCAGAATGGTGCAAGGGCTCAATGGGGTGAGCTGGTGCATCGAATTCAGCAGTAGCACATTGTGAAAGTAGATCCCTGGGCTATCTCAAGCTTGTCCTGCTCCAGGAAGGAGGGAACAGCACCGCCTCTATGACATGAGTGCCCAGGAGGGGGGACAGCTTAGGAGGCTGATCCCTGGCAGGAGGGGCAGCCTATGAACTTGCTGTCAGGCATGGCAACTACAAAGAGTGGAAGGCTTGGCTGAACAGGATACTGGATATTGGGCATGTGGTCAAACTCCCTCTTCCCCTGCCTCCCCTTAGGTGATCCATGGATGCTATTGACTGTTGCAACGGAGCAGTCCATCTGAGCTGCCGCATTCAAGGCACCGGCTCCAGAGTGGTGTAATAGTCAGTGGGGTGACCCTGTGAGTCCGGCGCCTCGAACACCCCCTTGCCATCTCTTAGCACCCCCTGCCGGCCCCCTTGCTTCTTAGCACCCCCCCAAGGCATCTCACCACCCCCAGGGGTGGTACCACCCACTTTGGGAACCACTGATTTAGACATTTGGTCTCTAGATGATAGTGGATGGATCTTCAAGTTCTGGAAATGTGGAATTTTGATTCTGCAAGTCTTCCCTCCTTTAATATAGGGATATTCAGGAATATCACTGAGACATATTTCTGGGATTAAAAATGTGAATCTGGAGAGCTTTCATTTGTACCTTGAAGACAAGGTCTATTTACAACATTTGAAATCTTCTGCTGAAACACAAAAAGAGAATGGAAGGAATTTGGAAAAGGATGTTTTCTAGCTAGGGATAGGAAACAATCTCTATGACTTTGCATGGAAAATAGCTCAGCTCATGTTTTTTTTTAATCTCAGTCCAACCACAGAGATAAACCACAGCCTTACCACAAATCTCTAAGGCAGTACAAAACGCCAAATGCGCACAAGTTTCCATTATATCCAGAAAGTGGAAATTGTGCAAAAGACTCTTAACTTAACAACTGTATCATTTGAAAAGCCTTCCATTAAAGATCAACAGCAGTTAGTGCATTCGTTGTAGCCCACCTAGTACTTTATTCCCAGATGTCACCATGGTTGAGTAGTCAATGGCAGTAGCTACCTCAGCTAATTCAATTATATATTTATTATGGGCTGAAGTGGCCTTTTGTGTTTCACAAAAGCACCTGAATTTAGCATGTTGTACTAATATTCAAGCCATTGTCTGTTTTAAATGTTTAATAACTAGTATCTGTCTTTCATCTTTAGACTATTGCAAAATATAGCCTACTCCAACCACAAGGAGACACCTGCAATGGCATCTTCTTTGTGATGGGCAAACTATTTCTGAACAATGGATCAATCCATTTAGTACTATTTTATTTATTTTTCCTTTCAAGCGCATGTCTTTTCATCTTCAAATAGTAAGCAAGATAAATTTGCTCTTAGCCAAAATGAGAAGGTTAATATCTCTTAAGAAAGGAGAGAAAGGAAGAAGAAGATGAACAAGATAGAGGAATAGAAGAAGAAGAAAAAAGTTTAATTTGGTCAGTTAAAATTTTTCCCAGGAGTAGGAGAAAATGAAACCCATCACAGAGCAGAGACATTAAAATGTACTTTAATAATAGCCATCTCTGGAACAGAATTACTTAAAAGAGTTCGCATCAATTAACAATAAGCATTCCAAAGTTATATAAAAGAGGTCAATTAACAATATAATAAAATATTGTGAGAACAAAGCTCAGGGTGCCAGCTAATAAAAAAAAAGATGTAATAATAATAATTAAATTAAAATGAGCCATTCTGCCATAGCTCAGAGAATAGAGAAGATGAGAAAAGCCCAGAACTTTACAGAGAGGGAACATTAAGTAGGGCTTATTGATTTATCAACACAGTTAAGTGACATTTTTAAGAGTCTTCAAATTAATAGATCTGATTTGTCTGACTATTCAAACTGGTTTTTTTGGGGGGGGGCAGGGGGAGGGCGGGAGGAGAATACGAGGAACAGAGATGCAGAATGATACAATAGAAGACATCCCTTCCCCCCTGGGATTTTTTTTCAGGTAATTTGGCTTGACAATTATCAAACACAGGGCATGGCACGATAACAGAAAGCTGTAGTAATGAAAACAGGGCTCTGAGGCCCCAACAGAAACAGTAAACAGGACAGAGCCAAAGGACAAGCCTGATGGGAGAGTTATGGCAAGTTTCCAAACAAACAAGAAGATGCAGAAGAGATCATTCCCTTAGACTGTAACAAGGAGCCTTACCAGTTGTCCATTACATGAGACAATGGTTTCTCTTGGATAGAGCAAATTTCTATAAATCTACCAATCTCCAAAAAGGTAGAAGAAACCCACTGAACCTCAGTGACTCAATCACTTCTTTGAAATGATTTCCTGGAATATAGCAGGATGCAATTTATAGCACAAAGACCCCAACTTTAGATATAACAAATTTTAGTGTTGTATTCCTACAAGGAGATCTGGTGCAGGAAGAATTAAATTGAGATGGATATTATTCAATCTCCATGCTAGCATCTCTGAATGTAGGTAAGGAAGTAGTTGGGACTTATTTCCAGCAAGCTTTGTGTACATATGTTAAGCTGTACTATCACCAGTCAGAAAGTATGCACTTGCTGTATTAATTAAATTTAATTGATGCAGTTTATTGATAGCTAATGTATATATCTGCTCTCTTTAGTACTAAACTTTAAATTAGCTGCCTATGAGGCACATATCATTCTATTAATGATCCCCCAACTCCCAATTAAGGGCAAGTATTTTCCTTGCTATAGGGTTATTTTGAAGACTTCAAGGGTCTGAATGTTGCCAAGGCATTCAGTAGCTTAGATCTATTGAATGTGGCTGTAAAAGAATACTATCCAAGGGAATATATAGTACATATTAGGCAGATAAGATTATGAATACTTTAGACTATGTGGCTAGCTTCCGCAACCTATTCTGACTCATCAATAGATTTAAGATGGATAGTTGTTTAGAAAATGACAATTTATCGTTGCTTTTTGAGTTAACCCTAATGTGAAAGAATTCCTTGCTTTGATATTTCCCATCAGCAATACTGGAGGGCTCATCTAAGGTCATTCTATGTAAGGAAAGACTCTCCCCGTGTGGGTACAGGTCTTTAGAAATTGTGATTGCCTGTTTTCTTCTATACTGTTAGCTGCACATATTCATATAACTTTGCTAACCTCTATGGTGCCAATCCTTCTGAATGCTCCAAATGATATATATGTGTACTGTCTACTTGAAGATAAGGATCCAGAAATGGCCTGGCAAGAAACAAAATTCTGTTCAAACAGCATGCTGAATATGGAGATCTGGATGCTTAAGAAGCTTCAAATTTCACTAAACAGTGTATAATTTTTAATCTGTAAGATTACTAAATTTATGGGGCTGATCTAAATTTATGGGGCTGATCTTTAACCTGGGTAAAGAATTTAATAATATGCCTTATCAATCAATGGGCTTTAATTTTAAATATATAGGTGTTTCAAGATTTAAAAATGTAGTAGTGTCTTAAAAGTGTATATTAAAATTAGGGATTCTATTAATTAAGGTGATTTATAGGCATATCGAGAGCTGGTTTGGTATAATGGTTAAGCCATCAGGCTAGAAACTGGAAAACAGTGTGTTCCAGTCTTGTTTTGGGCACAGAGACAGCTGGGTGACCTTGGGCCAGTCATTTTTTCTCAATCCTAGGTAGGAGGCAATGGCAAACCACTTCCGAAAAACTTTGCCAAGAAAACTGCTGGTCTGTGGAAATCAGATATAATTGAACAGAAGAAAAAAAGGTATTTTATTGTATTTGATGACAATCAATATTTTAGCTTCTGTTTATTTTAGCCATATTCTTTTTTTCTTATAGTATACATTATAATAGTATATACTGTACTATACTCATTATATATTAGTATATAGTATAGTACATATAATACTATATACTAATATATAATGAGTACCACATATCTTTATTTATTGTCACTATAAAGAAAATATACTTTTATTTGAAGTCTATTATGTAAGTTGTAAAACTATACACAATAACCTCAATAAAGGCTATTCAAGCTGAGGAGAGATTCCAAAAAATTGAGGAAGAAGGAAAACAAAGAGAGGAGAAGATTGGAAATATTGACAGTAGGTTAACAGTGGTTGAACAAGAAAAAAGTGGGATGTTGAGGTGGGAGATGGAAAGGTCAGAATTTTATCTCAGATTTCAAAATATAGAAGAGGAAAAAGGAGAAAATTTGGCAGCGATAATGATAGAAATTTTGGCAGATGCTTTGGAAATTACAGAGGAAAAGATGATGGATGGAGTAGATGAGGTATATCGAGTTTATACAAGATATTCGATGAGAAATAAATTACCAAAGGAAGTTCATATTAGATTTACCAAAAAATCCATTAAAACACAAATATTACAAGTGGTAAGAGAGAAAACATTGAAATACAAAGGTAAAGAGATTGTGGTTTTAAAACAAATACCCAGAAGAGTGAGAGAGATGAGAAGAGAATATCGATTTCTGACCAAAATGCTACTGGAAAACGAAGTGAATTATAGATGGCTGATTCCAGAAGGATTAATGTTTACGTGGCAAGAGCAGAGACATAGAATTGATTCAATTGAGAAAGCAGAACTTTTCCACGCAGAATTTTTTGGAAGAAGAAGAGAGGAGGCAGAGAAAGAGGTCTCATTAATTGAGTTTCAAGAGGAACAACTGGAGACTGAAAAAGAGAAAGGAGCTGTAGGTGGATAGGTGGACAGTAAAGAACAGCATGAAGTGAGATCCACAAGAGCTGTTAGACCTAAATATAAAGCATAATCATGGAAGAAAAAAAACTGATTACAATGAATATAAATGGACTTAATTCAGCTGTTAAAAGAAGGAAAACTTTTCATAAATTAGAGAAATTAAAATTTGATATAATTTGTCTACAAGAAGTTCATATTAAAAAACAACATGAACAATTGTTAGTACAGCCAAAATTGGGGAAAATATTTACTTCTTTGATTCAATGTAAGAAAAGAGGAGTGGTTCTATACATTAAAGAGGCTATCCCAGCAAAACTGATCTACACGGATGAAGACGGAAGAGTATTAATGGTGGAAAAAATGGACAATAATATAAAAATACTCTTGATTGCAATTTATGCTCCGAATGATAAACAAGAAGAGTTTTATAAAAAGCTACACATGAAAATAATTGGACTGGACTATGTGAATATAATTATGATGGGAGACTTTAATGGAATTGTGGACAATAAATTGGACTATATAGCAACAACAACAAAGCAAAATAGAAAGGCTCTCCCTAAATCTTTTTTTAAAATGACAGATGAATTAACTTTAAAAGATATTTGGAGAGAAAGAAATGTTAAAGCTAAACAATATACTTTTTATTCAAATAGACATTTATCATGGTCCAGATTAGATATGATTTGGATCTCAACAGAATTAATATCCAATATTCAAGAAACAAATGTTGAAAAAAGTACTTGGGCAGATCATAGCCCAATGACAATTAAATGGAAGGGACAAAAAAAAAAAGATCGAGATGGACATTAAATAAAACTATTTTAAAGGAGAAAGATTTTATACAATGGATGGAGAAGGAATTGGCTTTTTTTTTCAGAGAAAATAAAAAAGAAGATACTTCAACGCAGAATGTTTGGGATACAATGAAGGCATATGCTAGAGGTCTGATAATAGATTATACAAGAAAAAAGAATATTAGGAAAAGGCAACCTTCTTAGGCCTTGGAAGACGAGTATAAAAGACTTGAAAAAGAATTACAGAAAATGCCACAGAAAAAAGATATTAAATTGAAGCTGGATGTAATTAAACATAAAATGGAATTAATAGAGAAAGAAGAACTGGCACAGAAAATCAGAAATTCTAAACAGAATTACTTTGAAGATGCAAATAAACCAGGTAGATGGCTAGCATATAAATTGAGAAAGGAGAAGAAATCAAGAAAAATATTGAAGCTAATAGATGATCAAGGCCAAGTTTGTTATGGTAATAAGGAGAAAAAGGAAATTATTCGAGATTTTTATGGGCAACTATATAAACAAGAGAATATTGATGAGGAAAAAGTCAAACAATATTTACAGGAAGCTAATTTACCAAAGATACCTAAAGAGACTGAAGAAATGCTAGAAAGCAATATAACAATGATGGAATTAAATGAAGCATTTAAGAGACAAAACAATGGGAAAGCACCGGGTCCAGTGGGCTTCCGGCAGAATTCTATAAAACATTTCAAGAATCATTGAGCATCCCATTGTTAGAAGTCATGAATGAAGTTATGTTAAAGAAGATGATACCCAAAACATGGTCAGAGGCTTATATCACACTTATTCCAAAAGAAGAGGCTGACTCGCTGCAAATTAAGAACTATAGACCTATTTCCTTATTGAATGCAGACTATAAAATCTTTGCTTCAATTTTAGCAGAAAGACTTAAAAAATATTTAAATAATTTTATTCACCCAGATCAAAATGGATTTCTGCCAAAGAGACAAATCAGAGACAATATGAGAGTAATCTTGGATACTTTGGAATACTATGAGGCTCATCCTGAAAAGCAAATGACTTTGATATTCTTCGATGCTCAAAAGGCATTTGACAACGTGAACTGGAGACTTATGTTATTACTATTGGAACAGATGGGTTTTGCTAAAAAATTTACTCGAGCAATAGAAACCATATATAATAAACAGACAGCAAAGGTAATGATGGAGGGGGAACTTACAGATTTTATTAATATAAGAAAAGGCACAAGACAAAGGTGTCCCTTATCTCCTTTGCTATTTTTGTTGACCTTGGAAGTGTTGAATAGAAATATTAGGGATGATAAAAGCATAAAAGGAATGAAAATTAAGAAGGAAGAATTTAAACTACAAGCTTTTGCTGATGATTTAGCTTTTATTCTGGAAGACCCGTTAGAAACAGCTCCAAGGTTATTGGAAAAGATAGAGACATATGGTGAGATGGCTGGTTTGAAAATAAATAAAGATAAAACAAAGATTTTGACAAAGAACATGCTATCGAGACAGAGAGAAGAACTGGCAGATCTTTTGAAAATCCAGGTTACAAATAAGGTTAAGTATCTGGGGATATATTTGACAGCAAGATGTAGCACATTAAAAGAGAATAATTATATTAAACTTAAACAACAGATAGCTACAGATTTGAAGAAGTGGGAAAACTTGCAATTGTCATTAATAGGGAGAATTTCAACAATCAAGATGAATATTTTACCCAGAATTCTATTTCTGTTCCAAACAATACCAATTAGGCTTGGAAAAGACTATTTTGAAGATTTAAATAAAATCATGTTGAAGTTTATATGGCAAGGTAAAAAAGCGAGAATAAAGCTAAAGCTTTTGCAAGACGCTAGAATTAGAGGAGGTTTTGGCCTGCCTAATTGGGAATTGTATTATTAAGCTGCAAGTTTGATGTGGGTCAAAGAATGGATAACATAAAGAAAGCATAGATTGTTGACATTAGAAGGGCATGATTTGCTGTTGGGCTGGCATGCTTTTTTATGGTATAAGGGAACTAAAACACAGGGTTATTTTAGAAGACATTATATACGGGAGTCTTTGTGGTTAAACTGGGAGAAGACAAAAAGACAATGTTATTTGAAAATTCCAGTTTGGTTATCGACTATTGAAGCATTTTCCTATCCTATAATTTATAAGAAGGAACAAACAGTTAGATATGGGGAACTATTGGATGAAAAGGGTGAACTTAAATCGATCCAAAACTTAGAGGAACAAGGTATAAGGATGAATTGGTTTTCATATGTGCAAATACATTCAAGGTATGATGAAGATTCTAAAACGGAGGGATTCTATGATAAGCAGACTGATTTAGATAAGATTTTGATGGGTACTGATGAGAAGGTGATTAAAAAATTATATGGTTATTTACTGGGAATGAAATTAGAGGAAGAACAAGTCAAAGAAACTATGATTGTTTGGGGGAAGAATTTTGGATATGGGATTGATCTAGAGAAATGGCAAAAATTGTGGTCTCAAAATTATAAAATGACAATGTCAACAGCATATAAAGAAAACTTGTATAAGATGTTTTACTTTCCCCCGACAAGAATAGCAAGAACGTTTAAGAACAAATCTGAAAAATGCTGGAAATGTCATCAGATACCCGGCTTGTATTACCATATGTGGTGGACTTGTGAGGACGCTAGAAAATATTGGACTAAAATTCGCACGTGGTTGGAAAAAATGACAAAGAAACACATCGACTTGAAACCAGAGATCTTCTTATTGGGAATTTTACCTGATATATATCGTAAAGATTTGAAATACCTGATTGTAAATGTATTAACAGCGGCTAGGATTGTATTTGCTAAAAATTGGAAGAATGAGAAAATACCATTACAGGAAGAAATTATTAAGAAAATATTGGAATGTGCTGAGATGAGTAGATTGACATTTGAAATTAGAGAGCAAGAGGATAAACAATTTTACGAAATTTGGGATCTTTTTTATCAATGGCTAGATGATAAAATACGATAATAGAATATTTAGAATGCTAGACAGTAAGGAATATTTTTATTTTGCTATTTTGTTAGTACTTTGTTATTTGACATTATATTTATAAAGGGTTTTTTAGGATTGATTTGGTATAATTATATGATTTGTTACAGAATAAACTGGTTAAAGTATTGTTATCTCATAAAGCATGAATGATTACAAGTATAGTAAAAAAAAATTATTTTTTTTAGTGATATTAGGATATATAAGTTTGGATTGACAATATGAGTTGTTATGTAACATAATTGTAATTGAGACTACAAAATGAATGCACAAAACTGATGAACCAACTGACACTGGATGTACATATGAGAGTTGATGTTTTAATGTTTTGTTTGTCTTGTTTGTTTGTAGAAAATTAATAAAATCTCTTTCAAAAAAAATAAAGGCCATTCAAGCAAGAATGATGTTACTCATATTCCATTATTATTTGGGATAAGTCTCTGCTGGCTAATCTTTATGGTCATTTGGGGGTCGTAAGATAGACCTCTGGATGCCGAGAAGGCACTACAAGGAAATTCCTTTTTCAGAAATATCTCTGAGGTGTGCTATCTTATCCTAAATGCTTGCTGATCATGTTTATTCTTGCTATTCTTTCTTAGCTTAGCATATACTACATTTATATCCATTTCATACAAAATAAGATACACATAAGCCTATTAATTTCCACAGATTTCAGACAGTTTAATCCTGTGTCAGAGATATTTAACATTTTTTTTTTGCCTAAGTAATTCCCAAATTTGAATATATAATCATTGGTTCTGTTTTTATTTAGGATTAAATCCTTGTAGACTGTATTAAAATCATGGACATTTCTGATCCATAATGATGCAACTATTGTTCATTTGTTCCAAATTTTCTGATGTAATGAAATGGGACACTGAATCATTTCAAATATCAGAAATAGATCGAAATACATTGTTGGAAGGAAAATCCATCTGGTTCAGTTCCAAGTTGGGTGAAAGACGCTGAAAATAAAATGGAGGCTGGAGGGTGATTGGAAAGAAGGTCCATTTATTGATGAACAGAACCACCAGGGCTTGTGGTTCTGGGAGAGCTGACAAAATGGAGTAATAGAGTGGGTGGCTTTTTATGCCTTCTGGATTCCTGGAGAAGATATGAGAGTGACAAACAAACAAAGTGATGAAAAATGAAGTTTTAAAAAGTTCTAGTAAATGGAGCAAAATCTAATCTGATGCCTATCCATCTTTCTCTTTGGAGATTATGTAGTTTATATGCAGACCTTTATGTTTCAGAAAACATGTCTCTATGTTATTTCTCATCCAGAATATAAAGCTCTGTATGCAAATTCCAGGAACAAAGTTGTTGATACGATACTTCTTGACCATAAAAGAAAGCAAAGAAGTCCTCACATATGGACTACATTTGTTGTTTTATACTTAATTACTTAATGACCAGAAATAAGCTTGCCATACATATAAACTGGAATTCCTCTAACCATTTTCAAAATGATGAACTGCAGCAATAAGAAGCCCCCCCCCCCCAATGACAGTTGTAACTGCAAATCTGCTCTTGTATGCATCTTTTTGAGGGAGCAGTCTTTAATTACAGGATTAGATACTATTTTTCCACTTGCAACAGCTGTCAGAAAAAATACGAGAATAAATTAAGGGCTTATTGGCTGCTGACAGTCTGATGCTGCCTTTTGAATGCATGGCACTGTAGTGGAAACCCTTGCTTTATATTTAGGCATACACTGGCGGTTGCATTACTACAATACAAAACATGAAGTGACCTAATCAAAAGATAAATCTTGAGGTCAATTCCAAACAGCTCTCTTCCCTCCCTCTTCCTTTCTTCCCTCCTTCCCTTCAAATGAAATTTTAAGATTTTTCATGTGCTTATCATCTAGTAATTCATCACAGCAAAGTCATATAGACCTGTGCTGGAGTAGAGGTCATCATATTCCTCACAGCCAGCTAAGAGTTTGTGACTTTTAAAATTTTATAAATGATTTCACCCCCAAAATATTCCATAATCAGTGCTGAACAATCTAAAGCATAATGCATGCTCACCCTGCGTTTTTGCAAAAACAAAGAGATTTTTGTAAGGTTTCATGGCTTAGTGAGCATTTTCTATTTTTAATCCTTTTAATGACGGGGTTGGGTCTAAGTTCCCACTAAGGGCCATGTTGCTGAAAAAAACACAACCTGTTAGGAAACTGACCTGTCATATAGATGGACGCTGCAAATTATTCTAGAATAGGTAGAATAATGGTTCGGAGAAAGATATACCCATATCAGTAATGGCATGCAGCTTTTGTTAAGCACCTTCACTGAAACATGACTTTTGCTGTGCTATTACTGTTATGTTATGTTTTATGTTATGCATTTGTTTATTATATATTATGTTATGTGATATTATATTATTATTTATAGTATTTTATATTATATTATGTTGCTATGTTATTACATTGCATTGCATTATATATTATTTCTCAAGCCCCGAGGTAAATAATTCTCTCATTCTCAAAATGTTATAGATTTCCTTTAAATGCTTTATAGAATATCTGGTTACAGTAAAACAGTATAATATTTGATATCATAAAATGATATGAATATTAAATATATCATCTCCATCCACCAAATTGTTTCTTTAAAGGTGTAGGAGATATCATCTGGTGCCCTATTTTACATTTCTATGCTATTGTTGCTATCTTCCTTTAGGATTGGCCATTATAATTTCCTATAACAGTGTTTTCTTTGTCTTTTGAGATACACTGTAGATGATAGATAGACAGACAGACAGAATTGTTGGTACTATTTATGTCTCTTTGTTTTTGTGTTCCTTTGATCCCATTTTATCAATTAAACTGTTTTGATGTTTGTTGATGTTTAATATATAAACATTGAGCTATGTTTGCTAACTGAACTGAATCTTATGTATTGGTCTGATCCAGATAGAGGGATTGACTGAGAATGTGTTGAGTACAAAATAAACTGGATATTTCCCACAATAATTTTCCAACAATGCAGGAATACCTATAGTCTATAATTCTATAGAATACACATAACAGCAGTCTGCGGAGTCAAAACCCATGCTGTAGATACTCACGTTGTAAATGCTGGGTTATATTTTGCACCTAGGTAGTATGAATAAAGGTTGAACATTCCAATCATGAAGGCGAGAAATACCATGATAAAGATGACCATGAACTTGAAGATGTCTTTCACAGTTCTTCCCAAAGAAATCTGGAGAGGACCAAAGCTTTCATTGGCTGGGAGAATGTAAGCAATCCTTGAGAAACTGAGTACCACCGCTATTGCATATAGTCCTTCTGATATGATCTGAGGATCTGAGGGAAGCCATTTGCTCCTGGCTAAAAGAAAACACAATAGGCAATATATAAAATTAATAATGAAAATCAAAATCAAAATTGGGAGGAGGGAGATTCTGAGAGGAAGACTGAAGAAAGAAAGATTCTATGTCTTCTTACTGAGGGAATTAGAGGTTATTGGTGAGTCTAGATTTCATCCTTGCCCCTGTTTCTGGATATTTGGGGTTAACACTTTCTCTTCTTTCTTCCCCTCTTACAAAGTCAGAACTGCAAGATTTCCAAGGAAAATCAAGGGTTCCATCCAATGTAGATTAAAGAGCAGAAAGCTCTGATCTATCTGCTATGAAATATCTTGCTGAATTATTTAGTGATTGTTACTAATGGCTATATTCATTTTAGCCTCATGTTAAAGTTGCATGTGCTGCTTGAAATAAAGTTGCCTGAAACTTTTTATATTTTAAACCAGGTGTCCCCAAACTTGGCAACTTTAAGACTTATGTACTTCAACTCCCAGAATTCTCCAGCCAGCTATGCTAAGTTGAAGTCCACAAGTCTTAAAGTTGCCAAGTTTGGAGACCTCTGTTTTAAACAAACAAGCAAACAAAACAAACAAAAACAAGTTAATGCATCTCCATGAATCCAGAATTTTGGCTTATAAGTCACCAATCCATTTGAGGAATAATATCCAAACTGGTTTCCAAGATTTTGAATTATAGACCTTCCTCTAATATATTTTCCAAAATGACTGAATAGTTTAAATTAAGTCATTGTTTATTTTATTGTTTTACTCTGTTATTTTATTTCATGGATTGCAACCTATTCCAAGAACCTCTGGAAAGCATGTGAAACTAGAATTATTATTTTAAGTAAATTAATAAGTAATATGCTTTGATCATCATTCTGATTGTTTGATTAAAGCGCTATCAGTGATTGTCTTCTTAGTTTCAGAAATAACCATCATCTTCCTTTGAGTTCCTAAATACTCAAAGGGTAGTTGGGGTAGTTGTGCTGAATCATCTTAGTCTTGACATTAATCACATCAGACAATTTGTCCTAAGGGTTCTTAATGGTACTGTGTGAAGCTCAGCAAACAAAAACCTGCTCAGGCAAACAGGGCATTTAGAAAATGCTTGATTCTTGGTCATATGAAGCATCTCCATATTCAGCTGTGTAGACAAAGATTCTTTTTTGCAAAATAGATTTCTCTAAATGAATGCCCATGAAAAAAGACCATTGAACCATATCACAAAGATCGTGGGACCTCAGACAACTACAGGGTGACTAGAAAAGGGCTGATGTAAATACTCATCTTCAAAAAAAGGGGGGGGGAAATGGAACCATGAAACTACAGACCCATCAGCCTGGCATCAATACCAGATTTTGGAAAGATAATCAACTGATGTATTTATGAACACCTAGGGGCTAATAAAGTCATAACCAGAAGCCAACATTTGTCAAAAACAGATCATATGAGACAAATCTTATTGCATTTTTTTGACAACGTGACAAAATTAGCAGACCAGAAAAATGCTGTGGATATAATTTACTTGGATTTCAGCAATTTGATAAAGTAGACCACAACCTACTACTTGATTAGATTAAAAAATGTAGGTTAGATAGCATCACCACCAGATGGATTCATAACTGGCCAACTAACCATACTCAATGTGTAGTCCTTAATGGAAATGCATCTAAATGGAGGGAAATATGCAACGGAGTACCACGAGCTCTCTCTTTGGCCCAGCATTCTTCAATATATTCATAAATGATTTAGATGAGGAGATAGAAGATGAACTTATCAAATTTGAAGATGACACCAAGCTGGCAAGAATAGCCAACACTTTAGAAGAAAGGTTTAAGACATAGAAGGATCTTCACAGGCTTGAACATTGGACCCTGCGGTATCTGCCATCCCGCATCTGATGGGCGGCTCATGATAGGGAGCGAAGGGAAGAGAAATGACAGGAAGCGAAGTTTCCTCTTGATGAGCGCGCCCCGAATGTCTTGGCACACGCTCTTTTATTGTGCTTTTTTACAAGAAAATGATTTAATCAAAGCTCAAGTCAAACATGGTAATCTCATCAGGATGTGCATGTTTACAAAGCTGCATACCGGACAGATTATTTACAATGTGGATAAGCTTATTAACAACCGTCTAGCTCCTTGTCCCTTGTACGTGCCTTGCAAAGGTCACTGAAGAGACAGAAGTTAATGATTACACGTGAATGATACAATGTTGCAACACATGAATGATACATAGTTGCAATGATACATAGTTGCAAACATATGAATGATACATAGTTACAACAGGACCCTATCTAACAAAATGAAATTCAATGGTGAGAAAAGTAAGGTTCTACATTTAGGCAAGTAAAACCAAATGTACAGGTATAGAATAGATGATACTTGGCTTTATAGTAGTAACTGCAAGAAGAACCTTAAAATTCTAGTGGACAATCATGTAAACAGTCACTTATCTGAAATAGTATAGGTTCTCCTGCTTGAGTAGAGGGCTGGACTAGAAGACCTCCAAAGTCCCTCACAGCTCATTCATCCATTCTAAAAACATGAGCCAGCTATGTGCTGCAGCTGCCAAAAAGGCAACATAGTCCTAGATTGCATTAACAGAATGATAGAATCAAGATTACATGAAATGTTAATACCACTTTATAATACCTTTTTTAGACTACACTTGAAATATTGTATACAGTTTTGGTTGCTACAATATAAAAAAGGTGTTGGGATTCTAGAAAAAGTGCAGAAAAGAGCAACAAAGATAATTAGGGGGCTGAAGAATGGTTGCAGGAATTGGGTTTGTCTAGTTTAATGAAAAGAAGTACTAAGAGTGATATGATAGCAGTGTCCAATGTCTAAGGGGCTGCCACAAAGAAGGGGTGGGGGTGGGGTCAACCTATTATCCAAAGCATCCAAGGGCAGGACAAGAAGCAATGGATGGAAACTCATCAAGGAGAGAAGCAACCTAGAACTAAGGAGAATTTTCCTGACAGAACAGTTAATTAGTGGAATGACCTGCCTCCAGTGCTCCAATACTGAATATTTTTAAAAAGAGATTGGACAATCATTTATCTAAAATGGTATAGGGCAGTGGTTCTCAGCCTGTGGTACGTAGATCCCTGGGGGAGCTGCAATATCATTACAGGTGGTCAGTGAAAGCTTGAAGAATTGTTATGATTTAAATATTGAGTTAAGTCTTAGTGGTCTGTGGCCACAAAAGATATTTAAAGGGGGTCTGTGGTGAAGAAAAGGTTGAGAACCCCTGGTATAGGATTTGTTGCTTGAGCAGAGGATTGGACTAGAAGACCACCAAGGTCTCTTCCAACTCTGTTATTCTGTAAGGCTAGAAGAAGTTGTGAAGACATGTATCCAAAATCATGCGCAAGCTCTACTAGTATACTCAAAAGTCTTTGGGGACAATTTAATCAACATTTAGGACATGTTGCTAAATCATTGACCATGTGTATGTTCTTCTCTCATGAAATCACCACTCTTTATCAACAAATATATCTCTGCAATTACATGCCAATCCCCTGAAAAATTGTACAATATTCTTGCATGTCTACATTCACAAGAAAATGCAATTTCCTCAGCTCTGACCTCTGATCTTTTAATATATGTATGTATAGAATCAGAAGTTAGTATAATTGGCTGGCAGGCACAACATGCGCTTGCATGAATATTGGTCCGAAAATCCAACATTTTGAGACTCGGTCATAAAATGTTTGGGTGGTATTCACAGCGGTTCTATCTAGTGCAAACAGATGGAAGAAAGTGACTTAAGAAATTTAAATTGCTAAAAGCCTGATCAGCTTTCTAATCTGTGTTTGAAAGGCAATTTTCCTACTGAGTTTTCTACTTTCTACTTTTTTTTTACATAAATGCTACAGAAAACGTGTAACTGCTTATATTTACATTTCATAATGTTTGTAAGTCATAGCAGAAATTGCCTGATAACATTTTTTAATCAATGCAAATTATCTATTTCCATTTTTTTTAAAATCCTGAAGATTTCTTGGCTGCAAGATTTTCAATACAAATTCTCTGGATACAAGGTTTTAAAAACGCAGCTAGTGCATTTTAGACAGTTTGCAATACTTTGCCATTTTCTTTCCTGTGTTTGAAAAATACATATTCCGAATCAAGGATTTTGAGGCTAATTTTCATGCTGCTATGTTTTCTTTCCTGTGTTTGAAAAATACATATTTTTGAATCAAGGATTTTGAGGCTAATTTTCATGCTGCTGTGAAAGCCCATTTTCATTTTGAGAAAATCAAAATTAGTTTTATGGCATGGTGATGGCAATAGTTTCATGCCACAAAGACCAGTCACCATAATGAAGCTTTTAGAATCCTGCCTGATCTAATTGTTCTAAATTAGAATTTGGCAGTAGCCATATCCGTGCCTAAAGCATCAAAGGGCTGAAAATAATATTCTCTGCAATACTACCCACTAACAGCAGCTGGGGTTCTGCTTGTAAATTCACTAATAGGTTTAGCTCACCTTTGGATGGCTAGGAGTAGGGGCTTCTTGATGGCAACTGTCCTCCTATTCTGCCTATTTCATTATAGACAACTCAAGACCTGCCTATTTACCCAAGCATTTGTAAGATAAAAACTATTCCAGTACCAAACTGCTACATTTTTTTTTTTTTAATGAAGGGTGCTTGGTAGTCTCTGAGCTTGGTTGCTTTCTTGCAAACATTTTATTACCCAGATGAAGGTAGCATCATCTGTGCTATTAAAATGAAGTTTGTTTCAATTATTGCAATGTTATTGTCATATTACAGGATTTGTAATTTTAGTGTTGATTAAGCTATTTACTGTTTCTTTAAATATTCTTTTAACTGGAAGAGAGTTTTTTTTTACACAGTCTCTGGCCTTCTTTGGCACTAAGAGTAGCATTAAAATAAAAGGTAAATGCCATTACCTTCATACCTGAAACAACAGGAGCATGAAGGCACAAGGGCCACAGCTTTAAAAATGGACTTGAGGGTACATTATTTATAAGGAAAGTGTAGCGATAGAGCAGGGGTCTCCAACCTTGGCTCCTGGAAGCCTGGCGGACTTCAACTCCCAGAGTTCCACAACCAGCAAAGCTGGCTGTGGAATTCTGGGAGTTGAAGTCCGCCAGGCTTCCAGGAGCCAAGGTTGGAGACCCCTGCGATAGAGCATCTGCTTTATGAGCAGAACCTCAGGGGTGATTACACGTGGCTGATCTTGTCTAGGCTGTGAGCAGAGTCAGCTTGATTAATACCTGGATAAGAGATACCAGAGATTCTAAGGGCTGTAGGCTAGCTTGAGAAGTTGAGGAAAACATCACAAAGAAAGTGAGGGCAAATCACCGCATTAAAACTGTCTTGATGGGTCCATCTTATCCACAGGGCTCAAAGTTGACAGAAAATTACCACCTTTTTTATTGGGGCAAAGCAGAAATTATAAGTTCTCTATTATCTAGCAACTTAGAAAACAAAGCGGAATAAGGGTCTGACTGAACAGAAAGCAGCCTGCTGTGTTTCCATGAATACTGGTTTTACAGGAAAGCATTGTTTGCCAGAAACTTAGATCTTAGATGAGTCCTCGTTACATAAATAGGAGCCAGTGAAATGCAAAATGGACTTTATGTCTAGGTAAAGATAATAATAGCAATAGCACTTAGACTTAGATACTATTCCATAGTGATTTACAGGACTTCCTGGGCAGTTTACAAATGTCAGCATATTGCCCCCAACAAGCTGGGTCCTCATTTTAACTTTAGAAGGATGGAAAGCTGAGTCAACCTTGAGTGGGTCAGGATCAAACCCCTGGCAGTGGTGGAGTCACCTGCTATGCTTCATTTTAACCACTGCACCACCACAGCTCTTAAAGATGTCACTGACAGTAATTCTTTCCCATATTTTATCCCTTCAGAACCAGCAGCATCTTTTTCTCTAATAAGTGAATTCTTTATTTTGCATGCAACAAGGGGATAGGATCACTGAAGCAAGTTCTTTGTGGGTAGTAAATAATGTTGCTGAACTAAGATTGATCACAGTGCCCAGGACATCTTAATATATCCAAATATATGTGATGGCCATTATGCTGATAGCAGAGGATGCTCACATCCATGAAAGTAAATTGAAACTATTTGTCAGGCTTATCAAAAAAACGCTGATACAGGAGATAGCAGTAAGACATTAATAAGCCAGAAGTAATATAGATGCCATATAGTTTTAGGAAAGAGAAATCTAGTTCCTAAATATACGAAAAAGGCAGTGACTGAGGAACATTATAAACAAAGGTTTAATACATAGAACTTGTATGGAACATGGCAAAACAAATTTGCAGAAGAGGAAGACAAGATTTTACACTCTCCTTTTATTTGCTCAATTTATATGCTAAATATCAGGTATACATTGAAGGAAACTGGTTTGAAAAAAAAATGAGTGTAAGAGAAGAAAACATCAAAAACCTGCTCCATGTTGATGACACTACCTTGATAGCTGAAAAGGCAAATCATCTGCAAATCTTAGTGACAATAGTTGAGGGCTACATTGAAAAAACAAGAGTAAGACTAAATAAATAAAAAATTAAATAAATGATGAACATTAAGTGATCAGCCTTAGAACTGACAATGAAAAAAATTGAAATGGTGGATATTAAAGAGTTTGCTCCCTAGGACTGACTATCGAGATTAGCGCTTGGTGAAGTAACAATAATACACAAATATTCAAATGCTTTATAAGTATTTATCAGAATCAAAATCAGAATTATATAAGCAATATATTTTGAAGAAGCAAAAAGAACATAAACGTTCAGAAGGGTGGTGTCGAAGAAGACTCTTGAGAATTCCATGGATAGATAGAATCATAAAATAAATCAATCTAGAGGTCTCATTGAGACACTTGAAATAAATAGGTCCAAAGTATCCTATTCTGGACACATAATGTAAAAACATAGCTTTCTTCAGAAGTCTGTAAAACTAGGGAAATTAAAAGGAAAGAGAACAGCAAGGTGGATGAACACAATTACACTGATGGGTAAACCACTGAAAGTTATAAAGAGCCAGGTTACAGCCAGAAAATCCTTGAGAAATTCTGTCTGTGTGGTTGCTATGTATCAAGACTGACTTGATAGCACAAAAGCAATCAACTCAGTGCCAAATATAAAGAGAAATATCCAAGTAATAATTTCATCCCTAAGCATAAATATCTCCAAACAAGACATTATCACTTGAATTTTATTTCGTTTGGTTATTTTTTAGGTAAACCATAAACCACACACTGTTGGCCAGTTGAGATATTATTTGATTTAATTGATAGTAAAAAGCAATATAATTGAATAAAATTGCTGGTCTTGAACATGCACATTCCAAACAAGAGGTTTTGTTGATGAAAGTACAGTAAGGGATATTATTTAGATTAAAGTTTCAAGAAAATAAACACCTGCTTCTTATTCATCAAAACCTTTTTGCTATTTTACAAAAAAAATGTGGCTATTCTGAAGAAAGAAAAATGATGGTTATTGAGATGGATACCATGCTGCTGGCTTTCAGCTTGCTTCCACTTATTAAACTATTCTAGTCTTACATTTTGACTTCATTAAAAAAACTCAATCTTTTCCTGTTCAATACTTTGCCCTATATCCTTGGTTCCCATGCATAGCAGGTATCTTGTGCTACCTCTTTCTTTCTTTGAAGTCTCTCTCAGCATTCATTTTTTGTGGAAACTTTTTGCCTTAGTCTTCCTTTTCAAGAAACAGAAAGAAAGAAAGAAAGAAGTTGCCAAGGATGCATATTTGAGATTGTAAGTGTGAATACAGAATATTGACTATTATGTGCCTGAAGCTGTTTGCATCTGTCACCTGTATGTTTGTATTTCCTTTTTCTCACTCTCCTTGATTGCCCTAACACAGAGATAATGTTTTCGCTGCTGATTCTGACAGGTGAGCAGCCAGAATGATCTCTACAAACAAGCAGCATTTGAAAATGCATTAAGTATTCATGATAGAGAAGCAGTTCAGATTCAGATTCTCCTGAAAAAGCTTCAAAAATCTTGAAGCTGTTTAACGGAATTGATGACATAACAAAGTTCAATGGAAACAACAATGGGAAGGATGCCCAAATTTCAGAGACAGAATCAGAGTGGTGGTATAGTACTCTTGGATTAGAAATGGAAAGGAAATATAAAAAAAATAATGGAAAAAGTAAAAGAAAACATGGAATACCTGTCATATTGGAAGAATATTAACTAAATGTATAGTTTCATGATAAAATATTGTTTAATTTCTTAAATCTTGGAACAAAGTATAAATTCAGTCTTATATTTCTAGCACACATGAGCTGTAATTACACAATTGTGTCAAGGGAGGGAGATGAGTACCACAATACAATTTGGATAAAAAAATAATTTCAATCAGTTTTTTTTAAAAGGAGGCAGGTGTAATGGACTAGCATGTCCTATTTGTTTGATAACTGTTTCCTAATTACGTTCTTGAAATTTTGCTGAAAAGTCTTATTTAAAAATGCCCACTTCTGAGTAGTATTCTGAGTGACATAAATCAATACTGCTCCAACTGCATTGGATTTTAACAATTATGTTCTCTCCCTGATCTGTATTTTTGCAGCTCACTGTAACAATATTGTCCTAGTTAAGCGTTATGCAAAACAGGAACAGATTGATGTTAACAATCTTTTTTATTATCTTCTCCCAGAGACAGAGAGAAAGGGAGAGGGAGAGGGAGGGAGGAGGTGTTCTGTCCTTATTAGCATTCTTGAGATCCCCGCGCTTTGATTGGCCAAAGCGCGGGGCACTCTGATTGGTCAGGCGAGCTGCACCGATTGGCTCGCTAAGAATCTCCCGCGATTGGTCCATTCGGATCGCGGGAGATTCAAAGCGGTGCCATTGGCCGCGCCCGCAGCGGCTAAAAGAATAAAAGCTGCAGCCTTTTTCTTTTTGCCCCAGTTCAGTTCCCACATTCAATAAAGAGCTTGAATTGAAGTTGTTAGGGATAACATTGTTTTACCCTAACTGGTTTAGGTAAATAATAATATTTTAATCATAGTTTGTATGTTAAAGTGTCTGCAACTTTAACTGTGGGATAGTAATTAAGGGAGTGGTTGTGAAAGCACTTTAAAAGAAGCAAGCCTGTAGCTTGCTCTCTCTCTGGCTTTGATGATCCCTGATTACTGCAAGGAAACAAGTCTGCATTGCTCGAACGGGAGAGAAAACAAAGGACTGGCTTGTAAGTGAATTGACATAGGATATTTCTACACGGACTTTGCTAACTGAATATCCCTGAATGGACTGACTATATGATACATGACTATTGGACTGTTATTTTGACTATGCTATGAACTCATAATGGAATAAACTATATATTTGATAGCACAAGCGTATCTGTCATTTTTACTGTATGTTAATAAACATACAAGCTTAGCTCACTCATTTATCTGTGTGCCTATCTGACTAAGCTGCACATTCTGTTTTAGCTTGTCTCCCTAACCCTGGTTGGGGAAACCAGGCTTAACACTGGTTATGGGCCCAGAGGCTGCAAAGTCAGTTTAACTAGGATAAAACAGATTTATGTAAAAGTGAGAGTTTGTGTTGTTATACATTACAGTAAACAGACAGCTGTGTTTTATTAATTATAGTTTTATATCCATATAAGAAAACATGGCACAAGTCAATCTACAAAGTTTGTCCCTTATATCCAAGTTGGATGGAACAAACTATGTATCATGGTCTATGAAATGTAGTCTGCTTCTACGAAGAGAAGGTTTGTGGAACATAATTGAAAATCCACCAAACGTAGAAGAATGGGATCCAGAGGATGAGGAAGATAAATTAAAGATAGAAGAATTTATGCATAAAAATCAGCAAGCTATTTGCATTATTGCTTTAACCTTAACTGATAAACAGCTTGTTTATATCCATGGAGAGAAATCAGCTGTTGGGTGTTGGCAGAAGCTGAAGAGGATTTATGTTCGAGATAATGTTGGTGCTCACATAAATCTAACACGGAAACTTTTCAGTACACATCTCCATAAGAATGGTGATATGCTGAGTCATTTGAAAACTATGCAAAGCATTTTTCAAGAACTGCACGAGAAAGAGCTTATTTTCTCTGAACTACACCAAGTTTATATAATTCTATCTTCCCTTAACGAAAGCTATGATAACTACGTAACTTCCCTTGAAATATTGCCAAAGGAAAGCCTAACTTTAACTGATATAACTGGCAGATTGATTGAAGAGGCCAGAAGAAGGCTTGAAAGAAATAAATTAAGGAGGCAGCAACCTCAAAAAGAAGATAATGAAACTCCTACTGCATACGCTATTAAAAAGTGCTTTAATTGTGGAGGAAGAGGACATTTGGCAAGATTTAGTAAAAAAGCAAAGTGCCAGAACGCTGGCCAGAATTCAAAAAGTCATCAAAAGAAAAAGAAAAATTTAAAGTTAGCCATGTATACTAACGGAGCTGTAAAAAATAATTTATGGGTGGTTGACAGTGGAGCATCTCATTGTATAACAAATGATAAGAAAAATTTTATTAAAATGTCCAAGAGTACACAGCAGATATCGTTAGCCAATGGCTGGAAACTGAAAGGTAAAGGAATAGCATGTTGTTCTTTCATAAAAGAGAATGTAAAAATGTTATATGTACCACAACTTAAGTTTAATTTAATTTCAGTTAGAATTTTGGTTAAACTAGGATATGTAGTTACATTTAGGGGAGATAACTGCATAATTGAGAAAGAAGATAAGAAAATTACTGCATCTTTAAGAGGTGAATTATATGTGTTAAATGATGATGGTTTAAAGGTGGCTAACACAGTTTATGAAAATAAGAAACCTCATGATGAATGTATTCACTTGTTACATCGAAGGCTAGGGCATTTAAATTTTAAAATGCTTAAGAAAACTGTTGAATTATCTAAGGGAATAAGTTTAAAACCTTGTAATAAGTATTTACAATGTAATGCCTGTAATCAAAGCAAAGCAAGGGTTACACCGGCTAATAGAGTTGATGGATTTACTACCAAAGAACCTTTAGAAGTAGTATTTGCTGATTTAATAGGTCCTAAAAAACCAAGTGTAGGAGGAGCTCGATACATACTAAGTATAATGGACCATTATTCTAGATATGGGTTTTGCTATTTAATGAAGAGCAAAACTGAAACATATCAAAATCTCTTTAATTGGATTAAATTTGCAGAAAGGAAAACTAAAAAGAAATTAGTAACTCTTATAACAGATAATGGTACAGAATTTACAAATAATAAATTCCAGAACAGACTAAGAATGTTAGGAATTCAACATAAAATGTCTGCACCATATAGGCCACAACATAATGCCTTTATAGAGAGAAGAGGTCAAACATTACAATCAATGACACGTACTATGATGTCTGATTCAGGATTACCTGACAATTTATGGGGAGAAGCAATAATGTGTGGTAATCATATATTAAATAATGTTGTTAATTCAACAACAGGTGAATTACCATTCACACTGTGGCATGGTACAAAACCTGATTTAAGTTACATGCACACATTTGGATCACCAGCATGGGTGCATATCCCTTCACAACTTAGACACAAAGGACAGCATAGAGCTAAAAGATTATATTTTGTAGGATATACATCTAATCATAGATCTTATAGATTCTGGGAACCAGGTACATCTAGAGTTTACACCAGTGCTAGTGCTAAATTCCTAGAACATGTAGGATGGAATAGATTAGAGCAAGATTTAAATAACGAAGTAATTATTGAACCCTACAAAAGGCAGAAAGATCAGACTAGTTATAAGAAGAGTCCAATTAAAGAAGAAGTCCAAGAAGAGCAAATAGGACCAGAACAAGAGGAAATAGTTGATCAGGAAGAGTTAGATAATCAAGAAGAGTTAATAAATGAAAGTCCACCTGTAAGTCCTGTAATACCTAGACGTACTACACGTGTAACTAGACCACCTGATAGGTATCAAGCAAGTATAGTTTGCCAAGTAACTAAAGTTCCAACTAGTGTAGATGAACTTAGGATGTATCCTGCTAAGGATCAGGAGAATTGGCAAAAGGCAATGAAAAAGGAACTAAATTCATTAAAGGTAATGAAAGTTTATGAAGATGCTAAATTACCTCCAGGAGAAAAATCCATTGGGTGCAAATGGATATTTAAAGTAAAAACTGGAAATGATGGGACTGTTACCCATAAAGCTAGGTTAGTAGCTCAAGGATTTAATCAAACTGCATCTGATTACGATGAAGTTTTTGCACCAAGTCTTAAAGCAACATCTTTAAGAGCAGCTTTAGTGTGGGCAGCTAAGAAAAACTATGTCATTAACCATTTAGATGTAGAAACTGCTTATCTACATGCATCATTGCAGAACACTATATATTTAAGAAAACCAGTAGGTATAAAAGACAATAAAGTAAATAGTAATGATTGTTGGAAACTCAAAAAGAGTCTTTACGGGTTGAAACAATCTGGCTTTGAGTGGAACCAATATATTGTGAAAGAGTTAAACAATATAGGTTTTAAATCTGGTTTAGCAGATCCATGTGTGTTTAAAAGAGAAAATAATGGAACGGTGTCATTATTGTTATTATTTACAGATGATATTGCTTTGATAACTAAGACTAATAATGAAGCTAATGAGATTATATCATTATTAGCCAAAAAGATAAAATTAAAGCATTTAGGTGAAATTAAAAAGCATCTAGGATTGACAATTAACAAAACAAAAAATGGTTTTAAGATATCTCAAGAAGATAAAATTTGCCAATTAATTAAAACGTTTAAAATGGAACTTTGTAAACCGGCAAAGACTCCAATGAGTCAGGAAGTTTGCCAAACTGATGATCAAAGTCCCAAATTTGATAAGTCCATATATCAATCTTTGATTGGTAGCTTATCATATATCAGCAATTGGTCAAGGCCTGATATAGCTTATAGTGTAAATCAGCTGGCACGTTTTAATTCGGATCCACAACAATGTCATTGGCAATCATTAAAGAGAATTTTAAGATATCTTAAAGGAACAATGAACCATGCATTGTATATAGAACCAAAGGGTGATTTGATTCTTAGTGCCTATGCAGATGCAAGTTTTGCAACTGATATAAACACAAGAAAATCAACATCTGGGATGGCTATATTATTTGGTAAGACACTAATAGGGTGGAGGTCAATCAGACAACAGCATATCAGCTTGTCCACGATGGAAGCGGAATTTTCATGTTTGTCATTATTGTGCACTGACTTGATTTTGTACAGTTATTATTAGACATGGGTGTAACTGTAAAAGATTCTATTATTGTGTACGAGGATAACCAAGCAGCTATAAAGTTAGCGACTAGTATTGCTGTAAAAACTAGATCAAAGTATACTGATTTAAGATACTTAAATGTTAGAGAATCTGTAAAGAATGGGCTAATTAAATTGGAATACTGCATGACGGAAGAAAACATTGCAGACCAATTTGCAAAAGCTCAAGGAGTAATCAAGTTTAAAGAGAGTTGTAACAAATATGATTTAAAGATGTAAATAGTTATATATATTATTATTTCCTAAAAGGGGAGAATGTTAGGGATAACATTGTTTTACCCTAACTGGTTTAGGTAAATAATAATATTTTAATCATAGTTTGTATGTTAAAGTGTCTGCAACTTTAACTGTGGGATAGTAATTAAGGGAGTGGCTGTGAAAGCACTTTAAAAGAAGCAAGCCTGCAGCTTGCTCTCTCTCTGGCTTTGATGATCCCTGATTACTGCAAGGAAACAAGTCTGCATTGCTCGAACGGGAGAGAAAACAAAGGACTGGCTTGTAAGTGAATTGACATAGGATATTTCTACACGGACTTTGCTAACTGAATATCCCTGAATGGACTGACTATATGATACATGACTATTGGACTGTTATTTTGACAATGCTATGAACTCATAATGGAATAAACTATATATTTGATAGCACAAGCGTATCTGTCATTTTTACTGTATATTAATAAACATACAAGCTTAGCTCACTCATTTATCTGTGTGCCTATCTGACTAAGCTGCACATTCTGTTTTAGCTTGTCTCCCTAACCCTGGTTGGGGAAACCAGGCTTAACAGAAGTCACCGACTCCTGGCATCATTTCGCGGACACAACACTGGCGACGAAGGTGGGATCCCGACCCTGAACCGAACCACGTGTCTGATGGAAGCCAGCCGAACCACCGCGATGGCGAAAATCGCACCACCCGCACCCTTCAACCCTGCCACCGAGGACTGGGAATCGTACTCCGACCGATTCCGCATGTTCCTCGAGTGCAGCAACCTGAAGGATGCCACCGGCCCCATGAAGTGCGCCGTCTTCCTGATCCACTGCGGGACCGAGGTCTTCAAGATGGCCAAGGCACTTGCCAAACCCGCCGATGCGACCGCGATGGATTGGGACGTCCTTGAACCCATACTTTGGCGGCACTACGCTCCAGAGGTACCCATCCTAATCCGACGCAACGAATTCTACCGTCGGGACCAGAGATCGGGTGAGAGTTTCAGCGACTCCGTCGCCGAGCTGCGACTCTGCGAATTCGACAACCTGAACGACGCCCTGTGAGACCGAATCGTGCTCGGTTTGTGGGACCCCGTCCTCCAGAGGCGGCTGATGGCCAAGGGCAACATCAGCCTAGCAGCCACCCTCACCGCAGCCGCAGCCGCCGAAGCGACCCGAACTTCCACCGACCGCATGCGCAGACCGAACACTGGGGACCTCAGCGGAAACAACAACCCGGCGAGGTCGACCGAGGCCCAAACCGAGACGACCACCCACCAAGGCGACTTCCACTTGGCATCGGGCACTTCAGACGACGAGGAGGACGTCCATCGCCTCCAGACAGGCAGGAACCGGCGGGGTCGTAAGTCAAGGACCAACTGTGCCGGTTGCGGCGGCGACCACCCCAGGTCGGAATGCCGGTTTTTCGAATCGATCTGCCGGCATTGCAACAAGAAGGGACACATCGCCCGTGTCTGCCGCCTAAAGAAGAATCGCAGCCCGGTACGATGGGAACAGAGTGACTGGAGGAGAGAGAGCACACCACCCCGCACCAGAGATCGCCCCTCGGAAAACAGATGGGACCGGAACGGACGATCCCTGCAAGGCGGCGATAACCGGCGAAGAGAGGAGACCCATCAGACGGTCACCATCGGCCACGCCATCACCAATGATGCCCGGAAGGTCCACATGGAGGTAGGCATCGAGGGCCAGCCATGCAAAATGGAGGTGGACTCCGGGTCCTACCTCTCCATGATTGCATGGCATGAAATAAAGCGCTTGGTGCCTACCCTCCAAAAGAGGAACATAGACAGCCAGAGACTCATTGTAAAGGACTACCAGGGAAACCGCATCCCGGTAGTCGGAACCAAACACTTCAACATCACCTATAAAGGGCACACCGAAAGACTGTCCCTGACAATCGTCGACCGCGACCGCCCAAGCCTACTGGGACTGCAATGGTTCGCCCCGCTCGACATCGCACTCACGGGAGTCGACCACATCACCGACAACAGCTGGGAGCAGCAACTGGCCCGGGAATTCCAAGAGGTCTTCGACGGAAACCTAGGCAAGTACCGAGGGCCCCTTATATCTTTCAACCTAGATCCAAACGTCCCCCCAAAACGCCTGAAACCAAGGCGGGTGTCATTCACACTGAAACCCAAGATAGACGAACAAATTGACAAGCTCGTCAAGCAAGGGGTCCTACAGCCCATAGACCACGCCCGGTGGGAGACCCCATAGTCACCCCGATCAAGCCCGATGGGTCGGTGAGGATCTGTGGGGACTATAAGGCCACCCTAAATGGCGCGCTACAACAAAGCGCCTACCCCGTCCCAGTAGTGCAACACCTATTGCACTCACTGGGAGGGGGCAAGGTTTTCGCCAAGCTCGACCTCGCCCAGGCATACCAACAGTTGCCGGTCGACGAGCAAACGGCAGAAGCGCAAACCATAGTCACCCACCGGGGGGCATTTAAATGCAACCAACTCCAATTCGGAGTCAGCGTGGCACCGGGCATATTTCAAAGCCTAATGGAAAGACTACTGCAGGGCATCAAGGGGGTGGTACCTTACTTCGACGACGTCCTAGTGTCGGCAGCCAACCAAGCCGAACTAGAGGGTCGCCTAAGGGAGGTCCTAACCAAATTTAAAGAGACCGGCTAAAGGTCAAGAGGGAGAAATGCCAGCTATGCACGGAACGGGTCGAATTCCTAGGATACCTCCTAGACCGTCACGGCATTCACCCCACAACCAAAAAAATCAAGGCCATCAAAGAAGCCCCCACATCCAAGTCCAAGACAGAACTACAGGCATTCCTGGGGCTACTGAACTTTTACAATGTTTTCCTGCCCCAAAAGGCAACGGCGGCGGAGCCCTTGCATAGGCTCCTGGACAAGGTGGCGACCTGGACTTGGGGGAAACGCGAGCAAGCCGCCTTCCAAAGAACAAAGGACCTCCTCACTTCGGACGCCATCCTCATACAATATAACGAGACCCTACCTCCGGCCGTCACATGCGACGCATCACCCTTCGGCGTCGGCGCTGTCCTCAGCCATACCCTCCCCGACGGAAAAGAAGCGCCCATTGCGTTCTTTTCAAGGACCCTCACCAAACTGGAGCAGAACTATAGCCAGCTGGACAAAGAGGCTCTGGCTATCATTGCCGCTGTAAAAAGATTCCACGAGTACCTCTACGGCCGGACTTTCACCATCATAACCGACCACAAGCCGCTGCTGGGAATCCTTGCAGGAAACCGGGCCACCCCGAACATTCTGCCTCCCCGAATGACAAGGTGGTCCGAGTTCCTGGCAGCCTACAACTACGGACTCATACACAGACCGGGTAAGACGATCTCCCATGCAGACGCCTTAAGCCGCTCGCCACTACCGGAACCTGACACCGACCCAGCACCCACGACGACCACCCTCAGCATAGAGACTCTACCCAACCTGCCCATAACCGCATCAGACATTGCCCGAGAGACTAATAAAGACAAACGTCTGGCGCGGGTGTTGCATTGGGTAGAGAAAGGGTGGCCGGAAAGGGACAACGACGAGTCCGTCAAAACGTTCCGAAACCGCCAAACAGAATTCTCTTTATTAAAAGGGTGCATACTATGGGGGGATAGGGTGGTCAATGCAGAAAAGCTACAAGGGAAGGTTCTGGAACTGCTACATGAGGGGCACCCTGGCATCGTTAGGACTAAAGCCCTGGCCAGAAGTTACGCTTGGTGGCCAGGGATGGACAAACAAATTGAGACCTGGGTAGCAAGGTGCCAACGATGCCAGGAAACTAGGCCAAGCCCACCCACAGCACCCATCCTAGAGTGGGAAACCCCAAGGGGGACCTTGGTCTAGGATTCACATAGACTTCGCCAGGCCCACAAAAGGACACACCTTCCTCATAACAGTTGACGCTTACTCCAACTGGCTGGAGGTAAGCAACATGAAGACGACAACCACGGAGGCCGTGATCAAGGAACTCTGCAAACTCTTTGCAACGCACGGCCTCCCAGACGTCGTCGTTTCCGACAACGGGCCTCAATTCACCTCGCTGGAATTCGAAAAATTCCTAGTGGAAAGGGGCATCCGCCACACGCTGACAGCACCGGCGCACCCGGCGGCAAACGGTAGGGCGGAACGGATGGTCCAATTCACTAAGAAGACCATCTGGAAAATAGACCACGGGGAGATCCAGGAGAAAATTAACAAACTACTCTTCACCCAACACATAACCCCAAATACCACAACCAATAAGAGCCCAGCCGAACTGTTAATGGGCAGGAAACTAAGGTCCCCACTCGACAGGTTACACCCCACGTATAACCCGGAGAAACCCACAGATTCAAACAGCAAACACCGAACCTTCGCACCCGGCGACCCCGTATACGCAAGAAACCTGACGGGAGACCCACTATGGATACCAGCCGTCATCACACAAACAACAGGCCCACACTCGTACCGGCTACAAACAGCAGATGGACGAGCGTGGAAACGCCACATCAACCAACTAAGGTCGAGGACTACCAACCAAGAGACTGCCGACGCACAGACAGCCGAAACCAACCCCCACAACACAAACCAAGGGGGGAGGGAATACCCAGGTAACCAAAACCAAAGAAAAATAAACCAGCCGTACTTACCGGAAAGCAGCCATCACGACCCCTCGCCAGGAAGAGACAGCCAGGCCAGCTCGACCGACCCGGGAAGACCAAGCGGGAGCGGCGAAACCCGCAGCTCAACCAACCCGGGAGACCCAGGAGGGAGCTATGGAGAGCGGCCCGGCCCGATCGACCAGCCGGTTCCCACGACGGCAGCAGGAGCAACAGAGATCCCGACCGAACCGGCCGGGATCCAGCCTACAACTGAGTTGCGCAGGTCCAGTAGGCTCAGACGGAGCCCCGCCTACCTACGTAACTACGCGACGTAAGGACTGAACCAAGAGGGGAGGGGTGTTCTGTCCTTATTAGCATTCTTGAGATCCCCGCGCTTTGATTGGCCAAAGCGCGGGGCACTCTGATTGGTCAGGCGAGCTGCGCTGATTGGCTCGCTAAGAATCTCCCGCGATTGGTCCATTCGGATCGCGGGAGATTCAAAGTGGTGCCATTGGCCGCGGCTGCCGCGGCTAAAAGAATAAAAGCCGCGACCTTTTTCCTTTTGCCCCAGTTCGGTTCCCACATTCAATAAAGAGCTTGAATTGAAGTCACTGACTCCTGGCATCATTTCGCGGACACAACAGGAAGAGAGAGAGAGAGAAAGAAAGAGAGAGAGGGGGGGAGGTAGGTAGGTACCAGAACATTTTCAGGACAGCTGAGCATTAAAAAAATAAATAAAACAAACTGGTGATTTAAATTGTGTATGTGTCTATCTATGATCAACATCCTATTAACGCAGCTTTATTTCAAGCCTTATGTATTTGTAATCACCAGATCATTCATACAGTAATTCTTGACTTATGATCAAGGGCCAAAGTTATGAAGTACTGAACAGAGAGTCTTATGATCAGTCGCCTCACTTATAATCATTACAGTGTCCCTGCAGTCACATGATCAAAATCTGGATGCTTGGCAACCATCATATCTTTACAATAGTTGCAGATCCCATTGACAACTTTCCTAGGGAGTTTCTGACAAGCAAAGTCTATGGAGGAAGCCGGATTTTCTTAAAAAACCATGTGATTAGCTGAACAACCACTGCAAAAAATGTCATAAAATCAGGCACGGCTCATTTAGCAATCTTGTTACTTAGGGACAGAAGTTCTGTTCTGTTCTGACAGAAGTTGTGGTTTTAAGTTGAGAACCATCTGTATTAGAAAAGAGAAAGTAAAGAAATAAAATATGGAGAGCTGCCAAGAACTTAAAGCATGGCTTTACTTTCTTTCCTGAAGAAACACAAATCCTTCTCAAATAGGAATTAAAATTTAATATAAACCAGATACATCCATGCTTGATTTTCAATCCACAGCGAGGGAACCATAATTTGCCTTCTCTCATTCCAGCATCCAATTTGCAAAGCCTAAAACGAGGAACGTATTATAAATCTCCCTCAATTTATTTTTTCCTTCTTCTTTTCTTCCCAGTTCCTATTCTTTGCAGTGGTAATTCTGCATATAAGTGTTATGCATTAAGTGGAATAGACTGCTGGGAGGACAAAGCCACACTTACATGTCACATATCCAAATACTGTGGAGTATTTGGATATGTGTAAAGTACCAAAGTGCTGTGCTCCCCTGTATGGTTGAGCCTGCATCATGGTTATGTCAATTGTTGTGGTTGTATAGTTTTTCCTTAGATGCTATTTATGATTTTATTTTACTGTTTTTTTAATCTTGCTTTAAGTATTGTTAGTTGCCCAGAGTTGGTTATTTGAGATGGATGTCCACATAAATTACCCAAACTAATAAAGTGAGCTAGCTTTGGCTTTAATGTGAGGAATTTATTTATTCAGCTTTCATAGTTTCCTATAGTATAAATCACAAGTTTGGGCAATCACAAAACATCATGCTTTCTAGGTTCTTCTAGATGATAACATCTAAGGGAAGGAATGCGGAGCCCATTCATCCTATCTGATCTGGTGGAACAAGCAGAAATCTTCAGGAAGTGGCAATCCCGACAATAACCTGCCCCTGTGACATTTAGAGCTTTAAAAGTGATAACCAGCATCTTTAATTGCACTCAGGTAAAAAGTAGAAGCCAGAGAAGTTTGCACAGCAGTGGTACATCAGGGGAAAACTATATTGTGTCCAAAAGTTTGTCACTATGTTCTGGATCAACTGTAATTTTTATATTGTTTTCATACATACATATCCTATGTATTGTAAGTAAGCTCCTAACATGAACTTGGGGCTTCATTTGGGATTTTAACATTCACAATCTTATGTTCTTTGTGAAATGTACATAACACCCAACTAGGGATGTCCCCACATCTTTTTTTATTTTATTTTGAGAAAGCAAGTTAAATACCTTCATCTTTAAGTTACAAATCTCAACACGACACAAGATTAAGAATTTTTTCCCCTCAACTCTCTATTGAGGATCTTCTACTTTAGTGCAACTGGATGGAATCTGCATTGGGATTCTTAATATTGCAGAGATGAATAAAACCTGTCCAAAAATGGAACGATACATTCTAATTTGCAAAAGATAATTTGAATTTTTTTCTTTATTTGAACAGCCAATTTAAAGATAATGAATCTGAAGCAGAGAAAACTTCAAAGGAACTTTGAAGTTATTCAGGCTTTCCCATAGTGGTGAAACATCTAACTGGTCTTCATCCCTCATTGCCAAGCAGTTTAACAACATATTGGAATTGAAGTGAAATTGAAGATTGGCTAACAAACCTATCTGATAATAAAAGAACCAGCAAAGGGGGCAGCATCAGACAACTATCTTGCAAAGATCAATGGCACAATGTTAAAGGATACAGCTAATGGCCAGTGGTAATAAATTGGGAAAAATTAATATCCAAAGAGGAATCTTTCATTGAGATTCATTATCACCCTGACTGTTTGCATTACATTGATTTCTCTGTCAATAATACCAAACAAACCAGGCCATAGCTCTCAAACATCAAAAACATCTTCCTGGCTATCTCACCTCCTTTACATGGTCAATCTGTATGGAAAATACCATCTGAAATAGTATCACTACTCAACATGGCCCACACATAAAGCCAAAATATTGCAATGAAGTTTGGACTGGATAAATGTGCCACTTGTCAGTGTTCCAGAAAACAAACTCCAACTCCAAAACCCTTGAGACAGGCATTTTTTCAATGTTCCATTTTATTAGAATTGTATACTGGCACATCTGGGAAAACCCAAATCTGAGAGTTCTGGATTTTTCCTCAGTAATTGAAAATCAAGGACCCATCTCCTGCATCCCTCAGTCCATCACATGGCCCAATCACCATCTGTCCCAACTTAAAGCATTCCTCTAACCACTCCTTGACCAGGTGCAGGATGACATGACCTTGACTGAAAAGAAGAATGCTATGATGTCTAACTACATATACTCTATGAAATCCCCCCTTCCCAGTTTCCCAGGCACAGGAATGTGGCAGCGTGGAAGCTTCTGATGCTAATATGGCTTCCAAGACTGACACCATTCTTATAATCATTAGAGAAAAAAAAAAACAGTGAAAACTGAAGGAATCCAGATGTCCTATAGAAATAACATATAGAGTCAGGATGAAGACAATCACTATAAATACCCAGGCATCTTTCAAGCTGACAACATCAAGCACGCTGAAGTCCAGGAGAAGGTTCAAAGTGAATACATCATGAGAGTGAAGAAGATCTTAAATCCAAACTCAGTGGAGGAAATACCATAAAACTGGGCAATTGTAGTCATTGGATACACACTTGGAATGGTGGATTGGATTCGAGCAGATTAGAAGTCCTAGATAGGAAGACTAGAAAAATAATGATAATGAATCATGCCCTTCCTCTATATAACAATGCTGACAACTTATTAAGGAGCATTGTTGGGTGTGGAATGTTGCAAGTACATCACATGGCTGAAAAATGAAAAAGGGCATTAGAAGAATATCTGAAGGACAATGAAGAAGGTACACTGAAGCTGGTACACCCTGAAGGCTTACTGAATACTGATGAGACCAACTAGCCTACAAGAAAACCAAATGAGGAATAAAAATATGACAAGGCAAGGCAAAGTATTATATGGCAAGGACACACACACTCGCATACACTCACACATGCGCACACACAACACACAATGCCTAGCAGGCAAAGCAGATAACAAGAAGACCTGGCAATGACTCACAGAAGTTGAGTTGAAGAAACAGAGAGAAGGACTAATTCTGGCTGCACAAGAACAAATTTGTCTTAAGAACAAATACAAAGGCAGAGTTGAGAAGACAGCATAAGACTGACAATGTACCTGTGCAAAGAAACAGTGAACCATCTTGTTAGCTGCTTGCAAATAGATTGCACAGACAACAGGATGAGAAAGTAGCAACAATGGTGCATTTGAACATCTGCAAAAACTACTGTCTACTTGGAAGCAAGAATTGCTGAAACTACAAAACAGACAAAGTAATAGGAATTGAAAAAGCGAAAGGGCTCTGGGACTTCAGAATTCAAAAAGACAAGCACCTGCCACATAACATTTTGGATTTAACAATTCTCCATAAGAAAGACAAAAAAGTTTGATTATTGAATATGGCACTACCTGGAGACAGCAGAAGAGAAGAGAAAGAACTGGAAGAGAAAGAACTGGAGAAAATTGCACAATCTAAAGACCTGCAAATAGAAGTAAAGTGACTATGGCCAAAGAAAGCAAAGATAGTATCAATAGTAGTAAACATCTTGGGTACAATCACAAAGCATCTGGAGCATCATTTGAACATCATTGCCATTGGCAAAATCATCTTCAATCAAATGCAACAGGCAGTTCTAGTTGGAACAGCTTGCCTCTACCTTTAGCACCATCAGACCCACCAGCACCATCAGGCAACATGTGCCTATCTCAGATTCCTTGGGATGAAGGACTACATAGGTGGATAAAAATACTAAATTCAGTCTAAAGATCTGGCTGGTTGCATGACCAATCATCATCGTAATTTTGCCATGTTAACCACAGTTTGAAAATAATTAAGAAAGAATGCTTTCTTACCATATGTGAAGTAGGCAACCTGAGGAGGAAGGGTGACATTACTGAGGTCATTGTCTTGGACAAAGAGATCCACATATTGTTGTGCTTCTGTGGCTTTGAGAAAAGCCATAAATCTGGCAGTAAAGGAAGCTACAAAAATAGACAGCATCCCAAAATCCAACAAGTTCCAAAGATGCATGACATATTCACGGGGGCCTTCTTCCCAGATTTCTTTGCATTCAGACCATATCATTCCTATAGTGGCATACAAACACAATCAGTACACAATCAGTAATAGCTCACATGATTTTATTCTTCAGCTTTTTTACCATATATTATATGCATCAATATTAAATGTGGCATTAAATATACACACAAATTTTATTCCAAATATACACACAAATTAAATATAATATACACACAAATTTTATTCCAAATTTTATTCCATTCTCAGTCTCTTTTCCAACAGCCGTTCTTTTTATTTTGATCTAACAAACTTATGCAAAAGTAAGAATTATAGATACTTTAAATCACCAATAAGCTTCAGGCTCGAGTTGGGATTTGAATACCTCTTTGTTCTTCTAATCACTCTATTACACTACATTGTCTTTCTCCTTGCCTTTTTCCCCAGATAACCCAGTATTAAAATAATATTCCTTGGACCCCTCACTACAACATGGATCTTCTTAGAATGGAAAATATAGCAGCAAGAGAAATTTATATTATGTCCCAGAAACTGTTACAAAACTCTGAAAATCAAGGATAGTCAGTATAATGAATGCAGTAATATACTGATATATTGGAGTTGCATTCAAGATTGACAATTTTCATAAGTCAATAATAGGTTAGCCAAGGTGTAAATAGGGCAGATAATACTATTCTCCACATTATAATTAGCATTGCCATTTATATCATTATTATCACTAACCTCATTATCCTGCTTATTATTTTGTGACCAGTTCTATTTTTCGTAGTTATATTATCATACATAATCAGTAGTTTCATGTTTAAATAATAGCCATTGTTACTGTTTCTGTATATATCTCCAGCTACTCCCATGTTATTTATTTCCAAACTCTTGGTCTATTATCTTTTACTACAATGGAGACAAGAAGCCACAGTATCTCCAGTTGAATGATCTAGGCTCTACTGTGTTTCACAGTTGAAAGAAACTGTGATTTAGAAAGAGTGATATCATTCCAACTTTGGAGGACTTTATTTAAATTTTGAAAGTTTTCTCCAAAAATGTATCTATCCTCTCCTGTCAAATTAAGGTCATTGCAGGCAGATTTTAATTCTTTAGGAAGGGCCATCACATTCACTGTAAAAGAAATCTGCATTATCAATAAAGGAAAATATTAGTAACTCAAGATTGAAATGAGGGATCCTTGGTGCTCTCTCATCTTGGTTGTTTCCTTGCAGATGTTTCCTTGCAGATGTATTCATTGGTTGTTTCCTTGCAGATGTATTCATTAACTAGGCCACATTATCAATGCTAGTAATGTTCAACTAGAACTGATGATATTACCTAGTTTGGGTAGTGACACACTTGCAAGGAAACAGCCAAGCTTACAGAGCATGAAGGACCTTTCAAGTCATCATTATTTCCCATACTGTAGTACATCCTGAGGACTGAGGTTGAGAATCATATTTACATGATGCAGCCAAGGCAGGGATGAGATGCCACCCAGGGTCTTTCTGATTTGTAGCTCAGTCTCTCTCCACTATGCTACCTTCAAATCATTCCTTGATACTGCCTAGCAGTAGAATTATCTGGAACATACAAGAGGTCCTTTGAAGCTCAGCTGAAGAGCTGCAGTAGATAATTCAGAACATATATTTTGTTCAAGTCTGAATCTTCTCCCATCTGGTACTAATAAGATTTTTTGTCCCAGAGCCCTGCCAACCATGCCCAAAGAAAAAATAAGAACAGTCATTTTGAAAAAGCCATCATTTCCACCATTTGAAGGATTATGGTAGAGCAACTGTCTGGAGAGTTGTCTGAGAAAGATCTTTCAATTTACTTCAACTCATTATTGACCAGTGTCTTATTCTGAGTAACTGTTTGATATTTTGGGAGGAATATTACTTAGCTGACATAAACTTTATTAGTTTCTTTTATGGAAAAGAATCAAAAAGTTAATATTTTATATTTCTACCTCAAGTAATTTCCTCACAGTTGGGAATAGGCATCCACATGCCTCTTCCTTGCGTACACACATTGCTCAATACAATGTCTCAAATTTGGTATTTATAAGGATTACACCAAAATCAATTAAACCCAGATCACAGATTAAAGAATGGCTGCTTAAAACTCCCAATACACAATTCCATTCATAGCAATTTAGCTTGCCTATAAATTTTACCAAAATTTACAGCCAATTATGTTTTCGCCCATTGCAAGTTATGGAAGAAATTAAATTCTGTTTTCTAAATCTTGCTCTGATATAATAGAATTGCATTATATCTGGAATTACCTGGTTGAGTTTTTGAGCCATTTCTAAAGCTTTGGATTAAGCCTCTAATTCAGATTGGACACACACTTTCTTGTAGTTATTTACTGTTCACTCATTGCAAACTTTACAGTGTGAAATGTTTTATGATCAAAAGAGAAGCTTACAGACCAAAAATGCATTTCTCATTCAAGTTTATTTCATTCTGTTCAGTTCTGAAAAATTGCTTTAGAAAATCATTTTTAATTCACTTCATAATGTTAAAAAAATACAGCAAGAATGTACCACTTATATCTTCTGTACAGAGAAGGAAGACAATTTGACTTAGAGACAAAAAAAAAAAGAATATATTCTGTATATTGTGGTTATAGCCAATAATTTTTTTTTCTAAATAATAAATTCCCTGAAAACATTTTAATTTGATTTGTTAAAAAAAATAAATAATCTGCATTGCCATTCATATTTCATTCTCTAAAAATATAACATCTCACTTCTGTTTAACTGGTAGCTGCATGAATGTATTATTTTCTTTACATTTCAGTTTGTGTATCTAATAGTTGGAGCTACGGTTAATGTCAGTCCTTGAAAAATAATTCTCAGTTTAGAGCAGCAGAGGGTAGCATGTGGACTTCCAGAAGTTGAATTACATCTCTTTGCAATTGGCTATGCTAGGTGGGGCTGCTGGGAATTGTAATTCCCCACATCTGGAAGCTACTTGTTCCTCCTCCCAGTTGAAATGTATGAGATAATTTCTTAATACTACTTTGTGTGTTCAGATCAGGAGACTATCACAGTGACATAACCAGTTGGAGCTTATTCCAACCTAGCTAATGGCATTCAATAATACATGGCAGTATTTAAAAAGAAATATCTGGTCTGAATGTTCTCATGATTGCTTTATTACAGATGGTTGCAGTAGGCAAACCCATGCAGGGGATTATTTGTCTTGTGACTCTCTTAGTTTGGAATAACAACATAGCAAAAGTAGCCACAACCAAAAGGGGATTTCTAAGTCAGTCAGTTCAGGTTCATCAACCCTTCAGCTCAGGTTTGTTATCTGATATTACAATACAGATTTTCAAATTTTTACCATAAAATTTGGTAGGATTCATGCACAGAATGAAGCACTATGGAAATATGAGACATATGATAGCCATAGTAATATAAGCCTTTTTCCTCCAGTCAAGATAGGTGGGTATTTTTGGCTCCTCCAAAGAGTGACTATGAGAGAGGAAGGGAGAAGAGCCCAGCAAATATTTCTAGAAAAGCTGGATCTACAAGTTATTATAGATCAGTAATAATTTGCAGCTCTCTACTAGATCTGTGGGTAGATAGTATACCATAGTAAAAGAAATTGATTTCAGTTCAACTTACCTAAAACCCATTTCATGATTAGCATTTCTGTCCATGAAAATTGTGTTGTTTTCACTCTAAATATTTGTTTGGGGTGATCCATAGCAGTTTCATTGGGAAGCAGCTTTACACCTTCAAATCTGTCAGAAGCATTCACTACTAGCAGTCCAAGAAAAATTGTAAAAGAAACAGCATGTGCCACAAACTTCATAAAGGGGCTCCGGAGTGTGCGTCCCAGCTGAAACCAAAAATAACCATAAGTTCTTTTCCCCTCCCCTGTCCTTTTCCCAATAAAAGTTTCTAGCTTTTATTTATTTAAAATTCAAAAGTTTTTTTTACTTGGCTTAGGCATTTCACTTATAAGCCATTTTATAAGACATATATCAGAGGGTTTTAATCAATATGGTTAAGAATTTTAAAGCGTTTCTAACATGGAAAAAATATAAATAGGCTAAAGAATAAGATAACTTTAATGTTCCCAAGAACAAAAGCATTTCTATTATTTTCATCCAATTACACTCCAAGTGAGTAGTTGAGAAATGAAATAAAGGCTTCTCTCATAGCTCTCTTGTGACACTTTTTGATAAAACTACATACAACTCAAACTCTCTCTGAGGGCCAACTCTCTGTATATTTTAACCAAGATATGCCAAATTGATTTGGAAAAATGGAATTTAGTATAAGAATCTTGCAGATTTTCAGTTCTGATAGTTTATATCCCTGGGATTGTTTTTACATTCCCAAACAAACATCGTTGTAGATGGAAATTGCATTCACATTTTAAAAATATGCAAGTTAATTGAGATAGCTCTTCCAACTTTATTTAGTCTTTCAAGAAAAGGAAGGCATGCAGAACATGACTTCTGAAATGCTTAATCACTTTCTTATTAGCAGAGGGCGTAGGAGGTTTCTGTATTTTCTGCTGGGTAAGAAAGTATTATTTCAGTGTTCATTTAGGTGTTTCTATTCTTCCTTGATGTTGGGCCTGCCTATATTTACACATGTATAGCTGCCAATATCGCAACCCAATTCTGTGCAGCTCACAACACAATAAAAACAGCAAAACAAAGTAAAAACTAAAATCAACACACATCTTGCCGATCTCCAGTTTCATTTCACCTCAATGCTTGTGGGGGAAGGATCAATATATATGTAGATATGTATGTTGGGAAGCCCAGGACAGGCTACCTCTGCTTTATTTAGGCCTAGGAGGAAAAAAAAAATCAAAAGGACTTAGGATGGAGCAGTGACATTTAAAGCCTGGCAGCTGCTTCTTCCATTGGGGAATTTTGGGGGGGCTGGGGGCGGGGGGGCAGAATAAAAATGTCTTCATGCTGAGCCACAAAACTTTTTGAACTCAGCTTTTGTTGGCTTCTCTCTCCTTCCCCATAATACCAATACTTAGACTTATATACATATACTAAGTAGCAATATTTAGAGTTATACACTGTTTTACAAAGCTTTACAGCTCTCTCTAAATGGTTTACATTGCCCCCAACGATCTGGGTCCTCATTTTACCAACCTCAGAAGGATGGAAGGCTGAGTCAACCTTAAGGCGGTGAGAATTGAATTGCCAAACTGCTGGCAGCCAGTGATCAGCTGAAGTAGCCTGCAATACTGCATTCTAACCACTGTGCCACTGATCGGGTTCTGTTTTTAGAAGGTTTTCCTGATGATGGAAAAATCACCAAGAAGTTTTATCATGATTAAATTTTAGACCAGGACCAGTAAGACCCAGATAGATTAAAGCCCACATAAAGCCATGAAATCACTAGTTACTGGGCTTATTTCCATCTTTCAGTTCAATCCATTTTATGGAAATAAAACTGGAGAAGAGAACACTTTTTAAGTTAACTTGAGCTACTGAAGGAAAGAAAGAGTAGAAAACTAACAATTTATTATAGTTAACGAATTTCTGAAACCTGGGGAACTTACAACATACTTTTTTTCCCCTTTCCCAGACCTTTTTTTTTGTAATAACTAGGAAATATTCATCATTGCTTTTTCAGATATTGTATGGGAAAATAAAGTTTTTATATCAAGAGCCCAATAATGTTGCAGGGTACCAGATTTTCTAAAATATCTTCGATACCCATTACATTTCTGAAAGACAATCTCTAACCATTCTAATTTTTTTAAGACTCAGTGTCAGTTTTGACTTCACTTGTAGTTAGATTTGTGAAATATGGATTTGGCTGAAATGAAATCAGTCCTTCCACCCCAAAATCCATTCCTGAAATGGATTTATTGTTAGCTTATATCCCAAGTGAAAAGCAAAACAATGAGCAGAAAATTAAGAGTTTTTCCTGCCCATAGCTTTTCTCTCTTAAATCCTTTTTCCAAGGCATTTTCTCTTCAGCCCAACTTAAATACTATACCAGAACTGTGACTACTTGAAGGAAAAAGAAAAAAAAGGGAAAAAGACCTGACAGACAACTAATTACAGAGATGAGGATTAGACACTTTTCTCACATGAGGCTCCTTTCACTGTTAAATCTGATTGTATTCCTGGTGTTATATATAACAGAGCTCTGTATTGTTCTATTTTGGCTTTATATTCTTGCCCAGTGTTTCACCTCAAGAGAAGGAGAATTGGAAAATGTCCATTGGGGAAAAAAAAACTTCTGAATGACACAATAAGGAACTACTATTGTTTACAAAAAGTTCTTTTTAAAAAAACCTTGTTAGATCTGGGCAGAGTTTTCAATAACCTGGATGACATTAAAAGTATAGAGTGTTCTTACATTTAAAGAACATTTTTATCCAAATTATTTTAATGCCTCTGTCCTCACTTTAATCATATATACACATAACAACTTTGAAGTCCCCAGTTCTTTTTAAAGCTAAATCGCGAAATACATTTGTTAAGTCTGAAATTCAATTTGTATAATGCTTGTTTAGCAAGTTCACAAAGTGTCGGAATAACATTTTGCATCTTCATACAACAAGAAAATATATGCTTGGATATGCTCAGACTATTTACAGAAAGAGGTGTTAAGAAAAGTTTAGAAAACATGAGCATTATACTCAGATTGTGTCTATTTGATAAGGGAACAATTGCCCATTTCCATTCAAAGAAAGATATAACATTTTTCAAATATTCTTCACCATCCTACAATGGGTAAAATCTCACACTTGGTCTCCACTTACCCTGCTAGATGTGTTAGTTTAGCAAAGCTTTGTAAAATAAAAATAAAACTGCTATAATAATAAAAAGAAGAAATTGGGATGTTATTCATAATGATGGTAATCTGAAGTCATAATTTTTTTATAACATTCAGGCAGTGTGGGTTTTTTAAAATATTTTTTAAAAAAGAATTGAAATGAATATTTCAATTTTTGTGCATTTAGAATCTAACTGAAACTTAATTGATATGTGTAAGTTTTGTAGGAATTTTCCAAGACCGCTTTGTTTCAAGTGGGCAACTACTCTGAGTATAAAACTAACATCCAGACGTTTCACAGCTTGTCCTGCAAGATTATGAATTAAGTGATTCCTATTTGTTTTACCTATCAGCATTCAGTGGATTAAAGCATATTGGGGGTAAAGCATCTTCCTAGACTTTTTGATCTCTTAACTGAGCTTTAAATGAGACTCAGTTTGATTAAATTATTCTCCAATCCATAGGCAGGTTCCCTCAGTATATTTGACAAATTATCCAATTAACCATTCAATAAATATCCTTGTGTTTGTGCTACCTGCCAACTCTTACCAAAAACTTCATAAGCCAAACAGTAACATATTCACATCTAACTTAGCAAGGAGTGAGATTCTTTTTTTTTTTTTTTAAGAATCAGAGGACTCCAGAACCAATACTTTGATAACTAAAAAAATCCTATACAGTTCCAATTGGTTTAGGGAGGTAGAGAGGACAGAAGGTAATCCTGAGATAATCCTGATCCTGAGAAGGAGCAGACAGACTTTTTATAAGACCAATTGACTCCATCTTCCCACCGGACATTTGTGGCTACGGTACATAAGAATGCAAAATGCTTCCCCATCAATTAAAAGTAATGACTTTGTAAAAGAAAAAAATAGCATTCTTTGCTGCAAACAGTGTAGGAATAGAATACAATGTGTTTTTAATATTTTTTCCTAATATTGATAAAAGTTGCCTAAGTGCCTACCTTAGAAATGAAACATCTATGGATTGGGCTATTAAATTAATAGAAATTCAACCTTCCCTCAGCAGTGAGATTAGAAGTACATTCAATATTACTGGGGGGAAAAATCTTGAGTGAACATAGAAGCAAATTAATTCTTTTTAATAAAATTTCCTTTCTCTGCCAATGTCAAAATTTCATATTCAATCAACATTGCATCAATATTTTATTTCCAAGCTTTCCTTGGAATGATAGCTTTCAAAGTTTCATTTCAAAATGTCATTGATAGCTATAAATAATGCAGATTCTCAGAATTTTTGAATCACATTGAGAGAAGAAGAGACTGTGAAAGAGGGATTAACTTGAAGATGTTGATGCTTCAGATGAAATTTTTTCAACATCCTCTCCAAAAATAGGAAGGTTGCTATTTCCAAGGTCATGATTTTTAAACTGTGAGTGGGGTTGGAGATGCATATCATCTGTGTATTTGACAAGCATTGTTGTCAGACAGGGACATTGATGACAGAAATAGCATTGTAGAAAGGCAACATAGCTGGAGTAGACCAAGTTGGGAAAATATACTCTAGAAGTTTATAAACCCACCAACGCTGATCTATTCCTATGTAACTGCTCTCTTAAATATAATGCATGAAGCAACCTTAAGAAGTAGTAAAGGGTTTCCCTCTCCAGTCATGTCCATCATCTATGTTTCTTAAACAAGGGAGCCAGTGTTGACTGAAAACACACCCATGGCCATGTGGCCAACATAACTATATGCCAAGGTGCATAGAATGTTGTTACCTTCCCACCAAAATGGTACCTATTCATTCAGTGGTATTTGCAGGCTAAATGGGCAGGCACTGGGGCAAGTAACGGAGCTCACTCTGTCATGCAGCCCTTGGGTCTCAAACCTGGGCTGTCAGCTTGTTACCTTATCTTTAACCATTGAGTCATTATGTCCCTTAAAAAGTAATAGAATGGAATAGAGTTGGAAGGGACCTTGGAAGTCTTCTAGTCCAGGCCTCAAGCAGGAGAACCTATACCATTCAGATAAGTGACTGTGTAGTCTCTTCTTAAAAACCTCCAGTGATGAGGACCCACAATTTCTGAAGGCAAGCTGTTCCACTGGTCAATTGTCCTCACTGTTAGGAAGCTTTTTCTTAATTCCAGGTTGCTTTTCTCTTTGATTAGTTTCTCAGCATTGTTTCTTGTCCTGCCCTCTAGTGTTTTGGATAATAATCTGACCCCCTCTTCTTTGTGGCAGCCCTTCAAATACTGAAAAACTGCTATCATTTCAGTATTCTAACATGTTTCTTCTTTTCTTTAGACTAACCAAACCCAAAACCTTTATTTAATAGTAAAGAAGTAATCCAGATCTCATCTGATAGTGTGGAAATAATGGTAGTGAACTGAATGTGGCAGAAAGTTTTCTAGTGAAAAATGCTTCAGCATCAAGAAAAGCACAGGTAGCTGTGCTGTGCTTGGTTTATGTGTAGGGGCATTTGGCAAAATTATTACCTTAAAAGTAGGATTATTAGATTCCAAAGCCAGAGTTTTTGGAAATATCTCTACTGCTTGAATTAAAGCCTGGTTAAAATTAAAATTTTGTATCATATTGCATATAGTTTGCTTACTGATAGACTCAGTATTCTACCCTTCCAGTTAGATTTTAGAAGTTAGGCTTTGGGAAGAAAAAATCTTAATGAAAGCTACAAATAAGAAGATGTGTTTTTCTGGTGGTAGAATTTCCCCTATCCAAAAGAAAGAAAATGAGAGAAACCAACTTCTTTAGTTACTTTCAGAAATACCAGCTGCGTAGAAGCAACGTTCAAAAGAGTTAAATGTCATTCAGTGTCAATTCAAAAGCCTGATGATGTCTGTGAGGATGGCTTTTTAATATGTTCAAAGGTTATTACAGTTTCCCTGAACTAGCCCCAGCTTTGAATGAATGCTACAAATTTGATGGAGCTTTGGTCAAGTCACTCCTTTGAAATAGATTTGAGCTTCAAAGTAAGGAAAGCAAATAATTCTGCAGCCTTTCTAAACATTTTGCAAATTCTTGGGTCAAATCTGATATTTAAGATCGGCATGACTTAATATTCTAGGATTAATCTCTAGACATCCAGGAAATGATGCCAGACTAATACGCACAGAACTAAACATTTACTATTTTTAACAAGGCTATGTGAATGTCATTTTCCTGCCAGTTTCTTTCTTTGTAGTGTGCCTATGCTAACTAACTAATACTATCAGCAAGCTGCTGATGGATATATGTTCATCCTAAGCAGAAACTCGCTACTGATGAATTACCTCAACTGGAAGTTGATTCCAAGCTTTTACTACTCTTTCTGTAAAGAAATACTTTTATTTTGAATTTCCTCTTACCACTTTTTGTTACCTATTTTGTTACCTTTGTTACAGTTTACTTTTTTAATTTTTAAATCATTGTAAACATTAATGTAAACCAATTAAGATAATTGTGAATTCATTTCAGACAATCTAGGCCAGGGCTGTCAAACTCCCGGCCTGCGGGTCAGATGTGTCAAGCTTTGGCCATGCCCACGCCTGGTTTAGCAAAGGGGAATAAAGTCCCAATATGTCAGATGGTGCTGCTATGATGACATGAGTATGCCACCCCTGATCTAGGCTCTTTAGCAGACAATATGAAGGTTGCTATACCACCCAGATCACATTCCTACTACCTCGGTCTTAAAACAGATGCACCAGGAATATTGTTTTAAAAATTATAGTCAAGCCATTGAAGGTAGCCTGTTGAAATTGGGTAATGCTAAGTCCCTCTAAAGCAGGGTGTCAAATTCAAGACCCAAGGGCTGGATCTGGCATGAGTTCGTTTTCTCTGGCAGAGGGCTACAGGAGTCCATTGCAATTGAAAATAGAGTGAGTGACATCAAGCTAGCCACACCCATGCTGGCCAAGCCCACCTGCCCCCCCCCCGCAAGGTCAAACACAACCCTGATACAGCCCTCAGTGAAATTCTTCTTTGTCACCCCTGCTCTAAAGAGTTCACCATCCTGGTTAATTCCATCCAATAATATCCTCAAATGGAGAAATTATAGATATTTTGTTCCTTCTCCAAAATAGCCTATGGAAGAATATTTTAAAATTGAATCTTGAAGCATCTCAAATTGAATGTTGGTTCTCAGATCTTAGTATGCAAGCCGAAATTGTACCTTGTTCCCTTTGACTCTAAAATCTCCAGCAACATTAGAATCAGGACCAATATTTTTCTAGGCCAAACAATTATTGCCCTATTATTTTGTATTCTCTCCTGGAAGCAAAGGAGGTACTTGCCTGTGGCAATGTAGTGCTCATAGGGAGATTTTTATAGCCTAGAAATGTGATAAAAAAGAGGAAAAGAGTGTGTGTACCAGTTTGGTATAGTGATTATGGCACCAGGCTAGAAAATATGAGTTCTAGTTCTGTTACAGGCCCAGGCTAGAAAATGTGAGTTCTAGTTCTGCCACAGGTCACTGCTGGGCCAGTAACTCTCTATAAGTCCTGAAATCAGGTAATGGCAAACTACTTCTGAAGTCTTGAAAATAGAAGAGAAATTGCTAGTCCACTCACGTGGAATCAACAACTGAAACACACACACATATATACACCAAAATAATCTTAATAACATTAAGTTGTCACTCATAGTACATTTAAAATAGGGCCGAGGATTGCATTAGAATGAATCAGAAATATGGGGCAATTAGGATATTTTTTTAACCTACACAAGATGGAACACAATTCAAGGGCCTCTACAAAGCTTTGTCTCAGATTTGCAATGTGCAATCTGACCATGCAAGATCAGAAAAAAATCACTATTTATGTAAAAAGGAGATTTTAAAAAAATGACTGATGACACATTTTTACTTTCTAAAATACTTTGGTAGGCTAATGTCAGAAATAGAAAATTGGAGTCAGTGGAATACTAGTTGTTTCAGTTAGCTCTTCCCTCTTCACAAAAATTGTTCAAGCTATCTGGCACAGTGAGCTCTGACTGTAAGATTTTTTCTTTACAAAATTCTATTCCCTCTGACAACAACCAGAAATTAAATGAGAAATTCTCAATGTTCAAATCCTGTTCAAAACTCTGAACTGAATTCAACTGAATTAAAGATTTCCCAGTTAATACCTCTCAACCCTGTAAAGACATTTGATGCCCCAAAAATAATAAAACGGGCCATTGCAACCACTCTTTTGCTTTTTCTATTTTCGTTTTTCTACCTATCTTTTTTAAAAACTATTTTGTGGTTGCTTAATTGGTGCCTAATCCTGACTCACCCACTGAAAAGCTTGGTGCACTTTCTAGTTAGATAATGTTCATTTGTGATTAGACTGAAGATCTTGTCATTTGCATCAAGCCAGGGATATAGATAAATAATGATAAACAAACATGCACCTTAACCAGTCTGTACCTTACTGCAGGGAGCTATCCAGTATGCGATGGCGAGGAATGGAAGGCCTATGGAAACTCCGAAGACAGCCAAGAATTTCACAGCAATTGACTGCTGGCGTAAGCCTGAGAGGTTCTCATACCACATGGTGAGCAATTGTTGCTGACAGTTGGGATGGGCAACAAACTGCAAGAGGAAAATAAAGGTAAGGATTGCTTGAAAAGGAGAATTGTAAAAGTAAGCAGTGCCCGCCCCCTCACAGCCTCTGGAGCAGAGATAAGACAAATGGTTGATAATCAAAATGACAGAGTGAAGAAACAGACTTCATGAAAAACATTAAGTGTCTCCAAAATGAGTGCAAAGAAAACTGATACATAAGCCTTAGCAATCTTTGGGGAGCAGGAAGATAGAAAGGAAGGAAGGAAGGAAGGAAGGAAGGAAGGAAGGAAGGAAGGAAGGAAGGAAGGAAGGAAGGAAGGAAGGACTACCCAAAAGTATTTTTTCAAGGAATTTCTTGTCTTTTCTTTGAAGATATTTTGCTTCTCATCCAAGAAGCTTCTTCGGCTCTGACTGGATGGTGGGGATGAGAAACGAAATGTCTTCGGAGAAAAAGCAAGAAAGTCCAGTTGCCTCCTGAAAAACACCTTTGGGACAACCATAACCTTGATAACTGAGAATCTCCATACACAGGCAGGAAGGAATAATTTTAATCTTTCAATTCAGTCGATGGAGACTTACTTCTTCAACTTCTTCTTCCGCTCTACATATCAATAACTTGTACATTTTAAATTGCCATCTCTTACCATGTTCCCATCTGAGATATTAAATTGAGTAGCATTTTCTGTAGATTCTGTTCCCAGATGCAGCTTTGTTGCCTACTCCTGACTGAAACTTTCCTAATTATCTTCACTTAAAAGGTCCAGTGTGAAATTCTGAAACCAAATTGCTATTGTTTTCTTGGATACAATCACAAATCTAAATACAGATAAATACAGCCTGATTTTGCCACCTGCCTATATTCATATTAATTATATGAGCAACAACAGCAAAGTCAAAAGAGTACAAAGAGAAAAATGGCAATGTAAATATAAAATTAGCAATATCAGTGGTAACAGCAGAAATAAGCACGTATAATGTATCTTCAAAACTAGTGCAACACAGCAAAAGCTCTGAAACATTTTTTTAAAAAAATGCTTGAAATAATTAAAAATGGCATAGTGCCAACATGCCTTAGTAGCATGGATGTCACTCATGAAGACCCTTTGGCAGCTTTAGATAGTCCAGAATGTGGTTGTTTGAGCCATTATGGGCATGCCACTGTGTGTCCATGTACCACCTCTGCTTCACAGTCTGTACCATAAGGCTTCTAAGTATAATTCAAGTTGCTGCTTGTCACCTAAAAGGACTTTTATGGCATAGGGGTCTGTTATCTGTAGGACCATCTTGTTCCTATGATCTTTGGCCATCCTGTAATAGATAGAGTCAGCATGGTTCAGGTCACATCTAACAAGCAATGGCATCTGATATTACTTGCTACTAGAACAGCATCCTCCCAGAAATCTGAACAGCCCTGACTCTTTTTTTATTTTAGATGAACCCTAAAAAACTGGCTTTCTCCCTAGTAGTTGGGTTAAGAGAGGGTATGGGTTCAATGTGCATATGATTTTGAATTTGATTGAATTTTATGTTTTGAATCTGTATACCACCTGGAATTTTTCCAAGTGGATGGCCTACAAATGTGTTAAATTAATACTTAAAAACAAATAAATGCTGACAAAGAATAGATGGGAGCTATTTGTTGATTGAATTATCCTCAGGAGATAGAGATAGCAGTGTTTTGGATTTCCTGGTTAATTGTCAAGTGTAAATAGATCACAGGATGTACAGAGAAATCTGATGGCCCACAAAAAAAAATCATCAGACTGTGAAGGTAAAGCACATAGAAGAGATATTTAGTATTTTAAAAGAAAAATACATATAGTTAGACCTCAACTTACAACCATTCACTCAGTGATCATTCAAAGTTACAACAGCACTGAAAAAAGTGATTTATAGCCGGTCTTTGTACTTACAACCATTGCAACATTTTTACAGTCATGTGACCAGGATTTGAGCATTTGGTGACTGCCATGGACATATGATGTTTGCAGGTTCCTGGGGTTACGTGATTGCCATTTGTGACATCCCCAGCTGACTTCTGACAAAGTCAATGATTTCTGGTCTGAATGGTTATATATTGTGTGTAATATCTGTCTGCCAAAAATAATTTTGGAGAATGGGATTGAGAAGGAATCCCTGTGGATTTTACTCTCCTAGTCATTACTGACTATAGGGGGTGGTGTCATCTCCATTTTGAGGACATGAACCAGCACTGTCCAAAAATATTTCCATTGTCATGAGGCCAGCATGACATTGTAGAGTGCTGTTTCTTCCCCACCGTAGTGGTACCTATTTAATCTACTTGCATTTTTGTGTTTTCGAACTGCTAGGTGGGCAGGAACTAAGCAAAGACAAGTTCTCACTTTGTTGCATAATGCTCAGTAATATTTGCCTGTCAATAGTAATTTTGGAGAAAGGGATTCAGAAATGCTATTTAATTTATGTCCTGTATTTGAGCTTCCAGTGACACAAGACATCTGGTTGGCCAATTTGAGAATGGAAGAGATGAGCTTTTGGTTTGATCTGCTTGTGTTCTCACATTCTTAATTGCTTGATATCAACCTATGGCTTCCTAATGATAAAATTACAGCAGCTTCACAAAAGAATTTTATTCCCTAAGATAAAAGCATCTCTCTTTGCATGATTTCCCATGAAATGACTGCTTCCCAATAGAGCATATCATGTTCTCCTGATTGTTAATCATCTTTCAACATGATTAAAGATAAAGATAATGAAAAGCAGAGATAAAGGAAGTGTTATTATCATAGTTTATTATATGTGTGGGAAAGGAAAAGAGATTAAGGCTCTTCAAGAGAAAATAGAAAGAATACTGAAAGAAAAATGTTGAGAGACAAAAGCCCCAGAGATGGCATGAATATCACCATATAAATGATATAAAGGATTCTGAATATTTGGGGAAAAAGCAGTTTGATGCTGTGAATTGATTGCAGTGGTGTTTATAGTAAATCCATTGTTAATAAATAAAACAAAAAATATTTATGTACTTTTTTCATTGCCATCAAGGGAGTTTTGGATATTGATCTCAAACTCACAATGATAAGTTATCGTAGAATCAGGCACAATTATAATTGCACAGCGAAAAGGCAGATGATGGCTTTCCCCACAGCTGACTTTGCCTATAACACTAGGCTTAAATCATGAAGAGATGCTTCTGGCTGAGAACCTCAGGCAAGGAAGATCATCAAACTATGGCACTACAGGAATCCCAAAGAGCCTCACCAAGAAGAAACAATGGAGAGGTAATCAAAGACCACCAATCTTGATCTTAGTCATTGTGGCTCAGACCTTAAATTGGAGAATGTCCACCCATTCTGCAAGAAGGCCACCATTACCCAGATAGAGAGCCAAACAGTCTGGGATAGGCGTGGGAGAAGAAATGTATTTGCTACACAGATCAGATTAAATTCAGATCAAATTTTATTACAGTCCTAAGGCCAGAAATAAAATATTGACTAAAAGATGTATTACAGAGAGACAGACAGACAGACAGAATGACTGACAGACAGACGTCTATGAAGATTCTCAGTTATCCAGGTTATGATTCTTCTTCAGCTTCTTGGATGAGAAGTGAAACATCTTCAAAAGAAAAACCAGAAATTCCAGGTGCCTCTTAAAAAAGCACTTTGGGGACAGACAGACAGACAGACAGACAGACACACACACACACACATATGTTGGTAACGCCACCTCCACACTCATATGTGAGTAACACTTGGCATAACCAGCTCTATTTAAAGAACAACATTGTGCTGGAAAGTTGGACTGATTGGTGACAATAGTATTTGGCTGAGGTTGACAATTTCCAATATTTATGGCCCCAAGAAATGCAGTTTTGGACAAGGTCAACCTTCCAATATTGCAAGCCTTGGTCTTTGACCTAAAATGTAAGCACTTCATATTAAGTCTTTGCTGTGAAGTTTTCCCCCAAACCTGAGCCCTTGCTAAATTGTTATATCAAACACTGTCCTGTTCTATAAATTACCAGTAAAGAATTTTATTTTATCTGAGCTCAGACTTTATTTACAACAGTATTTTTACAGGACAGATTTATGACACTGACTTTAGAGTACAAGGCAATACAGTACTTCAAGAAATATCAAGTCGCTGACAGAATTTACTTTCAATCCTTAGTATTTGATTGTTTTGATAATGCTCTCCCTCAATTTACTACTTAAGGTGGACCATAAAGATTAGCATGTTCCTTCCCATGAAGTTTAGTATCAAATATGCTAAGAAGGTATGTGCAGTTATACATATGGCATAGTGGAAGAGACAGTGCCATGAGGAAGTTATATCTAGGGATGCTTCATCCTTCTTGTGCCATGGACATATATTATCCTGTGTTTTGAGGATATCCAAGATAGGTGGTTCTGTGTTGCATCTGATTTTGATGATACTTGTGAAGATGTGCCAGCTTTCTTTGCTATAAAAGGATTGTGACTTGAATAACTCTGATCTATAATGCTGTGCTACTGATCATAGCCCTGTGCCAGCACTATTATTCATATTAAATATTTGTATAAAAGCTTAGTTTTAATTGAATATCAAAGTGACTGTGTACTCTCTTGTACACATTAACTCTGAAGAAAGTTTACATTAGAAGCCTGCTTGACACTTCTGTATTTGCAATGTGATAATGGCACAGAATATGTTTTTAAAATATATAATTTGTGCTTAAAAATAATGGAAAGAAAAAATGAGCTAGATCTAATATGAGCTCAGGCCAAGCATTCATCCATGTCATGAAGATGAAGATCAACTTTTGGACATGGATTTTTTAAAAGTTTCAAATAATATTCTAAACTGCAACTTCAATGGAACCAGTTCTTCAAGGACTACTCTTTTTTTACTCTATCTCTTTTTGTAGTGGTGATTTCTTTCCACTTAACAGGAGGCTGTACTAGAAGGATTGTAAAATCTTATTTTATGCCATTTTTCTATTGTTATTTATTATTATTAAATTTATTTCCCACCCGTGTCATGGTTCAAGGCAACTCTACATTCTACAAGGAGAATCAGTGCTGAGATAAAGAGATAGAGCTTCAGATTGAATATGGGTGATTGGGTGGTTTTTTTTTTTTTTTTACAACATTGCTATTTGTTCTGCTGTAAAAAGAGCAAATGCAAAGGAACATAACCTTGTGGTACAGAACTCTGATTGCACACCAAATCTTTTGTGCTTGAACAAAATAGGTGATGGGACCTCTTTTTCCACTGGCATCTTCTATTCCATTATCATTACTATTTATGTATGTATATAACAAAGACAATATTCTTGAGTTATATATGCATAATACATTGCCTTTTTTAAAAAGCCCATATTATTACCTGGTCAGTGTTATGGTGCTTCTGCATCATAAATGTGTAGAATGGTGAACTGCATTATTTTAGTATGTGTATCATTTCTTTCACTTTTGAGCTCTCTGCTCCTCTCTTTTCTTTCATGAAAATGAGAATGAGCAACTCTTTTCTAATAAATGAGGCAATCTTCAGGGGATTGGGAAGTCAAGGGAAAAGGGTGAAAGCTTTCTGGTAGTTCTTACAATTATTATGACTCCATGGCCAATGTAGTGAAATTTCTAATTTAATGGGGCAGACAGCAATCTGTTTGGAATCACTTGCCAAGTTTTAAGAATGGAATCGTGAGAATGGAAGAGGGGGGGAGGGAGGTTTTTTGTTTTTGTTTTTCCCAACTAACTGTGCTCTGAAATACATAGGAAAATTATTATTATTATTTATCTCAAATTCAATTTACACCTTTGCTATTAATTAAACTGAAATATGTGACACAAGGGAAGTCTTTGTCTTTTATGATGAATTAAGAACGATGTTGCCAGTTGGAGAAAGCTGGAGTCAGACTCTTGAGAGTGCCAATTAGTTAGCATAGAAAAAGATGCACTTGACATCTATAGTGAAACTGTGAATGATGAATGGATGCTGCCATTGAGGATCTACTGACTTCAGACTAAAATAGAGAAAGAAAAATCCATTCCATTTCTAACTCAGTTGCAACTTACATGTAGTACATTTCTCAAAAAAAAAAATAAAAAAAAAAATCAAGGACACCATCTAAATATAGTTGAGCATGTTTATGTCTTATTAGTTGCTTTTAGACTTGGAGAAGCAGGTTTGAGTCAATCAAGGTGACTGCAGTGATATATACCATTCTATCAATTAGCTATTTTCCTCCTGGACCCAAATCCATCGAAACCTCCAACTCAAGATAAAGTATGAATGGGAAGACAGTGACATTTACTTTCCCACTTTTATTCGCTTGCTGGTGAGCTCCCTTTGGGCCATGGAGGTAAAGCAGGTGAGCAATTAGCAGGGCCAAGAAGAACACTGGTGACATCAAGTTGGGATGTGCACAATGATCACCAGCAATCATGCTCATCCTGGATTTGATTGAGTGAGAGTTGGCAAACTGTGCTCCAGGAGACAATGATGCCCTGCAGCTTCAAGTCATTTTGTTCTATGGCTGTCTTGAGGCATGACATACTTTTTGTGAGGGGAGTTGAATTTGTCAGATTGTCCAGAAATGCTTGCTTTCTTCAGCATCTTTCTAGTTGTTTACATTTATGTTCAATATAGTACTCCACCTGCAATTTTATCCCCAACCACAAGCCTGTGAGGTAAATTAAGCTGAGACATAGTGATTGGCCCAAAGTTACCAGTGATCTATCTCTAAGGATATCCTTAAACTTAGATTTTCAGAGTCAAACATTTTTGTTACTATCTCATTCTGGTTATCAAAATGTCCTCCTCTTCTCCAAAATGGTTTTTATCTTTATGCTTTATGGCAATGGAAAATTAACATAGCCAAACAATATGCTCAGTTTCTGAAAGGACTTTTTTAAACTGCTCGATGTTCCTATCATAACTAATGCATCTGACCAGCAGTTTGGCAGTTCAAATCTCACCAGACACAAGGTTGACACAGCCTTCCATCCTTCCAAGGTCAGTAAAATGAGGAGCCAGATTGTTGGAGGCAATATGCTGGCTCTGTGAACTGCTTAGAAAGGGCTTTAAAACACTGTGAAGTGGTATATGAGTCTAAGTGCTATTGCTATTGCTACCTAACATTCAGATCATTGACAGAAACTTCAAGCTATTTTAGTTGGGTAAATGATGATGACTATCACCCTAAGCTATTTGAGAAAACATTCATCATGGAATATCAATTATACAACAAGATGTAGGTTGCTGCTTTTAAAGGACCTAACTATTAGAGAATCATCCAGGGTTGCCTGAATCCAGAACACAATAGGTGCCTCTACCTCCCAAATTAAGCAGGTGACTTTGAGCTTTGACACACAGCATTAATTATGTACTGGATCTGGTGCTATCCTTCAAGTTCCCATAAACATTTTAAACTTAAAATATATCTCTTATATATAATTTTAGCTTCATGACAAACTCAGTTGACTTTCACTGATTTCACTGTCACTATACTTTTATTTTACCTGAAATAGACATCTGTATGAATGAGTTCAAGTAGATGGGAAGATACACCTCTATATCTGTTATAATTTAATATATAGGTGCATTAAACACATCAGTTTCCCTTCCCAACTCCTGCCTTAATTCATTCTAGAGTATCATGCTGAGTGATAAGGCACTGGCATTTTCTTTGCCCAGTGTGCAGCTTTTGAGTGCAAGTGGTTACAGGGGAACCCTTGAAAATGAAACCTAGCTGCTCCAAATTGTACTGAGTCACAAAGAGGAGAAAATTTAAGAGCATCTTATAATTCTCTTATTAATTGAATAATTACTAGCTAACATTCCCCATGTGCTTAAAGGCCTTTCTTGGTAGGGTTTCCTGTTAAAACCAGCCCTTGTTAAAAACACCCCCCACCCCCCCACACAGCTAGAGTCTTTTTCGGACTAAATCAAAGTGGAAAGTCTTTGATCTGGTGAATCTTATGTGACCAAAAATGATTCGATAATGGTTGCATCAATTCCCCCATTCCCCATGCTGTTTGGGACTGTTCTCCAATCTTTTGGAATAGATTTGCAGGGAGCCAAGGGAGGTTACAGAAAAAAGAGGAAACTCCACTCATTGAAGCTTATGCTGAATTGAAGGGGACACTTTTATTCAATAGGCACCTTTTTTTTTGGTCAGGCTCCTTAAGGGTTATATTCTGACCATAGAAATCATATGACACTAGATTAGGATGCAAAAACCAAAGTGTGAAAAGTATGCAACTATCCAATCACCCTTTCCCAGTCAAAAAGGTCATTGAACAATAACTATCTGATTCACCAGGTAGGTTTAGAGCCTTAGGTCAAGAAAAGCTGGCACAAAGTTTGAAGGCAATTGTCTTAGTAAATAATTTGAAGTGGGCCTGCCAAATAAATCACACATTCTTGGAGGAAAGGTCATCTCTCAGGCAGTAGTTTTATATGCACAGGTCCTCAGAGAGAGTAATAAAACAAACTCATTATGCATATGAGAAGCATAATAGCAAAAGGAAATTTAGTATGAGCCATTCAAATTAGAATTCCAAATGTCAGCAGTTATTATAGACACAAATTATTCATTCTGATTGGGAAAGAGAGCTGTACTGAAATCTGGGAAAGAAATGGTTAGCTGCTTACTCAGTCTCTATTATTCTTTTCCCTTAATAGTTTCTGGCAGGAAATGAAATTTAATGTCCACTGAATGAGGGCTATATGTTCATTCACTAATCTTCCTCTGTGTAAATATCATATCCTTTTTCTCTTACCAGAATCATTAATACAAGGCAAAAACATTAATACATGAAGCAAATATGGTCAATAATCCACAGATAAACAATGACAAGAATAAAATACCATGAAATATAAGTATAATGCAAAAGGAGGAGGACAAGGAGAAAGAGGAGGAGGAGGAGGAGGAGGAGGAGGAGGAGGAGGAGGAGAAGAAGAAGAAGAAGAAGAAGAAGAAGAAGAAGAAGAAGAAGAAGAAGAAGAAGAAGAAGAAGAAGAAGAAGAAGAAGAAGAAGAAGAAGAAGATGATAAATGGGGAAAAAGAAGTTAAATCTAGAGAATAACAAAGGACTGGTACCAAGATATCAACAGTATCAAGATGAAAACAGTATTTTTATTCTGGTTGAGATAGCAACCAACATGCTTATGATTCTGCAAGAGAAAGCATATAGCTTTACCTTACAGTGATATTGACTTCTACTAATGAGAAACTTTAAAAGATAGACCATATGGTGTTTTGGTAGAGACAATAAAGAACATATGGGCAAGGGGTTCAGGCTTAATGAATCCTAAGGACAGACTCTTTGCAAATGTGATTTTCTGGTATCTACCCTCCAATATCACTGTAGGAAAGATGTCAAAATGGACCAAGCAAAAAAACTTTGCACAGCATAGCAGAGCTGAGACAGAGATTAGCAGGAACAAATGGCTTATTAAAAGCACCCCTGAGATTCACCAACAACCTCCAGATCTATCTGCTATACTACATCATAATACGCTGGTGAAATTCTGCTCTGGTTTCTCTAAGCCTAAAGACAACATGAACTGGGAGGAGTGGTTTCAAAAATGTCAGTCAGCCAAATTTTTTGTCTTCCATCACAAAGAGTTGTCAGAAAGAATTAAGAAGGCTATTGAAGATAAGTCTTAACCAGTGAGAGAAGCAACAAATGTTGTCTCATTCCTTGGGGACAACCATGTCTTATTCCCTACACAGAGGCCCAACACAGAGGCCTCGAAGGGAGTACACAAAAACCTGGCATGGGTCACCTCTAAGAGTTTAACATGTTCTAGAAAGCATACCTGTGAATTGTAAAGTACCAATAAAACAGACTTTAAGGAGCTTTATAGAGCAGATTTATTTTAAACTAATAATGACAGGGAAGAACTAAAAATGATATTTGCTCTCTGATCCTTAGCTCATCATGCCCTAGAGATAGATGATAAAGAAGTTAGAAACATACTTGGTGTTCAAATCCCAGATGTATTAATCATTTCCTCAGACTTATATGTTGCTTCAGTCATAAAAGTGACTCCAGATAAAAATCCAATTTTCAGTCATCCCCACTCTAAAGCTTTCTGAAAAAGCCAGGGTTTCATGGACTTTCTTATTGCTTGATGCTGACTAGGTCTGTGTGAAAGGGAGGCATGAATAGCTTTATGGCCTCAGGTGATAACCATCATTTCCAGATGGATGTTTTTGGATGGAGAAGATTCAGCAGTGGACATCACCAGCTAGCCATGGGAACATGAGACAGGCAACTTACTCTCTCTCTCTCTCTCTCTCAATACTGAAAATCAACATGGATGGTGCAGTCTATTGTGTATATCATTTCCACCCAACATGGAAGATACATGATGCAGGTCCAATCCAGACTTGCATAATGTTAAAGGGTTGGCTTCAGACAGTGAATGATTACTCTATATTGGATTGAGATTAAATTTATCAAAATAGGGAGATTAAAATAGGTTAATATTACATTTTTAGCATTTTTTTAATTCATATTTTTGATAAACTGAAAAGTCCATAAGAACAATTATCAAAGGAAACCATGAAAAGAATGGGACATTACAGGATATGAATCAATATAGACTTGGCTAGAATATTAAACAGGTCTGTTTCCATTGAAATTCAGAATGACAGGTTTCTAACAGCTAGAAAAATGGTTAGGTAGCTTCTAGCTACAATCTGTGAGCATAGTTGCATTTTTGAAAGAAATGAAGTTTTCATCTGACCAGAAAATGCTAACAAGTGATTTGTTATTTTAATACCATGAATCTTCCTTTCACTGAATGGGTTCCTATATTTTATTATAAAATGGTAAAATTATACAGTAGTTGTATAACTTACAAAACCCAAATGAACAATTAAAAAAAAAAAAGGAGAGGGGAGAACCTTGAAGTCAAAACAACAATTCTGTGAGTATGAATTGCACAATAGTAAAGTTTAAACAATTAGATCAAACAACTATTTTTTTTAAAAAAAAAACAGTAATAAACAGCAAGCTAGATCCAATTTATCAGCACAGTTGGGCCTGGAATTATAATTATAAGTTGGGGTGGTAATTGAACATATCACCACTTGACCTAACTCTATTTTATGACAATTTTATTATTGTTATAAGGTAAGTCACTACAGCCATTATGAAACCATGTGGTCATTAAGCAAATCCAGCATATCCAGTGGGTATTTTTTGTTGTTTTCTGCTGGAAAAAAAATGACAAAAAATGCAGCAAGTCACAGTAATGAGCCCATGGGATGCTATAACTAGTTGTAAATGAATGTCAGTTGCCAAGCACCCCAAGTATGGTCATGTGATCACAGGGGGCTGGCATGATATTTTACGAGGGTCAGAAATGCCTTATATATCAAGCTCCCTTTTCGAGGCTGCTGTAATTCTGAACAATCATTAAGTAATCAGTCAATAATGAAGGCTACTTGCAAAACTCAGCCAGAAACTCTTATTGGCAACAGTAGTGGGATTCAATTTTTTTTACTACCGGTTCTGTGGGCATGGCTTGGTGGGCATGGCTAGGGAAGGAGACTGTAAAATCTCCAGTCAGAGCTGGTATTTGCTGGTTCTCCAAACTATTCAAAATTTCCGCTACCGGTTCTCCAGAACTGGTCGGAACTTGCTGAATACCACCTCTGATTGGCAAGTTTGTCAGTTACACTAAGATCCTAATAAACTACGACATACATGAAATGCCACTCATTTTAATAAGATTGCAGATTTAATAGCTTGGAAAAAAATCTTGTCATAAAGTAATCTAGAGAAACATGGGTGGGAGAGGGCAGAGAGAGGGGGGAGGGAGGGAGAGAGGGAGGGAGAAGGGGAAGGAAAGAGAGAGAGGAAAGAGAGAGAGAGAGAAATTGCTGGGTATTGAGTTAGAGATCCATATAAAAATAATAGCAATATAAAGATCCAAATAATTTTATTATTCTGTTTACACAATTAGCATGTTTGAATTAAACATTCTTTTTATTATGAACCATGAAGTCATTGTTGGCTCTTCACACCTAGACCACATGAATTAGGGATGTCAAACTCAAGGCCTGGGGGTCAGATACAGCACATGGGGTGCTTAGATCTGGCCCACGGCTGTCCTGGAAACAGCAAAGGACCAGCCCAAAGTGCCTCTGCCAGTGAAAATGGAGCCTGTGCATGGCCCTCCCAAGTTCCATTTTTTCTGGCAGAGGGTTGCAGGAGGCCGTCCCAGCCAAAAATGGAGCTTGGGAGCCTGTTTTCACTGCCAGGGGGCTGGGGCCACCACAGGGCCCCCCAACACAAGTGATGTCATGCTGGCCATGCCCACCTCACCATGACCTCTCAAGGTCAAACAAAACTCTGATGTGGCCCTCAATGAAATTGAGTTTGACACCCGTGAGATAATTAGATCTTCTCCATGATAATCAGCTCCTAACTTTCAGGTCTTAATCGCATAGGGAATTATATTGACTGTTACCATTGTATGATTTGATTGTTGATTGTTGATTGATTGATGACTATCATTAAGTGTTGTACCTTATGATTCTTGACTCTTTATGAATGTCCCTTTTCTTTATGTATACTGAGAGTATTTACACCAAGACAAATTCCTTGTGTGTCCAATCACATTTGGCCAATAAAGCTATTCTATTCTATTCTATTCTATTCTATTCTATTCTATTCTATTCTATTCTATGAAGTTATTACCAGTCACACAGACCCATTCCAATGCAATGATGGTAGATGAGAAGACTCCATGTGGATAGTTTAGCTATTCAACTGGCTTTTCCCACTTCCAAGCAGATGAAGTAACATCACTGATGAAAAAAGAAAGACCTTGGTCACATCTGGATTAAATCCTTAGATCACGTGAAACCTAGCCAGAGATAAATGGTAATACAATTTAAAGCCATGGCATATGGCTCTCAGAAGATGAATGTTATCCTTATGAACACATCAAGTAAAACATCTATTTCTAAGTTTCATTGAGTATTAACAGCTCCTGAAACACAAAACAAATACAGATGGCAAATTTTCTGAAATATTGCTTTCACTAGCAACCTGTCTTTAATGACAATCCTGATAAACTCCCATTGAGGCCAATAAAGTGCAATAAGATGAATAAAGTCCGATTCACATTTTTCTCTATATTTAGAGATATCCATAAAGTGCTCCATATTCAAGAAACCGCTTCACCACTTTATACAGGGGGTGAAAAAAGCAGGTTGGTTAAATCAATAAAAGCGGCTCCTACTGTTGCAAGCAGCTCATCTGCAGCTATTGTTCCTTAGTCCATTAAAACCTTCTAAGCATTTGTTTTGTTGCTATAATGGTTATTTCAGCATAGACGGAGGCTTTTTGTTATATAATTCCAAAATTGCATGATTAAGACACATGAATGGATTATGGAAAACTAGCTTGTTGGCATATATCAGCGGGAGGTCTGACAGATACGAGGGACCAATATATGTATAAAAGGAGTAAAGCACTGATGTGCTGCCATGACCACCATCTTGTGGTGGTCTTTTAAAAACATCCTCCTCACCCTCTCCGGACACTGGTTCTGTCATTCCTGGTTTCCCCTGACTTCTTTATCATCAGATCTTCAGCTTACAAACTCTGGAATGAATGCTGTAGGATACATTTGACACTAAGCTTTTGGACTTCAACCAATCTGCTCTTCTGGGCTGCACTTAAGCCACAAAAATAAGTTACAGGGAAGAGATTCTTCTTTGCTGACCTTCCTCTCCCTAATTTACAGTCCCTCTCTTCTACAAGATAGAACACAGAACATAGAATAACAGAGTTTGAAGAGATCTTGGACATCTTCTAGTCCAATCCCCCGGTCTGAGCAGGAGACCCTACACCATTTCAGAAAAAAAAAATGGTTGTCCAGTGTCTTTTTGAAAGCCTCCACTGATGGAGTCTCCACAACTTCTGAAGACAAGTCATTCCATTCTGATATTATCACCTGATTTACAGCAAAATAAAACTTTTGGAAATGTGCTCAATGTTGCCACTCAACCTAGTGTAAGACATGTGAAAACTCAGCAATTGCTGCTTGTAGACCACAAACTTTGAAATAGTGCAATGTGTGAAACCAAACAATGTTTCATGGGATGGCAAGTAATTTAATCATGTTTAGGGTTTTTTTTAAAAAAATGACAACATGGGGCAATGGGCAGAATTGCAGCCTATGTTTTGCTGTTGATCTTACTGTTTTTATTTCTGTTGTTGCCCAACGAATCCTTGAGATGTATGATCCCATTCTGGCCATAGATTTTTCCCTTCCATTATATTTCTCACAAGTAATTTCTCACCCCCCATTTTCCAAGTCCTATGCATTTTTTAGGGGTGTCAAACTGGCAGCCTATGGACCAGATATATCACATGCAGGCCACACCTACCCTGGTTCTGAAAAGGCAAAAAACATCATGATACATCACGTGACATCACATGACGCGATCGAGTGGACACCCATGCATTAAAAGGAATAAATGAATTAAATGAATTAAGCATGTGGACAGGTAAAAAATAGATAGGATGATGTGTTTAGATATATAATTTTTATCTTAGTCTTTAAATTACAGAGAAGCAAACTTTGACCCATCCCCTACCTGAAACAAATTGATAAGAATCATACAGATTGCCAGAGGCTGGAAATCAATATCCTGCTTCGTTTTTCATCTCTTTGATAAGCTTCCCAAGTAATCCAGAAGCCTACTATTTTCATGCACATGAATTTCAGTAGAAAAAGCACACTACTCCAGGGTGCCCCTATTCATATTGCTCACCACAATGAGCAAGATCAATCTCAGAATCTTGGCCTGTTGAGTCCCCATCATTTTTAACCTCTTGCATGTGGAAAAGTATTAGGAGGCAGTTCTAATCTTGTTATAATGCAGAGGATAGCATGGATAATGTGGGTAGAAGATTATACTTAGTTTGTGTTTTGTCTATGAACGCCAATGAATGTCAATGAGCTTTTAAAGAAGCTAGTTTTGATGTCTAATGAGCAGTGGTAATTCCTTGTGTTTTTAAATGGCAGTGCTAATTCAGGCAAAAATATTAGAGAGAGAGTTTTTGTTTCAAACTAGCAGGTTTATAATCCTGCAAACCTGATTGGTCCGCTAACAGCAGGTTGTGCTTGGCTGCTCCGGGCTAATCCTATTGGCTGGTTAATGGGCTGTCGCAATTGGGCAACCCAAGCGCGGCAAGCTTAAATCCTTGTCATTGGACGCTTTAGCAGCAGTGAGCTCTATAAAAGGAGCTGCTGCAGCCAGGCTTTTTCGTTCTGATCAGAAGTCACTGATAAAGAGTTGAAGTCACTATCTGAGGTCTCGTCTCCGTTATTGTGCCATCCGCCCAGACATAACAGTTTTAAAAACAGTAACTCACCCTTCAGCAATATGCAAATAAGACCATATCACCAATTCAGCTCAGTATATTGCATTGTTGTGTTCCAGTTATAACAAGTGGCCTGCATAGCTCATGTTTTCTATTTGAATTTATTTTATTCTGTGCCATGGCTGTCTTAACATTCCTTCGTTATTCTGAAAGCCCAACCAACAAAGTAATGGTGCATTAACCCTGTTCCAAACTGTGCGAAAGCTCCATATGCTAACTGAATGATCATCAGAAAAAGCGGTATAATTGTACTGCAAATCCTCGACTTACAACTTGATCAATTAGCAACCATTCAAAGTTATGACCATCCACTGAAAGCTACTTATGACCCATTTTCAGAGTTATTACTGCTGCGCATATACTCCCCCACAGTCATGTGGTTACATTTTGGAGGCTTGGCTTGTAGCTCAACTCTATGGTTATTTGCAATGTCCCATAGTCACACAATGGCAATTTGCAACATTTTTTGCTGGTTTCCAACATTCATTTGTTTTTCAAGCAAAAAACACCCATTGGGAAAATTAATTCACTTAATGACTGCAGTGTTTGCTTAATGACTTCTGATACTAATGTTGAAAAATCAGGTCTGGTCATGTGATGCCTTGATTTACAACCACACTGATTTATAACTATAATTCCAGGCTCAATTTCAGTCATAAGTCAAAGGCAACCCGTAATTTTGGTGGCAGATTGGAATAGCCTATGAGGACTGAATCTGCATTCAGTATTCTGAAAGGAGCCTGGCGGAGGCAACATAAGGATTTATGAGCTGCCAGAAGCTCTGAAACTGCAGGTTAGCATACTTCCTTTAAAACAAGGAGGACCACAAATACTTCACTTCAGTTCCCTGGTCTTTTAATTGGAGATGCTAAAGGAAAGTTTGGTATTTAAAGCAGGGGATTGATTACCAAGCTACAATTTTTTTGCAAAAAAAAAAAAAATTACACTGGGATGTTAGTGAAATAAATACAGTTAGAAATCAGGAATATAATTCTCCTGCCTGGCCTATTTTAAAACATTGCCGTTGGATCTATCCAGGGTCTCTAAAGGATAATTAAAATGAAGGAGCTTACAGTGCAAGAGTTGGAATGAATTGCTTTGATAATTGGAAGAGAAAGTCTGGGCACAGCTGCTAAGGCAGCAATAAGCAGGTGGAAAGAGTTAGAAGGAAAGGAGGGAAAAGCTGTTCACTATAAAATTGGGAGCACTTTCTGAGTTCACTTCCAGTAAACCAATATCCATAATCATAGTATATTGTACAAATAATTAATCAGAAGAAAGAAAACAAGCTCAGAAAAAGAAGTGATCAATTTGCAAATCATGTATCCATGATTAAACTGTTTAAAATGCTCTGACAAGCTTTTCCTACTTCTAAGCAATCAATTTCTTATTTTTTTCTGCTTAGTTATTTCAGTTTGCAGCCTCCCCTTTTTGGATTCAGTGAGCACTGTGGGAGCCCACAGGTCTGCCAGCTGTTGCAGACTCTTGTAAGGTACAGAATAAATTGCAACCATCCCCTCAACTCCACAGTCCACTGAAGATACTTGGTGTAGTGAAAAATGCAGGATTCTATTTATACCAATGAACTAACTGGCTCACAATCAAACTTTAAGAAATATGCCCAGCACCACTTATACACCATTTCACGGTGCTTTTACATCCCTCCCTAAGCAGTTTACAGAGTCAGCATGTTGCCCCCAACAATCTGGGTTCTCATTTCACTGACCTTGGAAAGATGGAAGGCTGAGTCAACCTTGAACCAGTGAGAATGAAAATGTGGGAAGAGAGGCCACATCAGAAAGGTCTGTAGAAGCAAGCGAGGATCCAGCCCACTTCAGAGGGGCAACAACTACCGCCAACCCACAGGAAGTCGTCCTGTGAATCGGGAACATTCAAATCACCAATGGAACAACCACTCCTACAGAAATAAATCACTAGCCCATTCAACGAAATGAGAAGAGACACACCAAACCATCACGATTGGTCATGCATCATCATTAGATGCAAAGAAGATCCGAGTGAAGGTCGCCATCGAAAACCAGCCCTGCATAATGGAAGTCGATTCAGGATCATCCCTCTCGATGGTTTCCTGGAAGACCCTTAAACAATTAATCCCTGCCGTCCAGCGGCAAGACCTCAGAATCCAAAGAATCATTCTCAAGGACTATCAAGGAAACCGGATTCCGGTCGTTGGATCCAGCCTAGTCCAGGTCTCATTCAAAAATCGTACTGCATCTTTACCATTGACCGTCGTCGACCGTGATCGGCCTAGCTTGTTAGACCTTCAATGGTTTGCTCCACTTGGGATTGAGGTAGCCGGCATTCACCAAACCAGCAGTGATGACTGGGAGGAGGCCCTCGTCCAGGAATTCCAGGACGTCTTTGCAGACAAACTAGGCGAGTACAAGGGACCCCCGATATCATTTAACCTTAACCCTGAAGTAGCCCCCATCCGCTTTGAGCCTCGTGAGTCCCTTTTGCCCTTAAACGAAAGATTGATGAGCAGCTTGATAAATCAGCCCAGGGTGTTTTAGAACCAACCAACCATGCTCCTTGGGAAACCCCAATCATAACACCCATCAAAACAGATGGATTGTTAAGGATTTGTGGGGACTACTGTGCCACCCTGAATCATGCCCTTCAACAGAACGCTTACCCGGTGCCGGTGGTACAACACCTCCTCCATTCCCTGGGGGGCGGAAAAGTATTCGCTAAATTGGATTTAGCACAGGCTTACCAACAACTGCCTGTAGATAAAAAAACAGCAGAGGCACAAACGATTGTTATGCACCGAGGCGCTTTTAAGTGCAACCAACTCCAATATGGATTTAGCATGGCCCCAGGGATCTTTCAGAGCTTGATGGAGAGACTATTACAGGGAATAAAAGGGGTTGTACCATACTTTGATGACGTTTTAATTGCTGCCCCGAATAGAGAAATACTAAAGGAGCGTCTTAGACTGGTTCTCCAGAAATTTAAAGACTCTGGCCTTAAAGTTAAAAAAAATAAATGTCAACTGTGTACAGATAAAGTAGAGTTCCTGGGGTACCTAATCAACAAACAAGGCATTTACCCCACCAGTAGCAAGTTAAGAGCAATCAAGAACGTCCCAAGACCCAGAAACAAGACTGATCTCCAAGCTTTCCTGGGGCTTATTAATTTTTACAACATCTTCCTGCCCCACAAAGCGACCGTAGCCGAGCCCCTATATCGGCTTCTCGACAAAAAAGCAACCTGGGTTTGGGGGCACCGAGAGGAGCACACGTTCCGACAAGTGAAAAACCTATTAACTTCAGATACTGTTTTAATGCAGTATAACAAGACTTTGCCTTTAACAATCACATGTGACATGTCACCATTTGGAGTAGGAGCCATTTTGAGCCATGTGTTGCCAAACGGTAGTGAAGGCCCTATTGCCTATTTTTCAAGAACTTCATCAAAGGCTGAACGTAACTATAGTCAAATCGATAAAGAGGCTCTTGCTGTTGCATCTGCTGTTAAACGGTTTCATGAATATGTTTATGGACGAGTTTTTACCGACCACAAACCTTTGCTGGGGATTTTAGCGGGAGACAAGCCAACCCCCTATATATTATCACCTAGAATGACTCGCTGGTCGGAGTTTTTGGCTGCGTACAATTATAAGCTGCAACACCGCCCGGGAAAGCCATTCCCCACGCTGACGCATTGAGCCGTGCACCACTTCTGGAAACTGTCGACGACCCAGCTCCAACCCTTACAACGCTCCAGATTGAAACGCTACATTCACCGCCGCTAACACCTAGAGATATCGCAATCGAAACAAAACGCGATCCTATTTAAAGCGAGTTCTTAGCTGGGTCGAACGAGGATGGCCAGTAGATTAAACCCCTGACGACTTCATCCCCTTCAAGAATCGGCAAACAGAACTTTTTTCACAAAAAGGCTGCATCCTGTGGGGGGATAGAGTCGTCGTCCCAAAGCGGTTACAACGAGCGGTATTAAAGACACTGTATGAGGGCCACTCCAGCATCGTGCGTATGAAAGCGCTCGCACGAAGCTACACGTGGTGTCCGGGCATCGACAAACAGATCGAAGCCTGGGTAAAGAGTTGTTATAAGTGCCAGGAAGTTAGCAATGCCCCACCAAAAGCAACTCTGACAGAATGGGAAACACCTCGGGGACTGTGGTCCCGCATCCATATTGACTTTGTGGGACCTACTAAGGGACATACATTCCTATTAACAGTGGATGCCTATTCCAACTGGCTCGAGATCCATGAAATGAAGAGTACCACAACCGAGTCCGTCATCCGGAAGTTGAACAGATTATTTGCGACGCATGGACTGCCAGACATTTTGGTATCTGACAATGGACCCCAGTTTACCACGCTCCCTTTTGAACAATACTTAGCGGACCACGGTATTCACCATGCGCTAACTTCGCCAGTGTACCCTGCGGCTAATGGAAGAGCCGAGCACATGGTACAGTTTGTTTAAAAAAACCCTCTACAAAATGGACTAGGAGGACATTGAAGATAAGATAAATAGAATACTCCTCCAACACATCACTCCGCACAGCGTCATCAACAAGACTCCAGCAGAACTATTGATGGGATGCAAACTCCGCTCCCACCTTGACCGGCTTCACCTGTCTTACGAGTCAGAGAAACCCTGTGGATCTAGCGGAAAATGCCACGAGTTCAAGATAGGCGACTTAGTTTTTGCCAGAAACCTTTCTGGCGAACCGTTGTGGATCGAGGCAACTGTTATTCAGGCCACTGGACCCAGGTCATACCGCGTGAAAACCTGCGACGGAAAAATATGGAAACGCCATATAGATCAGCTTCGCTCAAGGCTACAACCTAGTTTCCGCGACTCTGGTAACTCCCAAACTGAAGGGGGAGGGGATGTCGAAGAAACTGATTTCGAGATGGCGGAAAGCAGGAACGTAACTAATGAAGAAGGATCAAGGAAGAGCGTGGCCTCACCACAGAGAAACACCTCAACAGAGACAAGCCCACAAGGGCCAGAGGACAACGACGAGAACATTAGCGGCACCGAGTCTTCCAACGAGGAACCGCTGGCACCCGACTTGCCCGAAAATGCCCGCCAAAACAGGCTTACGGACAAGAACCGGTGGGACAGCGTAAATCCAATAGACAGTCAAAGCAACCTTTCTACCTCAGAGATTACATCACCGCACCCCCCAAACGGAACCCAGGGGGAAGGGGTGTTATGAACTAATAAAACACTTAAATAAAGTTTATCAAAAGCTTTAAAAAATAGCAGGGTTCTAGCCCTGCACTTCTGATTGGCCGATAATAGCGATATCGGATTGGTCCATTCAGGAGAATCTGATTGGCTGTTAATGAGCCACTCTCATTGGTTAAGGGGGTTAACACTCCACGTCTCTTATTGGTTACTATAGCGGCAGCTTGCCTATAAAAGGGCTGCTGTTGCCCTAGGGTTTTGCTCTGTTCAGAATGATTAATAAAGAGTTGAAGTTCACTGTTCACCGTCTCATGTCCGTTCCTTGAACCCATGCGCAGAACTTAACAACTTCCAATTTAAGTTGCTTTTAAATATATGTTATTCTCCTTTAGGAGAATATGCAGACAGGGATAATATTTTTCACAACAAATGTAAAGTTATTAGAATACTAACAAGATTTTTTTCCACATGGTAAACAATTCTATTTTATAGCTCAGCACTGTTTTCTTTTCATTCTAAATTGAATGGATTACTGTGTCTTAATAGAAACTCACAAGAATCAACAGGAGTTAGAAGATAAAAATGCTTCATAGATTTATCTACAGGTTCTTTCCAGCCTTATCCAACTACTTAAGTAAGCCTTATTTCAAGAAAAGTTGAGAGAGAGTTTGCAAAAAGCATCTATTCCTGAAATGTCATGCTGATTCAGTCCTTTGGGACTTAGAGTCATTGAACTATTTTCAAAGTAGGTTCCACAGTTAAGTGTCACCATCTTTCACCACAACCCACAATCTCCTCCTATCTTGCTATTGCTACCATCCTTCACCTTTCATCTCTGCCATTACTTTAAGCTCTACGTGTTTGTCTACATGCAGCCCTTTGAGCAGGTAATCCATGAATAAATCCAATTTTTAATCTGACTTTCAGCATGCATCAAGGAAACAAGCAAGAGAGTACTCACCTTTTTGACTTCATATTTAATGGCTAGCTTGATTCTGCTCAAACTTGGACGGGGATGTTCAGGCCATGTTTGTACACTCGCATCACCATTCAGAATAGCCTCCACTTCTTCTGTGTCTCTGCAGAGATCCAGGACACCCACCACAAAATCCTTGCATTGCATAGATAACTTCCTATAATCATTCTAGTGAAACAGAGACAAACAATGTTTTAACAATGTTTTAACCATTACAGCATGGAACTGGCTTCTTTAAACTGGCTACAAACTTGAAGGCGGTGAACACATGTAATGGGCAAATCCCTCCACTGCAGTCCCTAAGCTTCTACTGCAGACAGAAAGACGTTTGGAGGGGTTCCAGAACTACTGGAGACTGCAAACAAATTCAGCGGGCAATGATAAATCTTTCCTGCATAAGCAGAGAGCATTGGATACAACCTTTGGATGTTTGCAAGCTTTGAAAATGAATGATATCTGTGCTTCTATATGCTTTCTCCCCCTAGCAGATTAAAAAAACCCTTAATGACAAACAGAACTGTGTTATATACAACATTCAAAGTTCATTAAAAATTAAATAATAACCAATCCGTACCAATATTTTTTTAAATATTCTTGTACAATAACATCTTACATTTTAAATAATGGAATTATGTTTTTGAATCAGAAAGCTCAAACTGCCCAAGGAGCTGCTGATATAGTTCTACAGAGGAATTATTGAGTCTGTCATCTGCATCTCGATTACTGTCTGGTTTGATTCTGTAACACAAAAGGACAGATACAAACTTCAGAGGATAATTAGGACTGCAGAAAAAGCAAATACTACCAACCTGCCTTCCACTGAGGACCTGTATACTGCATGAGTCAAAAAGAGGGCTGTGAAAATATTTTATAGACCCCTCACATCCCGGACATAAACTGTTTCAACTCCACCCTCAAAATGACACTACAGAGCACTGCATACCAGAACAACTAAACACAAGGTTTTTTCCCAAATGCCATCACTCTGCTAAACAAATAATTCCCTCAACACTGTCCAACTATTTACAAAGTCTGCACTACTATTACTATTAATCTTCTCATCACTCCTCTCACTTGTGACTGTATGATGGTAACTTTGTCGCTTGTATCCTTACGATTTATATTGACTGTTTCCTAGTATGATTTGATTGCTTATTGTACCCTATGACTATAATTAAATGTTGTATCTTATGATTCTTGACTCTTGACAAAATATCTTTTCTTTTATGTACACTGAGAGCATTTGCACCAAGACAAATTCCTTGTGTGTCAAATCAATAAAGAATTCTATTCTATTCTATAAAGAATTCTATTCTATTCTGAATGTTTCTTCATGGAGGAAAGATTTCTGTGAATATTAGGGAAAATACCAACTAAGGCATTATCTTCAGAACATAGCAAATTTAACATTTTCAGTGGAGTTTATTCTCTACTGTACAACAGTGAATATGCTAAGGATTGCTATATTGTAATCCAATGATGTGAAAGTGCTAAAGCTTGCTAAGGATGCTTGCCATTTTATCTGCCTTTTTGTAAACAATGACTGGTAGTTTATTCACTACTCAAAGTGATGTTCAGATTGCCTTCATTAACTTTATCTTTTTTTTCTTTAATATCACCAACAGTTGTATTGGGATTATTAAAGAAAAAATTGTGTCCAGTACAGAAACAATTGGATGCTTTTAAGTCAGTGCGTTATTGTAAGAGAAGGTGATGGAAGCAAAACAAAACAGCTCTCCCAGTTATGATGGCTATATTCAGAAGAAGAACACATGGTTCTTATGGGGATTATTCTACAAAGAAGAGTAGAGTCTATAATGGAAATCAAAGAATGGATACATAGAGTTTGGGCAATGCAGTGAACACTTTGAAGGGAAGAAAAACTCTATCAAAAGAAAAGATGAAACAAAACAAAAAACAGAAAACCATATTTGTGGAATTTTCATTATCCCAGGGGCAAGGCAGTGTGCAATGAATTTTGAAATCCTTCTAAAATTCTAGGACCTAATCAAATGCAATACCTGAATGTGTTTTTAAAACTAATGGCATGATGTTCTGATGTAGGGAACAGTGAGTTTCACTCTTTCTCATATCTGCTATTTGTACTGTAAAAACTTCCTTTATATCAACCTTTTTTCCCCCCTCTGAACACAAGCAGATTCATATAGCTAGATTTAGATTCAGGTTTGTAGTGGAGACAAAAGGTTAAGGCTACCTTATTGTTATCAGCCCAGGATTAGACTACATCTAAAAGATTTGAGATCTGCCTAGCCATTTGCCTGCCTGCCAGCAGGATAATTCTCTGTGAAAAAGATCAGAACACAACCAAATTTAATCTGTTAGGAGAATCTGACAAACGGTGTAATCTGGCCAGGTGCTGCATAGAAAGAAATGCAGAAAAAAATTAAATCTCAAAGTTGCAAGATTTTGTTACTGTAACTTCAAGAAAAACCAAGAGCCATGAACACCAGCTGGCAGTCAAATGCCATGAACCCAAATCCTTAATCTCTACTCACACTGACACCAAACAGCACCAGTTCAACACAAAAATCATTGATCACACTACCATCCACCACACTCATGAGTTCATCGAAGCCTGGCCTTGCACAAGCAATTCCATCAACAGACACATTGATCTACAACCAGCCTACGAACCCCCAGAATCCAAATCAACTGCACAGCCAACAAGAGACAGCACCAACCCTCGACCAACCTATGCAACAACCCCCCCATCAGCAGTTCACCTACAAATGACCTGATCTGATGTAATCTCCTAATCACAAATCTCATCACAAGACCCATCACAAGACTCACTGATGACTCAGAACTGACCCATCACAAGACCCTCACTTGACACCCCCCCCAAACTGTAGCCCTTAACAGAAGAACATTGACACGACATTCCCTAAAGTCCACTGAAGATGTTACATAGCCTGGTAATGAAACACTTGGAAACCAACCCACAAATTTGGAGAATGAACCTTCACTCTCATCCTACATCCAAGCTACAGATATTCACCACTGTTGTAAAGGTAATTTTAGTGTTATCAACTTTGATGTTTGAGTCTGGTCTACACCAGTGGTGGGGTTCTTTTTTTTTTTTTTTTAACTACCGTTTCTGTGGGCCTGGCTTGGTGGATGTGGCAGGGGAAGGATACTGTAAAATCTCCAATCAGAGGTGGGATTTGCCGGTTCTCCGAACTACTCAAAATTTCTGCTACTGGTTCTCCAGAACTAGTCAGAACCTGCTGAATACCATCTCTGGTCTACACCAAAAGATTGACAATAATAGACGAACATGAGGATGTTATGTGACAAACAGAAGAAACAGAAAGGCCTCTTATAGTCAACTTTACATTGGTTGTTCAAAAAGTAAATAATCTCTGATATAATTATATTTAATGCCATGTTTTAGTTTAGTTTTAATTTCTTTTTCAAATACTTTTTTCTTCTTTGGGCAAATAAATTATTTTACAAAATAAGATACCAAAAGCAGTCAGATGTGTAAGTGGTCCTTGCATAAATTTGTGACTTGTGCCGCACAGTACCTTTGTACCAAAGAAGAGAATTGATGTGACGAGGAGAGTTGTGGAGTTGGATAAGATATTATTAGAAAAAAGTTTTGGATTAATACAAGTTTCCACTTGAAGATAAAAAGATTGTGACTTCATACATGGTGAATTTTGTATCACATCTAAGGAAAGTAGAAAGAGACATGGGACTGTGCAGTCCACAGCACACTAACTTATCAAATTTACTGAAACCCCAGGCTTCTTTTTTTTTTTTAAACAAATTTTATTAATTTTACAAAAACAGTACACAAACAAATAAGGCATAACAGCTTATAAATTCTTTTCTAAAAAAAGAAGAAGAAAGAATTAAAGAAGAAAACCAATAGAACATAATGATTCCAAATTATAATATCAATATTTACTTTATCTATTTAACTTCATATCTTATCCCAACTTCTCCTTTTCATCCAAATTATTTCTTGCTAATTAAAATTTTATTGCCTTTTATCAACATACAAAATGCAGAAAACATAACAAAACTTAAATCATCTTTTCTGAAAGCTGCTTGATCCCGAGTTAAAACTCTTCACACAGACGAAATTTACACATTATATTCACTTTATATATCCTTCCCTATCTTATTACCATTTTCAATAACATTCTTTGTCTGTTCCATTTCCAACTATACATTCCTCTTTTTTCTTTTACTATACTTCTCCTATACACTAATTGGAGTGACGCCTTTAACTCATTGCCCTAACTTAAAAATACTTCATATAACACTTAATTTATCTTGGGATTCTGTTTAGCACATTCTAAAATTACACAATAAATTTTATAAGAAAGATTCTACTCTAAATACACATATAAAAACACAATCTTATGTACCTTCCAGAATCCCCCCCTTTTTTTATCCTTCACCCATTGTCTCTAAATAAGCTTTTTTTCTTTAGATCTTGCTTCCCACCATTGGGGCTTCTCCTCCCCCCCTTTCTCTCTTGCTTATTCTTCTCCTTGCCCTTTTTACCCCTTTGTCTCTCCTCTTCCCTTTTCTTACTCCCTTTTCATTGCTTTCTAACCTTGCATCCACCTTTCCTCTCATTTTTCTCTTTTTTGGTTGTTTTTTCAAACCTTAAAATCCCCTTTTTCTTATCCTCTTTCTCCTCCTCCCCGGAAAAAACCCATTGTTCATCAAAGATGGCTTCTTCTTCCTCTTCTTCTTTGTCCCAGTCATTCTGCTGCGTAGTCAACTTTTCATAAGTGCATAACGCCATTTCTAAAAATTGAAATAGAGCTCCCAAAGTATCTTTTCCATCTTGTTCTTCCTTTTTATATTTTTGATATTCAGTCTTTAGTTAATCCACAAGCGATGCCATCACGAAAAGAGAAACTTTTCCCAAAACAACCCCCCAAGTATTTTTAATCAAAAATAGTTCCAAAAAAGTTCCAAAAGTTAATACTTTTCTTCCTTCTTCTATTTCTCTTTCTGGGGTTACTGTTTAATCAAAGAGGTCCAATTACCTTGTATCTTTCTTTGGGATTCTAGGCAATCTCCTCCTTTTTCCACTTCTGCTCCAATTTTTTTTCCTCTCCCTTCCCACTTGCAACATCAATGGATACAATGTATCCTCCAGCAATTCAGTCAATTCAGTTCCAGCAAGTTTAAAAGATGTTGATTGACCCGGCTCAGCCAGCACTTTCATTTTCTTGCTTTCTCCAGCACGATCTTACCCAGTTGCAGGCTTCTTCATGGCGGCCATTACTGACCGCCGCTCCACCACCTCAGGAAAAAGGGTTTTTTCCGGACGAGGAGAGGGTCTGTGACACCCCCAACCCCCTGTCCGGCTCCCCTCTCTCTTCGGCTGTCCCTACAGGGCAGCCATATTCCCCTGACCCGTTTAGATCGGGGGTACCTCGGCGGCAAGCACAGTAGGAATCGCGAACAGTCGTGAATTCTTGCTGCCACCGAAGCCACGCAGAACCGGAAACCCTGAAACCCCAGGCTTCTTGTAATGCCTTCTCATCCTGGACACTTCCATTTGGCAGCAGAAATAAAGCTGGCTAATCTCTAGCATAGTTTAGCCAGCCTAAGAGTGTGAATTATGTATGAAATTTTTGGAGTAAAAAATGATTTATTCTATGTGTGGTATCTGCATTTTTCTCATTGGAAAAGATGGCTTTACCCTGTGGAGGCAGCTGTCCTTGCTGTTGGCTAAGCAGAAGCTATTACCCCTGTAATTGGGAGAACACAAGCTAAATTCTAGTGCAACAAAGACAATGATAATAACTTTTGAAGGGAAAATATGAATTTTAATAAAACTGGTTGCTATCATGGGATCCCTTGTTGATACATAGCATTTCATTACCGATTGGAAACCACTTAAAGACATTTTGCACGAAATGGAAAAAAAATGCACTTATAACTTGTGGTTTTGATAATTAGGAAAGGATAATAAAAAAATAACTTTTTTGTAATAATAGAATTAGAGATAAATTTATCATAATACTTGCATTTGCTGCAAAAGAAATTGGAAGATTCTTCCTTTTATTTATTTTTTTCCTGCACTTTCATGTTCTCTTCTTTGTCTCTTTCTTTCTTTGTTCTCTTTATTCTGTATAAGATTGAGCTACATAAATATATGGATAGATGGATAAATGGATGGGTAGATGGATAGATGGACAGATGGGTAGCATTCCATCAACACAATATCCTGAATTGAATTGTGCATTGGTATCAGGCTACGGTTTGTATAGCATAGGAATTGTTATTCCCATTTCTGTGCATTAATTTGGGCAATTGTGAAAAGCAGAGTGTGAAAACTTTGATATATATTAAAGGTTTTTCTATACTTCTGATCTCACAAGTGCTTTCCCAAAATATCATGTTGAATTGCACGCTTGTATCAACTGACAAACAGCAATATGCTGCAGCCCCAAAGCCCCTTATTTTACTACATTTCTTAGGACACTCTGCTCAATAAATATTGGCAAATACAGTTTATTACATCTGAGAGTTTGCTGCAGAGAATTGAGATAAAGATCATGAAAGGACAAGATGTGGCATCTTGGAGATAAAGAAAACTTCCAAGGAATAAAGCCTTATTTTGTGACCCAAGATTAGGCAAAAGAAGAGGCAGTAAGTGTCATTTAGGCCTTTTGTTTTTTGAGTACTACTGGAAATCAAACTTAGGGAACATCAGAAGAAAGTTTATATAGATACCATCTAGGATTAATTTCAATATAACAATCACTGTGAGAAATACAAAATGAAAGAATATGCTTTCCTGGGGTTTTGGGGGGGAAGGGCAACATAAAAAGAAAGATAATCACTACCACGCTACTATTGGAACTATAAATTACAGCAGAATATTGAGTTTATCAGTAATTCGGGGGGGAAAGACAACAGATAAAATCATTGTCTTTTCAGATGTGTTTTTCAATTCTGAAATATGATAAGTATATGGAGGTACTGGTCTGGCAATCCAGAAAGATCCCACAATATGAACTAACTAAGTTAATGTTATGTCTGGACAGTGGGTCCCAAGGAGAGACGAGACTCAAAGTAGTGACAACAGCTCTTTATTAGAAAATCAGATACTGAGACAGGAATCCTAGCCATAGCAGCTCTTTTTATAGAGCTGGCTGCGGCTAGGCAGCCTATGACATGCTTTTGAGCTTGCCGCGCTTGGTTTTACCCAATTGCTGCAGCCCGTATATGGACCAATCAGGATTGCTTATTTTGTCCAATCACGGCCCGGCTTTTCCAGACCAATAGGAATGCAGGCCTATACGCCTGCTAGTATGGAACAGTTAACATATTCAGTATGCAGAGTATCCAGAAGGGATATACAAATGTATAAACAAGAATTGTCTCACTCTATCAGGGCCATGCACATTTTTTGTTCTTTAAGAGCTTTATGTAAAATCTTCTTCAAGACCATTTCTGGAATTTGAAAAGCTTCATAATGGTCAGGCTTCAAACTCCAATTTGTTGTTGTCTGAAAATATAATATAAAACCTATACATATCAGAGGTGGTATTCAGCAGGTTGTGACCAGTTCTGGAGAATCAATAGCGGAAATTTTGAGTAGTTCAGAGAACCCGCAAATACCCCCTCTGACTGGAGATTTTACAGTATCCTTCCCCTGCCACGCCCACCAAGCCACGCCCACAGAACCGGTAGTAAAAAATTTGAATCCCACCACTGACACACATCCCAGTAAAACCCAGGTTTCAGCAAAAGCCAAAGCCAAAACATGTTAATATAATAACTGATAATCCCTTGAAACAGTCTAGGAATGTAAAAACATGAATTAAATTAAAAAAAAAAAAGCATACTGGGAGAATCTTTGGTAGCTCTGTGTAAGTATTCCCATGGCCTACATATATAAGAAGGGAAAATAGATCTGTGTTTTCACCCCAACATTTTCACCTCTTCAATCTATTCCATTCTCATATTGAACTCCTGTAAATTCCATTCTCATATTGAACTCCTGTAAAGTGCATTTAATTGTCCAACTACAGCATCAGGATTTATGTTAGAGAATTAGATAACAGACTAAGCATCAGATGCTGCAGTTTTTACCCACATTTTCATTCATTAAAAATCTATTGGGTTTCTAAATGTGTGAAACTGTGGTGTCAGTCTTCTAATTCAGATCCAATAAAGAGAGAGTGAGAAGCAAGCAAGCAAGCAAAGCATTTGACACAGAGCAAGAGGAAACGGGTCTTAATTCCTTTGCCAGTTTTCAAAGAGCTGCACACTTCAAAAACCACGAGTACTTATAAATATTTACCAAACAACCCTAAGAAAATGTGCATAATATGCATTTTGCCAAATTGAATTCTCTTCTACTTATTTATTGTTTCTGCAGGCTCCCATATGTTTGGAAAGCAGTCAAATACTGAGTGTGCCTGGTGGAAAATGCATAAGAGAAGAAACACATCAGCCAAGAAAGTCAAATTAGAATAACATCGATCCTTTCTGTAATATTGATGTGCACTGTCTTACATGTAATACATCATTTCTTACCTAAGGATCTCTAATTATGGTTTGATTTTGCAGTACTGATTCATTTGTTTTATATTTAAAAATTATTAGATGGCTTTTCTGAATGATCCAAAACTGTTTTCATGGGTTTTTTTTTTTTTAAATATCATCCATTGAAACAGTGAACAAACAGCTTGCAGAGCATCAGGGAGCAATGCATTTAAGCAGCTTTTTAAACTGATAAGAGTTATGTCTAAGACTGGTTAAATGTTCAAAAGGTGTTGTGAAAGGTAAATAAAGATCAGCCCCATGGTAGGTAGAGCGTTAGTAAGCTTAAAAATATAAAACAATAGAAAATCTGCTCCATGTTGCCATTTAAAGTATTAAGTTATTGTCTGTTTGTTTTCATTTCACAACTTTCTATTCTGGTTTTGAATTCTATCAGCTTCCAAAGAGCAACTAGTAGTAAAACATGATTGGATACTGTTCTGTCCCTAATTAGCATTCTTGAGATCCCCGCGCTTTGATTGGCCAAAGCGCAGGGCACTCTGATTGGTCAGGCGAGCCGCGCCGATTGGCTTGCTAAGAATCTCCCGCGATTGGTCCATTCGAATCGTGGGAGATTCAAAGCAGTGCCATTGGCCGTGGCCGCTGCGGCTGAAAGAATAAAAGCCGCGAACCTTTTGCGAAGAGCCAGTTCGGTTCCTACTTTAATAAAAGAGCATGAATTGAAGTCACCGACTCCTGGCATCATTTCGCGGACACAACACTGGTGACGAAGGTGGGATCCAGACCCTGAACCGAACCATGTGTCCGACGGAAGCCAGACGAACCACCACGATGGCGAAAATCGCACCCCCCGCACCCTTCAACCTCGCCACCGAGGACTGGGAATCGTACTCCAACCGATTCTGCATGTTCCTCGAGTGCAGCGATCTGAAGGACGCCACCGGCCCCATGAAGTGCGCCGTCTTCCTGACCCACTGCGGGACCGAGATATTCAAGATGGCCAAGGCGCTTGCCAAACCCGCCGATACGACCGCGATGGACTGGGACGTCCTCAAGCCAATACTTCGGCGGCACTACGCTCCAGAGGTACCCATCCTGATCCGACGCAACAAATTTTACCATCGGGATCAACGGTCGGGTGAGAGCTTCAGCGACTTCGTCGCCGAGCTACGGCACCTAGGGGGGCTCTGCGAATTCGAAAACCAAAACGATGCCCTGCGAGACAGAATCGTGCTCGGTTTGTGGGACCCCGTCCTCCAGAGCTGGCTGATGGCCAAGGACAACATCAGCCGAGCAGACACCCTCACCGCAGCCGCAGCCACCGAAGCAACCCGAACCTCCGCCGACCGCATGCGCAGACCGAACGCTGGGGACCGCAGCAGAAACAACAACCCTGCGAGGTTGGCCAAGGCCCAAACCGAGACGACCACCCACCAGGGCGACTTCCACTTGGCATCAGGCACTTCCGATGACGAGGAGGACATCCATCGCCTCCAGACAGGCCGTGACCCACGGAACCGGCGGGGTCGTAAGTCGAGGACCATCTGTGCTGGTTGCGGCGGCGACCACCCCAGGTCGGAATGCCGGTTTTTCGAATCGATCTGCCAGCATTGCGACAAGAAGGAACACATCGCCTGTGTCTGCCGCCTAAAAAAGAACCGCAGCCCGGCACGATGGGACCAGAGTGACCGGAGGAGAGAGAGCACACCACCCCGGACCAGAGATCACCCCTCGGACAACAGATGGGACCAGAATGGACGATCCCTGCGAGGCGGCGATAACCGGCGAAGAGAGGAGACCCATCAGACGGTCACCATCGGCCATGCCATAACCAATGATGCCCGGAAGGTCCACGTGGAGGTAGGCATCGAGGGCCAGCCATGCAAAATGGAGGTGGACTCCGGGTCCTACCTCTCCATGATAGCATGGCATGAAATAAAGCGCTTGGTGCCTACCATCCAAAGGAGGAACCTAGACAGCCAGAGACTTATCGTAAGGGACTACCAGGGAAACCGCATCCCGGTAGTCGGAACCAAACACTTCAACATCACATATAAAGGGCACAACGAAAGGCTTCCCCTGACAATCGTCGACCGTGACCGCCCAAGCCTACTGGGACTGCAATGGTTCGCCCCACTCGGCATCGCCTGAAACCAAGGCGGGTGCCATTCGGACTTAAACCCAAGATAGACGAGCAAATTGACAAGCTCGTCAAGCAAGGGGTCCTATAGCCCATAGACCACGCCTGGTGGGAGACCCCCATAGTCACCCCGATCAAGCCCGATGGGTCGGTGAGGATCTGTGGGGACTATAAGGCCACCCTAAATGGCGCGCTACAACAAAGCGCCTACCCCGTCCCAGTAGTGCAACACCTACTGCACTCACTGGGAGGGGGTAAGGTTTTCGCTAAGCTCGACCTCGCCCAGGCATACCAACAGTTGCCAGTCGACGAGCAAACGGCAGAAGCGCAAACCATAGTCACCCACTGGGGAGCATTTAAATGCAACCGACTCCAATTCGGAGTCAGCGTGGCACCGGGAATATTCCAAAGCCTAATGGAAAGACTATTGCAAGGCATCAAGGGGGTGGTACCTTACTTCGACGACGTCCTAGTGTCGGCAACCAACCAAGCCGAACTAGAGGGTCGCCTAAGGGAGGTCCTAACCAAATTTAAAGAGACCGGGCTCAAAGTCAAGAGGGAGAAATGCCAATTATACACGGAACGGGTAGAATTCCTAGGATACCTCCTAGACCGTCATGGCATTCACCCCACAAACCAAAAAATCAAGGCCATCAAAGAAGCCCCCACACCCAAGTCGAAGACGGAACTACAGGCATTCCTGGGGCTACTTAACTTTTACAATGTGTTCCTGCCCCAAAAGGCGATGGTGGCGGAGCCCTTGCATAGGCTCCTGGACAAGGCGGCGACCTGGACTTGGGGGAAACGCGAGCAAGCCGCCTTCCAAAGAACAAAAAACCTCCTCACTTCGGACGCCGTCCTTATGCAGTATAATGAGACCCTACCTCTGGCCGTCACATGCGACGCATCACCTTTTGGCGTCGGCGCTGTCCTCAGCCATACCCTCCCCGACGGAAAAGAAGCGCCCATTGCGTTCTTTTCAAGGACCCTCACCAAACCGGAGCGGAACTATAGCCAGCTGGACAAAGAGGCTCTGGCTTTCGTTGCCGCCGTAAAAAGATTCCACGAGTATCTCTACGGCCGGACATTCACCATCATAACCGACCACAAGCCGCTGCTGGGAATCCTTGCAGGAAACCGGGCCACCCCGAACATTCTGTCTCCCCGAATGACAAGGTGGTCCGAGTTCCTGGCAGCCTACAACTACGGACTCATACACAGACCGGGTAAGATGATCTCCCATGCAGACGCCTTAAGCCGCTCGCCACTACCGGAACCTGACACCGACCCAGCACCCACGACGACCACCCTCAGCATAGAGACTCTACCCAACCTGCCCATAACCGCGTCAGACATTGCCCAAGAGACTAATAAAGACAAATGTCTGGCGCGGGTGTTACATTGGGTAGAGAAAGGGTGGCTGGAAAGGGACAACGACGAGTCCGTCAAAACATTCCAAAACCGCCAAACGGAACTCTCGTTATTAAAAGGGTGCATACTATGGGGGATAGGGTGGTCATTCCAGAAAAGCTACAAGGGAAGGTTCTGGAACTGCTACACGAGGGGCACCCTGGCATCGTTAGGACTAAAGCCATGGCCAGAAGTTATGCTTGGTGGCCAGGGATGGACAAACAAATTGAGACCTGGGTAGCAAGGTGTCAACGATGCCAGGAAACTAGGCCAAGCCCACCCACAGCACCCGTCCTAGAGTGAGAAACCCCAAGGGGACCTTGGTCTAGGATTCACATAGACTTCGCCAGGCCCACAAAAGGACACACCTTCCTTATAACAGTAGACGCTTACTCCAACTGGCTGGAGGTAAGCAACATGAAGACAACAACCACGGAGGCCGTGATCAAGGAACTCTGCAAACTCTTTGCAACGCACGGCCTCCCAGACGTTGTCGTTTCTGACAACGGGCCCCAATTCACCTCGCTGGAATTCGAAAAATTCCTAGCGGAAAGGGGCATCTGCCACGCGCTGACAGCACCGGCGCACCCGGCGGCGAATGGTAGGGCGGAACGCATGGTGCAATTCACTAAGAAAACCATCCGGAAAATAGACCATGGGGAGATCCAGGAGAAAATAAACAAACTAATCTTCACCCAACACATAACCCCAAATACCACAACGAATAAGAGCCAAGCCGAACTATTAATGGGGAGGAAATTAAGGTCCCCACTTGACAGGTTGCACCCCATGTATAACCCGGAGAAGCCCTCAGACTCAAACAGCAAACACCGAACTTTCGCACCCGGTAACCCCGTATACGCAAGAAACCTGATGGGAGACCCACTATGGATACCGGCCGTCATCACACAAATAACAGGCCCACACTCATACCGGCTACAAACAGCAGACGGACGAGCGTGGAAACGCCACATCAACCAATTAAGGTCGAGGACTGCCAACCAAGAGACCACCGACGCACAAACAGGCGAAACCAACCCCCACAACACAAACCAAGGGGGGAGGGAATACCCAGGGGACCAAAACCAAAGAAGAATAAACCAGCCATACTTACCGGAAAGCAGCCATCACGACCCCTCGCCAGGAAGAGACAGCCAGGCCAGCTCGACTGACCCAGAAAGACCGAGCGGGAGCGGCGAAACCCGCAGCTCAACCAACCCGGGAGGCTCAGGAGGGAGCTACGGAGAGCGGCCCGGCCCGACCGACCAGCCGGTTCCCACGACGGCATCAGGAGCAGCAGAGATCCCGACTGAACTGGCCGGGATCCAACCTATGACTGAGCTGCGCAGGTCCAGTAGGCTCAGACGGACCCCCACCTACCTACGTGACTACGCGACGTAAGGACTGAACCAAGAGGGGAGGGGTGTTCTGTCCCTAATTAGCATTCTTGAGATCCCTGCGCTTTGATTGGCCAAAGCGCGGGGCTCTCTGATTGGTCAGGCGAGCCGCGCTGATTGGCTCACTAAGAATCTCCCGCGATTGGTCCATTCGAATTGTGGGAGATTCAAAGCGGTGCCATTGGCCGCAGCCGCCGCGGCTAAAAGAATAAAAGCCGCGAACCTTTTGCGAAGAGCCAGTTCGGTTCCTACTTTAATAAAAGAGCATGATTTGAAGTCACCGACTCCTGGCATCATTTCGCGGACACAACAGATACCTAAACAAAATAACTCTTTTCCTTTTCTTTGCCCTCTCTGGGATTTGCCTGTCTTCCATCAAAAAGTCAAGGCAGTTGTATACACCTTTCCAAGGGTAGCAATATCATCTCAGTGTCAGTTTGGGAGTTATTGTAAGGACAAAACTTCTCTTTCCCTTGAAAGAATCAGAGAAGACTATGGGAGAGAGCACATTCTTGCCAAGGATTGGAACTTGCAGCTGAAACGTAATAGTTATATGGATTTTTCACCTATAGAGATAGCAAGCTAAATAAATAGATAGATGATAGATAGATAGATAGATAGATAGATAGATAGATAGATAGATAGAGATCTATCATATATCACCTCTCTTTTTCTATCTGAAAGTTAGCTATAGAAATAGATGATAGACATACATACATACATACATACATACATACATACAAACATACATACATACATATCTAACATCTCTCTCTCTCTCTCTCTCTCTCTCTCTCTCTATTTATCTATCTGATAGCTAGCTAGCTAGGTAACTTGCTAGCTATAGAGATAGTTGATAGATAGATGATAGATAGATGATAGATAGAAATATAGAAATATGGATATAGATAAGATAGATAAAGATAAAATCTTCTTTGGGAGTTCCAGATATCTGATGAAGAAAGGCGGGAAAGGTTTATGTGACGGTTAGTCTCCAAGGTGCTACAAAGCTCTTGAGTTTGTGTTTAAGGTGTTCTACAAATTAACATGGCTACTTCCCTTGGCCCAAAATGCTTTGTTCAAAGGCAACTGGACTTTCTTTGTTTTTCCTTGAAGATGTTTAGCTTCTCATCCAAGCTCTGCCTTTGGAAAAAGCCCCTCTGGGGCAACCTTGACCTGGATGACTGAGAATCTCCATAGATATTTAAATAAGCACTTTGGAATGAATTCCCTTGGGTGAGATAGCAATTATGATTTTATCTGAGGCAGAAAATGAAAGGCAATTTTCTGTCATCCATAACTTTTTATTTATATATGGCAAATGGTCCATAAATAATCCAATGTTAGATTTATTGTTTCTTCAGGCTATGGTCAGATTCATCTTGGAGATTCAATTAGAAGCTGGTTTGATACATCTCCACATGAAATTTCTGAATAAATTAAAAGATTGCATTAAATCATTCAGTCAAGTAGATGTAACAGAATCAATTGCTGAATCAATCTGGGGGACTTTTGTGCATGACAACACTATATTTTCGAAATTAACAGAAAATTGAATCAGCTTACTTTTCCAAATTGTTTTGAATCCTGAAATTAGATTATATCAATGTCCTGAACTGATAAACTGAATTGAATTAGTGCTGATTGCATAACCTTAATATTTCTAATAAGAATAATAAGAATACTTCTTGCATTCAGAATTTGTTCTGAATGTTTTTCCTATTTCTCAAGGTTATCAATTGGCCAGAAATTTTCTTTTTTACACATAAATGACTAAGCTTCATTTTAAATATTCCTGAATTCAGTAACCTGAATCTTCTGGAATTCTCCCACAATGCTTTGTATTTCATTTTTATAATTATATTGCAAGGAAAAAAAATGTCCCCACTTCTGCCTTTAATCTGATAAACATTGATGCCTAAATAAAGCTTGCATCCCCTCCCAAATTACACAACTGGAGGCCAGGGTCAGGTATAGGTTACATTATTAATTCTGCAATTTAGACATAGAACGAAACCATTCCTTCACTGTTGCATGGACAGGAACATAATTCACATAAACTGCTATCATTTGTCAGTGCAGAAGAACAAAAACAAAATTTATTTGACTAAAATATGCATTTCCTAATGATGGGATCTTCAGGTCAGATGGCATTCAACATGCCACAGATAAATAAATAAACTCGATAAATAAGCTCAATAAATTTCATGATACAGATGATTACTTTGATAGCTAAAAATCCAAATAATGTACAAGTTCTAATAATGAAAGCCAAACCGCACAATGAAAAAAAAGTTCAACTATATAAAAAGTCCAAGTAAATATTTATAGGTACAGCAATCAAACTTAGCATTTAGGATGCCATTTGCTTTTTAGGATCAAGTAGCAAATGATAAACGAATTGGCAGTCAATAAATATGACACTGATTAACTCTTGTTAGAGTATGAAAACTTTTGGAAAAGATATTCATATGTTGTGATGTATCTGTACCTACAAAGAATTGTGCAGGTAGTTATTTTACTCATGATGTTCTGTATTAGTGAGAGTTGCACTTTGAAATAGTAAAATAGAAAGAGTATTGATGTCAGCCTTGGAAGCCATATTACTTGAAAGCTTCGAAGCTGCCACATTTAATTCTTGGGAATTTGGGAAGGGGGATTTCACAGAGCGATGGAAGATTAGACTCAACAAAATTCTTTCTTAGAAAGTCAAGGACACCCTGCATCTGGAGAAGAATGTCTGGAGGATTGTCGCCAGTTGGGACGACATTTGATTGGACCATGTGATGGACTGGTGGGTGCAGGGGTTGCACTTTGAACTTCTATTGGGAAGGGAAAACCTACAACTCTCAAATTTGGATTTTCTCTTATGTGCCAATATGAAACTTTAATAAAATGGAACCTTGAGAAAATGCTTGTCTTGGAATTTATTAGTTTGGAATTTGTTAGTTGGAACACTGACAATTTTGATCTTTGGTTTTGGAGAAGATCCCTGAGAGTGCCATGCATAGCCGAGAAACCCATTAATGGATATACGTCAAACCAATATTCTAACTTGAGGCACAAGTGATCAGGCTCATATTATCATATTTTGGATACATTATGGAAACTTATTCCTTGGGAAGTCTTTGTTAACAAAGTAGAAAAAAAAGACAAGATCATGGCCTGCAGAAGGTAGATTATAGGAATAATGAGTGCACTCCTGGGAGACATGAAGGACCAGTTTGGTCTGAGAAAAGTCTACGTGGTTATTATGAGTTGACACTAATTTGATGACACATACATGGTCAATTAGTTGAATATGAGAGTCAGTAAGCATAAGTTAAAGATTGAATGGGAGAAGGAGGTTTGAGTCCATTTTCAGCCACATTAGGCTGGATGGCTATTTCCCAGCATTTCAATGAATTGTTGTTATAAGGATAAAATTATAAGAACATTATATATTATTTTAAAATTCTGAAAGGAAGATGAGGTATCAATAAAACAAATAATATACATAAGAAACAATTAAGCTTAACATGTTTGTGAGTCCATTTGTGTCAAATAGTCACTTGAATTGAGTAACATGCCTTCTTTGCTTTTATTTTTGAGAAGCAGAGATAGGATAAAAATGTTACAAATAAATGAAAAATAAAAGCTTTACTTTTATTCTTCAGAAAATACTAAAATATATAAGCAGATCTTATAGGTTAAAGACCAGTCACTGAAAAACAAATTTAACACTTTCCCTTTTCCTATTTCCATCCTTCATTTGCATTTTAATAATATTCCTCAATATTGCTGGCAAAACTTAAGAACATTTGAAATTCAAAATGCATTTCTTCTCTCTTTCTCTCTCTTTCTCTCTCTTCCCAGAGATGAACAACACAGAAATATAAAAGTTTAAAAGGAGAATGTCTTTGTTTCTGCATTAGTCAGCAGATCACTTCTAACTGAGGTATATGAATGCAGTTATAGTATTTCTGGCAAAAGAGATTTGCCTGAATAGTGGGTAGTCTATGAACCTTGAATCCCAAGTAGCTTCGGTCCAAATTTTCTATGATCCTTATTCTAAGGATTCTAAGGAAGTCCTTTGAAAGAATGGAGATCTGACCACTGGGAAAAAAATATCCACTCTGTTTTCACTCTGTTTGATGGTTATATGTGTTAATAGAAAAGAGAACAGAATATCAGAAGGAGATGTCTGAATGAAAGAAAATGAAGGAAAATGCTAGAAAAAGAAAGAAAATGTGGAGTTTGAAAAAAAGTAAAATGCTGTTTACCTGTTCTGGGCTCAGGTCTCATCCTTCTCTTAACAGGTTATTCCTGCTGGGATATGGATATTAGCAGTTGAAGTTACTTTAGGTATACTTGTTCATTGGAATTGATAGAGAAAATGAAAGGATGCTTCTATAATAAACAGCTCCAAGATTCTGAATTATCAGAATCTTGGAGCTGTTAAGTACAGAAGCATCCTTGCATATAAACAAGTTCTCAGTACCCAGAGAATGTTTCTTGTACAGATTTCAGGTAAACAATGTGTTAGATAAAATAAAATAAAGGAGTTTATTTTGTTTTGTTTATTTTAGTATATGCTGGGAGTAATCATATATAAAGTAAAAATAAACACTAAAGCTTATTATTTCTGTGAGAGACCTCCATGTATTAAACTTCCCATTTTTAAGATATACTAAATGGCCTCCACCTCAATTTAAAGTTTTATGAAGTTTTACCAAGAAAATTTAATTCTTGACCACTATAATCTCAAATGGCTTTCAACTTCACATCACAACTAATCTACAATGCTTTGATTCTCAGCTTAATTAAAATGTTTTCCTTCCTGATATCTCCAAGCATATTTTACAATAAAGCATCTGTTCCTGGTAGATAAATGGATATCTCAATAGAAGAATGCAATACTAGAACTAAACGCAAATCTGATCATTCATTGAAAATTGTCTCATGTCTTATCCATCCATATATTTATCTATCAATATACACGTATGTGAGAACCACTTTAATGGGAGAGGGGGACGGTATTGGACAACCTGAATTGTACTGAATGGTACAACCTAATAGCTGGCATTGTGTACAGGACAATCTGCACAGTGCATGGGATGGAACTCCCAAGTCCAGATGGAAGATTTTTCAGTGGGCTGTAGAGAATAACAGGGCTAAAATTCTGTAGGATTTCCAGATTAAAATTGTCAGGCAGGTACTGGCCAATCAACCAGGTATCATGGCAATATACAAGGACCAGTAGAAAGCAGTGATGATAGATGTAGTGGTAAAATAGGTGTAGTGGCCAAGTGACAGAAACACCAGGAAGAAGGAGTATGAGAAGCTGTAGAAGTACCAGGGCCTGATGGAGGAACTATAGAGGATGTGGAAAACACAGGCCAAAATGGTCCAATGGTGGTAGGAACACTCGGGGCTATGACTGTTTAATCTGGGAGAATGGCTCTAACAGATCCCATGAACAAACTTAGAGCACTCTGTCCAGAAAAATGCAGTGCTAGGAAGAGCTAAGTTATTGAGCAGAACTGTCAAACATCCTCAGGCCTCTGGCAGGGGAATTATTAGACACTAGAAAAAAGTATAAAATTAAATATTAAAAGAAAGAAAACATTCCCACAAATTCAGGTTTTTTATAACTACTGTAATAATTTGATGAAGTCTCCCTGGCACCAAAAACAAGTGGTTTGTCATTCAGTTTTCAGGGTGTCTTTCTGTCTTTCTAGTATAGCCTATATCTCTCAAACTTCCTGAGGTCTTTTCATCCAAAATACTAGCAAGGTCATTTAATTTTTTCAAAAACAACTTTTCAGCAACTTCATCTCCTTCCATATATACCTGTAGCTAGATAAAATGCTAAAGATTATTCCTAATCCAGGTTTAATATGATTTATGGCTGAAGTTCCTACAACCTTATTGTAGTCACTTATTATAGGATATGTCACTTCAACATTTGGATGAATCCCAGCTAGTACCTATAGTCTGAGTTACTGTATATATCCACTGAGTTCATCTTTTACACCATAATGTTCTAAAACATATTAATTTTACAGAAGACAAGGTTGAAAAAGCACTACGCAATCTAAAACCATCTCTATCTATTGGACCGGACCAAATATGTGCCTACTTCTTAAAAAAGCTATCCACTGGCATAGCCGAACCTCTAAGCATAATCTTTGAAAAATCTTTCAGGACCAGCTCCTTGCCAAAACTATGGTCACAAGCCACGGTCATCCCCATCTTCAAAAAGGGAGACCCCAATTACAGACCAATCTCTTTATGCTGCGTCACCTGTAAAGTCATGGAATCAATTATTAACCAATCCATCATCCTCCACTTGGAAACAAACAACCTACTCTCCAATAAACAATTTGGTTTCAGGAAAAAACTATCATATAATCTGCAACTCTTACACTGCAAAAACATATGGACTACACAACTCGATCAGGGCAAAGCAATAGACGCAATCTACATAGACTTCTGTAAAGCCTTTGATTCAGTGGTAACGATAAACTACTCCTAAAACTAAAATCTTACAGTATCTCTGGACACCTGCATAACTGGATAGAAGCATTTCTGTCAAACAGACAACAAATGGTCAAAATTGGGAGCTTCCTATCAAATTCTGCACCTGTCAACAGTGGTGTCCCCCAAGGCAGTGTTCTAGGACCAACTCTTTTTATACTCTACATAAATAACCTCTGTGATCATATTAAGAGCAACTGTGTTCTCTTTGCTGATGATGTAAAGCTATTCAACATCACAGACAATACTGCTACCCTTCAAAAAGACTTTGGCTATGTATTAGAATGGTCAAACAAATGGCAACTTCAAATCTCAACAAATAAATGCTCTGTCTTACATATTGGCAAAAAAAATCAGAAAATAAAATACAAGCTGAATAGTCAAGACTTTGTTAACGATCCAAACTCTGTCAAGGATCTTGGAGTACTCATCTCTAATGACCTAAGTTCTAGAGCCCACTGTAACTACATAGCCAAAAAGGCATTAAGAGTTGTTAACCTAATCTTACATAGCTTTTTTTCTGGTAATATTACTTTTAACTAGAGCATACAAAACATTTGCTAGACCAATACTCAAATACAGCTCATCAGTCTGAAACCCACATTACGTATCAGATATTAACACAGTTGAGAAAGTCCAGAAATATTTCACAAAAAGAGGTCTCCACTCCTCTTCTCATTGCACAATACTTTATGCCACCAGACTTGAAATTCTCGACCTAGAAAATCTAGAACTACATCGCCTTTGGTCTGATCTAAGTATAGTATATAAAATCATACATTGCAATGTCCTACCTGTCAATGAATACTTCAGCTTCAACCATAACAACACAAGAGCAAACAATAGATACAAACTCAAGGTTAACCACACCAAACTTGATTGCAGGAAATACGACTTCGGCAACAGAATGGTCAATGTCTGGAATATTCTACCTGACTCTGTGGTTTCTTCCCCAAACCCCAAAAACTTTAACCTTAGACTGTCTACCATTGACCTCACCCTTTCCTAAGAGGTCTGTAGGGGGCGTGCATAAGCGCACCAATGTGCCTACCATCCCTGTCCTATTGTTTCTTTTTTTTTCTTATATGTATCCATGCATTCATAACTATGTTTTTACTTATACCTATTATCTTGTAAATAATTGACAAAAATAAATAAATAAATAATAAATAAATAAATAATTTATAAATGATGCTGAGTGTACTGCTTTGGAAAGAATGTACAGCATATAAATTGCCTCTAGTATCTGAGTTATGATATTCATCCACATATGTGAGCCTTCGTTTGGGGGATTCACAACTTATAGGTTTTATAAATAAGAAACATTCAGCCCGAGAGCATTATGCCATCTTCCACCAATATCATCTGATGGCATCAGTGTTCAGTCTGGCTGTATACAGGGAAAAAATTGCATTGATGAAGCATCAGTAAGATTTCACTTCTGCATCCATTTATGCTTTAACAAATAAACCCTAAAGAAAATCTAGTGCCATTTGAGTGACATTTATGGTGGAGGTGGGAAGGGTTTAGCGGAATTGCTCTAAACAAAATATATTGTGCAATGTGAAAATAGACTGTTATAATGAATATGCCACTGAGATAAATGGGCAACCCATAGTCATAATATATTATGGCAGTCAAGTTACTTCAGACCTCAGAATACAACAAATAATTGATTCTCCCTCATCCATTTGACAGTGTGGTAAGAGCTTCAATTTTTGTCTGCCTGTCCATCACAGGAAAAAGGATGTAGCTTAGTTATTTTGCCAAAAATTTCATATCATACTAGTAGTTTCAAAAAATGAAATATTATTCTCAACATTTGAGTTAGACTCAAAGGTTGAATAACAATTTAGTTTAGCACAAATAATATACATTTATTTGATAGGGTTTTGTTCTTCCTGTAAATGTATATTACCTAAACTACATTGCCTTCCTATATATAAATCTGCTTAATGCCCAATAGGTGAAAATTAATTTCTACTTTTAGGTCTAAAGGGACGTAATGGCTATATATGATGGGTGGGGATTTGGTTGGAAATTAAGGAAAGACAAGATGCCTATAGAGTCAAATATTCCACATAAGAGTAGAAAAAACTGAAATAAATTGGACAATTATTTTTAAAATTCCTTAGCCAAAGTATTTCTTCTAAATTAAATAATATTGAGAATGAATTTGAGTTTTTAAAAGGGATTTTAAACAGGCGAACATGTCAACATGGCTGATTAATGTTTATTATTATTATTTTTTGAAAAGGCATTGAAAGAGTTATAGCAATCTGAATTTTGGGTCATACAAAACTTCAAAACAAGTGCATGAATTTCTCTGCAGAGGAAGTTGTCCTTAAGGCTCTGGTTCTAAATATTTCATGGGCACATGAGAATTAAATTATCTAAAAGACATATTTAAGGTTTTGGATAAACGAACCACATCCATGTTTTTCCATTCCAAAAATCTTTGTAAATAATACTACCTGCTTGCAAATTACCCTTGTCAACTGATGCAGCAGCTTCAGTTGTGGAGGAAAAAGGATTGAGATCATCATTGGATTTCTAGATTCAGTCTTTCATCTCTTCCAGAAAGTCAGAATTCTGAAATGAACCATGGCTATAATTATATATTTTTTCTAACTTGGAATAAATCCACCTGTATGGCCTTGCAGTTAGAGTAGATAAAAGTGACATCCCTGGCATTTGGAAGCATTTGTAATATTTTCCTAAATCAGATATGTTTCATTTTTTTCAGCAAAGTGTTTAAAACTGCCAATTTGTATTGAAGCACCTGGATTTTATAGTTTCATTGAAAAGCAGGTCATTGGATCATCTATATACATAAAAGTATACAAGAATATTTAAGTCTGTCATTCAATTGTAGAACCTGTAATATCTCTACAAAAATTCATGACTTAGTAATAAAATACAATATATAGGAATTTATGGAAATTTCAGCAATAGAAATCTGAGGGTAAAAAATGATCAGTGAGAATCCTAGTAATCTCTATTGCCCTTTACTATATTTCAACCCAGCGAAGTAAATATTCCGAGTTAAATGCTATGCCAGTCCAAGCCATGAGCTCAAGCAACATCTCTCTCTCTTTGACTGAGTCAACACTTTAAAATATTTTGCTGAGTCATACAGACATTGATTTCCCCTCTGTCACTGAGTGAAGGGATCATCCAAAGGGGATCATTTTATGCATCAGTGCTCAATTGAAAGTTCTTGAATGACTACAAATCACTGAGAAGGATTAGTACACATTTGAAAGTAAAGTTGAAAAGCTGAATAATAGCTGATGGAGAGGCTGATTTTCTCTCACATGCATCAAGTATTTCATGGCAGTCTATGACTGAAGTTCAGTATCCAAATATCTTTCATATAGTATCAATATAAGAACTGGTTTGGGCTTAAGTTTTCTTTATAAGGGGTCATATATATATTTCTTACATAAAGGGAAATTTGGAGGAGGAAATGTTGCAGGTGAGATTGGATGGAGACATCTTTGACAAAATTTCTTAAAAGCAATAGTGGGAAGCAGCATATCTGACCAGAACAAGAATAGATATCTGAGTTTCATCCTAGGCATTTACAATATTTTAGCTGCTTGTTGCCTATGAAGGCAATCCAGCCCTATTCCTTAAGAGCTGACAAAAAAAGTAAGCTTTGCTGTCTTCCAAAGCCAAACCTTGGAGAGCTGTTCCAGAAATGCAATACTAATCAATAGTTCTGTATTTAACCTATTGACATTATTTAGTGAATAGACTGAACAATTTTCCAAGGGTAAAAAAGCAAGACAACTTGCAAGAAAAGAGATATCCTTCCCTTTTGACAGAGTAATTGTTTACTGTTGTTTGAGTTGAACATCCTTTTCTGAAAGATACTGTCTCTGAGCCAAAATGCAGTATTTAGTCATTCTGTTTGGAAAGTAGTGTAAGCATTAATTATAATGTACTTCATTCATCATTTGGAACTATAGGCTATCGCAAGCATAATAAAGGCAGGATAATAAATGAATGGATGAATGAACAACAATACATGCTGGAATATTTCATATATTTTTTGTTATCTGAGAAAGATAATGTAGGGAAGGGACAGAAGGGGTGGAGGAAATTCAGTACGATATCAGATCGAGTTCTAGAGTTTTGTAAAGATTTAAATCAATGGCTTTTTATTTTACAAAGAGTTTGGGTCTTCCTGTATTACATAATTCATTTCAAAGAAGTTATAAACTACTGTATGTCAAGTCTAGGAATTAAGATAAATGAGCACTGATTTCCAAAAGGGAGAAGCCAATTTACATACTGTTTCAACCTTCCATTGGATATATTTACAGTGGGCATTTAGAAGGAATTGCAACTTTAACTAATTTAAACTTTTAACTATTTAATTAGAAATGCAATAAATGTCCCCTTAGCAGAAACATTTGTAGCCTATATTCTTATTAGGCCTATTTTTGCTTTTTGAAGCCTACCTAACAATGAAGAATCACACATCTTAGCAAAATACTTTCATCCATTTAGATATAAAGTACTGTCTATCATATTTTCTTTCTTTCTTTCTTTCTTTCTTTCTTTCTTTCTTTCTTTCTTTCTTTCTTTCTTTCTTTCTTTCTTTCTTTCTTTCTTTCTTTCTTTCTTTCTTTCTTTCCTGGTTGTGATGATATTTGGCAAGAATTGAATAATAATCCATATGCTGTTCATGTGCAAATGCTCAGGAGCCCTTGAACTGAACTTCAGAAGCAGCCTTGTGGACATTTTCTTCCATATACTGTATCATGCATGGACAAATTAGCATAGGGAAACTATCAAGGGAATTGCTTTAATCTGAAATGAAAACAATTTATTGAATGACTACTGTTATGGACTAAGCCATCGCATCAGTAACAACCCTAAATAGCTTTACTTTGCAGCAGGCTTGTAATCCTGCACTTCTCATTGGCCCGCGAATAGCAAGTTGTGATTGGTCGTTTCTGGCCAATCCGATTGGCTGTTAACGGGCCTCTCTGATTGGACGCTTGTTAGAGCGGTAAACTCAATTCATTGGTTGTTTTGACAGCAGCCAGCTCTATAAAAGAGCTGCTGCTGCCCAAGTATTTGTTCTGTTCTTATTTCACAATAAAGAGTTGAAGTCACTGTTCGATGTCTCGTCTCCGTTCCTTGCACCCATGCTCAGGACTTAACACTGGCGATGAGGATGGGATGCGGAGATGATAGAGCTGACTAAGTACTCATCGAACAAGACAGAGCACATGGCTAAAGAGCGCACGCAATGAATGGCAGAATGACCAGCGGCGCCAGACCACCCGCTCCATTTGACCCAGCAAACGAAGACTGGGACTCATATATAGATCGTTTCCAGATGTTCCTAAAGACCAACAATTTAAAAGATGCTACGCCTGGCAAGAAATGAGAGGTGTTCCTGACTCACTGCGGCCCCGCCATTTTCAAAATGGCTAAAGCACTTGCCAAACCGGTGGAAGTGAAGACCATGGATTGGGACAACCTCGCGCCAATCCTCCAGGCCCATTACGCACCCGCAGTACCTACACTGATACGAAGACATGAGTTTTACCAGAGGGACCAACGAAAGAACGAGAGCATTGGGGACTTCGTAGCTGACCTCCGGAATCTAGGAGGCCTCTGTGGTTTTGCAAACCTTGAGGAAGCCCTAAGAGACCGCATAGTTCTGGGTTTAGATGACCACACTGTGCAGAGTAAACTCATGGCGAAAGGAGACATCAGCCTTGCAGATGTCATCACCGACGCTACTGCAGCAGAAGCAACCAGGAAGTCAGCCTCTCGAATGCGCCGAGCGAACGGACCGCATCACCAACTCGCTAACGATAGCCCGGTCTACACTGAGAAGCACGCTATTACCGCCCACCACAAAGACCTCTAGTCATCCTCAGAAAGTGAGGAAGAGGAGGTCAACTGGCTCCGCTCAGAACGAGAGCAAAGGAACCAGAGACTTCCACACCAATGTGCTGGTTGCAGGTCAAACCATCCGTGATCGGACTGCAAATTCCTCGATGCACTCTGCCGTTCCTGCGGGAAAAGAGGCCACATTGCAAAGGTCTGCAGAAGCAAGCGAGAGTCCAGTCCAAGCCGAAGGGAGAACAACCTCCGTCGGGAGACAGGCAAACCACCTGGGAATCGGGACCGCCTGAACCACCAATGGAACAACCACTACTACTACAGAAATCGAGCACCTGCCTCTTCAATGAGACGAGAAGAGGCGCACCAAACCATTATTATCAGCCACACTTCATCGCTAGATGCAAGAAAGATCCGCATAAAGGTTACTATTGAGAATCAACCGTGAGTGATGGAAGTCGATTCGGGGTCATCCCTATAGATGGTATCCTGGAAAACCTCAAATAGCTGATCCCTGCCATCTGCCGCCAGGACCTCAGCACTCAAAGAATCATCCTAAAAGACTACCAGGAAAACAGAATTCCAGTTGTCAGTTCCAGCCACGTCCAAGTATCCTTTAAGGACCGCACCGCGACGCTTCCCCTGACTGTCGTCGATTGTGACTGGCCCAGTTTGTTAGGGTTACAGTGGTTCGCTCCACTTGGGATTGAACTAGCCGGCATACACCAAACCAGAAGCGACGACTGGGAAGAGGCCCTCATCCAGGAATTCCAGGACGTGTTCACAGGAACATTAGGCAAGTACAAGAGGACCCCTATATCATTTAATCTCAGCCCCGATGTAGCTCCCATTCGTCTTAAGCCTCGTCGGGTGCCCTTTGCCCTCAGGCCGAAGATCGATGAGCAGCTAGACAAACTAATAGCCCAGGGCATATTGGAACCGATTTATCATGCCTGTTGGGAAACTCCAATAGTAATGCCCATAAAGCCAGATGGCTCGTTAAGAATTTGTGGGGATTACCGGGCCACCCTAAATCATGCTCTTCAACAGAGCGCTTACCCAATACCGGTGATCCAACACCTTCTTCACTCCCTGGGTGGTGGAAAAATATTTGCGAAATTGGACTTAGCTCAGGTGTACCAACAACTACCTGTAGACGCAACGGCTGCAGAAGCCCAGACAAAAGTTACACATAGAGGTGCCTTCAAGTGCAATAGACTCCAATTCAGAGTAAGCATGGCGCCTGGCATTTTCCAAAGTTTGATGGAGAGACTATTACAAGGCATAAAAGGCGTCGTGCCTTATTTTGACGATGTCTTAATAGCTGCCCCCACTAAAGAGTTATTAGTACTCAGAAAGGTTCTTCAGAAATTTAAAGACACTGGCCTGAAAGTAAAAAGGGACAAGTGTCAACTTTGTACGGAGAGAGTGGAATTCCTGGGATACCTTCTCGACAGACAGGGAATCCACCCCACTGAAAAAAAACTAACCGCAATCAAAAATGCCCCGAGACCTAGGAATAAGACAGACCTCTAAGCCTTCCTGGGACTTATTAACTTTTATAACATCTTCTTGCCCCAGAAGGTGACCATAGCCGAGCCCCTACATAGACTTCTCGACAAAAAGGCTTCCTGGGTCTGGGGACAGCGTGAAGAACGGGCATTCCAACAAGTAAAAGATCTCTTAACTTCTGATGCTGTATTGATACAATACAACGAGACTCCACCCTTAATGGTTTCCTGTGACGCCTCACCATTCGGAGTGGGAGCCATTTTAAGCCACGTCCTGCCAATTGGGAATGAGGCACCTATTGCGTTCTTTTTGAGAACTTTGTCTAAAACTGAAAGGAACTATAGTCAACTTGATAAAGAGGCTCTCGCTATTGTATCTGCAATTAAACGTTTCCATGAATATGTGTATGGGAGACCATTTGCCATAATTACAGACCACAAGCTGCTACTTGGTTTTTTGGCAGGAAACAAACCAACTCCCCACATCTTATCCCCAAGAATGACACATTAGTCGGAATTTTTAGCCGTCTACGATTACCGATTGCAACACCGCCTGGGGAAAACCATTCCCCACGCTGACGCTTTGAGCCGCTCTCCACTACCAGACGTCATAGAGGACCCAGCTCCAACCTTATTCGTATTGCATATCAAAACCCTTAAATCGCCGCCGCTGACCGTTCGAGACATCGCTGCAGAAACAAAAAAAGGACTCCTTTTTGGCACGAGTCCTCAGCTGGGTGGAACGGGGTTGGCCGGACAGCACACTCAACGACACTTTCAAGCCATTCAGAAATCGACAGACAGAACTGTTCTCCAAAAAGGGCTGTATCTTGTGGGGAGACAGAGTTGTAATCCCAGAGAAATTGCAACATAAAGTTTTAAAAATGTTGCACGATGGACATCCAGGCATCATGCGGATGAAGGAATTGGCCAGGAGTTACGCATGGTGGCCTGGTTTAGACAAACAGATAGAGACCTGGGTAGCAAAGTGCAGCAAATGCCAGGAGACTCACTCTAATCCTCCAAAAACTCCCCCAACTCAGTGGGAAATGCCTTGAGGTCCTTGGTCCCATATCCACGTCGATTTTGCGGGACCCACAAGAGGACACACTTTCCTCCTAACAGTGGATGCCTATTCTAACTGGCTCGAGATCCACAAGATGAAAAGCACCACCACGGAGGCGGTCACTAAAAAACTGAATAAGCTATTTGCTACCCACGGATTGTCGGATGTCCTGGTCTCCAATAATGGCCCCCAATTCACTGCCCTGGCATTCGAACAGTACCTAGCAGACTGGGGCATCCGCCATGCCTTAACATCGCCAGCTCACCTTGCGGCCAATGGTAGGGCTGAGCGAATGGTTCAATTTGTAAAAAAGACTTTACACAAAATGGACCACGGCGACATTGACGACAAAATAACCCGGATGCTTCTCCTCCAACACATAACCCCAAGCAGCACCACAAACAGAACCCCAGCTGAACTCCTGATGGGCCGAAAACTTCGCTCGCATCTCGATTGTCTCCACCCTAATTACACACCTGAACAACCCCCAGGATCCAGCAGCAAGTGTCGATCATTCCAGGAAGGTGACCCCATGTTTGCGAAAAACTTCTTGGGTGACCCACTGTGGGTCCCTGCTACCAAAACGCAACTTATGGGACCCCGATCCTATCGTCTACAAACTGCAGATGGTAAGATGTGGAAGCACCACATAGACCAACTTCGTTCCAGACTAGCACCTACTCCCATCTCATCCCCTGAATCTCCAACTGGGAGGGAAGGGACATTCAGGGGACTGAAAAAAAAATTACAGATGATTTAACAATCGAAACCCAGCATTCCCCACAACCAACCATGAGATACTCATCGCCAGAAGGAGAACCAAGCCGGGGAGTGGCCTCGCCGCGTGACAGCACCACGATGGAAACAAATCCAGGAAACCCGGAGGTCAGCATTGGCGAGAGCAGAGGGAACAGCCCAGAGCCATTTGATGAAACAGCGGGACTGTTTTCACCATCCAGCTCAGCAAGCAGCCCACCGGAACCAGAGCCAGGACAGAAACCGGTGGAACAGCGCAGATCAAGCAGACAGGTGAAGCGACCTGCCTACTTACGAGATTACATCACTCCACCCCTCAGACGGAACCTAGGGGGGAGGGGTGTTATGGACTAAGCCAACGCAGCAATAAAACCCTAAACAGCTTTACTTTACAGCAGGCTCGTAATCCTGCACTTCTCATTGGCCCACGAATAGCGAGTCGTGATTGGTCGATTCTGGCCAGTCCGATTGGCTGTTAGCGGGTCTCTCTGATTGGACGCTTGTTTGAGCGGTAAACTCAAATCATTGGTTGTTTTGACAGCAGCCAGCCCTATGAAAGAGCTGCTGCTGCCCAAGTATTTGCTCTGTTCTTATTTCACAATAAAGAGTTGAAGTCACCGTTCAATGTCTCATCTCCGTTCCTTGCGCCCATGCTCAGGACTTAACAACTACAAATCACTGAGAAGAATTAGGCTCAGGGAAGGAGTTTGTAATATCACAATTAAACAGAGATTAAACTTCTGAATTTCCTGTCTTTTTAACAGTGCTGGAATAAAAAAATGTATTTCACTCTTGATTGATGATACTTTTCAAGCAGGAAAGTTTCTTTCCATTATTAAAGCTACTCTTCTAAATCTTTTTTCATTAAACTCTGCACACAGTATAATGGCCTTTCACATGGAATGAAGCTCAAAAGTAACTCATTAATTTACAGTTCTTATGATATTACTCTTAATAAGATGCTTCACTTTTATTGTTTATAAATAATGCTTCCATCCCCAACAATGGGGAAAAAAACCCTTTACTTTTATATTCTAAACCTTAGATACTAGGAGTTTTGTTAGGGATAAACCCTAGCAGAATCTGCACGGCAGTCAGGCAGAAAGGCAGTCAGGCAAATATGTGAGATAAAGATTTTTGTAGCTTACACTCAGTGAAACAGATACACTGTGCTAGTTACCGTATATACTCGAGTATAAGCCGAGTTTTTCAGCACAGTTTTTGTGCTGAAAAAAACCCCCTCGGCTTATACTCGAGTCAGATTCCCCTCTGAAAAAAAAATGGTGTGGAGCTCCGAAGCTGGGCAGCCGCTTCCCTGCTTCCGTGTTTCCTTTTCAACTTTTAAGCATGGGAGGGGGAGGCTTTTCTGAGCTCTAGGCTGAGAAAGCAACGCGAGCCAAGGTTGCTCCACTCAGTTTCATTTCCTCAGCTCCAACTGCTTTCAGTCCCCTCGGGAGGAGGGGGAGGAGGAGGGGGAGGCTTTTCTGAGCTCTAGGCTGAGAAAGCAATGCGAGCCGAGGTCGCTCCACTCAGTTTCATTTCCTCAGCTCCAGCTGCTTTCAGTCCACTCGGGAGGAGGGGCAGAGAGAGAGAGAGAGATATCATAAGAACGGCTCTTGGTTTTTTCTTGCAAGGGAGAGAGTGATTCCTGCCTACCACTGTCATCATCATCATCTTTTGGGTTAGTGAATCAATTAAACCTTTCATGATAGTGAGATCGTTTCCCAAATTTCCCTTAAATCAGGGAAGAAATCAGAAACAAACCTTTGGGCTGAGAATAAGTTTGTTCCTATGATGCCATTTTTGTTCACTTCAGTGTGAAAAGTGTGAAAAAACGCATTTCTTTTTCTTCATCTTCTTGTTCCCTATTTACTGGTCTCTTTCAAAGAGGAAATTGTGAACATCAAACTTATTCTCAACTGTCCTAGTGAAAGTTTTTATTGGCATTTATTTTTATTTTTGAAATTTACCAGTAGCTGCTGCATTTCCCACCCTCGACTTATACTCGAGTCAATAAGTTTTCCCAGTTTTTTGTGGTTAAATTAGGTGCCTCGGCTTATATTCGGGTTGACTTATACTCGAGTATATACGGTAAATAGTTTATTCCAGCAAGAGTTTTAGCATAGTCAAACAGTCCATATATCATTCACTAGTTCAGTCCATCTGGCAATTATTCATTTGCAAAGTCCAGTGTTGAAAAAGAGGTCAGTAAACTTACAAATATCAGTCCAGTAATATATCTTCTTCGCAGTAGAGATATAAAGAAGTCAAACCTCCTTTCTTCCTTCAGCAGCAGCAGGGAACAAGCAGTTATCAAACCATCAATCCATCATCGTCAACAATCAATCAAGTAAGCCAGCAATACAGCAATACAGTAAGCTAGTAGGTTCTCTTGTTCCCTTTTATGGCGGTTTTACAACCGCACCCAAAATTACATGCTTTGCAGTTTAAAGTGACACACACTTAATTTCACTATCATAGTTTATATATATTATTTTACCCAAACTAAGTTAGGTAACCTTGTTATTCCTAACAAGTTTGCACCATCCTCAGTGGAGGAATGGATGATGAAGGTGATGAAACTTGCAAAGATAGCTGAATTAACTTATTTGATCAGAGGGAAAAAAATCTACATTTATGGGTAACTGGAAACTCCTTATAGACTTTTTACATGAAACAGTAATACATGAACTTTTGATATGTGGTTTTGATTATCAGGGGAAAAAAATCTGGATACTACGAGAAAGTGAGCCTTATTTATAATCACAGAGTAACAGATAATAGATAATCAGAGTTGGAAGGGACCTTGTAGGTCATCTAGTCCAATCTCCTGCCCAAGCGGAGTAATGAATAATGTTGTAATTACATTTGCTACAAAGGAAATTGGGAACTTCTTTCTATTTTCTTTTTTATTCTTTCTTTCAGTACTTTTTTCCCTTCTTTCTTCTTTGCCCTTTTATTCTGTATTAGTTTTTGTAACTTTTTATGTTCTTTGTAAAAGTTTTTTATACAACCCTCCCCATATGTTTTGTTTTGTTTAATCACATAGTATTTTTTTATTAATGAGAGTTTGGCCAATATTCAGCAAATGTTAATTGAGAATGATTGAGAATGCCATTCAGGGCTGAACTGTTTAATGCTTTGAAAAATGCTTTGATGGGGCTGTCTCCCTATAATTCATTTTAATCTTGATTAATGTTCAAGGTTCCTTTGTGTTCCAGCTTGATCCCTGGGAACTTCATGGATACATCCAACCCATTTTCTTGGGGACAGTATGAAATGATTTGCCATTCCCTTCTTCCATATTTTCCCCAGCTTCCTAGTCCAACTTACAGCTATAGTGATACCTGATATTTTTCCATTAAAATACTAACCAGGACTGACCCTGTTTAATGTCTGTTTAATGTCCAGACAGGTTAAACTAGATGGTGTTCAAGCTTTGTATTACTTTAAAATGGAGTTGGACAACTTGTAACTCAAGAAGCTTTTCACCTAACTGTACACTGCTCACGGCCAAATTTTGCAAGCCCTGTTGAATGCATTGGCTGACACCATTTTTAAACTGTCCACAAAATTTAATATAAAAATACTAAATGAAAAGCAAGTCCCAGGCTGTATTCGGATATTCATGATGTGGTAAGAGTAGTATAGAGACACCATGGAGCTCACAGGAAGGATATTTCACTGTTAAAGTGGTTCCTCACATGTTTTAATTGACAACTTGTTTTGTACACATGATTAATGAACAGTCAGTATGATGGTTATAATAGATGCATCATAGCAGAACACAGCATACATACCTGTTATTCAGTGTATGCTCCTATAAACATTTTAAGAAAGCTTGTATTGATCATAAAAGGTAAAGGTGAAGGTTCTCCTCGCACAAACGTGCTAGTCATTTCTGGCTCTAGGGGGTGGTGCTTATCTCCATTACAAAGCCAAAGAACCAGCGCTGTCCAAAGATGTCTCCATGGTCATGTAACTGGCATGATTAAATGCTGAAGGCACACAGAACGCTGTTATCTTCCCATCAAAGTGGTCCCTATTTTTCTACTTGCATTTTTGCATGCTTTCAAACTGCTAGGTTGCCAGAAGCTGGGACAAGTAACGGCAGCTCACTCTGTTATGTGGTGCTAGGGATTCAAACCGCCAAAGTGCTGACCTTTCTGATGGACAAGCTCAGCGTCTTAGCCAATGAATCACCACGTTCCTTTTACTGACCATAGGGCTTTCAATTTCCCTTTCTTGGAAATCCCTTCTGGAAATATTGCAATTGCTTTATACAAAAGCACCTTCTTGAGGGCTGCTGGGAAAAACACCTGTGCAAGTCTTCATGTCTGTAATATGGGACACCTATCCATACCCATACCCCAGAGGGTGCTATTTGAAAATGAGCAAAGAGTTATCAAAAATAGGAAGGAAACGAGAGGAGGGAGGCTATGAGTTTTTTTTTAAAAGTAGGCATTTCAAAGAATTACATGCTTCATTCACTCTTGTGTCTTCCTCTATTCATCCTCTTCTTTATTTCTATCCACATTGATTTCCCCAAGAAATTGTTAAAAAAATATTTTTCCATTTCTGATTCCTGGCAAGCATTTGATATCTTGATCCAAAGTGAAACCATTATACACTGAAACAACTTTCATATTTTCTCTAAACACTTTTTGTTTGTTTGCAAAATTTGCCCTCTGTCAGCAAATGCAGCTTTTGTCTATTTTTAAAAGAAGAATTTTTTTTAATGATTGGGCAATGGTAGAAGACCCTAAATCATATTCAGTCAAAGCCAACTAAGACTTTATCACATATCTAAATCCACATGGAAGCTATTTTTAAACACTGACATATCATTGCAAATTACATTTAGGAGGGAACGATAAATATACAGATACCAGAGGCTTTATAAATCCCATTGGTAAGATTAAGACAGAACTCATTAATTACAGAATCTCAAGTTCCCTACATAACATTAAACTCAATATGAGGCCTTGGCTGTATTGAAGTGACCATGTTTGGCAACAATGATGTCTCCATAAGTGGCACCCATATTATACTTAGCTCATCATTTCAGTCTGAAATCATCTACCTCCATACAATCACTGGCCAATTTTTTTTTTTTAAAAAATAGATGGGTCAGTGTTGAAACAGCATGATCAGAATCAGATAAGGAAGAGGGAGAGCATTCCATGCTGAGACTCCATAATAAAGAAAAAGCTTAGATAGCTCGAAGAAGAATTTTCCATTTATGCTAACAAGAGTTTTCTGAGCAGAACTTTGCACAGAGACATTCTTCCACTGGAATAAAAACTGAACAAACAAACAAAAAATGTTCATAATGAAAAGATAGCCCTTGAGCATTTCAGAGATAGATTTAAGGACAAATAATTAATGTAATCTAAGAGATATGAGCAAATAAAATAGATCAACTTGCACAGGTGTTTTTCCCAGCAGCCCTCAAGAAGGTGCTTTTGTATAAAGCAATTGCAATATTTCCAGAAGGGATTTCCAAGAAAGGGAAATTGAAAGCCCTATGGTCAGTAAAAGGAACGTGGTGATTCTCCATCTCCCTAGCTGTAGCTCCTTGTTAAGCTTTGATGAAATGGAATCCAAATTGTTCAGTCTTGCCTATGGTGTCCAAAGGCTTGTCTAAATCTAAGTAATTAAGTGCAGAATCCAAGTTAGGGAAAATTGTTTGATGTAAACAAATTTGAACCCTATCTTTTCTATAAAAAGGTAAAGGTTCCCCTTGCAAATACGTGCTAGTCATTTTTGGCTGTAGGGGGCGGTGTTCATTTCCTGAAGAGCCAGCGCTGTCCGAAGATGTCTCTGTGGTCATGTGACTGGCATGACTAAACACTGAAGGCACACAGAATGCTGTTACTTTCCCACCAAAGTGGTCCCTATTTTTCTACTTACATTTTTACAGGCTTTTGAACTGCTAGGTTGGCAGAAGCTGGGAGAAGTAATGGGAGCTCACTCTGTTTTGCAGTGCTAGGGATTCGAACTGCTGAACTGCCAAACTTTTTGATCGACAAGCTCAGTGTAAACCTCATGAACCTTCTGGCAAATAAGTTTCTTCTCTTGCCTGAATCAGCTTGTGAGTGATAATAGAATCAAAGTCAAATAAACGTCCTCCACATTCATCCATTCTCAGTCTGTATCTACTAGATAAGGCAGCATCCCAAACTAGTTTAGACTTTCATGGCCTTGAAGCCCAAGACTAATTTCACACTTTCAGTAAAGCTTTATATTGCAAACGATTACTGGATGATAAGAGCTCAACTCAGAGCTGTAAGGTTCCGGAATGAAATGAAATTGGGTCCCATTAAGCTTCAGCATTAAGTTTTATTCAAGCAGAAGTGTAGAAAGAGGTGTTCAAACTTGGTGAACAAATTGAGAGCAAATGGACACCCATCAGCTGCCCAGGAACTCAAAAAGGTAAATGGAAAGCTGCCAGCAAACACTTGCTGGGCCCAGCTAAATCATTTGTGCCAATATTCAGTTCTCTAGCATTTTTTTAAGATTGCACTATTTCTAACATAAAACCTTCCATTAAAGCCAAATAGTTTTCAATGATAGCATTTTATTTGAGATTGAGTTTTTGGCATTGTACGGTGGGAAAAAAGCACATTTCTTGTCTTTTTTATGTGGGAAAACCTTTAAAGATTTAAACACCTTTCCAATGATTAAGATTTTGAATCAATTTGGAACATGTTTCAGAAACATTTTGAATTTATGAAAACCTTGCCAGTTGAATTAGTTACTTTGAAGGCTGTTATGGTTTTGTTGTTGTTGTTTAAAGCATGTCATATTTTTTATAACTCTCATTATAACTTGCTTATTCTAGTATTATTGAAGGAATTCTTATTCATCTTATATTTAGTTTCTTGAATTCTTTTATAATAAACTTGGACTTTAGGAAAGAAAACACAGTGAAGTGGTTTCTAATGAAAACAACAACAACAACCTGGGAACTGTTTTTAATTTAATTTGATTTATTTTTAAACCCACCACCCCCTTGTCAATTCCCACACTTTACCTTGTCTTCTGTAAGAGCTAAATTACACTTAGGAAGAAATCTGCTGGATCTGACTAAGCACCTCTACACATTCCCTTGTGGCCAATCAGAAATCAGAAGAGATTCACAGGTAGGAAAGCAAAGGAGATAAATTGCATTAATTTATGCCTAGAGAAAAACAACACTAAGGATCAAATACAGAACCTGTTTCAAAATGAAACCTAATCGAACAACTGCAACTAAAACTAGACAAAAAAGAGAGAAGATGCTGTATATAAAGACAAACCAAAGCAACAGGTAAATACAATTTTCAAAATCCTGGTCCACAATGCAGTGCCCTGGGCCCCGAAGGGCTGTCCCATTTTATTATGTTTAATATCTTTTAATAGAAAATAAATGAAACAAATACTTTGTGAAACAAAATATCAGGCTCAAGAATATTTTTGGAATTTGGAAATGAGAGTGATCAGTTGAACCAGAATAACATACTGTAGTCACTAGGTAGCATCCTTGGCATCATGAGATATTTTTGTCTTTATTTATCTTTCCCTATTTTATTTATTTACTTAAACATTCAAATTCATATGCATACACACACACACACACACAAACACACACATACATTCTTGATGAATGTATCTTTTCTGAGAGCATATGCACCAAGACAAATTCCTTGTATATCTAATCACACTTGGCCAATAAAGAATTCATTCATTTGTGTGTGTGCACATGCATGTGTGTGTGTGTGTATGTGTGTATCCATCTGCAAAAATAGTGGACCAGTGAAGTGAACAAGATAGCAGGAAGATAATCATATTTTTTAAATTGTGATTTTTAACCACAATTCCATTGTATTGCCTGCATTAAAGACTGTAAGACAGATGTTGGGATGGAAATACATAGTGTATTACTATTCATGTAATAATTTTACATTTTGGTATCATTCCAATTAAAAACATAATGGTGAATTTTATTTTTGTTTAATTGTGGTGAACTAGGTATTAATATTTTGAAGGAGCTTATCAGCAATCAAGTTTTTGAGCCATTTGAGATACTGGAGAAGGAATTTGATTGTGTAAAATTGTGAAATGACTGCACATTCAGTGAAAACATCTATTGATTTGTCAGTGTGGTCCTCACATATTAGCAGTTCCTAAAACCCCCACGTTGCAATCAGTATTGGAAGTATTGGAATGCATTTGGGTTATTCTAAGGTTGCAATCCTTTTTAAAAATATAAATGATGAAATTGTCATTAAATTCTTTGAAGGAACTTTGGAATGCAGAATTGCAGTACCTCATAGCAACATGTATTTAAGATCTTAAAGAATATTAAATATGATTTTTATAATTTGAGACTAATTCAATCAGAGACTCTTTTAAAGTTTACTGGGAATGTTTAAAAAGGATTGATTAACAACCCCATCATGTTGAAAGTATAAAATGAGTGAAGTTGACACTTGTCTGGCATAGGACTTGAATGTTTTTAAGTAGATTTATGGGGAAATCTTTCAATGTTAAAGCTGTTAATCTATTGCTCTGCTTTTGAATTATATACCAAAGCTCTGGAATCTACCTGTCTGTGGGGAATTGTGGCTTAATTGTACACGTGGGCTGGTTAAAATAATAAATATTCAGTAATAATTCTTCCAGATATTTGGGATTACTTTTTAGAAGTGTATGATTTATCTGTTCTTTTCTGCATCGAAGGATGAAGAAATATACTCTTTAGCATACATCTTATAATTTACAATGATGTTTTGTATCTGATTATACATTTTTTGAAAACCAATGACTACTTATAAATATAAAAAGTAAGCTAGCTTTTGTGTTTTATTTTTTATTTTTTTATGATTTATTTATTTATTTATTTATTTATTTATTTATTTATTTATTTATTTATTTATTTATTTATTAAATATATATTGCTGCCTATTCACCCAATTTCCCTTTTTCTTTTATTCCTATTTTTTCCCTTTTCTTTTTTTATGGATTGTTTCATTTTGCCATTAATGTGTACCTGTATATTGTGCTGTTTTTAAAATAAAGAATAGATTTAAAAATATTTTTTAAAAAGTAATGATATAGATTGCCCAAATTTTGGCTTAATTTATTTTACAGTATTTATTTTATTAAATTTGTTTGTCATCCTTCTCACCAAGAAGTGACTCAGGGCAGTTTTAACATCCACAAGATTATTGCAGTTTAAATATGTGGATGTGCGTATGAATTATATATTCCACACTTGAAATTTAATCCTATTTGAAGAATTATGGACAGCAGCCATGCTATTCTTAATATAAAAATGCTTATGAATCTAATATAAATAAGTAAATAAATATTGGGGGGAAAATGCAACCCCCAATTTACTAACCTGGATGGTGTATTTTCTTTCTGTTTAACAACATCATCTCCATTAATATAATTTTTTAAAAAACTATTGTGTTTAAAAACTAGGCTAATTGGTAATATTATATATCTATATTGCCGCTTTTTTGGCAGATATTTTTCATTTTCTTTCTTCTTGTATTTGCTATTTTTCTCTGAGGGAGTGAGGCTATATTAAAGAAATGATAATAGTAAAGTGCTTTCTACAGCTGTTGTCATGAGATTTCTGGAACTGTCTGTATATTTCAGAGTTTCTAACATCTCACCAAGCTGATGATAAAACCATACACTATGATACACATGTATTCCCAAACTCTTCTGAAATTGCTGTTCCCTTTCCACAAATTGTAAATCAGGAGTATAACAGTTGTATAATCCTTTCCAAATTAACAAGGTAAATCAAACACAAGGTTGCAACTATATTTTCCTATTTAATTATTTTTTGCAAGTGCTGTTTATTTACCAGCATAATATTAAAAGTCTTGGAAAATGCTTCATATGGTCATGGACATAGCAAACTGCACACCCCCATGTATATGAATCCAGAAGGAAACAACAACTTTTCTCCTAGCAATGAGTAATATCTTCAGAGAAATGAATAAAAGGCTGTGCCAAGAAATCACTCCAGTTTTGAAATATCATGAATCCATTCTTGTGCCGCTTAGTAGGCATTGCCAAAAATCATTTCCAAGCAGTATATTTCATTTGTTCTTCTTATTAAGCTCAATAAAGAACGCTGTCTAAAATATAATTTCTCAATCTCAGCTGTTGGACCATGCCTTCCATCATCACCAGTCAACCAAACCAATGGTCATCAAACCTGGAAGGAGACCCAGTTGGTGGAAAATGTTAGATACAAAGAAGCCACTATAGTAGTAACTATACTAGAGTGAGAATTCTTCTTTTTGAATTAGAAATTCAGCAGAAAGTTCTGTTTCCAAGAGGAAACAGAAAATTAATTTCTACAGACACATATAAATAAGAGAACAAGCAGTATCGGAGTTTGAATTAACACTCTAAACAATTTAAGCTTAATATCTCATCATCTCAGCTACGATGTTATGAATGGATCTTCTTATCATAACCGATTAGCTAAGCACATGATTGGATGTGTCCCAGATAATTCTTAGATAACTTCAGTTAAAACAACAGGCAAAAGGATTGGGGGGAAAAAGAGCTCCTAACACAAAGCAACATCCAAAAGAGCTCCTAACACAAAGCAACATCCAATCAGCATAGACAGCATGAGACTAGACTAACATTCACCCTAAATTCTTAAACTGCTCCTGTTATTTGACTCTAAACTATTTTAATAAAATCCTCTTGACCCTGATATTTGGCAACAACTTGTATGACACTCAGTAATTTTTGTTATCATTTGTTATACAGTGGGATGCTCCACTGTCAACCACCCATAAATTATTTTTTACAGCTCCGTTAATATACATGGCTAACTCTAAATTTTTATTTATCTTTTGATGACTTTTAGTATTCTGGCCAGTGTTCTGGCGCTTTGCTTTTTTACAAAATCTTCCCAAATGTCCTCTTCCTCCACAATTAAAACACTTTTTAATTTCGTATGCAGTAGGAGATTCAATATCTTCTTTTTGAGGTTGCTCCCTCCTTAACTGATCTCTTTCAAGTCTTCTTCTGGCCTCTTCAATCAATCTGCCAGTTATATCAGTTAAAGTTAAACTTTCCTTAGGCAAAATTTCAAGGGAAGTGACGTAGTTATCATAATTTATGTCCAGTGAAGATAGAATTATGTAGACTTGGTATAGTTCAGAGAAAATAAGCTCTTTCTCATGCAGTTCTTGAAAAATGCTTTTTATAGAATTCAAATGACTAAGCATATCACCATTTGTCTGGAGATGCGTCCTGAAAAGCTTACGTGTAATATTTATGTGAGCACCAACGTTATCTCGGACATAAATCCTCTTCAGCTTCTGCCAGCACCCAACAGCCGTTTGCTCTCCGTGGATATGAACAAGTTGCTGGTCAGACAGTGTTAGTCTTATTATGCAAAAAGCTTGTTCATTTTTCAGTTTAAAGTCTTTTATTTTTTGTCTATCTTCCTCAATCTCTGGATCCCATTCCTCTACGTTTGGTGGATTTTCAATTATGTTCCACAGACCTTCTCTTCGTAGAAGTAGACTACATTTCATAGACCATGATACAGTTTGTTCTATCCAGCTTGGATATAAGGGACAAACTTTGAAGATTGACTTGTGCCATGTTTTCTTATATGGATATAAAACTATAATTAATAAAACACAGTTGTCTGTTTACTGTAACATATAACAACATAAACTCTCACTTTTTACATAAATCTGTTTTATCCTATTTAAACTGACTTTGAAGCCTCTGGGTCTATAACCAGTGTTAAGCCTGTGTTCCCCAACCAGGGTTAAGGAGACAAGCTAAACAGAATGTGCAGCGTTAGTCAGATAGGCACACAGATAAATGAGTGAGATAAGTTTGTATGTTTGTTAACATACAGTAAAAATAACAGATACGCTTGTGCTATCAAAAATATAGTTTATTCCATTTAGAGATTATAGCATAGTCAAAATAACAGTCCATTAGTCATGTATCATTTTAGTCAGTCCATTCAAGGATATTCAATTAGCAAAGTCCGTGTAGAATATCCAATGTCAGTTCACTTACAAATAAATCAGTCCTTTCTCTCTCCTTTTCCAGTAGGAGAAAAAACGCAGTCTTGAATCCATCTAGTAATTAGGGATCATAAAGCCAGAGAGAGCAAGCTGCCATTGTCTTGCTTCTTTTATGGTACTGTTACAACCACTCCCTTAATTACATTCCTACAGTTAAAGTTGCAGACACTTTAACTAACAAACCATGATAACATATTTATTATTTTACCTAAACCAATTAGGGTAAACAATGTTATCCCTAACACAATCTATCCCACTGGAGAATTTCCTTGCTGTTGTTCCTTTCCATTTTTTTTAATCCTAGAAAAGCAATCGTTAATTACTGTCCTTTCTGTCCTAAAGGTGTTTTCCCAAAAGGTAACTAGACTTTCTTGGTGTTTTCCTTCTCTCCAAGAAGCTTCTTCAGTTGAGAAGAACTGAAGAACCAAACTCCTTGACATGAATAATTAAGAAACTCCATAGACATACTGTCCTTTTCTATGACCAGTCTGTCTGGGGGTAGGTATTTTTATATGTGTGCATGCAGGGGTGGGATTCAATTTTTTCAACAACCTGTTCTGTGGGTGTGGCTTAGGTGGTGGATGTGGCTTGGTGCTAATGTGACTGGCTGGGTGTGCCCAACTCAACATCACTCACATTGAGGCACGCATCTCCTCGTCTGCCCTCTCGTGACTGTGGGATGCTGCGAAGTGTGAAAAATGGTTATAAGTCACTTTTTTCAGGGCCATTGTAACTTTAAATGGTTACTCCACACAATTAAAATACCAACAAAGGAGGGGAAAAAAACTCCAGAGAAGTTCCAGAGACAGGAAGTCTAGGCCTGCCAAGAATGTAAAAAGGGTTAACATAGAAGCAACACCAGAATGTTTCCTTCCTGCCTTCCTTACAGGATTAGGCCAGTAATTTCTTCTAACAACCGGTTCTCCGAACTGCTTAGAATATTAACAATCAGTTCTAGCGAATAGGTGTGAACCTGTAGAATCCCACCCCTGTGTGCATGTATTTATATATGTGAAGTTGAAGCATTAAATTCACAAACATAAAGGTACATCAGCTAACTTTAAAATAAAAATTCCTTTACTACTGCTTTTTGGCCTTAATATTTTTGCAGACAGCTATACTGTGCAATGCTACAATAGTTCAGTGGTTTTAACACTTAGCTTGCAAGTAGAAGGTTAATGGTTTGAAACTCATAGAAACATTTGTTAATTATTATGTTTTCTTTCCCAGAGCCACGTACTTTAAAAAAAATCCAGAGTTGCACCATTTGATCTTCTTCCTACAATAAGAGATCATGTCAGAAGAGAGTTTATTAGTGTCTGGTAGCATTTTTTTCAGTTTAGCAACATTCACTAAAGTATTAGCTTTAATAATGCTCATCACATCATCTGATGAACATAAAATGTGTGTCTTATAAAATTGTTAGACTGGAAAAAAACTATCAGGCAGCTCCTTCCTTCTGCAAAGATGTCAATGAATTTCTAAGGGTTAACCCATAATGTAATTAACTCCCTAACTAAAACAGATATCAGAGTTGGAAGGGACCTTGTAGGTCATCTAGTCCAATCCCCTGCCCAAGCAGGAGACCCTGCACCATTTCTGACAAATGGCAGTCCAACCTCATCTTGAAAGTGTCAAGTGATGGCGCTCCCACAACTTCCGAGGGCAAGCTGTTCCATTGGTTGATTGTTCTCACTGTCAGAAAGTTTCTCCTTTTTTCCAGGTTAAATCTCTCCTTGTTCAGTTTCCATCCATTATTCCTTGTCTGGACTACAGGTGCTTTAGAAAACAGCTTGACCCCTTCCTCTCTGTGGCAGCCCCTCAAATATCAGAACACTGCTATCATGCCTCCCCTGGTCCTTCTCTTGACTAGCCATGCCCAGTTCCTGTAACCGTTTTTCATATGTTTTAGTCTCCAGTCCCCTAATCATCCTGGTTGCTCTTCTCTGTACTTTTTCTAGAGTCTCAACTTCTTTTTTATAATGTGGTGAACAAAACTGGATGCAGTACTCTAGGTGTGGTCTTACTAAGGCTTTATAGAGTGGTATTAATACTTCCCTTGATCTTGACTGTATTCCCCTCTTAATACAATTTAGGATTGCATTGGCTTTTTGGGCTGCTGCTGCACCCTGCTGGCTCATATTTAGCTGGTTGTCCACTAAGACTCCAAGATCCCTCTCACAGTTACTGCTATTGAGCCTGGTTTCACAGTCTATATATGTACTTTTGGTTTTTCTTGCCTAAGTGTAAGACTTTACTTTTCTCTACATTGAATTTCATTTTGTTAGGTATGGCCCAGTGTTCTAGTCTGTCAAGAAAGAAACAGAAGTGCCATGAGATGACATGAGGGGAAACACTTAAACTACAACTTTATCTTCTCTCTAGGTTCACTCAATGTTACAAGAATAAAAAGTTAATAACAGATTCTGTACATAGTTTGAAACTATTTAATAGCCAACTCAAGAAATTCACTCAAAATGTTTTAAATAAGTTTTTTTTTTCTTGAAATAAAGCTTTAAGGCCAAGACATAATCTCTATTGCCCTGCTCAAATGTTGTGTTTCTTCTTATCATAACCAGAACTTGAGAATGTAAAAAGCAAAATGAAAGACAGAACTCATATAAATTCACTGTCTGTCTGCTGGGAACTAAGGTCTTTAATGATTTCAACATTAGAGGATAATTCAAGATCAGGTCTTCCATCTGCCCAAATGGCTTTTAAAACAGGGATCAGGCAAACTCTCAGGCTAACAATCTCCTCTTTCAGTATTCAAAAGGGATAGAAGACAATTGATCTCTCTATCTCTGCATCTCTCCCTCCCTCTCTCTCTCTCTCTCTTTCTTCTTCCATTCAATAGTGTCTCATTCTCAGAGACTGCTTGGACAAGTCTCTATAGTTTTCTTGATAAGGTTTTTTAGAAGTGATTTACCCTTGCCTCCTTCCTAGGGTGGAGACTGGCCCAAGGTCCTGCAGCTGGGTTCATGCCCAAGGCAGGATAAGTATTCTGTTGCCTAGCCTAATGCTTTAACCACTTCACACATCTCTCTCTCTCTTCCCTCTATCTCTGTTTTATTATAGTACTATGTTAGTCTACATTACATCAATAAAGCAAAAAGAAACATTGCTCTGCTCCTAATTCTGTTTCTTTTTCATGTTATCAGGTAGAGAGTTGGAAAGGGAGATATGCATCCACAGAGCTTGTGTTCAAGCCAATGCAAATACTCCTGATTTATTTATCACATTTACATTGATTAGATGCCCGGAAATTAGAAGCAGGCAACTCCAGGAATGAATGTACCCCCTTTCTCCTCATTTTGAATATCTCAAGCTTTTGGGTGAATGCTATTTCTAACCAGGGTGCATAAAGAGCTTTTCAGAGAGGCTTTCAAAACCATATCAAGTGCAATTCATCACTCTTATTTGGCAGCCATCTAGCAAAAAAATGTCAGTTAATCCATTCGATGAACAATACTTTTCATCATTTCAGTTAAGAATTTGGGGTGCTAGGAAAATTGAGTTATGGTATGATATTGCCCAGGCTAACAAGAACATTAGAACTGAGATATCATAGGGTGACTTTGAAGTGTCCTGGTTTTTTATTCAATCTATTAATTTTTTTATTGACATAAGGAATGAATCCAAAAAAAAAGTATCTGGAGGGAAGGGAGAGCATAAAGCCAAATCATACAGTGTTAATAATCTATAGTAATGTAAGGCTTGAAGTCAATAAGTGTTTTTTTCTAGCTACCAATTTTCCTGCTTCCCAGATTCTGCTATCAAAATTGGTCCAAAAAGATCCATGATTTTAAGTATGCGGAGATCTTCCTGCTTGTTTTTCTTACATGCTTCTCTCTGACACCAACACAATCATCACTAGCCCTCTAGCCACACAGGCTGACCTTTAATAATTACTTTCAGGAGGTCCTGGTGTTCTCATATTGTCAAGTAGCCACAGGCTCCTGAATGCTGCCTGGGCTAGGGAATGTCATAAGCTTTTCAAACCTTCAAACCTGAAGTAGCCAGCTGGTACAGAACATTGGTCCATAATGCCATATTCTTTGTGTTCTGTGAATTGATTGTTCTGGAGAGAGTGGGGGACTCTCAGTCTGCTCCAATTTGTTACTTGAAATAGCTTCCTTTAGCCTAATAGTAGTCCCACTTTGATCTGTTAATGATCTCCAGCCATCATGTAAATATAATTTTTATGTCCAGAAGCAATTACCATTGGCCAATCTTGAAGAAGAAGAGGAAGAACACATACATGCATAGATAAAGTTTTACTATTAATTTATTCAAGGGAGCTGAAAGTCTGGTTGACAGCATTGGAGTTTATGATGTCCTCCTATTCATTGCTTTAGATGGTAAGATTCTGTGCATATTTTCAAGGTACCTCAGTGATAACAGTAGTCAGTTTCAGCAGAAACTTCTCAGACACTTGACAAAACAAATCTAGATAAGAATTTTATGGCATATTAAAATTAAGCCATCATAAATAGTCAATTATCAAGAGGAAGAGTGCAGTCACCTGGATTTCTTTTACCAACATTCCTCCCTCTCTACTTCCTCCCTTCCCTTTTGCTTTTTTCAGACCCGGAATTATATTACTATTGGATGTAATTGACATCTCTCTACTGAGAAGCAGCTCTGAACATACATACAACTAATGAAAAGAAAGCTTTTTAATAATGGAACAAAAATAAAAACAAATGAGGACATAAATTAAAATTGACAAATGGTAATGTCCTTCTGACTTTTCAGTCTAAAAATATATTTTTTAAAAAAATGTTTGCTAAATACCCCAAAGAGAAAGTCAATTGGCAATAATGGTAAAAATCAAAAGCCATTCAAAGCAGAACTAAGAATATAGATGGAAAATTAACTGGGTATGCCATCTGACTAATCTGTTTAGAGTAATTATTTTCTGTCCATCTCTTTATAAAGCCTTTTAAATAATATTTTTAGGAATGTGGTTGCAAAATTGATTTCCCCCCCACACACAAAAATGAAATAAATTTTATCTTTTTGCTTGTTTACTTTTAGCCAGTGACAAACAATAGATTTAGACAAATGTCTTTAGTACACATGCCTATTTTACATCCACTAAACCCCACTGACTTCAGGGAACTTACTTGCAGGTAAAAGTGTACTACTTACAGATTTATTTGAAAATAATTTCCATTGGCCTATATGTCATTGTACAATTAATCATATTGCTTGTCCTTAGTCTCTGAAAATAGAACTGTTTGAAAATATAAGAAAATGATTACATCACTCTGCCATCAGTGTAATTTGCTCAACTGATTTGCCTTTTTAAATCTGCACTCTTTCACTGAGTTTCTCCTCTGCCCAAAAGCATGGTGAAATTCTTGTAGACAAGGACAGTGTGTGTTCCACAAAGAAGTTCGAAATTTTCACACTGGTTGTTTAGATAGAAATGATATGGCTGGCCAAATCTGTATAAGTTATCTTATAAGATCAATCTGCTTAGGGAAAAGAATTGCTTACAAGGTCATGTTAGTATAACTTGAACATATGTTTTTAAAGACATAAAAATGTGCTAAGGATTTGTGTCAGAACGATTTGTGACATCTGCTGACGTGGACTCCACCACAGGATAGTCATGAGCACTGAATGAGATCCATCTTTTTCCAATTAAAAACCCCACACAAATACACACATCTATTGGGGGAAGTACAGCTGACAAAGAAATATATGTTTCTGAAAGTTATATGTTGAAATTGGGATTAAAGGAGTCTCCTGTTTACATTTATGCAATGAACCACAGAATCAGGACCATTTGCATCTATTTATTTATTTATAAAATGAATTGGACACCTATCTTACCTCAGGATAAGCCTGGGTGGTTATTTGCATAAGAGTATAGACCAGTTTCACATCTTAAGAAAGATTGTAAAACAAAATAAGAGTTTTGTTTTCACAGAAATTTAAACCAAAATGTACAGTAATACAGACTTGTTTTGCATTGATTCCCTCAGCCCTAGAAATATACAATTGTACCCAGGTGGCTGTGAACTAATTTAAAATAAAAGTGAAACTTTATAAGCATCAAGAAAATTTGGATTTTAACCAGAGTTGCAAGTGTATGCAATCAGTGTGATTTGAAGGCTTATAGATTTTTCTGACTGATGAAAACAAACCTTGTCCTTCTATGCCATGCTGTGATTTAATTTGCTTAGATTACTTCATGAAATGATATGAGTATTGCTCTCTGTCTCAAGGACTAAATATGATATGTAGGAAGTGAATTCCATTTAAAGAATGAGAAAGGTCTTTTGCTGTGTATAAAAATAAGTTTAACTAGGTAATAAACAGAATAGTCTACCTGTGAAATGAAAGCAATGAAGGTCTAACTTTGGCTAAACTTTTCATGGTTTATTTCAAGGATTTTATTTAAGTACAACTTTTAGAGAAGGGTGTGAAGAAGGACTCTATCAAATTCTTTACTAAAAGGTGATCGTTTGAAGAAACGAACCATGAGCACCTAACCATTTTTATACTGACTGCTCTTCTTTATTTCACTTCCTAATTTAAGAAATTGGACACCTGCTTCCTTGCAGGTGGTACCTGCAAACTGCTGTTCCTTTCAAAGGCAGGTGGGTTTTTTAAACCTCCTGCATGGAGTTAAATAGTACCTTTTAATCCTCATAGGTATACTTCCAAGCTATTAGAGAAAAGTAATTGACTTATTCATACAAGAAACATCTTTGGTGGCACTGCCTGATAAATATGAAGAAAAGGAGGGTTGTATTGGGAGATACATTTGTGAGTGGTCCATTTAGATGAACTTTTTCTGTTTTTAATTAAACGGAGCAGGGCACATTGTGAATTGGAGAGCAAATTTCTGTTTTCTTTACAAGTTCCTATGTAATTCAGATTTATTTTTAACAGCAGCTGCTCTATAATAGTCTACCAAATGATTTTGTGACATGCGGGTCAAAGTAACTAACTATTTCCAAGTGTTATGTCAAGGGTGTTCAGCCCACTCAAAATCAGAACTTAATTAATTTCAGTGCAAGAACAGCCTGTCATGGATCATGTGATCTCCATGTCTTTGAAAACATGTTTAGTTGAATCTGTCAAGCTGCAATTGGAACCTCATGACATCATAATAAAATAATTTTATTTTATCTTGTAGCAGCTTGCCACTGAGTTTGAAAGAAAGTTTAAATGGAGTTTTATTTACATAAAAAGTCCTCCTTCTAATATCAAATAAATATCAAACCATTATTTTACAGCCTAAAAGAGCATTCAGATCAGATGAAAACTTTATCACATTGTAATCGATCAGGTGTTGTTTCCTCATGCTAAGCTTTACATTAGAAGTGGGCAAGATTTTGGATGCCATGGCCCTTCTCCAGGACATTTTGAGTGATATTATAAATCTGTGCAATTAATATAAACTATTCGTAGCAGTGCTTATCATGGTCAAACAATAGGACATTTACAGTATTTATATCTTTAATGTATTTTGTAACTATTGTTAAATTATGTGAAACAATGCTTTAATACAATGCTTTCACCAGGAAATGTTCTATGTCACAATCTGTAAACCATGAATTATGTCTGCATAGCAAAAAATGTAACTAACTGAAATACTGAATTTTCAAATCAAATTTTACAACTCCAAGATATTGCATAGTGCAGTGTAGCTTCCCCCTATTTTAGAAAAACATTGCAAAACTACCATCAGAGCATCAGATTATCCCAAACTATTGTGGTTGTAAATATCTGGGAATATTTTAGGAATGGCAGCGCAGTTGACCAGGAATGTTGTTTTTCTAACTAACTTAGGGCATTGATATGAAAAATGGATGCTAACTTTTTTGTCAAAGCCTATAGAACTGTTCTCATAGAATTAGACACTCGTTTCCCTTAAACAAAATGTACAGTATGTTGGAGATTCTCATTCTACCGATTTGCTAGTCAAATGTATTTATTTTCTTGTTTTTTTATGCATGAAGTGGAGCAATCTCCAAATTCTTTAAACTTAGCCCTTCTGTCAAAAAACCTTGCAACAAATCACTGACATTATTTATGCTCATTCTGACTATAGGTTCTATGAAGAAAAGTTGTAATTATGAATATATAAGAAATTTCCTCTGCATTTATAAGGAAGACACTTATACACCAATGGTTTGGCTGAGCAATTTGTATGACTACCAGACTCCATTTGTATTGATTATCTGTACAATGCAACTCAAGATTTATGAAGTATATGGCATAGAGTAGATGTTTGCAGGACCATTTGTCTTCAATTATCTCTGCCTGTCTGGGAAGATACAACAGGTTTGGCATGCTTTGGGTTGCATCTATTAAGCAACATCATTTTACTGGATCAAGAGCCATTCTTTCTTTGTTGCTGCATCTGCCTTCCCCAAAATTCACCTAGCTTCAGCTTCAGCCTGCCTATTTCAAGAAAGCTTTGAAGAGTTGGCTGTTGCCAAGGCATTAGAACAGGATATTAGGTGAGCCTTTAGTTGAATTTGAATTGTTTATGGTTAACTAGTTTTCCCCTACCTCCCACATAGTCATTTGTGCTTCGATTTAACTTGTTTATATTTTTAACCCTTGTTAAGCCCATAAGTTTGTATGGGTAGGCAGCTATAAAAGTTGAAATAATACACAGTGTCCGGTCTTTCTTTGATCAAAAATCTACATAAGACCCTCTTCCCCAGCACACACAAACTTGTTATGGGAGGTGCAACCATGTATGTTTCTAAAATAATGTACAAAAGGGAATAGTTTCATTTACAAAGATAGCTTATATTAGTTGAATATACATTAAAAAGCTTGTATCTGGGAAATTTATCTTTAACATCAATATAGGGAAAATCTTTAAGAAACATTTTTAAAAAGTAAATAAATGGAAACTGATCTTAGTACTGATAGAGGAATAAATACAATCAGATAGGTTGGTTGTATATTAGTCTACCTATTCTTAATGGTACCATTTTTATTCCCCCCCCCCCATTCCACTATTTGTTAATTTATCTTTGGTATTCATACTTCAGTGTATGACCTTATCTCACGGATACAGTTTTAAACTTGCCATGATTATTATTTCAATTTTCTGATGGAAAGTTACCAGCTTTCTAACTGAACATATTGACATGCTTTCATTTAGGATCAGATACTTTTTCCTCAGTTAAATATTGACCAGGATTAACATCTATATTCAGAAGGATAAAAATGGCTGTTAAATCAATATCATTGAATTTGAGTTGGATTGCTATTACATGATATTTTTCAGAATGATATCCAGCCACCAAGTTCATCCTGCAAAAATTGGCTCTCAACATTCATTATAGCCTTTTTATATTAATTTCTTTGGGGGGAATTCTTTTTAAAGCTAGAGCTAAGTAAAAAAGAAACATAGATGTAATTCCATAGAGGCTATTTTAAAAAATAATGATGCTAACCACACATTTTCTGATTGTATTTCATGGGTAATTATCTCTCATTGTGCTTATAAAGACCTTTATCTCAGATGCCCAAATCAAATGAGGTAGTTGTCTATATAGGGGTAAGGGAAACTCCCTCTTATTCTTCTCAGATATTAAAAACAATGACACTTCACCAATGTTCAATGAACCAAAATCTTTAGAGACTCAGAATTATTAACCATGATTCTTTAATATGTTTGATGGCCACAAAGGCTATTCCAACTTTCATTGAGAAAAAAAAAATCAATAGCTGCATTGGAAGGGGCGAATATATTAATTTAAAACAGGGCTGTCAAACTCCCAACCCACAGCCAGATGGATCATGTGCTAGCCATGCCCATGCCCGGTTTAGCGAAGGGGAAAATGTCCCAATGTCATGCCACCATGACAATATGAGTTTGACACCTCTGATCTAAGGGGTTGAAAGCTACAATTAGATACAATCAATTCACTGGTAACTCATGTAGTATAGTAGTTATAGTAGAGGCTTAGATGGGGTGAATCAGATGATTTTCTTGAATCGGGTAATCTTGACCCAGCCAAGAAATTAACCTTGAGCCGATCATCCTCCTTTTGTTTATTTTTGGGTTGTTATGAGGGTAAGATAGGGGATGTACTATATATACATTCTGAGCCCTTGGAGGAATGGTAGAACCTGAGTGTAACAAATAAATATAGGGATAAAGATTATTTTAAAAGCAACATATATTTTCCCACGACTACCATGAAAAAAATTCTATGATTTACCAAAAGGATTAAAGTAGTATTTAACCACTACTAAGTTGTGCCAAATATAGATGAACAGACAAGTAGATATGATACCAATTGAAAACCTGTTGGTTTCTATCTTTTCTGTTTCTTTCCTATCTTTTGACTTTACATTTTCTCAACATTTATGCAGCAATTCTCTACAGAGAGCATAATTTCCTTTGCTTGATACTGCTTGATCTTCTCTATCATTTGATCTCAATGAGCATGGCAACTCTACTGATGGGGGGAAAAAAGAACATTTCCCATATGCACAGTAAAGATCCTATTAACAGTCCCTGAGTTCTTTCACAATTTATCAGTTGGTTTGTTCTGTAATCTTCCTTTTACATTCTAGGAACTCAATTCCTACCTGCTTTCTTTTTCCATGCAATTATTTTGATGAAATAATACACATGGCCTCCTTAGACGTAGCAAAAAGAAAGAAAATAATGCAGTATGCCAAGCTGAAATGCATCACCAACCTGTATTTTTTTTCAACCCATCTGGGGAGAGGAGTAAGAACAATACAAAGCAGTCTGAACACACTTCCCATTCTTGTTATTTTTTTCACTAAAAAAATCTTTTACTGCTGTGCTCTTTTTTAAAATATCTGTTATTCTATATCTTTCATTTTTGTACATCCTGGATGTATTTCAGTTAACTGTATATACCTCCTACACAGACAATAGTTATGCTGGCTTGCAGAATGCCTCTAGTACAAAGCCTTCTTTACCTTAAATAATGGGCACTTGCTTGAGATAAAATTGGGGTTTTCACTGACTTTTGACATATTGGCTATGATGTCCATAAACTATGGACTACTGTCCTCACTATTATCAGGTCCTGCTGCATTTGGCATGGATACAAAAATGGTTGGATGTCTAATTTAAATGGTCTAAAATGTTACTAAAAGATGTTATGTGAAAGCCTGGATTGACCAAACTCCTAATGGATACCATTATGAAATTATGGGGAGTAAATGGTAAAGAGAATGAATTAACAAATGGAAAAAAAAAGTAGGTCTGTGCAACAGAAAAAAGAAAGATGTTATACAAAGATGTTAGATTTTCAGGATTATATTCTAATGATTAAATACAAAAATGTCAATTTATAAGTCTTGTTGAGGTAATTCCCTGTTAGGAGAATGAACATACACAGGGAGATGTAGTGAGAGGAGTAAAGAAGAACACACACACAGCACACAGCACACAGAGACAGTATTAAAATGTCTATCCTGGTTTATATATTTTCCAACCCAACTGTCAGGTGACTTACATTCCGAACAAGTCTAATTTCGAATAAAGAGCTAAAATTTGAAAGTATAAACATCAGGGGTCTTCAAACTTGACAGCTTTATGACTTGTGGACTTCAACTCCTAGAATTCCTCCTCCAGTCATGTTAGCTCAGGAATTCTGGGAGTTGAAGTCCACAAGTCTTAAACTTGCCAAGTTTGAAGACCCTTGTATATACATTGATATTATATAAGTTGTTGTCAATGCGTATAAAAGTAGCAACTCATAGGTTGATGTTAATTACATGTTATTCTCCAGTACAGCAAAGATGACAAACAAGCAAGTGGTGGAGTGTATAAAACCAGATATATTACTGGAATGCAAAATCACAACAGAAGGGAAGGGAAGGGAAGGGAAGGGAAGGGAAGGGAAGGGAAGGGAAGAGAAGAGAAGAGAAGAGAAGAGAAGAGAAGAGAAGAGAAGAGAAGAGAAGAGAAGAGAAGAGAAGAGAAGAGACCTTGAAGGTCTTTTAGTCCAACTAACTGCTCAGGAAAGAAACTGTATAACATTTCAGACAAATGGTTATCCAATCTCTTCTTTAAAACTTCCAGTGTTTGAGCATTCACAACTTCTGGAGGCAAGTTGTTCCACTGATTAATTGCTCTGTCAGGAAATTTCTCCTTAGTTCTAGGTTGCTTCTCTCCTTTATTAGTTTCCATCCGTTTGTTGTCCTGCCCTCGGGTGCTTTGGATAATAGCTTCACGTGATCTTGATTCTATCCTTCTTAATGCAGCCTAGAACTATGTTGGCTTTTTTGGCAGCTGTAGCACACTGCTGATTCGTATTTAAGTGATTGTCCACTAGGGCTCCAATATCAGTCTCACAGTTCCTACTATTAAGTGAGGCACAATCTATACGGTATCTGTGTATTTTGTTTTTCTTGCCTAAATGTAGAACCTTACTTTTTTCACCACTGAATTTCATTTTGCTAGATAGCGTCCAATGTTCAAGTCTGTCAAGACCCTTCTGTATCTTAAGCCTATCTTCTGGAATGTTGGTTATTCCTGCTAGCTTGGTGTCATCTGCAAATGTGATGAGTTCCCCATCTATCCCCTCATCCAAATAATTAATGATTGATTCTACCTTATTTATTTCAACCATGTCATGAAATCAAGCCCACTGGAAAAGGTAATTCTGCTTGGAATGATCAGTGGTAAAAGGAAATGAGGCCACCAAATACACAATGGCCAGACACCATCCAACCCAACACCATCCGAAGCATAAAGCAACTGAAAGAAGCTGTGCAAGATTGAAAAATGTGAAGAGAGATGCTCCATAGAATCAATCAGACATGATTAAACAGACAGTGTCATCATCATCAAGCTGCAGTGAATGATGATAATGGCAAACAGTAGAGATGGGTTTTGATAAAAATTGTGTAATATTTTGACTGAATGCAATCCAGAATCAGTCTATTCACATGCATATATGGAAAAGGAATTAATATCTATCTAAATGCACCATTGATTGGTGGCTTATGATAAAAGGTTGACAGAATTAATGAAGAAAACTTTTTTTCTAATGATGAGAGAGGATCATGGAAAAAGATAGGCAAGAAGAAGAACAAAGGGGAAGAAATGAGAAGAAAAATAGAATATCTGCAGGAAAAAAAAGCATGCTTCATAAATTAAAAAAAAAGTATTAGAAGGTAAATTATCTCCCACAGAATGAACAGGAACTTGGCATTAGGAAAGAGGATGTAGAAGCTGCTTGGAACAGAATGAAAATAATTATGTTACAGAGTGCCAGAGAAATATCTGGAGTTATGCTAATGAGAAATACAAAAAAGAATGCTCAGCAGAATGATGGAGTGAATGAGGTTGTGGAATGAAGTCAAAATAATATCAGAATTGAGTACTGCCAAAAACGAGAATGAGAGAAACATATAATGGGTATATAAAAATATATAAAGAAGGGTTGCTGGAACTGGGTATGTCTAGACTGATGAAAAAAGGACTAGGGATGGTATGATAGCAGTGTTCCAGTTTCTCAGGGGCTGCCACAAAGAAGAGGGAATCAAGCTATTCTCCAAAGTAGCCAAGGGCAGGACAAATAGCAATGGGTGGAAACTAATTAAGGAGAGAAGCAACTTAGAACTAAGGAGAAATTTCATGACAGAACAATTAATCAGTGGAACAACTTGCCTCCAGAAGTTGTGAATGCTTCAACACTGGAAGTTTTTAAGAAGAGATTGGATGATAGTTTGTCTGAAATGGTATTGAGTTTCCTGCCTAAGTAGGGGGCTGGACTAGAAGACCTCCAAGGTCCCTTCCATCTCTATTATTCTATTCTATATAGTGAAAAATGTAGTTGCAAAGAATGCAATCAAAGAGATCACAGAACAATTTAAATTAAGCAAGACAGAGAAACTGCAGAAGTATTTTGATATTATATATTTAAAAAAAAATATTTTCAGAATGGGTGAAAAGGGCTAACTAAATAACTATCAGGAGAATAGATGAAATTTAAAGGAAAAAGGATGAAATTATTTGGGATGGAACTGACATCACAAAATACTGGAAGGTTTTTTTTTGTTTTTTTTTACAGATTTATCTCAGTGTTATGTTGAAGAGTGACATGGAAATGGATGCTATCAATGCTGGTGCCAGATCCATTGTCTAAGAGCTTTCTTCTGCCCTCTTTGTTATAAAGAAATAAGAGCTGAATAAGTCAAGAGAAACATAAAAGCACATTAAATATAGTGTCAAGGGGTTACTTAAGAGGTAGGTTTTGTAAAGCAAGAAGAGATTCGTTTGAGAAGTGCTGAATGAACATGAATTAAATGCAAATGTGAATAAATGCTTTGGCCATATTAAGACAATGAATGATGACTGGATGAAAAAATAAATTTATAATGGAAAAATGAAGGTCAAGAGAAGAAGGAGAGACTAATAAAGCAGAGGTGGGCTGCATTTTCATTGACAAGGGGTTCGCTGATCATGAGCGCGCACGAAGCTTTCAAGAAGAGACAGGACTGCCATCTGTCAGAAATGGTGTAAGGTCTCCTGCTTTGCAGGAGTTTGGACTAGATGACCTACTAGGTCCCTTCTAACTCTGTTAATCTGTTAAAAATAACATCTAGTTATGGCAAAGCCCAGACATAAAATGTTTGCCAGGACTTGAAAGTCTTTGCTTATATAACCCTGAAAAAGATGAATCCTGATGGTGTAATATAAAGCAGCATCATTACATTTATCAATAACATCATTTACCTTATCTCCTCTCTTAAAGTCAGTTCTCTTCTTAATTCTGAATATTTAAAAAGATACTGTACAGATAGTCCTTGACCGACGATTACAAGTGAGCCCCAAATTTACTAAATGAGACAGTTGTTAAGTGAGTTTTGCCCCATTTTGTGACATTTCTTGCCATAGTTGTTAAGTGAATCCCTGCAGTTGTTAGGTTGGTAACATGGTTGTTAAGTGAATCTGGCTTCTCCATTGACTTTGCTTGTCAGTTGGCTGGTGGGGATGTGAGGCATCACAACACTGGCAGCTCTGCAGAAAAAGCAACTGACATTCAGGAGGCGAGACCGAGCTGACGATGATGCAGGGTTGCATTGTGGCTCCACATCATAATGGGTTCCAGAAGGAAGGGACCCGATCTCCCTCATAGTGAAGCAGACTAAATTTCATTGTGTTACGCAAGGCGCTGTGAGAGCAGTGGGCAGGCCATGGAGGCAGCAACAGCAAATATACTGCGATGAAGGCAAAATACTGTTTTGCGCAAAGGCAAGTGCCTGTGTGCTTCGCCCCTGCACTAAGGTGAGAAACGTGATGGAGAAACATGATGGAGCTGGGCTGGGGTAATGGCGCAAAAGGTGATTAATGACCCCAGGACACTGCTACCATCATAAATATGAACCAGTTGCTAAGCATCTGAATTTTGATCATGTGATCATGGGGACATTGCAAAGGTCTTAAGTGTGAAAAACAGTCAGCTCACTTTTTTCAGTGACGTAACTTTTTTTTTAATATAAATTTTATTTGGGTTTTCACAAAAACATAATACAAATACATCTTTTTTTGAGAATAACATGATCCCGGGTTATCACTTCTTCATACTGACACAAACTCAATTTCATATTCATCTTTGTGTTCTATTCCATATCTTATTACTATTTTAACATTTTCTCCATTTTTTAAAATTTTTCCCCTCCCTTGGTTTTCTCAACTATTTTTAATTATCTCATATCTAAATTCAATTATATATCTTTTTCTGTTTCAATGTCTTCGGCAGAATCTCATCTGTTATTGTGTTCATCTGTGACTCAGGCTTTCACAGCCGTTTCTGTTTTAAATTTGGTGCTAGCTTACTGCTGTGTTAGATGAAGAAAAAAACCATTCTAACACAGCATTTCCTCACATAAAATTACTTGATCATTAAAGATGGCTTCTTCTTTGTCCCAACCTTCTTGTTCTACAAGCATTTCTTGTTGTTTCTTATAGTTCCAGATCTCCATTTCTAAAAATTGAAATACGAAGCCAAAAGAACCTCTTCCTTCTTGTGCATCTTTTTTATGTTTTTTAAGTTCCATTTTCAGTTCTTCTAAAAGTGATGCCATTTTAAACACTTTTAAACAACCACCCGATTGATTTTAGTCATTTAAATCCAATAGCCAACAATAAAAAAATCACCAAGTAATCCAAATAATCCAAATCTGTCTCTTCTTGCTTCTTTTTTCCACTTTCTCTTCCTGGGGTTCTATTATTTTGTTACAAAGTTTCAGTTAGAATGTATCTTTTAGGAATCTTGTTAAGGTTTCACTATAAGTTCCTTTTAGTTCCAGGCAGTCTCCTCCATTTTTCCAGATCCCGCCCTTTTATTCTTTCCCTTTCTCTCCTTTCCTGCTTTTAAAGGTTTTTGAGTATCCAAAAGTCTTTATTGTCCCTTTGACATTTTATTTTCAGCTTAAATGCCTATTGATGTCAAAGTGGATTTTTGTCAATTTCTCGTTTAAATCTCTTAGCTGTCAGTATAAGGAAGGGAAGGAAAAAAAAAGCCAAATCCTTTCCCTTCCCTCTCTCCTTCACTGCTTCAAAGTCTTCTTTGGGAACAATGTTATTTTTTATAGTTCCAATTCCAGAGTACCTTACGTTGTTGCTTTTTCAGTTTCACGTGGGAAAAACTTTCTCTTCTTACCTTCTTCCTGCACATTCTTTTCTGGTTGAGTTCTTCTTTGAGGTGGCAATTTCTGACCACTTCTGCAACCGCCTTCGAGAAAGGGAGTAATGGCCAGCTGAGGAGGAGAGATGCGGTTCTCCTCGACCCTGCTGGCAGTCTCCCCCCTCTTCACCACCTCTATGGGATGGCTTAGCCCTAAATCCAGCCATCTTGAGGTGCTCCAGCGGCAGGCACGGATCGAAACTGCGCATGATCGTGGATTTCGGTCTGTCACTGAAGCTCAAACCAGAAGTCAGTGACATTGTAACTTTGAACATTCACTAAAAGAATGGTTGCAAGTCAATGGCCAGCTGTACTTAGTATAATTTGATCAGGTTTGCAAAGTCCACTAACTTGTTCAGAACCAATTTTGCAACTGGAACATTCCAGGCTACTGTTCTTAAATGTGAGGATATGAAACAGAGAGAGCAAGTTTGGTCTAATGACTAAGGCACCAGACTAGTAAGTGGGAGACCATGATTTCAAGTCCTGCCTTAACCTTGAAAGCCAGGGTGAGTTTGGCCTAATCATTCTGTCTCACCCAATCCACTTCACAAGATTGTTGTTGTGGGAAAAATAGGAGGAAGAGAGTTGGATATGTTCACCACCTTGAGTTATTTGCAAAAATAATAAAGGCAGGTTTCAAATTAATTAAATAAATACATGTAACTGCAGGTAGTCCTCATTTATTGACTACAGTTGGGACCAGGAACTTGGTTGTAAAGTGAAGCAGTTGCTAAGTGAAACTTTGTTTACATTCTTAACACTGTCTTTCCTTTGTTTTACTTCAAAGAGCATCAATGTGAGGATTGGTCACAGAGTTACTTCTTCATCATTATTGTAATGAACAGTCGCTATATGAGCAGTCGATAAACAAGGACTACCTGCACACCTTGACTTCATGCTTTAATTCCAATATTTGCATGTAATCTTTCAAGTACAATTGGCAATATACTATTATCAATGTCTTTCTCCTAACAGTCCTGTCTGAAGTAATTTCTATTGCACGAAACTTACTTTACTTTCTCTTTAAGCTAACAGAAATCAGACCTCTTGATTACTTTGTGGCCACAGCCATGACTTGCTCATGTCAGTGATTTCTCCATCAAAGGTAAAATAGGCAAAATATTCCAGTATTTGTGTCCTATCACTCAATTCTGAGTCTCCCATTTCATTTTAAATGTGATTTATATCCCTTCTCATTTCTATTTTAGGGTTTTGCCTGAGGTAATTAAACCTTAGGAAAGCATGAGTTTAAGCCCATATGAACACATTTAAACTATCTGGGTACTGATGAAAGGCATTTATCATGGACTTCCGGTTTGAAGGGCTTCAGCAACAGACAGAAATCCGTGATTGTGTGTTTCTGTCTGGGCTCGCCTCTGGAGCGCCCCGAGCCAGCTAAGCCACCCTGTTTCGGGGCTAAGCCACCCTGTAGAGGTGGTGAAGAGGGGGGAGAACACCAGCAGGGTCAAGGAGAGCCGCATCTCTCCTACTCAGCTGGCCATTACTCCCTTTCCTAAAGGCGGTTGCAGCGGTGGTCAGAAATGGCCACCACAAAGAAGAACTCGACCAGAAAAGAATGTGCAGGAGGAAGATAAGAAGTGAAAGTTTTGGCTGACCAGGTTAAATTGTAAAAGCAACAACCAAGGTACCCTGGAATTTAAACTTACAAAAAATAACATCGCTCCCAAAGAAGAGTTGGAAGCAGCGAAGGAAAGTGAAAAGAGAAAGGTTTGGCTTTGTTTTTCTTCTCTCTCCTTCCCTATACTGACAACTAAGAGACTTAAATAAGAAATTGGAAAAAATTGCTTTGACATCAAAAGGTAATTAAGCTGAAAATAAAACAAAATGCCAAAGGGATAATAAAGATTTCTGGACATTAAAAACTTTCTTTTTCATAAGCAGGAAGGGAGAGAAAAAGAATAAGGGCAGGATCTAGAACAGGGAGGAGACTGCCTGGAATTAAAAAGAATTTAAAGTAAAATTTCAACAAGACTTCTAAAAGATACATTTTAACTGAATCTTTGCAACTAAATAGTAACTCCAGGAAAAGAAAGTGGGGAAAAAAAGAGCAAAAAAGAAACAGCTTGCGTATATTTGGACTATTTGGTGATCTTTGGATTTTTGGTTATAATATTTGAATGACTAAAATCAATCAGGTGGTTGTTTAAAAATTTATACAATGGCACCACTTCTGAATGAATTGAAAATGGAACTTAAAAAGTACAAAGAAGATGTACAAGAAGGGAAGGGTTCTTTTGGCTTTGTTTTTCAATTCTTAGAAATGGAGATTTGGAACTATGAGAAACAACAAGAAAAGACTGCAAAACAAGAAGACTGGGACAAAGAAGAAGCCATCTTTAAGGAACAAGCAATTTTATGTGGGGAAGAAAAAGGAAAGGGGGGGGAGAGAATGGAGAATTTAAGACTTAAAAAAACAACCAAAGAAAAGAAAAATAATTTGAAAAATAAGTATAATACTGGAAAGCAACAGAAAAAGGAGAATACAGAAGAGAGAAATAGAGGTAGAGAGACAAGGGGGTAAAAAGGGGAGAGAGAAGAAAAGAGGAAAGAAGGAAAGGAAAAGAAGTTACAAAGGACCGGGGCAAGATATAGAGAAACATATTATTTAGAGATAATGGGTGAAAATCTAACTGAAAAAGGGATTCTGTAAAGGTACATAAGATTGTATTGTTATATTAATAATAGAAATAACTTTAGAAAATTGGAAACAACATATGATTAAAATGAGGGATAAAATAGTTAGTGTAATTTAGTGAAATGTTTGTAAATAAAATAAGTAAAATAAAATAAATGAGAAAATTGAATTAGGAAGGAACGGGAACATTTTAATTAGTTAATGTTTTATAAAATATAAGTGAAGGGGGGGGAATTAACTATGGAAAGCTTATAATTGTTCCCATAGAAGTATGATATTTAATTGAAAAGTAATGTTAAAGATGTTAAGACTTTGGTGAATATTAATATTAATGATAGAATTGAATTGGAATGGAATGTTGTTTTAATTATATATATTTATAATTTTTTTCTTTTTTTAAAGAATATAGTGTGTATTTTAAGAATGTACCAAGCAGAATCCGAATGGAAGTTATGTATTATATTGAATGTTACAACTTTAGGGAAAAGATATAAAGGCGTCATACTTCAATCAGCAACTACAGGAAAATTTTGTTTAATCAGAAAAAATAATAGATAATTGAAACAGGACAGACAAAAAATATAAATACAATGATTTGAATTGAGATGAGATAATTAAAATAAAATTGAGAAAATTAAAAGAGGGAAGAAGCTATGTAGAAAATATAAAATTGTAATAAGATATGGAATAGCATATAAAAATGAGCATGAACCTGAATTTGTGTCTGTATGAAGAAATGTAACCCGGGGTTATGCTGCTTTCAAAAAAGATGTTTTATTTGTATTTTTTTTCTCTTTGTGAAAACTCAAATAAAATTTACAAAAAAGAAAAAAAGAAAGGCATTTATTGTTATAAGCTGAGTTTGTAGTCTGAACAAATGCATCTCAAGGCAGCACCAACAAAATCTCCTTGTCTTGCTAAGGTATCCTCTCCATCCAACCACCAAGCTAAAAGCATGTAAGTTGTACTTAGACATTAAGTAAGCATGACATATCTAGCTTCTAGGTTTTATGAATCACATTTCACGAGAATCAGAAAGGTACCTGGCTCCAAATAGCACAAAGATAAACAGAAGCAATGGGCAAGATGCACTTCTCACAGTCCAAAAGCAAAAAACCAACAGTATCAAAGAATACCCAGAACTAAGGAAACAGTCATGTAAACAGGAGTGTTCATGCTTTAATTTCAATACTTGCAATCTTTCAAGAAAAATTAGTAATATTCTGTTATCATTGTCTTTCTCCTAACAGTCCTGCCTTAAGTCATTTTAAGGCTGAATAATAAACTGATAGTGACTAAACATTAAACTAAGGCTTTAAAAACAGTTTTAAAGAATGAACTTTTCCATGGGGCCAAATCACAAATGTGTCATCAATGTATCTTAACCATAGTTTGAGTTTGTGGATGGCATTGACCAGGGCTCTGGATTCGAATTCTTCCATGAACAGGTTTGCAATGACGGGTGACAGTGGTGATCCCACAGGGCCCCTTCAATTTGTTTGTATCTTTGTCCTTTGTATATGAAATATGTGTTGGTTAAGCAGTGTTCTGTTAGTTCCATGAGGTGTTTAGCTGGTTGGTATTTATTTTTGATGATTTCAAGGGTCTCTTTTATCGGGACTTGAGTGAATAGTGAAACCACTTTTTCAAGGGTCTCTTTTATCAGGTTTCTGGTTCCATGTGACTTCGGTGGCAGCAGGAATTCGCGACCGTTCGCAATTCCTGCTGCGCTTGCCACCGAGGTACCCCGATCCAAATGGGTCAGGGAGATATGGCTGCCCTGTAGGGACAGCTGAAGAGAGAGGGGAGCCAGACAGGGGGTTGGAGGTGTCGCAGACCCCCTCCTCGTCTGGAAAAACCCCTTTTTCCCAAGGTGGTGGAGCGGCAGTCAGCAATGGCTGCCACGAAGAAGCCTGCAACCGGGTAAGATTGTGCTGGAGGAAGCAAGAAAAGTGAAAGTGCTGGCTGAGCTGGGTCAATCAACATCTTTTAAACTTGCTGGAACTGAGCTGTCTGAATTGCTGGAGGATACATTGTATCCCTAAGAAGATCGAAAGCGGCGGAGAAGCTGTTAAAGGGAACTTTTTTTTCTTCACTCTCCTACCCCATGGAAACAGCAGATGAAGATTTGAAATTTGTTTGGGCACTGAAGGTGAACTATTCTGAAAGTTGAAGGTAAGGGACAAAAAGAGTTCTTGGGCATTGGACTTAAAAATTTAAGAAATTGGAAAACCCTTATTAGAGGTATGGATTTCTGATCATTTAAAAATTAATGTTGCAAGTGGGAAGGGAGAGGGAAAAAATTGGAGCAGAAGTGGAAAAAGGAGGAGATTGCCTAGAATCTCAAAGAAAGATATATGGTAATTGGACCTCTTTGATTAAACAGTAACCCCAGAAAGAGAAATAGAAGAAGGAAGAAAAGTATTAACTTTTGGAACTTTTTTTGAATTATTTTTGATTAAAAATACTTGGTTGGTTGTTTTGGGGAAAGTTTCTCTTTTCAGGATGGGATCGCTTGTGGATTAACTAAAGACTGAATATCAAAAATATAAAAAGGAAGAACAAGATGGAAAAGATACTTTGGACACTTTATTTCAATTTTTAGAAATGGTGTTATGTACTTATGAAAAGTTGATTACGCAGCAGAACAAAGAAGAAGAGGAACAAGAAGCCATCTTTGATGAACAATGGTTTTTTTCCGGGGAGGAGGAGAAAGAGGATAAGAAAAAGGGGATTTTAAGGTTTGAAAAAACAACCAAAAAAGAGAAAAATGAGAGGAAAGGTGGATGCAAGGTTAGAAAGCAAAGGAAAGGGAGTAAGAAAAGGGAGGAGGAGAGACAAAGGGGTAAAAAGGGCAAGGAGAAGAATAAGCAAGAGAGAAAAGGGGGGGGGGGAGGAGAAGCCTCAATGGTGGGAAGCAAGATCTAAAGAAAAAAAGTTTATTCAGAGACAATGGGTGAATCTAATTAAGGATAAAAGGGGGATTCTGGAAGGTACATAAGATTGTGTTTTTATATGTGTATTTAGAGTGTAATTTTAGAATGTGCTAAACAGAATTCCAAGATAAATTAAGTGCTATATGAAGTACTTTTAAGTTAGGGTAATGAGTTAAAGGCATCATTCCAATTAGTGTATAGGAGAAGTATAGTAAAAGAAAAAAGATGAATGGATAGTTGGAAATAGAACGGACAAAGAATGTTATTGAAAATGGTAATAAGATATAGAAGGATATATAAAGGTTTTGTTATGTTTTTTTGGGTTTTGTATGTTGATAAAAGGCAATAAAATTTTAATTAACAAGAAATAATCTGGATGAAAAGGAGAAGTTGGGATAAGATATGAAGTTAAATAGATAAAGTAAATATTGATATTATAATTGGGAATTATTATGTTCTATTGGTTTTCTTCTTTAATTATTACTATTTTTTTTTAGAAAAGAATTTATAAGCTGTTATGCCTTGATTGTTTATGCACTGTTTTTGTAAAATTAATAAAATTGGTTTATATAAAAAAAGAAAATGATAATAAGATATGGAAGGATATATAAAGTGAATATGATGTTTGAATTTGTGTCTGTGAAAAGAGTTTCAACCCGGGATCAGGCAGCCTTCAGAAAAGATGTTTTAGTTTTGTTTTTGTTTTTTTCTATGTTCTGTGTTTTGTATGTTTATGAAAGGCAATAAAATTTTAATAAGCAAGAAATATGATTTGGATAAAAGAAGAAGTCTGGATAAGATATGAAGTTAATAGATAATGTAAATATTGATATTACAATTTGGAATTATTTTGTATGTTCTATTGGCTCTCTTCTTGATTATTATTATTATTTTTTTAGAAAAGATTTTCCAAGTTGTTATGCCTGGATTGTGTATTGTTTTTTGTAAAATTAATAAAATTTGTTTAAAAAAAAAAAAGACTGCCTTCAAAACAGACAGAAAAATAGCAGCCATCCTTAGATACCCCAAAGATAAAATTGACCTGGAAAACCAAGACATATACGAAGCCCCCTGTGCATCATGCTCCACACCACAAGCCAGGCAAACACCTGGGCACAAATAGATCCCCCCCGATACCTCCAGCTCAAACACACCCCAACCAGGCACCCAGATGAAACCTAGCTTCCTAACTATTTAATAGTCGTCCATTTACCCGGAGCCAAGCTGCACTAAAGGCCTCCCATAAAGTAACACAATGTTGCCAGCCAATCAAGATACAAAAAGAACTTGAAAACAGACAGAAGATATTAGAAACACCAATCAAGCAGAACACAGCAAACTCCAAGACCAATAAACACAGACCAAGACTCCCAACCAATCAGGATGAAGAAAAAACCATTCTGGCACAGCAATAGGCTGCCCCAAATTCAAATCTGAAACCACTGTAAAAGTCTGACTCACACATGAACACTATACAGAAGCCTGATGATGGCAGATGAGATTCTGCTGAAACGTTGCTACAACTTTAAAAGAACAACTACAATGATGTGGGAAATTAAAAGAACAACTACAATGACGTGGGAAAATACCCGAACAAAGCTGAATGCCATATATATACATACATACATACATACATACATACATACATACATACACACACACACACACACACACACATACATACATACATACTGCAGGCCAATAGACTTCCCTTCCAAGACTTCTGTTGTTTTCTGGATAGGGTGAAGTCCATTGTCATGAACAGTAGCTTTCTCCTCTAAAGCTTAATGGAAACTTTGTACATCAATTCCAGAAGAGTTGCAGCATGTCAAAAAATAGGTATATTTTTCTCCCAATCATCCTGTCTCAGTCCTAATAGTCTTTTCCCCATGGCTGCCATTTGAAAAAATGAAACCTAGACATAACCTTTGCATGCCTATACTAAACATATAGTCTAGTCTAGACCAAGGGTTTTTTGTGAGTGCACAAAAGCAATTAGACAAAATAAAGGTATAAGTATAGAAGTTTTCTACATTACCTTGAATTCTGTCTCAATGTTGGCTAGTCTTGCCAGCTCATTGCTTAACTCTAAAGCAGTAAGGACAGGGTCTTCACTAGACAGAGACAAATAAGCCGCACTTGCTAATCCTTTGTAGGCATTCATTCTCGATCGAGAATGACTGAATGAGTCTTTTCTTTGCTTCTCATTGCATTCATTGCATTTACAGAAGTAGTCATGAGGTCTTTCTATCCGTGCCCCTTTCAGTAACAATATATGAACAATTTCATATTCTTGGCAATGAGCAGCAAGTATAATAGGGGTAATATCATGGGAAAAGCGTGTTCCATCTTCATCATAAGCATAAAAATCATCATCTCGTAATTCTTGCTCGAGTGGGCTTAGAGTTAGACGCTGCCCTTGTGCAAAGGCTGGATGGTTCAATATTGCTTCCACAATCCGTACATATCCTTTACTGATGGCTAACAAGAGGGCATCTCCAACCCTTGCTAAATTTTCTTTCTTTAGAAGAAGTTCGGTGACTTCCAGATGTTCATTGCCAACTGCCAGTTGCAGGGCATTTTGTCCCATATAATCAACACAATTGAAATTCAATGTTTTGGATTCCTCTAGCATTTTCCGTACCACTGGGATGTTGCCATATTCTGCTGAGTCCAAGAAACGTTCTTCCTCAGATGTCAAATTGGTGCCTTTCTCATTGAACATGTAGGCAGGGCCTCGGATGGCCTGCCTCCTTCCTTTCTCCCGGAGGGTGGTATGTCGCCGATGCATGTTTGTGGGATGAGGTGTTCAAGCCTGAGTGGAAATAATGGAACATAGTAAGACATAAATTGATCTGCTGAGCCATAGATTTTTCCATATTAAGTATCAAAGAGTGTTTGAAGGAATTAACTGTTCAATTGAAATGGATAGGTGCATGATTAGATAAGCCCTCTTACACAGCAATATTCAAATAGAGCATGCTTTACAGAAATCTGCTTGATTCCAGTATACCTGTTATAATTTTCAACTAGAATCAAGCTAAAGTTGAGAATAAATGGAGTGTTGCCAATTAATATAAGCATAAATAAAACCACTAAATATCAAAAATAAAGCTAGTAAGTCATCAAGCCCAGCCACCTGTATTTTTTATGAGATCCACATTTCTATGTTTTGTTCCAAACCAAGTAGTTTCAAACTCAGTAATTATTCTCTGAATGTGTAATGGTCTCTCATTTCTAAGTCCATAGTTCTATAAGTAACCTTCTTTAAAGGAATAAAATCGAAGGAGATGACACACCTTCAAGCCCTCAAATGATCTTCCTCAGGAGAAAATGGTTTAGCATATTTCCAAACTGCAAAAAGCAAGATGACAAGACACAATAAGCCAAAATCATACATTAAAGCTGAATGGAATATAAAAGCTCAAATGTGCCTATATTGTACTGGACTATACATCTGAACTTAGGATGAAGGGGCCAATGGAACAATGGTGATAACAGTCATGCCAAAGGCTACAAGTGAATGGTTCTAACTGATACCATAATTTGAATGATATTTGTTTCACTAGAGTTTGTTTTCATTTTATAACATCCTCAAAAATATATATACTTTATTGTTTATGTTTAGTATTGTATAACTTCTAATACACAGAGCTATCAAATTGGGTTTGAATTTTGAGTGAAGTCTTGAAATCTACACACAATGTTCAGGTCTTACAAGAAATTGAGTGGTTTTAGTAAGCACACTACTACTACTTTGAATAACCCCAGCAGAAATTAATGTTGATGAAAAAAACACAAGACATAACCATTATTTTATACATGACATTATTTTTCAGATCCTTAGCAAGCTTACAAAATATTGCTGGAAACCTGAAAATGTAAACTAATTTATAAGCCATGCTGTCTCTTTGAAGTCATTAATCTGAATTATGGATTCCTAAATTTGATCATATTTTCCCTGAAGAAATGTCATGCTTCCTTTTAAAAACAAAGATGCCAGCAGTATTTTGCAAATATAAAATACTCATTAGGAGTTTGGCAGGATATTAAGTTGAGATGATAGATAGAGAAACAAACAAATAAATAGATTGATATGATGGTGATGGTGATGGTGATGGTGATGGTGATGGTGAAGAAGAAGAAGAAGAAGAAGAAGAAGAAGAAGAAGAAGAAGAAGAAGAAGAAGAAGAAGAAGAAGAAGAAGAAGAAGAAGAAGAAGAAGAAGATAGACAGACAGACCCCGGTGGGTATTTGGTTTTATAGTTAGGTGAAGGGTTCTTTTTCTATTTTTTTCTATATTTTTAATATATCTTTTGGACTTTGTTGTACTCTACCCAGAGTTTATGAAGAGAGCTATTACTGTTGTAAAATGAAAGTAATAAAATAATAAATAATGTAACTTAAGACAAATCCCCAGACAAACAAACAAACAAGCAAAAGCTAAATCACCTGAGAATAAAACAGAAAAGCAGAAATTCATTTTCTGTAGATGAAGAAAACCTTTGAAAAATGGAAGCTCAGGTTTTACCACTTTAATGATATTAATAGAGATCTCTGCATGCTTCTTCATATATGTGAGCAATTAAAATATTTTCAAATATATACTGTATATTTTTATTTTGTCTAATGTTATTTTTAAAATACAAATTTCTAGACACACATAACATTAATGAAAAGCATGAAAATGTTGTAGAATACTATAAAATATCATGGATATTTTCCAAAATCGAAGCTTCTCAAAAGCTGATAGAGTCATCTCTTGGCAGTACCAGAATAACAAGCATAATAATTGAATCTGAGAGGTTGCTTCACAAACAATTGTTTTCTTTTGCCAATTCTACATGTACTTCACTTCTGAGAAACAAACCTATTGTTTCTTTTGATATTCTGGGGTCAAAAAAGGAACAAACAAAAGCATTGGCTAGTTGTCCAATTGTCCAAAATTATCAACAGTTTTGCAATCTCTTATCATGTATGATTTGACAGTATATTTCATAGAATTCAGAATTGATTCCAATCATATCCTTTGATTATATTTAATTCCATCCCCTTATCTTTTAACAATGTTTTAACAAACAAGGTTTACTAAACACACACATGAAAAATCCAAATATTTATTCATGTTATACATATATCATAATAAAGATATACTGCAAGTCAACAGATGCAGGAAAACGTATTTGTGGTCTATTTACATTTGGATGATCTGGAATGGGACAGATATAATGGTACTTTTCAGTTCAGTGAAAAATGAATACAAAAAGAGCTTTGATATAATTAATCACAGCAAAAGTTTGAAACCTTGTAAAAATAAAACCATCAGAGGCTTGGAAGAATGTCTAAAGTAAATTAGCTCAGTTTTCTATTCAGTGCACCATCTACAATACAGGATGCTTCTAATAGATGGTGTAGTATAGCAGCTAAGATGGACCAGTTAATATCTTCAATATTAATGTCTTGGATATTGGTTCAAAATTCCTCTCAACCACTGGAACTAACTGTATAACTTTAAATCAATTAATCTTTCAGAGGGACATCCTTAACAATGTAAAATTAACATTAGCTGGTTTTTATGTATGTGTAATACTTAAAAGAGGCAGAGTTTTCAACACTAGGCAGGACACCATTTTGAAATCAGTGACTGTTTCTGTAGACATCCCTTTTCACTCAGTCCAATCTATTTGACTGAGAGGTGGTCCTGTGAATGAAATTATGAATGAATGGTGCCTTGAGGTTTCAAATAAAATGTGAGATCTGTATACTCTTAATTAATTAAATCACCAATGCACTTGAATGAGATAGAATTTCAGAAAAAAAAATATTTTGCACCATGGCACAGAATATAATTCCATAATTATAATTGCTGTGCAGATGTTCTTTTGTATTTTTCATGTGATAATTACCATTCCAGCTTAAAACTTGTGACTGTTCATTTCTAATACACTTTTCTAATTGCAATTTGTAATGGTATAGAGGGGGAAAAGGTCCAATTCCTATGATAAAACAGCTTAATACTTGTAGATGCCCACTTTATGCAGAAGTCTACGTGGCAGCTTTATTATGTACCACTTTTTACAGATTAAGTTCTCTACTGTGTTTCTTTCGATTTCTAACATTTAAGCAGATAATCCAAAAAGAAATGATTTTCTCTGAATTTACAAATTTGGGGATGCCAAAGTCCAGGCTTTCCTGGGCATCCATAGCTTTGGGAGACTGGAATTATTAAAAGGGCAAATATTAAGGAAAATTAATTCTTAGAAGTTAATATACCCAAAGTGCTTATACTTCTGTAGTAAAACAACAAACAAAAAAGTATCATTGAAAATGAAATCACAGGTTTAATTATTAAATTCAATATTTTGATATTGAATTTAATATTTGAATATTAAATTACATCAAAAAGAAAAATGTCCAGAAAATTAAGTGCAAGGGTCATAGAAATGGAATATTTAGACATTAAGTTCAGCTAAATGGCCTTACCCTAACTTGACCAAAAATGGTGTCTTCATTCCTATGCTACAATAATAAATCTTCAGTAGAAAATGTTTTTCTCAATTTATTTCCAAGAATAATATTTAGCTATCACTGCAGAGATAGTAAAACTTATTACCAGTCAGTAACACCACATCTTTATGTTGCAATTCTTCTTCTCTTCTGCTTTGGGAATTAATCCCATGTACAAACAGTGAAAATGATGCATTCTTTTTAAAGTCTAATTATGAGCCTTGATTGCACCCATCTTAACATTTTTGTTTAATGATGCTTTGCATTTAAATTACTCTGTATTTGCATATTTTATGAAGACTGCTAGTGATCAATCTCGTTAGGCAATCATTTAAGTAAGTGCTTTTCTGGGAATAACATGTTGACATTTGGTGGCATTGGAGAACAATATTTTGATTAAGAATTAGCTTGTCAGTCCTGCTTTTTGTTGTGTTTTCTTGTTAAAGGAACCAGATGATATAGATATATTTGGCAGAATTCCTCCTGAAAATCAACATATGTGTTCATATAGTACATATCAGTCATGATTGTCCCTTATTGTGGACATAAAACCATTAATCAAGTTTTGACTTTGGTGTGAACGTTCTTTAAACCAAAACCAAAGAACTTCAATATCAACCAAGAGAATAAGAAGCCTAGAACATTTCCCATTTTGATCTAAGACAGCACTACAAAAACTGTAAATAAAATGAAAATTTATATTTTATGTGACATAAGGATGTAAAAAAACAATTCCAGTAGAAATTTTTTTGCAGAACTCAAATATCCTTTTAGTACAAATCTAGTTAAAAACCATGAATCTCCTTGGCCTGGACATTTTGTAATTATATGATTTTTTTTTCATTGAATGCATATCACATTACCCAATTTCATTTCTCTGGTATATCTAAACATGCATGCATGCTTATATTTCCAGAAATTAAATACAAGCATACCATATGTTTATCTGTGTATACACACAATATACTGTATGTGTGTGTGAGAGAGACAGACTATGGATGGATGGATGAGATTTTGTATATGTTCCATAAGGATTGGTTAGATGCCATCTTGGTTATTTATACTGTACAACAATTTTAATTGTATTAGTTTAATATTGTGAATTACCCAAAATTGTTTTGGAATCAGTCTGTCTGTCTTCTCTTTCTCTCGGTCTGACTTCTGTCTGTCTGTCTGTCTGTCTATCATCTATTATCTATCAATCTGTCTGTCTGTCCATACAGGATGGTTGATGTTAATGTTATTATAATGTGTAACTTTATTAGGTAAAGTAGTATTTATTCAATTATTTTGATATAATAAATATTTGGAGTCAGTGAAAGAGGTAAATGAGCAGGAGAATTTGAGGGCCCATGTTATATTGGAATGAAAAAAAAACTTTCCAGTTTAGCACTTTTAACATTGAACAGAAAATAAAATAATAAATATATATCCAAAATGAGACCATATATTTCCATTATCAAAAATGGGAGTGGGGGGAGATTGGGTTTAAAAAAAAGTAAAATGAAAAGGTTATACTCATAGTCACATTTTTACTTTATTACCTCAGTGATGTGATTAAGAAGAAATATCACAATATATGTATCAGATTATCTTGTGATAGTTCCATCCCATTCCAGATTTAATATACCATGCTTTAAAATATGATTAAGTTGAATACATTATTTTTTCTAGATTTAATGCTGGCATTTGGCTATACATCACCCAGTATCCCTCTCTTTTTAAAAATGTGAAAAATACATAAATACAACTAAATAATATAAACATTGAACTGAACACTATTCAGTTCTGCACATGATTTATCCACATATATTTTTGAGAAATTGAAGCCTTATTTAAAAAACAAAAAGAATTACATTAGAAGGAATCAAATTATGTTTCAATCACAATCATTAGGCATCATATCAATTATAGGATTGCAGCTGGTCAAACATATTTAAAATTTTCTTTCCCCCAAAATTTACAGTAATTATGAAGAGTGCAATTAAGTTCAATGCATACATATGAGGTTTAAAGGGAAAGAGAAGTAATTTGTGAAATCACATATTACTTATTCTTTAATAATCCTCCCACACATTAATATATTCATCAGCATGAAACAATTCAGTTTTTTATACTTGCCAATGGCTGGACTGTCTTTTACACAGTACTAAAATATTGTGAAAGACTCATTTCATATTAAAACTACTTTTGATGGGAGCAGTGCAAAATGTTGAGTGCTATGTTAAAAACAATAATTACAGTAAGAATTTATGAAATACATGTGCCTTTTGATTCCCAATGATTCTGGGGAGCTTACTATGATGAAAACTGTCATAATCAAAGAACAACATGGGGAAAAATCATAAAAGGAGCTCAAAAAGACTAAAGAACAGCAATGGCTAAGAAAATAAACCCAGAAAGGAACAGAAGGGAAGAAAATGTCATCAGTCATTCTCTCCAAAGGCCTGGACAAAGAGCCAGATCTTTAAGGGCCTTCAGAATACAGTAGATCATTCAAATTTCATGAGGGAATCTTGTTCCAGAGGGCAAAAGCCACTACAGGAAAGGCATACTTCCAGGAACCAATAGGTTTAATCAATAGAACATGGAACACACCAATTTGCCATTTCAAATTGAGCAGATACGATAGGATGGGTGGGCAGATATTATGAGAAACAGGCAGTCTCTCAAGTAACCAGGCCCCGTGCCTGGTTGATTTCAAACATTATTTTAAAAGTATTGATAGTTCAGTATTATTGAGATATTTGGCTTCAAAAACATACACCATAAGTCCTCTATCATTCCTTCCAATGTGCGATTTGCACTTTATGTTAAATGTATTCATGGTTTAGACCAAGGTTTTCCAAGGAGTCAGACTAAACATGAAAGTGTCCCTTTACTTCCAAGTATATGCAGGAAAAAGGAAGGAAGGAAGGAAGGAAGGAAGGAAGGAAGGAAGGAAGGAAGGAAGGAAGGAAGGAAGGAAGGAAGGAAGGAAAGGTTCCTGAATGAGTAGCAGTCTAGACACTTAGGATGAGTCAACTTATAGTTTTATGAACCCTTTGCTTCTTTCTTTAATCCTTTTTTCTTTTCCAACTCTAATATTGCATGATGTATGTCTTCCAAAGAAGACATAATGTTCACAAATCATATGAGGATTCATATGAACTTTAAATCTACTGATGAATCTGTCAACTACTATTTAGTCAGTACTTTAATGTTCCACTTCTATCTGATTTATGTCAATATAATTTATAACGTAATCCTTCTAATATTTAAAGCTTATTCAGATATAAGGTCCATTGAATTTGGAGTAACTTGCTCTAGACAAATGAGGATAGGATTGCAATCTGACTACTAAGTACTTAATGTACTAGTAATAAGTGATTACAGTCATGGTATTACCAGGAATCAATTGTCTTTTCTTAAACTTTTATAATTATGGAGAATCTTCATCAATTTTCAAGAATATCCTTCATATCCTTCTGAAATAAATAGAAGCATCAGGTTTTTATTCCATATTAACACACTCATTCAGAAGCAGTAAGTAAACGATGCTTAAATAATTACTTAAAACTTATCCTATATACATTGTCATAAATCTTTCAAACTGCTATTTGTTTTATTTAAAGTCAACTGGAACCTGTCTCCAATTTTTGTTTTAATAAACAATTGCATTTTATTTGAAAAGAAGACTTTATCAAGGATTTTCAGGAAGAATTTGTTTTAATTACATTGTCATTCTGAATTTCATTCATTCCACATTTTCTCACTGTTATGTAAAACACAGAATAAAAAAAAATCTAAATACATAATTTTCCAAGCATAGCATAAATAAATATCCTACTTGTTACATTACTACTTGTTGAAAATTTAGAGGGTTGTGCAGTTATTTGTGTTTTAGGTGGGATATAACAGGAAAGTTCATGCAAAAACAAAATCTCCTTTCCTCTTCAAACTAAGTAAGTTTTAAACTATAATGTTAATACAAGTAAAGCTGAAATTGAGATCAACATAAATATTGTCCTTAAAATCAATGTCTTGGATTAATATCTGTTATTTAGATGGTATATTGTAGATATTTCACATGCATATACTACACACATGCACACAAAACATATGCACAACATATGCACAACACATACACATACACAGAAATGCTAAGCAACTTCTCCAGTAGATGGCAGCATAATTTTGACATTGCACCAGGCTCTCTACATACTCCAAACACTCAAAATAAAGATTAGATAGTTCTATAAATCATTTTCTTTCTTTCTTTCAGGTACGCTAATGTAACTAGTTAACAATGATTTTTCTATATTTGAGAAGAAAAGCCAGTACTGTATAAGAAGAATGCTGGCAAAATATGGCTATGGATATAACTATACTTCCTCTCTTTAGCCAACGTATCTCACATCATTTTATTTTAAAAATAAAAAGCCATATAGAAGAAACACGGAAACCTCCAGACATCACAAAAAAAATGTCAAATTACTTTTGGCTTTTTTTTCCTGCATATAGATCACACACAATTCTGTTTCATCCCATCCACACAAAGTTAGCATGGCTTCTTTCATTTAAGACAAAGAGAGCACCAGTTTCCTAGTGAAATAAAAGATGCTCTTTTGGGAGGCTTCTAGATGAAGGAAAATGTGCCTTTTCCCCTTGGCACAATTATGAATGAGGTTTAAAACAAAAACAGAAGTCCCAACTTGAATACAACAATACATTTAGAGGCAACAAAACACAAAACACTCCCAGCTCTTTATGAAGCATGCCTGGCTATCAAAGAATCGCTTACTTTTATCATAAAAGATGTAGAATCCCTTCCTTTCTAGATGCCTGGAATCCAAGGTTTAACTGCAGGATCTGAGAGCTCCATTCTTGTCACTCAGGTTGGTGAATTGCTGTCCGTGGTGCTGAAAATGTGACTGCATCTGGAGAGTTTTCATTTTCAGCGGCAGAAAGGATAAGGTTGAGCGCTTTCATCCCTCATGCTGCAATAGTATACTGAGCTATGGATAAACAGCAACATTGTTCTCACCTTTACTGATTAAAGAAAAATTCTTCGGGAATCTAAAGGATTCAATCATGCATGACTCTTGTGTGATTTCCTTCATGCCATGCTCTTTTGCTTGCTGCTTTGGTAATGAGGTACTTCATCCTCCCTCCCACCCTGGGCTCCTGAGTTATATTTCCTCTATGTGTGCTTGGGAATTAGGTGTAATATCCCTCTACTTTTTTCTTGTTTTCAATTATAATATATTAGGAGGAGGAGGAAAGGGAGGAGGAGATCCCTTCATTTCCTTTATCTAATTCAGTAAGATCCTATTCAGTGATTTATTTTTCCTGGCAAGGCTGAAATATACACATGATTTCTGGGAACATATCTATTAAGAGTACAAAGCAAAGGATAACTTCATTGTTTATCTCTCACATAGGTTGCACAGCACAAATATCCCCCATTAATTATCTTTAGTGATATTTTTTCTTTGACCAGTGTGACAATTCATGGTACAGTAATAAAAGTATCAGTGAGACAAAACATTTCATGTCATTCATCGTGAAGTATCTAAATGAAAACAGTCTTAAAATAGGTGCCCAGAATAAAATGTTTTGTGCAAAGTCCCAGTCTGGAGTCACATTGCTGCTTGCTGGTTATGATGTGCAACAGTTTATGTCCAATTGTCAAAAAGTGTGAAATATATATAATTATAAATGACTGTTTCTTAATAAACTAGTCGATTAGAAATTTCTAATCTCTCTTTTTAGTTCACTTGCAAAATAAAGCTACAAGCCTATTATTCATTAAAATTGATTTATTGCCCAATGATTGTTTCACACTATGTATTTAGGCATAAAAGCTACTTAGAATTTAAAGGGTTCTTGATTCTCTATGCTCAAGGCATGGAGTGGCTTTGCATAATGACTTTTTTTAAAAAAAGTATTTGTTCCTTCCAATTGATCAGCTATAATACTAGTCAGTATGTATGTAAACATTATAATTTTAACTTTTTATGCTTTTTTGAAGTTAATACTTTTCTTTTTTAAAAAAAAATAATGAACCAATTATTATTATTAATATTCTTAAAAAGCATTCCTTTACAAACTTACAAGCATTCCTTTACAAACTTACAAGCATTCCTTTACAAACTTACAAGCTATAGAAGAAACCATGTGAGTTTTCTAGCAACAACAATACAGTGGTTTGCCATACTTTCCAGATGTTTTAGGCATTGAGGATAACACACACAGTGATGGTATTATGTGATTGCTCCCTGTCCAAATGTTAACCAAACATGGTCATGTGTAGCTTTCAAATCTAGAGGTTGGCCAGGCACTTTGGCTCATTAGATATAACAATAGGCAAGATAGCTGAAATCCAGCCAAAGATTCTTTCTAACAAAGTCACTTTATCATAATGAAATTGATTCCAAAATTGCCTCAATTTGCTTACATTGCTGTTTGCAACTATTACATTTATATGGCACCTCTTACCAAATGCTTTATTATTTATAAATAATGTTTATTAATTGACTAATTAATAAAAAGTCAAATGAATGAAAATTAACTGGGATATGGTTTTATGCAATGATGTTCATTTTGAGGAAGGAAATCAGTCTCCAAGACTTTCTCCATTCTTTATACAGTACATTTCCAAGATATTTCTGTAAAATTCCTCCAAAGATATCTGGAGGGGAGGAAGGGGAGAAATTGGTTCATTTAACACTGAATCTTGTATCTCCCAGTAGTGTTTTTACTGTCTGGAAACTTTGGAGTAATGTAAGATGTAAAATGAGTTTGAAATCTTACTGGAACTATATGTCAAAATATTAAAAGCAAAATCAATAATTCTAACTGCTGGTTTATGATTAATAACTTTTTGGTCTTGCTACAATTCTCCAGAACCACCAAAGTAAATGAAGCAGTACTACATATGAAAAAATTCTTCCATATCTAATGGCCATTGTAATAGTTTTTTATTCAATGCAGCAGGATTGGATAGAAAGACTTTGGGTAGAAAATAGCATTTTTCAAATGTAAGGAGGCAGTTTTCTTTTCCACAATTTATATTTATTTATTTATTTTAGGTAGTCATTGTATTAGTTCTAAGAAAACTATCTCCTAATTAAAACATATACAATATAAACAAAAACCCTGCACTTTCTAAAATAGCATCTAAGGGGTATAATAAATTATTTGAAGATTCAACAGACAAACAAAAGTTTGTTAGCAACATTTATATGGCATCCATTCAAAAGTTCTCTGAGCAATTTACACAGAAAATTAACTGACATTTAACAGACAAAATCAGAAATCCTTAAAATCTAATTGCAGCATTGAAGTAGCTGCAAGAATATAAAACAAATATAATACAACAATAGAGAGTGAGTGGGAGAAAGAGAGAAAATTAAATCTTAGAAAACAGAAGCATCACAGAGGCTATGAGATAATCTCAGATAAAACCTTTCTGTAACTAAGGAATCAACAGTGAAAGGCTTATTCAGAGAATCAGATTCAAATTCGCTCTGCAAATGATAAAATATCTCTAAAATTGAGACTTTAAAAATGAAAGCTACACCTACACTTTCATATGTTTCAAGAAACAGACTGAAAGCTAACATAAGACAGGGCTGTCAAACTCTTGGCCTGCAGGCCAGATGCGTCATTTGCTGACCATGCCCATGCCTGGTTTAGCGAAGGGGGGGAAAGCCTTAATACTTCACGTGATAACACCATGATGATGTGAGTTTGACTCCCCTGACATAGAAAGACATCAGTTATTTATTATTCAGCTTGGTATGTCACTGAATTCAAAAGTTATAATATGATCATTCCAGTTACCAATAATCAGACTTTCATGTGTAGTGTAGTGTTTGGTCACTATGTCAAAGACTAGATTGTAGGCTATTACTCTACAAACTCTATATTACCTAAGAGAGATCATATAAATGTAACATGACTCACTCAGCAATTGCATCTGTGTGTCACTTGTGCATTTATGTGATCCAGTATTATAATCAGGACCAAAGTTTGATGTTGTTTTACCATACATTCCCCCTTAGCCCCCCTTATATTGTTATTGTGAACACTGATAATTTAAAATGAGCTCATAGTTTGAACTCATAAAAATGGCAAATCTCTTCCAAATATTTGACTAAGATCAGATTACAGTCTGTTTACTTTTATTTGCTCTCATAGCCATTTGTTGGCTTTTCATTTCTATGTAAATATTCATTCCCTCTTTTTTCTTCATGAACCAAGAATATTTTCCTTGTTCTATTCATGTCCCACCTGGAAGAAAAGAATAGATATATTGCATACATCACCACCTGCCTTCTTGTTCTTATACTTATGTTAATTAAACATTGAATATTTTTATTACCTTTCTGAGTCCTTTCCTCCAATGCTTTTTGATCATTAGATTTTATGTAATACAGGTAATCTTCTACTTACAATCATTTATTTAGTGACTGTTCAAAGTTACAAGGGCACTCAAAAAAGTGACTTATGACCAATTTTCACACTTATAACCATTGCAACATCCCCATGGTCATGTAATCAAAATTCAGCTTTTTAGCAACTGGCTCATATTTATGACCAGCTTTTGGGATCATGTGATCACCTTTTGCAACTTTCTGACAAGTAAAGTAAATGGGGAAGGCAGTTGCACTTAACAATCCTTAACAACTGTAGTAATTCATTTAACAACCATGGCAAGAAAAGTCAAAAAATGGGTCAAAATTCACTTAATAATTATCTCTCTTAGCAACAGAAATTTTAAGCTCACTTGTGGTTATAAGTCCAAGACTACCTATATTTCCAACTTCTAACTACTTCCAAGTATGTTAACTTCGCTCCCCCCACAGCTTTCCTTTTAAAACAATATATTGCATATTAAGCACAAATTTAGATCATCTTACTTAACTGCAATAGTGGAATTCCGGCTTTACATAAATTTGCATATCATGATGAGTTTTGTAGATATGGTTTGTATTGACACATTCATCTCTGCTGGGTTAGTAAAACCAGTTGAAAACATTTATTAAAATACTTATTATATGATATGTTTCCATTTGCTTCAGTCATAACACCATACTGCCTGACTTAATGCAGAATTGTTCACTTGGTTGAAACAGTTTGGTTTAGCATCTCTTGCAGTAAGCGTTTGCCATCTTGTACATGTATAAAACAAAGAACAATAACTGGGAGATGTTCTTCTTCAAGTAAAGTTCATCTCAAATGTTATGATAATAACCAAAGGTGGTATTCAGTAGGTTCTGACCAGTTCTGGAGAACCGATAGTGGAAATTTTGAGTAGTTTGGAGAACCAGCAAATACCACCTCTGACTGGAGATTTTACAGTATCCTTCCCTTGCCACGCCCACCAAGCCACATCCACAGAACCAGTAGTAAAAGAAATTGATTCCCACCACTGGTAATAACCTAGTAAGGCACTGACATCAGAACAAGCAGGTGTTTCTCACTTTTATACGTGAAAAATTCATCCTCTGAAGTTTTTTCTGCCTGGTTTAGCCAACATCAAGGCCCTCACCCACCTGTGCACAGTCAGAGGATGTTTGCTGAATTAAACCTGAGTAATCAATAGAGACCGGGAACTGAGAAATGATCCCAGCACAAGACAATAATAATACTGCCAAGACCTAATGGTAAAGACTGCAATGATGACACCATTAAAGCCAACCTCTTTAACACATGCTTCGGCTCAGTATTTGTAAACAGCAATGGATCATGCCCAGCATTTCCTAGTTGAACCACAGACAATGATCTAATACATATCGATTTTACAGAAGACAATGTTGAAAAGCACTATGCAATCTAAAACCATCTCTATCTATTGGACTGGATGGAATATGTGCCTACTTCTTAAAAAAGCTATCCACTGCCATAGCCAAACCTCTAAGCATATTCTTTGAAAAATCTTTCAGGACCATCTCCTTGCCTAACCTATGGACACAAACCATGGTCATCCCCATCTTCAAAAAGGGAGACCCCAGCCAAGTTGAAAATTACAGACCAATCTCTTTATGCTGCGTCACCTGTAAAGTCATGGAATTAATTATTAACCAATCCTTTATCCTCCACTTAGAAACAAACAACCTACTCTCTTATAAACAATTTGGTTTCAGAAAAAAAACTATCATGTAACCTGAAACTCTTACACTGCAAAAACATATGGACTACACAACTCGATCAGGGCAAAGCAATAGACGCAATCTACATAGACTTCTGTAAAGCCTTTGATTCAATGGTACATGACAAACTACTCCTAAAATTAAAATCTTATGGTTTCTCTGGACACATGCATAATTGCATAGAAGCATACCTGTTAAACAGACAACAAATGGTCAAAATTGGGAGCGTCCTATCAAATTCTGTACCTGTCAACAGTGGTGTCCCCCAAGGCAGTGTTCTAGGACCAACTCTTTTCATACTCTACATAAATGACCTCTGTGATTATATTAAGAGCAACTGTGTTCTCTTTGCTTTGATATAAAGCTATTCTCTTTGCTTTGATATAAAGCTATTCTCTTTGCTTTGATATAAAGCTATTCAACATCACAGACAATACTGCTACCCTTCAAAAAGACTTTGACTATGTATCAGAATGGTCAAACAAATGGCAACTTCAAATCTCAACAAATAAATGCTCTGTCTTACATATTGGCAAAAAAAATCAGAAAAAAAAATACAATCTGAATCGTAAAGACCTTGCTGATGATCCAAACTCTGTCAAGGATCTTGGAGTGCTCATCTCTAATGATCTAAGTGCTAGAGCCCACTGTAACTACATAGCCCAAAAGGCATTAAGAGGTCTTAACCTAACCTTACGTAGCTTTTTCTCTGGTAATATTACACTACTAACTAGAGCATACAAAACATTTGCTAGACCAATACTCGAATACAGCTCATCAGTCTGGAACCCACATTATGCATCTGATATTAGTTGAGAAAGTCCAGAAATATTTCACAAGAAGAGTTCTCCACTCCTCTACTCATTGCAGAATACTTTATGTCACCAGACTTGAAATTCTAGACCTAAAAAACTTAGAACTACACCACCTTCGGTCTGATCTTAGTGTATAAAATCATACATTGCAATGCCCTACTTGTCAATGAATATTTCAGCTTCAACTATAACAATACAAGAGCAAACAATAGATACAAGCTTCAGGCTAATCGCACCAAACTTGATTGCAGGGAATACGACTTCAGCAACAGAGTGGTCAATGTCTGGAATACTCTACCTGACTCTGGTTTCTTCCCCAAACCCCCAAAACTTTCACTTTAGACTGTCCACTATTGACCTCACCCCTTTCCTAAGAGGTCCGTAGGGAGCGTGCCTAAGTGCACCAACGTGCCTACCATCCCTGTCCTATTGTTTCTTTTATTTTTCTTATATGTATCCATGCATTCATAACTATGTTTTTACTTATACCTATTATCTTGTAAGCAATTGACAAACCAAATTTAAAAAAATAAAACCTTAGGGCAACCAAAGGTTTAAACTTAGCTTGAAGGTATCTTGACCTTTAAGAAATAGAATTCCTGGTTACCCCCTTGACAGAAGTGCTGTTCTTCTCCACTTTACTTCTTTTACTGATCTCTCTCCGCTGTTTTATCTTTCATGCGTTGACTTTGTCCTTTGTTTAGGTGGCCTGAAGCACATTCATTACAGTTTAAAGGAAGTGAGTCAGTTCCAGTCACTCTTCATTCAGGCCTTCCGAAAAAAACCCCTCATACACAGATTTATTTGCTGTTAAGTAGAAGACATAATTACTTAAAAGAAAGATGTTCTCTGACATAGAATACAGGTGAATAGTTGCTCTTGCACTAGAACTGTGAAAAACTCCCCCCCCCCCCCCATTTTCAATTTGTGCTTACTTTTAAATGTATTCACTGCAGCTGATTTTGAGGGTTAGGGTTAGTTTAGATGTTTAATTAATGCTAATAATAGTAGCAAGGAAACATCTAGGAAGCAAGGAAATGGGCTCAAATTTTAATTGTTATTTCACACATTGGTAGATATATTATACAGAATAGTCAAAAGTGATTGATTTGGACATGTGCATGCTTAGAATACACATACTAAATTTAGGGAACAAGTTAACTATGACTACAGAGCAACTGTAAGCCTGAGTAATGCAAGATTTGATTCAGAATTGCTACCAGGTATATACCAAATGCTAGAATGAATCCCATACATATTCTCACATTTTGACTGTTGAATTTAGCCATAAAATTCACTGTGTCTTTTTGGTTTGGTTAGTCACTCTTTGAGACCCAAGGACACCATTTGCTTGGAGTGTCTGCCAGCAACTACTTTCTGAGTTATTGTAAGCTCATGCTTGAGTCAGAATGACAGTATTTAGTCATTGTTTGCAGTTCTTTTCCAAGTATTAGAATGCCGCTGACCCTTGTTTTCATGTTACATGTCCAAAGTATTTCAACTTTAGCTGCTTTGCTAGTGTTTTTTATGTTAAATCTTTTTAATTTCTTAAATATTGAAAGTTCTTTTTGAAACCCAGACTATTGTCAGCAATTTATTACTAAACCCACAATTCAGAAGACGCCATTTTTCTTCATTTAGGCTTTCTGATGATTCAACTTTCACAGCCATATTTTCTGGGGGAAAAAAACATGTTTCCCTCTGAATTGTGGGTTGGTAATAAGTTGCTGACAATAGGTTATATATACCAGTATTCACACAAAAACACATATATACCTTTGTTCTCAATGTGATATCTCTGCACTTTAATATTTTGTCTAGATCTGTCGGATTCTCTTTAGTAACTAGGAAGTTTGTCTGCTTATTTTATGGCTACAATCATCAACCTTGTGAATTTTCAAGTCCATTTCATCTTTGTATCTACTTACAAAGATGCATAGGACAATGTTTTGCCATCCTAGTTTAGCTGATCATCTTTCACTACAGTTATCTTAGTTTGTAGTATGATCTGCTTTGCTTTTATTTTTATTTGCACCTTTGACTCAGTTTTTGACTCCTGACAACTATCTAGACAGGTCCCTACAGTTTTCTTGGCAAGATTTTGGAAATGGTTTGCCATTGTCTGCTTCCCAAAGCTTAGGGAGATAGACTGGCCCAAGATCACCCAGTGGCTTTGTGTCTAAGGCAAGACTAGAATTCATAGTTTCCCAATTTTTAGCCTGATAACTGGACCATTATACCAAACTTGCTTGCTAGCTTTCTCAACTCGTTATTCTGTGGTTGTCCTAGGGAGTCCTGATTTGCTGAAATAAACGCATCAGATTTCATTGTGAGATTTTGTACTGTGACTAGGATATCTCCCATAGAAATCAAATACAAGTCCACCAGCTTCCAAATATTTCCTGTGAGCAGTTAAGAGTCTCTCCATTCTAGCTTTCTTTGAATAACTCTTCTGGATTAGAAATATTCTTAGATCTCCTTGCATGCTTTGCATTAGTGTGATCTCCCCACAGATAATATTCAAGTTAGACTATGAATGTGAATTTCATTGTAGAATTCAATAAAGTGAGAGCCATTCCAAACTCTTTATCTTTCTTTCCTATAAGTACTTTTTTGAATTGGAGATATGTTTCATAACATTTTCTTGCTCAAATAACAACCTCTTCCCAATTTCAGTCAGAAGATGTTATCTTCTGGATATATTATTTAATTAAATGTAGTTTTCCTGCCATTTATCCAATATTCTATTAGCTGTCATGCAACCTCAGGTTATAATAGAATCTTTTCTCTGATGAAGATTCGTCAAGATATTCTATTGATCAAATAATTCACCCTTTTTCTTGAAGTGTTTTTTGTGCAGTTGAGATCAGTTTGTGTTTCATCAGTCCAAAACACTTTGTTAGTTCAAGGTTAGCAAAGTTTTATTTTGTCTTACTTTAAATACTGATCCCTCTCTCTCTGTCTTTCCCCCCTCCCCCTAGAAACCTACCCATCCCCCCTCCCTTCTTCCATCTACCCATCATTTATTTATGAATGTGATCAAAGAAATGGTTTCCATTTCTTTGGATATGATTACTTTATAAGCAACTTTAGACCTATGCACAGCCATTGTTAGTAGATCTGTGGGTTCTGTTTTGAACATTTGACAATTTTTTAGGGAGTTCTAGTAGAGATTTATCATGGAGTTCCAGATTTTGCCTGGCTTTTCCTTCAACTGTTCTACATAACTACAATTTCTTAATAACGTTTCTCACAGCTGAAACCATCAAATTGCTATTTGAAAGTGATTAGAGATCTCTTTATAGCCTTCTCCTGCTTTGTTGGAGTGGATTAGCTTCATTTTCAAATGCTTAGACAACGACTTAGAGGAGCTCAGGGTTGTTGAAAGTAGATTAAACAACAATAAGATCTGAGAGTTGGAATGATCAAAGTATTGGTTGGAACAGTAGAATTTTCATCTCCTGGCTAGTTTTAGATCTGATGAGTCTGTTAACCTTATGGAGTCTTATTAACAAGTTTACCATATTTAAAAAAAAAGTACCCCTGAGGACAGTGGAAAAGTTCTGAACTTCTGCACTGACTACATTCATTATTTTCTGATCTTCAATTTGTAAATAAGTGTATTAAAAAATTGAATGAATCCACAAGAAACTATAGTAACAAGATGTAAAGACTGCATCACAATGTCAATGACATCATTGGCTGCCTTGAATGATAATGTCCAGAGGCTCTCCAGAGGTTGCACTATCTGTATTGATTTTATTCAGCTGGATCATAATTTGTTGTATGCATTGGTAAATCATAATGAAAAGAAAGAAAATAAATTTTACATTAATCAAACTTGAGCTCCAGAGATAAATGAGAATTCTGAAACTGGAAGCTTCCCATTGATTAGCCTGTCAAATCCTAATCCTGTTTTATTTTATTTTTTAGCAGAATGGCCTAATATTCAGAAAGATTATAGGGCTACAGAAATGATCTCCAATCACAAACAAGTGATGAAGCTGCTGAAAAGACAAATGCTATATTGGGAGTGTGTTAACAGAAACATAAGTCCAGGATATTGGAATTAATTTTGGATAATCTCTCCTTTGGTCATATCCCATCTGAAACCATCTGTCTATTTCAAAGCATCACAACTCAAAATAACAGGTTTTTTTTAACAATTGGAGCAATTTCAGAGGAAAAGGTGACACGTCTGGTTACAAGCCCTATGAGGAAAGGTAAAAGGATATGGGTAAAATTGGCCTACAGAAAAATAATAATAATTAAGAATTTCCTTAGCCAGCTTGTTCTGTAATTAAGATGCCAGGCTAGAAACTGGGAGCTTGATTTCTTGTCCTGCCTAAAGCATGAAAGGGTAACTTTGGGCCAGTCACTTTCTCTCCACCCAATTAACCTCACAGGTTTGTTGGGAGGAAAGTAGGAGGATGACTATATGTTGGATATGTTTTGCCACCTTGAGTTTTTATAAAAAGAAATACATAGCCTTTAAAGTTTTTTTTTTTTTAAGTTTTATTGAGTTTTAACAAAACGAATAAAACATCTTATTTGAGTATAGCATCGTTCTGGGTTATCATATTTCCATACAGACACAATTTCATATGCATATTCATTTGATGTATTCAACTTCATATTACTCTTTTTCCAACTTCTCACTGTTTTTCCTTTTACTTCACTTAATTTTCTTTTATGGTTATCTCATTTTCTTCTTATACAATTGTATTTCTTTTACCTAAATTTCTACATCATTTTATTTATTGTACTTATTCTTTCGTCTGTCTTGTTTACAATTTCATATGTTCTCTTCCAACATTCTTAAGAAGCAAAATTCCCCCTATGATTGCCAATCTAAGTGCAACACCTTTAAATCTTATTGTTATTATGATATGAAATCTCATTAAACATTGAATTTGTGCATTCTAAAATTATAACATTCCAATTTCTAATATCTATTTTATATCACGTAGATCTCATCATTCAGACTCTGCTTGGTACTTCCCCTTGAAAATATAAAAAGAAAAATTCTAAAAACATAGCAAAAACATTTTATATATATATAAACATTAGTTAACAAAATAGTTATTCAAAATCATTCTAGTACTGGTATGAACCTTGTAAATCATTCACATTTCTTTTCAATATCTATCAATCCTTGAGAACAATTGAAATGCTTCCTTCCCTTCTTCATTATGTTAATTGTTAATAAGCATACCATTGGATAGTCATACAGTTTTATCTTATAAATTATTCACTATTAATAAGCAAAATAATTATTCAAATTCATTCTCGTAACTGGTATAAATTTCCTTATAAATCTTTCACATTTCTTTTCAATATTTTATCAATCTTTAGAAACAATTACAATGTTTCCCTCTCTTATTTATTATTGCATTAATTATAAATAAACATACCATGATATAACAATATAGTTTTATCTCATGGATTATTTACTTATTTCATTTCTAACTCATTACAGTATTCTACTGTCACAACACTATCTTTTGTACCTTTGCAGAATCCTCACTTTTAACTTAATTTAGCCATTGCCTCTGTGTTTTCTAGCTGAGCAAATACCTTTAATCCTAGTACATTTCTCCTTTTTCATTATGTCCTGCTTTGTTCCTCATAAGTTCTTTCCTTTTCTATCTCCCCCCTGCTTTTTTCTCATCCCTTTTTTATACCCTTCTCTCTCTCATTTTCCCTTCTGTAGTTTTCTTTTCTGCTTCTCCTTGCTGTTATACTTCTTTTTCAGGCTATTTTTCTTTTTGGCTGTTCCCTTTGATCTTAAACTTTTAACTCCTTTCCCCCCTTTTTGCCACACTTTGCATTATTTGATCATTGAAAATGGCTTCTTCTTTGTCCCACCCTTCTTCTTGCTCTTGAAGCTTTTCTTTCTGTTTTTCATAGTTCAGGATCTCCATTTCAAAAAATTCAAATATGAAGCCAAAGGATCTTCCTCCCTTTTCTGCATCTTCTTTCGGTTTGTTAAGACTCATCTTCAATTCCTCCAGGAGTGATGGCATTTTAAACACTTTTGAACAACCACCTGATTGACTTTAAGTAAAAACAGAAAAAGAAAGAAAAAAACAATGCCAAAAACTTTTTTTTTTAAATCACCAAAGACTGTTCCTTCTTGTTTCTTTCCTTTACTTTTCCTTTCCGTGGGTTACTGTATCTTTTAATAAAATTTCAGTTACAATGTATCCTTGGGAGTCTTTTCAAAGTTTCACTGTTAATCCTCTTTATTTTTCCAGGTGGCACTCCATTTTTACATTATTCCAAGTACCACCCTTTTGCCTCCATTCTTCTCCTTTTTAGGGCTTTAAAATGACCAAGAAAAAAAAATCTTTATTCTCCTTTTGACACTTAGATTTCAGCTTAAGATTGCCTATTAGTGTCAAAATAGATTAATATAAATTTCTTTCTATACTATTTGTAATTGTCAACATAAAGGTAAAAAAAAGGTTTTAAACCTCCTTTTCTCTCTCCTTTGCCACTTAAAGATCTTCTTTTAGAAGTATCCCTCTAAGGTACTTTCAGATTCAGGGTACCTTGCTTAGATGTTCTCTGTTGTTGAGCCCGATCTGTCCTGCTTTCCACTTTGTCTTCCTCCTGCACAATCTTATCCAGTCGGTTTCTTCTCTGAGGTGGCCATTTCTGACCACCGCTGCAACTGCCTTCAGGGAAGGGAGTTTAGACCAGCTAAGGAGAAGAGATGTGGGTCCCCTCCACTCGGCTAACAATCTCCTCCCTCTTCACCACCTCTACAGGGTGGCTTCAGCCCTGAATCCAAAGGATCGGGGCACTCCAGTGGCCAGCACAGATCGAAACTGTGCACGATTGCGGATTTCGGTCTATCACTGAAGAGACCCAAACCAGAAGCCCAACCTTTAAAGTTTTCTTCACATATCTGAAGGGTTGTCAGCACAAAGATGGAATAGGTTTACTTTCTATTTCTACAGAGGGCAGACTGCTGCCAATGAGGTTCAGACTAGATGCACGGAGGATCTTCCTGACTGTACAAGCTGCCAGCAACAATGGAACAGCAATGGAACACAACAATGTTCTTTGCAGCAATCCTCAAACAGAGGCTGGATGGTCATTTGTCAGGGATGCTGAGTGTGCATTGAGCAGGGTGTTGGCTAGATGACCTCCAACGTCTTTTCCAATTGTATAGTTCTAGTGATATTTTATATTTCATTTTTTAAATTCTCTATTTTTGGAAAGAAAAGATACCATTATAGCTGTTTACATTCTACTTTCTAGTCTGGACACTAGATATGAACTAGGCTAATTCCTGTTCAATTTACCAATTGCTCTCCAGCTCTGGTGTCCATATGTACTTGTCAGTGAGGGCTATCATATCTGAGATTGCAAATCTCAGGTTCACAGCTAGATGGCAGCAAAGGATTAGATTTGTCTATTTTGCTTTATTGCCATCTAGTGATCATATAGAATTTTGCAGCCCAGATTATGGTATCTTTAATCTGAGAAGACAGAGCCACTATTTAGTCTGAAAGAAACCTGATAGGCAGAATGGCTAGATTCATATAACATGATAATTGCAATTCAAATAAGCATATCCTAGCTTTGTGCAGTGCCTGAACTTCTTCTTTGTTGAGTGTCATTTATCACCAGTTCATAGCCTGTCTGTTACTGAGCAACTAGTTAACACTGCAAGTTTTTTGCATGATGTAGAAATATCAGCAAAAAAATGTTAGGACAGAAGAGCAAACAACTGAAGAATCAAGACACCCCCCCCCCCCAGGATAGACAGAAAAAAAAGGAAAGGAGCAGCAAAGTAAAGAGAATTCCTTAACATAGCTGTACCATTTGGAATACAGCTGACTATATTAGATATTAAAAATAATATAGGTTGTATAAATACTAAATTAGGTTATAATTAATTAGTTCCAGAATTAATAACACTGATGTTAATATATTCCATATTTCATTAATAAAGAATTTAATTAAACTAATTTAGAGTATAATCTTACACACACATCTGTGAATATCCATTGGAACCTTTGCTTGAGTAGACATAGCTAATAATAACCTGTTTCGGTCCAAATCCATATTACGTTGCATCCATATTATATTTATTATGTGAATTAAAATTATAATAGTAATTTTAAATATTTTTGCCATTTCTCCTACTTTATGAATTAGTAAATTGAGGGATGAATTAGTAAAAGGAGGGATGAATTAGTAAAAGGAGGGATGAAAAGACAGCTCTCCCTCAACCTTCTTTTTGAAAGGCAATTTCTTTTAACCTGCTCCTACTAAAATGGAAAGATGCAGATTTAGTTCAATTCTGAAAATATTTTTACAAGGATACACACAGCTTCTAGGGTTGGGAATTCACTTCTGGCACCACCCGTGTGAAAGCTGCAGGACAGGTAGAAAATGTTTATCATGAAAGGAAATTATGTTATTGTTATTGTTGTTGTTGTAATTGTAATTGTTGTTGTTGTTGTTATTATTATTATTATTATTATTATTATTATTATTATTATTATTATTATTATTATTGTGGTTGTTGTTGTTGTTGTTGTTGTTATTATTATGCTACAAAAATGACAGTGTATGCAAGTAACAAGCTGGGTTTCGTATCACAAATAACTAGTCAAACACTTCCCAAGTGTTTAGGACTGTGTGATGTATCAGCGGATTGTGCGAACAGATCCCAGTAAGGTGGCCTTCTGCGGCTGACCAATGGTGATCTTGTCAGCACCAATTGTTTTTAAGTGCTTGCCTAGGTCTTTAGGCACGGCACCCGGTGTGCTGAGTACCACTGGAACCACCTGCACTGGTTTATGCCAGAGTCTCTGCAGTTCGATTCTCAAGTCCTGATATCTGGAGATTTTTTCAAATTGTTTCTGATCGATTCTGCTGTTACCAGGTATGGCAATGTCAACGATCCAGTATTGTGGATTTTTTCTTCTCCATAATTGTGATATCTGGGGTGTTGTTGTGTTCCAAAACTTTATCAGTCTGTATTCAGAAGTGCCACAGTAGTTTTGCATGCTCATTTTAGACCACTTTTTCAGGCTTATGATCCCACCAGTTATTTGCTACAGGCAGAAGGTAGCTGTGACACAGATTCCAGTGGACCATCTGAATTACTGTGTTATGACATTGTTTGTAGTCAGTCTGAGCGATTGTCTTACAACAGCTCAGTATGTGATCGAAAATTTTATTCACTTCTTTGCAGAGTCTGCATTTGGAGTCATCAGCAGACTTTTCTATTCTGGCTTTGGTTGCATTCGTTCTGATGGCTTGTTCTTGGGCTGCAAGAATCATGCCTTCTGTGATAGGCTCTAAAGATTTGTTGTGGCCACAGCAGAATTTACTGTAAAAGGCTTCAACAAGAATCAATTTATTAGAAGTATTTTCATGTATGCATTCCCGGGATGGTGCCAGTATTATCAATTAAATGAGATGGCATGAAAGGTGAATTTCTTTTACATAATGAATAACCCTGCAATGTTAAAAATCAGATACATCTACTTTAGATGCTGCAGAAGTAAAACAGCAAACAATCCCAGTGGTTATATTTTATAACTGCTATGTCACCAAGTCAGCTACAATTCCACCTGTATTGTTCTGACAGTAATTTGCTTTCACAGGGAACAAGATTGGGCTGGAAAGAAGCATCTTTCTTCTGTTAATGTAATATGCCATAAACTGATTAGAACCATAGAATTGGATGCAGCTATTGACTTGAATCTCCTGATCCATGCAGGAGCCCTGATTAAAGAATCCATTATTCTCTAGCCTCCTCTTGAAAATTAAGGAAAACCTCTAACTCTCCCTATAACTGTTCCATTGACAAACTGTGTTCTGGGTGTGGTTCAAGATATTAGTCATCACCTTTAAAGCCATACATGCCAGAAAGTTTGTTTATTTGAAAAGCCTTCTGCATCCCAAAGTATCAGCCTGGCTGGTTCAATCTTGCAGAGCTGGCACACTCTGAGTTCTTTTGATTAAAACTATGAGGAGATTTACCTTCTCTGTAGCAGCACCTGCTGTATGACATAAGATTCCCAATAAATACCAGATGTCCCCCACCATCAAGCGCAGGAAATCGGGAATCCAGGCAGTTCAATTGAATATAGTTTTATTGTATGCTAATGCTCTCTACAAGAATCTGAACTACTAATGGTCAAAGCAAATTGGCTGTGTGTATGGATGAAAACTCCAAGCCTCTAATAAAAGTCGTGTTGTCACAGTGTCATCACGTGATGTATCGGGACTTTCCCCCTCTTCGCTAAACTGAGTGACTCATGTGGCTAGTGGGCTGCGAGTTTGACAGTCCTGTTCTAAGAAAAACAATTGGAGTGGACAGAACTTCAATGACTATCCACCGTAATAACTAAGACCCAGTTATGCACACCCTTTTGAGTAAATTCCAACATTTAATGTGCCAACGTAGTCTGAGGAAATTTCTTGTTTAAGAAAAGAATATAAACCATTGATTGTAAAATAATGAGTAAAATTTAGTAATTGGAATTTCCCTCTGTGAAGGGGAGATGGATTTTCTGAACTCTTCTTCTTTTGAATAACATGAGAAGTGCTTTTGGAGGTTGCCACATATTCTGAAAGCTGTTAAAAGCATGTTTTCTCTCACATTAATGAAGTGAATGGCATTGAAATAATATTCATAAGTGTGGGATAGTATTTAAACAGTTCTCAATGGTTGAAAATTATGACTGCTGTATACCATAACAGTTTGGGGAAGGTTCTGGTAAGCATCAGTATTATAAAATCAATTGTATCTCATTTTGTGACTCTTATATATTGTTTGTTCAGATATGTCAGTTATATACTTTGAACCTTCCATTTCTGAGCCACCAAAATGATAGTTTAACTCACAGTAAAAGCAGTTACTAAGCACAATGAAAGAAGAAAGAAGGAAAGGAAGGGAAAGGAAAGGAAAGGAAAGGAGAAAGGAAAGAACTAGATTATTGTCAAAAACAATTTATATTCTCCTATATTTAATGATAAGGATAGGAAACAAGTCAGAGACATAATGAAGATTATATAAAATGTACAGGCCATTAAGGGGAGAAAAGGATTTTTTTTCTTCTTTTATGTTTTTGGCACACTATGACTAGTATCTTTAACCCAATTCTTTGTCGATTCTTTTATCCACATTTGACAGATAACAAAACTGAGCAGAAGTCAATATCTACAGAGTCCAGGGGAAAATAATGTGTTGATGGAAAATAACAATACTTTTTTCTCTTCTAGCTTGCAAAAGTTTGGCATATAACACTTTTTAATAAAATGAACATGACAAAAGGAAGCCTTATTCAAAGATAACAAAGATGGGCAATTCCTTTTCACCCTTGATTTTCATTTTTTCCCCACTATAATTTATTTATTGACACCCTCCATTCATCAAAATCTTCCTGGAAAAGGTAAAATCTTCCTGGAAAAGGCCATCATTGAGAGCTAGGAATACAGTTGGAGATCAGAAAGATAATTATTTACATTATTGATTTATATGTTTGGTTCATAAAATTATCCCAACTCAAAACTATATTTTGGGATTTTATTTGGTATTTATTTTTCTATTAAAGTATGATTCCTTTTTTCAAGTGACAGCTTCTGTTCAATTTTGCTTGGGCTTGTGGATTATGCTAGGTTAGGTTTCATTAGTACTTGGATTAGAATATTAGAAATAAAGAAAACATACTGAAGGAATGGTATTAGCATGTGTGAATAAATAAAATAAAACTAAAGGATCTAGAGGGAGATTAGTAAATAGAACATTGTAAAATTTATGGAGCAAAATTGAGTTGTCATTCTTCTACTAGTCACAATGTGCAAAAGTTACTGAGATTGTCCTTATTAGCAATAGGAATATAGTATGTAGCATAGATGCAACTAAAATTAACAACTTAGAATATAGGTTATCTATCCGCTGAGATAAACACCATTATGGGTAGTGGAAGTCAGTATCTATGGGTCTTTCTAGTCGTTGTGTGTAGAGGATTATGAAGTTGAAAACATGAAGAGTACATGATAAATATTTTTGAATGAGTGAAATAAAAGACAGAAAAATAGACATTGTGTGATTGTGAAGCCCATAGAAATAGGAGAAGTATAAAAAACCTGAATGATTTTGTGGAGTAGAATACATGCAGAGAAGACTTGGTGCAGATTTAATAATAGATGAAAAGGCTAAAATATATGTCAGAAAATATGATGATGAGCCATGGTAGTGCAGTGGTTAAAGTGCAGTAGTGCAGGTTAGTTCTGCTGCCTGCAACTGCCTGCAATTTGGCAGTTCAAATCTCACCAGGCTCAAAGTTAACTCAGCCTTCCATCCTTCTGAGATGGGTAAAATGGGGACCCAGATGAGTCTTGATTAAAAAATGTGCAATATTCTGAATGAATACAGTCCAAAGGGAAATAATTATTCTACTGTGTAACATGAATGAGTGGATGGAAACAAGATTTTTTTAAAAAGGCAGGAAAAGTGACTGGGCCATTTGGAGACTCAAAAAAGAAAGCATGAAGATAGATTAGTACTTGCTTAGAAAAAAGGTTAATTTGTACAAACAAATTGTTTCAATGTATCAAAAATATTCCCTACTTATAAGAATCTTAATATTAGAAGAAAAAGTGAGATCATTGCTGGAGTCATTACAAAGTCAGACAACTACAGGAATTGATGAACTATCTACAGAAATATGGCAAGAAACAGAAGTTCACTCCAGAGATTGTAGGAGGTCCAACACAGGAGGATTTTAAGAAGAGATTGGACAGTCTGAAACAATATAGGGTCTCCTGCTTGAGAAGGGGGTTGGACTAGAAGACCTCTAAGATCCCTTCCAACTCTGTTATTTTGTTGTTATTTTCTTATTAAGAAGAGGAATCGGTAAAGGTTCCAAGCAACCTATTATAACAAAATAAGACATCAGTCAACAAATTGGAAGAAGTCAGAATACATATTAATATTAAAGGAAGAAAACTTAAGAGGGTGTGCAAACCATAACAACTGCAACCTTAATTTCACATACTAGTAAAATAATACTACCATGGGGAACATGACACAGGCTAGCACTTGATGAAGTAGCAATAAAAGCCATGGTAAACATATTAATTCACTGCTCACTCCAGGAGTTCCATTCTGAGCAGCTCAAGTTTGACCTTCCATTCTTCTGAGGTTGGTAAAATGAGGAGCCAGATTGTTGGGGGCAATAGCCTGACACTGTAAACTGCTTAGAGAGGGCTGTAAAACCACTGTGAAGTGGTATGTAAATCTAAGTGCTATTGCTAATGCCTTGACATGACTGTTAAGTCTGGAGCATGGGTGCGAATGATGGAGACGAGCCGGTGGAAGCAGTGAACTTCAAACTCCTTATTTACATATCGTGACTGCTCAGCTCAAAGGCTGTTCAAGCCTTACTTATATAGGCAACTCATTAACTACTTAACCAATAGCGAACCTGGAGTGCTAGCTCCTTTTAACCAATAGGAATGGTCTGTTAGTGGCCAATCGGATGCTTCTAAACGGGCCAATCCGATCGGGCCATCAACAGCCAATCAGAAGTGCAGGGCCAGAACCCTGCACTAGACTTCAAGCTCAATGATAACTTTATTGGTATTATGCATTCACAACAATGACTGTACTTGCAAAAATTAGAATCATGTTTGGAATAGTTTTCTCTGTGATACTCCTATGGAATCAACATTTCCATAGAAAGAATGCTGATACTTTTGAACTTTCACATTAAAGAAGGCTCCTGAGAATACCATAGATATTTCTTTCATAGAACAAAATCAAACTAAAACCCTCATTAAAAGCAGAAATAATCAGGCTTAGATTATCTTTTTTTTTCCCAATACACTATGCAAAGACCTAGAGATCTCTGGAGACTATAATGCTGGGAAAAGTGAAAGGGAAGAGGAAAAGGGGATGGCCACAACAAGGTGGATGTATTCAAACATAGTTGTGGTGAGTGCACTGCTGGAAGACCCGAAGCACCAGTTATAGACAGATCATCCTGGAGAACATCTATCTATGTGGTTGCTAAGCAACAACACTGACTTGATGGCACATTATCATCATAATCATCATCTATTCATGCATACACATGGCAATGGAAGGAATACAAATCTAAAAGCATAATTGATTTGACACAAGATTAAACTCTTAGACTATTGGTGACAGAAACAAAAGTAAGAAGTTTGGAATGTATGTATTTATTTGAACCATTTATATAATCATCTATTTTCCTATTGGATCTTTGGAAGCAGTGGCTAGGAAAGAAAATGTAATGTTATAAGGAAATGACTTTGAAAGACAAGTGAATGAGATTTTGCCAAGGATGATCAGAGAAAGAAAGGAGGATTCCTGATTTATTTATTTAAGGAAATGTATATGGCCACCCAACTCACTCTCAATGACTCTTGGCAGCTTACAAAGATAAAAACCTAATATAAAAAACAATACAAAACAATAATTCCAGGGATGGCCTGCTGAGGGTTCGCAGGGATTCGGGAGAGCCCCTAGCTAAGATTCTGTGCAGTTTGGAGAACCCCCAAATCCCACTCCTGGCTGGCCCTCCCAGCCCCTCGCCTCCCCTCACAGGAATCCCCACACAGCCTGTTTTGGATGCAGGTAAGTGCAAGGTGCATGCGGAGACTTGAGGCAGGTGAAAAACAGGCCTCCCAGAAGTTCAGGAAGGCTGGAAATTGGGCTGTTTCGAGCTTCCAGAGAGCCTGCGGAGGGCAAAAATGCCCCTCTGCCATGGTGCAAAAGGCTGACTAGGCCACATCCACCATGGCCATGCCCACCCAGCAACCGAGCAGGGAAATTCCCCTTACTTTCTTGGTGACAAAAATCAGGCTATCAAATAAGCCACATTATGGGCTCTATCACATTCTGGATTTCACAGCCCCTTTGCCAAAATGTCAGGTCCTTGTATCTCTTTGGAAGAGGGGACCCATAATATTGTCTGCCTCCCTATTCTGGTGGGTCAGAGTGGCTTATATTGGTCAGGGAAAGAAATTTAAGAAGGACCCACCCAAACTGATAAGGTGGTTGAAAGAGACCATGGGAACCTGTACCTTTAGACTTGCAAGATTCTGTTACTATAGCCTTACCATAAAGTAGAATTAACTCTCTGGTCATGTTTCATGTCTGGTTTAACTGGGAAAGGTGACCAAAAAAAGATAAACTATGATAGGAACTGCAGTCCAAGTAGAATGATTTTAGGAAGTAAAATGAAAAAAAGTATGTATGAAAAAAGTATGTATGAAAAAAGAACTAGAATAAATGGAAAGCAGACATAAACAAAGAGAATACAGAAGCTGCTTGAGGCAGAGAACTATGAAAGTATGAGGAGTTATACTAATGGAAAGTGTGGTAGAATGATGAAGTGAATATGGCTGTGGATGAAGAAAATATATACATGAAAATGGCTGCCACAAAAAAATAGAAGAAAAATATTGTGCAGTGTGTGTGTGTGTGTGTGTGTGTGTGTGTACGTATATATATGCATATAGATATATAGGATCTGATCAGACAGGAAGAAACCATTAAAAGTATCAGTAAGGGCAGAACAATTTTGATGGGCTTTTTAAAGGCTTCCAGAATGATTGAAGAAGGGAAAGTAAGATCTTCTAGCAGAATTAATTCAATTAAAACGAGAAATTAATAAATGATTTGGGTTGAAATTGAAATGGGTGAATGACTGGATGCTGGAAAGGTTATTTTAGAATTTTGTATAGGACTACAGGTAAATGACAGTATGGGATTGAAATGAATTCTTTAAAGTTAGTGTCTCCAAAAGTAATAAGGTAGAATTCATAAATATGAATGTTAAATGTTGAAAAATGGTAGGACTGCATCTGCAGATGGTGCAATTGCAGAATTGTTGAAATGTGGATGTAGCTTGATTATGCAAAAGCTGGGTCTTATTTGATTTGTGAGTGAAAACTTCATCTGTGCATGACAATTAGAAGAATAATATAATGACATTATTCTCTAATACAAAAGAATAGCAAGAATGAATGCAACAGAGGGATTAGCATAATCCCAATTGAAAGAGTTTAATGCTATACAAGAGATGCTATTAAATGAGGTATCAGAAAAATGATAAAAAAGAAATTGTATAGTGTGTTTGACAATTTAGAAGAAGCTTATGATGAAATTAATATTCTTGAATTATGGAATGGTTTGCACAGATATTGAAAAGTTGAAAATTGGTTACTAGATATGATAAGGGTGAAAACAAAATGCATGAATGGAATGATTCAATATTGAGTAGGGAACAACATAATGATCAATTATGTCCCATTGGTTTCTTAACATATCGATTGTTAAATTTATAAAGAATGCTTATGAAGACAGTTGGGAATAGTAAAGTTTCTGTAATTTTGTATGTAGGTTATGTTTGTAGATGGCTAAGGATCTGAATGATTTGCAACAAAAATTTTACGATGTGGCAAAATAAGTCTCATTATGAAAATATCAAAAACCAACATAATTATTTTGAAAAAGAAAATATAGTGAACAAGTAATGTATGAATGGTTAAAAACTAGAATCTTATAAGAATATTGGAGAGCCACGTTGGTTTAGAAGTTAAAACCTCAGGCTAGAAACCAGGTAAACCATGAGTTCTGGTTCTGCCTTAGGCACTAGACCAACTGAGTGATAACAGAATAACAGAGTTGGAAGGGACCTTGTAGGTCCCTCAAGCAGGAGACCCTATATCATTTCTGACAAGGGGCTGTCTAGTTTCTTTTTTTTTTTCAAGTTTTATTAATTTTTTTTACAACAAACACAAACACAAACACATAAAACATAGGACATAACATAAAAACATCATCATTCTCCATAAATTTACAAGCAGTGTATCGGTTGGTTTACCACTCCTTTTTGTGCATCCATTTCATAGTCATCATAATAATTATGTTGCATAATAACTCATATCATCAATCAACAACCATATATCCCAATATCACTATTGAAGAATCATTTGACTGTAATTTAACTAATTCATACTTAAATGAGATAACTATATTTTAATTAATTTATTTTATAACAGATCATAAAATCATACCAAATCTATCTTAATAAAATATTCTTAAAATATTATCAAAACCAAAAAGAGAAAAAAATTATATATTCATTATTTCCTAAATTTCTAAATATCCTATTATCATATTGTATTATCTAACCATTGATAAAAAAGATCCCAAACTTCATAAAATTGTTTATCTTCTTGTTCTCTAATTTCAAATGTCAATCTACTCATTTCAGCACATTCCAATATTTTCTTAATAATTTCTTCCTCTAATGGTATTTTCTCACTCTTCTAATGTTTAGCAAATACAATCCAAGCTGCTGTTAATACATTTACAATCAGATACTTTAAATTTTTATTATATAAATCAGGTACGATTCCCAATAAAAAAAAAAATCTCTGGTTTCAAATCTATGTGTTTCTTTATCATTTTTTCCAGCCATATGCGAATTCTAGTCCAGTATTTCCTGGCCTCCTCACATATGGTAATATGAACCAGGAATCTGATGACAGTTCCAGCATTTTTCAGATTTGTTCTTAAACATTCTTGCAATTCTTGTCGGGGGAAAGTGCCACCTATAAAACATCTTATACAAATTTTCTTTATATGCTGTCGACATTGTCATTTTATAATTTTGAAACCACAACTTTTGCCATTTCTCTAAATCAATCCCATATCCAAAATTCTTCCCCCAAGCAATCATTGTTTCTTTAACTTGTTCTTCCTCCAATTTAATTTCCAACAAATAATTATATAATTTTTTGATCACCTTTTCATCAGTACCTGTCAATATCCTATCTAAGTCAGTCAATTTATCATAGAATCCTTCCATTTTAGAATCTTTAAGATACCTTGAATGTATTTGCGCATATGAAAACCAATTCATCTTTATACCTTGTTCTTCTAAATTTTGCATCGTTTTAAGTTCACCCTTTTCATCTAGTAATTCCCCATATCTAACTGTTTGTTCCTTCTTATAAGTTGTAGGATAAGAAAAAGCTTCAATAGTTGATAACCAAACTGGAATTTTCAAATAACATTGTTTCTTAATTTTCTCCCAATTCAACCATAACGATTCCCGTATATAATGCCTTCTAAAATAACCCTGCGATTTAGTTCCCTTATACCATAGAAAAGCATGCCAACCCAATAATAAATCATGTCCTTCTAATGCCAACAATCTAGTCTTTCTTAATGTTATCCATTCTTTAGCCCACATTAAATTTGCAGCTTGATAATACAACTCCCAATTAGGAAGGCCAAATCCTCCTCTAATTCTAGCATCCTGTAAGAGTTTTAATTTTATTCTCGCTTTCTTACCTTGACATATATACTTCAACACAATTTTATTCAATTCTTCAAAATAGTCCTTACCTAACCTAATTGGTATTGTTTGGAACAAATATAAAATTCTGGGTAAAATATTCATTTTAATTGTTGAAATTCTACCTATCAATGACAATTATAAATTTTCCCATTTTTTTCAGGTCAGATGCTATCTGCTATTTAAGTTTAATATAGTTATTCTCTTTCAGTGCAGCACATCTTGACGTCAAATATATCCCCCCATCAAATATAAAATGGATCAAGCAGAGAAAGAAGAACTGGCACAAAAAATAAGAAGTGCTAAACAGAACTATTTTGAAGATGCAAATAGGCCAGGTAGATGGTTGGCATATAAATTGAGAAAAGAGAAAGAATCAAAGAAAATATTACAGTTAATAGACAATCAAGGTCAAATTTGCCATGGTAATAAAGAGAAAAAGGCAATTATTCGAGACTTTTATGGACAATTATATAAACAGGAGGATCTTGATGAAGAAAAAATTAAACAGTATTTACAAAATGCTAACCTACCTAAGATACCTGATGAAACTGGGGAAATGCTAGAAAGTGCTATAACAATGATGGAATTAACTGAAGCACTTAATAGACAGAACAATGGAAAAGCACCAGGACCAGATGGTCTCCTGGCAGAATTTTATAGAACACTACAAGAACCGTTGAGCACTTCACTATTAGAAGTCATGAATGAAGTTATGACAAATAAGAAAATACCTAAAACATGGTCAGAAGCTTATATTACACTTATCCCAAAAGAAGGGGTTGACCCATTACAAATTAAGAACTATAGACCTATTTCCTTATTGAATGCAGACTATAAAATCTTTGCTTCAATCTTGGCAGAGAGGCTAAAAAAATATTTAAAAAATAGGTTGAACCCCACCCTTCAAATATTGGAACACTGCTATCATGTCACTCTTAATCCTTCTCTTTAGTAGACTAGCCATGCCAGTTCTTTACCCTTTTTAGCCTCCAGGCCCCTAATCATCTTTATTGCTCTTCTCTGCACTCTTTCTACAGTCTCAACGTCTTTTTTATAAGTGTAGTGACCAAAACTGGATGCAGTATTCCAGGTGTGGCCTTACTAAGGCTATATAGCAGTGGTTCCCAAACTTTTTCAATCCACCGCCCCCTTGGTGCTACAAACTCATCCTCGGTGCCCCCACCCAGGGGTGGGATTCAAATTTCTGTGGATGTGGCCTAATTTGAGGGTGTGGCTTACTGGTCACGTGACTGGATATACGTAGCTTGCTGGTCATGTGACTGGGAGGGCGTGATTTGCTGGTCATGTGATTGGCTAGCGTGGCTTGCCGGCTGGGCATGGCTTGCTGGTAACATGACCGGGTAGGTCTAGTTTGGTGGGCATGTGACTGGGTGGGCATGGCCAGGTGACTGGCAAACAAGTGGTCCTCACTTAATGGCCAGTTGTTTAGCAAGTGTTCTAATTCATGACTGGCCTCCCCAGAGATACTTGACCTGTTTTTGGAGTTTTGAGAGCCATGCACACACATACACACACTCCCTTCTAACCCTTCCAACCCTGCTGGAGTAGGTCATTGGAGTAGAATCGGCAAAGCATCTCTGATTAGATTCTAGTAGTGAATGAATGCGGCTCAGGGCGTCTGCATGGGCGATGTCTTTCCCCAGTCGGTGTACCAGCTGATAATTGTATGCTGCTAGGAATTCGGACCACCTTGTCATTCTTGGTGAAAGACTGTTTGGTGTGGCCTTATTGCCTGCTAGGATTGCTAGCAGCGGCTTGTGGTCTGTGATAATTGTAAAATTCCTACCGTAAAGGTATTCGTGAAATTTCTTGATGCCGGCGACGACTGCTAGGGCCTCTTTGTCGAGTTGACTGTAGTTCCTTTCCAGTTTTGAGAGTGTCCTTGATGAGAAGGCAATGGGTGTTTCCTTCCCATCCGGTAGCTGGTGGCTGAGGATGGCGCCGATCCCGAAGGACGATGCATCGCATCTTACCGTTAATGGCAGGGTCTTGCAGTACTGGATTAGTACTGCATCAGATGTCAGCAGGTTCTTTGTGTTGTTGTGCTCTCTTCCCGTGCTCCCCAGGTCCAGGTGGCTGTTTTATCTAACAGCCTATGCAACAGTTCCACCACAGTTGCCTTTTGAGGTAGGAAGACATTGTAAAAGTTTAACAGTCCCAAGAAAGCCTTTGTTTTTGGGCCATGGTGCTTCTTTTATGGCTCTCAGTTTCTTTTCTGTGGGGTGGATTCCTTGTTTATCTAGGAGGTACCCTAGAAATTCGACCCTCTCTGCTTGCAGTTGGCATTTCCCTTTCTTGACTTTGAGCCCCGAGTCTCTAAATTTCTTGAGTACCTCGGTTTCCGAGAAGGAGTCGATGTCACCGTAGTGTGTGGTTGTGTCTCGATGGTCAGTCTCGGATCGCTTCTCTGGGTTTGAAATCGTTTTGCCAGTCGCTGGTTGTGGCGTGATGCTTGATTGCCGCATCCGAGCTGCTGATTTCTTGGCTGCTTCAGCCGCGGTTGCCTCAGTGAGGGCATCGGCGAGCGAGATGTCACCCTTTGCCATGATGTGGCTCTGGAGAACGGGGTCTCGGAGTCCCAGGACGACGCAGTCTCACAGGGCCTCATCCAGGTCGGCGAACTCACACAGGCAGCCCAAGTCTTGCAGTGCTGCCATGAAATCGCCAAGCCCCTCACCCTCACATTGGTCCCACCTATAGAAATCATGCCGATGGATAAGGATGGGCACGATGGGGGCGTAGTGGTTTCGCAACAGGGTCTCGAGATTGCCCAATTCCATGGTCTTGACGTCCTCTGGTTTGGTCAAGGCTTTGGCCATCTTAAACACTTCGGGCCCGCAGTGTGTGAGAAATATGGCTCATTTCTTGTGGCCGTTGGCATCTTGAAGGTTGCTACTCTTGAGGAACATCTGGAACCTATCGGTATAGGATTCCCAGTCCTTGGTAGCGGGGTTGAAGGGTGCGGGTGGTGAGTTGATGCCAGCCATGCTGCTTGCTGCTGTGTGCCGCCTCGCCACGTACTGGGTGGTCTCCTTGTCTCACGATCCCACCCTCGTCGCCAGTATTAGATCTGAGATAGATCGGTTCGAAGGAGATGCGAGACCATCTTAATGAGTTCAGCTCTTTATTTGGAATAAGAACAGTCTGGAGAATGCGAGCCGCGGCAGCCCTTCATATAGGGCTGGCTAGCGGCTCTGCAGCCAATGGCAGCGCTTTGAATCTCCTGCAATCGGCACAGCCAATCGCGGTAGATTCCTAGCGCTCCAATCATGGCCGAGGCTTCGACCAATTGGGTCACTGTCTGTCCGGGCCAATCATTTGTGAGGGTTTGGAGTATGCTAATACAGCACACCTTCAATGTGCTGGCAAAGATGTTTCAATGTGGAAAAGGGCCTCAGTCTAACTAGGCTTCATTTCAATCTGATGCATCAGGTCTCTCTCTCTCTCTCTCTCTCTCTCTCTCTCTCTCTCTCTCTCTCTCTCTCTCTCCCCGCCTCCCTCCCTCCCTCCCAGATTGGCTTTGCTCTACTTTCCCAATGTGCCTGAGGGGTTGGCGCTTCGAACATGGATGGATGGATGGATGGAGAGAGAGAGAGAGAGAGGGGTAGGTAGGTAGGTAGGTAGACAGAAAGACAGGTAGGCAGGCAGGAAGGCAGGCAGACAGACAGACCTCTTGGATGGAATGGATGGATAGATAGACAGGCAGACAGACAGAATGTGACAGCAGCAGCACTTTGGGAAAGTAGAGCAAAGCCAGAGTGGGAATTGAAGTCCACACAAGCTGCCAAGGTTGAGAAACATGGGCTGAATATATCAACCCAGCCATTCTGGTTACAGTTTAACATGCTGTTTGATTCCAGCTAAATCAATAAACCATAGCTAAGATCTTCTTGCTCCTTAATGCAGCTACCCTTCTACCCCTTCTCCAGCCCCATGCCCCAGTTCTTTCTTTGGCATCCAATTTTGCAATGCTCCACCCAGGAGGAGGAAGGAATGTGGAAACAGCCCAGACCGGCAGAGGTGGAGGGAACGATCTCTTGAAAAGTAAGCAAGCAAGCGCAGGGCTCAGTTGGAAAAACCGGGTTGCAGAGGGAGGCTAGGTTCTAGGTCCGGGTCAGCCACATAGAGCCAAACTGAACAGAGCCACACACCTTGGAGAGATGCAGCTACACCCACCTGCATCCTGCTGGCAAGCCTGGCTGGCTGGAGAGGTGGAGGCCGGGTGGGCGCTGCACACTCCCTTGTTCTCCTCTGGGGAAGGGGGCCCTAATGCCGGATCATCCACCCCTTCCACTGTGTGCCTTGGGAGGATTTTGTTTCGGGCCTTCTGGCATGCCTCCGCCGCTTTCACCAGAGAGGGCAGCCTGCAAGCTAAGATGCCCCCTTTCCACCACCTCCCACCTCTCCCCCCACCCAGGCTTGGCAAGGCTCACCCGCACAGATTCCACATTCGAGGCGCCGGCTATGGATTGATGAAACAGTCAATGGGCTGCGTGGCCAGCAGTCAGTGAGCCTGCGGGGCTGGCACCTCAAACGCCCCCTGCCACCTCTTAGCACCCCCCTGCTTGCCCCCTTACCTCTTAGCACCCCCCTAAGGCATCCCACCGCCCCCCAGGGGACAGTACTGCCCACTTTGGAAACCACTGCTCTATAGAGTGTACTACTAGTAACTTATACGATCTTGATTCTATTCCTCTGTTATTGCAACCTCAATTGTATTAGCTTTTTTGGGCTGCTACCACATATTGCTGATTCATGTTTAATTGATTGTCCACTAGGACTCTGTTGACTCTCTCTGTCTCTCAGTCCTAGGAGGCAATGTTTCCTTCTGAAATCTTGCCACGAAAACTACGGGAATTTGTTCAAGGGTTCACCAGGAGTCAGATCTGACGTAAAGATACAAACAAAAAGAGAACAAACCAAATGAGTAAAATAAAATGTCAAGTATATTTGAGAATATAATTGAATAATTTTAAGATATACAAAAACAAACAGAACAATAACAGGACACATGTTGTTCAATTTGTTATAGCAGGTAATAGCTATAATAGCAATAGCAAGGAAGAAGTAGTAGCAGGGAAAGTATAAAAGTTGAACTGAATGCAGTGGGAATGTGGCTCTTGAGAAGTGTATGAATACTGAGAAAATTGTGGCTGGATGGATCTTTAAAACTGGGAAAGTTTTTTTTTTAATGGCAATGTGTAAAATGGTATATAGATATAATAGAAGGATAGATGCAGGTGTGGAGATGGAGGGAGGGCCTCTAAATTAACTAACCCAAAGATTCTATTCTAAAGACCAATCCAAAGATGAAGCAAATATTCATTTAAACATAAATGTCAATGTGTTCATAAGCAAAGTATGCCAAATTATAACTAAAATATGCATCTCATTATTTCAGTCTTAGCAAATATTTTTCCCAAGTGAATGTAAAGTTGGACTGATTACATTGAAGTGAATGTGAAATCTGGTAATGTTGTTATGCAAGGATAGGCAGCACACTGAATAAAGGCTTTCTCCCTTGATGTCCACCAGTCTTTTTCTGATTTGGGTTTTTGTTCTGAAGGAACCTTCTAAATAATAATTCAAAGAAAATGGGAAGTTCAATGCTGTAGAGCAGTGGTTGCCAACCAGTGGGCTGGGGACCACTGGTGGTCTGTGAGAAAATTTTGGTGGTCTGCAGAGAAATGTCACCCCCAAAGCACCCCCCAAAGTAATTGATCCAGGCTGCACAGGAACACAAAGTTGCATCGTCCACATGATCCATGGGAACACAAGGCTTGCATCACTTGAATTGCAAACAACATGAGGTAGTGAGGGAAGAGGGGGGGAACTTGCCCCACCCCATGCACCTGGCCTGGCCACCGGGCTGCTGCTTTCTGCTTCTTTCTTCTTCTGCTTTTGACTGCACTCAAGGAAATCAGCAAAAGTCTTTCTTTCTCTCCCCTAAACTCTGCCAGAAATGAGTCTTTGGGACCCTGCAAGGCATCCTGCTCCCAGAGACTGCACCAGCAAAGACTCATTTCTGGTGGAGTTTGGGGGAGAGAAAGAAAGGCTTCTGCTGCTTTCCTTGCATGAAGCCAAAGGTCTCTCTCTCTCTCTCTCTCTTTCTCTCTCCCCCCCCCCCCCCCCAGGGATGGAGTTGGAAACAGTAACCTGCGATCCCAAACAAAGAATGATCAATCTATAGGAAAATGTGTGGGAAATTTTCCTGCAGACCTTTTTTGGGATTTTCCCAGGGTCTCTGCTACTTTCTGCAGAGACCCTGGGAAAATGTCACCAAGCCACCATCAGTCAAAATTCATATTAGTGGTCTGCAGGATTTAAAATTATGAGTTTGATGGTCCCTGAGATCCAAAAGGTTTAGAGAAATGCCAGCTCCAAGCAGTATTTTTATTTACAACAATATCTCTAGACTCCAATGTTGGATGGCTGCAGTTCAGTGCTTGCAGTAGGAGTGTTCCTGTCTGCTGAGGGACAAGGGGGAATAGAACAAAGGTAAATTGGAATTTGTAGAGAATATGCAGGGACTCTTGAGCAGATTCATCAGTCAGCCTTTTGAGACAATGATCTTTTATGATTGTGACTGAGTGAAGAAGCTCCCCCATGGCAGCCTTTTGTGGAAGTATCCACAATGTGCTTTCAAAAGTCCGACTGTTTCCAATTGTTCTCAACAGTTTCCAACTGTTCCCCAAACACTGGGGGGAAATCCTTAAAGCAACATTTTTATTCTATGCACTAGGGATTTTTTTTTTTAAATCACCCTATACTAAAGAATTATTACAGCATATATATTTCTGTTGGAATGATGTCTTACTGAATGCAATGGCTCTTATTGCTCATATTGCCACTGTATTAGCAAGGCCACCAAACTGAAGTCCATGTGCTAATAGTGCTATGAATCATTCCTCGTTGCATTTATTGATTTTTTTTGCAATGTTTCTATCTCAAATCATTTTCTATGAATGCACTAAGAAAAGAATCATTCTGGGGAAGCTGGAGTCCACAGGTCACCAGATCACCATAAACTGCTTAAACATGATTAGTTTATATTCTAATGTTGAAGGTATATGAAGGAGATGAGCCATTGTCATACACGGGGAATGGATTTATTCAGCTAAAGCAACTTGTAATACTAATGCAGTTTATCAGCTGAAGAAAGCAACTGGGTCATATTCTGTCGATTTTCAAATTGTGCTCCAGGGTTTTTGTGAATCGCTATGTCTCTTGATATTATATTGCAGGGCAATGCTTGCAGATATCTCAGCTAAGTAGCACGTTGATCTTAATTGTATCACTTCAGCTGCAAGTGCACAGAGAATTTCCTGCACATAGAAAACTAGCTTTGTCTGGAGAAAAAGAATCTAAATAGTCACATTGGCTCAGACCAAGGTCTACAACCCAGCTTTTTCTTTCTCATAATGGCTAACAAGATATTATACCTCTGAATGTGCACAGCAGTAGATGGGTATGTGGCTGTCTCCTAAAGATATTCTCCTGCATTGTGAGAGACCTGTGTCCCCAACAAAATAAGGCAATATCTGAACCACAAGACCAAAATTTCTTGAATTTCCATTTAAGTATCTGCCCATTACCTTACCTTATTACAAAGAATTCCACACTTAAAGATGGGCTATGCTTACACTTTTCCTAGATGTTATTTCCTTGGATGGACAAACATTCACTCATATGAATTTCTGCATATTATTCTAAAGTAGTGCAACAAGTGAAATTTTCAGGTTGTGATGATAATAGATAATATACCATGAAAATTAGTGCAAACAGAAAGCAACAAATAACACTGATTATTTTACTTTATACAAGGGCCAGGTTTTCTAACAAAAAGAACTGGAAAGGTTTGGAATAAATATTATTCCAAAGTCTATTTGATACTTTACTTGCCAACTATTTTATACATAATGTGCAGGTTATTTTTAAACATTTTAGTACAAGCCATTACTTTGGCTTTTTTTTAAAGGCCCCCACTAATACAATCCCACTTAACCTTATTTACAGCAAACATAGCTTATAAACATATATAGCACAAATACAATAGTGCTGAAATTTAAGCTCTTGTTTCACAAGTTTACCTGAATACAAATTACTTTGCATGTTGCCATAAAAATTCCAATACAGTTATTATACAGTTATATTATACATCCAATACAGTTATTAAGGTAAATCTGAGCGCTTGTGTCTAATTATTCATTTATTATAGCATTTATACTTCAGAAAAAAATCCCAAAGTGGCTTACACAATAATAAAAAGTAGTTTTTCCTTACCTTTTGATGTTCAACTTGAGCAAAGGAGAAAAGGAGAGAAAAAGGAAAGGAAGAAACTCAGAATCTCTTCCTTAATGCTACACAGGTTTTATAGCACCAATCTGTAATGTAGCTTTACCTTGACTGGAAATTACTGCTTTCTTCTCACAATTAGTTGAAATGAGAACTCAAAAGGAGGACAAGTGAAAAACTCCCAATTTTCCAGCTGAGCTCATGTTTCTACTATAGCTTGATGGGATGAGTGTTCGGAAACATTTGGAGGAATAGAAAAGCTTCTTTATGTTCAGAAGTAGAGTTGGTCGAAAGCCATGTCTCCCCTGGAAGACATACACGTATTGTTTGATGAGTTCCAGAGACTCACTGGAAAATGAAAGGTTCTGGGTAACTCATGCTGCTATATTCCAGCATACCATGTGATCCAGAAATATGAGGCAGCTGGCATTATTACAGCAATGAAAGCTTTATGGGTTGTTTGCCACAAGATGAAATAGCTTGGAGGAAATTAGATGCCCAAAGGCCATATCAGACTTTTATCACAAGACCAAATGATATTGTGTTTACAAAGGGAAATATGATTCTACCTTCTGAGATTTGCTTCATGTTGAGTATAATACACATTTATACAGTAGAAAATGCCTTGTTTACTGACACCAGTTTGAACTATGCTAGATGGAGGAGACCTTGCGTACTATAAACATAGTTGCTCAGATGTATTTAATTACCGTTTCTTATGATTATTATATTGTTTATCCAAGTAACACTGAATTCTTGCAGCATTCTCAGGCTTGAGTTGAGACAGCTTTGCTCATATTTCAGTACTACCTTAGATATATTTCACTGAATATTCTAAATGAATAAGGTTCCTTGTTAATATGATTCCTGTCATCAGGCAGTGAAACTGCTTTATTCAAAGCCATGACAAGGATCTTTAGTTCAGCTGCCAACATTTTCAGACAGGTAAGAGAAACTCCTAGAGCACCACTGTAATAGTATTAATAACACTAGATGGATCAAGGGACTAATTCAGTATAGGTTGGTTAGCTATGTTCCCATGCACATCTGCTAACTTTCTTTCAAATCATCTTTCAAATTATCTAGTTGGATATTAAAACAATATTTTCAGTTCAACTTCTGTGACAACATTAAACAAGATTTTAAAAGTTGCAGCTATCATCTTCAACTGAAACTGTTTAACTGTCTTGTGTAAATTAGATTATCATATGCTACTTGGTGAATTGGAAGTACTCATTCTATAATTTTAAAGTCCATTGCATCCTTTTGCCATTGATATTCTAAGCACAATTGACCAGAGTTTAAACACTGGAAAAAATTGTCGTGGTTCTTAGTACTGTCTTGTAAACTTAAATTAAAACAGTTAGGAAGTCTAGTCGATTTGAATAAAACAGATCAAAAACTGTTGAAAAGAATATTGAAAAGAGCAAAATTACATGTAGAATACAAAATCCATGAGTATGATCTTTGAAAGTTAATGTATAAGCTATTGGAATAATCTTCTCCTCACCAAGAATTAAGCACATTACTTTAAGGAACAAGGATTTTATTGCTGAAATTCTCCAATTCCTAATTTGCTTCTTATTCTCTAAAACAAAAAGTACTTAACAGTATTATAGAAATAGGCTTATAAGAAAAAATAATGCATTTGAGTGGTTAATGTTCTGCCTTAGGATTCACACACACTGGTTGTGTGTTGCATGTTTTATTCAGAAGGAGGCCTAATAGATTTCACATGCAGACATAATCACAGTTTCAAAATCTAAATAACATGCCCACAATTGGTCCAAATCCAAAGGACCAGGCAAAAACAGGATCATCATATCATAATCCAATAGTCCAAATACAGTTTATCAGACAGCTCCAAGCAGCAAAGTTTACTTAGGAAACAGGTTTATAAAGGTGATTTTTCCTAAAGTAGAACCACAGGGTAAGGTACACCTTTTAAATGGAGCCCTTTCTGAGTGCAATCAATCAATCAATTGTTAGAACACCTCTGCTGTGTGAGAAACTATCTCCTCTGTACTCTAAGGCTGAGAAAAGGTCCTGGAACCTGCTCTTTATCTTCTGCTCCCTTCAGCTCTTCTAAATATTCATCGGCCATCTCAGCTGACTGATTGCTAGACTCCTTAGAAGCCAGTGTTTGTCAGGGGCACCTTGAGTAATTTGCTCCATCTCAAACTCTCTGAGTCTGAACCTGATCATCAGAACAAGGGAAAACAAAATTATGAACTAAATCTAATTTCTAGGATCTTAATGGAAATATTACAAATTTCTTATGTTCTTGTGAAATCCGTATTTAGAAGCTGATTAGCAAACATCAGGGAACCATGAAATCAAGGGGGAAATGGAGGAAAGCTGAAATACTGATGGACTGAGGGAAGACATTCTCCGAGAAATCTCTTTGTGTAGGAATATTTTACTGAAGGTTTTCTTTTATCAAATTCATCATCTATAAAATACAGAAACAATTTGAAGTTGAACAACTTGATTGTAAAACACTGGGTACCAGGTGGCTAAAGGAGTGACCTATTGGCTGGTGAAATCATATATCTGATTGTTCTTTGTTTTATTTGTTGTTGGACAGTCAGTTGTGGAATTCTGCCTTTTTATATCGGTATTGACCAAAATAGAAATGTACTATGCCTGGCCTATTATTGAGAACCTTCATTGCTTGTAATAAAGGATATAGCTCCAGCATTTTCCAAAATGCAGCAGCTTTGAAGTGCAGGATACATACAGTAATTTCTGATGTTATCTCAGTATAACAGTGGTAACAAAACTCTCATTGACTTTCATATAGCCAAGTTGAATCCACTGTACTTCCAACAGGGTTGACACGAGAGAAGGAAGGACATTAATTCTTCACTTTTCTTTTTTGCCAAAATATGTACGCCTGTGCTGACACAAATCACAGTTACTGTGACTCAACTCTGTGTTCCACAAGAAAAAAAATGGTGTGAGTTCAAAGTGTGCAGTGAGAAATCTGCATGACCGAAATAAAGTCAAAGGCCTAAAATAGAGGGGTATTTTTTCCCTGAGCAATGCCTTGTGATGACATTTACTTTGAAATATCAAATTTACAATTAAGAATGGAGTATAACTGCAGTGTACATAGAAAGCTCAACTTACTTGTCGATTAAAATCTATCTCTAGCAAAGATTTATTTCAACCAAAGTCAAACAACTGAACCTACTTCAAAACCATAGATGAAAATAAGACTGTCCTTGAACTTAGAAAGGGAATCTTCCCTGGCTTGGACTGATGAAGTTGTCATTATATATCTGCATTTACCTGATTCCTGTCAGAACAAATTGTCATCAGAGATTATTTAACAGAGAAGGAACTTCCTCTCTCCGTTGTGTTTCTCTTTCATCAAGAAGAAGCTTTGAGACTTTCTAATGCTATGCAGTCTAAGTTTTACTTTAAATGCAGGAAATGTCTAGTAACATAGCAAATAGTTGAATTGCAAATATTGGAACATAGCAATGTTCCAATATCTAAGCGGTTGCCATTAAGAATTTTCCAAAGCGCCTGAAGCAACCTAGAACTAAGTAGAATTTTCCTGACAGTGAGCAAAATGAATAGTGGAACAGGTTGCCTTCAAAAATTGGAAGTGATCTGTCACTGGAGTTTTTTAAGAAGAAACTGGAGGGCCATTTGTCCAGATTGGTACAGTGGGTTGGAATAGAAGATCTCCCAGGTCCCTTCCAATTCTCTTATTCTGTTATTCATTGATTGGTAGCTGGGCTAAGCTCTTATTCTGCATCAAAGGCAAAGATGTTGCCCATATTTTATTTTTATGAAAAAATGAGGTCTGCTACTTAATTACTGTGAAGGGCTCCCACTGATTTTGCTAAAGCAATACAACTGCATGGGGCCCTTTAGATGCCTTTTTGCTTTAATAAGCTGGGGGACTTTATGTTGCTTGAAGTTGCTTTATCTATATATTTTTTAAAGTTTTTTTTAGGATATCTGAGAAAGAGACATTTACATGCCTATACTAAATCTTTGATTTCTAACAACAATTCTGGAATTAATGTGCCTGAATCTTGTGTGTGTGTGTGTGTGTTAATCCCACCAGCTGTGTCTCCTGCTTATGTACAAAAAACTCTGGATGTAGTTCTTGGCCAAATATAGAAGACTCGGCTTCCCAAAAATCTAATATCCAATCTTCCTGGAGAAGAAACTGAGCCAATATCCTTCTTTTCAGAAAACTGTTAAGACGACACCTGATTAGCTGTAACAAATATCACAGGATCTCAATAACAAGCCCAGAGAACAAAAAGAAATAATAATGTCCCTCATGTACAATTTACAGCTTGAATCGAAGGTCATTTCCACTAACCCCTTTTATTGTCTTCTAGTCAAATCATCACTGTGCTAAAATAAGAGTAATGAGGACAAGTTTTAGGTTGGGGGATGCTATGATGTTGTTGTAAATCACTAGTATGGAAATGGTTTGGACAAGAGTCTTTTTTTTTTTGCACCATAATAAAGGAGTTGCAGTCTAGACTAAAGGGCCCATTGAGCTCCAAATTCAGAAAAGTGTAGTGATTCAGGCTCTATGAATCATTTTCATTTTCATACCAGTCTTCAAAAATTGTTTTTATGTATATATTGTTATGGCATATATAATGGACATTCACTGTAACTAACAGAGAGATGTTAAAGTGCATAAAACCAGGCACATCATTGGAAGCTAAAATTATAAGAGTACTTCTGATTTATTTTGGACATGTTATGCATGCAAATTCATCGGATAAGCCAATGGTGCTGGGAATGATTAATGGATCATGAAGAAGGGTAAGCAAAAGAATTTGTTGGCTTGATAACATCAAACATCAAAGTTGAACATACAACAATTAAAAGAAGCTGTGCTTGACAGGGTAGCATGGAGAACTCTTGCCTTTAAAATCACCAAGAGTTAATTAATAAACAAATCAATAAAATAAAAAAAATCACCAAGATTTGGACATGACTAAATGGTTAAGAACAAGCAAACAAGCACATATTGTCAGACAGTGCATGTTAGTACAGTATTTCAGTGCTCAGGGTAAGTTTGGAAAGCTCTCCTTGATAATTTTCCATAGTTTTATTGATTGTACTGAGAAATACTTTCAGAGAATTTCATTTTAATGGGGACTACTGTGTAAATCAGTATAAAGTTACACCTTATTTACTTGATACATAAAAGCAGGAATTGTGCAGAATTTATTTACGCCACAGAATAAATAGAAGATTAAATGTTGTTTGAACTGTCTTAGCTACATTGGCATTATAAACCAACCATAAAAATCTTATTGGACCGAATAAATAAATTTGACAATGAAGGTTGGGATCTAGAGACAACCCGAAGGGGAATTTTATTACCATAAAAAAACTATTAACCCACTCCTTCTTCTGCTACCCAAAAGGGACAATGCTATGCAAAATAGCAGCTTTCAGTTTTTAATGGTGGCAGAGTCAATGTATGATGTCCAAGAAGGACAGGGAGACTGAAAATAAACTGAACAAATTATTTAAATCTGTCTTTATTGCAGAAGGTAAAAGACAGATACCCGAACCTAGTTTTCATAGGCAGGGAACCAGAAAAACAGAAGCAAATCTGGACAACTGGAGAAAATAATATGGGATGCTTGAGAGACTACATTGTAATAAATGACCTAGTCCTGATGGTATCTACTCAAACCCTTTAGAGGTCATCCAGAAGTGTGATCAATGTTACCTCAATAATATAGCCCAGCCTGAAGATTTTCTTTTAATCTTATCTGTCCAATGCACTTTTTGATAGTGCTCTCTGCAACAAACTTTCCCACCATGCCTATTATACAGTCTTTAATCCTTATTTTTTCAGCAACCATTCATTATTTTTCATCCAACTTTATCATTCACAAATCCTTCTTTCTCACAGTAAAACAAATAAGCTGATGTCCCAATGTGACCCAGAACTAGGTGTGATAAAGTATCATGTACAGGCAGATCCTCAATCAAGCATGTCTACCATACTATTACAAACTTAATCCATGGCTTCCTGTATTATAGAGGATCCTACAAAATTATAAGAACTGAAGTAGTAGCTACAGAAAAGCAGAAACTGCATCTGACAAAGAAAGTAATTTTAGCTTCCTGTCTGTTCAAAGCGAATAGATTCATCAAGTGCTCTCTAATTACAGAGTTTTGGAAAAGTTCTAAAAATTACATTTTGAAAAAAAATTACTTTTGGTGTTATTGATGGAGAGTTGATATACTATAACTAGGTAGGATTGGCTGATCTAGAAAGCTAATCAGGGTTAGCCCTTGTCAGTAGTTGAATAAAGGACATTCAAGTCTTTAGCCAAGATTGGAAAGCTGAAAAAAAAAATTGGCTAGGATTAATCAAATCATATCGCCATATATTTCACAATTGCAACGCTGAGCAGTGCACATAGCATTAAAGTCATATCAAGCAGACAGGGAAAAAAGTGGTGTAGGATGAAGAACACCTCAATTCCAATAATAAAAGAGACAAAGCCACAGTGGCTGGTTTACCTAAACTCCAGATCCAAATCTTCAAGCAGGATCTAAAATGCTAGCAGGATCAGGATTTTATGAATCTCGGAAGCACAACAGTTTCCCTGTAAGTCATCAGGACTGAGGTTTGACTCAAAGATGATTTCACATTCATGTACCTAGTATGCAAATGATCCATCCTGATTTCTTGTCTTTCTTCTTACCAAAGTTTTAAACCAACATTTTTTAGTTATTTTGCCTCCTCAGTAATTCATTCTCATGTTGATCCTCCTTTCAGATCAGTGTTCCTTAAGCTCAGCAACTTTAACCTGTGTGGACTTCAGCTGCCTGAATTGTGGGAGGTGAAGACCACCTATCTTAAAGCTGCCATTATCGGGAAACACTGCTTTAAATGGAGGGTTTATTATTGTTGCTGCTTTTGCTCTTGTACCTTGATAAAACCTGTATATCATTTCCTTTTCTCTTTTTCAAATAGTATTTAATGCTTTCTCAAAAAAAGAGAATCCTTTTCTTTTAAATGCACCAGGTAACTTACTGCAAAACTTTATAATTTTCTATTACATTGCAGCCCTATTAAGATGCACCTCTACAATGTGCGAAGGATTTAGGGATGTGAACAATTAATGAAACAATGGGCTAACAAAGTCTACTTCATCCCTTAAATCAACTAAACAAATTCCTGGAATCTCCCAGCCTTATCTTAGAATAGGAAATGGGAATTTCATATAGGAAATTTCATATAATTTTATCCAAAAAATAAAGAATTATAACTTCCTACTGTACCTATCTCTCTAGTACTCTTGTTATAGTGCTTACACATTTCATTCAATTTCTTCAAAAAGAATGATTAAAATGATATATATTTTCCATTTTTCCGTACTGGTCAGTGGAACACATAAAGCTTCAGGTTTCTGAATCTGTCTTCAGAGATGCATACAGGTTGAACCAGAGAGTTACCAGTTTGATATAAATTAAACCTGTATGTTTTGTGAACATCTGAACCAATATCCAAACCAAATCTTGTAATTGGTGCATGGTTTATTTCATTCTTTCAAGAGTTTATGGGATGCTATCTTCATCTGATACACAAAGGCACTTGTCAGTGAAGACATCTTAGGATGACTTAAGATTTGGCTATTTTGTGACCTATTTTGTGATCTTAGAATATTTTAATATCTTTCATTAGGTCAGTATTTATCTTTCAGATGAAATGCTGTGATCAACACTTTTCTCTGTTCACAACAAGCTGAGACAATGTAGTACATGATGGTATAATTATCCTTTTGCTAACTTGTTACAAATGTAGTGTTCTGTCTTGCAGGTCTGGTCATGTCTAGCAGAGATTTTTTTTTTTAAAAAAGTCACCATTAAAAACACAACATCATAATGAGCCAACTGTATTAGTAAATCAGAGAAGAAAAGAATCTAAAGCTTTATTTTTCTTTTGAGATATTAACACCAATCTGCAATCTAGAACTATTTTCAAAATAGTGAAAATTAAATCAGCAAGTTTATTCATATCCTCATCTTTGATACAGCAAAGTTTGTCCATATTGCGTTTGAAAGTAGGTGACATACATTGCTCCTGTTTTATTTTCATTAAGTCAATTCTGACATGAGGTTTGCATATTTCAAATTAAATTCTGCAAGTACAAAAAGAATGATTTATATTGTTTTTTTAATTCCAGCTTTCAAGGCAGTCTGCAGCAAAAAAAACCCAGTAACACATAATATAGCCCATAAGAATAATAAGTGCTGCCCAATATGTAACCAGGAAAGTGGAATCTGCAGCTGAAGAATTCAATCAGAAAATAAGGCTTCTAAGGAAAAATTAATGGTACCTAAAACCTGAGTGCCTTTCCATTACCTTCCTGTACCATTCCGCAAGGTATCTGATGGGGAGGATCTCAGTAAAAGATCACAGCTGTCATTTACAATGACAGATTTATGTAAATATACCTATTGCTTTATTGTAAGACAGGCTCAAGAAATAAAATTGTTAGGCTTGTATATATAGCAGTGATTATTCAAGAGGCATGGGAAATTATTTACTGTTATCAATCAATGGATTTAGTCTTCGATTAGACTGGCATTCCAATAGAACATCTCCCTGTTATTTTATGTATGGGTTAGTTTTTATATTAGGGTGGTTTTTTGTGTGTGATACTAGTTCAAAAACCAAACTGCTTACCTATTAACCAGCAAATATTTCTTGTAGCTTTCAAGCTTTAAGATCTATACTTAATATATTTGGATCCTAAAACTTGTCATGCCTTCAGAGAGGATGCACAGCTGTTTTCCAAAGAGAAGAATATTCAAGAACTCCTTGTTCCAGAAACACATATTTGTTAAAATGATAATTCATATGGTATAGGTTGAACATCAAGCTATTTTCAAAAATCTTAGTACGGACCAGAATATTTAATTTAATTAAATCTTATTTAATTTATATGATCATCCATCTCATCTACACCATTTTAGGAGGTTCACAACATTAAAAACAAATTGAAAAATATATATTACATGAAAAAGAAATAAAATATGCAGCTTTTGGGGAAGCATAGAAAGCCTACCACACAAATAAGAAATGGATTCCCTTCCCAGATACAGGCTCAGATACAGAATTAGGTTTTCAAATCCTTACAAAACTTTAAAGGTCCAACCTAATATCAGGAGGGATAATTTTTCAAAGGGCAGAGAAAGCTCTTTTTCAGCTGTGGCACTCTTTGGCTGACACTGTCTGTACCAGACCTTTCCTGCCGGATCAGATAGAATGGATAGAGACAATTAGGAACAGATGACCCTGTACACAAGCCAGCTTTAATCCATGTAGGACTTAAAAATGACAACCGGCACCATGAATTAGACACAGTGAATTGGACGCGATGGCATCATGAATTGGATGCAATGGCACCATGAATTGGACACGGCAGCAAACTGGTAGCCAATGCAGCTCATGTTGAATTGGTTTCATATGCCCAATAATCAGCACCATTAATTGTCTATACTCCTGCACCAGCTGAAGTGAATTCTCTTCAAGGGGAGCTTCATGTGCAGTAAGTTGGAGTAAACCAAATAGGAGGTCACGATGGGTTAAGCAAATTAAATACTGGATGGAAAGCATACAGAGTAGTTTGGTTCAGTGATGCCCCCTTGAGGAGAGACTACAGCACCATTTCTTTAAGAGGTACTTCCTTTCTCACAGGAATTGACCCCTACCTGGACCCTACACATGTTCTTCAAGGTGGCCTAAATCAGCCAAAAAGACATAGACCTATTGCAGAGATATGAACAGCCACAAGACATTAATTTGTCTACACTACTGCACCAGCTCTGGAAAGTTCTAATGGAAATTTATGTTGGATTCCAACTTAAAATATACAGTAACCTCTATATAATACAGTATTCATTTTAATTATATGAATCTTGCCCAAAGCTTTAATAGATGTTATTGTCATTGAATTATATCTATTGAAATTATACATATGCAGACATATTTAATTCAGAATATAGTGATATTTTCAAAAAGAAAATATGAAATCTGAAGGCTCTGTAAATCTAATTTCTTATTAAAGTGTATAGGTATTATGCAATCCAAATTAGATTTTTTTTCCAATCAATATTACAGATTATACACTATGTTGCTATACAATTTTAATAAGCTTTGGTAATGAAATTATGTACTGTAATTATCCAAAATGTCATATCCATATCTTTGGCATATAAAAACAAGGTATTTTAAATATTAACTGCCACCTTAATATTTTGAGATTATGGCATTTTCCCCCAACAAGAATAGCAAGAAAGTTCAAGAATAAATCTGAAAAGTGCTGGAAATGTCATCAGATACCTGGCTCATATTACCATATGTGGTAGACTTGTGAGGAGGCCAGGAAATATTGGACTAGAATTCGCATATGGCTGGAAAAAATGATAAAGAAACACATAGATTTGAAACCAGAGATTTTTTTTTATTGGGAATCGTACCTGATATATATAATAAAAATTTAAAGTATTTGATTGTAAATGTATTAACAGCAGCTTGGATTGTATTTGCTAAACATTGGAAGAGTGAGAAAATACCAATAGAGGAAGAAATTATTAAGAAAATATTGGAATGTGCTGAAATGAGTAGATTGACATTTGAAATTAGAGAACAAGAAGATAAACAATTTTATGAAGTTTGGGATCTTTTTTATCAATGGTTAGATAATACAATATGATAATAGAATATTTAGAAATTTAGGAAATAATGAATATATAATTTTTCTTGGTTTTGATAATTTTTAAGAATATTTTATTAAGATAGATTTGGTATAATTTCATGATTTGTCATAAAATAATTTAACTTAATTATAGTTATCTCGCTTAAGTATGAATTAGTAAAATTATAGTCAAATGATTGTTCAGTAATGATATTGGGATATTTTATTGATGATTGATAATGTGAGTTATTATGTAATATAATTATTCTGATGACTATGAAATGGATGCACAAAAGGGAGTGGTAAACCAACCGTAAATTTACACTGTAAATTTATGAAGAATGTTATATTTTTTTTTATTTTTTTTTTATGTCATGTTTTATGTCTTATATGTTTTTTGTCTGTTGTTAAAATCAATAAAACTTTTACCAAAAAAAAAAAAATTGAGATTATGTATCAGCAACCACAATTCCAAATTAATGATTAGAGAAGACAAGGAGTATCCTTGATGTTGCACAATGTAACTTCATGTATTCAGGATAAAGTCCATTTGTAATTAATTTAATCACAAGATGAATATAATTGTAATTGTAATTGTAATACAAAGAATAAAGAAGGTGTCTTCTTCGAACACAGTTCATAATTCAGTTTGAACCATATGAAAGGTCTTTCATGGTCTTTTATTGTTGTTCAACTTCAACTTCTAACTGACCTGCCACAATGTCCAATTTATTAATCACCAAGGATATGTTCTTGGTAATTTTTATGAATACACTCTAAAATTGATGAATTATCAGTGGTGATGTAGGACATGACCAGGCTGAGTCTGAGGGAGGGGGTCAAACATGTCATCAGTCATGAGTCCCTGCTTGCCCACAAAAGATCTAAGTCCAGCCCACCTTGAATGCCTTTCTTATCTCCTGCTAATTTCCTTTGACCATTAGTAGTTCAGATTCTTGTAGAGAGTTTAAGCTTGCAATAAATATTTATACTAATTTGAATCACCTAATTCTTCTGGTTTTCCCAGTGCTTGACTGGTACTACTTTCTATAGCCTCCTAGTTAGTATTGGTGTTAATATTTTAGCATCCATGTTAAAAACAAGATGTTGGACACTGAGGAGATGAGCAGTTTATAAAATATGAAATATAAATTGGTCTACATCTTGAAATCTGATAGAATTTTTCTCAGGCTCTTGTATGTGGGCTTCATAAAATAGAGAGAATATAGAAATATGAAAATATGGAAAGATAAGAATGTAAACAAATCATCAACATAGTTGCAGGTGCTTTCTTGGACTGTTATCAAGAACACTTGAGGTTTGGCTTTGAAGCTGCTGGAGAAGAGAGTCATAACAAGAGCCTTGGATAAATAAATAAAGTGCAGTGTGCTTTTTTATATATACCCCACACGTTAGCCTTTTTCTAAATTTCAATTCTAGTAATATTTTTATTTTTGTCTTTTATTTTAAAGGGAAAGCCTCAGGGTTTTTTCTTTATTTTTCTTTTCTTTTTTATTGGGACTTTTTTGCTTTTCCTATCTATGTTTTTGGACCACTTTGTTGTTGTTGTTTTTTTGATTATTGAGACTTTTCAACTGGATTAAGGTGTGAAGAATCTGGGAACTTTTTGTTTTTTTTCTTTTTGCTTTTTTTTTGCTCTTAATCAATATTATTATTTTTGGATTTGTTTTTCTCCTTTCTATTTTTTTCCTTTTTTACGGTGGACTATTTCGTAATTGGATTAGGGTCTAGAAGAACCTGAAGATCTTTCTTCTTCCTTTTTTGCTGTTTCTTCTTTGGTTTCGTGTCTTTTACTATTGGAGTTTTCCATTTTGGATTATAATTGGCTGCTCTACCAGTTGGATTAAAAGTCAAGAAGAATTTGAAGTTTTGGAAGCATTGAAATGAGCAGGAAACCAATATCATCTGGCATTTCTGCTTCTACCTCTGCTTCCCCACCAGCTGGAGGACAACGTTTAATTCAGACAATGTTGAAGCAAGATAAGGAACAAGAAAGAGTAACTTTACAGATGATTATGCAAGGAATCCAAGATCTCAAGACAAAATCAGACATCATTGAACAAAGAACAGGAAATATTGAACAAAGAACAGAAAATATTGAACAAAGAACAGAAAATATTGAACAAAGAACAGAAAATATTGAACAAAGAATAGAGAAGACTGATGAAAAAGTGGAAAACATTAAACAAATGATGGTTAAGTATGAGGAGAGATTCCAAAAAATTGAGGAAGAAGGAAAACAAAGAGAGAAGATTGGAAATATTGATAGTAGATTAACAGCGGTTGAACAAGAAAAAGGTGGGATGTTGAGGTGGGAGATGGAAAGGTCAGAATTTTGTTGAAATATGTGTGAATATAAGGAGATAGATTTATGGGAAGATTATCATGCCAACAAACAATAGGACAATCACTATCATAATTAATAAAGCGAAATTCCAATGTGGTCCAATGACCATGTTGAACAAAGGTATAAGTAGGATATGAATCAGGTAGAAATTGCAAAGAGGATATAGGCAAGAATATCAGGAAGAGTTTAAGATGCAGATGTATCGGAGGAATTCCCATGATAGGGTCTTACCGCCCGACCAGGGATCCAGCAAGTGGTTTTGTCTGGCAGTAAGATCGCAGCGTAGCCTCGTCCCCAAGTAAGAAGCTCAGCGGGACCCTGCCAGGCAGGATCTGGCAATCTGTGATAATATACCAGAGGTCTGTTAGGAGGGGGTGAGGGGGAGGAAAAGTGACGAGAAGCAGCAGAAGTGGGAGGAATGCCAGTCAGATTGAGAAAGTTTAAAGTGTAAAGACAAATGTTAAGAGAATTTTGCAATGCTGGGAGGTTCGGGGTTTTTCCCGCAATGAATATCTATCAAGAGCACGTTTCAGAGATAAATGAGTCCGTTCCACAATAGCCTGCCCCTGGCTGTTGTAAGGAATCCCAAACTTGTGGATTACATCCCATCTGTTACAGAAGTCCTGAAAAGCAGAACTTGTATAGGCAGGTCCATTGTCTGTTTTTATTTCTTTTGGACGTCCCAGCGAGGCAAAGGTACGAATTGAATGATTGATGACATGTTTTACAGCTTCTCCCCTTTGAGGAGTAGCCAGAATAAATCCTGAATATGTATCTATTGAAACGTGCAAATATTTCCAAGGGGCAAAAGGTGGATACTGAGTTACATCCATTTGCCAAATTTCACAAGCTTTTAATCCTCTAGGGTTAACCCCTATGGGAATGGAATGTCCTTCCTTACTACATGTGGGGCATTGTTGAATAATGGCAGCAGCTTCTGCCTGAGTTAGGGAAAATTGTTTTTGTAATGCTTTTCTATTTTGATGGAAATAATCATGACTTTGAGCTGCTGTCAGATTACAAATTGATTTACCTGATGCAGCTGTTGCAGCTGCGTCTGCCACCTTGTTTCCCTCCTGTAATATACCAGGAAGAGGTTGATGGCTCCTGATATGTGCTACAAAAAATGGATGTGTGCGATTGTTGATACATTGCTGTAGAGAAAGCAATAACTTTAACAAAGAAACAGATATGCTAGGAGATAAATAGGCTTGATATATATTTTTCAAAATCTGAGAAACGTATAAGGAATCTACTATTAAATTAAAAGGAGTCTTTTGAAACTGTTGAAACGCAATAAGAGATGCAGCAAGTTCTGCCTGTTGAGCAGAAGATTGCGGAGGGGTAATTTTAGTTTTCCACTCTCCCTCCTGGTACCATGCACAAGCACCATACATTTTCCCCCCATCGGCATAAAGCGTAGGTGCATCTACTAATGGAGATATTGAGAGGGGGGAATGCCATTCAAAAGGGAGAGTTTTAAGAAAAGTGAACCGTGGGTCAGCTGGTAAATGGCAAGAAATTTGCCCTGGCCACTCTTCTAAAGCGTATTGCATTTCTTCTGAATTACATCATAGCATTTCCCAAGTAGTCAATGAACAAGGAGTGAGTATAAAAACAGGCTCAAATCCCATAAGTTGTTTACATCTTTGTCGACCTTTAAAGATCAACTGAGAATATGCAGAGGCTTTACTAGTAATTGTGGTCCGTGGGGTGTGAGACAAATGCAGCCATTCTAAAATCAGAACCTGTGTCTGATGAAATTGCATAATGACAGCTGTTGGTCTCTGAACAGTATTTAGTAAAGCAATTGATAAAGGACAATTTTCTATAGCCCGATCCACCCATCTAGTAGCCATTAAATGGGAAATGTCTTTCAATGCCTGCAACTGCTCTTTATTTAGAATGATAACATCGGATGGGGCTTTACCTTGCGTGAGAGCATTAAAGAGAGGAGCTAATGTAGCTGTAGTCAAACCCAAATAAGGATGTGCCCAATTTAAGGTTCCCAGGAACTGCTGTAAAATCACAAGTGTTGGTTTCGGGGGAAGTGTTGGGAGGGGAAGGGAAGGAACAGCAGCCGAAGCAAGTAACTTGTGACCTAAATAGAAAAAGGGTGGTTTGGATTGTACTTTTTCTGGGGCTATAGTGAGACCTGCTTTACCTAAAATGGAGTTCAGGCAAGGCAGAGTTTTTAATACCGTGCCCTTATTGGACCAGGTGCAGATACCAATATATCATCCATGTAATGATAGACTAAAAAATGAGGATATTTGTCCCTGTATGGTTGCAAGGCTAAATCCACAAAAAATTGACACATAGTTGGACTGTTTAACATGCCTTGCGGTAAGACTTTCCATTGATATTGTTTGGTAGGTCTTTGATTATTTAAGGTTGGTACTGTAAAAGCAAATAATTTTCTATCTAACTGGTGTAATGGAATGGAGAAAAAACAGTCTTTTAAATCGATAATGATAAGGTCATACTCTTGAGGAATTATGTTAGGATTTGGAAGACCACATTGCAGGGGTCCCATTGGAAGGAGGACCGAATTCACAGCCCTTAAATCCTGAAGGAGGCGCCAAGTGCCATTTTTCTTTTTGATAACAAAAACTGGGGTATTATATGGACTCAATGAGAGTTCTAGATGACCTTTATCTAATTGTTCTTGAACAAGAGAATGTAAGGCTTCAAGTTTTATAGAAGGGAGAGGCCACTGATCAATCCACACAGGGTTATTGTTAGTCAAATATAAGCGAAGCATGGTTAATGGAGAGTAAGTTGCGCATTAAACTGTGACATAAGGTCTCTTCCCCACAAATTAGTATACAGAGGAATTACAACTGGTTTAATATAAGCAACACATTGAGACTCAGGGGAATGGGCTTTTACCCAGTTTCTGCTAATGCGAGTCTCCTGGAGTCCCCCCACTCCTCTCACCGCTGGTGCCACATCTGCAGGCCAGGTGTCCGGCCACTCAGCGGTTCGGATGACGGAAATATCCGCTCCAGTATCTAAAAGACCAAGAAAGGATCGACCATTCAATAAGAATGTCACCGTAGGTTTCGGTTGACTAATTGGTCTTTCAATTGCATAGAGTTGCTCTTGTTGTTGGTCTAAGAGCACAATCATTTTTGCCACAACATCCCCCTCATTTATAGTAACTTCTGTATTAGCTAGTACAGACAGACAGACATCAGACAATACAGTGGGGTCATGCAGAAAAGGAGAGGCAAGAATACCTTGTTCAGCTAAATCCCTTACAGGAAAGACTAGCACTGGAATATCAGGGGGCATATGAAAAGGCTGAACAGGATGTACAAAGAGAAAGTCAGCGACACCAGGAAGATAAGTAACAGTTTCATTAGCAACAAGATCGTAAGCGAAAGAAGAAAAGTTGCAAGTTTCAGCAGCCTTTGTTGTGGGGCTGGCTGCCTGCCCCGTTTCTAGTTTCCCTGATTCAAAAAAGGTTTTTGAATGATTGCAGGGCTATTCTGCTGTTCATTCTTTTGGACTCTGCACTGACTAGCCCAGTGATAGCCCTTTTGGCATCGAGGGCATGGCATCATTGGGCGAGCTACCTGGTTTCTTGACATATTTGCTCCCCTGCCCAGGACCCTGCATTGGCTCTTAAAGTGGCCTGGCTTGCCGCAATTAAAACAATTGCCCATTTTACGAGTATTTTGTTGGGAAATGGGAAGAAGAGAGCCCATATTCTGCTGCATGCCTTCAGTAATGGCTGTAGCCAGCGTAGACATGGAATGGGATGTGGTTCCTATGATTCAGCAGGCTGTAAGATAATCTGCCATGGTAACATTTTTTCTTATTAATTAATGGTTGCAAAACTTTCTGACAATCAGCGTTTGCGTTTTCATAAGCAAGTTTCATTTGTAATTCATTACAAGCCTCCTTATTATCAATTTGTCTCTCTAAGGCTTCTGTGAGATGGTTTATAAAGGAGGAAAAAGGCTCAGAAGGTCCTTGAATAACTTTAGAGAAAGAGTTGGGCATGCATCCCGCATTATCAACCTTTCGAGCAGCGGCCAAAGCACAATCCTGTATTATAGGGAAAGCAGCTGGGTCTGTGGCAATCTGCTGGGCAATGGTAAACATGGTGCCAGTACCAGTACTGTTAAGCATATCTAAAGTGACAGCTGCCGGCAAGCCTCTAGCGGCTGCGGCTGCGGTACGTTTAAGAAATTCTGACTCCCAGACCAAAAATTGTGAAGGCGTGAGGATCATGTTAAATAATGTACGCCAATCAGCATTTATCAAGTCAGTGCCTGGTTGGGCTATTGATCCTAAAAGACCCTGTACATAGTGAGATTGAATACCATTTTCCTTACAAGCTGCTTTTAAATCCTTAATTATTTTGTACGGCATTGGGGTATACTGAGGAGCTGGAGGATTGCCGACTTGTATGATAGGATAAAGGGAGGCAGCTGCAAGGGTGTCCTCATCTATTTCTCCTTCATAAAAGGCTTGTTGAATGGCTTTTACAACACCCCCCCACCACCTTGGGGTGGTGGTGGAGGACACGGGGGCTCTACATTTAAGGAAGTGGATTGAATGGAGGGAGGCTCCCGTACTGATTTATGATCATCGGGAGCAGAAGGTTGGAGGATAGAAAAGTTATCATAACTTGGCGGGGGAGATTCAAACACACTCCCTGCTTCTATTTTATAATAGACTTTTAAAGCCTCCATAATTTTCCTCCAAGTGACCAAAATGCCAATAGGTGCACGAGGAGGATTATGGAGATATTCACCAATTTTTTGCCAATTGGAAATTTTTAAGGACCCTCTTTCTGGATAATTGGGACAATGTTGCCACACATAAGCCAATAATGTAGCAATAGGTTTCTTTTTTATGGGAGAGCCCTTTAAATTAGCCGAGTATTTAGAAGAAGAAGTGACTAGCTCTCTCAATTCCTTCAGATGCTGCGTCTGCTGTTGAGAAAAGCCTCCACCCATACTTACTAAAATCGAGACCGTCTTTCAGATCCGATGATGTGCAATTTGCTCAGGCGCCTGGCGATGCACAGCTCCCATCGAGCTGATAAGATATGGGCGCGTCGCTGTGTATCCCCCTTAGGGAATCACGTCGGGGTCACCAGAATGTGGTATCTGCTATCCCGCATCAGATGGGCGCCTCATGAGAGGGAGCGAAGGAGGAAGAAACGACAAGAGATGAGGTTTCTCGGGATGAGTGCGCCCCGAATGTCTTGGCACGCGCTCTTTTATTATGCTTCTTCACAGGGGGGTGAAATTTTTCAGAGCCCAAGTCAAACAGGGTATTCAAGATTTACAATGGTTCAGGTCAGTTAAGATACCAGGTTAAACAGGATGCGCGTGATTTACAATAGTTCAGGTCAGTTAGGATACCAGGTTAACAGGATGTGTGTGATTTACAACAGTTCAGGTCAGTTAGGATACCATGCTTTATTGACAGATGTTTATCTCCCCATCCCTTCTACGTGCCTGGCAAAGATCACTGAAGAGACAGAAGTCTAATGTTTACACGTGAATGATACACTGTTGCAATGCTTGAGTGATACATAGTTGCACTGATACATAGTTGCAATCACATGAATGATACATAGTTACAACAGTGGCATATAGGACATGAAATCTCAAAGGTGGGCGGAAGGAAGGGAAGAAATCCTTATCTCCAATGAACACATGCAGGTAACTCTGTCAATAAATGCTGATTCATTCTAAGCGTTTGTCCTACAAATGGATCAGGAAGGTCAGAAAGGTATCATTTATAAAGATTTATAGAGGAGATAATGAGAAAGAACTACTCTAAGCACTTTGAATGCACACTAAACAGCATAGCTTTTCTCCAGTGTTTACAAGTGTTAAATCGCAAGTGGTAATTATTAAATTTTGTAATTTAATTGGAAGATACAAGGAGCAAGCCCAGATCATTTTTTGTAATCTCAAATTATAGCGGCCATTTCATATTTACACAAAAACAAATCCTCCCCCTCTTCCTCTCACTCTTTCGACCATCCTTTATGCCTTTTTGATGATCCTGGTGGAACAGGTTTCTAATAGTTTGTCTAATATGTGAATATGGTATATCTTAACCAGCTTGGATATCACCTTGCAGTTTATAAGATGTAGTTACAATGCATGCATTTTCAATTAATGTCAAAGAGAACATTTACCATATCACCTTTTCTCATTTCTCATCCAGGTAGGACAAGTATTTATCAGAGAGTTTCTTCTGTCAATAGAAGTTCTTCACATGATTGAGATGCATGATTTAATTTCCTTTATCCCATCATGAATGTCCCTGATTATACAAGCTTGTCCCCTTAGGTTTCACACCATATTATTTTATGAATCACCAGTACCTACATGTATATTATACCATAACCTAATCATTTTGATAAATCACAAATGAGTCATTTTTATGCCAGCTATCTTGCAGTGTTTTATTTATTTATTAATCCAAGGCTTATGTAACACAGCCAAAAATGAAATCAGGAAGAAATCTATGCTAATCATCTGTTTTCTTTTGAAGGACACATCTAATGAATTTTGGTTTTCATGTTTATTCAAGGTTTATATTTTATCACAGTTATATCAAAAGCTAATTGCTACTTTTACATTCACGGCTGAAGAAGCTCCTTGGATGAGAAGAGAAATGTCTTCAAAGAAAAACCAGAAAGTCCAGTTGCCTCTTATGGAAATAATGTATTCTATCTGCAATTGAATGTTTGCAAACTGGAGGGTTTTTTTTTTTGTTTTTTTATTTTTTTTATTTGTCAATTGCTTACAAGATAATAGGTATAAGTAAAAACATAGTTATGAATACATGGATACATATAAGAAAAATAAAAAAATAAAAGAAATATAAAAAAAATAAAGTTATTTCCTGTCAGTGTTCACCATACCTCTACAAAGTAGAACTGGAAGTCTGATTTTGTATCTGAACTCAGTCTAGTGAGAGGTACATTAGACTCAGTGTTTGTATTGCCTGAGAGATAGGGGATTCTACCGATTCGGCCCATTTCTGGTGAACCAGTAGCTCCGAGGATCAGCTGTGTTCACTCCAAGGATCAGCTATTGGGCCTGCCCACCCACCCAGGCTCTAGTCTGTGCTTTATATCCTGGTTTTCAAGCTCAGCTGATTCATGCAATACAGCAGATTGCTGTGTGTCAGCTGTTTAACACACAAAGATTGCTGAGAAGGACAGTAGCAAATGTTCTCTGCACATGCAAAGCACATGTTTGGTGCGCTCACCAAACTGGTTGTTACATCAGTTGAATCATACCCCTGGCTCAAGCTATTTAAATGTGGGTTGTGCACTGTACTACCCAGGAGCATTATGTTTCCATACTTATTTATTTTGGTGCTCACCAAAGATTTTATAACTTGCTTTTAATTTTTTTTTTAGAACAAGTAGGAAGGACCAGTGCTCAGCAATATTTTATTTCTAAGAAATGGACCCCTTAACTAAGATCTTGACTGGTACTTTATTTGAAAGAATTGCCAACCAAAACTAGAACTGTAAATTAAGTTGAAGTTATAGGGACCATCTTATGCAGCAGGCATGAGTGTAGAAAGTAGCTTCTTTGGTTTGTCTTCTGACAAATAAGTTTTTCTGACTGCCCACATGTATTATGGTGGCCCTTTTGTGGGCAAAAGTTATAAAGCATGTAACATGACACTAGAATGCAAGCTTCACAATTATATACTTGCATCAAAACATAAGTACATAAAGATGAGGTTTACATCATCATATTGCATCACATATGTCATTGTTTTTCCATCACCATGTCCAGCTGCCATGTCTAGTGGCTTTCCTAGCATGCATTTCTAGAAAAAGTTACTAATCTGCTATCCAATTTCTAAATTATGTATTAATTATAACCATAGTTAACTAATTAATTAGTTAATTAAATTATATTAATTAAATATGTATTAATTATAACCATAATTAATGCAGTGGTTAGAATGCAGTACTTCAGGCTACTTCTGCTGACTGCCAGTTGCAAACATTTTGGCAGTTCAAATCTCATCAGGCTCAAGGTTGACTCAGCCTTCCATCCTTCTGAGGCCAGTAAAATGAGGACCCAGATTGTTGGGAGCAATATGCTGACTTTGTAAAACTGCTTTAAAAGGGCTGTGAAGCATTGTGAAGAGGTATATAAGTCTAAGTGCTATTACTGTATAAGGTTTGGTCTAATACTGCTAATATTTGCCAAGCAGGTAACTTTTGCTAATTCACAAGATTGAGTGCTTTATTGGATAGATGATAGGCAGTGAATCTAAAAGTAACCCTATTATCAAAAACTGAGCAATTAGATCTTTGCCAAAGATGTCAAGGAAAATCAAGAGTAGACAGCAAGTTCTTATGAAGCTTACTCCTTGTGTCACTGTAACTTGAATCTTTTCATAGAACATATCCTGATCAATTATCCCAGATTGCAAGTTACATACAAATTCAGTATAAGTTTGTTTTCTTCAGCATTTCAGGATATGCATTATTGGAAATTTGTTCAAATTTCAAATAGTTATTATTCTTTCTATGATTTTAGTCTTTTGTTGGTTAGGAAAAAACAACCCTTAACTGAGAAATTATTTAAAATCTAAAAATCTAAAAGCAAGAAATAAGATTCCTAAAATGCTTCTAAAGCATTTTTCCTTCCATCATCAATGGGTATTCCATTCAATGAAATTTAGACCAAATCTGCTGCTGGGGTCTCTCCTTCAAATCCTAGTTTTAAACAATAAACTTAACTGAAACTCAAGTGTTGAGTATCATATAATCAAACTTTTTTTTATCATTGGGATAGAATCTTTCCCTATTACACGTTGGTGTCAATATTATGCACTATTTGAATCAGATTTGTTCAGCTCTACAAATACAACACCCAGAATTCAATATGTTTCACTGAATTGCTGGAATATGAATTCACAATCCAGCCTGCACGAAGCATATTCTTACCCTGTAATAAAGAAATTAAATATTGACTTAGCATTGTTGTAGAAAGTACTTCATGTTGTATGGTGCTTCTTAATTTTTTTTCCAATTCAATATTTCAGTCTAAAAGGTTTGCATATTTTCTTTATTTAGCTCTTTACTGATTATTTCATAACTTTTCAGAATATGGTAGGCAATAAATCTTCCATAACTTTGCCAGAATGGGGTAAGTAATAAGTAGCCTTTGGAGTAAGGGGATGTGATGCTTCACAGTGAAAAGGAAAAATTACTTGATGCTTGAGGACTGATTTTGTTTTTGTTTTTTCCACAACAAAAAATAGAATTAGAACTGGAAGGCCACCAAGAGGCAAACAATTCCAATTTTCATCATTAATTTGTCTCTCTCTCCCCACATAACATACAGAAACTTTCCAAAACTTCTTGAAATTGCTCAATGTAATTTGGGGCTTTTGCAACTGAAAGCTTTTAAGAATAGAAATGGGATCACAGGTATTTCATATTCCTATTTTTGTTTTAAGACTGTTCAAACAAAAAGGAAAGAAAAGAAAAAAGAAAATCTAATCAGGCCTATACTTTCCTATGTCACCACTTCCCTGGTGATATTATCAGCATCGTCCAACTTTATTATAGGGAAATTGGCTATTCCTGAAGTAAGAGATTGACAATGAACTGGGGGTTCATTTAGAATTCATAGCAAAAATCCTTTGATGCTGCTTGGCCCAAAATCATTCAATGAACAATGAAAGCAGGTTGATTTCTTAGCTGCAGCGAACATTATTCACTCTAGCACTTACTTTATATGCATATTATGTTAAAGAAATTTGCTTGGAAACACATATTAAGAAAACATGCCAACTCTACATAGCTTAGTAAAGATGTTTTTTTTAAATAAAATTAAAAAAATAAATTCTTTGCAACAAATACTAATGCACCCATGCATAGACATGAACCCAGTTCATTGCTGATCACATCCCAACAAACTTCAATCCCTTGGTAATACCAGTGGAGCTAAATATTGCAGTCTGAACATATGGGATATAGCATAATCAACATGTGGCAAAGCTGGATGCGAATCTCAAAATAGAAATCTCTTTTGAAACTCAGTCTTATGTTGAAGTTATATTGAAGTTGTGCCATACAAAATCCCCATTCAGGTTGATTTTTCTATATCTATTAAGCATATCACATAGTGAGATAAAAATTCAAAACATATACAATCAATTATTTTTTCTTTTCTTTACAGTTAGTGTCTTTTAATTTCATCATTATTGATCTTGGTAGATTTTGTTACTCCCTTACCAGTCTCCAAAGCCTTAAGAAATAATGTGATCCACTATTCATGATTATCCCTGTCATTTAATAAACCACACATCTTACATCTTGCTTTAATGGAAAAAGAAAATCATATTTCAATATGGATTAGGGGGAAATGGAATTTGATATTAGCTCTTTACATAAATGTCTTTATAAAAATCAAGAATGTCCTGCAAATGGTCTCCACACAATGCCTAAGTAATAACATCCTGATGGACATTAAGGGACTGGAGGCTAAAACATATGAAGAATGGTTGAAGGAATTGAGCATCGCTAGTCTATTGAAGACAAGGACCAGGCAAGACATGATAGCAGTGTTCAAATATCTGAAGAGCTATCACAGAGAGGAAGGGGTCAAGCTATTTTCCAGAGCACCTGATGGCCAGACAAGGAATAATGGATGGAAACCAATCAAGGAGAGATTCAACCTAGAAATAAGGAGAATTTTTTTGACAGAGAGAGCAATCAACCAATGAAACAGCTTGTCTTTGGAAGTTGTGAGAGCTTCATCACTAGAAGTTTTCAAGAAGAGACTGGATGGCTATCTGTCAGAAATGGTCTAGGGTCTCCTGCTTGGTTGAATTAGATGACTAGAAGGTCCCTTCCAATTCTGTTATTCTGATTGTTGTTTGGGGAAATCATGATGCAGCAGCCTTTGCATCAAAAGTTGTGCATATAATTGCCTATATGGACCATTCCTGGGATCTCTCTTACAAGAAGAGGCCCAGCCAGAGATCATATAGCTTACCGTACACATCCTTTGAAACATAAGACAGAGAAAAGAGATAGCAACCCTCCACTTCTGTTCAATGAGAGAGCATGGTTGAAGAGACATATTACTAAAAATACTGATATTGTTTATATTGAATGAATACTGACAAGAACCCTGCACTGCATGGACATTTCAGGAATGTTGCCCAGTATTTGGAAAACCAGTGGGTGAGAGCAAGAATCCTTGCTGTGTTACTGAGAAAACATTCGCTCTGGACTCATGACTGAACTCACACACTGAGTCTCTATAGGACACTGATACTTCCTGTCTGACACTGCTCTGATGACATTTACGAGCGAGTGTTGCTTTTTAAGACTAAGTAAATATAGCATCCCAGATATATATGAATCAGACTTAGTGTTATGTTAGGAAAGACACCCTAAGTGGCTTTGGATGTTGGCTCCCCTGGGTCTGCTAAGAAGAAAATAAAACGGCAAATCTAAAAGTGGTTTCAAAATGATCATGACAAAAACCAGTGCCTTTCTGCAGCTTTTTTTTTTAATATAAATTTTATTTGAGTTTTCACAAAAACATAATACAAACATTTTTTTTTGAGAATAGCATGATCCTGGGTTATCACTTCTCCATAAAGACACAAACTCAATTTCATATTCATCTTTGTGTTCTATTCCATATCTTATTACTGTTTTAACATTTTCCCAATAATTTTTCCCCTCCCACACAAAGCCCCTCACTTGCCCCTGTGCTTGGCCCTGCACCCCACCCTGCCTCACCACTTCACTCCCACTAACCATTTCCTTGGTTTCCCAATTGTCTTTCCACACAGACTTCCCCCACATGACCCCACCAGCAAACTCCCTTTTTGGCCCACTGCTCAAGCAGCGGTAGTTGTCAATTTCTAGTGTTATCTCTGTTTGGGAGTTTAGTTACAGCCTCTTTGGACAATGAGGAATATCAAGGATATCTGGAAAGGTGGGAACACTCACCCTTTCTCCTAGCACTCACCCACGCCTGTAAGCTGCTGGGGCTCAACTGCCAGGAGGCGTGGGGGAAGGGGTGACCAGGAAGCATGAGGCTGTGCCACCTGCATCACCCAGGGCAGCCACCCCTCCATCGCCAGGCTGAGCATTTTGGCAGAGTGCAGGACGCCACTATGACATTGGTGCGAGCTCCATGGGCTGGAAGGTACAGCTGATGGTGGGGAAGGAAGATCTGCTCTGGTGAGACTTGACTGCCTTTTGGACTGCCATCTGTTCGACCTCCACCCTTGGATCCCGCATAAGCCCACGACAAGCGGACATGCTGCTTCCAGGCCAGCCTGGCCGACAGATGGGCGAGTAGATAATCCTCGGGAGAGGCATTTTCTCTCAGGCCTCTCACATGAAAGGTCCCACGGAAGCCGAAGCTGGACCCGAAAGGCAGCCAAGCCTTGCCATGCCCCCTCCAGGCAGCCCTTTGGCTGATCACAGCAAACCTGGTGTGGATCTTCCTTCCCTCCCATCAGCATTAGGGCTCATTCACAGCATTCTCAGTGGCTGCCTGCACTCGCCCAAAGCACACAGGTCAGTGGGAGAGGGAAGGGACAGCAGGCAAAGGGGTGATGCAGGCAGCATAGTGTCATGCTCCCTGTTAAGTTCTGTGCATGGGTGCAAAGGATGGAGACGAGCCAGTGAACAGTGAACTTCAAACTCTTTATGTAGATGTGAAAACAGCTCAGCTCAATGCCACAATGGCCCCTTTATATAGGCAACTCTTAATTTATTTAACCAATGAAAACACAGGGAGCGCTAGCTCCATTAACCAATGGGAGAGGCTCGTTAATAGCCAATCAGATTCTCCTGAACGGACCAATCCAATGTCGCTATTATCGGCTAATCAGAAGTGCAGGGCCAGAACCCTGTATTTTGCTTCAAGCTCTTAATGATCTTTATTAAGTATTTATTGATTCAAAACACCCCTTCCCTCCGGGTTCCGTTTAAGGGGTGCGGTCACGTAGTCTTTGAGGTAGGCAGGTTGTTTTGATTGTCTATTTGATTTTCGTTGTTCTCCTGGTATTTGGCTACAGTCTTGTTGGGGTAAGACGTTATCTGGTGAAGAGGGTGCCTCCTGTTCCGTATTTGAATTTTCGTTGTCGCTACTGCTCTCGGCATCTCTTTGAGGCGAGGCCACCCCCATTCCGGTTTCATCACGTGCTGCCTCTGAGCAGTCATTACTTCCGCTTAAACTTTCTGCCGCTTCAAATTCAGTTTCCTCGGTATCTCCTCCCCCCTCGGTTTGGAAATCAGGGGGCTCGGAGATCCCTGACTGTAGCCTTGAATGCAGCTGATCAATATGGTGCTTCCATATTCTATCGTTGCGACATTTCACGCGGTATGATCTAGGGCCAGTTACTTGTACTACAGTTGCCTTGACCCACAACGGATTGCCCGAAAAGTTCCTAGCAAAAACCAAGTCGCCTACCTGGAAATTGCGGCATTTCCCGCTGGAACCGTGTGGTTTTTCAGGTTCATATGATGGATGCAGACAGTTGAGGTGGGAGCAGAGCTTCCGTCCCATTAACAACTCGGCAGGAGTTTTATTGGTGACGCTGTGTGGAGTGATATGCTGCAAAAGGAGTATCCGGTTAATCTTGTCTTCTATATTGCCATAGTCCATTTTATGCAAGGTTTTCTTGACGAAATGTACCATACGCTCGGCCCTTCCGTTAGCCGCAGGATGTGCCGGTGAAGTTAGCACATGGCGAATATCGCGGTCCGCCAGGTACTGTTTGAAGGACAGCGCGGTAAATTGGGGCCCGTTGTCGGATACTAGAACATATGGTAATCCGTGTGTCGCAAAGAGTCTGTCTAGTTTCCTGATAACTGATTCGGTTGTTGTATTCCTCATTTCATGGATTTCAAGCCAGTTCGAGTAGGCATCCACCATTAATAAGAATATGTGTCCCTTGGTAGGTCCTGCAAAGTCCAGATGAATACGGGACCATGGTCCCCTCGGTGTTTCCCATTCAGTCGGGGTTGCTTTCGGAAGGGCGTTGCTTACTTCCTGGCATTTGTGACAAGCTTTTACCCATGTCTCAATCTGCTTGTCAATACCCAGCCACCACGCATAGCTTCATGCGAGGGCTTTCATATGCATGATGCCGGGGTGGCCATTGTGCAAGGTCCGTAGTATCGCTGGTCGCAACCGCTCTGGGATGACAACTCTATCACCCCAGATAATGCAGCCCTTCTGGGAAAATAGTTCCATTTGTCGATTCTTGAATGGGGCGTAGTCATCAGGTATCTGGTCCAACGGCCATCCCCGCTTGACCCAAGTGAGGACTCGTGCTAAAATGGGGTCGTGTTTCGTTTCCATTGGGATATCTCAGGCTGTTAATGGCGGCGATCAATGTGTCTCGATCTGCAGTGTTGTAACCGTCGGAGCGGGGTCATCAATGGTCTCCGGAAGAGGTGCGCAGATCAATGCGTTGGTGTGGGGAATGGCCTTCCCCGGGCAATGTTGCAACTTGTAATTATATGCCGCCAAGAATTCTGACCAGCGGGTCATTCTGGGAGATAATATATATGGTTTTGGCCTATCTCCCGCTATTATTCCCAGCAAAGGTTTGTGGTCAGTCACTATGGTTAAGGCTCAGCCATTCACATATTCATGAAATCTCTTAACTGCGGACACTATAGCAAGGGCCTCCTTATCAATTTGACTGTAATTGCATTCTGCTTTTGATAACATCTTTGAGAAATAGGCAACACTTCCATTTGGCAAAACGTGGCTTAAAATGGTGCCCACTCCGAATGGGGATGCATCACACGTGATCGTTAAAGGCAAAGTCTCATTATACTGCATCAGAACAGTATCAGAAGTCAATAAATTTTTCACATGTCGGAACGCCTGTTCTTCTCTGTGTCCCCATATCCAGGTAACGATGTAGGGGTTCAGCTACGGTTGCTTTGTGAGGCAGGAAAACATTATAAAAATTGATAAGGCCCAGAAAAGCCTGGAGGTCAGCCTTGTTCCGGGATTTTGGGGCGTTATTGATTGCCCTAAGTTTGTTATCAGTGGGGTGAATGCCTTGACTATCAATTAAATTTCCCAAAAATTCTACACGATCCATACATAAATGACACTTGTTTTTTTTTTAACTTTGAGACCTGAGTCTTTAAATCTCTGGAGAACCAACCTCAGGCATTAGTATTTTCCAACCTCAGGCGTTAGTATTTTCCGAGTTGGGGCAGCGATTAACACATCATCAAAATATGGGACAACACCTTTTATCCCTTGTAATGCCTTTCCATCAAGCTTTGAAAGATTTCCGAAGCTACGCTCACTCCGAACTGGAGTCGGTTACATTGAAATGCACCTCGGTGCGTAACGATCATTTGGGCCTCTGATGTTTTTTTGTCAACAGGCAGTTGTTGGTATGCCTGGGCTAAGTCTAGTTTAGCAAAGACTTTTCCACCCCCCAGGGAATGGAGGAGGTGTTGCACCACCGGTACCGGGTAAGTGTTTTGTTGAAGGGCGTGGTTCAGGGTGGCTCGGTAGTCCCCACAAATTCTTATTGATCCATCCAGCTTGATGGGTGTTATGATTGGGGTTTCCCAGGGAGAGTGATCGGTTGGTTCTAACACACCCTGAGCTATTAATTTATCAAGCTGCTCGTCAATCTTTGGTTTAAGGGCAAATGGAACTCGACGAGGCTTAAGGCGGATGGGAGCTATTTTGGGATTGAGGTTAAATGATATCGGGGTCCCCTTGTACTCGCCGAATTTTTCTGCGAAGACATCCTGGAATTCGTGAGTGAGGTTTTCTTCCCAATTGCTGCTGCAGGTTCGGTGAATGCCGGCTACTTCAATTCCAAGTGGAGCGAACCATTGGAGGCCTAACAAACTAGGCCGATCCTTGTCGATTACGGTCAGGGGTAGGAATGCTGTACGGTTCTTAAACAATACCCGGACTCGGCTGGATCCAACGACCGGGATTCGATTTCCTTTATAGTCCTTGAATATGAGTCTTTGGAATCTGAGGTCTTGCCTCCGGATAGTGGGGATGAGCTGCTTGAGGGTCTTCCAGGAAACCATCGAGAGGGACGATCCTGAATCGACTTCCATCAGGCAGGGCTGGTTTTCGATGGCCACTTTCACTCGGATCTTTTTGGCGTCAAGAGATGAGGCGTGACCTGTTAAGCTTGGGTTCCCCAACCAGGGTTAAGGAGACAAGCTAAACAGAATGTGCAGTGTTAGTCAGACAGGCATACAGATAAATGTGTGAGATAAGTTTGTATGTTAGTTAACATAAGTAAAAATAACAGATACGCTTGTGTTATCAAAAATATAGTTTATTCCATTTAGAGTTTTATAGCATAGTCAAAATAACAGTCCATTTGTCATGTATCATTTTTAGTCAGTCCATTCAAGGATATTCAATTAGCAAAGTCCGTGTAGAAAATCCAATGTCAGTTCACTTACAATAAATCAGTCCTCTCACCGTTGATAAATCAACAGTCCTTCTCTCTCCCATTCCACTAGGGGAAAAATGCAATCTTCAATCCATGCAGTAATTAGGGATCATCAAGCTAGAGAGAGCAAGCTGCCGTGCCTTGCTTCTTTTATGGTGCTTTTACAACCACTCCCTTAATTACATTCTTACAGTTAAAGTTACAGACACTTTAACTAACAAACCATGATAACATATTTAATATTTTACCTAACCAGTTAGGGTAAACAATGTTATCCCTAACATTCTCCCCTTTTAGGTAATAATAATGCTATAACTATTTACATCTTTAAATCATATTTGTTACAACTCTCTTCAAACTTAATTACTCCTTGAGTTTTTGTAAATTGGTCTGCAATGTTTTCTTCTGTCATGCAGTATTCCAATTTAATTAGCCCATTCTTTACAGATTCTCTAACATTTAAGTATCTTAAATCAGTATGCTTTGATCTAGTTTTTACAGCAATATTAGTAGCTAACTTTATGGCTGCCTGGTTGTCCTCGTACACAATAATGGAATCTTAAACAGTTATACCCATGTCTAATAATAACTGTCTGTACAAAATTAAGTCAGTGCATAGTAATGACAGACATGAAAATTCTGCTTCCATTGTGGACAAACTGATATGCTGTTGTCTGATTGACCCCCACCCTATTAGTGCCTTACCAAATAATATAGCCATCCCAGATGTTGATTTTCTAGTGTTTATGTCAGTTGCAAAACTTGCATCTGCATAGGCACTAAGATTCAAATCACCCTTTGGTTCTATATACAATGCATGGTTCATTGTTCCTTTAAGATACCTTAAAATTCTTTTTAATGATTGCCAATGACATTGATGTGGATCTGAATTAAAACGTGCCAGCTGATTAACACTATAAGCTATATCTGGCCTAGACCAATTGCTTATATATGATAAGCTACCAATCAAAGATTGATATATAGATTTATCAAATTTGGGACTTTGATCATCAGTTTGGCAAACTTCCTGACTCATTGGAGTCTTTGCCGGTTTACAAAGTTCCATTTTAAACATTTTAATTGATTGGAAAATTTTATCTTCTTGAGATATCTTAAATCCATTTTTTGTTTTGTTAATTGTCAATCCTAGATACTTTTTAATTTCACCTAAATGCTTTAATTTTATCTTTTTAGCTAATAATGATATAATCTCATTAGCTTCATTATTAGTCTTAGTTATCAAAGCAATATCATCTGTAAATAATAACAATAATGACACCGTTCCATTATTTTCTCTTTTAAACACACATGGATCTGCTAAACCAGATTTAAATCCTATATTGTTTAATTCTTTCACAATATATTGGTTCCACTCAAAGCCAGATTGTTTCAACCCGTAAAGACTCTTTTTGAGTTTCCAACAATCATTACTATTTACTTTATTGTCTTTTATAATAACTGGCTTTTTCAAATATATAGTGTGCTGCAATGGTGCATGCAAATAAGCAGTTTCTACATCTAAATGGTTAATGACATAGTTTTTCTTAGCTGCCCACACTAAAGCTGCTCTCAAAGATGTTGCTTGAAGACTTGGTGCGAAAACTTCATTGTAATCAGATGCAGTTTGATTAAATCCTAGAGCTTTATGGGAAACAGTCCCATCATTTCCAGTTTTTACTTTAAATATCCATTTGCACCCAATGGATTTTTCTCCTGGAGGTAATTTAGCATCTTCATATATTTTCAGTACCTTTAATGAATTTAGTTCCTTTTCCATTGCCTTTTGCCAATTCTCCTGATCCTTAGCAGGATACATCCTAAGTTCATCTACACTAGTTGGAACTTTAGTTACTTGGCTTGATACCTATCAGGTCGTCTAGTTACATGTGTAGTACGTCTAGGTATTATAGGACTTACAGGTGGACTTTCATTTGTTAATTGTTCTTGATTATCTAACTCTTCCTGATCAATTGTTTCCTCTTGTTCTGGTCCTATTTGCTCTTCGTGGACTTCTTCTTTTATTGGACTCTTCTTATAACTAGTCTGATCTTTTTGCCTTTTGTAGGGTTCAATAATTACTTCATTATTTAAATCTTGCTCTAATCTATTCCATCCTACATGTTCTAGGAATTTAGCACTAGCACTGGTGTAAACTCTAGATGTACCTGGTTCCCAGAATCTATAAGATCTGTGATTAGATTCATATCCTACAATAAATAATCTTTTAGCTCTATGCTGTCCTTTGTGTCTGAGTTGTGAAGGGATATGCACCCATGCTGGTGCTCCAAATGTGTGCATGTAACTTCAATCAGGTTTTGTACCATGCCACAGTGTGAATAGTAATTCACCTGTTGTTGAATTAACAACATTATTTAATATTTGATTACCACACATTATTGCTTTTCCCCTTAAATTGTTAGGTAATCCTGAATCAGACAACATAGTACATGCCATTGATTGTAGTGTTCGGCCTCATCTCTCTATAAAGGCATTATGTTGTGGCCTATATGGTGCAGACTTTTTATGTTGAATACCTAACATTCTGAGTCTTTTCTGGAATATATTATTTGTAAATTCCGTACCATTATCTGTTATAAGAGTTACTAATTTCTTTTTAGTTTTTCTTTCTGCAAATTTAATCCAATTAAATAGATTTAGACACATTTCAGTTTTGCTCTTCATTAAATAGCAAAACCCATATCTAGAATAGTGGTCCATTATACTTAATATGTATCGAGCTCCCCCTACACTTGGTTTTTTCGGACCTATTAAATCGGCAAATACTACCTCTAAAGGCTCTTTGGTAGTAAATCCATCAACTCTGTTAGCCGGTATGACCTTGCTTTTGCTTTGATTACAAGCAAAACATTGCAAATACTTATTACAGGGTTTCAAACTTATTCCTTTAGATAGTTGAACAGTTCTCTTAAGCATTTTAAAATTTAAATGCCCTAGCCGTCGGTGTTACAAGTGAATACATTCATCATGAGGTTTCTTATTATCATAAACCGTGTTAGCCACCTCTAAACCATTATCCTTTAAAACATATAATTCACCTCTTAAAGATGCAGTAATTTTCTTATCTTCTTTTTCAATTATGCAGTTATCTCCCCTAAAGGTAACTACATATCCTAGTTTAACCAAAATTCTAACTGAAATTAAATTAAACGTAAGTTGTGGTGCATATAACATTTTTACATACTCTTTTATGAAAGAACAATATGCTATACATTTAGCTTTCAGTTTCCAGCCATTGGCTAACGATATCTGCTGTGTACTCTGGGACATTTTAAAAAAATTTTGTGATCATTTGTTATACAGTGGGATGCTTCACTGTCAACCACCCATAAATTATTTTTTACAGCTCCGTTAATATACATGGCTAACTCTAAATTTTTATTTTTATTTTGGTTACTTTTAGTATTCTGGCCAGCGTTCTGGCGCTTTGCTTTTTTACAAAATCTTGCCAAATGTCCTCTTCCTCCACAATTAAAACACTTTTAAATTGCGTATGCAGTAGTGTGGGAATAAACTTTGACTTCAGTATTGGGTAATGATTAGTCTAAGACCTTATACATACATGTCTGCCTAAGGGTCACTGAGATAAGCAAGGAAATTAAAAACAAACACCAGGAACAATTAAGCAGCTCAGACAATTGTAAACAATTCTGTGTACTATATCTAATTATTGTAATCCACAATGTGAATGCTTACTATGTATGAAATTCTCAATAAAAGGGAGCACTAGAATTTTCTCTAGACTCCCATCCCGAGTACACCAGCCTCTGTGTCTCATTCTTTCCATGGGAGATCACCACAAGTGGTGACCCCGACGTGATCCACTGCAGGTGGTACGTGTCCGGACCTCCGTGTTTCCTCACCTGGAATAGGTAAAGTACGTACTTAACTATTGCTGGACAATAGGATTATTCAGGGAACATGGGGGGAAAACTCTCTCAGCCACAGGAACGGCATGTTAGTGAGCTGCTGAAGTTAGCCAGGACAAACTTCTTTATCTTTAAACCCTCTGGGGGGGGAGCAAATAGTTCTTTCAAAAGATAATGTGAGAGAGCTGCTGCAAGAGATCTGGCGGCAATGTCCCTGGTATCCAGAGAAAGGCTCTTTAAAGTTAGACACATGGAGGAGAATTGGAACTATCCTTCATGAAGAGCCACGGGCAACAGCTGAAATTTTGATATTTTGGAAGATTGTTATGACTGCTTTAGAGACCCAGCAACAACCTCTTTTAAAAACTTCAGTAGAACCAGTTCCTTATAAAGGAATTGTATTGCACCCGCCTTCTCCTAAACTGGAGTGTGCTTTTTCATTTCCACAGCCTATTCCTGTGAATGATAAAATCCAATCAAAAATGGGAAAAGTTCAAGCCATGATGCATCAGGCTTTCAATGAGGGGAAATTAGAGTCTGATGAGATAACCCAGATGAATTTGTTTCCAGTCAATAGGCAAGTGGATGCTCAAGGCAATCTGCAGACTGAATGGGTTCCGATTCCTTTAGCAATTCTTAGAGAAATTAAAAAAGCAGTTAAAGATTATGGTAGTCAAAGTCCTTTTACAAAGGGGCTCCTGACAAGTTTGGCTACCTCACGCATGATTCCTAGTGACTGGAAAGATTTAATGAGAATGATATTGAGCTCTACTCAGTATGTGGTCTTTGACTCAGAATACCAAAGGGAAGTTGTCACTAGGGAAAGGAATTCTGGGGGCTGTATACGCCAGACCAAATCTATGGGGCAGGCTTGTTTGAATCCACTGCTGATCAAGCTGCTAATTTGCCTGATCACGTATTTCCAGTGGTTATGACAGCTGTCCTTGGGGCATTGTCCCGCATTCAGGATGTGGGAACCCCAGCACGGTCTTTTTCTCAAATTAAGCAAACAGCATCTGAGTCTTATAATGATTTTGTGGAAAGGCTGCAATTGGCTATTACCAGGCAAATCTCGAATGAGGAAGCTGCAAAAGAACTTTTGCTGAAATTGGCAGTTGAAAATGCAAACGCTGACTGCAAGCGTATCTTGCAGCCCTTGGTGGCTAGAGGTGAGGTTACTCTGGCTGATCTGTTAAAAGCATGTGCAGTGGTGGGTTCTCAGGCTTACAACATGGAGACTTTGGCTATGGCATTGCAAAAAGGGATGAAACCTACAGGGAATTGTTTTAATTGTGGAAAGCCTGGCCATTTTAAAGCCCAGTGCCATGCCCCTGGGGAGGGGGGTGTAGGCATTTTTCTTCCTCCCCTTCTGCAGGTACGCCAAGACCGAAAGTTCTGTATAAGAGACTACCAGATCCAACGTGGAAAGCACCTGTCCTGCTGACAACTTGGGGCCGAGGATACGCTGCTGTTGAAGATGAGGGGACAATTGTTTGGGTTCCTGCTCGCTGTGTGCATCCTTATCATCAGCCAAAGGGGCAAGGGGATGGATTTGGGGGAATGGAAAAGAAACACGTTGATCCAGGACATGGGGAAGCTAGCAAACCTTCATAATAAAACAGATTATTGGGTATGTATGCACAGGCCAACTCACAAAACATCAGGGCTTCCAGTGGTTGCAGTACCTTTGGCCGAAGGTGACTGGTATAAGGGACAATGCTATGGTTGTTCAGGGATGTGGTCTAACAGTTGGACTAAAAGTAACATAAATACATTGCATCTTGGAAGCTGAATCCAAGAGGTGGCGGGTATCTGCTGGACTCACAATGAGACAGTGGAGAACATGACTTACTTGGGAACATATCCATTTTGTAACAAAACAATTATTATTGGCAATGGAAGTCGGGTTTATCCGGATGACATGAAAACTAAAAATCTCACTTATTTTGTACATAATATTTCTAAATTTGATATCATATCTTTGATCAATGAAAATGCGTGTCCAATTATCCCTGCCACATGTTGTCCCATCATGATAGAAAACCAGCTGCCCAAATGTGCAAATAGGAAATACGCACCACTGCCCACTTATTTGGCTATGTTAATGGAATCTTTTGCACGATTAATCTATGCTGAACCAAATACGGTTGGCCATCTCCTGGGAGCAAATCTATGGTTGCTGTGTGGACGGATGGCCTATGTTCGCATGCCAGCACGATGGAAAGGAATCTGCACCTTTGGGAAAGTAATCCCATCTCATGTCATTTTAAAATCTTTGGGGACTGCTCATATCCGTAATGCGCATTCCGCAACGGAAGTAAACTCTGTTTTGAATCATGACTACTGGACACAGATATCAAGGGGAGTTATTCCTCCTTTAGGAGTCATGATGAACTATAGAGATTTGCATCATTTAAACAATTGGACAGTTACTATGTTTAAAGACACCATTAAAACACTAAAGCTGCTTGAAGAAGAACAAGGAAAAATCCTTGACTTTGTCCTGCAAACCAGATATGCGGTGGACACTATTTTGGCTGCGCATGGGGGAGTTTGCACTGTGATTCATACACATTGTTGCATGTATATCTCTGATTATTCTCCAAACATTATAGCTACTATACAGCATATGGAACAAACCCTGAGTGAGAATCCATTACAATCGGAGGAAGAGGGACTGGACGTGTGGTCTGCACTTTGGTCCTGGTTGCCAGATGGTTCATGGATTCATCACCTAATTGTTGGAGTGATATTGCTTTTTATACTTTCTCTTTGTGTATGCTGTTGTATCCAATGTCTCCCTGGACTTTTAGGAATGTGTCGGGTGAAGCCTACGGAAGGAGAACTGTTGTTGCAAATGGCAAAAAGCTACCGAGGCATCCGTGATCATCAAAAAACTAAAACAGGGGAGATGTGGGAATAAATTTTGACTTCAGTATTGGGTAAAACTGAATACATACATGTCTGCCCAAGGGTCACTGAGATAAGCAAGGAAATTAAAAACAAACACCAGGAACAATTAAGCAGCTCAGACAATTGTAAACAATTCTGTGTACTATATCTAATTATTGTAATCCACAATGTGAATGCTTACTGTGTATGAAATTCTCAATAAAAGGGATCACTAGAATTTGCTCTAGACTCCCATCCCGAGTACACCAGCCTCTGTGTCTCATTCTTTCCATGGGAGACCACCACACAGTAGGAGATTCAATATCTTCTTTTTGAGGTTGCTCCCTCCTTAACTGATCTCTTTCAAGTCTTCTTCTTGCCTCTTCAATCAATCTGCCATTTATATCAGTTAAAGTTAAACTTTCCTTAGGCAAAGTTTCAAGGGAAGTGACGTAGTTATCATAACTTTCGTCTAGTGAAGATAGAATTATGTAGACTTAGTGTAGTTCAGAGAAAATAAGTTCTTTCTCGTGTAGTTCTTGAAAAATGCTTTTTATAGAATTCAAATGACTAAGCATATCACCATTTGTCTGGAGATGCATCCTGAAAAGCTTCCGTGTAAGATTCATGTGAGCACCAACGTTATCTCGGACATAAATCCTCTTCAGCTTCTGCCAACACCCAACAGCCGTTTGCTCTCCGCGGATATGAACAAGTTGCTAGTCAGATAGTGTTAGTCCTATTATGCAAAGAGCTTGTTCATTCTTCTGCTTAAAGTCTTCTATCTTTTGTCTATCTTCCTCAATCTCTGGATCCCATTCCTCTACGTTTGGTGGATTTTCAATTATGTTCCACAGACCTTCTCTTCGTAGAAGTAGACTACATTTCATAGACCATGATACATAGTTTGTTCCATCCAACTTGGATATCAGGGACAAACTTTGTAAATTGACTTGTGCCATGTTTTCTTGTATGGATATAAAACTATAATTAATAAAACACAGCTGTCTGTTTACTGTAACGTGTAACAACACAAACTCTCACTTTTTACATAAATCTGTTTTATCCTATTTAAACTGACTTTGCAGCCTCTGGGCCCATAACCTGTGTTAAGCCTGGGTTTCCCAATCAGGGTTAAGGAGATAAGCTAAACAGAATGTGCAGCGTTAGTCAGATAGGCATACAGATAAATGTGTGAGATAAGTTTGTATGTTAGTTAACATACAGTAAAAATAACAGATACACTTGTGTTATCAAAAATATAGTTTATTCCATTTAGAGTTTTATGGCAAAGTCAAAATAACAGTCCATTAGTCATGTATCATTATTAGTCAGTCCATTCAAGGATATTCAATTAGCAAAGTCCGTGTAGAATATCCAATGTCAGTTCACTTACAATAAATCAGTCCTCTCACCGTTGATAAATCAACAGTCCTTTCTCTCTCCCATTCCAGTAGGGGAAAAACACAATCTTCAATGCATGCAGTAATTAGGGATCATCAAGCCAGAGAGAGCAAGCTGCCGTGCCTTGCTTCTTTTATGGTGCTTTTACAACCACTCCCTTAATTACATTCTTACAGTTAAAGTTACAGACACTTTAACTAACAAACCATGATAACATATTTATTATTTTACCTAAACCAGTTAGGGTAAACAATGTTATCCCTAACATGACCGATCATGATCGTTTGGTGAGCCTCTTCTCGCTTCGTTGGGTGGTTTAGGGTTTTGTTTCTGTAGGAGTGGTTGTTCCATTGTTGGTTCACGGGTTCTCACTTCACGGGACGACTTCCCGTCGGTTGGTGATAGTTAGCCCCCCTCGAGGGCTGGCTGGGTCCTGGCTTGCTTCTACAGACCTGTCCGATATGGCCTCTTTTCCCACACACATGGCAGAGCGCGTCGAGGAATTTGCATTCTGACCAGAGGTGGCTTGCTCCACACCCGGCGCATTGGTACTGCGATTTCTGGCGTTGGTCTCATTCGGACCGAAGTCTATGGACCTCTTCCTCATTGCTTTCTGATGACGATTCGAGGTCCTCGTGGTGGGCTGTATCCAGCTGTCCTTCTGACTGAGGTGAAATTTCGCAGGCGCGTTGGCGAAATGGTGCGTGGGTGCGGCGCATTTGGGCAGCCGACTTCCTGGTTGCTTCTGCTGCAGTAGCTTCAGCTATGGCATCTTTAAGGCTAATGTCGCCCTTCGCCATTAGTTTACTCTGAGTGCCTGGTGCATCTAATCCCAGAACTATTCGGTCTCTTAGGGCTTCTTCTAAGTTGGCAAACTTGCATAGGCCTCCCAGATTCCGGAGATCCGCTATGAAATCAGCAACACTTTCACCCTTCCGCTGACTTCTCTGATAAAATTCATGCCTTCTAACGAGCATTGGCACGGTCGGTGCGTAGTGAGCCCTCAGCAGGGGCTTGAGGATGTCCCAGTCCATAGACTTGACTTCTGCCGGTTTTGCTAGTGCCTTGGCCATCTTGAATACGGTTGGCCCGTAATGAGTTAGGAATACCGCTCGTTTCTTTACGGTAGTGGCATCCTTCAAATTGTTGGTCTCCAGAAACATCTGGAAGCGATCCATATATGAGTCCCAGTCTTCTTGTGCCGGGGTCGAATGGAGCGGGTGGTATGACGCTGCCGGACATGGTTCTGCCATTGGTGCGTTCAGCCACGTGCTCGATTAAAGTTCTTCGTCGTTCAGTAAGCTCTGACGTCTCCACATCCCATCCTCGTCGCCAGTGTTAAGTTCTGTGCATGGGTGCAAAGGACGGAGACGAGCCAGTGAACAGTGAACTTCAAACTCTTTATTTACATGTGAAAACAGCTCAGCTCAATGGCCACAATGGGCCCCTTTATATAGGCAACTCTTAACTTATTTAACCAATGAAAACACAGGGAGCACTAGCTCCATTAACCAATGGGAGAGGCTCGTTAATAGCCAATCAGATTCTCCTGAACGGACCAATCTGATGTCGCTATTATCGGCCAATCAGAAGTGCAGGGCCAGAACCCTGCACTTTGCTTCAAGCTCTTAATAATCTTTATTAAGTATTTATTGATTCACAACACTCCCTGTTTGCCCACCTCCCCCACCTGCCCTTAGTGATCAAGGCCCAGCAGCTGTGATGAATCAAGGCAGGGGGCGAGATCCAGGCAGGGGGCGAGATCCAAGCTGGTGGGGACACAAACGATGATGGATCAACCTTAGCTCACCTTCCTTTCTGCCACCACCAAGCCAGGCAAGCTGGAGACTGGGGGAAGTGAGGGGAAGCTTGCTTGGCTGTGAGTGTCACCTGGGATGGGGACAAGCTGGTGGGGAAGCCATCCAGCTAGCCTGGGAACAACGAGGGGCCACCAAGATCTGGGATCAGGGGTGCTAGCGCGACTTGCAGACTAATCTGTGAGCAGCAGGCAGATCAGGGCTGCTCAGTTGAGGCACAGGCACCATATGGGAAGGCTAGAATGGCATGCCATGAAGACCCAGCCTGCCTCATAGGAAGGGAGGAGTGAGTGGGTGGGGCAAGCCATGTGAGCGAGCATTAGGTGAGTGAGGCAAGCGAGTGAGCAGTGATCAGGTGACTGGGTTGGGGGCATGGCCAGCCAGAAGTTACTAATGGTTTGGTGACCCAACCCAAATCCTTCCCACAGATTCGCCCAGTCTGGTGCGAACCAGCTGAATACCACCACTGGATCAGTCTTCCAAAGCTTGATGCCCTTCAGAATCAGCTAGTAAAATTCTCAGTATTGCTGGGAGTTAAATATACATAATTCTGTAGAATGTGAAGGTTTAATACACTGGATGAGATTCTAAACTGCTCATTAAAATTCAGGGCTGCTTACACAGACTATTCAAGCATATATTATTCAAAATTATGTCTCAGTGATCTGTATAGGTTTAGAAAAATACAGTCTCCAATTAGCAAAACCATGTTGGCTATTATATAAAACCATATTAATTCCAGTTCCAATTTGAGGCCACGACTATGGTTTTTATTGTATTTTAATGTTCGCCAAGTCTCTTTTTTGCTATTGCTTTGGGTTGTTCCTTCCAAATTATCTCTGCTATAGATCAGATGACATGATGCAATGTTTCACAGCTGCAATAGGTGCTATGAGATTTTTCTATTATAGCATTTAGTGTTTTGGCGATGAACCCATCTCCATAAAGCAAGGAGGTTCATTGTTATCAAATAGCCTGCTGATTTTATATTTTATACTAGCTATTTTTATTGTCCTAAGTCACCATTCTATACTTTTACCTAAATGTTATTACTATTTTAATATGCACACTCCTGTGTTTAAAATCTTAAATTCGTAATTTTAATGTCATTGCCATTTTGATTTTAGTTTGTGTTCATGATTTACAAATTATAGTTCATTTTTATAGTATAGAGCTTACACTATTATGTGACTATAGCACCTGTAGTGTTATCTTATTTTTAAACCTATGTTTTGTTGGTTAATGACTAATAGACACTTGACTGGATTGATCAAATAGTGAATTAATGGTAAATTAATGTAAATAATTCCTGTAAACACGACAGAGTGAAAAAGTTGACACTATAAATTAATTTTATATTTTCAGGTAACACAATTAACAGTTGAAATCAAAAGAAGCACTATGATTTTACAGAGTTTAACAAGATCATTTGTACAAGATATGACTAATTATATAGTTTTAATTAGAGAATTAGTCACTCTTTGTTCTTTATCCATTACTTGTATTTTTATAATTGTCACTTGCCTGATACTTATATAAAGTGTCAGGCACAATCTCTGCATTGTTCCACATGAAAATCAGCTCTGGCTTTCAAGAAAAATGCCCCTATCCGAATCAAGTCTTTCAGATATCATAGTGCAAATGAAAAATATGCTAACACAATTCATAAAATAATAGGTTCTCAGAAAAAATACGCACATTAAAATAATTTCTCGAAGGTAAACATGAAAATGCACATTTTTCTACCAAGTGTAGAGAAAAAGATGATCAAGCTGTAACACAATACAAAGTTCCTGAACTTCAGAATTCATAATTATGTAACTCATTATATTAGTGATTATGTGCCACTGATGAATACATGCCATTATTTCATGTATTTCATATTTATTGTAATAGAAAGAATCCTATAATTTCCTTTGAGCTGGTGTTTCTATATTACATCTTAAATTACGAGATGATGGAAGAGATACAGGTTTTCAAAAGTAATCAAATTTGCTACAAGCCATTATCTAGTGATTGATCATCCAAATTATAACACAATTTATGAGCAAATAGGCAAGCAAAGCTGAAAATGAGGTTCCTTTATACCTGATAGGGAAGAATGTACGATTAAATCTGTCCAGAAATGAAATATATATTGAAAAACAATGATTTAAAACTCAAAGGAAAGAATTAATCAATGCTTTCCATATGGCAAAAGAAAAATGCATTATACAGAAACACTATCAAAGGGAAATGAAAGCAAATAATGTATGAGTTAACTTAAAAATGGGAATGTTAAATAATATGAAATGCCTTCAAACAAAAACAATTGTAGATAGGCAACTACAATTTAATTTTAACCTTAACTAAACCACTGTGAAATGTATGCTCAAGTGGAATGTAACATGCAAAAATTCCAACAAAGGGAATTAGCAGCTTTTGAAATTTGTAATTATGATGTCAGTTTAGATTTATTTAAACTTCCACCACTCCAACTAATTAAATGTAATGCCTTAGAGGTTTCAGCCATATATCCTGGAGTTGTGCCATCCTTATTTATCTTCAAAGCATCCCCCAAGCAGTTTAAATCCTCTGTTCCTTGGGGTGGTATTTGGCAATATTTTATTCTCACTATTCATGGTTTTCAGATGTGCTTCAAATGGTGTCTATTTTGTAGGATCTTTTCTTCTGCTTTTTCCATGGCAGCTTCTGCCCAATTTCCCCCTGGAGTTTGTCAGGCCTTTACCTTTCTGGTTTTCTGTAAAGCTTTGAAAACCTGGCTTTATCCCAAAGCACTGGGATAAGATGGATGACTGCACATTAGATGTTGGAAAGAGTGCCAAGTTTTTGTTCTTTTTAATGGGTTTAATTTTATAGTTTTAATATGTTTTTTTATATGTTGATTTAACTTTTGTTGGCTACTGCCCCAGAGCTGTTAAAAGCTGGGAAGCTTTATAAATGCTATAAATAAGTAGGTAAATAAATAAATAAATAAAAAATATTAAACAATAAATATTGAAATTGTTTAGCCAATTTGTTAAGCTAATTAATTTTTATATCCTCCCCTCTCCAAAAATCAACCAAACTTGATGAAGAAAAATTGATTTATTCTACCCTGGCAACCATCTTGAAAACCTGATAAATTGGGTTGATTTGTAGTCCTGGAAAATCTAAAAGATAATGATCCCCATACAGACAAGATGGCTTTTCTGGAGTAGCATCATGAAAGTTATAGGAACAGTTCAGAAAGCAAGATGTCCTTGCTTTTATTTATGAACAGAGAGGGGAAAAAGTTGGTTGTATCTGTTTCTAAACTTTTGCCAATAGGCATCTCTTGGTAGTTGTGCTAGGTAAGATTGTAGGCAGTTCCAGAGGAAGATTAAAGTGTTTATGGACAAAGGCTTACTGTGTGTAAATATTATGTAAGCTATAAAAATGGTGTAGATACAAAAATCTGAAGGGCAGGCTCTTAAAATTATGGAGAAAAGAAGCTTACAACAAGCAGAAACTTTAGAAAACTGAAAAACATCAATCAATTCCAGTCTGTTAAGAAATTAAGGATTCCATTTTGAAGGCTAATTCCAAAGATTTTAAGACTAGCTTGAAAACTCAAAATGTATATGATTAAAATAATATTTGCAATTTAAAATAGATGCAACAAATTGTTTCAAACTTTTCCAACATGAATAGTTTATAAATATTGTCCCTCAATAGAATATATTTGTATTCATTATTTTGACCAACATCTTTTTTTCTCTCTAAATGTCTCTTTTCAATTGTATTCCTATTACTAAAACAGGTATTGAAGAATAAGAATGTTCCAGGTTGTTAACAGATTATAAATAGGAAATACAATAAAAACAAATTTCTCTGTCATCCCTGATTTCCATTGCTTATGTTTCACAAATGCTATCATGCATATTTGACTGTATACAAATTCTTTGAAAATCTAGCAATATTTATTACCTTTTGGGGATAATGAGTGATATGGATCTGAGCCCATACTTTAAAGCAGGAGCCCCTAACCCCCAGTCCATGGACTGGTACCAGTCCATGCATGCGAGAAACCGGTCCACGCAAACAAGCAAAGCCCCATCTGCAAGATGCAGGCAGCACAAAAAATCATACCCCTCCACTCCACGGAAAAACCTCTCTCCGTGGTTTGGATCTCTGGTGCCCAAAAGGTTGGTGGCCATTGCTTTAAAGTATCTAAAGTCATTAAGGAATTCCAGCAAGGAAAATAAAAAAGATCATGAAAAACTGTCAGTATGAACCATGGTGGCACAGTGGTTAGAGTGCAGTACTGCAGGCTATTTCTGCTGACTGCTGACTGACTGCAATTTGGCAGTTCAAATCTCACCAGGCTCAAGGTTGACCCAGCCTTCCATCCTACTGAGGTGGGTAAAATGAGAACCCAGATTGTCGGGGGCAATATGCTGACTTTGTAAACCACTTAGAGTGGGTTGTAAAGCACTATAAAGTGGTATATAAATCTAAGTGCTATTGCTAAGTACTAATATCAGTATATTGGACAATTAATTATAAGGCTATAACAGGATACAGCATATCTCAAGTGGTTTACTTGTAAGTTTCATCAATCTACACATTTTTTAAAAATCTGCAAGAAATAGTTGATTCTAATTTTAAAACATCTGGGAAGGTTTTTTTCAAAGAAGATAAAGCCAAAGTTCTGTCAATCTTTTGTGGTATAATTTCTTTGTATTAGCTTTTTGTGCCATGCAAGATTGCTCAATGATTGGTAGTTCTTTTTCTTTCCATTAGTTTTTTTTTACATGCAACTCATTTGCTTTCCAGTTTGATAGAAAGAGAGAGAAAAGGCTGGATAAATTAATTCAGCTGTTTATTAGACAGATGCCTTTGCCATTTGATGGCAAGATTTTTTGAGAAAACGTTAATGATTTTTCCCAAGTAAATGCTTTGTATGTAGAAATGTATTATTCTTCCAGAAATAGTCTTTGCTAATATATATATATATTTTAATTCCCTTTTGTATGTAATAGATATTTCAAAATGAGAGTGACAATAACATTTTTTTTTCCATTACAATACGGAAATTTGGCAATACTACAGGGGAAAAATGGGCTAAAGCTTTTGTCTCCAAATTGTTGGTTGGGAAAAGCAATACTGGAATGAATAAATAATCATGGACACAAATTACTAAGCACAATGTTTACTATTTTAAGTTGTTCTTGAAAACACGAGCCAGATAATCACACCTACATTTTGAATGTCCATGAAATTATTATTGACAAAATTAGTATTGACAATGTTAGCTCATATAAAATGAAGTTTGATCCATCTGTTGCATTATCTAGTACAATTTCTTATTATTATCATTTTTTCTGATTTTAAAGATTGGACAGAAGAAACATTTTTTATTTAAAATTAAATGACTTTTTAATTGAAGCTTACTATGATTATGTTAATATTGGAAAGTTAGAAATTGCAGTCAAAATTGGTTTCATTGGAACTTTAAGTTTGTTCCTGTCAATGAATTCTTTTCAAGATCTTTCCACAGAACCACCAGCTTTGCTCCTTCCTCCTCCCTCTCCCGTGCTCTAAATGACATTTAGACAGCCCTCAATGAGTTTCCTGACCAACAAGGGACTACTATACAGCGAGTCACCCAAACGGATCATTCACTCTAGTTCTTGGGGGCAGGGTGTCTTTTTATGCCTTTTATTCTACTCTTATTTTGATTTTAATATCTCCCATGCTGAATCTAGGCATTTTCATTTTTACTTGTTAGGAACTCTAAAACAGTTCACATTAAATCTCTTTTTCTCCATTTCAGCCTTTTCTGATGTATCTAAATAAGCTGAAGCAATTTCTGTTGTATTGATCTGAAGCAGTTTAAAAGTCAGAAAACTGCCCTGGACACAGATCCTTTTTTATTTCTTCATATATATATATATAAATTTTGTTTGGGTTTTCACAAAACATAATACAACATTGTGCTTAGTAATTTGTGTCCATGATTATTTATTCATTCCAGTATTGCTTTTCCCAACCAACAATTTGGAGACAAAAGCTTTAGCCCATTTTTCCCCTGTAGTATTGCCAAATTTCCGTATTGTAATGGAAAAAAAAATTTCTTTTTTTGAGAATAGCATGGTCCCGGGTTATCACTTCTTCATAAAGACACAAATTTATTTTCATATTCATCTTTGTGATCTATTCCATGTCTTATTACTATTTTAACATTTTCTCAATAATTTTTCCCTTCCCTTAGTTTTCTCAATCTTACTTTTAATTATCTCATTCATTTCTAAATTCAATTATATATATCTTTTTCTAAGTTTTGATATCTTCTAGTCATTATATTTATACTTTTGTTTGTCCTGTTTCAATTTCATATTTTCTTTTCTCATTAAATAAAATTTTTCCCTGTAATTAATAATTGGAGTAGGACACCTTTGTATCTTTTAATTTTTATCCATTAAACTCTTCTTTAAACTTCAATTTAAAGATATGTTCAATTTAAAGATATGTTATACAATTATAACATTCAATATAACACATAACTTCCAGTCGAATTCTGCTTGGTATATTCTTAAAATACACACTAAGTTCTTAAAGATAATATATATATAAAACAATAATAAATAAAATACTTATTCTATTCCAATTCAACTCTATCATTAATGTTAGTTATAATCTTTGACATCTTTAACATTTTTTTTCAATAGGGTATCATACTTCTAGGAACACTTATAATATTTCCATATTTTTTTCATGTTTCTTTTTTTTAAATTCCTCTTCACTTAAATTTTTATAACACATTTATAATAATTAAAATGTTCCCCTCCTTTCCTAATTTCATTCTTTCATTCTCTTTATTTCATATATTTATTAAACATTCCATTCCATTACAATGAGTATTTTAATCTATCATTTTAATCACACCTGTTTCATATTTTCAAAGTTCATTTCTATTTCTAAAATAACAATACTATCTTATGTACCCTTGCAGAATCCCCCTTTCAGTTAAATTTTCACCCATTATCTCTTTTTTTATTTCTTGTTGGATTCCCTGTAAAAGTTTAAAGAGAAGGTTTGCCACTCACAATAAACTTGTGTGTAGAAGGGGAAATGAATGGATCAACCCCCCTTTTCATTAAAGAAGAAAAAGAAAAGATCAATCCTCTCTATTGTGGCAATATACTATATGTGCGCACAGTTTTTTCTTCAAAAACTGTTCTGAAGATTCTTGATTCCTGAAGCAGATGAGATAGCATTACACAATTCCAAGAAACTGGGGAAATATTCATGTATTTGATTACATTCTATGTCTCCCTTCAAAATGATACTCAGGGTAGCTAGCATGTCCTTGATCTGCCTTTGACCAATCAAAAGCTGACAAATCCTGCTTAAGCTAAACCTTCGGATGTTTGCTCCATTATGCTAGGAGTTTGAATAGACCTCTCCATATCTAGTTACACTGGAGATGTAAGTGAAGAGAAGATTGCTATGTTTGTGGCAAAGTATATCCAAAATGATCAAAACTTCACCCAAATTGGAGGTGATCCCATAGCTAATGGTTGAAAACTCCTATAGCTGCAATCTCGGTAAATATGTAGGTTGCTAGAACAGGGAAAACCATAATGTACCAAATTTTAAAGGTTGGCATAAAGACCAAGTGATTCAAAAGTTGTATTTGATTAATTAATGAAAAATAATTGGTAAATTAAAAATGATACCAAGCCAAGTGTATTCATTTTTCTCTTCCCCAGTGTCAAAGTCTATCTATGCTGATTCCATTGTTAATCTCTATGAAGTGTACTCCATGATTTGTAAATGAAGGTAAAATCCAAGTACAGCAGGATATAGAAGGTTATGGGTTCATTCCAGTTTTCTCTATATAGATTCCACTCCAAACTCTTAAAAAGCTGTCAAAAATCAAAATAAACAATATTGAGCTAGACATGGTAGTGATCTGATTCTGTGTAAGGCCATTTTCCACATTTCTATTCTAGAACATAGGGCCCTGTTCTGATGTTTGGAAATTTAGGAAAACAATAGTAGGCGTAAAAATATACCCAATATCTAATGCATACTTAAGACATCTCAGTTTAGGTAAACTAAGGTCTAGAGTCTCCAGGTTCACAATCCTTTGATCCCACATTCATTTGGTCTAGGAAAATATCCCCAACCCCAAATGTTGCTCTCATCAATCATAAAGAAACACCTTTGAGTCAAAAAGAGGGTCTTGGATTATACATTTGACATTTCTGTTTTCAGTAGCAGTCAAAACTTATGTCCTTTTATGAGGAGAGACTCCTTGGAGGCTAGTAGCTTAAATTAGTTCCAGATAAAGTAATATGTCAGAAGATATGAAGTTCTTCTATAGTCTTGATTTTATAGATCTTTGCTGAATCCCTGAGCACATTCTTTCAGTGTACAGAATAGTTCATCTGGGAGTTAAGGAGAAGAATATCAGTTCCAGGGACCAAACTCATAACTGGCTTGTGGGATTTTGGTCCATATAGACTTTTATTGATATAACCAATAAAGTGGGAAATATCTAATATTTTTTTCAGCTGAGTAATACAATACTGGTAACTATCAGGACATGCTAAATATTTCAATCATGGCCAAATGTTTCCTGTAGGCAGTAAAAACTTACTGCATCCAGTGCTTTTGAGGTTGTTGTATGCTTGAATAGTGAGGCAGGATATAGTGGACTAAAGACAGCAGACCAGAAAGGTAAAAAATTCAAGAAATAGGATGCTGATGGTTGCAGAAGAAATTCATTCATTCATTCATTCATTCATTCATTCAATTTGTATGACTGCCCATTTCAACAAGTGCCTGTGGGTGGCAAACAATCTTAAAACAAATTAGGAACAACTCCAAACACAGATACAAAAATTAAAATATAGAGCAGTTGAAATGGTATGTGGGAAAGACCTTGGGAGACAAGGCAAAGAGATGTTGCCAGGGAATGGTCAGATAAGAAACAGCATAGCCTACAGCTGCAGAGTAGATGGGACAATAGGCTTAGAAGATACCTTTCCTAGTTTCTCTGATTCTATTCATGTACCTGTACATTAAATATAATTAACCCATCTAGTTATGTCTTCTGTCTTGTTGCATCAATTTTGCAAGTCTGAAAGTACAATTCCACTTCTGTCTCTTATACAACCCAAAAAACTAGCGAGGAACTCTTCTGAGCCTTTTGGCCCATCCACTATTGTTGTAACTATCAGTGCAATTCTGTACCATCCTAGCATTGTATCTTTCTCATGTAAACATCAGACTCCTGTCTGCATTGTATCTTTTTTATGTAAACATAAAGACTCCTATCTCTTCAGTGATCTTTGCCAGGCATGCAAAAGAGAAGAGGAGTTTAAACAGCTGTCAATACAGAATGATATTTTAATTGACCTGAATTCCTATAAATTACACTTTCTGATACCCTGTTGTCTTTACTAACCTGAGCTATTATAAATCTTATGTATTTCCTGCTGACCTAAGCTATTATAATTCATGAATGTCTTGTTTACCCTGGGCTTTGAAGAATTTCACCCCCCTGTGAAAAAGCATAATAAAAGAGCCAGTGCAAAGGCATTTGGCGCGCTCATCCAGAGAAAACCTCGTCTCGTGTCGTTTCTCTCTCCCTTGCTCCCTCTCATGAGACGCCCATCTAATGCGGGATGGCAGATACCGCATTTTGGTGACCCCGACGTGATTCCCTAAGGGGGATACGCAGCGGCGCGCCCATACTTATCAGCTCGGTTGGAGCTGTGCATCGCCAGGCGCCTGAGCGAATTGCACCTCATCGGATCTGAAAGATGGTCTCGACTTTAGTAAGTATGGGTGGAGGCTTTTCTCAACAGCAGACGCAGCATCTGAAGGAAATGAGAGAGCTAGTCGCTTCTTCTTCTAAATACTCTGCTAATTTAAAGGGCTCTCCCATAAAAAAGAAATCTATTGCTGCATTATTGGCTTATGTGTGGCAACACTGCCCCAATTATCCAGAGAGAGGGTCCTTAAAATTTTCCAATTGGCAAAAAATTGGTGAATATCTCCATTGTCCTCCTCGTGCACCTATTGGCTTTTTGGTCACTTGGAGGAAAATTATGGAGGCTTTAAAAGTCCATCAAAAAATAGAAGCAGGGAGTGTGTTTGAATCTCCCCTGCCAAGTTATGATAACTTTTTAATTTTCTCTAACTCAGGCAGAAGCTGCTACATTCCATTCCCATAGGAGTAAAATTCTAGAGGATTAAAAGCTTGTGAAATTTGGCAAATGGATGTAACTTAGTATCCACCTTTTGCCCCATGGAAATATTTGCACGTTTCAATAGATACATATTCAGGATTTATTTTGGCTACTCCTCAAAGGGGAGAAGCTGTAAAACAATTATTCAATTCGTACCTTTGCCTCGCTGGGACGTCCAAAAGAAATCAAAGAAGACAATGGATCTGCCTACACAAGTTCTGCTTTTCAGGATTTTTGTAACAGATGGGATGTAATCCACAAGTTTGGGATTCCCTACAATAGCCAAGGGCAAGCTATTGTAGAACGGGCTCATTTGTCCCTGAAAAATGCTCTTGATAGATATTCATTGCGGGAAAAAACCCCGAACCTCCCAGCATTGCAAAACTCTCTTAACATTTGTCTTTTTACTCTAAACTTCCTAACTGGAATTCCTCCCACTTCTGCTGCTGTTCGTCATTCCCCCCCCCCCTTTCCCCCTCTAACAGACCTTTGGTATATTACCGCAGGTTGCCAGATCCAACCTGGCAGGGTCCTGCTGAACTTATTACTTGGGGGAGAGGATACGCTGCGATCTTACTGCCAGACAAAACCACTTGCTGGATCCCTGGTCGGGCGGTAAGACCCTATCATGGGAAATCCTCCGATACATCTGCATCTTAAACTCTTCCTGATATTATTGCCTATACCCTCCTTGCAATTTCTACCTTATTCATATCCTACTTATACTTTTGTTCAACATGGTCATTGGACCACATTAGAATTTCGCTTTAGTAAATATGATAATGACTGTCCTATTGTTTGTTGGCATAATAATCTTCCCATAAATATATCTCCTTATATTCACACATATTTCAACAAAACACATGCTTCCTGTCAAAAGATTATTCGTGTTAAAGCTACTCCTTTAACAGAAGGCTCTTATACTTGTTCCATGAGGGTACGTCATGAAAATGCTACCAGTAGCTTTCACTCTGTCACTTCTGTTTTGTTTACAGAACACTCTACCACTCACTCTTTTGTTTCTTCTTTACTCTTCCTATGGAAAGGAACCTTAAAATCTTTTCCTCTTTTCAATCTAAACATAGGGGGATCTAAATGTCCTTATATTGTATCAAGGGTTTCCCCACCCCACTTAACGTTCTTAATGAATGATCAAGTTAATCTTCATTGTCATTATTGTAATTATTATCCTTTTTCTATTAATTGTATTCCTTCCTCATCTGGTAAATGTTCTACAACTAATTTGTCCATAAGCCTCTCTCCTGCTTGTCATGTTTTTATATACCCGAGCTCTGATCCTGTCAATAAGCAACGCTTCCAAAGAACTGCCCATGACGATCTGCAGAAGCCTCATAGAAGAGATAATATTGCCTGGACTATAACTGACTCTCAAAAAGTTCGTTTAAGTTCTACAACCAATTTTTCTTGCATAGAAAACTTCTACTCACCACTTCAATTCAATTTGGCAGACGCACCCACACAACCGGGGGATATCCTGCAATCCACAAAACTGCAGGAGGAACTTTAACATCACGCCTGAAAGGAATGTATTTTATCCCTGGCAATAATTTTGTTTGAGTTTGTTACACTGGTTTCATGGCATGTATCCACGGGGATGAAATTGTTAAATCCAAATCATTTTTGCATTCAAGTATGGCTTGTACCAAAAATTAATGTGTATAACTCTGATGATTTTATATCCCTATAGGTATCCATGGAACACCCCCTCTCTTGCAAAATCGTAGAGGCTTAGCTCTGTTATTTTTAAAACAAGGGGGATTGTGTGCTGCCCTTAAAGGAGAATGTTGTCTTTATGCTGATAGCAGGGGCGGGGGGGTTTAAAGGAGAATGTTGTTTCTATGCTGATAGCAGTGAGGTCCTGCTGGATTCTATGAATGAATTAGAAAAATGCTTAATTGGTATCAAGGTTCGTTTTGTATTTCACCATGGCTTACAACCCTTTTAACTGCATTGGCAGGACCATTAATAATCATTATATTGATATGTATTATAGGACCTTGTTGTTTTAATAGAATATTGCAATTTTTTAAAGATCAATTATCTTCCATGACTACTGATGCTGATGTGTTATTGCAAGCTCATGTTATGTCTTTAACATCGGATGAAGAAATATCATTGCTGAGTTACTGCTCCTTGGACAACCCTGATGCTGACGGGTCGCACGCCTGCCTAGATGACGGGGACGGAGAACATTTCAGAAAAGTAGTTCCTGTTTTCTTGGACAAGGAAGAAGACTCGTCATAAAAAAATAAAAACAGAGGAGATGTTGTAACTATCAGTGCAATTCTGTACCATCCTAGCATTGTATCTTTCTCATGTAAACATCAGACTCCTGTCTGCATTGTATCTTTTTTATGTAAACATAAAGACTCCTATCTCTTCAGTGATCTTTGCCAGGCATGCAAAAGAGAAGAGGAGTTTAAACAGCTGTCAATACAGAATGATGTTTTAATTGACCTGAATTCCTATAAATTACACTTTCTGATACCCTGTTGTCTTTACTAACCTGAGCTATTATAAATCTTATGTATTTCCTGCTGACCTAAGCTATTATAATTCATGAATGTCTTGTTTACCCTGGGCTTTGAAGAATTTCACCCCCCTGTGAAAAAGCATAATAAAAGAGCCAGTGCAAAGGCATTTGGCGCGCTCATCCAGAGAAAACCTCGTTTCGTGTCGTTTCTCTCTCCCTTGCTCCCTCTCATGAGACGCCCATCTAATGCGGGATGGCAGATACCGCACACTATCCAGCTGTAAGCTATGATGTCTTTTATCTGACTGTTCCCTAGGCAGTGTCTCTTGGCCAAATCTCCCAAGGTCTTTCCTGTGGCTTTGCTCCATATTTGGAAGGCTTCTCACTGGGTGGTCCAATGCATCAAGAAAGACACAAGGCTGGTTCTATCTCGGGTGAGCTGCCCCGATTACGAGCTCGGGAAGCTCTTTTATTAAAAACACACAGTAATACGTCACAAGTGGTGAACTCTATCCAATCATTATGTTACATGAGTAGAAATATTAGTGGACACATAGTAGCATCAAATCACAGTGTTATATGGTTAGTTTTAGTAGGTACAAAGTAGCCAATCAACGCCTGCAATCCAATTAACAGCCCATGGTGTTGTATTGCTGATTGATGTTCTTTGTTCCTGGTACATGCTTTCAGCCTACGTGAGGCCTTGAGGCCTGGCATGTACTGAAACTGTTGAAGTTGATTCATTACTGCATCTCCTCTGTTTTAGTTTTATATGGAGAAAATTCTTCTGGATCTTCGTCACTGTCCATGCAAAAACTTGTGTGAGCACATGCATCAGGGTCTTCTGAGGGTATGACTTTGTACAGAGGTTATTTTTCCCAGAGGGCATTAACCTGTGCAATGGCGTGCTTTTCAGCTAATAAAGACAGACTATTGGAGATAGTGTGAACAAAAATTGCTAACACACATGGAAGAATAACGCATCCTGAAGCAATCATACCTATGAGAGCTACTATGGCTTGTAATCCTGGTAGTTTTGGGAACCAGGAACTAAAAATATTCTTAAAATCAATATCTTGCCATACTTGATTAGGATTATAGGTTAATTGTCGCATCTCAGTTGTTAATTGTGCTACGACTTTGCCAACTTTGTCAATTTGAAGACAACAATTCGTAAGATTGAACCTACCATATACCCCTCCTTCTTTGGCTAGTATGTAATCTAAAGCTAAGCAATTTTGGTAGACAGCTGTGCGTAATTTGTCTGTAGCAGTCGCTAGAGCGTTTAGAGTTTTGTCTATTCGTTGGCCTGCTAAATCTAAAACAGCTTGTAAACGAATAATTCTATTAATCATATATATGGGGGTTCTGTATCCCCAGGACCCGTCCTGGGCCCAAGTGGCCACGCTGTAGGTGCAGACGATTCATTCTGAGGTCGAGGTATCCCCTGTGTATTATGATTGACAGGGGAAACCTGCAAAGGCATTGTCGGTGTCTCTTTTCTTGCAGGATAATGTATCATACACAGGGATGCCTAGTTCTTGCTTAATGGAGATCGGTAGGAGGAAAAAGGAAGGTCTTATCCACCCCAATACACATGATCCTTGCCAATCTGCTGGAAGGAATGGATAGGCTAGGTTACCACAAATCCAATACATGTTATTTGGGGCTGTCCAAATTTGGGAAGATGTTGTGTCATTGAGATAACGAAGGAGGGAGGTGTTGAATTTAGCAGGTGTAGTGGTAGTATTGTCAGGTGCTGTCCAAGTCTGGTAGGAGTTATCCCATGTACCTAAGCAAAGGAGGTGTCCTACTGGAGTGGACCCATTTCGGGAAAAGCAGTTTCTACCAATTAAGTTGGTGGTAATTGTCCAGATAAGTGGATCGGAAGCTGTTCTAGCTGTTATGTTTCCTGCAGAAGACATGTTATTAAACAGTGATGGCAAGGCTTCTAAGGCTTGCCATGGCCATTGTTCTCCTGTGGTGGTTCCCCCACAGACAAAACAATTGGTTATTGCAAGTTGTTTTGCAATTTTTTCTGCCATATCCATGAACAAGTTTTTTGCAATAACACTGGTATCAGGGGCTTTTTCTAATTTCCTCAAATTATTATTTACCGACCAGCCTAATGATGTTTCCTTACCTTCATATATTACTTCAGTTTTTATGATAATGTAAGTGTTTGGATCTGTTCCTGTGCCATCAATCCCTATACCATAAGTATTCAAGGCAGGGTGTTGTCTGGAGATGGTGATTTCTACCTTATTGTCTGTGGTAGACCCTGATATTCGTTTGAAATGTGACAGATGATTGCAGCCTGAGTACCCTCCCCCGGTGTAATCACAGATACAAAACCAACCCGAGTACTCGACAGAACCTCCACAAGGGATCAATTGATTGGGGTTCCCTATGGCCCAGTTAATGGGCGTATGACACAAATATTTATGATCGTGGGCGTACGTTGTTTTCCAGTCAGCTGACATGCATGAATCCCCCTGATTTAGAACAAGCAACACAAACATCAAAGATTAAAACAATTGGGTTAGTACCATCCTTGAGCACGGTGGTGTGGTTTAGGTAATAAAGTTTTCCCTCCCCCTCAGGATCAGATCTGCCAGAGGTTCTTGGAAATCCCACCCATAGGGTAACATTGAGACGTACAGCCGTCTTGGGATTGTAGGAAATGGTTTTTGAGTTCTTCTTACATAGATGGTACATGGTCCTGTTGTTTTGGCAAGTTTTTCCCGTAGGAAGGCACTTCTGCAGTTGTTGGGTATGGTAGATGAGAGTTAGTTGAATGGAGCCTGCTTGCGTGGTTTTGGTCAGGCAGGGGACGCAGCCATCTGACGCGCTGGTGGGGTTCTGCAATCTCTTAACCCGTTGTAGAAAGGGGGTGGCCTGAACATAAATATCAGGCTGATTTGCGAATTGTCTGTGATGATGACGAGGTGAACGGGGTCTGAGGACTGTCCAGGATTCATAAATGTTGCATATGGAATCGTAGAGGCATCGACCGGAGCAATAATAGGTGGTGGCAGTAGGGCGAAGTATGAGGAGTGTAGTCCAAGGAGGGTGTTCAAAGGTGTTGATCCAGAAAGAAGCATTGCTGAATGCTTGGAGCCATGGCTGAGGGAGTGTCGACCATCTGAGGTAGGGGGGAAAATGTCCCCAGATGCAGTGCAGGTCAGCAGGAGGGGAGTATCTGGCGTGAAGTACGTCACTCGAGACAGAATGGAGACCTTGGAGGCATATGCAGCAAGAAGGGGGAAGAGGGTCGGCAAGGCAACAGGATGAATCATGTTGATATGTCTGCAGGTGGTGATTTTTCTATCTTGGGGTGATATGGTCTGATGTGTCATCCAGGAACCCACAGGACATGATCTGGAAGCTGGATAGCTGCGTAGCCATGACCCCAGGTAAGGAGAGCAGCAGGACCCTTCCAAGTAGGGTCTGGCAGTTGGTGGTAGTATACCTGTGGTTTGGGAGAATCAGGGGAAGGGGGGGAATAAAAATGTTGCTCTGCTGCCATCGTAGCAGGGGTGCCAGAGAGATTGAGGAAGTTGAGTGTATAAAGACAGAGATTAAGAGTGTCTTGCATTGCCGGGAGGCCAAGGGCTTTTTTCCTTTTGATCAAGTGTCATTCTAACGCTGTTTTTAGCGTTAGGTTGGCTCTCTCCACCAGAGCTTGTCCTTGACTGTTAGAAGGGATTCCAAATTTGTGGGTAATTTGCCACTTAGCGCAAAATTCTGACATGGCTGTGCTAGTGTATGCAGGACCATTATCTGTTTTTATTTCATTTGGGCATCCCAACGATGCAAAGGTGCGAATGCAATGGTTGATGACATGTTTGGAGGCTTCTCCTCTTTGCGGGGTTGCCATTATAAACCCTGAATAAGTATCAATTGTGACATGCAGATACTTCCAGGGGGCAAATGGAGGAAACTGAGTAACGTCCATCTGCCATATTTCACAGGCTTTCAACCCGCGGGGATTTACCCCTAGGGGAATGGAATGGGCTTGTTGACTGCAGGTGGGGCACTGCTGTCTAATGGCTGAGGCTTCGGCCATAGTGAGGCTGAAATGTTTCATGAGAGCTTTAGTATTTTGATGGAAGTATGAATGGCTCTCCCAAGGAGTTAATGTGTGTGAGGTCATGATACCTGCAGCCGCTTGATCAGCCACATCATTGCCTTCCTGGGGGATTCCTGGGAAGGGTTGGTGGCTGCGGATGTGTGCTACAAAGAGGGGGTGCTGACACTGTGTAACAAGGTGTTGCAATGTAACAAAAAGAGAGAGAAGGTTTTTATCAATAGCAGGAGAGAGGTAAGAATCATGAATAGTAGAGACTATTTGGGTAACATATAGGCTGTCTAAGATCAAGTTGAGGTGTTCGTTAAAATTCTGGAGGACTAATATGGTTGCAGCAAGCTCAGCCCTTTGTGGTGATGTTTGCACAGGGGTGGTTTTAGTGTGCCACACCCCATTCCTTTGCCAAGCGCATGCCCCTTGTTCCCTACTGCCATCAGCAAATATAGTCAAGGCCTTTTGCTGATGGGAGAGGAGAAAGAAATGGGTATTGTCCGAATGATTTGAAAACGTGGATCAGCGGGCGGGTGGCAGGAAACTAGTCCAGGCCAGTCAGCTAAGGCAAACTGAATTTCCTGGGAGTTTTGGAATAAAGATTCCCATATTTGTAGCGAAAAAGGGATGAAAAGTGTGGAGACATCTATTCCCATAAGTAATTTTGCATGACTCCTGCCTTTTGTGATCAATTGAGCCAATTGAGCTGATTTGGAAGTGATGGAACATCGTGGCATATGGGAAAGATGGATCCACTCTATGATGTGGAGTTTTTGGTCCTTTTGAGTTACTGCCGCAGTCATAAGCCTCGGGGTGGCTAAAATGACCATATCTGAAGGAGTATTGGCAGCAGCTCTGTCTACCCATATTTTTCGGATATTCTCTTCTATTTGAGTTATTGCTTGAAGCTGAGGTTGCTGCAAGGATATTATGTCAGCAGGCTTTTTTCCCCAGGTAAGGGCTTCAAACAATGGAGAAAGAATATCAGTGGTTAAAGACAGGAAAGGTTGAGCCCAGTTAATGCTACCCAGATATTGCTGAAGTTGAACCAGGGTGGGTTGAAAAGGCAGAGACAGAGAGGGAAGTGAAGGATAGGCAGTAGCAGAAAGCATTTTATAGCCCAGATATGCATATGGAGTTAGTACTTGCACCTTTTCAGGTGCTATGTGCAAGCCTCCTTTTGCAAGAATGGCTTTCAGGAAGGAAAATGAAGTGAACACTGTACCCGGTGGCCCAGGAGCTGCAACAAGGATATCATCCATGTAATGATACACCAGAAAGTGTGGAAAAGCAGAACAATAGGGTAGCAAGACATTATTGACATAGTGTTGACACATGGTGGGGCTATTGAGCATACCTTGACATAGGACTTTCCACTGAAAGCGGGAGGAGGGAGAGGAGTTGTTTAAGCGAGGTAGTGTAAAAGCGAATAAGGCACGATCTTGTTCATGCAAAGGGATAGAAAAGAAGCAGTCTTTTAAATCAATGACCATTAGATCAAATTTTTCAGGGATGATGTTGGGATTTGGAAGACCACATTGTAATGACCCCATTGGTTTTATTATTGTGTTCACGGCTCGTAAGTCCTGCAATAGCCTCCATTTTCCTGACTTTTTCTTTATGACAAAAATGGGGGTGTTATATGGGCTGACAGATGGTTCAACATGCCCTTTGACAATTTGGTCCTGAACAAGTGATTGCAGGGCCTCTAGTTTGTCTATAGTGAGGGGCCATTGATCTACCCAAACAGGTTCTGTGGTTTTTAATTGTAGCCGCAGTGGAGTTCTAGCAAAAGATTCCATTAATCAATAATGAGTTTTGCGTTAAGTTGAGACATAAAATCACGGCCCCACAGGTTAGTATGTAGCGGAAGGACCAAGGGTTGGAGGTAGGCAGTGCGAGAAATATCAGAGGAACTCACCGGTAGACAGTGTTTGCTACGGTGGGCGTGCTGAACTCCTCCCACTCCCTGAATGGCTGGAGCAGTTTCCAAAGACCAATCGTCCGGCCACTCAGCCATTCGGATGACACTTACATCAGCTCCAGTATCTAAGAGACCCGAAAAGACTTTGTTATGGATTGTGAATTGTAACACAGGCCTGGCTTGTTCCACTGTCTGATGGACAGTAAATGCCCATGTATCAGGCGTTTTAACAGGTACCGGAATAGCGGTTGCTACTAATTCTCCCTTGCTAAATTTTGTGGGAGTATTTCCAATTACTGCCATGGCCACTGAGGAAAAGTTGTTGGAATCTCTCAGAAATGGAGAAGCAATGATTCCCCTTGACATGAGGTCTCGGATGGGATAAATTATGAGGGGCATCATGGCAGGAGGGATCATTTTCAGGCATGTGGGGAGAAAGTAAACAGTGCCTGGGATGTCAATTTCCATATCTTCGGAGGCAATTAGTTGGAAAGATATGGAGTCAGCCTTTGGAGCGGGGCTGGCTGATCGCTCCTCCTCTAGTTTCCCTGTGGCTGAGGAATGTTGCTGCGACACTAGTTTGCCCAGTGGTACCCTTTCTTGCACCTTGGGCATATCGTCTTAGGCTTGGTGTTGTTTTGTGTATTGTCTCTGGCTCTGCATTGTGCTTTGAAATGGCCTGGCTTCCCACACTGAAGCAGTTTCCAGCTGGCCTGTTTTGAAAATTTGCTTGCTGCAAGGCCATGGCCAGATGCTCCATATTGTAGGAGACAGTTCCCATGATTTTGCAAGCCTTTAGATAGTCCGAGAGGAAAGCCCCCTCTTGGGCAGATAGAGGCTGCAGAATCCTCTTGCAATCCTCATTAGCATGTTCAATGGCCAGTTTTAACAGAAGCTCTTTACGGGCTTCTTCATTCGAGATTTGTCTCTGAATGGCTTTCTGAAGTTCCTCTATGAACTCAGCATAAGGCTGATGTGAGTCTTGAGTAATTTTTGAAAAAGATCCTATGATGCCAGAGGTAGGATCATTGACTTTGTCAAGGGCTTTGACCACTATGACACTGATAAGGGCAAGGGTACATTGTGGGAGAGCCATCTGAGTTGTTAAGTCCGCAAATCGACCCATACTGAAAATTTGATCCGCTCTCGCAGCTGCGCCATGATCACGGGCAAATTTTTCAGCTTCGGCGCGAAAGTCTGACTCCCAAACAACATACTGCAGTCCCGTCAGTATCATATGGAAAAGATCTTTCCAATCTTGGGGTAACATGAACAAGGAGCAGCTGATGGTGTTAATGAAGCCTCTGACATATGGTGCCTGGATGCCGTACATGGCCACGACTTGTTTTAAATCTCTAATTAATTTCATGGGTAAAGGTTCAAGTCTAGGCACCATATTTCTGGCTCCATCCCCTATATATTCAATGGGACAAAGAGAGAGCTCTTCCAGGGTAAGAGAGCCCTCCTTGCATCCCTGCACCATGGCTTGCGCGATCGCTCCCATGGGTGTCTGATTCTCCACTGGATTTGAGTCAGGAGGATTTATGGGTTCAGGAGCAGTGGGGGAGGAAGCTTCTAACGGGAGAGCGTCCTTTGTCTTGGTTTCAGCTGCATAAGGAGGAGGACCCTCCTTAGGGGAGGGGGCATTGGTCAGTGCTAAACCATGGATTTTTAAACATTCCATGACTATATGCCATGTGGTCAGAATCTTTGGTGGAGCCCTGGGAGCATTATGAAAATAGTCACCCAAACGTTGCCATGTGGAGACTTTCAAGGACCCTTTCTCTGGATAAGCTGGACATTGTGTATAGATGTAAGTCAAAAGGGTGATAAGGTCCTTTTTAGTTGAAACTGGGAGCGTTTTGCCCTGATTCCTAAGAATAAGAATTGAGCTCTTTGTTAATTCTCCTAATTCCTACAAATGTGCTATCTGCGCTTGGGAGAACGTTCCGCCCATACTCACCTGAAGGGAGTATGTCTTCTTTAGGGAAGATTTCTGGGGAGGGATCCGTGACATGAGATGGCATCCCTCAGTTGCAACTGGCTCGTCCGGCCAGGTGAGATAAGCAGTCAAAGACAGATGCACCCATTTCTTTTAACGGATCACATCGGGGTCACCAGATGCGGCTTTGTTCCACATTTGGAAGGCTTCTCACTGGGTGGTCGAATGCATCAAGAAAGACACCAGGCTGGTTCTATCTTGGGTGAGCTGCCCCTATCATGAGCTCAGGAAGCTCTTTTATTAAAAACACTCTTTTATTAAAAAAACATCACAAGCGGTGAACTCTATCCAATCATTATGTTACATGAATAGAAATAGTAGTGGACACATAGTAGCATCAAATCACAGTGTTATATGGTCAGTTTTAGTAGGTACAAAGTAGCCAATCAACGCCTGCAGTCCAGTTAACAGCCCATGGTGTTGTATTGCTGATTGATGTTCTTTGTTCCTGGTACATACTTTCAGCCTACGTGAGGCCTTGAGGCCTGGCATGTACTGAAACTGTTGAAGTTGATTCATTACTGCACTTTCCCATATACCATTACAGCAGCTGAGAAAGATATTACAATTGATAGTTGTTAGCACAACCAAAGACAGGATCCAAGGCAGAGGTGGTATTCAGTAGGTTCTGACCAGTTCTGGAGAACTGGTAGTAGAAATTTTGAGTAGTTTGGAGTATCATCTCTGACTGGGCTTACCCAGGGCCTGCACGGGAGAACGGAGCTGGAAAGCAGGTTAGAGGGGCCCACCAAGCCACACCCACCAAGCCATGCCACGCCCACCAAGCCATGCCAACAGAACCGGTAATAAAATTTTTTGAATCCCACCACTGATCCAAGGCACAAAACCTTATGAAAGGCTAGCAGGTTTGGGGTGATCCAAATCTCCAAGGGAGAATGTTCCATAAAGTGGGAATATGGAAGAAAGAGTACATTTTCTAAGCTTCACCAATCAGCATTCCTTATCCAATGGGATCTTTTTTTCCAGAATTCTAAATTTCTCATTTTTGGCTTGTATAGCTTTACTCTTATTTTGTGCATGCTTATGGTGCCAGACCAGTTCAGAGAGGTAGAAACAACTAGGGAAAGGCAACTCCTAGCTTAACCAATCCTAAGCCATGAAGGGCTTTAAAAGTGAGAAGTGCACCTTGAATTCCACCCATTAGCCCACCAGCAGCCAAAGCAGCTCACAAAGTAGTGGTGCTATATGTGCCAATAAACCAGCACTATTTACTATTCATGTAGCTGCTTTTTGAGTCTTTTTAATGCTCATCAAGGATAGCTTCACATGCAGAACATTGCAAGAGTACCTTAATTGTGCCATGAATACATCTACTAGTCCTCATCTGTTAATTACATTATTTCAACTTTTTTTTCCAGAATTCTAAATTTATCATTTTTAGCTTGTATAGCTTTGCTCTTATTTTGTGCATGTAAGAACTACTGGCATAATCATGCACACCTAGATAACTGTGCTACTGTATTATTATCTTAGCTAGCCCTTATGTCCATTGCAATAAAACATATCACATAAACAACAGAATTCTATAATGGTAACACAATTTCCTGGATCAATTTCCTACAGACAGCAATTCTTACTATGATAACATTGACATGATAATATATTCCTTCCAATAGCCTTTTGCCACTGTGAGTGACAGATTATTGTCTTTAAATTGTTTTTTCTTCTTCTTATCCTTCTTCTGGAGATGGATAACTTCAGTCATACAAAAGAGATTCATCAAGGTTGCTCTTAAAGAGATTAAGGATAACATAAAAAAAAACTTGGATAGAGATAGGTAAGACATAATGATTAGAAACAATAACTGGAAAGGGAGAATAGGGAAGGAAATAACATCAGTAGTTCAAGATATTAAAGACCACTGAGTTTAGGAATAGGAAATCACTGAAGGCAATCCTGAGATCACACTGTCAGTTCTCACTTTAAAATATTAAAAATTACAACAAGCTCATATTACTTTTCTTTCAGTGTGATAATAAGACAGGAACTTTTATTACTTCAACTATGACATTCTATTACCATTTCCTTATTTTATTTTATTTTATTTTATTTTAACGATGGCATTTCAGTAAAATCTTAAACTTGGCCCATCAGCTCAAAATAGTTGTTGTAGATGCAACTCCAGGGAGCATTGACACTGAATTTTTTACCCCATTGATCACTAGGGGCAGTAAAAATAGAACTCAAAAATAGCAAAAAAAAAAAAAAAAAAAAGGACTTCATTGATCCTTTCTTTGTTTTGTTATTGCTTTATCCTGATTGCAAGACCAATTCTCTTATGATCTCCCTTTCTGTCTGTTTCATACCAGAAGATTAAAATATTGAACAGAAATATGAACAGATGGAACCTGAGGTTGAAAGACCTGAATCAATATACATTCAAAATAAATCTTCTGATTTAAAAAACAAAAACAAAGCAGGATTTATTTTTTTAAACAGATAATAAGCACTGTCAAAATATATAAGCAGCAAACTAACATATTTTAAAAAAGGAATCTTGTTAGAAATCTTTGCCTTTAGTCCCTAGCAGAAGAATTTCTCGAGCCTAGATCTTCCATTCATTGGTCCTTACTAATCCCGAACTCCCACAGATTTGTAAACTTCTTCAAAGCCCCTGCTCACCTCCTAAAATTTTGTCATCTTATCTTTCTTTCAGTTCAAAAATATTTAGTGTTTCCCATAGGCCCAAGATAATCCCTTTGCTTAGTCAGAATTCCTATCTTCTCCCTTCCAAAGCAGCTTGGTAAATTAAAGTAGAGTAGCTTCAAAGAAATTGTTGAATTGGATCAGTGCTGGGATTCAAATTTTTTTTTTTACTACTGGTTCTGTGAGTGTGGCTTGGTGGGTGTGGCAAGGGAAGGATACTGCAAAATCCCATTCCCTCCCCACCCCACTAACCTGCTTTCCAGCTCCGTTTTCCTGTGCAGGGCAACCAAAGAAGACCCAGATGATCAACTGGGACTCGGGAGGCAGAAAATAAACGGGACAGGGCCAGACAAGAGGTGGTATTTGCAGGTCCTCCAAACTACTCAAAATTTCCACTACCGGTTCTCCAGAACTGATCAGCACCTGCTGAATACCACCTCTGAATTAGATGCCTCCAAAGCATATGCACCAAAGACAAATTCCTTATGTGTCCAATTATACTTGGCCAATAAAGAATTCTATTCTATCTTATTTCATGCTGTTTTATTCAAAGGTATCTTCTAACTATCAGACAATAGCCACAACCAAATACTTTAATACTGCCATATGAGATACAATATATTGTCCATAACTAGTATTAATTCACTGTAAATACATCTCAAAAACCTGTGTTTCAAGATATAAATAAAAGGGACTTCATTGTTTTTGATCTAAAGATATTATATCTGGTCCTACAGAAAAAGGGCTAAGATTCAGTGAAATATAGTGAAAGGCCATAAAAATAAGCAAACAAAAAGTTTATTTCATTAGCTATATATTGCTTAGTAATTCCTTGTCTAGACATGTTTAGGATTCAGTCATCTAATATAGCCAGATACTCTGAAATCTCTAAAGTATTTCAAGACATTATGTATGACTTTTCTAGGTATAAATCAAAATATTAACTATGGATTTGTCTTCCTTCCATGAGTAGGGGATATCATTTTCCACTGCATATCTGTTATTTTTCTAAAATGTAAAAATTGTAAAACCAAGAATAATAAAAAAAAATACAACACCAACAAAACAATTATGAGACTGTATTTTTATAATAGCATGTTTGTTTAGAGTGCATCTAAGATATACAACATAAGTAAGGCTATGTATCTGTTTCTCCCACAGACACATTTCCTTAATAAATACTGGTCTGGCTTATTAGCTGCAATAAAAATCAAAGTTAATCATAGATACAGAAAGCTAAACAGATAGGAAAGCACCATATACTCCAATGTAGTGCTTCAGTATATATTTTGTATTTTGTCTGAAAGGAATACAAGTGGGAAAAATAAGCTGAACTCTGCCCTTCCTGATATTCCTGAAGGAAGAAATGATCTCAGTTAATTTTTAAAATGTTTTTTTCCATAAATAGCACCCAGGCCAGGGAACCTTCTGCAATTTCAACAATCAGTTCTGTTGGACTGCCATTTTTTCTTAAAATGGATACATTTTTTAATGGCCATCTTAGGTAGAAACCATGCTCCTGACTATGTAGTTTTAATCAGGGGTGGGATTCAATTTTTTAAACAACTGGTTCTGTGGGCGTGGCTTAGTTGGTGGGTGTGGTGTGATGGTCATGTGACTGGGTGGGCGTGGCCAACTCAACATCACTCATGTCAAGGGGCGCTTCTCCTCACCTGGCCTCTCATGACAGTGGGGATGCTGCAATGGTCATAAGTGTGAAAAATGGTCATGTCACTTTTTTCAGGGCCATTGTAATTTTGAATGGTCACTAAATGAATTGTTGTAAGTCAAGGATTACCTGTACAAAAATATAAAAAGCTTCTTTGCTTGCAAAAGACCTAAATACCAATAATTAGATTAAAAATACCTGCAAGCCAGAGTTACAAATCAGGTAAGGTGCCAGAGCACCCTCAGGAATGAAAATAGTTAAAATGCAGTGATAATTATCAGCAGCCAACTCTTGCTCATAAAGTGAAACCCTTTAGCAGACAGGTCATTTAAGCTCTTCAGAAAGAGCACACCCAGGAGAAGTAATCCTTAGATCCATTTGCACCACTTAAAGATACCAGCTGGTCTCACTTACCTCACAAGATATCCTAAGGAATTTATCCAGATTAAAGGAAAGGTCACATGCCCCCCAGAAAGACCCTGCCTCTTGGAAGTACACCACAAAAGTACAGTGCCAGATACCACTAAAGCAGTGAAGGAAGACCCCCTCCCCAGAAAAAAAAAGAAACTACGAGGCAGGAAAAAATTCAAACACAATACAAATAATTAAATCACAACAGTAGCTGTTGCTTGTTAAAGATGAGTAGGGGAAATTATCCCATCAATAACAGAGGATTAAACGTCACCATGCACAGAATTAACCTTCACCAAAAACCAGTTTTAGACCAAAATTTGGAAAGGGTATATAAACTCACATTTGAATGTCAATCTTTCTACTAGCCAAAAAGCCTTGCTGAATGTCACTCATCTTGGTTCCCTGTCATTAAAAGCTTCTTTCTGACAACTCTGCTTTATTATACAATTATTTCTTCAAAGTGCTGGTTGTCCAGGGAAGTATTTCTTCCCAACAGCAGTGTAAAAATCTTAAAACAACCTTTCCCCTTTAAGAAAGTCAAGCTCCAGCAGCTCCGGAGACAGGAAGTCTAGGTGTACTGGCAAGAATGTAATAAGGCTGGAAAAACAAAACAAAAGGGGATTACTTCTAACTACCTGTTCTCCAACCTGCTTAGAAAGTTAACAAGGGGTTCTATAGAATGGGTCAGAACCAGTAGAATCCCACCCCTGGTTTTAATCCTGGGTGAATAAGTCTGGGCAGGGTGATTCAACCACAATATTTGGATTAGTCTTCACCTCAGAAAACAATCCAGTTTGATACATCCAACCTTCTACAATGCTGTAACAAATCTGGGACTGCAACAACTAGTAACCAACAATACTAGACTTAACAATTGCCTCGATCTCATCTTCTGCAATAGTTTGAATTCAATTTACAGAATTCAACTTAAAGAACCCTTTTCCAACAGTGACTACAACATGATTGACTTTTGTCTCAACATATGTCCACACAAAAATCATCACGACTAAATCCTCAATTATAACTTCAAAAAAGGCAGCTATGATCTTATAAACAATGATCTCTCACATCTTGATTGGCAACTTCTATTCACTGGATGCAATACTACTGAAGACCATTATAACATATTTTCACTTGAAGTCAAAAGAGTCATCAAACTATAGGTACCAATAACAACTCCCAAAACAAACAAATAAACAAAAAACCAAATCACCCATAACAATACGGAAATTTCAACCCAAAAAGTAATTGCTTTAGCAGAAAAACAAATCTGATCACGTTGCCAACTTCAAAAGCCAATGCAAAAATATATGCCACCAAATAAAGACTGAATGCATCAATTATCACATTAAACAAGAAGAAAACTTTCTATGCACCAATTCCACCCACGCTTTCTACAATTTTGTAAACAACAAACTAAAAGACTCAAGGTCCATCCCACCCCTGAAAGGACCTAATGGTGAAGACTGCAATGATGACACCATTAGAGCCAACCTCTTTAACACATTCTTCGGCTCAGTATATGTAAACAGCAATGGATCATGCCCAGCATTTCCTAGTCGAACCACAGACAACTACCATGATCTAATAAATATCGATTTTACAGAAGACAATGTTGAAAAAGCACTATACAATCTAAAACCATCTCTATCTATTGGACCAGATGGAATATGTGCCTACTTCTTTAAAAAGCTATCCACTGTCATAGCTGAACCTCTAAGCATAATCTTTGAAAAATCTTTCAGGTCCAGCTCCTTGCCTAATCTATGATCACAAGCCACAGTCATCCCCATCTTTAAAAAGCTTAGTTGAAAATTACAGACCAATCTCTTTATGCTGTGTCACCTGTAAAGTCATGGAATCAATTATTAACCAATCTATTATCCTCCACTTAGAGACAAACAACCTATTCTCTAATAAACAATTTGGTTTCAGAAAAAAAACTATCTTGTAATCTGCAACTCCTACACTGCAAAAACATATGGACTACACAACTCGATCAGGGCAAATCAATAGACACAATCTACATAGACTTCTGTAAAGCCTTTGATTCAGTGGTACACGACAAACTACTCCTAAAACTAAAATCTTATGGTATCTCTGGCACCTGCATAACTGGATAGAAGCATTCCTGTCAAACAGACAACAAATGGTCAGAATTAGGAGTATCAAATTCTGCACCTGTCAACAGTGGTGTCCCCCAAGGCAGTGTTCTTGGACCAACTTCATATTCTACATAAATGACCTCTATGATCATATTAAGAGCAATTTCGTTCTCTTCACTGATGATGTAAAGCTCTTCAACACCACAGACAATACCCTTCAAAAATACCTTGACTATGTATCAGAATGGTTAAACAAATGGCAACTTCAAATCTCAGCAAATAAATGCTCTGTCTTACATATTGGCAACAAAAATCAGAAAATAAAATACAAGCTGAACAGCCAGGATCTTGTTGAAGATCCAGATTCTGTCAAGAACCTTGGAGTACTCATCTCTAATGATCTAAGTGCTAGAGCCCACTGTAACTACATAGCCAAAAAGGCGTTAAGAGTTGTTAACCTAATCCTACGCAACTTGTTTTCTGTTGATATCACGCTACTAACTAGAGCATACAAAACATTTGCTAGACCAATACTTGAACACAGCTCATCAGTCTGGAACCCACATTACATATTTGATATTAGTACTGTTGAAAAAGTCAATAAATATTTCACAAGAAGAGTTCTTCACTCCTCTTCTCGTTGCAGAATACCTTATGTCACCAGACTTGAAATTCTAAACCTAGAAAACTTAGAACTGCCCTGCCTTCAGTCCAATCTAAGCATAGTATATAAAATTATACATTGCAATGTCCTACCTGTCAATCAATATTTCATCTTCAACCATAACAATACAAGAGCACACAATAGATATAAACTCAAGGTTAACCGCACCAAACTTGATTGCAGGAAATACGACTTCAGCAACATAGTGGTCAATGTCTGGAATACTCGACCTAACTCTGTAGCTTTCTTCCCCAAACCCCAAAAACTTTAACCTTAGACTGTCTACTATTGACCTCACCCCTTTCCTGAATTGGGAGTGTCCTATCAAATTCTGTACCTGTCAACAGAGGTCTGTAGGGAGCGTGCATAAGCGCACCAATGTGCCTACCATCCCTGTTCTATTGTTTCTTTTTATTTTTCTTATATGTATCCATGTATTCATAACTATGTTTATATTATACCTGTTATCTTATAATCGCTTGACAAAATAAATACATAAATAAATAAATTTGTATCAACTGCATTTTCTTCCTTCATTCCTCCCTCCCTCCCTCTCTCTCTTTGTTTCTCTAATTGTTTAACAGAATGAGATGAAATTTTCAGGCACTGCTGAACTTTCTGATGGTTTGAAGTAGGATCATGAGCATTTTGGAAATTCTGTCATGCAAATGGACCTTGAATGATGTCTTGTCACCAGGGATTACTTGCTTATGTGGGGAGGCTAAGGGACGGATACTTATGCCTACTTTTGAGCTATAACTCAGTAAGAGGATAAAAATATTATTGATTGTTCAGAAAATTGTCTTCTCAACTTCCCAGCATTATAAAAAGTCTCAGATGACCTGCTTTCTTTCTCACTTCCCTCAAATGACTCAGGATTGATGGCTAATGTCAGTACATTGATTATAATCAGTTGGCAGTGGTGTTAGAAAATTATTTTTTTTCCTTTCTCTGTTTTACTATGCTATCACTGTAAATCTGTTTCCTCAATGAGATTTAAGGTGAACAAAATACATATTCATTTAACCATGTCATGGCGATTATCTCCTTTAAGGTAGATACATCAATTTATAGAAGTCTATGACAGACTATATCACCTGTGCAAATAAAAATAGATGTGCACAGCTAATACAAATATTCATGTGCTGCTATTTGTATGCTGAATTATTTGTAGGTGTATTGTCTTTCACCTGACCTTGTGGCTTATATTTTCCATCAACAGCTGAGAGGTGATGCAAATTGCAAAGGGAGAAAAAGTGTAATAAATAAATAAATGTCCTAAAACCCTGAGAATCCTATTTGTTCCACAATAAATTTGTTCTACAACAAACAGCAAAGCCAGATATTTTGGCTGTAGGAAGGAACAATTCTCCAGGAGATGCTGCAATAGAAATTATATAAATGTATATATTAATAAATTTAAAGATATTTGTGTGTGTTTCCTTTATGGATTAAAGGAAATCTCTCCTAGCCTATGCAGGACAAAACTGTCCTATCTCTGAGGCAGACCAGTTAGTTAAATTATTATCTGGGCAACCTCGTGATGTAGCATGCTTTGAATACCAGTATATAATTGTATCATAGGATATAATTTCTTTGAATGTTCTGTGAAGAAATTCACTGTTTCTTTCTTTTTCATCAGATCATATTGGTAATAATGCCTTGCCTCATTATGACATTAGCCCTTCAAGATAGGAAACAGACACCAGAAGTACTGGATTTCTCTCTTTGACTCTTAAGTCAAGAAAAGTCAAAGCAAGCCAACCTTGAGTTTCTTCATCATCCCCTTCTTTCTTTCTGGATTAAGCCGATGTTTTGCAATGGCTTCCAGGCTAACTCTGTACTCCCCTATGGATTTTTTTTATCTTTCTCTCTCTGATATTACTATGACTTATATACTGAACTAACTAATAGAGGATGGATATAAAGCATTGAGATTATTTTTATATTTCATAGAGAAAAGCTATGTTAAATGTAATGTCTATAGCTTTAGACTTAATGAATTAGTATTAATTATTTCATTTCATTTTCCATACAATCATACCTTGGTACTTAACTGCTTCAAAATTCATTAAATTTGGCATTCAGTATATTTTGAAATAGAAATGGTATCCAGTCATTCAGCTTTCTCCCAGTACTCAACATGCAAGGAAAAATCAGCTGACATCAGCTGCCTCATGACTCACTATTTCTTCCAGTCAAAATAGCAGGTAAAAGAATTCCTGACACCCAAACCAAATCAAAAGTGCTATTTAAAGAAGAAACACAAGAAGTACATCTGTTCAATGAGTGCCATTCAGTTGGGCCAGATGTACTTTAGAATACAATTTTCTACCATATGGAGAGAACAACTCCACATCTTACTATTTACACTAATGACAAATATGTGCCTTGTTTTCACATTGGAAATGTGATTTTGATAGTTCCAAAAATGAAGATCATACTAGCGAAAAAATAGAAATTCAGTGAAAGTAAAATTAATTTATCTAGTCTAAATTTAATTAACCATGATGCTGAGAATAAAATAGCATTTGTAACACTGGTTTGATTTTCTCCTCTATTGGTAGCTCTACTTTGCAAATGTCTAGGTGTAATACCTTATTTCAAAATCAATGTGTTTTAAAAAGACTCGATATTTTTCTTCTTCTGATTTATTTTGATTCTTATCTTCTAGTTATATTCCATTTTCCTCTAACAGACCAAAGTAATATATAAAGCACTTTTTCTCCAGTGTTATCCCTGCAACTTTGAGTGAGAAATGTGATGAGTCCAAGGGCATTCAAAGAGCTTCTGTCACTGAATTACATATGAGATTTTCTTGTTCTCTGAGCTTGTTTCTCTTCCTGCAGACATTTCATGACTAGGCTAGGTCACATCATCACTGTCACATATGGACTTATATACAGGGAGTAGCTCACCCACCTTGTGTTTTCCACAACAAAGGAGAATAAAGCAATGGTTCAAATTGGACCAGAGAGGAAAAGCGGAACATGACTGTTTGGAGCATCTATAGCTACCTGTTTACTTTAACCTACTAATAATCAGAAACCTAATTATTCAAAGAGGCTAAGCTATTCCAATGTCAGTAGATAAGCAGGAATTTTTCACCATCTCCTTAGAAAATAGGACCAGGCTGTCTCAAGCCTATACCTTTTGAAAAAATCAATAAAATCCTTCCTGCTTATAAATGGAGATGGATGAGAAACTTTTTGAATCCTTCTCTCTGGAAAAGGAGTTGATGCTATCACAGCTATGCACAGTAAAAAAATAATTAGAACTTTGACCCAGGAAGGATGTTCAACCAAATACTGCAATATGAAGCCTCTCTTTCTGAGGAATAAGTGGGGTTTACTTCCATGTAACGATTAACATAACTAGACTGTAAAAATTACAATGCTATGCATGTTGATAAAGAGCCGAGGGCATAGAAGACTTCTCAACATGCTGCTTATTACCATACGTACAAAATCTGTGTATACGGAATAAAATATAAACAATTGTCCACAAGCCTCAATGATTAAACAATAAAAAAATTAGCTCACTTGATTGTTACAAACATCATATGAACCTTGATGCACAATCATGACAAGCTGTTATCTGTGGTGGGATTCAAATTTTTTTACTACCAGTTCTGTGGGCAAGGCTTGGTGGGCATGGCAGCGGAAGGATACTGTAAAATCTCCAGTCAGAAGTGGTATTTGCCAGTTCTCCGACATACTCAAAATTTCCACTATCGATTCTCCAGAACTGGTCCGAACCTGTTGAATACCAGCTCTGGGTGTTATAGCTTACTGAAATCAAGGCCAAGATCATTCTGAGAAAAGTTTTGCTATTTCTTTGTCCAGAGTAAAGACCTGAACATACCAGAGGTGGGGTTGGAATAGAATTGCTCCAAAATATGCAATCTCAAACAATGCTACTTAGGGTGGCATATGACAGTTTCATTTTTCAAATGCAAGATCCAAAACTGAACAGAATAAGATGTAGCACTGGAAGAAATGCCTCTGTCTTGTATCAATAGGGCTGGAGGGATCTGCCTTGTTTCAAATATGCTGCTGGATATGCATACTATTAAGCATATTGTGCAAGACTTGTGTTCTCCGGTTCCTTAGAAGATCTGCACGAAGCAATGCCAGAAGCTATTGCCTGGATAACTGAACTTGACATCCATTTATGAGACTATTGCCGTATCCCTGTAGAAGTTTTGCATGGGTTGTGTATATATTTATTTCCAGGGGTAGGATTCTACCGGTTCCATCCAGTTCTATAGAACCCCTTGTTAACTTTCTAAGCAGTTTGGAGAACAGGTAGTTAGAAGCAATCTCCTTGTTTTTTTCCACCCTTATTACATTTTTGGCAGACATCCTAGACTTACTGTCTCTGGAGCTTATGAGGCTTGGCTTTCTTAAAGGGGAAGTGTTGTTTTAAGATTTTTACACTGCTGTTGGGAGGAAATAATTCCCTGGACAACCAGCACTTTGAAGAAATAATTGAATAATGAAGCAAAACTTTCAATGACAGGGAACCAAGATGAGTGACACTCAGCAAGGCTTCTGGCTAGCTAGAAAGATTAACATTCAAATATGACTTTACATACTCTTCCTGAGTTTTGGTCTAAAACTGGTTTTGGTGAAGGTTAACTGTGCTTGGTGATGTTTAATCCTATGTTTATTGATGGGATATTTTCCCCTACTCAGCTTCAACAAGCAACAGCTACTGTTGTGATTGAACTATTTGCATTGTGTTTGAATTTTTTCTTGCCTCATGTTTTCTTTTTCTATCTGGGGAGGGGGTCTTCCTCATTGTTTTAATACTATCTGTCACTGTCCTTTTGGGGTATACTTTCACGAGGCAGGGTGCAAACTTGGCACTGAATTTTTTTACTGCCTTTCTGGGGGACATGTGTCCTCCTTAAATCTGGATGACTTCCTTAGGATATCTTGTGAGGTGAGTGAGACCAGCTGGTATTTTTAAGTGGTGCAAATGGATCTAAGGATTGCTTTTCCTGGGTGTGCTTTTCCTGGAGAGCTTAAATGACCTCTCTGCTACAGGGTTTCACTTTATGAGCAAGAGTTGGCTGCTTGATAGTTATCACTGCATTTTAACTATTTTCATTCCTCAAGGTGCTCTGGCACCTTACCTGATTTGTAACTCTGGCTTGCAGGTATTTTTAATCTAATAATTAGTATTTAGGTCAGCTTTTTGCAAGCAGAGAAGCTTTTTGTATTTTGTACAGATAATCCTTGACTTACAACAGTTCATTTAGTGACCATTCAAAGTTACAATGGCTCTGAAAAAAGTGACATGACCATTTTTCACACTTATGACCATTGCAGCATCCCCACTGTCATGAGAGGCCAGGCGAGGAGAAGCGCCCCTTGACATGAGTGATGTTGAGTTGGCCATGCCCACCCAGTCACATGACCACCAAGCCACACCCACCAACTAAGCCACACCCACAAAACCAGTTGTTAAAAACCTGAATCTCACCCCTGCTTAGTTCTCTTTGTCATGTTCTCATCATATGCTAAATAAATAATACTGCAAGATTACAGGAAATTTACCAGGAGAAAAGTAGTTTTAGGTCATTCACTATTAATTGTTGGAAGTTGAAACTGAAATAAGTGCATCATAGGGTTGTGCCACCCTAACTCATTCCAAAAAGAGGCCTAAGGGCATAGGAGACTGCAAATATAGAATATGTTATGCAAATCTTAAGCAGAGAAGTTATTTCCCAGCTCACTGCTTTAAAGAGATGCAAACAGGTATTTATGCACTCTGAAACTCCTTTTGGAGATGAATCTCAAGAACTGCCCTATTCCTACTACTGTATAATAGGCAGACACCTAAGTCACTACTCATATTTTTATTGTTTTAAAAACAGAAATAAATTGTACATAAGATTGTAACCGATTCTTCTCTGGTTAAACTATGCAACATCTTATTGCATAGCCACAGAATTAGAGAAATTACAAATATGAAAGTGTTTTATTGCATATGATGGTTTATAGCAATAGCATTTAGACTTATATATCACCCCAGAATGCTTTATAGCACTCTCTGAATGGATGACAATGTTAGCATATTGCACTCCATAGTCTGGGTCCTCATTTTATCAACCTTGGAAGAATGGAAGGTTGAGTCAACCTTAAGACTCATTAGGATTGAACTGCAATATTGAACTTTAACCACTTTGCCACTAAGATTTATGCATGATACATGAATTTTTTATTATTAAATTTATATTCCACCCGTCTCGCAGTTAGAAATTATCTAATCGTTTTTAAGAGTGTACTAGTAGAATTAACTTCTATCACTGGGATGTCATTGTAGCAATGAATTCCCATTGCTTTTATATGGATTTAGATTTCTGACAATGATCCATAATCTTACAGTGTTATTCTCATTCATATAATTACCATGAAAAAAAAATTTATATTTAAGTTTTCATGACTTCACCTCTTACTGTCTTTTCGTGATTGGTCTTTTTATAGCATACAGTCTGAGTCCAGTGGTAGGATAGATTAGTCCATTTCTGGAACAAGATGATAACTCAGAGAATCACAAGGTTTGCTGTTCAAAAAGTTTATATCACAGTATCTGCCAGTTATTTAGTTATGCCAACAACAGCTATGAACTATAGAGCTGTGGTGTGAAACACAAATTCTGGATGACCCAGATAATCTCTCAGGATACTAGGAAAAGTCTGGCCTCTTATTCATTAAGCCCTCATCTGAAATCACATCTACACTAAGGGAGAGGTAGACATAACTCACATTTTTTGGTGAAATACAATCTTCTATCTCTACTCACATCTGACTTTCCTACTCGTTTCTTTTCTTATACACATCTACTGATTTCTTTGAAGGACTTAAAGTAGCTCATTACAAAAACCAAAGTAGGTGCAAATTATAATACATACAAAATTCCGTGGGCTAAGTAAGAAATGATTCCGTTCTGATGTGAAAACTAATTAAAACGTAAAGTTCTGGTAACTTCATGGTAATATCCAGGCAATTTTCATGTCTACAGGCAGATGTTATATTTCTGCTGCCTTCAGGGTGATTTTTTGAACTGCTCTATGGTGGTGCATATGCTATGGTTGATCAACTTAGCAGTTATACTCCAGCTGATTGGTACTGGCTAGCAACCAAGTTCATCTCCAAGCTATTGCTGAATGTTATAGACTGAAAATTGATGAAGCCATGAAAGCTATAATATTTAGGTTGTCTGTGTTCCAGTCAAAAGTAGAGAAATAATGTATGCAGCAGTGGTTGGTTTGTCACTGAGATGGCCATTGGAAGATTGGCTTTGGTTGGTACCCAAGCAGAGATGGTATTCAGCAGGCTTTGACCAGTTCTGGAGAACTGGTAGCAGAAATTTTGAGGAGTTTGAAGAACTGGCAGTAACTTTCCCGAAAAGTGGGAATGGAGATTTTGCAGTATTCTTCCCCTGCCATGCCCAGAAAGCCACACCCACCAAGCCACACTACACCCACCAAGCCGGTAGTAAAAAAATTTGAATCCATCACTGTACCCAAGTCTAGGATTTTAGCAGATACATTCCTATCAGTTAAGAAAACTATATAAAGGCAAACGAAATAGCATTTGCACATTGTTCTGGTAATTGTTATTGTCTTTATTAGATGAGAACTAGCTTTTATGAGCAAGGCTCTGTATTTTCCATCTCATGAGATTGCCTATCAGCTTTACAAGGTAGTCTAGACAAGAAGCAGGACTACTAACCTTAGCTTTATTGTAAGGTTACATTAACGGTATCTTGAACACTTGAAAGCAGATCTTTCCTCCCTCACCTATACAGTCCCTTCTCAGATGTCCCCATTCTTTCTATGGAATGAGTGGCATAATTGCTCCATTCCTCCTATCTCCTAAGGGCATTTCCACATACTATTATACTGCACAATATCTTGATATTGGTTGTAGCAGTGGTATGCAGGTACTGAAGTAGAATCACAATGAGGCATGACAGGCAAACTCAGAAACAGAACGAGTGCCCTTTGACTAGCAAACCAGGGGTCTTCAAACTTGGCAAGTTTAAGACTTGTGGACTTCAACTCCCAGAATTCTTCCTCCAGTCAGGAATTCTGGGAGTTGAAGTCCACAAGTCTTAAACTTGCCAAGTTTGAAGACCCTTGAGCTAAACAATGGACAGAATTATCTTTTACTTAACAAAAAACTACCCTTCCTGTAGTGAGTAGTGTAGCATATAAAAATTGAAATGCATACCAAAAGTGAAGTTCCTAAGTGTAATTGGCATGTGTTGTGAATGAATAATACAAATAAAGTTATCTTGAGCTTGAAGTCAAGTGCAGGGTTCTGGCCCTGCACTTCTGATTGGCTGTTAATGGCAGGATCGGATTGGTCCGTTCAGGAGCATCTGATTGGCCATTAACCGGCCATTCCCATTGGTTAACGGAGCTAGCGCTCCAAGATTGTTATTGGTTGAATAGTTAATAAGTTGCCTATATAAGGAAGGCTATAGCAGCCCTCGAGTTTGAGCTATCACACCATGTAAATAAAGAGTTTGAAGTTCACTGTTTCTACCAGCTCGTCTCCATCATTCGCACCCATGCTCCAGACTTAACAGCATGATATTTTAAAATGATGGGTATGAACTTGCTTACTGCAAAATAAGAAAAAGACAGAACAAATCCCCTTTTTATAAGTAAATAGGTTCACAGGAAGCAACAGTAAGCTCTCTTGCTGTAATACTAATTTCCTTCTGTGATTACATTAACTATGACAGCAGCAGTTGGAGCCACAAATAGGTGATGTGTGTGCAAAGCAAATTAGGGAGCAGAGTGCAGAAGAACAGTTCATTGAGCTCCCAAACACATCATTTTTACTGTCCATAAAACAGAAAAAAAGGCATTAGGGCAAAAGATTTGGAATATGATTTTTCCAAGTGAGCTCCTGGAAATCTTTTAATACAATACTTGGTAACTATTCTCTTCAGTTTTCAAACTAGTAAAATGATACAGAAAAGGCAATAAGACCTGACCAATTTCCAGGTTTGGAGAGAGAACTGTGTAAATTGACCAAACTTAATATCATTACTATATTACCAATTCTACGCTGAAAAATTATCCATCACTCAACTTGATGACAGAGAATTTGCTTTTGAAATGTTTAGTCATGTTAATTTTGCATATACTTTTACTAAATATATGGCTAAGGGATTTTATTTATTTACAGATGTATAAATGCCCTGGCTTTATTTGCTCAACAAACTCATCAAAGGTCTACAAATGTATTTCCTGGCTTGCCCTGTTGCAATTAAATTCTTAGGGATTTTGTTGAGGAAATTTCTTCAACTGATTTCTGATTGTGAAAAATGGAAAAATATTTCACAGAAAAACCATTTCTGCTACCTTCTAGAAGAGATTGCTTTCACAGAGTGAAATGACTGAAGCATTCTAAACATACATACATACAAACAAACAAACAAAGAAACAAACATGTAGGAATGGAACAACACAGAGATAAAATATTCTGAGAGGGCTTAGCTGTACTGTGTGTTATAATTTAAATCAGTTCTTGAGTGAGGGTGGATGAAAGAAGAAATTTTTTTGCTTGCTGTCTCTACTTTGCTCACTATGCAAAGCACAGTGTCTGGGGTTGCAAATTCACGAATTAGGTTGTATGTTCACATGTTCCTATTTGACAGATCATAATCAGGAAGTGGAGATGATATTTTGCCATGTTGATTCTGACTTTATAACTTTGCTTTCTAAATTTCTACATTAACTTTAATGAATGGATTATTTAAAATGCTGATCTTTTGCCTAAGCCTTCATAAAGGTTAAGGTGGTTTAATGAATACAGGAGAGATGATGTCTGAAGGAAGGGTGGGATTCTACCAGTTCGGACCGGATCAGGTGAACCCCTTGTTCCCATGTTCAGATTGCTCCAAACCAGTTTGCTGCAATGAAGAAGTGGGCCCACCAGTGGTGGGATTCATAGATTTTTATCACTGGTTCGGTGGGCATGGCTTGGTGGGTGTGCTTTGTGGGTGTGCACATACTTGATGTGTACTTTGCTCAGGTGCAGAGGCATTTGTGCAGGTGCAGACGCGTTCCAACTCACCTCCTGCAAGCCTGAATTCTCCTGGTCACTTCAGCAGCAGCTGTGCAGCACTCTGCTGTGCTGCACAAAGCGGCTGTGCTTCAAAAGCAGGGAATAAAGGTGAGTATGGGAGCCCGGGCAGATGGGTGGGCCCAACAGCAGAGCGGTGGAGAAAACCGGTTCAGTCTCCGCTGCTCATTGGTGCTACCGGCTTGGCAGAACCAATAGAATACCACCACTGAGGCCTGCCCACACACCCCTGCTTTTTTCTGTGCTTTATGACTTTGTTTAGAGCACAGATGATTCATGCAGCAGAGTGGTTTGCCATGCCTCAGCCATTTTCTTCACAGAGGCTGCAATTGAAAGCAAGTATGCGCTTGCCTTTTTTAACATGCGGAGCGTGTACGCAATCACTGAACCGGTTATTATGCAATGGAATCCTACCCTTAGTCTGAAGCCCTTCTCCCAAATGATCCTTGAAGCAGGCATAACCCCGCTATGCAATGACGGCAAACAACCAACTTTCAGGTACCTTTTTTGACAGCCCAGGTTTTTTTGCATAATGAAGCTGCGTTCTGTATAATTCATGAAAGCAGAACTTTTTTTTTCTTTTGCCCTGAAGACTGTGCATAAAGTCCCAATCAATTGATCAAAACAAGGAAGACAAAAACAAAACAAAAAAAGAACCCCCCCCAAAGCAGGTAGATCTAATTTTATACACATCGACGCTGAATTAAAATTAGATCAAATTAAACTCTGCCAATATGAGATAAAAATTATTTAATAAGTTTCTTACATGTTCTAATGGTTTTGAAAGCCCAAGTTAGAATGGACGTGCAAGCATTTTTCAGAAAATATCTCAGAACAAAATCTACTGTCTAGTATTCCATTTTGAATATGTATCATTATTCACTGATTTCAAAACTCCAGGAAGGGAAGATTCGGAAACAATTTCACCTCTCTGTTTTCTCTTTCATTGCCTCATCTATTAATCAATACAAATGCAGAGGAAATGTTGTACAACAAATGTTTCAAAGAATTATTATTCTTTCCTTCAGCATAGACTCAAAGAAGGTATTAATTTTAATTAATTTCGAGGGATGATAATGATAGTGCAAAATGCACCCAAGAGAGTCCTATTGGGAAATAAGATGTAACAAAATAACAGGTTAATAAAGAGTTGGCAAAATATGTAGAGGGATTCATGCAGAACAATAGTATTTTTCACAGTCCAAAATCATGGTGGAATTTGCAAGTTTTCTTCTAGAATGTAGCACTTTAATATAATTTTATTCCTTATCTTTTTTGCAAATATATATACACATATATGTCTGGCATTCAGCTTTGTTCGGGTATTTTCACGTCATAATAGTGGTGCTTTTAAAGTTGTAGCAACATTTCAGCAGAATCTCATCTGCCATCATCAGGCTTCTGTAGATGGCAGATGAGATTCTGCTGAAACGTTGCTACAACTTTAAAAGCACCACTATTGCAACTGACAAAGGAGTGCAAACAGTTTGCAATGGGGATTCTAATGGAGGTATGGTTCTGCCTTAGACATGAAAATGTTTTCTTTTATGGCAGAGTCTTCCAATCAACTTTTGTGGATTGGTGGAGGTGGGAGGTGGAAGATAGGAGATAATTCCATGTTTAGCGGTGGGCAAACATCCATGCACAAGCAGCTCCATTTGCATGAGAGGTAGGCAGGTGCTCTCCTGCCACTCATATGAGTGGGGATGTGCGTATGCTCACCTGCAACTTCTGCAGCCCCATTCCAAATGACTCAAGGCCTGATAGTGGGTTCCAGCCCAGGGGTCAGAGAGCCCTGTTTTACAGCAAGAATTGCCAGAGTTCTTTTCCTAGATCTAAGAAACCAATGAACTGGGTACTTTCTAGAATATCCATGGCAGTGCTGATATTGTGCCAGTCTGGCCCAGTTCTGCTGAACTGGTAGTGGCGATGAGCAGCAGAGATCGAACCGGTTCTCTCCACCGTTCTGCTGTTGGGCCCACCTGCCTACCCGGGCTCCCATACTCACCTTTATCCTCTGACTTTGAAGCACAGCTGCTTTGAGCAGCACAGCAGAGTGCTGCATGGCAGCTGCTGAAGTGACCAGGAGAATTCAGGCTTGCAGGAGGTGAGTTGGAACGCCTCTGAGCTTGTACAAATGACTCTGTGCTTGCGCAAAGTGCAAACATGTACACAAAGAGTGTGCACATGCATATAAAGTGTGCCCACCAAGTCACGACCACCGAACCGGTGGTAAAACTTTTTGAATCCCACCAGTGATCCATGGTGAATGAAGATAGATGACAAATGAAAACTCTGGTTTTGTATAAATTTTCAGAAGTGTTGCTATGTGAAGCACAAGGGACATGCTGATACAAAATCAAGCAACTCTTATGTGCAGAGGTGTCCATAGATAGTGTGTGTGTGTGTGGGGGGGGGAATGATTAAAGCAGCATTGCAGTGTCATGATGCAGGCTCTGCCACTTCTGAACACATATCTTGACCATGGGCATATGAAAAAGGCAATGTTTGCATTACTAGGTGTGTTCCTGCTTTCATCCTGCAGATGGTGACATGATGGCTACTTCTGCTTACATGCTACTCTAATGCAATAAAGTTTTCAATTTTGGAAAGCGGAGGCATCAATCAAATGGTGATGGATGAGGATGCTTCCATGGCAGTGTCAAAACAGTGCAGTCAATCAGGATTGTTGGCGGGGGGGTGTGTGTGAGTAGATAGGAAGTGAAATTGGACGTCCAAATTTCATGAATAGAGTTGTCCAATGTGAGATCTTGGTTATGTACATTTCTGATAACAATATAATGCACATTATATTTAACAAGGTACTAAAAGGCCAAAAAAGAAAGAATAGTACCCAGTCTTGATTGCTGGAAATAATGTTCTGAAAAGTTTGTGCAAACCTCTACTCAGCATAGTTGCCCACTACCAGCTATTAAATAGATTAAATGCTGGGTATGATGGAACTACCCACATGGTTACATATGGGATCTGTTATCTAATTAACATAAATGACCAATTCTACTTCTTAGCACTTTTATATCTTCTTCCTTTGTGTCATTTCCTTTCAATTCCTATGCTCTCCAAATTTGCCATATGCACTGAATGCCTCAGTTACAAGCATTTCCATCACAAAACTGATTGGGTAAATGGGTTATTTGCTTTTGGTGTTTATCACAATAGAATAATCTGAAATAGCCAAATGTTTTAGAACAGAGAATGAGGTTAAAAATGCTTATTCAAACACCTTTTTAATTAATGCTAAGTTTCAGCTGATATTAAATGTTGCTAATCATTTATTGATTTGTTTTGTTGTTTGTACTAGGAAAAAAAAATCTGTCTGAAGATGATTTTTTTAAAGATACATTACTTATAGGTCTACAGTTTCAACAGATAGTTTCCATTCAACAAACTCTCAACCGAAGCTCCCCACTGAAACCAATTCATAAATCAAACCGGGAATGTTTATGAAAGAAGTCATAGCATAGCCTTTTGGAGAACTTCACAGGTCTGATAGCTTTTCTATTGCTTTTGGAGTTCAGGCAATATCAGCACTGCAACATCTACATACAGGGAAGGCAGACTTGCATGATGCAATGGGCTCAGAGATAAGAGTAATGCCTCATTTAACTGTCTGCCTACTGGAGTTCCTTCAGGGTGGGAGGTTTGACATTATTTATGTCTTCATTCATTTTTTTTTTCATCTTCTTTAATTGAATACCAACCTTCATTTTGCTTGCTCTTTTGTTAATGAAATGTTTCACTTCTATAGTAGTTCTTCCAATACAACTGAGGTAACTGGTTCTTAACAATCTGCAAGGGTGATCTTTTAAATTCTACAAGTATTTTAAAGCTAACATTTATAATATTGGCCTAGCTTGTTACTGGGGTGGCTAGAATTAAGAATGCAATTTTCTCCATGCCATCCTTTTTTTCTGTGCTTGCTATCTTTGTGACACTAGTTTCTCTACTTTCTGTTGTCCTGTTAACTAACCTAGCCAGTATAGAGTACTGCTGGCAAGCTACAACTCTGTCAGACCCAAATTCTATCCTGTTTCTTTCTAGAAATGTCCAATCTTATCACTATCCCATAATAGCAAGAGAGTGCTCATTATTTTGAGTCATGCCCCAGAGAGGAGATGTTTTGCGATAAGCATCTCATTAAAGCCAGAGATGAAAGTTCCTTATCAACCAGCTGTGTCAATTTTCCTGTTGTGTCAGGCAACCCTTGATGATATCGAGTTGAACCATGGATTAATGTACCATGGGTTAATGGGTTAACCATGGGTTAACCCATGGGTTAATGTACTCTAAAAAATCTATTATCCCTTTATTTCCCACCCTATTCTGCAAAAAATCAACACAACTTTTAACATTTTGAAATTCTCACATCAAAGTCCCCTCTCCCCCACATAATCAAATCTTAAAGCAACTTGCATTCCATCAAGGTTGCTCTTGAACTGTAAACTTCAATCACATCTTGCTTTCTTTAAGTTTTAAATTTCCAATTCAAATCAAATCAGTGCTGATTTACTCAGATGTATTTTTTTTCAAATGACTTGTTTCACCTGAAATTAAGAGCTTCAGGTGTTTGATACCCATCATGCTTTATCCTGCAACCCACAGTTGTAAAAAATGCAGATATTAACACAGATTGTTGCCAAATTATCTTCTGATAATTCTACTATATGTTTCTGAATTAGTATTTTCCTAACAGTAAGCTTCTGTTTGAGTTACTATAATTATCCACCCAAAACCTTCCTCTAAAATATTTATTGATAAGGTGATGCCACATTATCAATATTGTTTCAAATTATTTTTCTATCTGGAATTGCAGTATTGACTCTACCACAATTGGGACTAGGATGTCTGTTGCTAAGTGAGATGATCATTAAGTGAGTTGCACACAATTTTATGATTATTATTTTTTGCTTTGAATTGTGTGATCATTAAGCGAATAAGCAAATTCAGCTTTCCTCACTGACTGCTTGCTGGAAGCCAGAGGGGAAGGTAGCAAATGACAATTATATGATGGAGCCATATGTGACAAGATAGTTGCAAGTGGAAGAATTAGTTGTGTGAGAACTGGTCCGTAACTGCAAGAACTGAACTTTTATCAGCACTGTCAAAATTTTGAACAGTTACTAAATGTATGGATGTATGTTAAAGACTACCTTGCTTTGTATCTCTGACTTCTTCTCCTTTCAACTTCTCATTTCAGCCTCTGTAGGCAGGGGTGAGATGCTACCGGTTCTATAGAACCGGTAGCTCTGAAGAGCAGCAGACAATGAACTGGTTCTGTGTTTGCTGCTGTTTGCCCCACCTGCCCTTCCGGGCTCTTACCTGACCTTTATTTCCTCCCTTTTCAATCTCAGCTGGTTTGCGTGGCACAGCTGAGGTTGAAAAAGCAGAAAAAAAGAGTCTTCAAACACTACGCACCTGCGCACAGCACTTATCAGCTGTCCGGGTGGCACAGCTTTAGTTGTATTATGCACGCGCACAGTGTGCAAAACATAATCACCAAACCGGTATAACACCTTTTGAATCCCACCCCTGTCTCTAGAGTTTTCCATACTTCACCAGCATTTGAGGTTCTCCTACTCTGTGAGTTTCTAATATTCTCTTACCATTCCCATTACACCTCTTTCTTAGGTGATTGACTTCCCTTTCTTTCTTTCCTTCCCCCCGCTGTTTGGGGTGTTCTAATTTTGTACCAGTGGGGCACTGTAATAAACAAGCTTTCTCTTCTATGGTGTATTTGGTCTAAATGCATAAATAAGAATGTGAAGTAACAAAGTCTTGGGCTTCCAAGTGCTATCTCTCTTTTTACAGATCCAAAGGAAAAATAAATGTTTCTGATACCTAGATAAACTCTTAGCTGTGTCCCGATGCTTGAAAGTATTTTGGGTTATAGAAATAATCTATTTGCCAAAAGAGGGTTTTTATCTGGGATTAAAATAAAATGGCTCATTGGAAAAGGAAAAAAAAAACTGATAAGCTTTAAATGAACTGTCACTGTGGTAGTGAGCCTCAAAAAGACAGAGAGAATTTCCAGTCCACAATCTGTTTCTAAACTGACAATTTCCCTTTATCATGAGAAAAAAAAAACAATAATGGTTGGTCCTATCTAATTTGTCTAATCTGTGTAAGGAAAGAAACCAAAGCCAAGCAATCAATATAGATTCATTTATTTTTTCAGAGAAATATAGTCCTTTAAAAAGGTTTGGAAAGAAACAAGGAAGAAAAATGAGAAATGGTAATGAACCCCAATCAATTGAAAGTCAGAAATAATTGTACATGCAAGGGTAAACAGAAGTGTCTCCCACAAGAAAGCAAGAAATCAGTTCAACAATACTTAGCATATATTCTGTTGATGGTTATTAGTTTCATCAGAGGAAATGGCTGGGTTTTGGAGCCACAATCAGTAACCCCAGGTACTAGCCAGACCATAATGATATATTGGACTATTAAATATATGCTGAAAGACTTGTTGTTACTGTTGTGGTTTGATTGTTCTTTTTGAATAAAAATATTGAGTCAGTATATCAGTTAAGCCATAATATCAGCAAAGAAAGAGCTAGAAATTCAGATGAAAGGCAAGTATTCACAAAGGAGAACAAAGGTCCACTTATGGAACATGTCATTAGCTGATGCCATCTATCATCTATCACCCTTCATTATCATCATCTAATATATATCTATGTATCTATATTATATCTACATCATCTGTCGGCCTATCATCTCCAAAAATATCTGGATTACCCATAGAGTTCCCTTACAAGTATTCATGGTGACCCATATTTAAATTGGAAATTAAATTTCCAAATCAGCCAAGATTGGTTATGCTATGATTTATCAGCAAATGCTAAACACATACCATAATAGGCATCTCTTCCTGTAATAACACCAAAATGTTGAAATGTGTGTATTGATCTCACAAAGCAAGCTCTGACCATTAGTTCATGCTGATATCATGTGAAGGTATGTAAGGGACAGAGTTTGTGTAACAAAATTGCAACATCTATTTCATCAGTTGTCCTCCTTTCCGCAGTGCAGATGCTTATGATACAAACAAAAGAAGAAAGAAGATATATTTTGCCCAACTTTTCAGGATAATGGCAAATGAATGTAAAAGGGGATAAGTTTCATAACTTCCATTATTTTTCCACCTGTTCTCTAATTAATAAAGAATTAAATTAATAAGTTATGCATTTTGTGGGAATAAACTTTGACTTCAGTATTGGGTAATGATTAGTCTAAGACCTTATACATACATGTCTGCCTAAGGGTCACTGAGATAAGCAAGGAAATTAAAAACAAACACCAGAAACAATTAAGCAGCTCAGACAATTGTAAACAGTTTTGTGTGCTATATCTAATTATTGTAATCCACAATGTGAATGCTTACTGTGTACGAATTTCTCAATAAAAGGGGGCACTAGAATTTGCTCTAGACTCCCATCCCGAGTACACCAGCCTCTGTGTCTCATTCTTTCCATGGGAGTCCACCACAAGTGGTGACCCCGACGTGATCCACTGCAGGTGGTACGTGTCCGGACCTCCGTGTTTCCTCACCTGGAATAGGTAAAGTACGTACTTAACTATTGCTGGACAATAGGATTATTCAGGGAACATGGGGGGAAAACTCTCTCAGCCACAGGAACGGCATGTTAGTGAGCTGCAGAAGTTAGCCAGGACAAACTACTTTATCTTTAAACCCTCTGGGGGGGAGCAAATAGTTCTTTCAAAAGATAATGTGAGAGAGCTGCTGCAAGAGATCTGGCAGCAATGTCCCTGGTATCCAGAGAAAGGCTCTTTAAAGTTAGACACATGGAGGAGAATTGGAAATATCCTTCATGAAGAGCCACGGGCAACAGCTGAAATTTTGATATTTTGGAAGATTGTTATGACTGCTTTAGAGACCCAGCAACAACCTCTTTTAAAAACTTTAGTAGAACCTCTTCCTCATAAAGGAATTGTATTGCACCCTCCTTCTCCTAAACTGGAGTGTGCTTTATCATTTCCAACAACACCTATTCCTGTGAATGATAAAATCCAATCAAAAATGGGAAAGGTTCAAGCCATGATGCATCAGGCTTTTAATGAGGGGAAGTTAGAGTCTGATGAGATTACCCAGATGAATTTGTTTCCAGTCAATAGGCAAGTGGATGCTCAAGGCAATCTGCAGACTGAATGGGTTCTGATTCCTTTAGCAATTCTTAGGGAAATTAAAAAAGCAGTAAAAGATTATGGTATTCAAAGTCCTTTTACAAAGGGGGTTCTGACAAGTTTGGCTACCTCACGCATGATTCCTATTGACTGGAAAGATTTAATGAGAATGATATTGAGCTCTACTCAGTATTTGGTCTTTGACTCAGAATACCAAAGGGAGGCTGTCACTAGGGGAAGGAATTCGGGGGGGCTGTATACACCAGATCAAATCTATGGGGCAGACTTGTTTGAATCCACTGCAGATCAAGCTGCTAATTTGCCTGATCACGTATTTCCAGTGGTTATGGCAGCTGTCCTTGGGGCATTGTCCCGCATTCAGGATGTGGGAACCCCAGCATGGTCTTTTTCTCAAATTAAGCAAACAGCATCTGAGTCTTATAATGATTTTGTGGAAAGGCTACAATTGGCTATTACCAGGCAAATCTCTAATGATGAAGCTGCAAAAGAACTTTTGCTGAAATTGGCAGTTGAAAATGCAAACGCTGATTGCAGTTGAAAATGCAAACGCTGATTGCAAGCGTATCTTGCAGCCCTTGGTGGCTAGAGGTGAGGTTACTCTGGCTGATCTGTTAAAAGCATGTGCAGTGGTGGGTTCTCAGGCTTACAACATGGAGACTTTGGCTATGGCATTGCAAAAAGGGATGAAACCTACAGGGAATTGTTTTAATTGTGGAAAGCCTGGCCATTTTAAAGCCCAGTGCCATGCCCCTGGGGGGGGGGGGGTTGTAGGCATTTTGCTTCCTCTCCTTCTGCAGGTACGCCAAGACCAAAAGTTCGGTATAAGAGACTACCAGATCCAACGTGGAAAGGACCTGTCCTGCTGATACGCTGCTGTTAAAGATGAGGGGACAGTTGTTTGGGTTCCTGCTCGCTGTGTGCGTCCTTATCATCAGCCAAAGGGGCAAGGGGATGGATTTGGGGGAATGGAAAAGAAATACATTGATCCAGGACATGGGGAAGCTAGCAAACCTTCATAATAAAACTGATTGTTGGGTATGTATGCACATGCCAACTCACAAAACATCAGGGCTTCCAATGGTTGCAGTACCTTTGGCTGAAAGTGACTGGTATAAGGGACAATGCTATGGTTGTTCAGGGATGTGGTCTAACAGTTGGACTAAAAGTAACATAAATACATTGCATCTTGGAAGCCGAATCCAAGAGGTGGCGGGTATCTGCTGGACTCACAATGAGACAGTAGAGAATATGACTTACTTGGGAACATATCCATTTTGCAACAAAACAATTGTTATTGGCAATGGAAGTCGGGTTTATCCGGATGACATGAAAACTAAAAATCTCACTTACTTTGTACATAATATTTCTAAATTTGATATCATTTCTTTGATCAATGAAAATGGGTGTCCAATTATCCCTGCCACATGTTGTCCCATCATGATAGAAAACCAGCTGCCCAAATGTGCAAATAGGAAATACGCACCACCGCCCACTTATTTGGCTATGTTAATGGAATCTTTTGCACGATTAATCTATACTGAACCAAATACAGTTGGTCATCTTCTGGGAGCAAATCTATGGTTGCTGTGTGGACGGATGGCCTATGATCGCATGCCAGCATGATGGAAAGGAGTCTGCACCTTTGGGAAAGTAATCCCATCTCAAGTCATTTTAAAATCTTTGGGGACTGCTCATATCCGCAATGCGTGTTCCGCAACGGAAGTAAACTCTGTTTTGAATCATGACTACTGGACACAGATATCAAGGGGAGTTATTCCTCCTTTAGGAGTCATGATGAACTATAGAGATTTGCATCATTTAAACAATTGGACAGTTACTATGTTTAAAGACACCATTAAAATGCTAAAGCTGCTTGAAGAAGAACAAGGAAAAATCCTTGACTTTGTCCTGCAAACCAGATATGCGGTGGACACTATTTTGGCTGCGCAAGGGGGAGTTTGCGCTGTGATTCATACACATTGTTGCATGTATATCTCTGATTATTCTCCAAACATTACAGCTACTATACAGCATATGGAACAAACCCTGAGTGAGAATCCATTACAATCGGAGGACGAGGGACTGGACGTGTGGTCTGCACTTTGGTCCTGGTTGCCAGATGGTTCATGGATTTGTCACCTAATTGTTGGAGTGATATTGCTTTTTATACTTTCTCTTTGTGTATGCTGTTGTATCCAATGTCTCCCTGGACTTTTAGGAATGTGTCGGGTGAAGCCTACGGAAGGAGAACTGTTGTTGCAGATGGTGAAAAGCTACCGAGGCATCCGCGATCATCAAAAAACTAAAACAGGGGAGATGTGGGAATAAACTTTGACTTCAGTATTGGGTAATGATTAGTCTAAGACCTTATACATACATGTCTGCCTAAGGGTCACTGAGATAAGCAAGGAAATTAAAAACAAACACCAGAAACAATTAAGCAGCTCAGACAATTGTAAACAATTTTGTGTGCTATATCTAATTATTGTAATCCACAATGTGAATGCTTACTGTGTACGAATTTCTCAATAAAAGGGGGCACTAGAATTTGCTCTAGACTCCCATCCCGAGTACACCAGCCTCTGTGTCTCATTCTTTCCATGAGAGTCCACCACAGCATTTGTGAAATATGAATTGTAATTATAAGCTGTATTTTAACCTTTACTTTTTATTGTGGACAATATTCAGGCAAAGGTTATTTGATATATGAATTAGAATAACTTGTTCCATTAATTTCAACAGGATTAGTTATGTCAAGAATACAGCTTCAGAGTCACTCTGAATGAGATGGGCAGTCTCTAAATTTGATAAATAAATACAGTCGTCTTAATGATAAGGGTATATGTTTGCAAGAGACTAAATAAATATATCACACTCTCCTGCAGTAAAATAACTTCATGAAAGTGATTAGCAAATTTCATTAATGGCTATTATTCCAGTACTATTACATCATTTTATTAAAATCCTACAGTATTTATTTTAAATGCTTAAAGTATCAAGTCAGTTGTATTCATAGAAAAGATTTATTCTCGAACTGCCAACCTAATATATTTGTGCTTTGCTTCATGTTAAAGCATGAGATGGGCTATAGTTAAATACTTCAAGATAAGTCTCTATCATAAACTTAAAGCAAAGGGGAAAATTAACAGGGTTGGAATTCTGAAGTTATCACAAGCATAAGAAAGACTTAGAGTAGACAAACATGATACATGTTTTCATTTACTCCACAAAATGATCTCACAGCAGCAAAAATAGCAGAAATAGAAAAGATCAGTTGTAATGTAGCACAGTGAGAAGTTACTGAATCTCTTTGGAGCCTAAGTTTGCATGAAAAAAGTGGTGACCTTCCAGCCAAGGTTTTTATTTAAGTCTTTGAAGAACCTTTGCAGCTGACAGCACTGACAGTAGCAAATATAAACCTGCTGATTATTTTGGAAATATGAAACCAACAGATATCAACTATTCTAATCAGTGTTGTGACCGAAACCTTTTATCTGTGTTTTCCTCCTTACCCTTTGAACACTTTTATTATTGATATCTCGGTGAACACGACATTTCTCCTTTTCTCTCCATAATTCCCACTGCACATTTCATGAACTTAAACTGAAACATGCACATGAGACTCCTCCAAGCTGTTTGAATGACCTTCCACACAGGACTGACTCATCAAACAAACTACAGGCTTTCTTGACATTTGTAGCAATGCATTATCTGGTTGGGAGATACAATAAATAGGATCTATTCTTTGCAGAGAACTCATCAAAGAGATAGGTGATCATTTGCATTCTTCTGTATATATTTATATCCTCCAGGTATTGTAATTTCTGCCAACAAAGTATGTGGCTTTTTCTGCAGATGTGGGGTTAAGCTAGTGTACACCTGGGGAGACTGAAATCAAAACCTGATTTGGAAACACATATGAAGCAATCTGCCTTTCTAATATCTCATGGCGCATATTCCAAGTTTCTTTTGTACCTGAGATACTATCACTGGCAAATTATTTGGATTTGTCAGATTTAAATGTCTGCCCTTCTTAATTTTTATTCAAACATATCCAATAATTTATAGTATCCCTTTATCTTCTATTTAATTCTTAACCCTGAATAATGGTTTTGTATTATAGAAATCTCTTTTTCTAGAGAAGAATGCCATAGTCACCAAGAAAACCCAGGTAGCTCCATCCTTACCATTGGATAAGATTTTTGTTTGTAAACTTGCCAATAAGTGCATACAACCTTGGGATAGGTGACTACTAATCTCATCCTATTTTAATGCAACATCTTATATTTTTACTAACTAAACTGTACTCATTATCTGATTAGGATTTGACTAGTTGCCAATGATCTGTTAAGACCTGAAAGTGAAGGATCCCTACTTTTATGGAATGACACCTGGGTGTCCCAAGGGGTCCCTTTTCAGTCACTGTCTCCTTCTCTGGAAAAGCTTTTCCCCATAATCTGGCAGGACCTGAATTTCTTAACATTTGTTTGTTTGTGAATCTGATAAATGATTCTTCTCTTTCTTTCTTGATTATGTATTGTATGTGAGTTATGGTTCCTGGTCAGCACAAGGAATCTTAACAGTTATATTGGATCCCTTTATATTTTAAATTTATTATGTTGCGAAGGTCTGTAAATTGCTCATTGTCAGAAATGATTGGAGCAAAGCATAAAGCATAAATAAATAAATAAATTATGTTGCAGAAGAAGGGAAAAGGAAACAGAATTATTAAAACAAATCTGGAAAGCATTTACTCTAGTATGAATATTAGAATATATGAATGAACATTTTCAATGTTCTTCTTCCTCTTCTGGTCTAAATCAGTGGTTGCCAACCAGTGGGCTGGGGACCACTGGTGGTCCGCAAGAAAATTTTGGTTATCCGCAGAGAAATTTTACCCCCAAAGCACCCCCCCAGCAATTAATCCAAGCTGCGCGAGAACACAAGGCTGTGCTGCCCACATGTCCCATGGGAACACAAGCCTTGTGTTGCTTGCATTGCGAACAACATGAAGTAGTGAGGGGAGGGGGGAAAGGGCGTAGGGGGAAAACTTGCCCCATTCCCCCATGTGCCTGGCCTGGCCACCAGGCTGCTTCTTTCAGCTTCTTCTACTTTTGGCTGCCTGCAAGGAAAGCAGCAAAAAAAATATTTTCTTTCTCTCCCCCAAACTCTGCCAGAAATGAATCTTTGGGACCCTGCAAGGCATCCTGCTCCAAGAGGCTGCACCGGCATGACAAGTCTCACAAAGACTCAGTTCTGGGGGAGTTTGGGGGAGACAAAGAAAGACTTCTGCTGCTTCTGCTGCTTTCCTTTCATGAAGCCAAAAGTCTCTCTCTCTTTCTCTCTCTCTCTGAAAACAAATCTAGAGATGGTATCCTGTGATCCCAAATAAAGAATGATTGATCAGTAGGAAAACGGGGTAGGGATTTTTTTTTTATTTTCCCAGGTCTCCGGTCCACGGGATTTAAAATTATGAATTTGGTGGTCCCTGAGGTCCAAAAGGTTGGCGACCACTGGTCTAAACTACTCTTTCTCCCCCACCTCCCCCAGTGAACTCCTCTGATCTGTGCCATCCACCCATGCACCCTCCCTGAACTATGTGGCAACTCTGGCACACTTGCACATCCTTTGCAACTCTTGTGGCACCTCTTACACACTCCCACTTACATCCCTGACCAGCAAACCCATGCATCTCCCTCACCTGGTAGCATCTAATTAACTGCATGCTGGCCTTGGACTTCTAACTTCCGGTTGACTTCCCCACTAACTTTCTTTCTACAAGCTTCCCACAAGCAAAATAAATGGCAAGAATTCAAGGGAGGAAGGGAGGGAGGGAGGGAGGGAGGGAGGGAGGGAGGGAGGAAGGAAGGAAGGAAGGAAGGAAGGAAGGAAGGAAGGAAGGAAGGAAAAGTTCTGAAGGTCCTGTCAGTTTCCCTGACAAACTCATTGGGGAAACTGGCAAGAAATTCAAAGTCATTCCTGCTTACACTGCTTTTTTGCCCATCTGTGGTCATTCTGTTTCTCTGTTTAAGTAAGAAAATATATATGAAATGATGAACTAGCAGGGAACAAGTTGTCTAGTGCACCACTAAAAGCCTTGTATTTCTACCATTTAAGTGGGTGAAACATTACATCACACAGAGTGATAATTTTGAAACCAAGGTACCAGTGCTAACTTACAGAATGCATTCAAAATTCAGCATCTGTGATTTCCATGGCATTAATGTGCTCCTGCTTTCACTTCTTTTTTTTGCCTTTGGTCACTCTGTCTCTCTGTTTTGGTAAAGAAATATCTCTGAAAAAAAATGGCCCACTAGATATGGGTTTTCTTGTGTTGTGACTGTCTGTCTGTCTGCCTGTTTATTAAAAGAATAAGGAAGAAAAAAAAAAGAAACAAAATCAAAGACAAAGTTAAAAGTTAAAAGTGCAAGAAAAAAGAGAATATGAAAAATAAATAAAAAATAAAAAGTATAAAACTATATTTTAGTGTAAAATATAATATACAGTAAATATAGTATAAAACTATATTTTTCCCATTGTTTGATCTGTTTATTATAACCAAAAGTTTTGACCTAGTTTATCATACATTGTTTTCTGTTTCACATTTGAATAAAAATGTATGCGTATACTGTAGCAATCACATGCTCATTATTTGTATGCAATTCTATTATAAATACAGCCTTATAGTGTTCAAAACCATAAACTCTGCACTAACCTAAACAATCTTTTACCAATGAGGATTAAATCTCTGCTCTCAAAGAATATTCTGATAGTGTCAACATAATGGAGGATTTTCCCAAGGGAGATCTGTTTAATTCTACCTCTTATCAACTTTCAGTGACATAATTATTACAGGGAACTTTCTAATACATTTAAATTAATTGAATTGTCTTTCAATAATGATGCATTGTGGTGACATTTTAGTTCTTTTATTTTATACATTTTATGAAGTATGTTTAATGTTTTTAAATGGAAAAGTGGGATTAAAAACAGCTACAAACAGATAAAGGGGGATGTTGTTAAAACTCATACACTCAGGGCTCATATAACACTGTCAGATTTCATTAACTCAGCTAAGCATGGGATGCTGTAATAAAGAGAAATGTTTTGCTTCAAGGCTGGAATAGTATGTTGACAAGGAATATCAACAAAACACATTGTGATCTCTTCCCAAATCCCCTATATACTGAATATACTGAATATTTCTGAAAACTATTTATTCTGAAGACGTTGAGCTCCAAGAAAACAGTTTAACCCCAAGTCACAACTAATGACTGTCTAATGCAGACTATGTTTTATGTATAGAACTGGCAGAACTTTGAGCAAAAACTTCTCTGGTGAGAGTATAGTTTTTAATCTATTAATTTAGGAATAATCTTAATTCTATAGAAAAATTAGCCCCAGAGAAAGAGAAAGTACTATATTCAACTGACATATTCATATGTTTGATATTTTAACATATAGAAAAAATATTCTAGTACTGGCCTTCTACAAACAGAAACTAAACACTTATAACCAATGCATGTGTAATTTCTATATGTAAATCCTTCATCTTTTCTGTTTCTGAATATTTATTTTGAACAGGTTTTCAAAAAGCAAAATATGCTTTTTAAACACAGCTTTGAAAAGCATATCCCTGCTTATTAGCATAATTATGTCTAAATTTCATTTTACAGTATACTGTTTTTAAAAGTGTTTTTATATGGCTTTGAGTAATTAAATCCAATATAAAGTTAATTCATTACCAAGTTGGGTGATGAGTTGTAGCCTTATTTACATAGGCTTTAGTTGGAATCAGGCCAGCTTGCACTTTAAATCTCAAATTCTTAGTCTTCAGGTTTTCCTTATCATTAGTTTTCCATTGCTTTGTAAGCCTAGATATCTAAATGCTGTTGCAGAAGATAGAACTGGAACAATTTTTATCTGATTCAGAAGTCATTTTTTATGTTCTCTTCTTATTGTTTAGATTCAGCCTAGAATAGCACAATATGTATTATCTAATGAAAGATCATTGTTTACCATTTCACCTTATAAATGCTATTTAATGTTCCAAAAAGTAATGTGTACCGCAGATATTTATAAGAAATGCTTTATCTGTTTGTTTTGAACAGCTAAGATTTTATATCATTACTTTTTACTTTTATTTTTGTTTTCTAGAATAATGAAACCCTGTTACAGTTGTCACAGTTCATTCCATGAATCTGAAAATTTATACTACAAATTGAAAAACCCAATGTCATAGTTTCTTTAAGAATTTATCACACTATTTCTTGCTAGTAATATCTGCATCTCTACTTCTGTTTTCTTTGAAAACCTGTTTTAAAAGAAACAGTTCAAAATAGAGATTGCACAACCTCATGGTGAACATTAAAAATTGGATGACTAAAGGCACTCTACAGCCATAACCAATGCCAGATTCACCACCAAGGTCGAAGGATTAAGATTTCATCAGAAGCCTCTATTACTACCTGAGGTCATTCTGCCATCTCCTGGCTTGAATGTCACATTCTAGCCTGCACTTGCAGAGTCACCAGTTTTTGGAGATGGTAAAACCAAAGCTTTTCGCACAGAAAAGGAAAAAGTTCTCAATTTCAGAGATGCTCTATATGTCAATACATTCCAGGAGGAATTGCACAGAGAATTCTTCAAGATACTATCCAGAATTTGAATTTAATTTAATTTGGTTTTGCTTTATTAGAACCAGAAAATAGCAAAAATGCCATCAAGTACTAGACATGAAGCATTCATGTGCAAATATATCAGAAGTATACTTTCCTTGGTATTTGATGCTCTTGGCATAAAGAGAATTGATAAAGGAACATTTGTAACCCTATTCATAGGGGATTGTTTCTTCAGGTAATAAATTCATGACACAATATTTTTGTGTACCATTTACTGTACTATTTACAATCAGACTGTCAACCCTGAAGCCATTTTGGAGCATCTTTAGGGCTGCCACAGCAAGGCTGGTTGGAGCTGAGGGAATGGGAGGAGGCAATAGAGATAGGTGGGAATCTGTAGCCAAAATAAAATTCTTTCTCCTGGGAACCAAGGACATTCTGACCAGGTGCTGGGGAAGCATGGATGGAAACCAACTGGAGTTGGGACTGTGACCTGGTTAAACCATGTGATGGACATATGGATGGGGGGAAGAACTTTGATTTTTAATTTGGATGGGGAAAATCTTGGGATCTTCAGAGTCGGGTTTTTGCCAGATGTGCCAATATGACATGCCTAATAAATCTGGATTTTGAGGAGCAAAATGTTTTTTTTTAATTAAACAAAAAGAAAACACTTTAAAACAATAAACGTGGTATAATCATCCTGAAACATCTAATTGTCATACATAACTATTTTGGATGACATATACATATTTACATATTTACATAGTATATACATTTATATCAACAATTCTCTGTATTCCTAATCTATTATCTTAACATCTTTATCTCTTTTTAATTTGGATTTTAAGTCCTTCCTTTTTCTCAACCAGTGGTAACATTTATCCCATACTTTATAATATTCAGTCTTGTCTTTGTTTTTTTAATTTCAATGTTAGTTTATCCATTTCTGTACATGTCCATATCTTTTTAATTATCTCCACTTCATCTGGGATTTCCTTAAATTTCCAGTTTTGTGCATAGACTAGCCTTGCAGCTGTAATCACATGTATTATTAGGTACATCATTTTTCTGTTTTACCTTTCTATGTTAATTCCCAATAGAAAGAGTTCCGGTTTATATTCAGGTTTGATTTCACCCATTTCCTCTGACCAACTCTGAATTTTGTGCCAGAAATCTTGGGCTTTCTTACAAGTCCACCATATATGATAGTATGGCCTCGGAGTTTTGATTGCATTGGGTCTGTTACTTGGAACCCTGACACCCAAAAAATATTTATGTTCTGAAATGTCATCTGCCTAGGATCACAAATTGAACCAACAAATGGCCAACAAAAATAAAATCCCAGTTTTTATTCCATTTTCAATATATATTCTCTGCCAAATATACTACCTGATATACAATTTATATTTATATACAGAATACCATCTTGTCAATGAGCCTATCTCCCAGCCTGATACACATTTGAATGGGAGTGAAATGATGTGCATAGTACAATCCATGCAAACAGACTCAGGTCAATGTGATAGAGGAGCAACACAAAACACCTGTTATTTTCCATTCAAAAGTTTGGATAATGAACATAAATTTGGGAAAGAAATAATTTTAAAAGACATCATATAAGCTTCTGGCATTTTTTTAATCTGCAAAAAGAAAAAGAAAAAACTAAAATGAAAGAGTAAATACATTATATGCAAAGCTTACACAGGTAAGCATGTATCAACTTTGAATATTAATATTGGTTTGTTTGTCTTTTTAGATTCTGTGCAATCAATTTTCCATCACCATTTTTTTAGTAATGCTATAACAAATGCTCTAATATCTAAAAACAGTCAATTAGTAACTTATTTTCCTTAATTAAAAGAAACAAAAAAAAAATGAAAATGCAAGAGATGGGTGGATGGATAGATGGATGGATAGATGGATACTTTCCCATTAACTTTTTAAATTAAATTATTAATTTTTAAAAAGCTTACTTTGTATACTAGAAATAGGAAACCTAAACACCCAAGAATTTTAGATTAATATTATTTCGCTGTACTTCAATCATCAGATTTTAAAATTTCTATCATGATCCTGAATGTATTTCAGAATCACAAGGACATTGAAAATGCATAAAAGCCAACTGCTGCTTGCTTGCCCGAGACAAATTCAGAATATTGGAAGTCTTTCTTAGTTGTCAAAAGTATGTCCTCACTGGATTAAATCGTCAGCCTGGTTAACACAAGGGGAAAACCATTAGAAAGAGAAATTGTGATTTGTGCCTTAAGGCTTTTTGATATTTCCAACCCAGCCAGTGACTGCAGAAGACAGAATAATGACCCTATGTTACCATATAAATGTTAAGATTGGAAGTTTCTGTGGCCCTAAGATTTTGTAGAGTTGTATGCAAAAATGAGTCCAGCAAACGCACATTCATTCATACAATGGAATCTGCTCCCGTGAACTCCACACAGAACTCAAAAACCATCCAGACAATGGGGAAAAGGAGCTGATTGCAACAAAAGAAAGTTACACAACCCACAACTCTGCATCCAACCCAACCCCATCCAATCCAACATCACTCAAAACTAGGCACGAATGCCCCTAACTACCTCTATTCCGACCACAACTGGCCTTAAATGCAAGCTACTCAATGAAGAAGCCTTGTAAATGAAATAAAATAGAATTTCTCCTCTTATTAAATACGGCTAAATTTGACATTATATTTGTCTGTGAAACATGGCTCAATGCATCTCTCCCTGACTCCATTACCACAGTAAGAGATTATCATGTTTACCAATCAGATCATGAAATCCGTAGAGGAGGTAGTGTTGCTATTCTTCTATAAAAAGTCCCTACATCTAAAAAGCATCCAAGTTACCCAGGAGCTTGCTATTCCTGAGACCATCATCTGTGAACTGTCCTTAAATATCACATTTCATTCTTACTATGTTACAGAGCCTCTGATTATGACATCAAACATGCAAACAAGCTAAATACACTACTAACATGGGCAGCATCCTGCCCACACGCTTTTATCTTTCTTGGTGACTTCAATCTACCTCATATTAACTGGACCCTTAATGAATGTACAACTGGACCCACACATGCAACCTTCTACAATGCAGCAACAAATCTGGGACTAGAACAACTAGCAACCAACAACACTAGACTAAACAACTGCCTCAGTCTCATCTTCTGCAATAGTTTGAATTCAATTTACGGAACACAAATTAAAGAACCCTTTTCCAACAGTGACTACAACATGATTGACTTTTGTCTCAACATACGTTCACACAAAAATCATCACAATGACTAAATCCCCAATTAAAACTTCAAAAAAGGCAACTATAATCTTATAAACAACAATCTCTCATCCATTGATTGGCAATTTCTATTCACTGGATGCAATACTGTAGAAAACTATTACAACATATTTTTACTTGAAGTCAAAAAAGTCATCAAATTATAGGTACCTTTAACAACTCCCAAAACCATAAAAAAACAAAATACCCATAACAATAAGGAAGCTTCAATCCAAAAAGAAATCACTTTGGCGGAAAAACAAATCTGGTCATGTTGCCAACTTCAAAAGCTGATACAAAAATTTATGCCACCAGATAAAAACTGAATGCACCAATTATCACATTAAACAAGGAGAAAACCTTCTACGCACCAATTCCACCCACGCTTTCTACAATTTTGTAAACAACAAACTAAAAGACTCAAGGTCCATCCCACCCCTGAAAGGACCTAATGGTAAAGACTGCAACGATGACACTATTAAAGCCAACCTCTTTAACACATTCTTTGGCTCAGTATTTGTAAGCAGCAATGGATCAAGCCCAGTACTTCCTAGTCAAACCACAGACAACTACAGTGATCTAATACATATCGATTTTACAGAAGACAATGTTGAAAAGGCACTACACAATTTAAAACCATCTCTATCTATGGTCACAAGCCACAGTCATCCCCATCTTCAAAAAGGGAGACTCTAGCCTAGTTGAAAATTACAGACCAATCTCTTTATGCTGCATCACCTGTAAAGTCATGGAATCAATTATTAACCAATGCATCATCCTTCACTTCGAAACAAATAACCTACTTGCTAACAAACAATTTGGTTTTAGAAAAAAAACTATCCTGTAATCTGCAACTCCTACATTGCAAAAACATATGGACTACACAACTCGATCAGGGCAAATCAATAGACACAATCTACATAGACTTCTGTAAAGCCTTTGATTCAGTGGTACACAACAAACTACTCCTAAAACTAAAATCTTATGGTATCTCTGAACAACTGCATAACTGGATAGAAGCATTCCTGTCAAACAGGCAACAAATGGTCAAAATTGGGAGCATCCTATCAAATTCTGCACCTGTTAACAGTGGTGTCCCCCAAGGCAGTGTTCTAGGACCAACTCTTTTTATACTCTACATAAATAATCTCTGTGATCATATTAAAAGCAACTGTGTTCTCTTTGCTGATGATGTAAAGCTATTCAACACCACAGACAATACTGCTACCCTTCAAAAAGACTTTGACTATGTATCAGAATGGTCAAATAAATGGCAACTTCAAATCTCAATGAATAAATGCTCTGTCCTACATATTGGCAAAAAAAATCAGAAAATAAAATACAGCTGAATAGTCAAGACCTAGTTTATGATCCAAACTCTGTCAAACATCTTGGAGTACTCATCTCTAATGACCTAAGTGCTAGAGCCCACTGTAACTACATAGCCAAAAAGGCGTTAAGAGTTGTAAACCTAATCTTACGTAGCTTTTTCTCTGGTAATATTATACTAATAACTAGAGCATACAAAACATTTGCTAGACCAATACTCAAATACAGCTCATCAGTCTGGAACCCACATTACGTATCAGATATTAACAAACTTGAGAAAGTCCAGAAATATTTCACAAGAAGAGTTCTCCACTTCTCTACTTGTTGCAGAATACCTTATACCATCAGACTCAAAATTTTAGACCTAGAAAATCTAGAACTATGCCGCCTTCAGTCCGATCTAAGTATACCATATAAAATCATACATTACAATGTCCCACCTGTCAACCATAACAACACAAGAGAAAACAATAGATACAAACTCAAGGTTAATCGCAACAAACTTGATTGCAGGAAATACGACTTCAGCTACAGAGTGGTCAGTGTCTGCAATACTCTACCTGACTCTTTGGTTTGTTCCCCAAACCTCAAAAACTTTAACCTTTGACTTTCTACTATTGAACTCACTCCTTTCCTAAGAGGTCTGTGTGGGGCGTGCATAAGCACACCAACATGCCTACCATACCTGTCCTATTGTTTCATTTATTTTTTTATTTTTTTTATATGTATCCATGTATTCATAACTATGCTTTTACTTATACCTATTATCCTGTAAGCAATTGACAAAAATAAATAAATTACATTTATTTATAAATTATAAATAAATAGCTGTAGCATATCTTTAGACATTTTATACAAATCTGATGGTATATATACATTGAAATAATTTTGCTTCATGATGAAAATTGACAGGATATCATAGTTTTTTGCTGATAAAATTCAGCAACAATCCTGGAGTTTCTGACTAACTTTAAAAAAAAGAATGATGAATTATGTGTCCACAATAGCCAGAAATTTTATGCTGTAGCAATTTTAAGCAATTCCATAACTTGACCCCAAGAGTCCTCTTTAACTTACCCCTGAAAATTAGCAATCCAACAGCCATTGTATACCTCTCCCAAACCTTTAGTGCCATATATTCTGCACAACATAATTCAAAAGTTAGAACAAAAGACAAACCATCCAAAGATATTTTTTTTAAAAAGGTGGTGGGGAATCCCATCTTGTTTTGATAACCTAATTATAATGCATTATGCTCACTGAGGTCCCCTCTAAAAACTTGACCTGCTGACCCTCCCACACAAAGGCTGCCGACCACAGGAACAGGCCTCAGCAAGGAAGGGAAAACTCAAATTCAAATATGAAAAAATGCAAAGTTTAGAGAGCTTTTAAGTGTAAAGAATTGAGCAAAATAATCTTCAGAGATTGCATAACTAATTCTGAGCATCTGCTTTGATAGCTGTGTATTTTCAATTATTCAGAATTCAAAATGATTGTTTCATGATCTCTCCATGGTGCCTTGTACTACAAAAAAGATACTAACCACTTTGCTGAATTGCTTTCTGTCATGCGGGTGGTATCTCTTGTTGAGATATAATAATGATATGAGTCATTTCCTTAATCGCATGTGGCTATTAGTAATGGCAAAAGAGGTGCAAGAAGCAAGAAGACGGGTCTGTACTGTAAAAGAAGGGAGTCACATTACTCTGTGGCATCATTTTTAAGAGAAGGTTTGCTTGAAACTTCAAATCAAAACTTTTATTATAGGCCAGAAAACACAACAATAAAAATGCATAAGCCTAAGTTATTAATGAAACTAAAAGTGGACATAAATGAAATTAATTTATTAATATAGTAACAACAATACAGAAAATAGTGGCAATCACCCAAATCTGTACTAAACTTGAATTATAGATAGGACTAAGAGAACAAATATTGGCACAGAATGAGGAAATATATCAAATCAAAACTAAATAAATTCACTCTTTGCACAGACCTACTAAATAATAGTCTGGGGTGTGTAAATTGTGCATTGCACAAAGGTGTCATGTCATGGAGGATGTCAAACGATGGAAGTGAAAGTAGCTCAGTACTACATAGTTTGATGTAAGAAGTCCATTCAGTTACTATTTTGCGTGTCTATGCAAACATTTTGGAAGAAAAGGGAGAAAGAAGAACTGGTAAACTAAAGCTATCTCAGTTGATACTCTAGTGGCAAAAATCTTTTTATAAAATGGTGCCTCATAGGTCAATAGTAGCCTTCAATAAAGTGTATCACTATGTTTAATTAGTATTCATCATCATTGCTTGTAACAGTGTATCCTGGGAAACCTTTGTAGAGGTGAGCACACTGAAGAAATACATTCAAGATTTATTGAAAAATTGAAAAAAATCATAAAAGTCAAATGCATTTCCAGGAGATTTCATGGACACATCCATCTTCCTTTACAACAGTAAAAACATTATTTCTCATTTTCTTCTTCCAGCAGGGGGGGAGAGGGGGAGGGGAGAGAGAGAGAGAGAGAGGGATGCAAGGAAGCAAGAAAAACCAAAAGTACACATATAGACTGGGTGAAACCAGGCTCAATAGCAGTAACTGTAAGAGGGATCTTGGAGTCTTAGTGGACAACCAGCAGTATGCAGCAGCAGCAGCCAAAAAAGCTAATGCAATCCTAAGTTGTATTAACAAAGGGATACAATCAAGATCAAGGGAAGTAGTAATACCACTCTATAAAGCCTTAGTAAGACCACACCAAGAGTACTGCTTCCAGTTTTGGCCACCACATTATAAAAAAAGATGTTGAGATTCTAGAAAAAGTACAGAGAAGAGCAACCAGGATGATAAGGGGACTGGAGGCTAAAACATACAATGAATTGTTGCAGGAACTGGGCTTGGCTTGTCTAGTAAAGAGAAAGACCAGGGGAGACATGATAGCGGTCTTCCAATATTTGAGGGGCTGCCACAGGGAGGAAGGGGTCAAGCTATTTTCTAAAGGACCTATAGGCCAGACAAGGAATAATGGATGCAAACTGAACAAGGAGAGATTTAACCTGGAAATAAGGAGAAACTTTTTGACAGTGAGAACAATCAACCAATGGTACAGCTTGCCCTTGGACGTTCCGGGAGCGCCATCACTTGAGACTTTCAAGAAAAGATTGGACTGCCATTTGTTAGAAATGGTGTAGAGAGTCTTCCGGTTTGAGCTTCTTCAGCAACAGACCAAAACCTCGTCTCTGCAAGGGTTTGATCTGTGCTTGCCACTGGAGCACCCCGAGCTGGCTGGTTTCAGGGCTAAACCACCCTGTAGAGGTGGTAAAGAAGGGGGAGACTGCCTGCAGGGTTGAGGAGAACCACATCTGTCCTCTCCAGCTGGCCATTACTCCCTTTCCTGAAGGCAGTTGTAGCAGTGCTCAGAAATGGCCACCACAAAGAAGAACTTGACCAGAAAAGAATGTGCAGGAGGAAGATAAGAAGAGAAAGTTTTGGTTGACCAGGTCAAACAGCAAAAGCAACAAATAAAGTACCCTGGAATTAAAAAAAACAATAACATTGTTCCCTAAGAAGATTTTTAAGCTGCGAAGGAGAGAGAAAAGGGAAAAGATTTGTTTTTTTTCTCCTTTTCCTATACTGACAGCTGAGAGACTTAAGCAAGAAATTGGAAAAAAATCTACTTTGACATTAATAGGCATTTAATGCTGAAAATAAAAAGTCAAAGGGATAATAAATATTTCTGGATAATCAAAAGCTTTTGAAAACAAGAAAGGAGAGAAAAAGAATAAAAGGGCAGGATCTGGAAGGGAGGAGACTGCCTGGAATTAAAAAGAATTTACAGCAAAATCTTAACAAGACTTCCAAAAGATACATTTTAACTGAAATATTGCAACAAAAACCCCAGGAAGACAAAGTGGAAAAAGAAATAAGAAGAAATAACTTGGGACTATTTGGATTACTTGATGATTTCTGGATTTTTGGTTATTGTATTTGAATGACTAAAATCAATTGGGTGGTTGTTTAAAACTGTTTAAAATGACTCCACTTTTAGAAGAACTGAAAATGGAACTTAAAAGTACAAAGAAGATGCACAAGAAGGGAGAGGTTCTTTTGGCTTCATATTTCAGTTTTTAGAAATGGAGATTTGGAATTATGAGAAACAACAAGAAATACCTGCAGAATAAGAAGATTGCGACAAAGAAGAAGCCATCTTTAATGAACAAATAATCTTAGATGGGGAGAAAAAGGTAAGTGGGGAAAGAGAATGGAAAGTTTAAGATTGGGAAAAACAACTCCCCCCCCAAAAAAATAGAGTGAAAAATAAGTATAAAATCAGAAAACAACAAAAGAGAGAATGCAAAAGAGAGAATTAGAAGTAGAGAGACAAGGGGGTAAAAAGGGAAGGGAGAAGATGAGAGGGAAGAAAGGAAAAGGAAAAGAAGTCATAAAGGACAGAAACAAAATATAGAGAAACAGGGACTATTTAGAGATAATGGGTGAAAATTTAATGGAAAAAGGGATTCTGCAAAGGTACATAAGATAGTATTGTTATATTAGAAACAGAAATAATTTTAGAAAATATGAAACAATGTATGATTAAAATGTTTGATAAAAAAACTATTGCAATTCAGTGGAATTCTTGTCAATAAATAAATGTAACAAAATGAATATTTAATGATTTACAAAACATATGTGAAGAGAAATAAGGGAAAAATTAATTATGGAGATTATATGTGTCTTTAAGGAAGTATGATATTTAATTGAAAAGAAGTGTTAAAAATGTTAATATTTCAATTATTATTAATGATAGAACTGAATTGGAATGGAATGAGGGTTTATAATTACATATATTTATAATTTTTTTTAAAGAATATAGTGTGTATTATAAGAATGTACCAAACAGAATTCGATTGGAAGTTATGTATTATGTATTATATTGAAGGTCATAACCTTAAGGTATATATTGAAATTTAAATAAGAGTTGAATGGATGTAATTAAAAGATATAAAGGTGTCATACTCTAATTCGTAACTACAGGAGAAAATTTGTTTAATGAGAAAAGATAATATGAAATTGAAACAGAACAGACAAAAGTATAAATATAATGATTTGAATTGAGATGAGATAATCAAAATAAAATTGAGAAAATTAAAAGAGGGGAAAAACTATATAGAAAATGTAGAATAGTATAAGATATGGAAAAAACACAAAAAGGAGCATGAAATTGAGTTTTGTGTCTGTATAAAAAAGTTCAACCTGGGACCATGCTATTTTCAAAAAAGATGTTTTATTTGTATTTTGTATGTGTGAAAACCCAAATAAAACTTTATTTTAAAAAAATGGTGTAGAGTCTCCTGCTTGGGCGGAGGGTTAGACTAGATGACCTACAAGGTCCCTTCCAACTCTGACTATCTCTTATGTTGCTTGTCCTTTGCATTTTCATCTAATCATTAACAGGACAACATTCAAAATTAAATTGAAAAAACAGAATAGAAATCAGCCCTAATCTCAAAACTGATTCTTTTGCAAATATATATAAAAATACCTAGATTAATATGCTAAATGAGATCTGTAAAAGGACAATATTATTGAAATGCCCTGGGACCTCCTCCCAGTTTTCCTAAACTTTCAAATGTCTCAGAATCTGTAATAATCCAGACTCAGTTTTTTTTCCTTAGAACTTTTTCTCTCTCCATTTTTATAGTCAAATGAATCCAAGTATGAATCTTGTCAGGGGTGGGATTCAAATAATTTAACAACTGGTTCTCAGCTCTAATGACCAGCTGGGTAGGTGTGGCTGGGGTGGTCATGTGACTGGATGGGTGTGGCCAACTCGATGTCACTCACATCAAGGGGCACTTCTCCTTGCCTAGCCTCTTATGACCTTGAGGATGCTGCAATAGTTGTGTGAAAGTCATTTTTTCAATAACTTTGAATGGTCACTAAGTGAACTGTTGTAATTCGAGGATTACTTATACAAAAATAGAAAAGGCTTCTTTGCTTGCAAAAATCTGACCTAAATACCAATCATTAGATTAAAAAGACTTGCAAGACAGAGTTACAAATCAGGCAAGGTGCCAGAGCACCTTGAGGAATTAAAATAGTTAAAATGCAATGATAACTATCAGTAGCCAACTCTTGCTCATAAAGTACAACCCTTTGGCAGATAGGTCAATTAAGCTCTCCAGAAAGAACACAGCCAGGAGAAGCAATCCTTAGATCCATTTGCACCACTTAGATACCAGCTGGTCTCACTCACCTCACAATATATCCTAAGGAAATCATCCAGATTTAAGGAAAGAACACAGCCCCCCTAAAAAATCAGTGCCAAGCTTAAATCCTGCCTCCTGGAAGCACACCCCAACAGTACCAGCAATCACTAAAGCAGTGAAGGAAGACCCTCTACCAGATAGAAAAAGAAACTATGAGGCAGGAAAAAATTCAAACATAATACAAATAATTAAATCACAATAGTAGCTGTTGCTTGTTAAACCAATTACCAGAAAAAATAGACCCAGGAACTAACCAGATTGCTCAACCCAGTTTCTTTTCAGGAACAAAGATTAACCTTTGTCCTTTGAAACAAAGCTGAATAGGGAAAATTATCCCATCAATAAACACAGGATTAAACATCACCAGGCACAGAATTAAACTTTACCAAAACTTTACCAAAAACCAGTTTTAGACTAAAGGGTATGTAAACTCACGTTTGAATGTCAATCTTTCTAGCTACTCAAAAAGACTTGCTGAATGTCACTCATCTTGGTTCTTTGTCACTAAAAGCTTCTTTCTGGCAGCTCTGCTTTGCTATTCAATTATTTCTTCAAAGTGCTGATCGTTGCATCTCAGCTGGAGAAACTCTAACAGGGGAGTATTTCCTCCCAACAGCAGTCTAAAAAGCTTAAAACAACCCTTCCCCTTTAAGAAAGACAAGTGGCAAGCCCCAGCAAAGTACCAGCAAAGGGAAAAAAACTCCATAGAAGCTCAGGTGACAGGAAGTCTAGATGTACTGTCAATAATGTAATAAGGGTTAACAGAGAAATGGAGAGGCAGTTTCTGTAAGCAGGGCAATAAAGTTTAGGCTAGAAACAACACCAGAATGTTTCCTGCCTTCCTTAGAGGATTAGCCCTATAAAGTGAGAAAAAAACAAAAGGAGATTTCTTCCAACAACCAATTCTTCCAAACTGCTTAGAAAGTTTACAAAAGGTTCTAATGAACAGGTGAAAACTGGTAGAATCCCACCCCTGTATCTTGTCCAAATTGTTATAATAAAATCCTAATTTGTGAAATCTCTACATTTTCCTGTATATTTTATTACTGTATTTTGTTCATGTTATTACTGAGGATCCCAGAAATAATAAAATCATTATTGTGTATTCTTATTGTTTGGCTAAGATAATAAAAAGTTGCTTATGTGACCAAGTAGCCTCGGACTTTCATGTTTATGCATGTATGTATTATAGGTAATCTTCAGATTTTACTGATATTCTTGATTCTGAAAAAGTATGAATTTTTGATGTTCATTGTTCTTTTATTTAAAAGAAAAAATGGTTTATACAAGAGTTAGGCAAACTAGCATTATTGAAAGCTTGAAAGGCATTCATTTGGAATATCCATTTGTTGAGTTCACAGTGTGAATGTGATGATTAAGTATTACCACAATGCATTTCCTAAGGTGATCATGCTGTACTGTTTTAATAGACCTGAATAACTATCATTTTGGTCCTTTATGCTAGGTTTGCTTATTTATTGTGCACGCTAAACCCTAAATTTATAGCTTCTCAAGACATACATTATGAGAGAAAACAATTTCCACAAAAGGTTTAAAAATTAAATAAAAGCATGACATATAAATTTTGGTAATTCAAATCAAGCTGAAATATTTCTCCCAATGGAAAAAATATCCTGGCATTATCCATTTTTCACGGAGTCATCACAGGATCTGCATATCAGCTTGCTGATTTGAAAAATAAACCATTTATTTCCTTCCAGTGGTGTGAGTGGATTCCCACAGAAATGGAAGGCAGCTGTAGAAGCCTTTAGATTTGGGGATGGATAACTTGAGATCAAGTTATCATTAGAGAGACAGGAAACAGGCATTATGAAAGAGCGACAAGAGGTTATTTACCTAATTGTTAAGGTAATTCAATGTTTTTTATAATGATAGATAAATAATGAAAGCTTATGTGCCTGAGGACTATTCCACTGACAAAGAAAAATTTCAGCCACTGGAAAGGTAAGTGTTATGTTTGAGAATGGGTGAGGAGGAATGGAGACAAGCCTCTGAACGGTGAACTTCAGCTCTTTATTTACAAAATGACTTGTCAATACAACAACAGTAACCCCCGCCTTATATAGGCAACCCTTGTAATGTTTTAACCAATAACAAGCTAGGAATGCTAGCTTTTATGACCAATAGGAACTCTCTGTTAAGGGCCAATCGGATTCCCCGGAACGGGCCAATCCGGTCCGGCCACTTAACAGCCAATCAGAAGTGCAGGGCCAGAACCCTGCACTTACTCCAAGCTCACACTTTATTACTTATTTACATACACAACACCCTTCCCCCTGGTTCCTTAGTCCAAGTCATAGTCCCTTAAATAGGACGGTTGTTTTTTCAGTCTTTTGGATTTCCTTTGTATTGGCTGGTTGCAATCCAGCTGAGGTAGATCGCCGCTTGGTGGTGGGGCTGCCTCTGGTTCAGAGTTCACTTCCACGTCATTGCCCCCATTTTCCGCAATTCCCTGAGGCACAAACGTTTCTCCCTCCGGCTCCGCTTCTTGAGTTACATTTAAATCATCATTTCCTTCGAGTGGGTTCTCTAGGATTTCCACATCTTCCGTACCTCCCCCCCCTCAGTTTGGTCGTAGGGGAGTTGCGGACTGGTTGCTGCAAGTCATGACCGTAATTGGTCGATATGCCGTTTCCAAAGTTTATTGTCAAGGCATTGCACAAGGTAGAATCTGGGGCCGGTTACATGTACTACTGTAGCTTCCACCCACAACGGGTCGCCCAATAGGTTCTTTGCATACACAAGGTCTCCTATCTGGAAGGTGCGACAGCGGCCGCTGGATCCTAGTGGTTTCTCTGGTTCATAAGCAGGGTGCAACTGGTCGAGGTAGGAGCGGAGCCTTCGTCCCATAAGCAGTTCGGCGGGAGTTCTGTCAGTGACGCTATGTGGGGTGATGTGTTGCAAGAAGAGGATTTGATTGACCTTGCCGTCAATGTTCTCGTAATCTACTTTTTGCAAGGTTCTCTTCACAAATTGGACCATGCGTTCTGCTCAGCCATTGGTTGCAGGATGCGCAGGCTAGGTGAGCGCATGGCGGATGCCGTGATCAGCGAGATACTGCTCAAACACTAGTGCAGTAAACTGTGGCCCCGTTATCGGACACCAGGACGTCTGGTAGTCCGTGGGTTGCAAAGAGTCTGTTTAGAACCTTGATGACTGCCTCGGAGGTCGTAGTCGTCATACAATGAATTTCAAGCCAATTTGAGTAGGCATCAACTGTAAGCAGAAAGGTGTGGCCCTTGGTTGGTCCCACGAAATCCAGGTGAATTCGGGACCAGGGTCCACGAGGTGTCTCCCATTCAGTAGGCATGGCTTTTGGTGGGGCGTTGCTGACTTCTTGGCACCGGGGGAAAGCTTTAACCCACTGTTCAATTTGCTTGTCAATGCCTGGTCACCATGTGTAGCTTCGTGCAAGTGCTTTCATTCGCATGATGCTGGGGTGGCCCTCGTGCAACGTTCTCAGCAGTGCTTTTTGGAGCCACTCTGGGATAACGACTCTATCGCCCCAGATGATACAGTCCTTCTGGGAGAAGGGTTCAGTCTGCCTAGACTTGAACGGTGTGAAGTCATCTGATACTTGGTCCAATGGCCATCTGCATTCTACCCAACCCAGGACTCGTGCCAGGGTGTGGTCACGCTTGGTTTCTCTCGCGATGTCTCGAGCAGTCAGTGGCGGCGAGTTGAGTGCCTCGATTTGCAACGTGGTTACTGTTGGTGCTGGATTGTCGAGAGTCTCTGGAAGTGGTGCTCAGCTCAATGATTCGGCGTGGGGAATGGCTTTCCCCGGCCGATATTGCAACCGATAATTATAAACAGCTAAGAATTCTGACCATCGGGTCATCCTAGGGGATAACATGTAGGGAGTCCGCTTATCCTCAGCTATTATCCCTAGCAACAGTTTGTGGCCAGTCACAATGGTAAAAACCCTCCCAAATCCATATTCGTGAAATCTTTTCACAGCTGAGACAATTGCGAGGGCTTCTTTATCAATTTGTCCATAATTCCTCTCTGTTTTCGAAAGAGTCTTTGAAAAATATGCAACAGGGACTTTGTTCCCATTAGGCAGCACGTGGCTCAAAATGGCGCCCACCCCAAAAGGCGATGCATCACAGGTTATAACTAACGGCAAAGTCTCGTTATACTGCATGAGTACAAAGTCAGATGTGAGCAGTTTTTTAACATTTCGGAACGCCTGTTCTTCTCGGTGAACCCATAACCATATTGCTTTTTTATCTAATAAATGGTGTAACGGTTCAGCGACGGTTGCTTTATTGTGCGGTAAAAATACATTATAGAAATTGATGAGGCCTAGGAACGCCTGGAGATCGGCCTTGCTTCGTGGCCTGGGAGCGTTTTTGATCGCCTTTAACTTACTCTCGGTAGGGTGAATGCCCTGGCTATCAATCAGGTACCCCAGAAACTCAACACTGTCAGTACATAATTTACATTTGTTTTTTTTAACCCTAATGTTAAGTACTGAGCATGGGTCGGGGTAAATGGAGACAGCCTCTGAATAGTGAACTTTCAGCTCTTTATTTGCATAGTGACTTCTCAAAACAAAAACAGTGAACTCTGCCTTATATAGGCAACCCTTGTGAGAATTGTCCAATAACGAGCTATGAATGCTAGCTCTTTTAACCAATAAGAATTCTCTGTTAAGGGCCAATCGGATTCCTCAGAACTAACCAATCCGATCTGGCCACCTAACAGCCAATCAGAAGTGCAGGGCCAGAACCCTGCACTTTACCTCAAGCTCATACTTTATTATCTATGGTACATACACAACACCCCTTCCCCCTGGCTTCTTAATTACAGTGTAGTTATATAGTCCTTTAGATAGGACGGTTGTCTTTTAACTCTTTCGGATTTTCGTTGGATTGGTTGGTTGCAATCCTGTTGAGGTAGATTGTTGTTTGGCAGTGGTTCTGCTTCTTGCTCAGCTGCAATTTCTTGTGGTGCAAACGTTTCTCCTTCCTGCTCCATTTCCTGAGTATCACTTAGTTCGTCGCTCCCATCGAGCAGTTTCCCTGGAACTTCATCTTCTTCCGTACCTCCCCCCCCTTGGTTTGGTCATGGGGGAGTTGTTGACTGGCCGTTGTGAGTCGTGACCGTAATTGGTCAATATGCCGTTTCCACAGTTTATTGTCACAGCATTTCACTACGTAGGATTTAGGGCCAGTCGCTCGTACTACTGTCGCCTCTATCCATAACGGGTAGCCCGATAAGTTCCATGCGTAAACGAGGTCTCCTACCTGGAAGGTGCGACAGCGGCCGCTGTATCCTATTGGCTTTTCCGGTTCGTAAGCAGGGTGCAACCGGTCGAGGTGGGAGCGGAGTCTTCGTCCCATCAGTAGTTCGGTGGGAGTTCTGCCAGTGACGCTATGTGGAGTTATGTGTTGCAAAAAGAGAATTTGGTTGACCTTGTCATCGATATTGTCATAGTCCACTTTTTGCAAAGTCTTTTTAACAAATTGGACCATGCATTCAGCTCAGCCATTGGTGGCAGGGTGCGCAGGCGAGGTGAGCGCATGGCGGATGCCGCGGTCAGCGAGGTACTGCTCGAACATTAGTGCCATAAACTGTGGTCCGTTATCGGACACCAGGACATCTGGCAATCCGTGGGTTGCAAAGAGTCTGTTTAGAGTCTTGATCACCACCTCGGAGGTCGTAGCCGTCATACGATGAATTTCTAACCAATTGGAGTATGCGTCGACTGTCAGCAGGAAGGGTGGCCCCACGAAATCCAGGTGGATTCTGGACCAGGGTCCACATGGCATCTCCCATTCAGTAGGCATGGCTTTTGGTGGGCCATTGCTGACTTGTTGGCAATTGGAACACACTTTAACCCACTGCTCGATTTGCCGGTCCATGCCCAACCACCATGCATAGCTTCGTGCAAGCGCCTTCATTCGCACGATGCCGGGGTGGCCCTCGTGCAGAATTCGCAGCAGCATCTTCTGGAGTCGCTCTGGGACAACGACTCTATCGCCCCAGATGATACAGCCTTTTTGGGAAAAATGTTCAGTCTGTTGAGATTTGAATGGTGCGAAGTCATCTGGTACTTGGTCCAATGGCCATCCATGTTCTACCCAGCCTAGGACTCGAGCTAGGGTGTGGTCTCGTTTGGTTTCTCTCGCAATGTCTCGGGCGGTCATAGGCGGCGAGTTGAGTGTTTCGATCTGCAACGTGGTTGCCGTTGGTGCCGGATCGTCGAGAGTCTCTGGAAGCGATGCTTGGCTTAATGCGTCGGCATGGGGAATGGTTTTCCCCGGGCGATATTGCAGGTGATAATTATAAGCAGCTAAGAATTCTGACCATCAGGTCATTCTAGGGGATAATATGTAGGGGGTTGGCTTGTCCCCAGATATTATCCCGAGCAACGGTTTGTGGTCAGTTTTAATGGTAAATGTCCTTCCATACACATATTCATGAAATTTTTTTACAGCTGAAACGATTGCGACGGCTTCTTTATCAATTTGTCCATAGTTCCGCTCTGCTTGTGAAAGAGTCCTCGAAATGTATGCAACAGGGGCTTCATTCCCATTAGGTAGTATATGGTTCAAAATGGCGCCCACCCCGAAAGGCGATGCATCGCAGGATATAACTAACGGCAAAGTCTCATTATACTGCATAAGTACAGAGTCAGATGTGAGCAGTTTTTTAACATTCCGGAACGCTTGCTCTTCCCGGTAACCCCATACCCACAATGCTTTCTTATCTAATAATTGGTGTAACGGTTCAGCGACGGTTGCTTTATTGTGCGGTAAAAATACATTATAGAAATTGATGAGGCCTAGGAACGCCTGGAGATCGGCCTTGCTTCGTGGCCTGGGAGCGTTTTTGATCGCTTTTAATTTACTCTCAGTAGGATGAATGCCCTGGCTATCAATCCGGTACCCTAGAAACTCAACATTGTCAGCATACAATTGACATTAATTTTTTTTCACCTTAAGTCCGGCCTCTTGAATTTTTTTTAGGACACATTTCAAATGGTCCTGTAAGATTTTTGGGGTAGGGGCTGCAATTAATACATCATCCAAATAAGGGACCACGCCCTTGATTCCTTGTAATAACCTTTCCATAAGGCTCTGGAAGATCCCCGGGGCTACACTAACTCCGAATTGCAATCGGGTACATTTAAAGGCACCCCTGGGCATTACAATTGTTTGTGCTTGAGCCGTTTTTTCATCCACTGGTAATTGTTGATAAGCTTGGGCTAAATCTAATTTAGCGAAAACCTTACCACCCCCCAAGGAATGGAGGAGGTGCTGCACCACCGGAACTGGATACGCATTCTGCTGTAGAGCGTGGTTCAAAGTGGCCCGGTAGTCCCCACAAATTCAGATTGACCCGTCTGGCTTAATGGGTGTTACAATAGAGGTTTTCCATGGAGAGTGATCGATGGGCTTCAACACCCCTTGAGCAATTAACTTGTCGAGTTGTTCATTGATTTTTGCTTTAAGAGCGAACGGAACTCGATGGGGCTTCAAGCGAATGGGAGCTACTTTTGGATCTAGACTGAATGAGATCGGGGTCCCCTTATACTCGCCTAAGCTGTCCGCGAAGATGTCACTGAACTCAGAGATAAGGTCTTCCTCCCACTCACAACCACCGACTCGGTTCACGCCGGCCACTTCAATGCTGAGTGGCGCGGACCATTGGAGGCCTAGTAGGCTAGGCCTATCTCTATCGATGACCGTTAGAGGTAAGTACGCTGTATGCTTCTTGAAGGAGACTCGGACTTGGCAGGACCCGACAATGGGGATTCGATTTCCTTGGTAGTCCTTGAGAATGAGGCGTTGAAATTGGAGGTCTTGGCGTTGAATTGTGGGGATGAGTTGCTTGAGTGTCTTCCAAAACACCATCAAGAGGGACGATCCTGAGTCGACCTCCATGTGGCAAGGCTGGTTCTCGATGGCTACCGTGACCCGGATTTTCTTAGTGTCCCAAACTGAGGTGTGACCGATAGTGATAGTATGGTGAGCCTCTTCTCTTTGCAAAGCTCGATTTCTGTAGGAGTGGTTTACTGGCTCTCACCTTACAGCTCGGTTTCCTGTCGATTGGCAATAGTTGGCCCCTTTTGAGGCCTGGCTCAGTCCTGGTAAACTGCGGCAGACCCAGCCGATGTGGCCTCGTTTCCGCACTCATGGCAGAGTGCATCGTGGAATTTGCATTCGGCCCTGGCATGGTTGTCTCCACAGCCAGCGCAAGGGCGTAAGGGCTTCGGGCGAGGGTCCCGGTCGGACCGCAATTGATGGACCCCTTCTTCGTCGCTGTCTGACGATGAAGAGAGGTCCTCGTAGTGCATTGTTGATAGCTGCCCTTCTGTGCTAGGTGAGATTTCGCTGGCCGGTGGTGGTACCGGGAGTGCGGCTTCACCGTAGTTGTGCAGCCGACTTTTTGGTTGCCTTCGCAGCCATGGCTTCGGCGATGGCGTCAGCAAGGCTGATGTCGCCTTTCGCCATCAGCTTGCTTTGCACGCCTAGTGCATCTAATTCCAGAACTATTCGATCTCTCAGTGCCTCTTCTAAATCGGTGAACCCGCAGAGGCCCCCTAAATTTCGGAGGTCCACCACAAAATTGGCCAAACTCTCCCCTTTTCGTTGGTTTCTCTGATAAAACTCGAGGCGTCTCACGAGTATAGGCATGGTTGATGCGTAATGGTCTCTCAGGATGGGTTCGAGGTCATCCCAGCTCATGGCTTTTACTTCTCGAAGTTTGGGGAGTGCTTTAGCCATCTTAAATATGGCTGGGCCGCAATGCGTCAGGAACAGCGCCCTTTTCTTTGCTGGTGTGGCGTCCTTCAAGTTATTCGTCTCGAGAAACATTTGGAAGCGATCCATGTAGGATTCCCAATCCTCTTGGTTCAGATCGAACGGAGCGGGTGGTACGATGCCGCCGGACATGGTTCCATTGTTGGCGTCGTCTATCACGTGCTTGGTATTGCTTCCTGGCTTCTTCGGTTCAGACGTCTCCATATCCCATCTTCGTCGCCAGTGTTAAGTACTGAGCATGGGTCAGAGTAAATGGAGACAGCCTCTGAATAGTGAACTTTCAGCTCTTTATTTGCATAGTGACTTCTCAAAACAACAACAGTGAACTCTGCCTTATATAGGCAACCCTTGTGAGAATTGTCCAATAACGAGCTATGAACGCTAGCTCTTTTAACCAATAAGAATTCTCTGTTAAGGGCCAATCGGATTCCTCAGAACTAACCAATCCGATCTGGCCGCTTAACAGCCAATCAGAAGTGCAGGGTCAGAACCCTGCACTTTACCTCAAGCTCATACTTTATTAACTATGGTACATACACAACACCTAAGACCGGCTTCTTGGAATTTTTTTAGGGCTAATTTTAACCGGTCTTGTAAATATTTTTTGTAGGGGCTGCTATTAAAACATCGTCAAAATAAGGGACCACGCCCTTAATTCCTTGCAATAACCTTTCCATAAGGCTCTGGAAGATCCCCGGGGCTACACTAACACCGAATTGCAGCCGGGTACATTTAAAGGCACTGCCGTGCGTCACAATAGTTTGGGCCTGTGCCATTTTTTCATCCACTGGTAATTGTTGATATGCTTGAGCTAAATCCAATTTAGCAAAAACTTTCCCGCCCCCCAGGGAATGGAGGAGGTGCTGCACCACTGGGATTGGATATGCGTTCTGCTGCAGGGCGTGGTTCAAGGTGGCCCGGTAGTCCCCACAAATTTGGATTGACCCGTCTGGCTTAATGGGTGTTACAATAGGGGTTTCCCAAGGGGAGTGATCGATGGGCTTCAACACCCCCTGAGCTATCAGTTTGTCGAGTTGTTCATCGATTTTCGGTTTTAAAGCGAATGGAACTCGACGGGATTTCAAACGAATGGGAGCTATTTTTGGATCTAAGCTGAATGAAATCGGGGTCCCTTTATACTCACCTAAGCTGTCCACTAAGACATCCCCGAACTCAGATATAAGGTCTTCCTCCTAGTCACAGCCACCGAGTGGCACGAACCATTGGAGGCCCAGTAGGCTAGGCCTGTCTCTATCGATGACCGTTAAAGGTAAATACACTGTGTGCTTCTTGAAGGAGACTCGGACTCGGCAGGACCCGACCACGGGGATTCGGTTCCCCTGCTAGTCCTTGAGGATAAGGCGTTGGAACCGTAGATCTTGGCGTTGAATTGTGGGGATGAGTTGCTTGAATGTCTTCCATGACACCATCGAGAGGGATGATCCCGAGTCAACCTCCATGAGGCAAGGCTGGTTTTCGATAGCTTCTGTGACTCGAATTTTCTTAGTGTCCAAGGTTGAGGCATGACCGATAGTGATAGTATGGTGAGCCTCTTCTCTCTGCAAAGCTCGATTTCTGTAGGAGTGGTTTACTGGTTCTCGCCTTACAGGACGGTTTCCTGTCGATTGGTGATAGTTAGCCCCTTTTGAGGCCTGGCTGGGTCCTGGAAAGCTGCGGCAGACCCGGCCAATGTGACCTCATTTCCCGCACTTGTGGCAGAGTGCGTCATGGAATTTGCATTCGGACCTGGCATGGTTGGCTCCACAACCAGCACAAGGGTGTAAGGGCTTCGAGTGAGGGTTCCGGTCGGACCGCAGTCGATGGACCCCTTCTTCGTCGCTGTCTGACAACGAAGAGAGGTCCTCATGGTGCGTTGTTGCCAGCTGCCCTTCTGAACTAGGTGAGATTTCGCTGGCCAGTGGTGGTACCGGAGTGCGGTTACGCCTTAGTTGTGCAGCCGACTTCTTGGTCGCCTCTGCTGCCGTGGCTTCAGCGATGGCGTCGGCAAGGCTGATGTCTCCTTTTGCCATCAGCTTGCTTTGCACGCCTGGTGCAACTAATCCCAGGACTAAGCGATCTCGTAGTGCCTCTTCTAAATTGGCGAATTCACAGAGGCCCCCCAAATTTCGGAGGTCTGCTATGAAGTCGGCCACGCTTTCTCCCTTTCGCTGGTTCCTCTGGAAAAACTCATGCCATCCCACCAGCATAGGCACAGTTGGTGCGTAGTGACCTTGCAGGAGAGGTTCGAGGTCGTTCCAATCCATCGCCTTTGCTTCTCGGGTCGTGCTAGTGCTTTAGCCATCTTAAATACAGTTGGACCGCAATGCGTTAGGAACACCACCCGTTTCTTTCCTGGTGTGGCGTCCTTTAAATTGTTCGTCTCTAGGAACATTTGGAAGCGATCCATGTAGGACTCCCAGTCCTCTTGGGTTGGATCGAATGGAGCAGGTGATACGATGCCGCCAGACATGGTTCCGTTGTTGGCGTCGTCTGTCACGTGCTCAGTGTTCTTCGAAGGTTCAGATATCTCCAAATCCCATCCTCATCACCAGGGTTATGTTTGAGAATGGGTGAGGAGGAATGGAGACAAGCCTCTGAATGGTGAACTTCAGCTCTTTATTTACAAAGTGACTTGTGAATACAACAACAGTAACCCCCGCCTTATATAGGCAACCCTTGTAATGTTTTAACCAATAACAAGCTAGGAACGCTAGCTTTTATGACCAATAGGAAATCTCTGTCCCCGGAATGGGCCAAACCGATCCGGCCGCTAAACAGCCAATCAGAAGTGCAGGGCCAGAACCCTGCACTTACTCCAAGCTCACACTTTATTACTTATATACATACACAACAGTAAGTCCACAGAAATCCTCTGTAGGTTCTATACTTAGTGGTATACTTAAATTTATACTTCCTTTCAGCAGTGTTTATGAGTGTGTGTGGGGTCAAACTGATGACAGCAGTGTCATGGTAGTGCAGTTCCCACTCATTTTTAGATAGATCACAACATTGTATGCAGAGCTCAAATAAGTGAATCTTAAGATATAATATTGTAGACATTGCTGTCATCCTATTCCCAATCCAAACCTTAATGACTACAATCTTACTAATTTTAATAATTTAGTGAACAAATGGGATAAAACCAGTATGAACTTAATATGAAGATACATGGGGTTAAGCATATTAGGAAAATAATGACTATTTATACAACATCAACATTACTTTGTAGAATTCAGTTTGTATTTCATATATTCTATCATAGTCTACCCAGCATCTGTTGCCCACAGACAGTTTTAACCATACTTATTCCCAGCCTGGCTGGGGCTTCATGTCAGAATCCCAGAATTCAGTTACGCTATCCTGGAACATCTGGAAGGGATCAAATTGTGGATTGCTAATTTAGCAATTGGATCTTGATACACAGATGACTCATTCATTATAGACATTAAACAATAGCCATATAGTTCATAGAAAAGAGTAAGGTTTGGTAAGGTTGTATTATGTTTAAAGGGCAAATGTACCTTGACATAATCTTAAAATATTACACTTAAAATTCACTATTTCAATATAAATTCAATTGTACATAAGTCAACTCTTCTCACTATTTATGCTGTGACTATAGAGTATTAAAAAGTACATTCTGCTCCTAAGTTCATTTTTTCTGAACTTCAAAAAGCAAAGTAATTATAAAAGGCAATACCAAGAACAGTTGCTTCAGACATTAATAATATTTGTAGAGGGTACTTCATAGTACTTTGATTTTATGCTTTTTTTCCCCTTTGGGGATGTTCTTAATTTTCTTTTCACCCATTCCATTTAAATATTGACATTTTTTAGCAGATGTGGAAGCCCTTTATTTATGATTTGTGGAGGAATGTCACATCGCTGGTGAATACACCGTAGTTCTGAAAGTAGTTGTAATAATAGGGAAAATAATGTAGAAGTTATTTAAGTGAATCATTTGAGTGGTTTCAAAAATGAAAGGCCCTGCAAATTAAAAAAAAAACATATATTTTTAATTAAGAATTTTTATTATATTAGTAAAATCTAATACAAGCAAAACTTTAAAAAAGAAATGTAAAAGAAAGAATAAAATGCAGGCAAAAGGCAAAGAGAGAAGAAAAAGTAAGAACTTAATAAAAATGGAAATATAAAAAGAAGTGACTTTCAACTTTCATCACAAGTATAAATAAATCTAAAGATTCTTTATTCCATTTAAAGTTGCAAGCAATTATTTCTACATTCCATACTCCATTCCTTATTAATAGTCAGATACATAAAACTTCAAGTTTTCAGACCTGTATATTTTAATAAGAGTGGTTAGAATGCAGTACTGAAGGCTACTTCTGCTGACTGCAATTTGGCAGTTCGAAACTCACCAGAGCAAACTTTCAAAAGACTGCTGCCTTGGGTATCCCAACACGGAGCAGGCATCTGGAGCTCATTGGTTGATCTTCCATCCCCTCCTTCACTGGAGATGCTCAGAAGATCTTCTTTACTCATAATTTCATTCTTCACCATAGTCATTGCTTTCACATTCATGGTGACATCATCAGTCTGCCATTCTTTTCTAGCGAATATTGCCACCGTAAATTTTGTAAAAAGCAGTCCTTCTCATGCGCGGATGGGTTTTGATATTTCCCAAAAATATGTTACTGCATCTTATGATAACAACAATCCCATAACAATAAGGAAGCTTCAATCCAAAAAGTAATCGTTTTGGCAGAAAAACAAATCTGGTCACATTGCCAACTTCAAAAGCCGATACAAAAATTTATGCCACCAGATAAAGACTGAATGCACCAATTATCACATTAAACAAGAAGAAAACCTTCTACGCATCAATTCCACCCGCCCTTTCTACAATTTTGTAAACAACAAACTAAAAGACTCAAAGTCTATCCCACCCCTGAAAGGACCTAATGGTAAAAACTGCAATGATGACACTATTAAAGCCAACCTCTTTAACACATTCTTTGGCTCAGTATTTGTAAACAGCAATGGATCATGCCCAGTATTTCCTAGTCGAACCACAGACAACTACAATGATCTAATACATATTGATTTTACAGAAGACAATGTTGAAAAAGCACTACGCAATCTAAAACCATCTCTATCTATTGGACCAGACGGAATATGTGCCTCCTTCTTAAAAAAAAGCTATCCACTGTCATAGCTGAACCTCTAAGCATAACCTTTGAAAAATCTTCCAGGACCAGCTCCTTGCCAAATCTATGGTCACAAGCCACGGTCATCCCCATTTTCAAAAAGGGAGACTCTAGCCTAGTTGAAAATTTCAGACCAATCTCTTTATGCTGTGTCACCTGTAAAGTCAAGGAATTAATTATTAACCAATCCATCATCCTCCACTTAGAAACAACCTACTCTCTAATAAACAATTTGGATTCAGGAAAAGACTATTCTGTAATCTGAAACTCTTACACTGCAAAAACATATGGACTACAGGACTCGATCAGGGCAAAGCAATAGACACAATCTACATAGACTTCTGTAAAGCTTTTGATTCAGTGATACACGACAAACTACTCCTAAAACTAAAATCTTACGGTATCTCTGGCACCTGCATAACTGGATAGAAGCATTCCTGTCAAACAGACAACAAATGGTCAAGATTTGGAGTCAAGATTTGGTCAAGATTTGGATCCTATCAAATTCTGTACCTGTCAACAATGGTGTTCCCTAAGGCAGTGTTCTAGGACTAACTCTTTTCATACTCTACATAAATGACCTCTGTGATCATATCAAGAGCAACTGTGTTCTCTTCACTGATGATGTAAAGTTATTCAACACCACAGACAATACTGCTACCCTTCAAAAAGACCTTGACTATGTATCAGAATGGTCAAACAAATGGCAACTTCAGATCTCAATGAATAAATGCTCTGTCCTACATATTGGCAAAAAAAATCAGAAAATAAAATACAGCTGAATAGTCAAGACCTAGTTTATGATCTAAACTCTGTCAAGGATCTTGGACTACTCATCTCTAATGACCTAAGTGCTAGAACCCACTGTAACTACATAGCCAAAAAGGCGTTAAGAGTTGTTAACCTAATCTTACGTAGCTTTTTCTCTGGTAATATTATACTAATAACTAGAGCATACAAAACATTTGCTAGACCAATACTCAAATACAGCTCATCAGTCTGGAACCCACATTACGTATCAGATATTAACAAACTTGAGAAAGTCCAGAAATATTTCACAAGAAGAGTTCTCCACTCCTCTACTCATTGCAGAATACCTTATGCCTCCAGACTCAAAATTCTAGACCTAGAAAACCTTGAACTACACCGCCTTTAGTCCGATCTAAGTATAGTATGTAAAATCATACATTGCAATGTCCTACCTGTCAACCATAACAGCACAAGAGCAAACAATAGATACAAACTCAAGGTTAATTGCAACAAACTTGATTGCAGGAAATATGACTTCAGCAACAGAGTGGTCAATGTATTCTTCCCAAACCGCAAAAACTTTAACCTCAGACTGTCTTTAATCTCACCCCTTTTCTAAGAGGTCTGTAGAAGGTGTGCATAAACCCACCAACGTGCCTACCATCCCTGTCCTATTGTTTCTTTTATTTTTTTTTATTTTTCTTATGTGTATCCATGTATTCATAACTATGTTTTTACTTATACCTATTATCTTGTAAGCAATTGACAAAAAGAAATAAAAGAAATAAATAAATGAAGCTCTTTTGGTTGAATTATATACTCTATAACATGAAGCCCCTTAGGCCTCCACAACTATTGCAAAGACTGTAGAGCTGCTTCTTCCAATACCTGTGTTACTCCAATAAACGTGCTAGGATACATTGAAAAAATAATTTCTCTGATGTCATATGTATTTCAGAGCATAGTGGAATAATACATAAGGGGAATGCACTACAGCTGTTGTTGCTAAGATAAAGAGGTTCTCTTATTACCTCCTTCAATACATATATTTAATGATCTATCTTTTTATAGTCCTGTCAATATATCAGTAAATCAAAACTCTGTTATCAACAATCTTTCAATAAAAATCTTTCAAAACTTCAACTGCATCTGAATTTAAACATGGCCTGGCTTAGCAACAATTTTAATAAGAACTAAAAGACCATGATATCTGACTCTCCACCTCAATCAACCTCTGTGAAATCATTTGAAACAAACTAATCAAATTTCCAAAGTGCAACACATTATAAAACCAATTTTAAGCTATGCATAATTAAAAGTTGTATAGCAATTCTACTTCTGCAACCGAGCTGTGCCCATTTGTCTCTTATAGTTCCCTTTGGCCCTTTCTGTTCCCTAGGGGCAGAGATTCACAAGTAGCAGGAGGCAGGGCAAGAAGCAAATCATGCTGCTGACAGAACCCATTGTGTTTCCAGATTATGCTTGGATGCAACCCATGGTCTTAGCTTTGAGTCAATAGTAATAGCAAGAGCAGTTAGATTTATATACCACTTCATAATGCTTCCAGCTTTCTCTAAGTGATTTACAGAGTCAACATATTGCCCCCAACAATCTAGATCCTCATATTTCCAACCTTGGAGGGATGGAAGGCTGAGCCAACCTTGAGCTGCTCAGGGCTGGAGTCCTGGCAGTCAATGGAATTAACTTGAAATACCGTACCTTAACGTCTGTGCCACCACAGCATTGGGCTTTATGTGCACAATAGTACACTGTGGTTTCATACTTTTTCATAATGGAGTACAACATCTAAAGCAAGAGAAAGAGACCACAAAAACTTCAGTTTTCATACTGTAAAGGAAACCACTGTAATGGTATTGAAATAATTGTTCCTGAGAAAGAATTTCATATATCCAATGTCTAAGAATTTCATATATCCAATGTCTAACAATATTACTAAATTGTTCATCTTTCCTTCATGGTCTCAGTGTTTTTATTCTTAGTAATATTAATAAACAAACTATTCTTAAATAAAAACATCCTAATAAATCATTTAAGGTTAGATATGTTTTAAGTCCTAACCATTGAGTTTTCTGTGACAGTTTAATAATACAAATGTAATGTTCCATCCCAAAGTTTATTTATAGTTTATTCTTCAGTATAAATATGACCCAAATCTGTTTTTTTGTTGATCTTTTTCTTTGTATTGCTCAATTAAATATTTCTGAATCATTAAATTTTTAGAACCGAAAAAAGATTCTAAATATGAATGATTGTTTCAGATTTAAATATAATGATAAAACATTATTTATGATCATTTCTTTTACTGGCAACCTTTTGAAGAATTCTCCCCAAACTGTAAAATGTAGATAAACTTCTCCAAATTTTGTGAATAAATGTTGTCAGATAGTACTGTAGTCTTCATATTACATATTAACTTTAAAAGACACCTACTTTAATATTTTAATATTTAATATTTTCTATATTTTTATTATGTCAGCCTCATCTAACAGTTTAGTGCTGAACTGTAAATAGACAAAGGTATATAAAGATTAAATGCTAAAGAAGTTGAGATTGCAGCTCATCAAGTCACATCAAGGTATGTCAATTCAAATAGCCTGAAAATATCTGTACCTTTGCTATAGATCAGAGGTCTCATTCTCGTGGCCCGCGGGCCAATTGCGGCCCGCAGGACGATATCCTGTGGCCCCCACCGTGATATGAAAGTATAATATTAGTGCGTTCTCCATGCATCGCCAGTTGGCTAAACACTTCTATGTGCGGCCCAGCCTCACCCAGGCTCTGCCTCCAGAGGCCCCCAGGTAAATTGTGTTTGAGACCCCTGCTATAGATTGTTTAAAGACTGTCAGATAAATAAAATGAAAGGTATATGGATCTCAATATTCAACACATTTAGGAAACCATGTCATGTCACAGAATATCTCTTCATATTACTCTTGTGAGACTTGTGACAAGTCAGGTTTCATTCTACAAACCCTAATTAACCCTATGATTTGTCAACAAACCAAGTGCAATCAAAGGCAATTGTGCAAAAAATATGTACCACCAAGCACCAGCACACAAGTCATGATAGTGTATATCAGTAGTAGTTAATTTCATGAAATGGGAGTTTCTTCAGACCATTAGTCAGTTAATTGCTAACAGCAATTGAAGTAAAGCCATGGTGGTGCAATGGTTAGAATGCAGTACTGCAAGCTACTTCTGCTGACTGCTGGCTGCCTGCAATTTGGCAGTTCAAATCTCACCAGGTTCAAGGTTGACTCAGCCTTCCATCCTTGGTGGGTAAAATGAGAACCCAAATTGTTGGGAGCAATAGGCTGACTGTGTAAACTGATTACAGATGGCTGTAAGGCACTGTAAAATGATATATAAGTCTAAGTACTATTGCTATTACTAAAAATAATAGCATAAAAAATCCACTTCTATCCACTTCTATCTACTTCTAACTTTTTGTTCATGTGGCTCTCCAGCATCTGTTCCTAAAAGAGGCCAGGAAGTCCATGAACGTGGCAGATATGTACCAGATCTTTCCCTTTTCTACTCCTAGCAGGTTCTATTAGTAGGTAATAACAGGACTGTTCAGGCAAGTAACTACTGACTTGCCAGCAAGGCTCAATAGGAAATGCTACCAGCTCCAATTTGTTTAGGCTGCTGCAGGTTCAGACCAGTTCTAGCAAACATTTACGAATGACAATCAGTTGGCCCCACCCACCCACCCCTGCATTATCCTGTTTTACATTTCCTCCTTTTGCAGTTCAGCTGATTCACGCAGATTACCACAACTCAGCTGTTTTACTTATAGGGGAAGATTAGAAGGTGAGCTGGAGATGATCAAATTGGTGTTTTTTGAAAGCTGTGTGCACTCACCAGTTGTTAAACTGGTTGCAGCCCAGCCGTGAATTAATATCTATATAAACAGCTGTGGATTTACATAGCACTGAATGTGTCAGTCACCTTGTTACTTTGGAAGATTAAATGATGAGTGTCTGGGTTAACTTCTTAATTCATTACTGACCTAGAGATACCTTTAGTATTTTAAGATCACAGCTCCTTGAAGAATATGATAAAAATCCTTCATCTAAATTTGCTAGTTAGTTTTCATTCTTGTTATATTTTAAATTTCCAATAAGCAGGAAGATGTGAAATGTGAAATGTGATATAATAATCTAATCCCTTTCTGGAAAATTATCAAAGTCCATTGCCTTTTCCTAAATTTCAGTTTTTTTACACTAACTCTCATTTCTCCAATGATTCTGTACAATGTATGGATTTTTATCATCCAGAATCATTAGTGTCAGGTAACTTGACTAGGTCTTTTTTCATCTCAACCTTTCAGCTCCACAGAAATGTCTGCACTCAAAAACACACTCAACATAAATGAAATTTAAAGAAATGTTTGGTATTCAAGAGTTACCAGTTATGTATCTCAATATCATGTGCACAAGCATTTTCAGCATTTTGTATGCATTACAAATAAAACAAATATTTTATATCGCTCATCTGGGAAGACTTATCATAACTTTTTTTTTTTCAAAAAGCACAAAACTTTGAAAAAAGTGTTACAGTTGTGCTGATGACAAATTCCTGCTTTTTATTTGACAATCATAATAAAAATAAGAAAAGGCGGTTCTAGTAAATGCAACATTAGAGCATAAAATCAAATGGTCCACAACAACAGGAATTCTTCATAGATCCTCTTCTTCTCTATCCATGAAATTAACTGCCTTAAATTAGAAAAAGATGGGAGTGAAACAAAAGCAAATCCTGGGCAAAGTGCCATACATTTGACAAATTGTAATGACCTTTCCTCATTTGTCAGCTCAGCTGCTTTTACACCTGGGAAAACTCATATCAACCTTTGCACAGTTCTACTAAATTGGCTATTTTCAGATAATCAAGTCAAGCTTTCCTAGAAAGGAGGAATGGGATGGGGCGAAGGACTTTGTTATCAGATTTGCTTCCTAAAAGCAACACACTTGAGCATTGAGCAAAGGCTACTTGCAAATGCAAAAATCCATGGAATTTGTGTATAGTTGTACATAACCAGCTTGCTTGAGATTAACCTTGAACTATGGGTAAAATTGCTTCTGCTCCTGATATCTTGCCAGCCTGCTGCAAAAGGACAGATAGGAGAATTCAGATTTATTTGATTCTGATTGAAGAGAACCTTTAAAATTCTCTTTTCTCCACTATTAGATTGGATGAGACTTGGGAGAAAAATCAAATGGCATTCATTTTGCTCTTAAATACTAAAATTTGAATCACTTCCAGTGAAAATTCTTCCTTCCTTCCTTCCTTCCTTCCTTCCTTCCTTCCTTCCTTCCTTCCTTCCTTCCTTCCTTCCTTCCTTCCTTCCTTCCTTCCTTCCTTCTTTTCCTCCCTCTCTCCCTCTCTTCCAATTTCTACATGCCAAGCAAGAATATCATTATCCCAGAGGTGGTATTCAGCAGATTCTCACCAGTTCTGGAGAAACAGTAGCGGAAATTTTGAGTAGTTTGGAGAACCGGCAAATACCACCTCCAAAGTTCTACATCCTACACCTTCATTTTTATCTTGTTACTGTGAACTGTAGTATAAGCCAGAAGAGAGTTCTTCCCCAGTTTTTAATGCCCACTAAATTACTGTATATCTTTTAACAATCCATATTGCAACAACCAAAGCTTCCTAATTAATAGCACTATACTACCGCATGATAGCTGAACCATGAAATACTATTAAATTAGTATAGAAATAGTATTAGAAATTACTATTAAATTAGTAAATTGACTATTAAATTATTAATGCTTCCTAGTTTGATAGTGTGAAATATGAATCAAAAAGCTGTTAAATAAACTCCCAATGTTTTACTGAGTCTATACTATATGATTTTACAATCATGCTGGGAGAAGCATTGGAATTAATATATCTCTACCCTTACCTTAATATAAATAAATCATGTCAAGTGTCTGTCTATAAACTAAAGGGTCTTTAGTTAATTGACTAAAACGCTGAAACTTTTGATATAATTCTTTGGCTTACATTCCTTGTTCTTTTGTAAGAATAGATTCTTATTATCAAATTCTGCAAAGAAAAAAATAATTAATGTAGGCAAAACCACATTGATAATGTATGAATAGTTTAATCATGTTCCACAGAGTTCCACAGACAATACTCATATTTAAAAATAAAATAAAAACAAAATTACAAAAGTTTCCCCAAATATGCAATGTATGACCACTTCTCTTTTAATTTTATTTTTTATTTGACAAGTCCCTGCAATTTTCTTGTAGAGACTGCACATTTTGCCTTTGACTTCTTCTTAGGTCTGAGAGAGTGATTAACTCAAGGTTATTCGGCATCCTGGTTTTGGCACCTTGAATGGGACTAAAACGCCTGGTTTCTCAGCTGATGCCTTAACCACCACATTAAACTTAACTGTCTTGTTGAATCTATTCTCTTGATGAGGGCCTGTCAGCATATTTCGCCCAACAGGAATACTTTCTGAAGAAGAGCTTGGTGTGAAAAATCCTTCACGGATTCCACAGGGCACACAGTACTTTGACACTTCAATTAAATTAACAGCTTGTCTTTCTCTGGATCTCTTTACCGATTATAAAAATGCACTACAGCTGCATATGCTTTTGAAATACACCATTTAAAACTATTAGAATACTGGCACTAATCTAGGGATAAATTTAGAAGTGAAACTGATCAAATTAAACAGTTTTCATTAAACTTGCTATCAATAAGTCAGGACAACATTGCCAAATCATCTGAGTATTTCCAACTTTAGACAAAGCCTAATTTCATTTTCTCTATAATTACATCCCCAGAAAGCCTCTCCCTGCTCTTTCTCTAGTTTGATTATCAATGCTATAAAGCACAGAAATCTTTCAGTATGGTTTGTTTCACGTGTCAATCAATTATTTTTTCCAGCATCAATAGCAACAGCACTCCTTGGTTTACCAAAAAATGGTCTCTACATTGAAACACTGAATCATCAAAGAAGATATTTACTTTTTCCTTGTGGCAACCTTCATTCTGAAACAAGCAAAATGGTGGGAAGCTTCTTATCAAAATGCTGGTGTACATCTTTTGCACTGTGGCATATCGTTTGCATGGACATTTCAGGCTGTGAAGTATGCTTAACACTTATCCATTATGGTTCTTGGATACATCATTTCTATCCATCACTTTGTTCCCTTTATGGTTCAAAATAGAACAGGCATCACTTATTTCCTATTTTCCATCTCTATTGTGCTGCTATTATGTACATAAAAGAGTTAATGACCAAGAGCTCCTCTCTTTGAGCTTCTAGTTTGTGGGGGTCAAACTCGCATCATCATGTGGCGTATCATGGTCCCCCCTGTTCACTAAACCAGGCATGGCCGTGGCCAGCACATGACACATCTGGCCCATGTGCTGTGAGTTTGACAGCCCTGTTCTAATTAGTCGCAATATTGTTTCTGGTGCCTCTGGAAAATTCTTCTGATATATAGATATGAGAATGTAGATTTTTATTATTAAGTACCTCATGACTTTTTCCTTGTTTTTATATCTAATAAATAAATAAACATCAAGCTATATTTGTATATGTGAACTCAGTAGTGTGAGTGCATGAATACTGTGTTTGCTTAGTAGAGTGTTTGATCTGGAGATAGGGATTGACAGGGAGTTAGCTGGTTAGAAACTAAATTTCCCAACAACAGGCAATGTACCTTTCGTTCTTCTTTCACATTACTTGAAAAAGTATATGGGAGAAGGCGGAGCTTCGTTTCGGCGATACAGCTGCGATCTCGAGGCTCTGAGATCGCAGCCGATATTTTCGCCCCTGGTCGGTCCCAACGGACCTAAACCGTCCCGTAGAGATGGGGATTGAGAAGGGTACTGTTCTAGGATCCCAGAGATATCGCAAAATCTCTGGTTTGATCCGGAAGAAGCCCTTTTGCTGGCGGCGTAGAGGCAGCCTCCATAGCTGCTGAAGTCGGGACAGCTCCGGAAAGAAAGTGGCTGGAGTGAAAGTGTGTCGGCTGGGTGAGAAAAACTTTTTTGTGTTGTAAATTCGCTGAGGTTGGAAAGGACATCCTGAATAAAGAAGAAATCTGTGAGACTTTTTTTTTTTTTTTGACTGAAATTGTCTGAACGGCGTTTTTTAAAGTGATGTCAAATTGAGGCTTGGGTTGTTTTTTTTTTTCTCTATATATTTTTTTGGGGAGATTTTAGTGTGACTTTGTAGGTAACCGGATTGAATTTTCTTTTATAGATATTTTTATGCTCCCTTTGATTTTTTAACTTTCTTTAGAATAGAGGCTCCCTTTGGCTATTTTTTTTTTTTCTGTATATATTACTCCTTTTTTCTGGCTGGGGGGGAGGAAGAGCATTAGGAAACTTTGCAACACTGCCAACTAGAGGCTTGAAAGTTCTTTATTTGAATTGGAGAGAATTGCAAAAAGACCTCTTCTCAAGGACATTTTAACATGATAAGATAGAGGGAGAGCACAGCAAAATATTATTGCAGGTGCTTTCCTGGACTGTTATCAAGAACACTTGAGGTTTGGCTTTGAAGCTGCTGGAGAAGAGAGTCATAATAAGAGCCTTGGATAAATAAATAAAGTGCAGTGTGCTTTCTTATATATACCCCATTCGCTAGCCTTTTTTAAAATTTCAATTCTAGTAATATTTTTATTTTTGTCCTTTATTTTAAAGGGAAAGCCTCAGGGTTTTTTCTTTATTTTTCTTTTCTTTTTTATTGGGACTTTTTTGCTTTTCCTAGCTATGTTTTTGGACCACTTTGTTGTTGTTTTTTTTGATTATTGAGACTTTTCAACTGGATTAAGGTGTGAAGAATCTGGGAACTTTTTGTTTTTTTTCTTTTTTCTTTTTTTTGTTTTTGCTCTTAATCAATATTATTATTTTTGGATTTGTTTTTCTCCTTTCTATTTTTTTCCTTTTTTATGGTGGACTACTTCGTAATTGGATTAGGGTCTAGAAGAACCTGAAGATCTTTCTTCTTCCTTTTTTGCTATTTCTTTGGTTTTGTGTCTTTTACTATTGGAGTTTTCCATTTTGGATTATAATTGGCTGCTCTACCAGTTGGATTAAAAGTCAAGAAGAATTTGAAGCTTTGGAAGCATTGAAATGAGCAGGAAACCAATATCATCTGGCATTTCTGCTTCTACCTCTGCTTCCCCACCAGCTGGAGGACAACGTTTAATTCAGACAATGTTGAAGCAAGATAAGGAACAAGAAAGAGTAACTTTACAGATGATTATGCAAGGAATCCAAGATCTCAAGACAAAATCAGACATCATTGAACAAAGAACAGGAAATATTGAACAAAGAACAGAATATATTGAACAAAGAACAGAAAATATTGAACAAAGAATAGAGAAGACTGATGAAAAAGTGGAAAATATTTAACAAATGATGGTTAAGTATGAGGAGAGATTCCAAAAAATTGAGGAAGAAGGAAAACAAAGAGAGAAGAAGATTGGAAATATTGACAGTAGATTAACAGCGGTTGAACAAGAAAAAGGTGGGATGTTGAGGTGGGAGATGGAAAGGTCAGAATTTTATCTCAGATTTCAAAATATAAAAGAGGAAAAAGGAGAAAACTTGGCAGCGGTAATGATAGAAATTTTGGCAGATGCTTTGGAAATTACAGAGGAAAAGATGATGGATGGAATAGATGAAATATATCGAGTCTATACAAGGTATGCGATGAGAAATAGATTACCCAAGGAAGTCCATATTAGATTTACCAAAAAATCCATTAAAATGCAAATATTACAAGTAGTAAGAGAGAAAACATTGAAATACAAAGGTAAAGAGGTTATGGTTTAAAAACAAATACCCAGAAGAGTGAGAGAGATGAGAAGAGAATATCGATTTCTGACTAAAATACTATTGGAAAACGAAGTGAATTATAGATGGCTGATTCCAGAAGGACTAATGTTTAGGTGGCAAGAGCAGAGATATAGAATTGATTCAATTGAGAAAGCAGAACTTTTCCATGCAGAATTTTTTGGAGGAAGAAGAGAGGAGGCAGAGATAGAGGTCTCATTAATTGAGTTTCAAGAGGAACAATTGGAGACTGAAAAAGAGAAAGGAGCAGTAGGGGGACAGATGGATAGCAAAGAACAGCGTGAAGTGACATCCACGAGAGCGGTTAGACCTAAATATAAAGCATAATCATGGAAGAAAAAAAACTGATTACAATGAATATAAATGGGCTTAATTCAGCTGTTAAAAGAAGGAAAACTTTTCATAAATTAGAGAAATTAAAATTTGATATAATTTGTTTACAAGAAGTTCATATTAAAAAACAACATGAACAATTGTTATTACAGCCAAAATTGGGGAAAATATTTACTTCTTTGACTCAATGTAAGAAAAGAGGAGTGGTTTTATACATTAAAGAGGCTATCCCTGCAAAATTGATTTACACGGATGAAGATAGAAGAGTATTAATGGTAGAAATAATGGACAATCATATAAAAATACTCTTGATTGCAATTTATGCTCCGAATGATAAACAAGAAGAATTTTATAAAAAGCTACACATGAAAATAATTGGACTGGACTATGTTAATATAATTATGATGGGAGATTTTAATGGAATTGTGGACAATAAATTGGACTATATAGCAACAACAACAAAGCAAAATAGAAAGGCTCTCACAAGGTCTTTTTTTAAAATGACAGATGAATTAACTTTAAAAGATATTTGGAGAGAAAGAAATGTTAAAGCTAAACAATATACTTTTTATTCAAATAAACATTTATCATGGTCCAGATTAGATATGATTTGGATCTCAACAGAATTAATATCCAATGTTAAAGAAACAAATATTGAAATAAGTACTTGGGCAGATCATAGCCCAATGACAATTAAATGGAAGGGACAAAAAACAAGATCGAGATGGACATTAAACAATACTATTTTAAAGGAGAAAGATTTTTTACAGTGGATGGAGAAGGAATTGGCTTTTTTCTTCAGAGAAAATAAAAAAGAAGATACTTCAATGCAGAATGTGTGGGATACAATGAAGGCATACGTTAGAGGTTTGATAATAGATTATACAAGAAAAAAAAATATTAGGAAAAGGCAAGCTTGGAAGATGAGTATAAAATTCTTGAAAAAGAATTACAGAAAATGCCACAGAAAAAGGATATTAAATTGAAGCTGGATGTAATTAAACATAAAATGGAATTAATAGAGAAAGAAGAACTGGCACAGAAAATCAGAAACTCTAAACAGAATTATTTTGAAGATGCAAATAAACCAGGTAGATGGCTAGCATATAAATTGAGAAAAGAGAAGGAATCAAGAAAAATATTGAAGTTAATAGATGAACAAGGCCAAGTTTGTTATGGGAATAAGGAGAAAAAAGAAATTATTCGAGATTTTTATGGGCAACTATATAAACAAGAGAATATTGATGAGGAAAAAGTCAAACAGTATTTACAGGAAGCTAATTTACCAAAGATACCTAAAGAGACTGAAGAAATGCTAGAAAGCAATATAACAATGATGGAACTAAATGAAGCATTTAAGAGACAAAATAATGGGAAAGCACCGGGTCCAGATGGGCTTCCAGCAGAATTCTATAAAACATTTCAAGAATCATTGAGCATCCAATTGTTAGAAGTTATGAATGAAGTTATGTTAAAAAAGATGATACCTAAAACATGGTCAGAGGCTTATATTACACTTATACCAAAGGAAGAGACTGACCCACTGCAAATTAAGAATTATAGACCTATTTCTTTATTGAATGCAGACTATAAAATCTTTGCCTCAATCTTAGCAGAAAGACTTAAAAAATATTTAAATAATTTTATTCACCCAGATCAAAATGGATTTCTGCCAAAGAGACAAATTAGAGACAATATGAAAGTAATTTTGGACACTTTGGAATACTATGAGGCTCACCCTGAAAAGCAAATGGCTTTGATATTCCTAGATGCTCAAAAAGCATTTGACAACGTGAACTGGAGATTTATGTTATTATTATTGGAGCAGATGGGTTTTGCTAAAAAATATATTCAAGCAATAGAAGCCATATATAATAAACAGACAGCAAGGGTAATGATGGAGGGGGAACTTACAGATTTTATTAATATAAGGAAAGGCACAAGACAAGGATGCCCCCTATCTCCTTTGCTATTTGTGTTGACCTTGGAAGTGTTGAATAGAAATATTAGGGATGATAAAAGCATAAAAGGAATTAAAATTAAGAAGGAAGAATTTAAGCTACAAGCTTTTGCTGATGATTTAGCTTTTATTTTGGAAGACCCGTTAGAAACAGCTCCAAAGTTATTGGAAAGGATAGAGACATATGGAGAGGTGGCTGGTTTGAAAATAAATAAAGATAAAACAAAGATTTTGACAAAGAATATGCTATTGAGACAGAGAGAAGAACTGGCAGATCTTTTGAAAATTCAAGTTACAAGTAAGGTTAAGTATCTGGGGATATATTTGACAACAAGATGTAGCACATTAAAGGAGAATAATTATATTAAACTTAAACAACAGACAACTACAGATTTGAAGAAGTGGGAAAACTTGCAATTGTCATTAATAGGGAGAATTTCAACAATCAAGATGAATATTTTACCTAGAATTTTATTTTTGTTTCAAACAATACCAATTAGGCTTGGAAAAGACTATTTTGAAGATTTAAATAAAATCATGTTGAAGTTTATATGGCAAGGTAAAAAAGCGAGAATAAAGCTAAAGCTTTTGCAAGATGCTAGAATTAGAGGAGGTTTTGGCCTGCCTAATTGGGAATTGTATTATCAAGCTGCAAGTTTGATGTGGGTCAAAGAATGGATAACATTAAGGAAACATAGGTTGTTGACATTAGAAGGACATGACTTGCTGTTGGGCTGGCATCCTTTTTTATGGTATAAGGGAACTAAAACACAGGGTTATTTTAGAAGACATTATGTACGGGAGTCTTTGTGGTTAAATTGGGAGAAGATAAAAAGACAATGTTATTTGAAAATTCCAGTTTGGTTATCGACCATTGAAGCATTTTCCTATCCTATAATCTACAAGAAGGAACAAACAGTTAGATATGGGGAACTTTTGGATGAAAAGGGTGAACTTAAATCGATCCAAAACTTAGAGGAACAAGGTATAAGGATGAATTGGTTTTCATATGCACAAATATATTCAAGGTATGATGAAGATTCCAAAACGGAGGGATTTTATGATAAGCAGACTGATTTAGATAAGATCTTGATGGGTACTGATGAGAAGGTGATTAAAAAATTATATGGTTATTTACTGGGAATGAAATTAGAGGAAGAACAAGTCAAAGAAACTATGATTGTTTGGGGGAAGAATTTTGGATATGGGATTGATTTAGAGAAATGGCAGAAAATGTGGTCTCAAAATTATAAAATGACAATGTCAACAGCATATAAAGAAAATTTGTATAAGATGTTTTACAGGTGGCACTTTCCTCCGACAAGAATAGCAAGAATGTTTAAGAATAAATCTGAAAAATGCTGGAAATGTCATCAGATACCCGGCTCGTATTACCATATGTGGTGGACTTGTGAGGATGCTAGAAAATATTGGACTATAATTCGCATGTGGTTGGAAAAAATGACAAAGAAACATATAGACTTGAAACCAGAGATCTTCTTATTGGGAATTTTACCTGATATATATAGTAAAGATTTGAAATACCTGATTGTAAATGTATTAACAGCGGCCAGGATTGTATTTGCTAAAAATTGGAAGAATGAGAAAATACCATTATAGGAAGAAATTATTAAGAAAATATTGGAATGTGCTGAGATGAGTAGATTGACATTTGAAATCAGAGAGCAAGAGGATAAACAATTTTATGAAATTTGGGATCTTTTTTATAAATGGCTAGATGATAAAATACGATAATAGAATATTTTAGATAGTAAGAAATATCTTTATCTTGCTATTTTGCTATTTTTTTGTTATTTGATATTATATTTATAAAGGTTTTTTTTTAGGATTGATTTGGTATGATTATATCATTTGTTGAATAATCTAGTTAAAGTATTGTTAGCTCATAAAGCATGAATGATTAAAAGTGTAGTCAAAAATTTCTTTTTTTTTTAGTGATATTAGGATATATAAGTTTGGATTGATAATATGAGTTGTTATGTAACATAATTGTAACTGGGACTACAGAATGAATGCACAAAAATGATGAACCAACTGACACACTGGATGTACATATGAGAGCTGAATGTTTTAATGTTTTGTTTGTCTTGTCTGTTTGTAGAAAATTAATAAAATTTTCTTTCAAAAAAAAGAAAAAGTATATGATGGATTGACAAGCTGATGGGAGAAATCTCAGAGATGAACTCCACTTATCTTAAAGTTGCCCATTGATTTATGTCGAGGAACATAAGAAACACTTGGCTAAGCGACAGAATTGGAATGGATTTCGGAGATCTTTCCCAGAGCCGAAATCCTTATGCCATCCCAGTCAAATGGTTACTCTCCCTTTGCTTGAAAATGTCCTGGATGGATCCCTCACAGCTATAGAAGGCAGACAGTTTCACTGCTTAATGCAATGTTTCCAAACCATACCAAATTTAAGATATGTGGACTTCAATTTCCAGAATTCTGGGTGTTTAAATTCCCACATCTTAAAGTTGGCAAGGTTGGGAAACATTGGTTTGATGGCTTGCATATTCAAGAAATTTGTTCAGCCTTGGTTCCAAATATTCTGTTATTAAAGTTCATTTCTAATAACTATTATATATATACATTTATCTTATGTTTATATATATATATATATATATATATATATATATATTCATTCTTAAGTTTTCGCGGGTGTTAAGCCTGGGTTCCCCAACCAGTGTTAAGGAGACAAGCTAAACAGAATGTGCAGCATTAGTCAGATAGGCATACAGATAAATGAGTGAGATAAGCTTGTATGTTTATTAACATACAGTAAAAATAACAGATATGCTTGTGCTATCAAAAATATAGTTTATTCCATTATGAGTTCATAGCATAGTCAAAATAACAGTCCATTAGTCATGTATCATTTAGTCAATCCATTCAGGAATATTCAATTAGCAAAGTCCGTGTAGAATATCCTATGTCAGTTCACTTACAGATCAGTCCTTTGTCTCTCTCCCGTTCGAGTAACGCAGTGTTGAGTCCATGCAGTAATTAGGGATCATCAAAGCAGAGAGAGAGCAAGCTGTCGTCTTGCTTCTTTTAAAGTGCTTTCATAACCACTCCCTTAATTACAATCCTACAGTTAAAGTTGCAGACACTTTAACTAACAAATTATGATAACATATTTATTATTTTACCTAAAACAGTTAGGGTAAACAATGTTATCCCTCACAAAATTCCTTATTATAGATAGTCCTCAACTTATGACCATAATTGAGCCCAAAATTTATGTTGCTAAGTGAGAAATTTGCCCCATTTTACAACTTTTCTTGCCACATTTGTTAAGGGAATCACTGCATCCTTAAATTAGTAACACGATGAATCTTGTGAATCTGGTTTCTCCATTGATTTTGCTGGTCAGAAGGTTGCAAAAGGGGAATCATAAGATACTGAGACATTGCAACCATCAGAAAACTGAGTCAGTTTTTAGGCATCCAAATATAAATCACATGACCATGGGGATGCTGCAATGGGCATAAGTGTGAAAAATGGTCAAGTCACTTTTTTCAGTGCTGTTGTAACTTTGAATGGTCACTAAATGAACTCTTGTAAATTGAGACCTACCTGTATTTTTGACGTTGGTTATAATCAGGAAATTTCTTCTTCTTCTAAGTTTCAAGAATTACTATTCTGGATCACCCAACCAGCAATTCCCATTTTCCTTTGTGCAAACAGGCTTCCTATCATCAGAGCTGGTCAATTCTCTTTGGCCAAATTATATTCTCAGTTCCAGCTGGAGAGTACATGTTGCATTAGCAGGCTTCTTGCTTGATAAAAGAATCTCTCCCGAAACACATCTGGATGCTCTACATTAAGGGGGGGGGAAGGGTACCAGCCTGCAATTTACACATTTTTGTGTATTATGTAAAATAGTTTGAACATGAAACCTTATCTATAGAAAACCAGCACCATAGTCAAAATGCAAAGAGCTAAAATATGTAAGATGTGAATTGACAAATGAGTACATATTATACAGACTAGAAGAATCATAACAGAAAAAATTAAATACTCCAAAAAGTTGGAACTGATGAAATCTCACTGAAATATCTCCTGGGGAACTGGGAATCAACCCAAGCTTTTCTTTGAATCAGTAATTCATAAAAGCATTTCATTATGATGATTTTCAGAATAAACTATGAATCATACTATGTTAAGAATGAACACAGAGACAATTACCTCTATAATAACCTGAAGTTATCCTTCTTTATTTATTAAGTAATGCAAATACCTAACCTAGTGCAAAAAAGGACATATTCTTGATTGTTTACTTTAAGGCTGAATCTTACAAGCATTGAAGCACAATTTCAATGTTTCATTTGCCCTGAAGAAATCATCATCAAGTCTTGTTACAATTGGTCCCTAATAGCTTAACATGAGAGATTAGCAACATGTAGTTAATAAGAAACATTATATGTTATTTGAGAAAGGGAAACTCAGATATAGTAGGTTTACAAAAAGGACCAACTTAGAAAGTTTTTTTCAAGATGCTCTGGGCATCTTGAAAAACATCTTGTGGCTTTTGGAATGGGCTGAGGAGTTACATTGTTAATTCATTCTTAGTGTGCCATCTTGTTACTGTGCTTTGTTAAGTGACGTCTTATTATCTCTTTGATTTATGTCAAAGAAAATAATCAAATTTTAGCAATTAAGCAAATGACAAAGTATGATAAATGGTTCTAAATTAAGAACAATCAAGTTTAGATTAAAGTAGTATTATTCAAGTTTGAAAATGGTAATCCTTAGGCAATTGGGACTTGCCTCCAGTATCACTAACTATGACATCCCTGGTAGGGAAGGGCCAAACATAAATTCAGAAGGACTCCTTTAAAAAAACAGGAAGACAGCAAGTCTTACTATGCCAAACTATTCAGAGATAATATTCAAATAAATCTGTCAGCCATCCAAAGCTGTCCCATACCATACCTTGTTAGCTCTTCCTTCCAGTTCCAATCAGTAAGAGAACATAAAGTTGAACTGTTTTAAAAACTAAGCTTGACTTTTATTGACTTTATGAAAAATCTCTGTAATTTTCTTGGCAGCGTTGCAGAAATGACTTATCATTGCCTTCTTAAGGATTCAATTTTCCTTTCACTATCTAGTCTAGCTCACAACCCAGGTATGACTTGAAGGGAAAATCAAGACCTTACAGGTTCTAACAGTTAAATTTGGATCCCAGACAAGGGTGATGCAATTGCACCTGCTGAGAGAGCATCACATACAAGGTAGATCAGATGCTGAAGCAACCAATCATTTACTTCATTTTTTTTATTCAATTGGTACCTTCCTATTGATGCCCAAGGTAGCTAACAGTAAGAGAGAAAAAAAGCACAATGTTGTAATAGAAAATCATGCATATGGGGGACAGGGGGGAACAGATTACACTTTGAATCAGAGAAGCCTTTATTTTGGTCCCTGACTAATGTAACATACAATTTTACAACTAAATTCAAAGTATACAGAACTAATTTGTAGTAAATTAGGGTAAATAAAAGTGTTACTATGGCTGTGGAACATAAAGTATAAATAGTTTATAATACAGACTGAGAAAGAAATAATATTCAGATTTTTCATCTTCTGAAAAGTTTTAATGAAATAGAAACACGTGGATAGATGACAATTTTCAGTGTGAAGGACACATTTCATATTCCAGTGGTGGAATCATCATTTTCCTTTTATTTAGTATTAGAAATTAGATATAATTTGACCCAAACTAACTTTTATAAATGTTACCTGATGACTACAATGTAAACAATTCAAATAATCATAGTTGCAATGTATTTCTTTTCATACATAAGAATGGGCTATTGTTCTATTATGTGTATCATTAAATTAAAGATCACTGAAAATCAGAATCACAGCATTTCAATTTGTATTAATACAAAGTTTCTTGCCTGTTATAATTAAAATAAATATATGTTATAAAACAGGCACCACAAAAAATTTTATGCAAAACTTAATTACATGAAGTTATGAGACAGTAAAATCCTAAAAGAAAGAAAAGGCTTTGTATTCCAGAAACTTGTATTCCAGATTGAAGTAAAATAATTTGTTCAAAAACTGTGTATCATTTATATGTCAAAATGTTTTTTGTTAATTTGTGTCATTTAGAACCTCTATTCAGGCAAAATTCAAATCTTCATCCCTACAGAATGCATCCAGGGTGAAGTACCAATGGTGATGGAAATGAAGACCTTCTAAAGAATACCTGTTCAACATTACAAGTGAAAAACAGCTAAGCAATTTCCTACTGGAATGAGAGCATTTTAGAATATTAATTAGTTTGAACTGATAAGAAAGGAAGGAACAGGTAGATTTTTTAAAAAGCATTTCAGGTGTCCTCTTCTAAACAGTGTTTGGAAAAAAAAAACCAAATGTGAATTAAAAGCTCATATTCTGTGGTGCTTTTCAAGGAGATAAAAGTTCTCCCCCCACTTTTTTTTTCTTTTTTTGGTCCAGTCACAATTGGAATGCAACATGTTGATATAAAATTGTGTTTTTAATCTTGGGAATCCTTTTGTTCCAGATTCAAAGCAGCCCTGAGTAAGAGAGTCTGTTTACATTGTTCTGGCATGGAATTGCTATGAATAATAAGCAGCCAAAGGAAAATAATTAATGGTTTTAAAGAGAATGAGAGGAAGCTGAATTTTAGGGAAGACAGATGCATGGACTATTTATTAATGAAGTGTACAAGAGGCAGAAAGAGTGAGAAAAAGGATTAAGGTGTAAAAATGATATGCCATATAAATAGAAAACAGCACCAGACTAAAGGATAAGTGGTAATACAAAAAGAAACAAAGCAAGATGAATGAACAATCCATACAGAAAATAAAATAGGTAGGGAGAGATTATACAGAATGTTAAGGATTTTTGAACATTTTCCTAATTGGGGAGTAGGGGGAAACAGCAAGGATTAAAAAGTGATCAGTGGGGAGGTTTTGTGTTTAAATGATAAAGGTCTATCCAGATTCAGTTATTAATCATTTTAATCATTTTAATTTTTAAAGTCTTGATAATGTTAATTAATTTCTTTTATTTTCAAGAAGATAAAAGTCCTCTTTGGAAAACCCTTTCTTTAGTCCAGTCGCAAAACTTTGAAATTGTAGAAGATAAACTTCAGCAAACTGACCAGAAGACAAAGCAAATTCATAACATTTTAAGTCTGGAGTAAAAATTCAATTTATGAGACTATTTTCAGTGAAAAAGAAGGATCAGAATAATTACTACACATTTGTTGAGGCAAGAAAAGTGGTGAGACCAAAGGGAAGATTTCAAAGTAACATATTCAAAATAACTCTTGTTTGTTTGTTATGTAGGTTCCAGGTCTATTATTAGCTTATAAAGTATCAATGTTAGCATCTGAAGCATGTGCTAAAACCTAGCTCTCTGTGGAACGTGTATTTGAAAGCCAATCTACACATAGTTTTAATGGGTGATTAGATTGATTAATTATGATTCAGCTGTTTCAACTAAAAAGTTCTACAGAAAAGTATGGTTGCAGCTGTTTCTAAGAGTGCTTGACTTTGCATGACTTCACAGCCTTGATCTGCCAGTTCCATTTGCCCAAAATTTTTTCCATGATAACTTCATGAATATATCTTATATATCCTTTTTATTAGTTTATAATATAAAATATAAAAGCAAATAATAGGGAAAATAGGGAAGGGGAAGAGAAAAGTTTAGAAAAGAAGGGGAAAAGAAAGAAAAGGCATTGACTTCTGACTCCTTTTGCTACAGTAGAACAAGATAGTAACATCAAACCTCAACTTTTTACTTTTACAAAATAGTGTAAACTAGACATTTCTACAGTATAACAACAGATTTATCTAATCCATGAGTGTCAAACCTGTGGCATCAACGTTGCCATCATGTGATGTTTCGTGAGGTTTTCCCCCTTTATGGAGCTGGGCCTGAGCATGATACATCCGGCCAGTTTGATACCTCTGATCAAATCAGTAAAACCCAAAATCAAAGTTTTATAATAAATTCATGAATTTGTTCATGGCTACATTATGAATACATAATAGGGAATATCAAGCCAATCTCATTGTATGCAATTCAAAGCAAATTCAAAATAAGTCCTTCTTGATATGTTCATAACGTTAAAAAACACATTTTCATTTGGATGAATAGAAAAGTTTTATATGTGATGATTTACTTTTGTTTTTTTCTAGAGTCACCCAGTTATGGGATATTATGAAAATGGAAGAATTCTTATCTCTTTCTTTCACACGTAGTCCAAATTTTATTAAAAGCTTTCACTGTGCTTTTTCTTTTTTTTATATTATTTTCTTAAGACAAAAGAGCACTGAACACATTTTACCTTTTGCCAGATTGCAAACATTTTGCTTTTCTCTGATAATGAAAATTAATAGTGATTGAAAGGAGGCAAGTGAATGCCATGTTTCATCCAACAACGAATGAAAGATACAAAACAATTAAGTTGAAAAGAGGATAATATTTGTTCCATTCCTCTGCTTGTGTATTCTAAGTAATGGATCCTCACTTCTGGAGATCTTATCTCGGATGTTAGGACCATCCTTACTATATTTTCAAAGACCTATCAAATCATGTTTCTTCAGAGAAGCATTTAAGGATGCCTGAAGATTTTGTAGCTGAGGTTCTTTGTATTGTCTACGCTATATTATATTATTAATTTTCTATTTCAATTTATGTTGTTTGGAGAAACTGCAGAGACTATTAGGGATGGAGTGACGTACAAGACAAAATATGACCATTTTAGCACACTATTTTAAAATATGCACGTGCTAAGATCCTGTATTCTGAACAAGTCTTTTTCTCTCTTTTTCTCTCTTTTTCTGCTGGCAAAAAGCTTTTGTAGGGCTCATTTCCATAACTAGAACTAAATGTCATAGTGGTCCATTCTGCTTTGAGTTAGGTAGAAAATCAGATTGATTATAAAATAAAAATCTACTACACATTCCAGGGACATTGCCTTTGGAAATATTTTATTATGCAACTGCTACCAGCCTGAAATTATGTTTCTCCATCCTAAACCTTATTTAAGATAAAAGGAGCTTGGGTCACAGCATGGTTTGTTTCTGTTCTGCAGCAATGACTGATGATTGAGAATGTGATTTATTTAAACAATGGCAGCCCTCTCAGGATTCATCATATGTATTTGAGTGGTCCAGATGGCTCATCTTTTGAATGAGTTAAAATTCACCTCTCGAACAGCTGTTCTAAAGTGGAAGATTTGACTGAGCTGAGAAACTTTTTTTCTGGAAATTTCATCTGCAGAAGAATGTGAGTTCTACAGGAGCTCATGGTGTGGAGAGCCATTTATAAATCTCTTTGTGTGGAGAGCCATTTATAAATCAAGTGGGAAGTATCAGGTGCTACCTAAGGACAGAGCAAGGGTGAAAGGCAGCATTCAAAACAGGAATTGTTGGGTCCAAAGCAAACCTTTGTAATGATACCATAAATGGTTTTGTCTGCTTTAAATCTTTCTTTTTTTTTTTTTTTTAAAAAAAAAGATTTTTATGAATTTTCTACAAACAAACAAGACAAACAAAACATTAAAACATTCAACTCTCGTATGTACATCCAGTGTGTCAGTTGGTTCATCATTTTTGTGCATTCATTCTGTAGTCCCAGTTACAATTATGTTACATAACAACTCATATTATCAATCCAAACTTATATATCCTAATATCACTAAAAAAAAAAGAAATTTTTGACTACACTTTTAATCATTCATGCTTTATGAGCTAACAATACTTTAACCAGATTATTCAACAAATCATATAATCATGCCAAATCAATCCTAAAAAACCCTTTATAAATATAATATCAAATAACAAAATAATAGCAAAATAGCAAAATAAAGATATTTCTTACTATCTAGCATTCTAAATATTCTATTATCGTATTTTATCATCTAGCCATTTATAAAAAAGATCCCAAATTTCATAAAATTGTTTATCCTCTTGCTCTCTAATTTCAAATGTCAATCTGCTCATCTCAGCACATTTCAATATTTTCTTAATAATTTCTTCCTGTAATGGTATTTTCTCATTCTACCAATTTTTAGCAAATACAATCCTGGCCGCTGTTAATACATTTACAATCAGGTACTTCAAATCTTTAGTATATATATCAGGTAAAATTCCCAATAAGAAGATCTCTGGTTTCAAGTCTATATGTTTCTTTGTCATTTTTTCCAACCACATGCGAATTTTAGTCCAATATTTTCTAGCATCCTCACAAGTCCACCATATATGGTAATACGAGCCGGGTATCTGATGACATTTCCAACATTTTTCAGATTTGTTCTTAAGCATTCTTGCTATTCTTGTCGGAGGAAAGTGCCACCTGTAAAACATCTTATACAAGTTTTCTTTATATGCTGTTGACATTGTCATTTTATAATTTTGAGACCACAATTTCTGCCATTTCTCTAAATCAATCCCATATCCAAAATTCTTCCCCCAAACAATCATAGTTTCTTTGACTTGTTCTTCCTCTAATTTCATTCCCAGTAAATAACCATATAATTTTTTAATCACCTTCTCATCAGTACCCATCAAGATCTTATCTAAATCAGTCTGCTTATCATAGAATCCCTCCGTTTTAAAATCTTCATCATACCTTGAATGTATTTGTGCATATGAAAACCAATTCATCCTTATACCTTGTTCCTTTAAGTTTTGAATCGATTTAAGTTCACCCTTTTCATCCAAAAGTTCCTTCTTGTAAATTATAGGATAGGAAAATGCTTCAATAGTCGATAACCAAACTGGAATTTTCAAATAACATTGTCTTTTTATCTTCTCCCAGTTTAACCACAAAGACTCCCGTACATAATGTCTTCTAAAATAACCCTGTGTTTTAGTTCCGTTATGCCATAAAAAAGCATGCCAGCCCAACAGCAAATCATGCCCTTCTAATGTCAACAACCTATGTTTTCTTAATGTTATCCATTCTTTAACCCACATCAAACTTGCAGCTTGATAATACAATTCCCAATTAGGCAGGCCAAAACCTCCTCTAATTCTAGCATCTTGCAAAAGCTTTAGCTTTATTCTCGCTTTTTTACCTTGCCATATAAACTTCAACATAATTTTATTTAAATCTTCAAAATAGTATTTTCCGAGCCTAATTGGTATTGTTTGAAACAGAAATAGAATTCTGGGTCAAATATTCATCTTAATTATTGAAATTCTCCCTATTAATGACAATTGCAAGTTTTCCCACTTCTTCAAATCTGTAGTTATCTGTTGTTTAAGTTTAATATAATTATTCTCCTTTAATGTGCTACATCTTGTTGTCAAATATATCCCCAGATACTTGACCTTATTTGTAACCTGAATTTTCAAAAGATCTGCCAGTTCTTCTCTCTGTCTCAATAGCATGTTCTTTGTCAAAATCTTTGTTTTTATCTTTATTTATTTTCAAACCAGCCACCTCTCCATATGTCTCTATCCTTTCCAATAACTTTGGAGCTGTTTCAAACGGGTCTTCCAAAATAAAAGCTAAATCATCAGCAAAAGCTTGTAGCTTAAATTCTTCCTTCTTAATTTTCATTCCTTTTATGCTTTTATCATCCCTAATATTTCTATTCAACACTTCCAAGGTCAACACAAATAGTAAAGGAGATAGGGGACATCCTTGTCTTGTGCCTTTCCTTATATTAATAAAATCTGTAAGTTCTCCCTCCATCATTACCCTTGCTGTCTGTTTATTATATATGGCTTCTATTGCTTGAATAAATTTTTTAGCAAAACCCATCTGCTCCAATAGTAATAACATAAATCTCCAGTTCACGTTGTCAAATGCCTTTTGAGCATCTAGGAATATCAAAGCCATTTGCTTTTCAGGATGAGCCTCATAGTATTCCAAAGTGTCCAAGATTACTCTCATATTGTCTCTAATTTGTCTCTTTGGCAGAAATTCATTTTGATCTGGGTGAATAAAATTATTTAAATATTTTTAAAGTCTTTCTGCTAAGATTGAAGCAAAGATTTTATAGTCTGCATTCAATAAAGAAATAGGTCTATAATTCTTAATTTGCAGTGGGTCAGTCTCTTCTTTCGGTATAAGTGTAATATAAGCCTCTGACCATGTTTTGGGTATCATCTTTTTTAACATAACTTCATTCATAACTTCTAACAATGGGATGCTCAATGATTCTTGAAATGTTTTATAGAATTCTGCTGGAAGCCCATCTGGACCCAATGCTTTCCCATTATTTTGTCTCTTAAATGCTTCATTTAGTTCCATCATTGTTATATTGCTTTCTAGCATTTCTTCAGTCTCTTTAGGTATCTTCGGTAAATTAGCTTCCTGTAAATACTGTTTGACTTTTTCCTCATCAATATTCTCTCGTTTATATAGTTGCCCATAAAAATCTCGAATAATTTCTTTTTTCTCCTTATTCCCATAACAAACTTGGCCTTGTTCATCTATTAACTTCAATATTTTTCTTGATTCCTTCTCTTTTCTCAATTTATATGCTAGCCATCTACCTGGTATATTTGCATCTTCAAAATGATTCTGTTTAGAGTTTCTGATTTTCTGTGCCAGTTCTTTTTTCTCTATTAATTCCATTTTATGTTTGATTACATCCAGCTTCAATTTAATATCCTTTTTCTGTGGCATTTTCTGCAATTCTTTTTCAAGACTTTTATACTTGTCTTCGAAGGCCTTAGAAGCTTGCCTTTTCCTAATATTCTTTTTTCTTCTATAATCTATTATCAAACCTCTAGCGTATGCCTTCATTGTATCCCACACATTCTGCATTGAAGTATCTTCTTTTTTATTTTCTCTGAAGAAAAAAGCCAATTCCATCTCCATCCATTGTATAAAATCTTTCTCCTTTAAAATAGTATTATTTAATGTCCATCTCGATCTTGTTTTTTGTCCCTTCCATTTAATTATCATTGGGCTATGATCTTCCCAAGTACTTGTTTCAATATTTGTTTCTTGAATATTGGATATTAATTCTGTTGAGATCCAAATCATATCTAATCTGGACCATGATAAATGTCTATTTGAATAAAAAGTATATTGTTTAGCTTTAACATTTCTTTCTCTCCAAATATCTTTTAAAGTTAATTCATCTGTCATTTTAAAAAAAGACTTAGGGAGAGTCTTTCTATTTTGCTTTATTGTTGTTGCTATATAGTCCAATTTATGGTCCACAATTCCATTAAAATCTCCCATCGTAATTATATTAACATAGTCCAGTCCAATTATTTTCATGTGTAGCTTTTTATAAAACTCTTCTTGTTTATCATTCGGAGCATAAATTGCAATCAAGAGTATTTTTATATGATTGTCCATTATTTCTACCATTAATACTCTTCCATCTTCATCCGTGTAAATCAATTTTGCTGGGATAGCCTCTTTAATGTATAGAACCACTCCTCTTTTCTTACATTGAGTCAAAGAAGTAAATATTTTCCCCAATTTTGGCTGTACTAACAATTGTTCATGTTGTTTTTTAATATGAACTTCTTGTAGACAAATTATATCAAATTTTAATTTCTCTAATTTATGAAAAGTTTTCCTTCTTTTAACAGCTAAATTAAGTCCATTTATATTCATTGTAATCAGTTTTCTTTCTTCCATGATTATGCTTTATATTTAGGTCTAACCGCTCTGGTGTTCTTTGCTATCCACCTGTCCCCCTACTGCTCCTTTCTCTTTTTCAGTCTCCAGTTGTTCCTCTTGAAATTCAATTAATGAGACCTCTTTCTCTGCCTCCTCTCTTCTTCCTCCAAAAAATTCTGCATGGAAAAGTTCTGCTTTCTCAATTGAATCAATTCTATGTCTCTGCTTTTGCCACTTAAACATTAGTCCTTCTGGAATCAGCCATCTATAATTCACTTCGTTTTCCAGTGGCATTTTGGTCAGAAATCGATATTCTCTTCTCATCTCTCTCACTGTTCTGGGTATTTGTTTTAAAACCACAACCTCTTTACCTTTGTATTTCAATGTTTTCTCTCTTACTACTTGTAATATTTGCGTTTTAATGGATTTTTTAGTAAATCTAATATGGACTTCCTTGGGTAATTTATTTCTCATCGCATACCTTGTATAGACTCTATATATCTCATCTATTCCATCCATCATCTTTTCCTCTGTAATTTCCAAAGCATCTGCCAAAATTTCTATCATTATCGCTGCCAAATTTTCTCCTTTTTCCTCTTCTATATTTTGAAATCTGAGGTAAAATTCTGACCTTTCCATCTCCCACCTCAACATCCCACTTTTTTCTTGTTCAACCACTGTTAATCTACTGTCAATATTTCCAATCTTCTTCTCTCTTTGTTTTCCTTCTTCCTCAATTTTTTGGAATCTCTCCTCATACTTGACCATCATTTGTTTAATGTTTTCCACTTTTTCATTAGTCTTCTCTATTCTTTGTTCAATATTTTCTGTTCTTTGTTCAAAAATGTCTGATTTTGTCTTGAGATCTTGGATTCCTTGCATAATCATCTGTAAAGTTACTCTTTCTTGTTCCTTATCTTGCTTCAACATTGTCTGAATTAAACGTTGTCCTCCAGCTGGTGGGGAAGCAGAGGTAGAAGTAGAAATGCCAGCTGATATTGGTTTCCTGCTCATTTAAATGCTTCCAAAGCTTCAAATTCTTTTTGACTTTTAATCCAACTGGTAGAGCAGCCAATTATAATCCAAAATGGAAAACTCCAATAGTAAAAGGCACGAAACCAAAAAAGAAACAGGAAAAAAGGAAGAAGAAAGATCTTCAGGTTCTTCTAGACCCTAATCCAATTACGAAGTAGTCCACCATAAAAAAGAAAAAATAGAAAGGAGAAAAACAAACAAACCCAAAAATAATAATATTGATTAAGAGCAAAAAAAAAGCAAAAAGAGAAAAAACAAAAAGTTCCTTCAGGTTCTTCACACCTTAATCGAGTTGAAAAGTCTCAATAACCAAAAAAGAAAAACAAAGTGATCCAAAAACATGGATAGAAAAAGCAAAAAAGTCCCAATAAGAAAAAAAAGAAAAATAAAGAAAAAACTCTGAGGCTTTCCCTTTAAAATAAAAGGCAGAAATAAGAATATTACTAGAATTGAAATTTAGAAAAAGGCTGGCAAATGGGATATATATATATATATATATATATATATATATATATATATATATATATATATATGAAAGCACACTGCACTTTATTTGTTTATCCAAGGCTCTTGTTATGACTCTCTTCTCCAGCAGCTTCAAAGCCAAACCTCAAGTGTTGAAATATTGATAACAGTCCAGGAAAGCACCTGCAATAATATTTTGCTGTGCTCTCCCTCTATCTTATCACGTTAAGATGTCCTTGAGAAGAGGTCTTTTTGCAATTCTCTCCAATTCAAATAAAATACTTTCAAGCCTCTAGTTGGCAGTGTTGCAAAGTTTCTTAATGCTCTTCCTCCCCCCCCCCAGCCAGAAAAAAGGAGTAATATATACAGAAAAAAATATATAGCCAAAGGGAGCCTCTATCCTAAAGAAAGTTAAAAAATCAAAGGGAGCATAAAAATATATATAAAAGAAAATTCAATCCGGTTACCTACAAAGTCACACTAAAGTCCCCCCCAAAAAATATAGGAAAAAAAAAAAAACCCAAGCCTCAATTTGACATCACTTTAAAAACGCCGCTCAGACAGTTTCAGTCAAAAAAAAAAAGTCTCACAGATTTCTTCTTTGTTCAAGATGCCCTTTCCAACCTCAGCGAATTTACAACACAAAAGAGTTTTTCTCACCCAACCGTCACACTTCTTTCCAGCCACTTTCTTTCTGGAGCTGTCCCGACTTCAGCAGCTATGGAGGCTGCCTCTCCGCCACCAGCAAAAGGGCTTCTCCCGGATCAAACCAGAGATTTTGCGATATCTCTGGGATCCTGGGACTATGCCCTTCTCTATCCCCATCTCTACGGGACGGTTTAGGTCCGTTGGGACCGACCAGGGGCGAAAATATCGGCTGCGATCTCAGAGCCCCGAGATCGCAGCTGTATCGCCGAAATGAAGCTCCGCCTTCTCCTGCTTTAAATCTTTCTGATAACTGTAAATAAGAAAATGATTGCCAACTATATCCTTGTTTATGGGCACAACCTGGATTTATATCTATCCCATATTCTCCATATGGTTGATTTTAAAAATCCACATCAACTTTGACTTTCTTGTACCATAAATATCCATGCCGTCCAAACCTCTGGTAATGTCCTAGCTTCAAAAAATCTATTTCTCAGCAATATACACACTTTCATCCAAACCAAACAGTAAACTGAAAATATAATTTCAAATCAAGTAAACCCAATCTTCCTCTTTCCTTTGCATCTTGTAACACCTTATATTTAACTCATTATTTTTCCTTGCTACACAAACTTGGAAATAACCTTTTGCCACTGTTTAAATGGTGTATCAGTTATCAAAATGTCTGAAACCAAAATATCATTCACAGCAAAACATTCATTTTTATCACAGAAATTCTTCTCAGCAATGACAATTATAGTTTTTCTGGTCTTAACATGTCTGTTTTAACTTCATTCCATGTCCTAACATAGTTATTTTGCAATAACTTACAATTCATATTTGTCATGGTGATATCCAGATATTTTACTTTCTTCTCAATCTTAGTTGTATTCATCAATTCTGCTTATTCCTCTGTTTTCGTAGTTTTATATTGACATATTCATCTTCAGTTTCTTAATCTTAAAACCTGCTTTGTATCAAAATCTTGTAGTTTTCTCATTAACTTTTCAATTCAATTTAAAGGATTTTCCAAAATCAACACCAAGTCATCTGCCATAGCCCTTAACTTGGAAGTTTATTTTAAATCTTTACTCCCACAATCTTGTCATTTTGTTTTATATATTTATTCAATATTTCTAGGACTAAAATAAACAGTTGAGGAGATAATGGGCCTCCTTGTCTTGTTCCTTTTTGGATCTCACAAGGCTTTGTTTGATCCCTCTTAACAATTATTTCTGCTGCTTGTGGAGTATAAATTGATCTTGCTCATTTTATGAAGTTATCTCCAAAGAACGTTTTAATAATCTTAAATATTTGGTATAATCATGGATTGTAGTAAATGAGCTTTAGTAATTGAACTCCAAGTTTGCTTAAAAAATCAAATCTCAGATCAAGCAACAAGAGAATTTCATTACTTGAAAGTGAATAGAGACCTATGTGATTAGGTACCTGGATAAATTAAGGCCTGGTTTATATAAAGGGAACTACTTGTGTTGAAATGAACAGAATTGGAAACTTATGATGGCCTTCCCAAAGGTGCTTTTTCAAGAGGTAACTGGACTTTCTGGTTTTTCTTTGAAGACATTTCACTTCTCATCCAAGAAGCTTCTTCAGCTCTGACTAGATGGTGGGGAATGGAAAGATTTATACTCCTTGTGGACAACCATGACCTGGATGACTTAGAATCTCCATAGACATTTACGAGGACTTTCATGTTCAATCTAGCAAAACTCATAATATGTATGTAAAATGGGCCATACATTTTATATGTATATAAAATTGAGAAAATTGAGAGTAGGAACCAGTTATAGCCCTATTTCTCTTGCATATATACTTATATTCTGATCTTTAGACACACTTCTGGAAATTTAGTTTTGGTGGGCAATTTCAAAGCTGATCTACCTAATCTGTTCATACTTAAAGAATAGCAAAATAATTCATATCTAAATGAAGAACACAATGAAACAAGGTACCTGTTTCCATTTTCTAGTTGTGTGACCACCCCATTCCAAAATTGTAAAAATTTACTTTTCCAATGGGCTATTAATGCATCCAGTTGTCCCAGGTTTTGTGTATAATTTTTAATTGTTTGATATTTATGTCAACATTCCAAGTAACAATCTACAAAGAAAAAGATTCCGAGAATATCATCTTCCTAAAAATCCATTTTATTAGAGATGTCATATTGACACATCTGGAGAAAATCTGAATCTGAGAATTCCAGGTTTTCCCTAGCCCAAAGAAAACCCCTGCACCCAATTGTCCATCACATGGTCCAATTGTTATTTCATTCCAACTGGAGAGTACCCCATCACTCCCCTCCAGGTGCAGGGTAACATGTCCTTGACTTTCTGAGAAAGGAATGTTGTGGCTAATCTTACACCACTCCTTGAAATCCCCCTCCCAAAATTTCCAGGCACTGAATGTGGCAGCCCAGAAGCCTTAAAGAAAAATGGCTTCCAAGCTGACAATTTATTTCATGTAAACCACACTGAGTCACAAGAAATCAAGGTTAGAGATATTTAACTTTACCTATTTTCTGGGTAAACTTTTTTATAACCCCCAAAATACTAAGGGTAATAGGGGACCATGGCTGTGATGGTAATGTCAGAGATGCGTAATTGAAGCATAATTTCTCCATTAGCTGGTTATTCAAATATCAGTTCAGAAACAAAAATTTAATGAATCACAACTTCAATATAATGAAACACAATTTTATTCTATGGTACCTTATCTAACAATGGCATCAAGTCAGTCTTCTACGGATTCATCTCCAATTACTTGGATGCCACTCAAAATTTGGTTAGGATCATTAACAGAATAATTAACCTGCCAGGACTTCAACTTCCATTTTACATACTCAGACAACATTTAAAGTATATTTAAATATACTTTATAATATACAGTGTATATTTGGAGTTGTTAAGATAAATGTTATATGATTATCTTATGTCATGTCATGCCACCTATTACATGTTTAAATTGTGTGAGCATGGATTTTCTTTTATATGAAATGTGTTTGAATATTAGTAGCTTGGTTTGGTACTTAGGCTGTTGGTTTAAGCTCAGAGCTTGCAATTTGGTTGCCAATATTTTATCACTATTTGAGGAGACATCGTCAGTGCATTTTAAATTGAGTTTGTTTTTTTGTATACTTATGAGTTCCCATATCTAAAATCTTCCCAAATGGTGAACTGTTAAACATATTATCTGGACTCTTAGTTTATGCAGATGATATTCACCTTAAATATTTATGCTCTGCAACTGCACTAAAACCATCAGAGAGAAGACACAGATAAAAAGGTTAAACATTTAATTGCAAGTTTAAAGTGACATATAACATTATATAACATTCTAACATATATAATATGCTTTTCTATAAAAATGCATTGACTTACAATAATGAAATACATAATAAAAGCAAAATACAAAAAAGCATGTAGGGAGCCCATAATACTAAGTGGTGGTAATACTCAAATCTCTCCCATGGCCAATATTTCCACAAAAAAAGAATAAATGAAGTGCTAATTCATCTTCTGCACATTTATTTCAGTTCCAGTCCCCTTATAATTAGCTCTATTTTCAGGAAGGAAGAAATTATTCTGACCAGCACCGACCATTTTGCATCATCCCTCTTCAATCTAGGTCTGAAATGTATTACTAATATCTTTCCACTGGAATCTTGCTGAAAAAGTCATCACAATCTACATCACAATAAGTTAATGGCACATTCTTAGATATTACTTCATTATGTAAAGAATAATCATATTCAAAATGGTTATATGTAATGATAATTTAGTGTAACTTTAAGTAAATTAAATCTTTTAATTTTTTTCTCAGGCTTATATACTTATTTTTATCTGGGAAACTAGGGGAAAATATGTACATGTTTGGAAATATCAATATTGCAAAAATGCACATGATAATGCATACAACAATTCACATTAAGCATGCAAACATATCAAGAGAAAATTTCAAGACTGTTACATGACCCTTGCTGAGAATACACCAGCTCTAAGAATTTGAGAAGCCATGCTTTTGTTATCACAATAAGCTTTGCAATGCATCTCTTTCCTTTTGTACAGCCACTCCAAACAGTCAGCAGTTGACTTTAGTGGAATGTAGATGCTAAAACAGTTTGCCCCATTATTTAGCTTTCTGATAGGGATATTTATCATAGAAAATTTGAATGAATTTGGATGATTTAGAATGCTCTGAAGCATTTAAATAGATGCATTCTACCAGACAGAATGAATCAGGAGGAGCATTTCTATCTCAAATATATGTGTTAAAAACATTAAAAAATAAATAATATTTTCATTTATCAGAGAAATGGAAATGACTGCACAACAGAATCATAATGTATTTCAATAATGGAAGCCTGGCATAGAAAATGCATTGTATGAAACAGATAAAGTCACATTGTGATTTTAAATATTTAATCAAGGTTGAAATTTACATAAATATGATCGGTTATATATTTCCATGTTGTCATTTCTAAGAGACCAAAGCTTACGGCAAGGGGTAAACATGTTCTGCACAAAATTTATCAGATTAAAATATTTAGATTATGAATATAATAACTAGCCAATTTTTCATCAGAATTTTAGGTGTAACAGCTTCTTTCTTAAGTAAACATAGAATCAATTTATATTATTTAATAACCAACAATACTAGACATATAGTTAAACTTTAAATAAACTAAATGATGTACAATTTCCTCTATGATTTGTTGTTTAAAACCAATATTTTAGGTGTGGTTTTTTTTTAAAAAAATAATAATGCTTTGTTGGTTTGTATCTCAATATTTTAATATAATATCAACATCAATCAGCTAGTTAGCATGAGATGTTCCTCAAGCAAGTGTTATGAAATCAGCTATGAAAACAACAGGTTTGATTTAAGCCAATATTTTTCAATTGGATTACTCTAAGGCCTTCTTGCTATATATTAACAAAAGTATTCCCCATCTGAGGAGACTGTTCTCTACTAAAGTTCCCTGGGAATCATTTAAGCTCAGTGCTATTCTGGAACAAGACCAGGCTGAGAATAGATCACTCTATTCTCTGATTGAGGAGAATGATTCCTGAAGAGAGAGGGAGAAAGGGCAGGTGAAGGGCAGCTCAGATGTCTGTTTAACTGAAGTCTCTACATAATGCATTATCACCAGTTGCTCTGCTGGAAATCTTCCTGAAGACAAAGCCCAGAGAACAATTATTATCCTAGAAGTCTTTATGGAGAAGACTCATTACTCCACAGCCCACATGATCATCAATATCCAGTACCCTTTTGTGTGATTCTTTTTTAAAATAATGTTGATTTGTTTTATTTATCCATGCATATATTATATTCTACTTAAAGGAATCTTCTCTTTCTACTAGCAGATGAAGTGTGAGCCTAAGACAAACAGTTCCCTTGCTCAGTAGAAAAATTTCCTTGACTCTAGCAGAAATAATTCACAGTTCATGATAAATATTTGCAGAACAGAAGGATATAAGAATGATAGTGGGAAAGCTTATCGACCTTGAAAGATGGGATTCTGTGAAAAAATAGATATAGGCAGTGTTTCTTCTGAGACTAAACAATAACCACCAGGCAATGCAAAGAGATTAGAAGAAGAAGCTAGCTGTGAGTCATTATGGTGTAATTCTAGCATAACTATTGATATAGTCCAGTTGCTTTTACAAAAGCTGTGAACAGAAACATCCTGCCACCCTACCTACCTAATTATAGCAATGGGACTTCCTCACTAAGGGAAGGATTGTATTCCTTTGCACCACAACACAAAGGGTGAAACCTACATTCTTCTCAAAATATCTGATAAGCCTTGTAACAAATCAAGGATTTACCCTACTGCAACCCAGAAGAGGTCTGTTTGCAGTGATTGCAGATAATTTTTGATTGTATTTAAGGGTTAAATACTAATTAAACAACAAAGCTGGAAAATATCAATTAATAGCCTGGTTAAATATTACTGATCCTACTACTTCCCCCAAATAAATAAGATGTAATGTTTTGGGGGATGGGCAGGATGAAGGAGAGGAAGAAAACAATGCTTTAAAGTTGACAGGAGTTTATTGACCAGTAGCGATTATAAAAGGAAAAACTCTCTCTTTCTTCCCTCTAACCAGCCAGTCTATCAAAAATAGTCTTAAGCCAAAACAGAAAAGCAGCAGACCTGAACTTAATTTGCTCAGCTTAATGGTGGTAAGTGAGGATTGCTTCAGAGGCACTCAGTGAAACCTTTTCAGGTAAGCTTCATTATGGTTGTAATTCAAGGGCCAGCAGTTTTAATTTTTAAACCTATTAATAACCAGGTCAACTATTACTCTGTCTTGGGTGTCCAAAAAGTATTAAGTCCTGGCCATTAAACCATGTCTTGCTGCTATATTAGATCTACCCAGAGCAGATGTATTTATTTAATAAAATCAATATTCTGCATTTTCATTACTAAAACACAGAAATATGCTTCATTTCATTTTATTTCACAAAGATAAATCATATAACTACAAACTACTCCACCCAGTTAGAGTCAGATTAATATAAAAGCAGTCTTTTAGTTGAGCCTGACAGGCTTTGTAATCAGTTGTATTAATCCTCATAATAGTTGAGGATGGTGTGGTGGAAACCAGTGGTTCTCAGGCTGGAGAAGGCTGTTATATAAATATTGTTTTTGACTTCAAGGCCACAAGTACAGGTAGTCCTCAAGTTCCATTACATTACATCAAATAAAACTTTTTTCAAGAGGCAACTGAACTTTCTGGATTTTTCTTTGAAGACATTTCGCTTCTCATCCAAGAAACTTCTTCAGCTCTGATTGGATAGTAGGAAATGGAAGGATTTATACCCCTTGCGGCCAGCTGATCATTTGCATTCTTTTATCAAGTTATCTTAGCAGTACTTTTGAACACTATCCAGGCTCCTGGTTTCTTGCACCTGAACACTTCTTTTCAATACAACAGTAGAGTGTTTCTCTCAACTCACTTGCTGATGGACAAAGCGGAAATATCATGATGGACCTGAGAAGGGACTTAAAAACAGAGAGACAAAACGCCTTTCCTGTTATTCTAAGCTTTGAAATAGAATTCATTACTGTAAATACTATATGGATGAGGACTGAAGTCTTTTTGCCATAGTAATCCTGTTTGGCTGCCAATAGATCAAGACTGTTCTGAATGGCCCCTGCAGAAAGGGCAACTCCACTCTGTTAGGACTGCCAGAAAGGAGAAAGCTAAAGACTTTCTATTGTCTTCTACTACCCAATTGACTGATGGGCAAAAATGAGTAGGACTCCTGAGAGTCTAGTGGTCTATCATTCCTGTTTAATGTTCTCTCACTTGCTAAAGTTAAATTGGTTGTGTTAAAATGTGTAAAGAATGATCTGGAGAATTTTCTGCTATATAACTGATTTCCCAGATTCTTTTTCTTTCAGTAAATGGCCCCTACAATGTGTATTTCACAGGGATGCCTTGAACTAATCAGGTATGCAAAGATAATTACATCAGGGTTTTTGAAAAAATGTTCTCTGAAGTCACTTGGAGCAGTTTCAAATGTGAATTGCTCTTTGTATCACATATGCCTGCTTAGCAAGAGAGCATTATAACTAACTGAAGCATAAGTATTTAAGGAAATTGTGATTCAGCTCTAAGCATCCCTGCCTAAAAATATAAAAAGATCCTTGAAGATGAAACAAATAGAGGCTAAAACAGCTTGTTTTCAAAGTTGCTGTAGGGTTTTTTTTAAAAAAATAAAGATAGTGAGAAGAATATAAAATTCAGAGATAAAACTGCAATATAATCATAGTTTAGTCTGGTTTGTGTAGATAAATAACTTTAGTCTATTCAATGAAGCAATGTGTTGATATGTAGTAATACAAAAAAGGCACTGAAATGATGTTTCTTTCACTAAGATGAGGTCCAAAAAACCCCCAACTAATTGTCTATAAAAGAGATGCATTTTCTTAAGAGATGAATTTTCATTGCATTTTAAACCAATATGATTAATGATATCAGCAGTACAAATAATAATACAAATGCTTTACAAGTAGGTACAAATAAGAGCAAAAGTAATACATTTCCTTTCCTTTCAGCTATTACTATTATATATTTTAAAAATGCAGTACAAATTACAAAATAAAAAAGCAAACAATTAAAAAGAAATGAGAAAGATAAAAAACATTAAAAATCATAAAACAAATCAATTACAAATGTTTGCAAGAAATCCATAATAAAACTATGGACTAGACAATATCATAATGTCCAAATTTTCCTGTCCCTTATTTGTTGTTTGCTGACCAATCGCAACCCCATTGACAATGTTCCTCCAGGCCTTCCTGACCTCTACCATCCTCTGGAGTCCATTTAAGCTCACGCTGACTACTTCAATGACTCCATCCAGCCACCTCATTCTCTGCCGTCCCCTTCTTTTGCTCTCAATTGTTCCCAGCATTAGGTTCTTCTCCAGTGAGTTCTTCCTTCTCATTAGGTGGCCAAAGTCTTTGAGTTTCATATTCAAGATCTGGCCTTCTAAAGAGCAGTCAGGGTTGATCTTCTCTAAGACTGACTGGTTTGATCACCTTGCAGTCCAAGAGAGTCGCAGGAGTCTTCTCCAGTATCATATATTCAGGCATGGGTAGAATGAATGGAGACAGTCTTAGTTGGTGACTTTCAACTCTTTATTGCATAGTGACTTCTAACTTGTATAACAACAACTCTACTTATATAGGTAATGCTAATGTTAAATAACCAATAGAAGCTTGTGAAATGCTAGCTCCAGTACCAATAAGAGTCCTTCGTTAAGGGCCAATCAGATTCTCAGAACCCGACCAATCCGATCTAGCCGCTTAACACCCAATCAGAAGTGCAGGGCCAGAACCCTGCACTTTACCTCAAGCTTGCCTTTATTCAACTATTTACATACATAACACCCCTTCCCCCTGGCTTCACAATTAGTTTGTGACTTTGTAGTCCTTTAAATAGGACGGTTGTCTCTTGGGTCTGTCAGATTTTCTTTGGACTGGCTGCGTGCAGTCCCGTTGAAGTAGGGTGTTATCTTGTAGTGGCTCAGCTTCTTGTTCTGGTGTGATTTCCCTTGGAGCGTACGATTCTTCTTCCTGCTCCATTTCCGGGGTTTCACTTGATTCATCGCTTTCCTGGAACAGGTTTCCTGGCATATCGTCATCTTCTCTTCCTTCCCCCCCCTCAGTTTGGTCGTTGGGAAGGTGTTGGTTAGCAGTTATAAATCGTGACCGTAATTGGTCAATATGTCTTTTCCATAGTCTCTCATCTATACATTTTACAATATAGGATCTGGGCCCAGTCTCGCGTATTATCGTTGCTTCAATCCAAACTGGGTCACCCGATAAATTCCTTGCATAAACGGGGTTGCCTACCTTGAAGGTACGGTAGCGCCCGCTGGATCCTGGAGGCTTCTCTGGCTCGTAAGTAGGGTGCAGTCGGTCGAGGTGGGAATGGAGTTTTCGCCCCATGAGAAGTTCAGCGGGAGTTCTGCCGGTTTCGCTGTGCGGAGTGATGTGTTGTAGAAGTAGAATGCGGTTTATTTTTTCGTCAAGATTACCATAGTCCATCTTTTGTAAAGTCTTTTTTACAAATTGTACCATGCGTTCCGCTCGGCCGTTGGTAGCAGGATGCGCCAGCGAGGTGAGCGCATGGCGGATGCCGTTGTCAGCAAGGTACTGTTCAAACATTAGCGCTGTAAACTGTGGTCCGTTATCAGACACCAGGACGTCCGGCAATCCATGAGTTGCAAAGAGTCTATTGAGGACTTTAATTACTGCCTCAGAGGTTGTATTGGCCATCCGATGAATTTCTAACCAATTAGAGTATGCATCGACAGTCAACAGCAATGTCTGTCCTTTGATCGGGCCTGCGAAATCCAGGTGGATTCTGGACCAGGGTCCACGTGGCGTCTCCCATTCGGTTGGTGCAGCTTTTGGTGGTGCGTTGCTGGTTTGTTGGCACTTGGTGCAGGCCTTGACCCATTGCTCGATGTGTCGGTCCATGCCTGGCCACCACGCGTAGCTCCGTGCGAGAGCCTTCATTCGTACGATCCCGGGACGTCCTTCATGCAGGATTTGTAAAAGCGTTTTTTGGAGTCGTTCTGGGATGACGACTCTATCGCCCCAGATAACGCAGCCTTTTTGAGAAAAAAGTTCAGTTTGTCTTGTTTTAAATGGCGCGAAGTCATCTGGGATCTGGTCCAATGGCCATCCATGCTCTACCCAGCCTAGAACTCGTGCTAGGGTGTGGTCTCGTCTGGTCTCCCTCACGATATCTCGAGCGGTCATAGGAGGCGAGTTGAGCGTTTCGATTTGTAACGCCGATACTGTTGGTGCCGGATCGTCGAGGGTCTCTGGTAGCGGTGCTCTGCTGAGTGCGTCGGCATAGGGAATAGCTTTCCCTGGTCGATATAACAATCGATAATTATAAGCAGCTAGAAACTCTGACCAGCGAGTCATTCTTGGGGACAATATATAGAGAGTTGGTTTGTCCCCAGCGATTATCCCCAATAAAGGTTTGTGGTCGGTTACAATTGTAAATGTCCTTCCATATACATACTCATGGAATTTTTTAACGGCTGACACAATTGTAAGAGCCTCCTTGTCTATTTGTCCATAGTTACGTTCTGCCTGGGATAGAGTCTTCGAAAAGTATGCAACGGGAGCCTCATTTCCATTAGGTAGCACATGGCTCAAAATAGCGCCCACCCCAAATGGTGAGGCATCACAAGTTATAACCAAGGGTAATGTTTCATTATATTGCATAAGTACAGAATCAGATGTAAGTAAATCTTTTACATTTCTAAACGCTTTTTCTTCTCGGTAACCCCAAACCCATAATGCTTTCTTATCTAATAACCGGTGTAATGGTTCAGCCACAGTCGCCTTATGCGGTAAAAATACATTGTAGAAATTGATAAGGCCTAAAAATGCTTGAAGATCAGTTTTGTTACGAGGTCTGGGAGCATTCCTAATTGCCCTTAATTTACTCTCAGTTGGGTGAATACCCTGACTATCAATGCGATAACCTAGAAATTCAACACTGTCGGTATACAGATAACATTTATCCCTTTTTACTTTCAATCCCGCTTCTTGGAATTTTTTAAGCACACATTTTAAACAATTCTGCAGAATTTTTTTACTAGGAGCTGCAATCAATACATCATCAAAATATGGAACCACACCCTTGATTCCCTGTAACAATCGTTCCATTAAACTTTGGAATATTCCCGGGGCCACACTCACCCCAAACTGCAATCAGGTACATTTAAAAGCACCTCTGTGCGTTACTATTGTTTGGGCTTGGGCTGTTTTATCATCCACGGGCAATTGTTGATAGGCTTGAGCTAAATCTAGCTTAGCGAAAACCTTTCCACCTCCCAGGGAATGAAGGAGGTGCTGCATCACCGGCACTGGATACGCGTTCTGTTGGAGGGCATGGTTTAGAGTGGCCCGGTAGTCCCCACAGATTCGGATTGACCCATCTGGTTTAATGGGAGTTACAATAAGAGTTTCCCATGGGGAGTGATCAATGGGTTGCAGTACCCCTTGTTTAATTAGTTTGTCAAGTTGTTCATCTATCTTGGCCTTAAGGGTGAACGGAACTCGACGGGGCTTTAAACGGATCGGGGCAACCTTAGGGTCGAGGCTGAATGAAATTGGGATCCCCTTATACTCGCCCAGACGGTCTGCGAAGACATCGCTGAATTCGGCATAAGATCCTTCTCCCACTCGCAATCACCGACTCGGTTCAAGCGGGCTAATTCGATGCCGAGTGGCGCAAACCTTTGGAGGCCCAACAAACTAGGCCTGTCCCTATCGATGATCATTAGAGGTAAGTAGGCTGTATGCTTTTTAAACGAGACGCGGACTCGACAAGACCCAACCACAGGGATCCGATTCCCTTGGTAATCTTTAAGGATAAGGCGTTGCATTCGAAGGTCTTGGCATTGGATGGTAGGAATGAGTTGCTTTAATGTCTTCCACGACACCATCGAGAGGGACGATCCCGAGTCGACCTCCATGTGGCAGGGTTGGTTCTTTATGGCTACTGTAACTCGAATCTTCTTAGCGTCCAGGGCCGAGGCCTGACCTATAGTGATAGTATGGTGAGCCTCTTCTTTCTTCAATGCTCGATATCTGTAGGAGTGGTTTGCTGGGTCTCGCCTTACAGGATGGTTTCCTGCCGATTGGCGAAAGTTGGTTCCCTTTGAGGCCGGGCTTGGTCCCAGTAAACTGCGACAGACTCGACCAATGTGGCCTCGTTTCCCGCACTCGTGGCAGAGTGTGTCGCGGAATTTGCAGTCTGTCCTGGGATGGTTTGCCCCGCAGCCAGCACAAGGGCGTGAGGTTTTAGGACGAGGGTCCCGGTCGGAATGCAGTCGATGGACCCCTTCTTCGTCACTGTCTGACGACGAAGAGAGGTCCTCATGGTGCGTCGTAACGAGCTGCTCTTCCGACTTGGATAAAAGGTCGCCAGTCGGTGGGGTCGTTGGGTTTCGGCTTCGCCTTAGTTGCGCCGCAGACTTTTTGGTCGCCTCAGCAGCAGTGGCTTCGGCGATGGCGTCAGCAAGGCCGATGTCGCCCTTCGCCATCAGCTTGCTCTGCACGCCTGGTGCATCTAATCCCAGAATTAGGCGGTCTCTCAATGCTTCATCTAAGTCTGCGAACCTGCAGAGGCCTCCCAAGTGTTGGAGATCTGCCACGAAGTCAGCCACGCTTTCTCCTTTTCGTTGGCTTCGTTGATAGAACTCGTGGCGTCTCACGAGTGTGGGTATGGTTGGCGCGTAATGGTCTCTCAGGAGAGGTTCGAGGTCGTCCCAGCTTATTGCTTTCACTTCTCGAGGCTTTGCGAGGGCTTTAGCCATTTTAAAGACAACTGGGCCGCAGTACGTCAGGAACAGCGCCCGCTTCTTGGCTGGTGTGGCGTCCTTCAGGTTGTTCGTTTCAAGGAACATCTGAAAGCAATCCATGTAGGATTCCCAATCCTCTTGGGATGGATCGTACGGAGCGGGTGGAACGATGCCGCCGGACATGGTTTCCATTGGTGGCGCCGTTTTTTCACGTGCTCTGTTTTTCTTCCAAGTTCCTTAAGATCAGATGTCTCCAAATCCCACCCTCGTTGCCAGTATCATATATTCAGGCATGGGTAGAATGAATGGAGACAGTCTTAGTTGGTGACTTTCAACTCTTTATTGCATAGTGACTTCTAACTTGTATAACAACAACTCTACTTATATAGGTAATGCTAATGTTAAATAACCAATAGGAGCTTGTGAAATGCTAGCTCCAGTACCAATAAGAGTCCTTCGTTAAGGGCCAATCAGATTCTCAGAACCCGACCAATCCGATCTAGCCGCTTAACACCCAATCAGAAGTGCAGGGCCAGAACCCTGCACTTTACCTCAAGTTTGCCTTAATCAACTATTTACATACATAACATCCAGCATCATAGTTCAAAGGCCTCAATTCTTTGGTGCTCAGCTTTCTTTATGGTCCAACTTTCACAGCCATACATTGCAACTGGGAAAACCATAGTCTTGACTATACACACTTTTGCTGGCAGGATGATGTCTCTGCTTTTTAGTATGTTGTCTAGATTTGCCATAGATTTCCTACCAATCTTGGTAGTTCAAAACAAATGGCTTTAATGTTAAAAAGTTCTGAGCTAAATTTATTAAATTGATTTGTAATTACTGACTCTTTGTTTTGTACTACACCTTGTAATTATAACAACTATTATTATACATTAGGTTGGCTAAGATGAACTCTGATGAAGTAGAGGTTCAATTTGAATCAAATTCTCAGGACAAATCCAATATTCACTATATTATATTATGTAACTTAATCAGCCATATGCTTTTTGAATTGCACTTACTGTGCTCTTAAATCAATGTAGATTAAAATATAAAAAATAAATATAACCTCTATTTCTCTCTCATGATTTCTGTTTCAAAGTGTGCTAAAGCTTATTAAAGAAGCCCTAGAAAGCCAAATGGAGATGCAGAAGAGTAAGAAAAAGGATAGATGGAATGAGCAGCAATATCAGCAAAAATTTCTAGTATATAATTGTACAATAATGTATAATAAACAGCAAATTTATCTTTTTGCATACCCTTTTTGGAGTCCCACACTTTGACTAATTTGGCTTACATATGTAATGTGAGAAATTCTGTATAATTCATGTAATACTTTTACATAGTTTATTTCCCTTGAAAATAATCTGTTAATTGATATTGTTTTCATAACAAAGGGGAATGCAAATCAAAATGTTTCCTTTTTATTTAGCTTTTTTTTCCCCCTACAGATCTATTTTATTATACCTTGCTTTCATAACCTTAAACACAGGAGTTTAAATGAATCAAAATAATGAGCAGTTATGATGAAAGAGGAAGGGTTAAAATAATTTAACTGAGAAGAAAGTTGTTTATGTATTTTAATACTCGGAGGCGTTTATTTACAATAAATGAAAATTCATTCTAACCCTTGCATTTTTCTGAGAAGTGAAATGGATCTCTTGCTCAAGAATCTGAGAACAACTATCTATGCAACAATATTGCAACACCAGTTTAGAACATTGCTTCATTTAAAAAAAAAACAATTGTCCAGAAACAAATCAACAAGCCCTGTAGCTCTCAATACAGGTAAGACTTGATTAGTGCTGATAATCACTGATCCCACAAAATGACACATTACCTTATGTGGTAGAACAGTTAGGAAGTGTTGTGAATGAATAATGCCAAATAAAGTTATCTTGAGCTTTAAGTCAAGTGCAGGGTTCTGGCCCTGTACTTCTGATTGGCTGTTAATGGCAGGATCGGATTGGTCCGTTCAGGAGCATCTGATTGGCCATTAACAGTCCATTCTCATTGGTTAACGGGGCTAGTGCTCCAGGATTGCTATTGGTTGAATAGTTGATAAGTTGCCTATATAAGGAAGGCTATAGCAGCCCTCCAGTTAGAGCTGTCACACCATGTAAATAAAGAGTTTGAAGTTCACTGTTTCTACTGGCTCGTCTCCATTATTCGCACCCATGCTCCAGACTTAACAGGAAGCACATTCAAATGAACTAATTCTGTTTTACTGTAAGGTTACATTAATAAAACCTTGTAAGTCTGAAAGTACATTTATTAGGGAGAAATTTGGCAAAATCCCTTCTGACAGCCTGCCATGAAACAGTCTTTTTGAGGGCTAATCTGTCTCTTGTGAAATCATACCCCTTGTTGTATCTCTTCCCCTTGTCTCCCAAGGTCTTTCTCACATACCATTGTGTTGGATACATTATTCAAATTCACACTATTTAATGAGATTTTTTAAAGTAGGGTAAATTGATGGAAATGGACAATGAAAATGTTTAAACAGAAAATATTAATGAAGTATAACAGTAAAAGATTAAAAGAATATCTTAAAATCACAGAATAGTTGATTAATTGAATAATTGAACAAAATCACAGAATAGTTATAGAAAGCAAAACAAACACATTTTAAATATCATTCCTAAAGGTAAGCTTACACTGAGAAAAACATCTTTATTGTCATTGAAAATATTTGAAAGTGTTTTTATTTATTTCTAATGGATTGTAACCTGCCATGCAATCTTCTAAATAGGGGTGTGTGTATATGTGTGTAAAATCAAGTGAACAAAGGACAAGCTAGAGGATAAATTCATATCAAAAGCAGACCTGCTATTTTCTATATTCTGTTATTGGTCTTCAAAATGACTCTCTGTTTTTATCTTTTCTCAAATGGAATTTTCTTTTTTCCTTTTTAACCAGCTGCCCCCACACCAGCCTACAGACATGTTAGCCTTTCATTAACTGAATTTGGGTTTGCATTAAATATGACCTAGTATCAATTTATAATTCTCACTAAACCAAGCATCACACTATTTGAACTTGCATTAATCATGACCAAAGTGTATCAACCAATAAACCTTAGTTATTGGTAAAACAAATTCCAACTTAGTTACTCTACCAATCATCAGCTGGGTATTTCCTGGTCAAAGGTGATCAAAAAGGCAGAGATTGACTTTGTTTCAGCTTCAGAGTAATATGAATTGCTGGTTCACTAAAAATTTACATGATCCCACCAATTGAAGTCAGATACTAATGGCAAATGCATAAATTGTAGAATATGTTGAACTTATTCATTTTAGTACAGAATTAGGTTCCTTTTTTTATACAATCCCAAATTTTCTTCATTTCAGCAACATAATTTAAGAGAAGGCTGTTGTTTTCTTAAATTCTTTTATCATTAAATCAGTAAAGAAAGAAAACCAGTTTGGTCTAGTGGTTAAGACATCATGCTAGAATCTAGAAGACTATGACTTCCAGTCTTGCTTTATGTTGAAAGTCAACTGCGTGAGTTTGGACAACTCTTAGCCCAACTCATCTCATAAGGTTGTTAGGAGAAAATAAGGGGAGGAAGGAGTGTTAGATACATTTGCCACCTTGAGTTATTTATAAAAATGTAAAAGGTGAGATAAAACTTAAAAAATAATCAGATGACAACTTTAGAGATGTCTTGCAAATTATTTAAATGTTGAAAAGATATAGGTACACATTGTACCAACATTTTTTTTGAGGAAATAAGAATGGAAGATTGCCCAGTCAAGTCTCTGTAACTTTAGGACAGAGACTTACAGATTAAAAAAATTAGGTCTCCAACAAGGAAATTGGACAAAAAGTACTAAGGTAAGGTCTGGGCTTATTTCTTGCTAAATTGTTAGAACTGGCTGCTAACTATTTCTGAAAAACATAAACAGAAGATGTCACCCACGCTCAATCTTCCACTCACCATCAAGGCAACATCCAAGTGTATTTTTCTCTATCATTTCCAAAGTATACTTTTCTACCCTATGTTGCCTCAAGTTTCTTGTCTCATTTGGCTAGGCTGCTTCAGTTTAATTGCTGCAGACTAACCTTAATACTTTATTGGCTAATGTAAAAAGGATAGTCCCTTCAACTGAACCAAGGTTTCAGATGACTCCACTGGAATAGGTTCTGTACAACATATGGATTATGTGGCAACTGGGAGCAAAACTATTCTAATTCAGGTGACTGAAAAGATGCTAAACTCAATCTATTTATTCAAAAAAGAAAGAAAGAAAGAAATTCAGTTAAGGAAATTCTGCCCAGTTTAACAACAGCAGCCTTCTCTGTGATGGGAAAATTTGTAATTACTGTGCTATCTTTATGTCTGGTAAAGGGAGGTATACAGACATTGAAGTGCAATGTCTATTGTTCTGCTTGCATGTGTCTATTTTTTAATGCATTAACCTGTTAAATTTAACTGTGGAGAGAGAAACATATACAGAGACAGAGAGACAGAGACAGGTAAACAAACAGAGACAGACAAACAAACAGATTGCATTCAGCAAGGAAATGGCCACATCTTCAGGGAACAGAAAGATGGAAAAGCACAGCATCAGGGGAACTGTTCAAGGAAAAGCCATGCAAACTATTGCTAAAATGTCTTCGGCCAGACAGGTTTTTGTCAATTCATTTTAGGATTAGGCTGGCAAGTGTGCAGGGCTTGCAGCAGTTTAAATGGAAAAATGCGATATGCCAAATATGTTCTTTTGTGTTTTTTCAACCATTAAAATATTGAAACTGAAACACCTGATACAGGTCCTCCCAAGATTAGACAATTAATTTGCAAGTCTATAATTTATTACATTTTTATACTGGAAGAAAATCACCAGTAAAAAAAAAGAACACCTAGTTTTTAAATAACTGCCTTAAACCTCCTAGCCAAATATGTACTGCTACTATCTTTTTTTTTTTTTTTTTACAAAGCTGCAATTCTTTATTTTTTTAAACAACAACAACAACATAAAAGATGCTGCTCATGTACTTAGAACATGAAAAGATTGGTGCAATTATTGATGCTTTCTTTGGGACTTAATTAAATTCCAGTTACTGCTATGTTTACAGAGGTTTGACAGATGATGATTTAGCTTGACATCTTTGGCTGTTTAATTTTTTATTTTAGAAAAATCATTGAATTTAATGAAGGAAATAACATTTTCCTTACATGGTTAAGAAACCTATTTTAAACTTAGAGACAACATAACAAAATCTAATTGAGTTTTATTCCTTATCTGCTTACACCTAGTAGATAGAATCTTGCCAAACTGAAGCTATAACTTTCTAACCTACTAGATATATCCTGAGAGATACTAGGGTGTGGTTCCCGTGAATGTCTTCTCCTCTCCCCCATCCAATTCAGTACTCTGCAGCCTCTAAATCCAGGCCTCTCTCTGGGAAAGCTGTGTGTTGCCCAAATTCTACCTCACTGGCCCTGCAGGTGCAAATTCTATCACAACTGGGAGAAAATAAAATAAATAGCACATAAAATGGCAGAAAAGATTGGAGACTTACATTGATGATACAGTAAGTAAAGTTTCCCCTTTCTCCTACTGCATAAGATTTCATTACTCATGCCAGCATTTTTTTTAATTTTGTAAATTAGAAGAGGTAATACAAAACATACCTTCTGACATGCAAACACTGAAAACTGTTTTAAATGATAAAGCTTAAAAACATTTTGAAAGGGAAGAATGGAAAGACAAACAAGAAAGTAATAGATTTATTTCTTCAGGAACAACAATTTTCTTAACTTTTTTAAAATAACAAGACGGTCCCCAGACTTTACAATATAATTTCAGATGATGAATTTAGTCATTAAATTTATACATTCACATGTACAAGAGGAAATGTTTACCATACAGTATTCACTATTAATTCTATATTAAATATCCACCTCCACAATCTGTGAAATATTCCGAAAAGCTGTAACGTATTAACTAGATAATGTCATTCAATTGGAGAAAATAACAATCAGTGGAAATTGTGCCTTGGGGAAAACAGCTAATAGAGCAATACTAAGGAATGGCTGATTAGATTTTGAAAATGGGAGAAACAATCAGGTTCCCTAAATTTTCACACGTATTTAATAAAAAATGAGACATGAACATCTGCTCAACTCCAGAATGAGTTTAGAATTGAACTGTTTCAGTTTTCAGCCTTCCTTCATATAGGCAAACATCTATGGCCATTACATTTGACAACTTTTAAAACCATAATAGGACAGTGAATGAACTTGGAATTCAGATGAGACACTGATAAAGAATACAGAAAGGTGTGCCATTCATTTCAGTTCCTGGTGCTGTCCTTCTGGTCTATGCATTTTGGAACATGTGATTATTTTGCAATTATTTAAATAATCATTTGATTATAATTCACATTTCTATGCATTCAGTTCAATTGTGCAATCAAAGTTGATTGGTTATTTATACTTGTGTTTAAATAGACATTTCATAGGTTGAGGCTTTTTCCCATCAGTCCCACTTTCCAGAATCAATTTATTCTCAGATTTAATTTGTAGTCCAGTTCCTAGAAATTTAAGATCTTAAAACACTTCTTTTCAGAGAACCTTTCTGAAGCTGGAACCACCCTCAATGGTTTTTTATTGTGCTAATATTAGGAAATATCCCATATTGATTGTTCTATTGTTCTATTGTTAATATTCAACTAAGTTGAAATATTATTTTAATAGTTTTATTTATTTAAAAATATTTATATAGCCATGCATCCTATATCAAACTCTGGACATCTATATATTATATTATTTTTTTCATTTGCATGTGTTGTAAAAATACACCAAATATAATTGTTTCTCCTTCTACCACTACTTTGCAGATATTGAGAGAGTATTACTAAAGCTTGAGGACTGGGGCTAACATGCACAACAATATCTAGAGTGCAAGGAGGTTGGGACTGAGCTTTTTTCAACAAATCTGGCTGTTGCTGTGCTAGAATTCTTCCAAAACATCTGGAGGCTGCAGCATATGTTCATAATATGCAGGCTCCTTGTGGCACAGGAATTTCTTCTACCCTTCATCTCTCATTCATCACTATTGTTACTAAAGAAAGCATGATATGTTTGAGGAAAAAGTACAGCAGTCCATAGCTTGAAATACTACAGTGGCTATTTTTGGTAATTAGAGAGGCCAGGGTATAGTTTAGATCAAATCCAGGAATGTAGGTCCAGGGCTTTGCAATCAAAAGGAGACCCAAATGACCATGTAGGGGTTCAGGCAGCAGTAAATAGGGGTCAATAGCTGCATTGAAAGGGTTATCCTGGGTCGTTAACACAGCATCCTGTCTGTCTGATTTTCTTTAATAAACTAAATTAGAGAGCAGCCAACTGAACATAACACTGCTAAAAAAAGTCCACAGTGAAAAATTATCTGGTGTGCTGTTATAGCAATGAAAGGTAATTGAATCCTCTAGTGAGGTTGCCTGATCTGTGTTCTGCTTGTATCAGCTGGCAAGTGGCATCGGCAATTTCCAATGAGTTTAAATGCTATTAAGCAAATTGATTTAAAAACTGTCCAGTGAACATTTCTCAAATGAGTCCCATGTAAACTACCTTACCTTTGGATTGATCTTGGTTGAAACTGGCTTGATATAGAAAATGATTCCCTATGAGAAAGAAGCAATAAAAAAAAAATCTAAAGGACAATCCCAGAAATGCCAAGAAGAATGGATCTTTATTTACTTGCAAATTGTGTATAAGACAACTGCAGCATACATGAGTAGATTCTAAATTCTAACAATAGTACAAAGATTTCTATGTACATGGTTTAAAGTGAAAAAGATCATTTTGTAACGAAGTTTCTTATTGGCTGAGTCTTTCTGAAACCATCCACACTAGATGACTTATATGAATTTTGGTTTAATTTAACAGTTCTATCCTAACAAATATTGATTAATATACATGATGTTTTATTGTGTTACTGTGGTTATTTTAGTTAGTTCTGGTTCTAGTTTTATAAGGCATCCACCTAAAGTCTCTAATGTAAAGCGGCTAATAAATTATATAGACTTTTCGAGTATGTAGTAAATTGGGCTATACAAAAGAAGGTGAATGTGAATTATTTCCAGGCAAATACTCATCAAGAGATGCCATAAACATTTTTTAGGTTTGATTGTAGCTTGAATACTAATGAGTTTCCTTGATGTTATTCCAACCCCTGCCAATGTAGCTGTTCTCATGGCAGAGATTTTGTGAACATGGCATTCAAAGATTTAGTGAGAATGCTCATGTTTTGACTGTTCCATTTGTAATAAAGCCAGAAGTTTTGTTTAAGACAAAAAAAATGTATCTATTGAAATATATAAAATGATGTTTTCCATCTTCTCCTTATTATATATATTATTATTGCGGGATAGGGCCTGGTTCCTTGAGAAGATGCTTCCTGTCTCCCATAACATCTGCCTGACCAGTTTGATCTTATGGGATTGGCATGCTCTGAGTTCTTTCAATTAGACTATGTCATCTATAGAGTTCAGAAAAGGGTATTTTATCTGTAGCAATACCCGCCCTCTGGAATGAGGTTCTCCGCTACCTCCCAAGAGTTGGATGACTCCCACTCTGTTGTTGTTGTTGTTGTTGTTGTTGCTGCTGCTGCTGCTGCTGCTGTTGTTGTTTAGAAAGGTTGTGAAGACTCGGCTCTTCATCCAGGTTTTTGTTGAGGGAGAGTCAGACCTCTCACTTCATTGCACTTGCCATTTTAATTAAAAAAAAAAAAAAGATTGTTGTGATGAAGAGTTATTAAGAATGGGTGGCATGCAAGTTTAATAAATTATCATGATCATTGATTCATTTCCAGAATTGAAAATGCTAATAAAGTAAGTGAATAAACAAATAATCCTTCCTTAGATGATAATAATGCCACCCTGTACTTGGAATATCTTGTTTTTTCTTAATTGGGGTTTGGATTTGTTTTTTTTAAATATGTTTTCATAAAAGACTTTTCTGACTTTTTCCTCTTCAGTATATCTGTATTTATTTCTATGAGCTGGTTAAAATCAACACTAAATAGCATTCTTTTTCAAAGTGCTTTGGTGTAATTTGTTCTTTATTGGAGAACATTTCTCGTAAATAGAAATTTTGCAAGAGTGAGAAGATGCTGCTAAGACATTGTATTTAAATGTTGATTTTAATATATTTAAATTGCAAGAAAATTTGAATATAATTTAATTTTATATATATATATCTTTATTATATATATATATATATATGTGTGTGTGTGTGTGTGTGTGTTTTCTTAAGTTTTTGCAGGTACTTACATGTCTGGCATTCAGCTTTGTTCGGGTATTTTCCCACGTCATAGTAGTGGTGCTTTTAAAGTTGTAGCAACGTTTCAGCAGAATCTCATCTGCCATCATCAGGCTTCTGTATAGTGTCTATACTATACAGTATAGTATACACTATACTGTATATACTATATACACTATACAGAAGCCTGATGATGGCAGATGAGATTCTGCTGAAACGTTGCTACAACTTTAAAAGCACCACTACTATGACGTGGGAAAATACCCGAACAAAGCTGAATGCCAGACACACACACACACACACACACACACACACACACACATATATATATACATAAGATAAATGTATATATATAATAGTTATTAGAAATGAACTTTAATAACAGAATATTTGGGATAATTTATAACACTACTGAGGAATTACAAACAAGAGCCAACATATTGTTTGTTGAGGAGAAATTCCCATTTTATTTGATTCCATTGTTTAAATCCAAATTCCAAACTGTTCAAGTTTCAAACATTTTATTTGTTTGCTTGGATTTATAGGACCTCATATAAGTGACTTTAGGTTGCAAGCATTTTTAAAAATCAATATGATAGTACAAAATAAAAATGTAAAAATGAGGTGTTTTTTTTAAAAAAAATTTCAAATTCATTAAAATATTATTTTCTTACAGAGATTTCTTCCACTATAGTTTTGAAGATCAGTGCTGGTCTTGCATCTCAAAAGGCCAATTTTGTTCCTTTATTTTCAGCCAGATACTGCCAGCCGACAAAACCAATCTCTGGTTGAATAGCATAAAATGATTTTCAACAGCTATGGATGTGAGGCTAACCTACCCTGAGAATCCTGCTGTGTCTCATTTCCCATTTTCTTGAATTTCACCACCAAAAAAAATGTGCTGGTTTTCTTAAGTGCCATAATTGCTTCCTAGTTCAGCATGCTCATTGTTTTATCATGTATTTGCGATTGAAAGGTTGATTAAAAGGAATGAATATAAAAGGGAGAGAAGATTAATATGAACAGTTCCATTATTCATGAGAAATATTGAGATTGATGAAACAGCCAAAGTTATTGTGTGCTGACTGTGTTGCCAAAAGTATTGAGAATGCAAATGGATTATATATGGCTGGACTCTATATGGCATTCTAGAAAATAGCAACAGCACTTAAACTTACATACAACTTCATAGTGCTTTACCTTTATAGCACTCTCTAAGAAGTTTACTGAGTCAGCATATTGCCCTCAACAATTTTATTGGCCTTGAAAGGATGGAAGGATCAGTTGGTCAGGATCGAACTGCTGGCAGAATTAGCCTACAATATTGCATTGCAGAATTAGCATGCAATACTGCATTCTAACCGCTGCGCCACCACACTTCTTTTGCAAAGTATGCAAAAAATGAATGATTCAGTGTGATGTCTCCGTCCTCCCATTCAGTGCCAACTCTTAAGGACCTTCCTACCTTTTAAAGCATTTTTAAAATATCCATTTGATAAAGAGATAGGGAAGTTGGGCCTCACACTTCCATTTGGTTTCTAAATTCCTGTTACACAAATCGTAACTTGTTCTCCAATTGTTTACATTTAATTTTACATTTAATTTAAATTAAATTATTTTTTTGCTGGAAAACAATGAAAACCTGAAATACGATCACCACGATAAAAAAGAAAGAACCCCACTCACTTTGCCTAAGGAAAATTCACGTTTGCTTTTAACAAAGTACAAAAAGCATGTGACAAAGTCGTTTAGGGTGGGTGTTGATACAATGTACCTTAATTTGTACATATATTTTTCTGGTCTTGTATATGACTACCATATAAGCCAGTGGTGGGATTCAACTTTTTTTAATATCATTTCTGTGGGCGTGGCTTGGTGGGCATGGCTTGGTGGGGATGGCAGGGGAAGGATACTGCAAAATCTCCATTTCCTCCCCATTCCAGGGGGAAGGATACTGCAAAATTTCCATTCCTCTCCCCACCCCACTAACCTGCTTTCCAGCACTGTTCTCCTGTGCAGGGCAACAAAAGAAAACCCAGCCAATTAGCTGGGATTCGGAAGGCAGAGAATAGATGGGGGCGGGGCCAGTCAGAGGTGGTATTTGCCAGTTCTCCAAACTACTCAAAATTTCTGCTACTGGTTCTCCAGAACTGGTCAGAACCTGCTGAATACCACCTCTGATATAAGTTCAATAAAAGATGCCAGTACAATGTGCTTGCTCATACCCACTCCTGAGCCCCCTTTTCAATTTCAAACCCAAAGCACAGCATAGCAATACTAATAGAATCTAGTTGCACAAACTACAAAGTATACAAAGACTTTGCAGATGTGCAAATGGATAACTTTTTCTCCCCAAGATGCTTAAAATTGTTTTTTCTTGACATTACTTATTGTGCCTTAACAGCTTGTTCATATTATTAAGCAGCAGGTTCTCTGAGGACCCCCAGTTTAAAACATTTTAAAACACTTCAAAACTCCACAGTATCCTTGTGGTGCTTTCATAGCAACACTGAATTATCACCACAGCTCCTAGCACTCAATATGCTAGATGACATGCACTCTGCTTATTTTTGCAGTATTCTTAAAAACTGAGAAATGTCAATGAGCATAATCTTGCCATTTATAAGATCAAATTCTCTAGTAAAGAACCTAAACTAAAATGTTGGGTTTTGTTTTTTTTTACTAATAAATGGAGTTGCAGTTTACCAATCCAAAAGTTTCTTTTAAAAAAAAACTTTTCAAAACTGTATGCCTAAAAAAAAAATCTTATCATCAAAATCCCATTGGTGAAAAGCATTTTTTGTTGTTGTTGAGCTTTAGGCTGTCTAGTCTTACAATAAAGAAAGTAGTTGAAATATTTCAGCTGAATGCAGTTTGTGGGTCATGAGCTTTGGAGTAAAGCTTTTCCCACATGAATTGATCACTGCTGTCAAAGCACATGTTGTGCATATAAATGTCAGTAGGATCCATTAGCAGCTGCTGCTCTATTTCCTGGTACCTTTCCAAGGACATCAGTGGCATGCTGATGGAGTGACAGACAGTAGCATTATGTTTGGAGGGGGGAAAATGTGAAGTTTCCAATTATTTGAATGAAAGCGCCCAAACTGCTTGGCCAGGTATTAAAAATAACATCATTGTTGAAGTAACCAAAGCACCTAATAGAAAGAATTAGGCAGAAATTCAAATATCTATTTTGGATTTCACCCACAATCCAGACAAATAAATACTTATTGCTAAAAAAAAATGTAGTCAAAGGGCAGTCAAAAATATGGTCTATTACAAGTTATATAATACTTTAACTTTGTTGCTGCTATATAGCATCAATTCAGGATATTGTATAGCAATTGTGAGTAGTAATTGATTTATGACCAGTCAGCAACTGTTCAAAGTTACAACGGACACCCCCACCATAAAAAAAACCCTACATATAACCCGGTTTCAAAGTTGCAGCTGCTACATTCGCTCTTATGACCAACTGCAGAGATGCTGCAGTGTCCTCTGGCTATCTCCCTTCCATCTTGTATCCCCCCCCCCCCAGTTTCCCACAATCCTTGGGCTTGCTTTCCCTTTATTGGTAAAGAATAGTAAAGTTGATAAACAGCATAGTTGTACATAACTGTAACACATTAGGCCTCTGAAGTCAAAGGCTGATCCAAGCCTGACTAAGGTGATGTACATTTGCATTGTCACAATGCACAGAACATCTTGTGAAGGGACTGACCTTGTGGCCATGGTAGAAAAGGAAAGGCTGGGAAGAGATGTGGAAGCTAATATCTGAAGAGGCATTCAGCTCCCCAGTTCGAAGAAAGTAGATACAAATTAACTAGTAGCCCCAGTTCAGACACAGATCATGAAAACATCAATTTCTCTGAAGAGTAAGTTGTGAGAAGGTATAGCTCCTACTGCCTTTGTCCACACTCTATCATTACTCTCAAAGAGAAACACAAGAAGGTGGGAGAATCAGAAGTAGTTATAAAACCTTTAGGAAAAGTTAACAATCTCACACAAAGTCGTTAGTTAACCAGATTAAGTGTATGGGTCAGAGATAGCCTCCTCTTCTTTCAATAGGTGCATGACAGATGCTTTTAAATATAAATTTATTTATTTATCAAATTATTGAGCATATTGCATGTGAAAAATTTCTAGATAGTCAGGATTTATTTCATGTGTTGCTTTGGAATTTTGTATGCTGCCTTTCTTGTTTCTTGCATTTCCTTGATGTTATTTCTCTCTTTGAAAAGCATCTTTTCTGTCCTTAATTTATTCATTCCTTGGTTTGTAAAATCATTTATGTTTTTGGCTATGCATAAGTGGTCCTATCAGGCTTGTGAAAAATTGAGCCTCATTCAATTTAACTCAGGGAGACAAGTTTCAAAGAACACACAATTTAATTCTAGTTTTTATGATTAAGATGTGAGAGTAAAATGACTTGAGCATTTTCAAGACTGAGATTAGATTTCTTAAAAAAGATTTCATCCAAAAGATACAATGGGGAAGCATCAAAATGAATACAGCAACTTTTTTTCTTTGAAATGAACAAAAATGCAGGAATGGTAGATACTTCAGAGGATTTAATTTTGATTAATTTCCTTAGGTGGGTTTCACCATAAAAATGACAGCAGAACAGCCTCCAAATTCTCTAGTAAATGGCCACTGATCCTATGCAAAAAAAAAAAAAATCCTATCTCAACTGTAATTCATTCAGATACTATTTGAAAGCAGAGGTGCTATTCTGCTGATTCGCACCTACTTGGGTGAACTGTTTGCAAGAATTTGGCATGGGTCGCTGAACCTGTAACAACATCTAGCTGGCCACACCCCCAACCTAGTCACCTGGTTTTTGCTCATTCACTTGCCCCGCCCACCCAATGCTCACTGCCTCAGTTTAAAGGAGAACTGCTCCCCTGCCCTAGCCATGCATTTTCAAGCAGCCACTTGAAAACACATGATTGTGGATGGAGCAACAGTCTGTTAATCTGCAAAACTGTTCCAAGGCTGGATTCCTCATGGACACTAGAAGTATCGCTTTCCCTTGTGAGTCAAGTGCCTGGAGTGAGAGGGAAAGAACACTGGGGGAGTGGGGGAAATCCAACCATGGGGAAGTTTGCAGGAGCTGCAAATGCAAGTCCGTTTACCTGCAGAATTTCTCTAATGCTGGATTCACTTCCCCCTGTGAGTAAGGTGCCTGGAGTGAAAGGGAATGAAGGCTGACAGGTGTGTGTGTGTGTGTGTGTGTGAGAGAGAGAGAGAGAGAGAGAGAGAGAGAGAGAAAGAGAGAGAGAGAGAGAGAGAAGAAGAAGAAGAAGAAGAAGAAGAAGAAGAAGAAGAAGAAGAAGAAGAAGAAGAAGAAGAAGAAGAAGAAGAAGAAGAAGAAGAAGAAGAAGAAGAAAGAAAGAAAGAAAGAAAGAAAGAAAGAAAGAAAGAAAGAAAGAAAGAAAGAAAGAAAGAAAAAAACAAGAAAACAAGAAAACAAGAAAACAAAAAAGAAATAGGGAGAGAAAGAAAGAAAGAAAGAAAGAAAGAAAGAAAGAAAGAAAGAAAGAAAGAAAGAAAGAAAGAAAGAAAGAAAGAAAGAAAAATAGGGAGAAAGACTGTGTGTGGTGTGTGTGAGAGAGAGAGAGAAAGAAAGGAAGGGAGAGAAAGACAGAAAGAGACAAAGAAAGAGAAAGAAAGAAAAAGAAATAGGGAGGGAGAGAGAGAGAGAGTAAAACCCTCTGTGCTATTATTTTTAATTGTTCCATTATTTATCATGTGTTAATATTTTACACTGTCCCTACACCTAGAGTGATTCTACTGTCTTTCTTTTGCCCAAGGCTATCACATATTTTTCAGGGTTTACATGCATTCAATGTCTATAGTCCAGAGCATAAATACATGCATGTTTAACAGAGTTGAAAGGGAGTTTGGAGGTCTTCTAATCCAACCCTCTGCTCAGGCAGGAAAACTGAGGATGCCAAACTCTGAGTAGAGGTCCTAGGAAAGGTGTCATAATAACACTTAGAGGGGACCTTTGGGGGAACCCTATACCATTTCAGAGAAATGGCTGTCCAGTCTTTTAAAAATTTCCAGTGATTGATCACCCAGAACTTCTGGGGACAGGCAGGCCCACTGGTTAATTGTTCTCACTGTCAGAAAGTTTCTCCTTAGTTTTAGGTTGCTTCTCTCTTTGTTCAGTTTCCATCCATTCCTTTTTGTTTGCCTCCTGGTGCTTTGGAAAATACATTCCCCCCACTTTCTTTGTGGCAGCCTCTTAAAAGCCTGTTGCTTATATATCACACTCTTGAGTAAAGCAGGTGAGCCATTTCCTCCTTTCAGTGGTCCATGAAAGTACATCTATAGTATGCAGATAATAAAGTCAAAAAAGGTGAACAACATTTTTATAGAACTATAGATAAGTTGAGGCTGGGTAACAAGGAATGGCTGGGAGGGAGGGGCCAGGTGAGGCACCCCTTGATGTGAGTGATATTGAGTTGACCACGCCCACCCAGTCACATGACCACCAAGCCATGCCCACCCAGTCATATGACCACCAAGCTACTCCCATCAAATAAGCCACGCCCACAGAACCAGTAGTTAAAAAAATTGAATTCCACCACTGTTTGAAAGTAACCCAATCACTCAGCTTTCTAGTGCAAGCTTTTCCCCCTCATTTTTCTCTGCTTCTTTAATACAAACAATATCTTGTTAGAGATATCACAACAGTATAAATGCAAATTACAGTTCCTGGAACAATTACATGCAGATTTAATGTGCAGGTTTATTGTCATCAGAAGACCATAACTAAATTCATATGGCTTCCAGATGAGATGAAAATGGCTACAATGAAACATGCCAAATTTTATACCTTTCATATCATTGTCATTTTTCCCTGATGCAGATTGGAAAAATGTCATGAGGAAACACTGCTGAATATTGGTAATATAATTTCCTAAACTAATTTTGGTCATGCAAATTCAAGAAATTTACAGTTGTTGGTCCCTAAATGATTCTTTTAATAGAATAATTTATCAAAGAAACTCAGGGACAAATTTTGAAAAGTTGAACTTGGTTCAAGATCTGTTTTGTAAAAAGTTTCAGTTAGCATTAATTTTGGTAAAAAAGAAACTTCCGCAATATCATTAGTAGTGGTTGTATGCTACCAGTTCGGACTAGTTTGGCCAAACCTGTATTTTAAAAAAAGCTAACAATCAGCTGAGAGGAGGAAAAAAATCCTCCCACAATCAGCCAAGAGGAAAAAGAAGAGAAAAGTGCAGGATCAGCCCTCCCGCCCACCTCTGCGCTTTTCTTTATCCTCTCAGCTGATTAGCGCTGCAGGTCTCAGAAGCTATGGGGAAAGCTGTTAGGCAAAGCACGCCCGCCAAGCCATGCCCACCAAGCCACGCCCACTGGTGGTAAAACAATTTGAATCCACTGAGCATATGTATCTTTCAAAGAACAAAGTGATTATATGTTGAAGTATAGTTAAATTGCTATCTGAAGTGACCCCAAAAATAAATGTTCCTAGATCACCCTCTTTTCAGAAGAAGCAACAAAAGACTATTCAGTTACTTCTGCCATCAGAAGTTTATTGTATGAATTAAAAATAATGGAAGACAGGAAATAGTGATTTTTTAAAAAAATAAATGTATATAATAAATAATGAATTTAATAAATAATCAAAAATTTTATAATGAATATAAAAATTAACACAAACTAATAAAAAGAAAATGAGAAATGAGAAAAAAAATAAAAGATGAGAGTACAGAAAGAAAGAACAATAGAAGAATCATCTGATTTCCTTTGCATTAAATATAAATACAAGTACAAAATTATCTCTTACTTTATGTTTACAAAAGAAAAGCTTTTATTCTATTATCCAGGGTTTTTCCCCCCTATTATCAAAACTAAAAATTGTAAGTGCATTTTTATTCCATTTTATACAAAATAAAAAATAAAAAAATCTATGAGGTGTTTCCAGTCACCCATAAATGTAGGTGTTGTTTTATTTCTAAGTAACTTTAATTTAGCCATCTCTTCATGTCCCATTATCTTCACCAAACATTCCTCCATTGTGGGTATTAATCAGACTTTTCTACTCTTGTTGCAGAATATTGTGATTTTAAAAAGCAATGGAAATATTGTTACATGGGAAAGTAGATTTATAATGGCTTTGTTGGGCAAGAAGTTAGAATATATTAGCTATAAAATCTAATTTTGTATTTAATATAATAGTTTTGTAAGGTTTCATATGGGGACAAAGTTTAAAGATAAAAGCATAAAGGGAAATAATAATAAAAATTGCCAATTCTATATACCTTGCTTCTTAAAAGGGAGGGGGGGTTATGTTTTACCAATATGCACCATCAGACAAATTTCAGAATGTCTGACAGAATGGAAATACATGATCATATTTAACTACAGTATTATATATCCAGATAAGATGCAGTTCCATATACATTTATTTTAGAATAAGCCTAATTGATCTCCGTAAATTCCTTCCTCCCTTCCTCCCTCTCTCCCTCCCTCCCTCCTTCCCTCCCTCCCTCTTTCCTTCCAGAAGGCTAATAGGAAGGGTGCTGGGCATAGATGACTGTCCCTAAGATACCTCAAAACCATGGAGATTTTTTTTATTTTCCCAAACAGTACTTTGAATTGGACTCAGAAGCCTGAGGAAGATATTATTGAAGTGAATGTTCATTTCCCTTTTGGCTGCAAAATTGGGATTGCATCTTCCTTTGCCCCCTGGAAGATTTGGAAAGTAATTTCAAAATATTTCGTATTCCTATATGGAGCATTCTAGGAATCCTCAAATGTTCTTTTCTTCCTTTTCCAAATCACTCTGATTTGGCCATACTTGCAGTGGTCTGATAGTAGTTCACTGTCAAACTATTTTCACATACTACTTTGTTTTCTGAGTTTATTTTCAGAAAAGTGTCAAATTGTTGTGGTCCTGGGGAAGAGAGGAATAATCTGAAGTTGGTTAGAAAGTTCCATCTCTAGAGACAGAATGGTTTGCAAATAACTAGATAGCAATTGTCTCACTGAGGGATTAATAGCATCCTATATAGTAACATAGAGAAAAGATCCTCAAAGAAAGTTATCTTCAGCTCCTTCCTTTGGTATAAATTGAGTTCCTTGCTATGAATCAGAATTTATGATATCCAGTGGTGTCACCCTGGAATGCAAAGGATCTAAATCACAGATTATTTCTTAGTAGCAAATGATAGCATTACTAGCCAGACAGCAATGTACTGATAACTCCAGATTTCCAGATAATTGCCCAAGACCATTGTACCCTTTTATAACACAGAACATTGGATTCAAAGATGTATAGCTTTCCCTGGACCAAACTATTGCTTCTTGAAATAAAACATTTTTGTTGTTCTCTAGAGAAACATAAAGAAGAATAAAGTAGCCCAAGTATAGGATAAATCAAGTCATTCCATCCATTTTTTACTTTCTCTAAAACAAACAAACAAACAACAATGCCTAGGGATTCTAATTGTGTTCATCCTTTGCTATAGCTGCTACAAAGTGATTTCAGAAATGGAGGTTCTGGGTTATTTTGGAGGGGACGGGTTTCCAACTCAACTTCACACAGTGGAACCTTTAATCTAGACTGATATTTCTCAATCTCAGCAAAGGAATTCTAGAAGTTGAAGTCCATGCATCTTAAAGTATCTGAAGTTGAGAAACATTGATCTAGTAGTTTACTGCAGCATTTATTCAAAGATTTATTCAAAGATACGAGCTGTGGTGGAACATTAGTTAGAGTGCAGTACTGCAGGCTTCTGCTGCCTGCCAGCTGCCTGCAGTTTGGCAGTTCAAATCCCATCATGTTCAAGGTTGACTCAGACTTCCATTCTTCCGAGGTGGGTAAAATGAGGACCCAAGTTGTTGGGAGAAATATGCTGACTCGTAAACCACTTAGAGAGGGCTATAAAGCACTATAAAGCGGTATATAAGTCTAAGTAGTATTGCTATTCAAATTTTGATTATTACTAAATAGAATAGAATAACAGAGTTGGAAGGGACCTTGGAGGTCTTCTATTCCAACCCTCTGCTTAGGCAGGAAAGCACATACCTTTTCAGACAAATGGTTGTCTAACCTCTTTTTTAAATCTTCCAGTGTTGGAACATTTACAACTTCTGGAGGTAAATTATTCCGTTGATTACTTGTTCTAACTGTCAGGAAATTTCTCTTTAGTTCTAAATTGCTTCTCTCCTTGATTAGTTTCCATCAATTGCTTCTTGTCCTGCCTTCATGTGCTTTGGGGAATAGCTTGACTGTTTCTTCTATGTGGCAACAACTGAGATATCAGAACACTGCTAGTCCTTATAGCGTGGTCTTTTTTTCTAACAAGAAACTGATCTACTGTAATTTTATACTAATTTTATGTAAACTTATATAATATGCACCTTCCTAAATGTTGGGAATCTTTCTAGCACATTGTTCCTCTGAGAAGTGTTATGGACCAGAACAGCAAAGGCAGCTAGAAACCAGTATAATGATGATACTAAAGTAACATTATCTTTGAGGATTATTTTTCATTTGGAAATGACTCTAAAAGTAATTTTATTTTATTTTTTTAAAAAAACCTACCCCTTAAAAAAACTTTACTCTTAAAATGTATTACAGGTTATAGCTACACTTCTCATTTTCATTTCACAGTTGCACACATGATAAGGAATTATTTTTCATCAAGAACTCACTGGATATCACATGTTACTAACCACAAGTGACATACCATTTGATATTTTTCCAGCCTTAGTATTTTGTCAACAGTACTTCCCTAATCACAACTCTGGTCATCTTTTAAATTTAAAACAAATTTAAGTTTTTTTAAAAAAAGAAACAAATCAATCTACAATTTATCTATAGGAGAGAGAGAATTAAACGTTAAATGTTTTTTTTCCAATGTATTTTATATGCAACTTTTTAAAAGAATATAGAACTGGACTACAGATCCTGAAACATGTATATAAGGAGGAATCACTGTTTTTCAAGTTTTGTGTTAATTTGGAAAATGAACATGTTATAAGTTCAAAGAAAATTATCATTATGTTTAATGTTCAGAAACGGGGTACACATTTTTTATTTAATTTGTATTTCAACTCCAATTAATAAGGAAAATAAATAAATGAAATTTGATTAGCTAATATTTCCAAAGCCTTTCTTTGTAAAAAAAAAAAAAACCAATTTAAAATTCCTGCATGTCTACTCAGCTGTGATGTTTTCCCATCTTACACTGATACAGGATTTTTATTATTTATTTAAACATTATTTTAAAACCAACTCAGTTATCACATTTTGAACAGTGTACAAGAAAAAAGAACCATGAATAACAAGAATAAGATTTTAAAAAATTACATACTAAAATGAACAATGGCAAAGAGATTGGGTTAAAAAAATGGGATCAAAGTTATCTTAACAGCCTTGCAGAAAGTAACAAGAGATGGGACTCTATAATGTAAAAGAATCCTGAATCCTGAAAGCCTACCAAAATAATTTCCTATGCAACATATACTTAGCATAATGAATGTAGACTTACTTTGAGTAAGCATGTTGGCTAAGCTAAATTCAAAAATGCTAAGGAATTCCTGGAAGCTTTCATTGTCAGGTTTAAAGACCAAGAAAGACACACAGAGCTTCTTCTGAGCAGTTTCCTTTATAGTTCCTCACCTATAAAAAGAAATCTTGCTAAACTAAAGAAAAGCACTTGTGTCATTAAAGATATAGTCTGAGAACTTCTAGAGAACCTCTTGACTCTCTTCCTCCCTACCAAACTATCTAGGTTTTGCTGTTTCTTATTGCTCTGGAATGCTCTGCCTCCCTTCTGGGAATCTTCTGGGAACATTCCACCACAGGCATACAAAAAAAAAAACAAAAAAAAAAAAAACAACCCAGTTGTCAACAGACATAGAGTGGTACACCATATTTCCACACCACTCAAAAGAGGCAATAAAATTCATGGCAATAGCAATATGGTTAGATGTTTAATTTGAATTAGGTTTCTGAACTGAATTGGCAATTAAAATTATCAGTTTAAGACAGATACCACCCAAAAAAGCATGTGATTCAGACATCTGTGCTTAAAAGCAAAAAATAAATAAATTCTTTTCAAATCAGACTGCAGATATGAGTCAGAAAGATCCAGGGTGAATAAGACTTGATTTGTACATTTCTGATATCTTTTAATTACCATGAAAGTTTGCATAATTATTGAAGGTAAGATTAGTAAATATGCTTATTCTGTGTATTTTTTCCAGTGATACATGCAATTACTTAAGTTTCAGCCAGCCTAATACTATGTAAAGTAGCATAGGTCTAGGCAGCTTATTTGAGCTCTCAAAAAAGGATTGTAAATAACATTTCTAAAAATTTATTGATTGCATTTTTATGCCTAACAGAGAAAAATACACCTATGGGTACATACCTAGCTATTTGTTGCTTTGTCTTTGTGTGTTTAGGAATTCTGAATCTTTTATATGTGACCATGCAAGATATAATTAGAAAGATTTTACTGCTAGAAACTATCGATTCTTTTTTGCTCTTTTAGTTTTATCTGAAAAATGTCAAATTACATCTATTTTCCATGACCCACTGCTTTCCAATTGTGCCAGAAATATAGCTCCCCAGATCCCTCAGCCAATAAGTCCAAAGCTCAGTATATATTCTGGTGCCTGGTTCAAACTCAGAAGAGTCTGAGATAAATGAAGCTGCCCTAGATGAATACCATTCTTAAGAGAACCTTACAACTAGTTACATGCAGTTGACTTGTCCAATCAAATTTGAGAAAGGCGAAGGCACAAAAGATGAGGAACCTCATCTGGGACCTCCTCCCAGCTCTGCACCATAGAGACTTGAACACAGGACAGCTGTATAGTTTCTTGCTTGACAAGGATGTTTAGAACCTTAATTGCTTGCATCTGACCCATTGCTCAATTAAGAGCCATCACTGTCTAGTAGTTCTCAATTAAGAATATCTACTCTGTGTCCATTTGATTTCTGAATCTGTTGTCTGAGAAAAGCCCACTGCTTGGACACAGATTGTCTGATTAGCCATATTTAGATTATTGGTTTCTTTGGTTCATGATCAGTTAAGCTTCATCTTGTACTGGAACTCATTGCAGGCAAGCTTTCTAGAGACTTTGCTTCTCTGTGTGTATTTGTACACATGTCCTTCCTGCTGCTATTTTATTGAATGCATTTTATTCATCAGTTCTATTTGGCTGCCCATTTCACATGAAGTTATTCTGGGGAATGTACAGTAGTAGTATTCTACCGTTTTGGCCTGGTTCTGGCATATCGTTAGTGCTAAACATCAGTGGAGACCGAACTAGTTCTCTCTGAGAAGCTGCTGGAGCTGCTGCTGAGCCCACACGCCCGCCCAGGCTCCCATACTGACCTTTATTCCCTGCTTTTGAAGTAAGCTGCTTTGCGTGGCACAGCAGATTGCTGCACGTGAGCTGCTGAAGTGACAGGGAGAGTGCAGGATTGCAGGCAGTGAGTCGGAAAGCCTCTGCGCCTGTGAAAAGTATGTGTTTGGCATGCGCATGGACAAAGCATGCCCACCAAGCCACACCAACTGAACCGGTGGTAAACTATTTTGAAATGCACCACTGGGGATGTACAATAAAATCTACTATTAAATGTATGCTGTTATGCCATTAGTACTTCTAAAGCATAATTCTTGTGAATTAGGGGTGGTGCATGTCTGGCCTCAGACAGACCTATTCCTCCACAGGATGGAGAAGGGGTGATATGAAGGAAATTAAATGGCTGTTAACCATCTGTATCTATATTACTAGATACATCAATAGGGACATAGTTGTATATGTGTGTGTTACATATACAAGACATTGTTTATTATTTATTAGATTTTTTTATTCTACCTTTTATCACTTTTATAAGTCATTCAATATGACAAACTTACTTAATATTCCTTTCTCCTCCTATTTTCCTAAGAACAACAACCCTGTGAGAGAAGTTGAGCTGAGAGTGTGTGAGATTAGAACTCCAGCCTCCTTGTTTCTAGCCAAGTACCTTAATTATTAGGCCAATATGGCACTCTCTCTATATATAATTAGAATTGTAAGTCAAGGACTACCTGTACTTTACAGGAAGAATTTTAAAATCATACAAATTCTACTTTTTCCCTATTTTACAATCTTTCTTGCAGCAGTTATTAAATAAATCACTGCAATTGTTAAGTTAGTAACATAGTTGTTAAGTGAATCTGCCTTCCTCATTAACTTCTTCTCAGAAGGTTGCAAAAGGTGACCATATGACCTGGGACACTGCAACCATCATAAATATGAATCTGTTGCCAAGTGTCTGGATTTTAATCATGTGACCATGGGATGCTGCAATGATCATATGAATGAAAAACGTCATGTCACTTTTTTCAGTGCCATTGTAACTGAACGGTCACTAAATGAACTGTTGTAAATCAAGGATTACTCATACTCTCAATCATTATTGTTAGTGAAGATCCTGAAAATCTCCGACTTCTCCCCAAACTAATCTTTCTTAGCACTTTTTAAATTAAATAGTGAATATAATGTGCACCAGAATTTTAGAGTCTCTTCTGTAATAAGATAATTGGTGAGAGAAGGAAATTGGAAGGAAAATGAACGGCTTAGCTTTTAGGGTATTTCTCTGCCTCCCCAGGCAAGTTTAAGTTTAAATAACAAACCTAAACATCAAAGCAACATGTTTGCCAGCTGCCTTTTACACAAGAGAGGAAAATTGGTTGTTTTCTCGTGAGGAAAAATGAAGGTTTTGTTTTTTATGCCTCAAGTCAGAATCAGATTATAATAAAATTATGAAGTGCATATTGTTATCTGCATATTATAACAATCTTCCAAACAATTGCAGGTCATTTTGTGGTATAATTGTATGGAAAAAACATAAAACTACTAAAAAGAGGAACAAATTATTTGCAGTAGAATTATGCCAGAATATTACTGAGAATGAAATTGGTAATTTAGTTAGATCGTAGATTTATAAGATTATAAAAAAAAAGATATGTGAGAAAAATACTAACAAGGAAAGCCTGCCTCTTAATCTTAATATTGAACTAAAATTTGACAATAGTTGGAATTTCCTTCTTTCTTTTTTATACTCCCAGTACCATAAAGTTGAGAATCATAAGTTCAATTAATATTTTAAAATATTAATAATTATAGTATACTTTATATTCTTTAAAAATGAACTTTTAATCTGTTAATGTGAGATATTTCATTATGTTTATTCTGAAGCTCTTTAAAATAACTAATGTTATTTAACCTATTCTATGTCCTGCTTCATGAAAGTCTTATCAAAAGTTTTGTTTTTCAAAAATAAAGAAAATATAGATTACTCAGAACATATTCCACTATTGATGATAACTCAAACACTTGTGTTTTTGCTATTTGCTGCTAATATATTTTGCCCAAATTGTGGAATTAGGAGAACCCATTTTATGCAGTCCAAATTCTTGCAATAAAGCAGATGATTTAAAAACTTGATGTGAAGTATTAATAACTTACTTGCCTCTGAGTTCTGCAACAGCAGGGGCTGTTCTAAAGGTTTACCATGTGCATAAACATTGAATTATATTCCCGCTCCATCTTCCAAATATGTCTTCCAACTTTCAAGGCAGGAAGTACAACAGAACTATTAGTAAAAGTAAAAGCCAATCTTCTTTCATAATATCAGAGGAACCATATAATAACATTCCAAATGTACTCTACTGTTTTCATTGTCATTTTCATCTGTTAAGAAATTGAAGTCAATATATATTCCGAATGAAAGAAAATTAAAAGTCAAGAAAGTTAATCCCTCTATCATTGTATAATAACCATAATTTAAATAAAGAAAAAATAGGAGGTAAACACTTTCTATAGGATATTTTTAATGACTTAACTATCTGTTAAAAATAAAGTTACTAGCATAGGAATATAAATATAGCAAACTTGAAGTAATACTAATTTTAAATCATTTGTCCTGTCTCATCAACTCAGTGAAATTTTAACCATATTTTTAAATGATATATTTACATCCATAAATAAGGATTTCCTTAGAAGTATTATTCTCTTAAATTTCAAAGAATTCAAGAAATCTTCTAGAAATTCAGCATTTTCTTTTCTAAATTTCCATGGGAAAGTTAACATATATAGAAAAATATGTGGGACATTCAATTTAATTTTAAAAAATCAATAAATTACCAAAATATTGTCTCATGGTTGTCTCAAAGATGTTTTTTAAAAGGCAAGAACTGAAGAAGCTTCTTGGATAAGAAGCGAAACGTCTTTAAGGAAAAAACCAAGAAAGTCCAGTTGCCATTTGAAAAGCACCTTTGAATCTTTCTCTTATGAAAGGATATTGGGGTAATTAAAAGAAAACCAACTAAAAGTACCTTCAGGTTTCAGATTGACCAATCTGATCAATATATTACTTCTAAACATGGAGATGTCATATTAAATATCATAATGGACTAAAACCTATATTATTCATCCAGAGATATGTTTGGTTGGGTGGCCATAGCAGTTTAAATTCAAAGTAAAAGAAATACATTTCAAAGAATATATGAATCAACACAAATGCACCCACCCACATGCAATAAGTACATTCATAGAACAAAACTTCCATGAAATCAAAATGAAAGAAAATTTTGATTTTTTTTTATAAGAAACAACCAAAAGTCATAACATAGTTATAAGACTAAAACCAAAACAAGAAACTTAAAAACAATTGTCTAGGTTTCCAATTGGATGTTCTTAAATTACATTAAAGGAATCTGCTGCTGAACTATCAGCCAATACCCCAGGGAAAAAAGTGAAAGAAAAAAAAAGAATTAAATTTGTAAACATAATTGTCTCAATACAAAGCTGAAAAAGTGCTTCATCAAGGGATAAGTATTTTTCTACTTCTAAACCACCTGAACAGAAAGGTCTGAGAAAATCATTAAGTTCTTCCCTTTTCATGTAGAAGTTTATGATGAAAGTTTTACAGAGAAAATATGAAAAAATGTATTGCTTTGTAGCTAGTTATAGTTATTAAACAGAAAAATATGAGGTTTTTATCCAGTATTATTATATTTGCATGCAAATATTTATTTAGTTTTAAAATAAAGTATCAAAGGACCTTTTGCAATAACAATATGTAAGTTCTGCATAACTCAATTTACAACTGACTTTAGAAAATCCATCCATCTCTAAATTATCTAAAGAAATTTCTAGCCCTGCTTACACCCTAACTGTTCTAACTGTATGAAAGCAGAAATGATAAGTGGCTCCTGTTTATTTCTCTTTGCCTCTACATTTTGTAGCCTTTTAAAGAATGCTGATGGTCCAAAAGGAAGGCATAAATCTATTCTTGTATTTATAATGCTGCTGAGCAACAGATATTCTAAAGACCCAAGTAGTGTAAGAAAAATGTATAAAACAACTGCTAATGAGTTGGCACACCTTCCTGTGGTATGGAAAAGATACACCGCACAAATATTTCCAGAGACACTATCTAAGACAGGCATTATTAACAGTATGGAACAAAATTAAATACCTAAATTATATGGAAAATCCTCTTTGGCTCTCCCCACTAAAAGCACTAATCCGCCCTAATTTGATAAATATGGAGAAAATTGTCACATATAGAGATATACTGAACAAGCAAGGAGAACTGAAAAGTAGAACAGAACTGACTGCACAGGGGGTAAATTTAGAGTGGTGGTCCTACCTACAAATTCAGATGAGATACACATAGGATAGGAAAATATGGAGCATTAGTACAGGATCAACAATTCTAGACAAATTGCTGATAGGGACCAATGAAAAACTTATTAAGATGTTGTACAGATACTTATTAGAATATAAATTAGAGGAAGCGCATGTCAAGGAGACAATGGTGGCTTGGGCAAAAAACTTTGGTTATAATATCAAACTGGCAAAATGGCAGAAACTCTGGACTAACGAAAGGACTATGGCAACGGCCTATAAGGAACATTTTATTAAGATGTTCTACAGGTGACAACTTTCTCCAGCAAAGATTGCTAAAATGTGCAAAAACTTATCACCAAAATGCTGGAAGTGCAAGGATCTACCAGGTACATTTTACCACATGTGGTGGACATGTAACCATGCAAGACAATATTGGAGATTGATTCAGGCATGGGTAGAGAAAATGGTGGGAGAACACATTAAATTTAAGCCAGAATTAGTCCTGTTGGGAATAATGACAGAAGGCCACAGCAAAGGTACAACATATTTAATAATACACATATTGACCATGGCAGGAATGGTTTACACACAGTATTGGAAAAATCAGAATATACCACTGAAAGGAGAGATAATAAGGAAAATAATGGCGTGTGCAGAATCTGCACATAAAAATGAAAAATAAGGGAGAAGGTGGAGCTTTGTCTCGGTGATACAGCTGCAATCTCGGGGCTCCGAGATCGCAGCTGATATTTTTGCCCCTGGTCGGTCCCAATGGACCTAAACCATCCCGTAGAGATGGTGACTGTGAAGGGCACACTCCGTGGATCCCAGGGACATCGCAAAGTCCCTGGTTTGATCCGGGAGAAGTCCTTTTGCTGGCGGCGGAGAGGCAGCTTCAACAGCTGCTGAAGTCGGGACAGCTCCGGAAAGGAAGAGGCTGAAAGTGAAAGTGTGTCGGCTGGGTGAGAAATTTCTTTTTCTTTTTTTGTTAACTCGCTGAGATTTGAAAGGACACTCTGAATATGAGAAGAAACCTGTGAGATTTTTTTGGACAAAACTGTATGAGCGGCGTATTTTAAAGGGACATCAAATTGAGGCTTGGATTTTTTTTTTCTTTCTCTTACTTTTTTTTTTTTGGACTTTAGCATGATTTTTGTAGTTAACCAGACTGAATTTTCTCTTATATATATTTTTATGCTCCTTTTTGATTTTTTAATTTTCTTTAAGGATAGAGGGTCCCTTTGGCTACTTTCTCTCTCTCTCTCTCTCTCTCTCTCCATATATATATATATATATATATATATATATATATATATATATATATATATATATATATATATATATTTTCTTAAGTTTTCGCGGGTACTTACATGTCTGGCATTCAGCTTTGTTCAGGTATTTTCCCACATGGTGCTTTTAAAGTTGTAGCAACGTTTCAGCAGAATCTCATCTGCCATCATCAGGCTTCTGTATGGTGTTTGTCTTGAGTCAGACTTTTACAGTGGTTTCAGATTTAAATTTGGGGCAGCCTATTGCTGTGTCAGAATGGTTTTTTCTTCCTCCTGATTGGTTGAGAGTCTTGGTCTGTGTTTATTGGTCTTGGAGTTTGCTGTGTTCTGCTACTAATATCTTCTGTCTGTTTTTTTTTGGGGGGGGCTCTTTTTGTGTCTTGATTGGCTGGCAACATTGTGTTACTTTATTGGAGGCCTTTAGTGCAGCTTGGCTTCGGGTAAATGGATGGCTATCATTAGTTAGGAAGCTGGGTTTCATCTGGGTGCCTGGTTGGGGTGTGTTTGAGCTGGAGGTATCAGGGGGGATCTGTTTGTGCCCAGGTGTTTGCCTGGCTTGTGGTGTGGAGATTTTTTTGTTTGTGAGTGCAGGCTTCCAAATGATTGACAGCCTGGTGGAATCATCTCTTCTGTTCATGCTTTCTGGTCTTTTTTCAATCTCTATGGCTTCTCTGATGATTCTGTGGCTGGGATTTTCTATGGTGGCTAGGGTTTTGGTGCCATTGAAGTTGATGTTATGACCTGTGGCTTCCATGTGTTGGACAAGTGAGGAAGTGTGTTCCAGCTTTTTGACTGCATTTTTGTGTTCATCCAGGCGGGTGCTTATTCTTCTATTGGTCTGTCCAATGTATGTGGCCGGGCATGATGCACAGGGGACTTCATATATGCCTTGGTTTTCCAGGTCAATTTTGTCTTTGGGGTTCCTGAGGATGGCTGCTATTTTTCTGTCTGTTTTGAAGGCAGTCTTGATGTGGTGTCTGTATAGAATCTTACTAATTTTGTCTGTAGTGCCTCTTATGTAGGGCAGGACAGCTGTTCCATGGGTCTGTTCATCTTCTGGGTCTCTATTATGTTTCAGTGTGCTTTTGTGGATCAAGTTGGTGATTTTGCTTTTGTGGAAGCCGTTGGCTGTCAATATTTTAGTCAGGGTGCATAGTTCAGTCTTAATGTGTGTCTTGTCTGCCAGGCGTTTGGTTCTAGTAATTAGTGTTTTAGCCACGGAGTTTATCTGTGCTGGGTGGTGGTGGGATTGGGCGTTGAGGTAGTGGTTAGTGTGTGTTTTCTTCTAGTATATGGTGTGTCCTAGTGTGCCATCTGTTTTCTTGTGGATTAGTACATCTAGGAATGTAGTTGTTTGTTTGTTTCTGTTTCCATGGTGAACTTGATTTTGGGGTGTGCACTGTTTAGGTGTGTTAGGAAGTTGTTTAGGTTTTCTTGTCCATGGGGCCAAATAACGAATGTGTCATCGATATATCTTAACCATAGTTTGGGTTTGAGTATGGCATTAGCCAGGGCTCTGGATTCGAATTCTTCCATGAACAGGTTTGCAATGACAGGTGACAGTGGTGATCCCATGGGGGCTCCTTCAATTTGTTTGTATCTTTGTCCTTTGTATATATATATAAATACCTTTTCTTTTTTCGTAACTTAAACTAAGTTTTTCTGGCTGGGGGAAAAAGTGTATTAAAAAACTTTGTAACACTGCCAACTAGAGGCTTGAAAATATTTTATTTGAATTGGAGAGAACTGTGAAAAAACTCCTTCTCAAGGACATTTCAATTTGATAAGATAGAGGGAAGAGTGCAGCAGAATATTATTACAGGTGCTTTCCTGGACTCTTATCAACTTTTCAGCACTTGAGGCTTGGCTTTGAAGCTTGTGGAGAAGAGAGTCATTATTAGAGCCTTGGACAACTAAACAAAGTGCAGTGTGTCATCTTATTTTTTTTTCAGTTGTGGTACCCCTCCTTACCAGCCTCTCTGCAAATTTTAACTTTAGTAATATTCTTATTTTTGCTTTTTATTTTCAAGGGAAAGCCTCAGAATTTTTTCTTTATTTTTCTTTTCTTCTCCTTCTCTTTACGGGGATTTTTTGCTTTTTCCATCCATGTTTTTGGACCATTCTGCCTTTTCCTTTTTATTATTGAGATTTCCTAATTGGATTAAGGTGTGAAGAACCTGAAGGAATTTTTTTCTTTTTTTCCTTATTTTTGTTCTTTTTCTTTTATTATTATTATTATTATTATTAGGCTTCTTTCTTCTTTTTATTTTTCATTTTTTATTGTGGACTACTTCATAATTGAATTAGGGTCTAGAAGAACCTGAAGATTTTTCTTCTTCTCTTTCTCCTTTTTCTTTTTTGCCATCGGGCTTTTTACTATTGGATTTTTCCATTTTGGATTATAATTGGCTATTCTAGCAGTTGGATTAAAAGTTAAAAAGAGTTCGAAGATCTTGAAGCGTCTAAAATGAGCAGGAAACCCATATCTTCTGGCGTTTCTACTTCTACTTCTGCCTCACCACCAGATGGAGGACAACATTTAATTCAGACAATGTTGAAGCAAGACAAAGAACAAGAAAAAGTGACTTTACAGATGATTATGCAAGGAATCCAAGATCTCAAGATAAAAACAGATACTATTGAACAAAGAACAGAGAAGACTGATGAAAAAGCGGAAAATATTCAACAAATGATGGTGAAGTATGATGAGAGATTCCAAAAAATTGAGGAAGAAGGTAAACAAAGAGAGGAGAAGATTGGAAATATTGACAACAGACTAACAGTGATTGAACAAGATAAAAGTGGGATGTTGAGGTGGGAGATGGAGAGGCCAGAATTCTATATCAGATTTCAAAATATAGAAGAAGAAAAAGGACAAAACTTGGCTGTGATAATGATAGAATTGTTGGCGGATGCTTTGGAAATTACAGAGGAAAAGATGATGGATGGAGTAGACAAGGTGTACCGAGTTTATACAAGATACGCAATGAGAAATAACTTTCCAAGGGAAGTCCATATCAGATTTACCAAAAAATCCATTAAAACACAAATATTACAAGCTGTAAGAGAGAAGACATTGAAATACAAAGGCAAAGAGATTGTGGTTTTAAAACAAATACCCAGAAGAGTGAGAGAGATGAGAAGAGAATATCGATTCCTGACCAAAAATGCTATTGAAAATGGAAGTGAATTATAGATGGCTGATCCCAGAAGGATTAATGTTTACGTGGCAAGAACAGAGACAAAGAATTGATTCAGTCGAGAAAGCAGAACTTTTCCACGCTGAATTTTTTGGAAGAAGAGGCAGAGAAAGAGGTTTCATTAATTGAGTTTCAAGAGGAACAACTGGAGACTGAAAAAGAGGAAGGCACAGTAAGTGGACAGGTGGATAAAGAAACAGCGTGAAGTAAGATCCACGAGAGCTGTTATACCTAAATATAAAGCATAATCATGGAAGAAAAAAAATTGATTACAATGAATATAAATGGACTCAATTCAGCTGTTAAAAGAAGGAAAACCTTTAATAAATTAGAGAAATTAAAATTTGATATAATTTGTCTGCAAGAAGTACATATTAAAAAACAACATGAACAATTGTTAGTACAGCCAAAATTAGGGAAAATATTTACTTCTTTGACTCAATGTAAGAAAAGAGGAGTGGTTCTGTACACTAAAGAGGCCATTCCAGCAAAAATAAAACATAACAAGAATCATTGAGTATTCCATTGCTAGAAGTTATGAATGAAGCTATGTCAAAGAAGATGATACCCAATACATGGTCAGAGGCTTATATTACACTTATTCCAAAAGAAGAGGCTGATTCACTGCAAATTAAGAACTATAGACCTATTTCTTTATTAAATGCAGACTATAAAATCTTTGCTTCAATTTTAGCAAAAAGACTTTAAAAATACTTAAATAATTTTATTCACCCAGATCAAAATGGATTTCTGCCAAAGAGACAAATTAGAGACAATATGAGAGTAATCCTGGATACTTTGGAATACTATGAGGCACACCCTGAAAAGTAAATGGCTTTGAAATTCCTAGATGCTCAAAAGGCATTTGACAATGTGAACTGGAGATTTATGTTATTACTATTGGAACAGATGGGTTTTGCCAGAAAATTTATTCAAGCAATAAAAGCCATATACAATAAACAGACAGCAAAGGTAATGATGGAGGGAGAACTTACAGACTTTATTAATATAAGAAAAGGCACAAGACAAGGATGTCCCCTATCTCCTTTGCTGTTTGTATTGACTTTGGAAGTGTTGAATAGAAATATTAGAGATGATAAAAGCATAAAAGGAATGAAAATTAAAAAGGAAGAATTTAAACTGCAAGCCTTTGCTGATGACTTAGCCTTTATTTTGGAAGATCCGTTAGAAACAGCTCCAAAGTTATTGGAAAAGATAGAGATATATGGTGAGGTGGCTGGTTTGAAAATAAATAAAGACAAAACAAAGATTTTGACAAAGAACATGCTACTGAGACAGAGAAGAACTGGCAGACCTGTTGAAAATCCAAGTAACGAATAAGGTCAAGTATCTGGGGATACACTTGACAGCAAGATGTAGCACATTAAAAGAGAATAATTATATTAAACTTAAACAACAGATAGCTTTAGATTTGAAGAAATGAGAAAACTTACAATTGACATTAATAGGGAGAATTTCAACAATCAAGATGAATATTTTACCCAGAATCCTATTTTTGTTTCAAACAATACCAATTAGGCTCGGAAAATACTATTTTGAAGATTTAAATAAAATTATGCTGAAGCATATATGGCAAGGTAAGAAAATGAGAATAAAGCTAAAGCTTTTGCAAGACGCTCGAATTAGAGGAGGTTTTGGCCTGCCCAATTGGGAATTGTGATACCAAGCTGCAAATTTGATGTGGGTCAAGGAACGGATAACATTAAGAAAGACTAGATTGTTGACACTAGAAGGTCATGATTTGCTGTTGGGTTGGCATGCTTTTTTATGGTATAAGGGAACTAAAACGCAGGGTTATTTTAGAAGACATTATATACGGGAGTCTTTGTGGTTAAACTGGGAGAAGATAAAAAGACAATGTTGTTTGAAAATTCCAGTTTGGTTATCAACTATTGAAGCATTTTCCTATTCTATAATTTATAAGAACGAACAAACAGTTAGATATGGGGAACTGTTGGGTGAAAAGGGTGAACTTAAATCAATACAAAATTTAGAGGAACAAGGTGTAAAGATTAATTGGTTTTCATATGCGCAAATACATTCAAGGCATGATGAAGATTCTAAAACAGAGGGATTTTATGATAAACAGACTGATCTAGATAAGATCTTGACGAGTACTGATTAAAAAATTATATGGTTATTTACTGGGAATTAAGTTAGAGGAAGAACAAGTTAAAGAGACTTTGATTGTTTAGGGGAAGAATTTTGGATATGGGATTGATCTAGAGAAATGCCAAAATTTGTGGTCTCAAAATTGTAAGATGACAATGTCAACAGCATATAAAGAAAATTTGTATAAGATGTTTTACAGGTGGCACTTTCCCCCGACAAGAATAGCAAGAATGTTCAAGAATAAATCTGAAAAATGCTGGAAATGTCATCAGATATCTGGCTCATATTACCATACGTGGTGGACTTGTGAGGACGCTAGAAAATATTGGACTAAAATTCGCATGTGGTTGGAAAAAATGATAAAGAAACGTATAGATTTGAAACCGGAGTTCTTTTTATTGGGAATCTTACCAGATACATACAATAAAGACTTGAAATATTTGATTGTAAATGTTTTAACAGCAGCTAGGATTGTATTTGCTAAAAACTGGAAGAATGAGAAAATACCATCGCAGGAAGAAATTATTAAGAAAATATTGGAATGTGCTGGAGATGAGTAGATTGACATTTGAAATTAGAGAGCAAAAGGATAAACAATTTTATGAAATTTGGGATCTTTTCTACCAAAATACACTAATAGAATATTTAGAATGTTAGACAGGAAGAATATTTTTATTTTTTCTTTCTTTTTTGTTATTATATCTATAAAGTGTTTTTAGGATAGATCTGGTAAGATTATATGATTTCTTATAGAATAAACTGTTTAAAGTATTGTTATCTCATAAAGCATGAATGATTAAAAGTACAGTCAAATGATTTTTTAATAGCGATATTAGGATATATAAGTTTGGACTGACAATATGAGTTGTTATGTAATACAACTGTAATTGAGACTACGAAATGAATGCACAAAACTGATGAACCAACCGACACACTGTATGTACATAAGAGAGTTGATGTTTTTATGTCTTGTCTGTTTTGTTTGTTTGTAGAAAATAAATAAAATTGTTTTCAAAAAAAAAAATAAGGGGGATTCAGAATATTACGATACTTGGAACAGTTTTATCTGTGGCTGCAAAAAAAAAGGGGGAAGGTCAGAACAAAAACAGCTCGGAGGATTGGAAACAAAATGTAAATATTATACCAATAATAGAAATGTTAATGGGTTTGACTACACCTTTGATATGTATGGCAAAGTAATGCCAAAACAGCTGTGCTGTATTTTGTTTTTATAGTTGTAAACAATAAAAATATATATTTTAAAGAATGTATTCCCCAGGATCTCTAATTTCTAAGAGACTACTACAGCAACATCTAAAACAGAGAAGGAAGTAAGCAGACATATTTGATTGAATTTGAAGTAGATTGTGGGGAGAGAATTTCTAGTTGTTGTTATCTTCTAGGCAAGGAAGTGCCACTCTGCAACTGACATGAGTAATTCTGAGACTTGGGATAGACAAACCATCTTTTTTTAACCTGGTGTAATGGCAACAGTGTGGGTACAGATCTATTGTCTACCTACCACTCAGATGTTACTGACACCAAGGAGAAGGCATATAAGTATCCCAGGTCTGAGTTTAACATAGTTTAACTGTATGTCTGGACCTGTTCCAAGCAATAAGTGGTTGTCATGCCCCTGGTGGAGACTGACTCTGAGGGAGAGGAGAAACAGCCAACAGGGAGTGGAAGTGTGACTCCGGAGGTTGTGGAGAAGGCTGGGGAAGGGCAGAGGCTGGCTGGGCAGTCAGAGGAGGACCCAGGCCCATCCCCTCTCCATCCTAGGATATACAGGGAAGAAGGGATAAGGGAGAGGCGTGGTCTACTGGGGAGGAGAGAGCCTTGATCCTTTTCATGGGCTGCAGCTGTGACAACTGAACAAGAGGATGGAGATGCATACGGGTGAGTGATGGAAACAAAGCATGGAAATATCTCTAGTTTATTGTTCCTCTCTGAGTTTAGCGTCCTTCTCAGTGTGCGTTCTGATATCTGTGGACATCTTCAAGCCCTTATCTTGCCTGGTTTGTGTTGTTTTTTTACTTTTTATCATTTAAACAGTATTTCCTCCTTCTTGTAACTGCTTGTGTGGGAGTTTTTTTGCCTCCATCAAGGATATTTGAAGCTTGGAAGCAAAGTGAAAGAATAAAACAGGCTTCACCTGTCTTTTGTGACTGTGTTTATTTTGTATCCCACCCTGGGTCATCACAGTGGTTCTTAAACATCAAGATGTCCTTAAACATCGGTGTTTAGTCAGGCCAGTCATATGACCATGGAGACATTTTTGGACAGTGCTGGCTCTTCAGCTTTGTAACAGAGATGAGCACCCACCCCCTAGAGCTGGAAACAGCACGAATGTACAAGGGGAGTCTTTATCTTTACCTTAAACATCAAGACATCCTCATTAAATGCTTTCCTCAAATGTTTTCCTCAGATTCTTTGTTTTCAGTCTCCCCACCCAGAGTTGCCAATGGGGAGAACATGACATGATGGCCCTGGATGACTTTCTTCTGACGTAAGAGAAAGGTTCATAACATCCATCAGCATATGATCACACTTCCCTGGAGCACAGGATTTTCCCTTACATGTACCAATAATTATGGCTTTGGTTCTGTGTTAAAGGCAAGACAGAAAAACTATTTTCCCCTGTTTTTATTAAAAGAAGATAGACAACAACTTGGTGGATTGATCTCAAACTTGATACTCAAGAATAAATAGATCTGAGGAAAATCTGTGGTAATTTTGATGTAGAAAGGAGAGGAAAGGCTTACTGATGAAAGCTTAAATTTGACAACTGACTTCAGCATCTTGACATGAATTGTCAGCTCTTTCTCCCCCACAGACTAGTAGATTGAATTTTGTCAGTTGATTTCTACTTTTGTACTACATCAATTTGTGTCTGTATCTCTCTCTCTCTGTGTTAGATCTATACTGTGTTTTCTCTTAGTATGAATAGCAAGCAACTTTTTTGAAACATACTTCTTTCAGTGGGCAAAAAATATTAACACCAAATCCAGACTAGTAGATATGAGGGCCACATACATTGGACAGACCAATAGAAGAATAAGCACCCGCCTGGATGAACAAAAAAAGCAGTCAAAAACCTGGAACACACTTCCTCACTAGTCCAACACATGGAAGCCACAGGTCATAGCATCAACTTCAATGGCACCAAAACCCTAGCCACTATAGGAAATCCCAGCCACAGAATCATCAGAAAAGCCATAAAGATTGAAAAAAAGACCAGAAAGCATGAACAGAAGAGATGATTCCACCAGGCTGTCAATCATTTGGAAGCCTGCACTCACAAACAAAAAAATCTCCACACCACAAGCCAGGCAAACACCTGGGCACAAACAGATCCCCCCTGATACCTCCAGCTCAAACACACCCCAACCAGGCATCCAGATGAAACCCAGCTTCCTAACTAATGATAGCTGTCCATTTACCTGAAGCCAAGCTGCACTAAAGGCCTCCAATAAAGTAACACAATGTTGCCAGCCAATCAAGATACAAAAAGAGCCAAAAAAACAGACAGAAGATATTAGAAACAGAACACAGCAAACTCCAAGACCAATAAACACAGACCAAGACTCTCAACCAATCAGGATGAAGAAAAAACCATTCTGTCACAGCAATAGGCTGCCCCAAATTTAAATCTGAAACCACTGTAAAAGTCTAACTCACAGATGAACATTATACAGAAGCCTAATGATGAGATGAGATTCTGCTGAAACGTTGCTACAACTTTAAAAGCACCACTACTATGACGTGGGAAAATACCCGAACAAAGCTGAATGCCATACATGTAAGTACCCACGAAAACTTAAGAAAACAAATACACACACACCCACACCCACACACACACATTAGTAAACAAAGTAGTTATTCAAATTCATTCTAGTCCTGGAATGAGCCTTGTAAATCTTTCACATTTCTTTTCAATATCAATCTTTGAGAACAATTGAAATGTTTCCCTCCCTTCTTCATTTTTACATTAATTGTTAATAAGAATATCATTGGATAGTCATACAGTTTTATCTTATAAATTATTTACTATTAATAAGCAAAATAATTATTCAAATTCATCCTGGTAACTGGTATTTCCTTACAAATTTCCTTACAAATATTTCACTTTTTTTTTTCAATATTTTATCAATCTTTAGAAACAATTACAATGTTTCCCTCCCTTTTTTATTATTGCATTAATTAATATACCATTACATAACAATACAGTTTTATCTCATAGATTATTTACTTATTTCATTTCTAACTCATTACAGTATTCTACTGTCACAACACTATCTTTTGTACCTTTGCAGAATCTTCACTTTTAATTTAATTTAGCCATTGCCTCTGTGTTTTCTTGCTGAGCAAATACCTTTAATCCTAGTACATTTCTCCTTTTTCATTATGTCCTGCTTTGTCCCTCATAAGTTCTTTCCTTTTCTATCTTCCCCCCTTTTTCTCATGCCTTTTTTTATACCCTTCTTGTCGTGTCATCGGAAATGATGCCAGGAGTCGGTGACTTAGTATCAAGCTCTTTTATTGAGTTAGGAACCGAACTGGGGCTAAGAAAAAACTTTGCGGCTTTTTATTTCTTTAGCCACGGCAGCCGCGGCCAATGGCACCGCTTTGAATCTCCCACGATTCGAATCGACCAATCGCGGGAGATTCTCAGCGAGCCAATCGGCGCAGCTCGCCTAGCCAATCAGAGTGCCCCGGGATCTCAAGAATGCTAATGAGGGGACAGAACACCCCTCCCCTCTTGGTTCAGTCCTTACATTGCATATTCCCATAGGTAGGCGGGGCTCCGTCTTAGCCTACTGGACCTGCGCAGCTCAGTCGTAGGTTGGATCCTGGCTGGTTCGGTTGGGGTCTCTGCTTCTCTGGATGCCGTCGTGGGAACCACCTGGTCGGTCGGGCCGGGCCGCTCTCTGTAGCTCCCTCCTGGGCTTCCCGGGTTGGTTGAGCTGCGGGTTTCGCCGCTCCCGCTCGGTCTTCCCGGGTTGGTTGAGCTGGCCTGGCTGTCTCTTTCTGGCGAGGTTTCGTGCTGGCTGCTTCCAGGTGAGTATGGTTGGTTTATTCTTCCTTGGTTTTGGTCCACTGGGTATTCCCTCCCCTCTTGGTTTGTGTTGTGGGGGTTGGTTTTGCCTGTTTGCATGTCGGTGGTCTCTTGTGTGGTCGTCCTCGATCTTAACTGGTCGATGTGGCATTTCCACACTCGTCCATCGGTTGATTGTAGCCGGTACGAGTGTAGGCCTGTTAGTTGTGTGATGACGGCCGGTACCCATAACGGGTCTCCCGTTAGGTTTTTCGCGTAAACGGCGTCGCCTGGTGCGAAGGTTCAGTGTTTGCTGGTTGAGTCTGGGGGTTTCTCTGGGTTGTACGTGGGGTGTAATCTGTCGAGTGGGGATCTTATTTTCCTCCCCATTAGCTGTTTGGCTGGGCTTTTATTCGTTGTGGTATTTGGGGTTAGGTGTTGGATGAAGAGTAATTTATTTATTTTGTCCTGGATCTCCCCGTGGTCTATTTTCTGGATGGTTTTCTTTGTGAATTGAACCATCCGTTCCGCCCTACCGTTCACCGCCGGATTCGCCAGTGCTGTCACCGCGTGTCAGATGCCCCTTTCCGCTAGGAATTTTTCAAATTCTAGCAAGGTGAATTGGGGCCCGTTGTCGGAAATGACGACGTCTGGGAGGCCGTGTGTTGCAAAAAGTTTGCCGAGTTCTTTGGTCACGGCCTCCGTGGTTGTTGTTCTCATGTTGCTTACCTCCAGCCAGTTGGAGTAAGCGTTACGGTTATTAGGAAGGTGTGTCCTTTTGTGGGCCCGGCGAAATCTATGTGGATCCTAGACCAAGGTCCCCTTGGGGTTTCCCACTCTAGGACGGGTGCTGCGGGTGGGCTTGGCCTAGTTTCCTGGCATCGTTGGCACCTTGCTACCCAGGCCTCAATCTGTTTGTCCATCCCTGGCCACCAAGCATAACTTCTGCCCAGGGCTTTTGTCCTAACGATGCCCGGGTGCCCCGCGTGTAACAGTTCCAGAATCTTCCCTTGTAGTTTTTCTGGGATGACCACCCTATCCCCCCCATAGTATGCACCCTTTCAGTAACGAGAGTTCCGTTTGCCGGTTCTGGAATGTCCTGACGGACTCGTCATTGTCCCTTTCCGGCCACCCTTTCTCTACCCAATGCAACACCCGCGCCAGACGTTTGTCTTTATTAGTTTCTCAGGCAATGTCTGACGCGGTTATGGGTAGGTTGGGTAGAGTCTCTATACTGAGGGTGGTCATCGTGGGTGCTGGGTCGGTGTCAGGCTCCGGTAACGGCGAGCGGCTTAAGGCGTCCGCATGGGAGATAGTCTTACCCAGTCTGTGTGTGAGTCCGTAATTGTAGGCCGCCAGGAACTCGGACCACCTTGTCATTCGGGGAGACAGAATGTTCGGGGTGGCCCTGTTCCCTGCAAGGATTCCCAGCAGCGGTTTTTGGTCGGTGATGATGGTTAATGTCCGGCCGTAGAGATACTCGTGAAATCTTTTTACTGCGGCGACGATAGCCAGAGCCTCTTTGTCCAGCTGGCTATAGTTCCGCTCCGGTTTGGTGAGGGTCCTTGAAAAGAACGTGATGGGTGCTTCTTTTCCGTCTGGGAGAGTATGGCTGAGGACAGCGCCGACGCCGAAGGGTGATGGGTCGCATGTGACGGCCAGAGGTAGGGTCTCGTTGTACTGGATAAGGACGGCATCTGAAGTAAGGAGGTCCTTTGTTTTCTGGAAGGCGGCTTCCTCGTGTTTCCCCCAAGTCCAGGTCGCCGCCTTGTCCAAAAGCCTATGCAAAGGCTCCACCGCCGTCGCCTTTTGGGGCAGGAAGACATTATAAAAGTTAAGCAGCCCCAGAAACGCCTGCAGTTCTGTCTTTGACTTGGGTGTGGGGGCTTCTTTGATGGCTTTGATCTTTTGGTTTGTGGGGTGAATGCCGTGATAGTCTAGGAGATATCCTAGGAATTCAACCCGTTCCGTGTATAATTGGCATTTCTCCCTCTTTACCTTGAGCCCGGTCTCTTTGAATTTGGTTAGGACCTCCCTTAGGCGACCCTCTAGTTCGGCCTGGTTGGTTGCCGACACTAAGACGTCATCAAAGTAAGGTACCACCCCCTTGATGCCTTGTAATAGCCTTTCCATTAGGCTTTGGAATATTCCAGGCGCCACGCTGACTCCGAATTGGAGCCGGTTGCATTTAAATGTTCCCCGGTGGGTGACTATGGTTTGTGCTTCTGCCGTTTCCTCGTCGACTGGCAATTGTTGGTATGCCTGGGCGAGGTCGAGTTTAGCGAAAACCTTGCCCCCTCCCAGTGAATGTAGTAGGTGTTGCACTACTGGGACGGGGTAAGCGCTTTGTTGCAAGGCGCCATTTAGGGTGGCCTTATAGTCCCCACAGATTCTCACCGACCCATCAGGCTTGATCGGGGTGACTATTGGGGTCTCCCACCGGGCGTGGTCTATGGGTTGTAGGACCCCTTGCTTGACGAGCTTGTCAATTTGCTCGTCTATCTTGGGTTTAAGCGCGAATGGCACCCGCCTTAGTTTTAGGCGTTTTGGGAGGAAGTTTGGGTCTAGGCTGAATGATATAAGGGGCCCTCGGTACTTGCCTAGGTTTCCGTCGAACACCTCTTGGAATTCCCAGGCTAGTTGTTGCTCCCAGTTGTCGTTGGCGATGTGGTCGATTCCCGTGACTGTGATGCCGAGCAGGGCAAACCATTGCAGTCCCAGTAGGCTTGGGTGGTCGCGATCGACGATGGTCAGGGCAAGCCTTTCGGTGCGCCCTTTGTAGGTTACCTTGAACTGTCTGGTTCCGACTACAGGGATGCGGTTTCCCTGGTAGTCTTTCATGATTAGTCTCTGGTTGTCTAGGCCTTTTCTTTGGATGGTAGGCACCAAGCGTTTTATTTCTTGCCATGCTATCATGGAGAGGTAGGACCCGGAGTCCACCTCCATTTTACATGGCTCGCCTTCGATGCCTACCTCCACGTAGACCTTCCGGGCATCATTGGTTGTGGCGTGGCCGATGGTGACCGTCTGATGGGTCTCCTCTCTTCGCCGGGTCTCGCCACCTCGTAGAGATCGTCCATTCCAGTCCCATCTGTTGTCAGTGGGGCGATCTCTGGTCCGGGGTGGTGTGCTCTCTCGTCTCTGGTCCCATCGTGGAGGGCTGCGGTTCTTTTTGAGACAGCAGACGCGGGTGATGTGTCCCTTCTTGTTGCAATGCCGGCAGATTGAATCAAAGAACCGGCATTCGGACCTGGGGTGGTCGCCTCCGCAACCGGCACAGGTGGTCCTCGACTTACGACCCCGCCGGTTCCATGGGTTGCGGCCTGCCTGGAGACGGTGGATTTCCTCCTCCTCGTCGGAAGTGCCCGATGCTGAGTGGACATCGCCCTGGTGGATGGTCATCTCGGGTTGGGCCTCAGCCGACCTTGCAGGGTGGTTGTTCCCACTGCGGTCCCCGGCGTTCGGTCGGTGCATGCGGTCGGCAGATGTTCGGGTCGCTTCGACGGCTGTGGCTTCGGTGAGGGTATCTGCGAGGGTGATGTTGCCCTTGGTCATCAGCCGACTCTGGAGGATGGGGTCCCAAAGGCCGAGCATGATTCGGTCTCGCAGGGCTTCGTTCATGTTGTCGAATTCGCACAGCCCCCCTAGGTGCCGTAGTTCGGCGACAAAGTCGCTGAAACTCTCACCCGACCGTTGGTCCCGATGGTAGAACTCATGTCGTCGGATGAGGATGGGCACATCTGGAGCGTAGTGTCGCCGGAGTATTGGCTCGAGGACGTGCCAGTCCATCACGATCACGTCGGCGGGTTTGGCAAGCGCTTTGGCCATTTTAAACACTGCGGTCCCACAGTGGGTCAGGAAGACGGCTCGCTTCATTGGTCCGGTGGCGTCCTTCAGGTCGATGCACTCGAGGAACATGCAGAATCTGTCGGAGTACGATTCCCAGTCCTCGCTGGCGGGGTTGAAGGGTGCGGGGGGTGCGATGTTTGCCATCGTGGAGTTTCGTCTGGCTTCCGTCGGACACGTGCTTCGGTTCAGAATCCCATCCTCGTCGCCAGTGTCATGTCGTCAGAAATGATGCCAGGAGTCGGTGACTTAGTATCAAGCTCTTTTATTGAGTTAGGAACCGAACTGGGGCTAAGAAAAAACTTTGCGGCTTTTTATTTCTTTAGCCGCGGTGGCCGCGGCCAATGGCACCGCTTTGAATCTCCAGCGATTCGAATCGACCAATCGCGGGAGATTCTCAGCAAGCCAATCAGCGCGGCTCGCCTAGCCAATCAGAGTGCCCCACGCTTTGGCCAATCAAAGCGCGGGGATCTCAAGAATGCTAATGAGGGGACAGAACACTTCTCTCTCTAATTTTCCCTTCTGTAGTTTTCTTTTCTGCTTCTCCTTGCTGTTATGCTTCTTTTTAGACTATTTTTCTTTTTGGCTGTTCCCTTTGATCTCAAACTTTTATCTCCTTTCCCCCTTTTTCCCCTTTTTACCACACTTTGCATTATTTGATCATTGAAAATGGCTTCTTCTTTGTCCCACCCTTCTTCTTGCTCTTGAAGCTTTTCTTTCCATTTTTCATAGTTCAGGATCTCCATTTCAAAAAATTCAAATGCGAAGCCAAAGGATCTTCCTCCACTTTCTGCATCTTCTTTCTGTTTTTTAAGACTCATCTTCAATTCCTCCAGGAGTGATGCCATTTTAAACACTTTTGAACAACCATCCGATTGACTTTAAATAAAAACAGAAAGAAAAAAAAAAACAATGCCTAAACCTTTTTTTTAAATCACCAAATGATCTCAGAGTGTTCCTTCTTGTTTCTTTCCTTTACTTTTCCTTTCAGTTACAATGTATCCTTGGGAGTCTTTTCAAAGTTTCACTATTAATCCTCTTTATTTTTCCAGGTGGCACTCCATTTTATCATTATTCCAAGTCCCACCCTTTTGCCTCCACTCTTCTCCTTTTTAGGGATTTAAAATGACCAAGAAAAAAAATCTTTATTCTCCTTTAGACACTTAGATTTCAGCTTAAAGTTGCCTATTAGTGTCAAAATAGATTAACATAAATTTCTTTCCATAACCATTTGCAATTATCAATATAAAGATAAAAGGGGGGGGGGGTTAACCTCCTTTTCTCTCTCCCTCACCACTTAAAAATCTTCTTTCAGAAGTATCCCTCTAAGTACTTTTAGATTCAGGGTACCTTGCTTAGATGTTCTCTGTTGTTTAGCCCAGTCTGTCCTGCTTTCCTCTTTGTCTTCCTCCTGTCGGGTTCTTCTTTGAGGTGACCACCGCTGCAACCACCTTCAGAAAAGGGAGTTTAGATCAGCCAAGGAGGAGAGATGCGACTCCCCTCCACTCGACTAGCAATCTGGATCTGAATTAATTGATTTCCAGATCAAGAGGAAATTCAAAGCAGACAGATAAGTTAATGTCTGGTTGCCAGAGGTTTCCCCATCAACCTCATCTCTTGTTGAGCTCTACCTTGCTAAGGTATAATCTTGGAGAAATGTTCATTCTTAATATATTCCTTGTGGTAACCAAATAAACTAATCAGGTGCCAACAAGCAGTTTCTTCTCTAAGAAGCAATAAAACATAGGAATAATCTTTGGGATAAGAATTTTCTCTAAACCACCCAAATCAGCTTATATTCTAATATAATGAAAAAATGTAGAACAATGTTATATATTAGTGAAATTATTAACATAATGCAAGGAAGGATGTTCTAATCAGTTTGGGTATTTTGTTTTTCAGAAAAGCAGTTCAGAAGAAGATATATCATAATAAAAATAAAAATAGATTAACTATACACTTGAACCTGTGAGTTCTCCTTTTCAAATTCAATGAATACAAAAGAATTTCATGATAAATGATATGCATACAATACCCTCCAGTCAGAACAATTTATTTTAAAAGTCATTAGTATAAGAATGAAAACGTCAACAAAGGTATAGAGTTGAAAGAGCTTCAGAACCCATTCCAGTCTCAGATACAAACTGAAATTCAAGGGAGCTGTCATTATCATTGTCCTGTAGCAATGATAAAAGTAGAATAGTGTTAGATTAACGCCTTCACACAATTTGCGGGGAAGACTTTGACAAGAAGATGGAGTTGAGAATAATTGTCTTTTGGCTATTTTCTCTAGCTTTTCTTTCCTACTGCTACTTATCTGCTGTTTACAATATCTGACCTTATTATCCAGAACAATTGAATTATATTCATCAAATTTTAAAGGGAGAGCTTCAGTGGTGGGATTCAATTTTTTTTACTACCAGTTCCGTGGGCATGGCTTGGTGGGCATGGCAGGGGAAGGATATTATAAAATCTCCAGTCAGAGGTGGTATTTGCTGGTTCTCTGAACTACTCAAAATTTCCACTACCAACTCTCCAGAACTGGTCAGAATGTCAGCATTCCAGCAAAACTCCATTCCTCCCAATAACTCTGAGACACACATCTCTCAAAGGTTTTTTTTATTTGGATAGTAACTGGCACAACTGTGGAATCCCGAATCTGAAAGTTCTGGGCTTCCTTACAATAAGTAAAAACTATGAATCCATCCCCTGCACCCATCATCACCTCACATGGCCCAATCACCATTCACTTCCATTCACTATGCACAACATGACCTGACCTTGAATCAGAAAAAGAACATTATTATGTCTAACTAGATATATTCCAATAAATTCCCCCCTCCCAGTTTTCCAGGCTCAATTGTGGCAGTGTGGAAGCATCAGATCTCAATATGGCTTCCAAAGCTGACACAGAACCTGCTGAATACCACTTCTGGAGAGCTTACCGATACAAATATATTGTTAATCTATTTATATTTTTATTCATTTTCCTTTATTCAATAAGTTTTACAGGATCAGGTATTTTTTTCCAATTCTTAAGAAAAACACTTTTAAATATAAATTTGACTTTTTTAAAATGAAGAACAAAAAGGTGACTAGAACTTTAAAAAGTTACAAATGACCTAAGGGTGCAGATGGATTTGAAAAAAGATTTGGTAACTAATTATAAGAATTCTTCCTGTGAGGAAATGCTTTTGTTTGGAGTTCTGTTTTTAAAAATGATAGGGTGAATCATTGAAAGTTGGACATTAAAAGGAACCAGAAAAAAAAATCTAGGACATTATTGGACAAGATTAATGATAAAGATTTTTTAAGTAAAAGGAAGGAATATAACATTGGTTTATTTGATCAAGATTAAAATAAGTTATGTTATCTGAGGTAACTCTTAATGGACTTTTGGTAATCAGAACAAGGCTTTATTTATAGGTGAGATGGGATATGAGAAAAAGAAATCATTTGTTGCATTTCGAGAGTACGTAAGTTCCAACAATTATTTATATTTGTTGCAATGAGGGGCAAGCCTTTACTTTCTATATTTCTTCTTTTTCTTTATTATATTTTTCTTCTTTTCTTTTTCTTTTTTTCTTTTTTTTTCTTTTCTGCACATTCTGTTTTTTCTTTTCATTATTTTATTTTTTATTAGTTTGCATTATTTTCATTTTGTACTATAATTTTTAATGAAATCACTTTTTAAAAAAAGGAATGTTTTTATATGTTATCTAAGTGTGCACGTGTATTTTTAAGTTATCCCTGTACTAACAATCTCTATTTAAAATAATCCTTTTGAGATTTAAAAATAATTTATTTCAGACAATGAAACTATTTCACTGATTTTGCTTGGATACCAGTTTCGATTACTTTAATGCAGATAGTCTGGAAATGTTAGTGTAAGGTGCTATGTACATCATTACATTACCTATTGCTCATAAACACATTACTCTTCTTTACTTTTGGCTTGCTATCCAAAGAGACAATTATTGCTTTTGATTGTAAGAGGTTGTATATATGCTGTAGGAGATATTGGAGTAATAACAAGGAGGAATCCCTAAGGCATGACATATAGCAAATATATCCCATAAAAAGAAATTTACTCCAGGAAAAATATAATATATATGAACTTAGTCTAACAAATAGGATTATGATAGTATTTGTGTTAAGAAAAATAAAAATAACTCTATATGAGTAGTTCAACCTAGCAAAAAAGCCATCCAACAACTCTAGGGAAAAAATGAATCCTTTGATTCACTTGAATAGGTATCTAATCAGATTCAGCCCTGGCAAGACATTGCAAGTATAAATCTGAAAGGTAAATTATATCATAAAGAATGAGGACCCACGAGATATGAAAATTTAAATACAAGAATAAGATTTCATGAAAAAAAATACTTTAGAATAATCACATCTCCCCAAAAATTGGTAAGATAAATGAAATGCTTTGAAAAAGTGGAAAAATTACCTTTTAAAATTGGGACTAGAATTCCAAAATTTGCTATCCGTCAAAACATCTGGGAATTGACACTTCAGCATGCACAGGCTGATAATAATTGGCAAATTTTCCCAGTTATCAAAGCAATATATGCATCTTTGATTGTCTTTTTAATATTAGCCTACTGAAACAAAACACTTTTTATGGCATTCGCAAGCAAAGGGTAACCAACTTCTTCTAAAAGTAAAGCTTCTTTCATCTGTGCTTGACACATTGGCTACAAGGATCTGCCTGTGTTGGTCTCTTGGTGACTGTGGAAATGATTTATTGTTGCCTTTTTTGAGAATTTATTTTTTAAACTGGTCTGTACTTTAACCTCAAGGTCCATGGTGATGAGATAGTCGAATACTCGAGTACTAACAAGGTCTGACCTTGCTTAATGTGTGTGTGCTTTAAAAAAAATATTTTCTGGGATTAGCTTTAGGCTAAGACCTGATATGTTCTGGCAGAAACTTTTTTTTGGTTCATGATTGTTTTACTATATTGCTTTACACTAGCATTAAATCTATAATAGAAAATTCTCCAAGACCAATTTTATGGGTCTAAACAACACAGTGTTTCTATTAATGTCATGTAACTTACATGTTAAGGTATTGATTTAATAGCTGACCAGCTGTTGTAAGGCTGATGCAATGAGGATGAATCAGCATGGTTATTGTAGCTTTAAGACTGAGGATTTACCACTTTAAGAAGTTGTCTATGAGAGGCCATATCTCTTTCTCCTTGTGTTCTGTCTCCATTGTCATTCTCCATGCAGAGAAATGAAGACTGATTGTTTGCCAGGAGTTTGCCTGCCATGTATATTTATGTATATAGCAGTGTTGAATATAAACCACTGTTAAAAGACAAATTTTCTATGTGCTGTGTTGTGCTCCTGGGTTGTTTCACAATAGTAGCCATGCTGCAAATGTTCTGACAATACATTTGTTTGGAAGTTTGCACCGGATGCCCATGTTGGCCCCTCACCAAAAGCTTATTTGTTCCAACATTGGAGAATTGAAGAAATAAAAGTTAGCTTGTGTCAGCTGTGGAAGATTGAGCAAAAGGAATTAGAATTAGGCAACTAGAGACAGTAGAAATGATCTATTTCTCTCACATCCTAAGAAATTCAAGAAATGGGGAAAAACGTGGGCAGATAGCCACAGCTCTAAGACTATGATAGGATGCATTTCCTCTTCCTTGAACAGAAATATATGGGATTGCATGGCACATTATTTCCAACTTTTCCTTTAACAATATGCTATGATATATTCCATACTTTGCAAAACTTTTACAGAGTTTTCCTTTGATGCAATAGAGCAATATTGCTTCTAGCAATTCTCTTCCTGATACGTTTATTTTTAAAAAAACCCACCATGCTGTCTAAGGCTGGACAGGAAAGCAAATTAGATGCTAGAGGTATCTCATCCTTCTATTGTGGGCAGGCTTGCAGAGTGAAGCTTGATTCCTTTGCCAACACCTTCTTTTCTTCAATAGAGCAGGACATACTGTATGTCTACCTCCATCCAATATACTTCCATCTCATTGATCCTTTTTCTGATCTTTCAGTGCTCTACAGAGGGAGGGAGGAAGCAAGGAAGGAAATAGTGCTGAGAGTAGCAGAAGGCTTCCTTTAGTGCATGGTAACATCATCTCTGAGAGTAGGTTTTAGTTGGCTTGCTTGGGAAAAAATCAAACTTTAAGCAGAACAATCTTCAGTCAGAAATACAAATATGCAAAACAATAAAATCAAAAACACAAACACACATAGCATACTAATAGTTCCTCTTGGACCATAGCCAAATATGCATTTCTGGCTTGCAAAAATTGTAGCCAGAGAATCCAGTTCTTCTTTTCATTAAAGTTCTGAAACCCCAACCCCCAAATCAAACTCGAGTTCCAAAAACTAGACAGCAATTGTGACTGCCAGTTATTAGGACAGAGCTTGAAGTCCAGAAGTCTAATAATAGCTACAAATATAATAACAAGGATGTAGAAATTGGCCCCAGTCCTGCCGATTTCAGCTGTATTTATGTACTAATTCAGATTTTCATATACCATGTGATAAGAGCACTTAATTGTTACTTGTTCATTGAGCATTCATATTTAGCACTCTGGTGATTTTCTAAAGTTTTCCCTGAATAATTGTACGATATTAGCATACTCCGCAACCGATTGGTCCGGACCAGCGAAGACCTGATTGGTTGAAAGGTCAGCCGTGATTGGAGTGCTAGGAATCTACCGCGATTGGCTGTGCCTATCGCGGGAGATTCAAAGTGCTGCCATTGGCTGCCGAGCCACAAGCCAGCCCTATATGAAGGGCTGCCACAGCTCGCATTCTGAGATGATTACCAATACCTAATAAAGAGCTGAACTCACTTAAATGGTCTCACGTCTCTGTCGAACTGATCCGCCTCAAACCTAATACTGGTGACGAGGGTGGGATCGTGAGACAAGGAGACCATCCAGCACGTGGCGAGGTGGCACGCAACAACAAGCAGAATGGCCGGAATCAACTCACCACCCGCTCCCTTCAACCCTGCTACTGAGGACTGGGAATCCTATACCGATAGGTTCCAAATGTTCCTCGAGAGTAGCAACCTTAAGGATGCCAATGGCCACAAGAAACGAGCCGTGTTCCTCACGGACTGTGGGCCCACAGTATTCAAGATGGCCAAAGCCTTAGCCAAACCGGTGGACATCAAGGCGATGGAGTGGGATGATCTCGAGCCCCTGCTGCAAAGCCACTACGCCCCGTCGTGCCCATCCTCATCTGGCGGCATGACTTCTACAGGCAGGATCAATGCGAGGGTGAGGGGCTGGGCGACTTCATAGCAGCACTATGGGCGGCCTGTGTGAGTTCGCCGACCTGGATGAGGCCCTGCGAGACAGCGTCATCCTGGGACTCCGAGACCCCATCCTCCAGAGCCGCATCATGGCAAAGGGAGACATCTCCCTTGCTGATGCCCTCACCGAAGCCGCTGCAGCGGAAGCGGCCAAGAAATCAGCAGCTCGGATGTGGCAATCGAGCATCATGCCATGAGCGGCGGCCAGAGAGGCAATGTCGACCCCCGAGAGGCGACCAGCAACAGACCACACAATCACACACCACAGCGACATCGACTCCTTCTCGGAAACCAAAGATGAGGAGGAGGAGATCCACCACCTCCAATCAGCGCGGCAGTGGCGGGAACCACGAGGTCGTAAGTCGAGGTTCCAGTGTGCCGGCTGTGGCGGCGATCACCCCCAAGCAGACTGTCGTTTTCTCAACGCCATTTGCAGGCATTGCGAGAAACGGGGGCACATTGCCAAAGTGTGCCGGAATAAAAAGCACTACAGCCTGCGATGACGAGACACCAGCCCCTGATGGAAAGAAAGCACTCCCACCAGGAACCGTGATCACCAGACGGAGAACCGCTGGAGCTGAGAAGGTTGGAACAGGTGACTCCAGGGGACGAGGCAGAGAGAGGAAACAAACCAGACCGTCGTCATTGGCCATTCCTCCACCAGCGACACCAGGAAGGTATATGTGACGGTCGGGATAGAAGACCAGCGATGCGACATGGAGGTGGACTCCGGGTCCTTCCTCTCAATGGTCTCCTGCTGCACACTCAAGCGCCTGGTCCCCACCATCCGCCACCAAGAACTGGAAGATCAAACACTAACCCTCAAAGACTATCAGGGGAACCGAATCCCTGTAGTCGGCAGAGGCCATTTTAAAGTCACCTTCAAGGACCACACAGAAGTGCTACCCCTGACGATCATCGACCGAGATCAGCCAAGCCTGTTGGGACTGCAGTGGTTCGCACCCCTGGGCATCGAGGTAACCGGCATACACCACATTGGAGAGGCAGACTGGGAAGCGGCGCTCGTGAGGGACTTCTGGGAAGTCTTCGATGACCGTTTAGGCAAGTACCGGGGGTCCCCTATCTCAATTAACATAGACCCGAGCATCGCTCCAATCCACCTTAAGCCCAGGCGAGTGCCCTTTGCACTCAAGCCCAAGATCAATGAGCAACTCGATAAGTTCATCGCGCAAGGGGTGCTGGAACCGATCGATCATGCCCAGTAGTAGACCCCAATTGTCACCCCCATCAAGCCAAATGGGTCAGTGAGGATTTGTGGTGATTACAAGGCCACCCTAAACTATGTGCTCCAACAAAGCCCAGTAGTCCAGCACCTTCTGCACTCACTGGGGGGAGGCTGGATCTTTGCAAAGCTTGACCTAGCACAAGCCTACCAGCAACTGCCGGTCGACGCCACAACAGCAGAAGCCCAAACCATCGTAATGCACCGAGGGGCTTTCCGCTGCAACCGGCTCCAATTTGGAGTCAGCGTGGCACCCGGAGTCTTCCAAAGCCTTATGGAAAGACTCCTCCAGGGAATAGAAGGGGTTGTGCCCTACTTTGATGACGTCTTGGTGGCTGCAAAAAATGAGAAACAACTAGAAGCCAGGTTGAGGGAGGTACTGCAGAAATTCAGAGACTCGGGACTTAAAGTCAAGAGAGGGAAGTACCAGCTACGGGCTGAAAGGGTCGAATTTCTGGGGTACCTCCTAGATAAACAAGGATTCACCCCACAGAAAAGAAACTGAGAGCCATAAGGGAAGCACCGTGACCAAAAAACAAAACGGAATTACAGGCTTTCTTGGGACTGTTAAACTTTTACAATGTCTTCCAACCTCAAAAGGCGACCGTGGCGGAACTGCTACATAGGCTGTTAGATAAAACAGCCACCTGGACCTGGGGAGCACAGGACGAGAGCGCTTTCAACAACACAAAGAACCTGCTAACATCCCATGCAGTACTAATCCAGTACAGCGAGACCCTGCGATTGACGGTAACTTGCGACGCGTCGCTATTTGGGATCAGTACCATCCTCAGCCACCAGCTACCAGACGGGAGGGAAGCACCCATCGCTTTCTCATCAAGGACACTTTCAAAGCCAGAGCGGAACTATAGTCAGCTCGACAAAGAGGCCCTAGCAGTCGTCGCTGGCATCAACAAATTTCACGAATACCTTTACGGTAGGACTTTTACAATCATCATGGATCACAAGCCACTGCTAGGAATCCTGGCGGGAAACAGGGCCACACCGAACATTCTATCGCCAAGAATGATGAGGTGATCCAAATTCCTAGCAGCATACAATTACCAGCTGATACACCGACCCGGAAAGGACATCGCCCACGCAGATGCCCTGAGCCGGTCACTCTTACTGGACCGGGAAGATGACCCGGCACCCACAACAGAGGTACTCCAAATAGAGACAATATCCAACCCACTTGTGACCGCGCCAGGCATTGCCAGAGAAACAAATAAAGACAAGCGGCTGGCGCGAGTCTTGAGCTGGGTGGGAAAAGGGTGGCTGGAAGGGGACATAGATGAACTATTCAGACCCTTTCGGAACAAACAAACTGAACTCTTTACTGAAAAGGGCTGCATACTTTGGGCGGACAGAGTGGTAATTCTGGAAAAATTACAGGAAAAGGTATTGGGAATGTTGCATGAGGGGCACCCGGGGATGGTTAAGATGAAAAGCCTGGCCAGAAGCTACACATGGTGGCCAGGAATGGATAAACAGATCGAAACCTGGATTGCCAAATGTAACCAATGCCAAGAGTCCAGAGCCAATCCACCTGCTGCCCCAACCCAAGAATGGGAAAAACCAAGAGGTCCGTGGTCTAGGATTCATATAGACTTAATGGGGCCAATCAAGGGACATATGTATCTTATCACAGTAGATGCTTACTCGAACTGGTTGGAGGTAAGCACCATGAAGTCAACCACGATGGAGGCGGTGATAAGGAAACTGAGCAAACTTTTCACTATGCACAGCCTGCCAGACATAATAGTGTTGGACAATGGGCCCCAGTTCACCGCACTAGCGTTTGAACAATTTCTGGCAGGCCAAGGGATACGCCATGCATTAACCACACCGGCAAACCCAGCGGTGAACGGGCGGGAGGAACGCATGGTCCAATACACCAAGAAAGCCATCCAGAAAATAGAAATAGCCAATATACAGGACAAAATCAATAAAATGCTCCTCATTCAACACATTACACCTAGCGCAACCACAAATAAAAGCCCGGCGGAACTAATGATGGGTAGGAAACTACATTCAACACTAGACAGAATGCACCCAACATATAACCCAGACAAACCCCCAGGCTCCTCCAGCAAACACAGAAAATTTAACATAGGGGACCTTGTATATGCCAAAAATCTCACAGGAGAACCACTCTGGGTGCCAGCAACAATCACCCAGATAACCGGGCCCCTATCATACCGATTGGAAACAAGCGACGGAAAAAACTGGAAACGGCACATAAACCAACTTAGGTCAAGAATAGCCGTCACCACCAGCCAGACACCCGAACAAGAAACTAGAAGTGGGGGGGAATCGGCAAGTGATAGAGAAAGAACTGAAGGGAACCAACTAACGCAGGCAGAACACCCCCCACCTAGAATAAATAAACCAATAAACCGATGCTACTCACCTGTAGACGCAGGACCAATGGAGCACAAAACCCCGGGATCTTCACCTGGAAGGAGCAGCCAAACCAGCTCACCCAGCCAGGAAAAACCTAGCGGGAGCAGAAGTGGCAGCTCAACCAGCCCAGGAAGACCAGGAGGGAGCTACCAAGAAAGGCCCAGCTCAACGTTCCAGGCGGTTCCATCCCAAGGAACCGGAGCGACAGAGGAGGCATCTGAACCGGTCGACAACCACACCAGAACTGAACCGCACAGGTCAAGTAGGCAGGCTAGAAGCCCCGCCTACTTACGTGACTACATCACCTCGCACCACCGGACGAAACCAAGAGGGGAGGGGTGTACGATATTAGCATACTCCGAAACCCCCACAACCGATTGGTCCGGACCAGCGAAGACCTGATTGGTTAAAAGGTCGGCCCTGATTGGAGCGCTAGGAATATACTGCGATTGGCTGTGCTGATCGCGGGAGATTCAAAGTGCTGCCATTGGCTGCCGAGCCGCAAGCCAGCCCTATATGAAGGGCTGCCGCGGCTCGCATTCTGAGACAATTACCAATACCTAATAAAGAGCTGAACTCACTTAAATGGTCTCGCATCTCTGTCGAACCGATCCGCTTCAAACCTAACAATAATGATACTGTATTTTTGGGTCCAACCAAGCAGTTGAAAAAGTTTTACAGAAGTACCAGGAAGAGCTCCTCTTTATCGGTGGATTACCTTGCACAGGGCAACAAAATGGGATTGGCCACAAGGGCATAATATTGAACCTGCTGCTGGATACAAATATGCAATTTCATCTCTCTGACCTTGACATATAATTTCTCAAATCTGGAGCTAAGCTTTTAGTTGATTACTTCTGTAATATATTCCAATCTCTATAATGGCAGCACTTCCTTTTTTCCTGTGGATACTTTCAAGAGATTAATTGACTCTAATTTATATGATCTTTTAATCTCAATCCAACCAATACAGGCTCTCTTTCTCTCTCTCTCTCTCTCTCTCTGTGTGTGTGTGTGTGTGTGTGTCTTTGAGTGTGTGTGTATGGGTGTGTACATACATACATACATACATACACACATACATATTTCTCCTCATTCATGAGACAGACACATGAGGAACTAATTCTGCAGGAGTGTCTTTTAGGACATGTTATTATCATTATTACAATCGCAATACCTTGTAGCACAAGCTTTAAGGCGTTTCAATTAAACAGTTGGGTAAATCAAAGCAATATTTTCAGTCACTTGGCAGCATCATTCCCTACTGAACACTTGGGGAATTATAGATCCCAGTTGGCATTTGAGGAAGCTGCATTCAGAAATAGCTCCCTCCTTGATATTCAGAGCAGCAAAGATTTTGTGATATTGAACATCAATTCCACTCTGCTGAACTGCAAGCATTCTGCTTCTGTGACCTACAGCTTTACATCTAATTTTCTAGTGTTCCTAGGAATATAGAAAGAGTACTTCTGTATAACACACAAAAATACAGTTTTATATTTATTATAAATTTATATACCTCCCTATTGATCCACATCTGCTCATGTATTCTTTCTCTGCCTACCATAATTCTAACTTCACACATAACACATACAAATGCATTACAGTGCAAACGGGAAATTTTGGTTTTCAAAATGAGAGAAGTTGAGTAGGTTATACAACTGAAGTGATCTCCAGAAATGAGGCAGAGCATACCAATTATGTTTAGAGAAAGTTAGGGTAAAAGTAGGGTAAAAGTTAAAAAAAAAAATCCAAGATGGCAGTTAATACCTTTGATCAAAGCCCTAGTCCTATTGTAAGCACTTGTGAACCACTGGGGAAACTTTTCCAAATATTCTTGCAAATGGGGAATGATTTGGGGACAGAAACCTTAAGGTCCCCCCACCTTCTATTTAATGGGACTTCCAGTTCTCTGCATCTCAAACCAGTTTGTTATGCAAATTTCCTTTCTCCCTTAGTACTATTTTGTGCAATGAGGTCAACTTGCTGTGCATTGTGTATAAGAAAATGTGTGGACCTGAATGTACGCAGCATAGGAAGTAGCTGCAGGTAGTAATGATAATGGTTATATTGTTGACTCCTACTTTTGGCTTTAACCCTTTCCTCATGCAGTCCCTTGAAGATGTAGCATTGGATAGACAACCTAGAGCTGAAAGATCACATGTGGGCTTCAACTCTTGATTGTAGTCACCCCATCCCAAGATCATGAAGCCAAAATGCCTCATGAAAATTGCTTAATTGTTATTTTTGGCTTTTGTTGTTGTTGTTCTGGGGGAGTTAAAAGGAGTGATGATGCTGAAGGTTTCCTAATCTTCTTATCCACAATAAAAGAGATCAGAAAGTTCAGCCCCACTCCTCAACTGGAGTAAAATTAGTGATAAGCAAACTTTCTGAATTCCTACATTACAGCTAAATCTGGCTAAATCTTATTCTGCTTGGGTAGTTGAATGAGCCATGATGGGGCAAAGTGCAGTGCTGCAGGCTACTTCAGTACAGCTACTTCTGCTGACTGCTGGCTGCCTGCAATTTGGCAGTTCAAATCTCACCAGTTAGGCCAGTGTGCCAAACTACTCAATTTGCATGGACACAAAAGAAGTACTCTCCTACATAGCCATCTTTAATTACTTGAAATTCCACGTGTTAATAAAAAGAGTCATGAACTAATTTTGCAAATAATGTTTACATTTTATGTTTTAAATAAGATTTTGAACTTCTGATGCTACATTGTGCCAACTAATAGCCAATATGGATTAGTTACAAGAAAAGTAGCCAAACTACAAAAAAGCAAAACAACAACAACAAAAAGGAATATAACAGCAAAATGTGACAAAAGCTTTTAGCTGTGCAATCCCTACAGAAAGTGAAGCAATATCTTCAAAAATTGTAAATAGAAAGAGGGGTTTATTTGTCCTATGAGACAGGTTTCTAAAGCATTTTATCACTGCACAGTAAGTCCTTTGAGAAGCACAGACAAGTCATAAATGTCCTGCAAAATTTAAAACTTAAAAACTAGGAACTTTGCTTCAAGTTAATACTAGAGAAAAAGATTCTACATTCATTTTTATATCTTGACTCATTGGTCACTACTAATTCTGGGGGGAAAACTATTTTGGAAAATATGTCAAGCTGTAAGAATCAGTATCGAATCAAATGGACAATGGACTAACTCAGTGGCAGCCCAGAAGCCTCAAAGAAAAATGGCTTAGTCCAGAAAGTTCTATGCACAGTATAAAGCCAGAACAGGATGTATTTTCTTAGTTAAGAGCTATGAGGAATGCTAAACCAGGGTTTCTCAACCTTGGCAACTTCAAGATGTGTGGGCTTCAACTCCCAAAATTCCGAGCTGTACAAATCTTAAAGTTGCCAAGGGTGAGAGATGTAATGCTGAGAAACTGGCCACCTACCATTAATGTCCATATTCCTAACAATCATATCCCAGCAGACAGCAAACCAGAGTAGCCTAAACTGCTCTGACAGAGTTCAAATGAAGAAATGAAAATGAAAAATTAATAGTCTAAGCAAAAGATAAAGATAGGTTTTTTTAACATTAGAAAGGAAATCACTGACATAAAAATAAAAAAAAAATCACTCGTCTAAAAGTAGACAATGTGATCTTTGCTTGCTAACCATGCCTTAGGAAGACCTTCAGAGTATCAAGTCACTTTTTTACCACTAATCATTTTTTTTTAAAAAAATGATATTTTCCAATAATATTAAAAATCCAGACAATATGTACTCTAGATAGCCAATGAAACAGGTTAGTTGCTTTAAATATTGCAGGTTTTTTTTTTCAAACCTCTTGAAAGCAGCACAAAGTCAAATCTTTGGAGAGCCCGGCATAGAAGCATTATTGTAACTAACCTCAGAGAAATAACAATAGCACTTAGACTTATATACCACTTCATAGAGCTCTTATAGCACTCTCTAAGTTGTTTGCAGAGTCAGCATATTGCTCCCCAAAGTCTGGGTCCTCATTTTATTGACCTCAAAAGGATGGAAGGCTGGGTCAACCTTCAGCAGCTCAGAACTGAACTCCTGGAATGAGCAGTGAGTTAGACCTGCAGTACTGGTGTCATGCCCCAGTTGGAGTCTGAATCTGCGGGGGGGGGGGGAGGGAGAGATGAGCTGGATCAAGAACTGTCAGAGATCGAGAGGGCTGCTCGGTTGGCCTTGGAGGAAACTGGGGAAGGGCAGAGTCAGTCCAGGCAAGGCTTTTCAGGATTAGAAAGGCTTGCAGAGCAGGAGAGACAGAGCACAGGCAAAGAGCAAGGACCACCCCCTCCTGATCCTAGAGCACAAAGAGAAGAAAGAAGGCAACAACAAAGCAGACTGAGCTGGCTACAAAGGAAGAAAGTGCCCCCCTTCACAAGGTACCACTGGGGACTGAAATGTAAGGAGATGCTGGTGGGAGGGGCATTTGTCAGAAACAGGTATTGAATCTGTGGAGCCTTGTGTGCACTTGCTGACTCCTGGAGATTATTGTCATGCCCTTGGTGGAGTCTGACTCTGAGGAAGAGGAGGAACAGCCAACAGGGAGTGGGAGTGTGGCTCCAGAGGTGGTGGAGGAGGCTGGGGAAGGGCAGAGTCCAGCTGAGCAGTCAGAAGAGGATCCAGGCCCATCCCCTATCCATCCTAGGTCATGCAGGGAGGAGAGGATCAGGGAAAAGCAAGGTCTACTCAAGAGGAGATTACCATGATCCTCCTTGTGGCTTGTAGGTGGGAGCTATGTATATAAGTTTGCAACTGCACAGTTAGAATTTGCAGGAGTCAATTTAGTGTTCACCTTGAAAGAGGTTTATCTTTGCTGGAATTCTTCCCATGGACTTTTCTCAGTTATTTTCCTGGAGTTTATGATTAGTTATCTTGGCTTGCTTCGGAACTCTCACCAATGTGGTTTGTTTTGGTTTTCTGTTTGCCTCATTATTTACTTTTGTGACTTTAAACTGTGCCTAATAAAACAGTGAAGTTAAGTTGGAGGCCTTACCGGACTTTAATATATGTTTTGGGTTTGGGGTTATTTTGAGAGACTACGGGTCATCACATTTATTGTGCTCTGCCTTATGGCTGCTTCACTGAACTTCTTGTTTTGGTTACTGTTTGGCTAACCTTGCTTACTGGACTGCTTGCAGCCAGAGGCTGCTGAAGGTGCATGTGAGAGCTTTGGTCCAGGACTTATAGTAAACATGGGGACTTTTGGCGGAAAAGTTGGAACAATAAAGGGGACCTGTTCTCTGGCTGTGTTGCTTTTATGCCATACCCTGGGTCACCACAACAGCACCACTACAGCTCAAAATAGGTTGGCCAGTCTATACATTTTTATAGGCCTAGGGTTGGTGTTATGCAGTATACCTGAAGCTATTATCTTATTAGTTGCAAAATCAGCAGCACAGCTTCTCTATATGTAATTAATTTCAGCATAAAATTCTAACCATCTGAAAGAATGCAATCCTACTTTCTGAGAATCATATTCTCTCCACCTAGAAATGCTTCCAGTGCTATACTAAAAATACAGCCTGAGCTGGTTAGCATTAAAAAGAAAAAAACACTTTGGCAACTAATCACATATTCCAATCTCTCATCTGGCTTCTGTCTCTCTTAGTATGCAGTAACTTGAAATCTAGATGGGATATAGCAATGGCGGCTCACCTTTTTGGGCTCCCATGCCGAAAATTGCATGCGCACCAGCACCCAGAAGGCAATGCACATTGGGGGGCATGCCCCCTGCACATGCGCGTATGATCCTCTGCATGTGTCATGCATCTCTGAACATGTGCATGTGATCCCCCCACTTGTCCTGCGTGTCTCTGCGCATGCGCATGCATCTCCCGCACACCTTCACACCCCCGTGCATGTGCACTAGGTACCTGACAATCAGCTGTTGGGTGGGCAACACGTGTGCACATGTGCAGTGGGGCTTTTCTGGGTGACCTCTTGCATGCCAGCAGAAGTGGCTCTGTGTGCCACTTCCGGCATGCATGCATAGGTTCACCATCATGGGTATATCATAGCAATAAACAACAAACTGTTTCACCTGAACATGGCCCGACTTTCTTCTAAATAATGGTTCCAATAAAGCTATGGAGCTTATTAAGGAGCTTATTATGGAGCCTGGAAGACATGAACCTCAGCATAACATAGCAACAAATTCTATCATCTCCCCAGGAACTCAAGGAAACCTGTATATTATTTATTTAAATTATTTTACACCCATCATTGATGGGCTCTTGCCAAAGCACATTTTAATGCCCTCTTTTCTCCAATTGTGGATGGCAGCTATTAGGGAATGAGTGTTCTTTTGCCTCCAGTGAACTAGAAATTCTAAAACATGTTTTTAAAGGTGTAAATTCTATGAGAAATTGCACTCTCAACTAATTCACCCTCTAATGGAAAGATTGCACGTCTGCCCTAATCAATGTTATCTAAAAAATTCTTTAAATGACAGGTGTCCTGAAATGGCTTTTTAATTGCTAAGTTTCATGCTTTAGCCATAAGGCTACATCATATCTATACTTGTTAATAGAAGTACATGCTATTATATTTTTGGACTGTACTAGAATTGTATTGTATTGTATTGATCTTGCAACATAATAAGTTATGTGGATGAAGATGGTGCTCGCTAGCCACAACATACTAATAAAAATATTCTGAACCATTCACAATGGTTCATAGTACAAATGTGACTTCCATGTTCCAACTACATTACAACTTTATTGCTGGATTTCTCATTATTCTCAAACTCAAAACATTATCCTTTTATTTCTCACTTGTTTCTCAGACACTATTTATCTGATTTCTGAATTGAATTTTGTGCATTTATTTTCTGTCTTCACTGACTTATTCTTTGCCCTAGACTCAGTTTCATGAAGAATATTTGCATTGTAGACAGTTCTTGACAAAGGAAATGGGTTTTCCAGCAAAGAATCTATGAAAGAAACTTAAAAGTGTCCAATTTATTTATCTCTCTAGAAAAGAAAATAATAATATAGAGCGATTTGAAAGAGTGATCAGTAGATTGCATTTAAACATGCATTCATAAATGCTACTTCTTAAGCGTCAAGGATGAATAATTGTTATTCTACAAATCTGATTTCAATTAGATCCAGTTGTCTATAACAAGTACCCCCAAGCATTTTTTTAAAAGTTTGTTTTGTTAAGCCATGGTTTGTGACTGGTTTAGCATAGTTATCTTATGTGTGCTCTAGCTAGGAAGCATCATTGTCATCCACATTATTCTTTATTATGTTCCAAGATCAGTTCACTACAATTTAATAGAATTCTAGTTTAGTCCAAAAATATAATGGCATTATAAAAGTTCAGTGTGGGTCTATATATCTAATCTATAGATAGATAGATGATAGAGAGAGACAGAGAGAGAGAGAGAGAGAGAGAGAGAGAGAGAGAGAGAGAGAGAGAGAGAGAGAGAGAGAGAGAGAGAGGCAGGCAGATAGATAGATATAAGTTAAATATAGATATAGATATATTATATATGCATCTATATATATCTCTCTTTGTGTATGTGTCACAAGAGATAGTATGATGTAAAAACATGGCAGCAGAAGCAGAAGTGCTTAAATGCTGCTGCAATACCAATCCAAATGACCAGAAAATACTTTTTTTTAATTTTATTCCCCTTTCTGTTCCAAAGTCTTTCAAGAAATATTCCTAATCCTAATCCCATGTTAACCCCTAGAATTTCATGAAGAACCTTCAATTGCAGCTAGAAAGACAAAAATCAAACCTGCCTCTTAAAGACTCTGTGTGTATTCATGTTATTCAGGTTATTTCTCTTCAATGGCATCTTCAAATACAATGAACAATTTTCCTATTCTCTATCTTTAGCAATAGGGAAAGGCCAGCTGCAATATATTCATGTTCCTAACAAAAGCTGAGTAAAATGCAGGTGTACCAATCATTCCTTTCAGCTTTCTTGCTAGCTTTTTACTTTGGCTGTCTGCCCTACTCTATGTATTTTGTTTCTGATGATAGCCCCTCTGATTTTCAATTGCTGGCTCCTATTTTTCAAATCACTCATAGGTTTAAAAATACCATCAACTTATTGATATGTGTATTGCCCTGTTGGATTCAAGCTCAACAGTCATTGCTTGAATTAACAATAAAGAAGTATTTTGGTTTGTTTTGTTTAAACCCAAATAGAGAAAATGGAGGGGCATGCTATCAACTGGCAATTTAAAGCCAGTTACCTTCTCTTCTTTCTGTATTTTAAATCCCATTTTTTTATGGGATGACAGATCCAAATTGTAAAAAAGCAAATAAAAGGTTTTTTTTTTAAAAAAAAAAAAAACAACAACAATTATTTGAGAATTATGCTACCGTGTTTCTCCAACAATACAGCCTCCACCAATAGGAAGCCCCAGCATGATTTATTGGCATAAAATCAAATTAAGCCCCTCCCCCCAAATTAAGGCCCATATTAAACATGCAAAATGGGGGGGATGGCGGGGGGTGCTTGCTGTTAGGAAGTACTTTGTTGCATGCCTGGATATGGTGCTGCCTGCGTTGGTGGAGTACTTCATATCGGGAGACCTTCCGCCACCGTTGCTTTCCCTTCTCCCTTGCTGCCGTGGCATTACAGCAACGCCGCGGCATTTGGCGCAGCCACATGCAGCCAGTCAGGGCTCCTCCCTGCAACCTGAGCCCTGAGGAGACACTTGGCTTCAGGCGCTCCTGTGGCCACCTTCCCTTTGCCTTCGAAGGTAAAGTGAATTATTTTAAAAGCCTCTGCTGGAGGTGGGCTGGAGGGAGGTGGCTACGTGCCCCCCCAGGCTGCTTCAATGCAAGGTCCTGACTTGCAGCATCCTGCCGTTGCCGCTGCGTCCTTTTCGCCACCGCCTCCCTCTCTGACTGTGAAACTCATGTGCTTCACCAAATGCTCCAAGTGAGGCGAGCTCTTTCATACATAGAGAGAGAGAGAGAGGGAAAGATGCCGGCATGCTCCGAGAGGCTGACTCTTTTCTCTAGCCGAGGCTGACATCTGACTGAATCTCTATCCCACTCCTTTATCCTCATGATGGGATCAGCAGCGACGCTCTCTGGTGCGGCCACCTCAGCTTGCCAGCCTTGCCCCGCTATGAGACAATACTGTGACAGCCACTGCTGCTGCACTCCCTTCTTTTTCCTCGCCTCTTCTCCCTTTGCCGGGAGGAATGTATGCACCTGCTGCCACTGCCGCCGCTCCTGAGGCCGTCTGGGGCGGGCAGGTGGGAAAACAAGCGAGGTGGCTGCACTGTCTTCTTTTTTCCCTCAGCGAAGCGCCGCCGCTTGCCGCTGCCACTGCCAGCTGCAATGGGCAAGGAGGTAGTGGAGGCACCCAAAATGTCACCAAGGCAGCGAGTGCCTCCCTGCCGGGCCCTCCACTCATCCCGCCTGGCGGAGAGGCACTCGCTGCCTTGGTGACATTTTGGGTGCCTCCGCCGCCTCCTCGCCCATCGCAGGTGGCAGTGGCAGTGGCAAGTGGCGGCATTTCACTGAGGGAAAAAGAAGACAGCGCAGCCACCTTACTTGTTTTCCCACCTGCCCGCCTCAGACGGCCTCAGGAGTGGCAGCAGTGGCAGCAGGTGCATACACTCCTCCCAGGCGAGGAAAGAGAAGGGAGTGCAGCAGCAGCGGCTGTCACAGTATTGTCTCATAGCGGGGCAAGGCTGGTAAGCTGAGGTGGCCGCACCAGAGAGCGTCGCTGCTGACCCCATCATGAGGATAAAGGAGTGGGATAGAGATTCAGTCAGATGTCAGCCTCGGCTAGAGAAAAGAGCCAGCCTCTCGGAGCATGCCGGTGTCTTTCCCTCTCTCTCTCTCTCTATGTACGAAAGAGCTCGCCTCGCTTGGAGCGTTTGACGAAGCACACGAGTTTCGCAGTCAGAGAAGGAGGCGGCGGCAAAAAGGACGCAGCGGCGAAAAGGACGCGGCGGCAACGGCAGGATGCTGCAAGTCAGGACCTTGCATTGAAGCAGCCTGGGGGGCACGTAGCCACCTCCCTCCAGCCCACCTCCATAAATATAATTCACTTTACCTTTGAAGGCAAAGGGAAAGTGGCCACAGGAGCGCCTGAAGCCAAGTGTCTTCTCAGGGCTCCAGTTGCAGGGTGGAGCCCTGACTGGCCGCACGTGGCTGCGCCAAATGCCGCAGCATTACTGTAATGCTGCAACAGCAAGGGAGAAGGAAAAGCAACGGTGATGGAAGGTCTCCCGAACATCCAAGCTGTCACCGCCTGCCCGCCCACCCAAGGATGCAAGGGGGGGAGAATTAAGTCATCCCTGAAAAGACGGCCTAGCCGGTTTTTTGGGGGTCAAAAAAAATAAGGCCTGGCCTTATTATGTGAGAAACACGGTAATACATTGTGTTGCAATCAGTGTCAATGAATGCTGAACATTGTTGAGCATTGTAAACTTTGTGTAAATTCAATATTTATATCTATGTTCAAAAGTCTTCCATGTTTAAATGGAACTGCAGTTTATGACAGGCGATGTTAAGAACTTAAGTGGAATTCTAGTTTTCTGGTTTCTGTTCTAAATTCTCCCATTTTCATTTTGCAAAATAAGGGGCATTGTTTTAATTATTTTAATTATTGTTAAAAGTAAATGTAAAAATAAAAAAGGGACAGCATGTGGTAAGGTATATAAGTATTCTTTACTCATTTCTTTTCTGATTCTTTGTTATCCAAGGGTACATAAAAGGGACATAATTTTTCATGCTATACCGGATGGCAATTTACATAGAAGGATAGGCAAATGGGATAGGTTGAATCTCAAAATGCAAGTACAAAAAATGTTAACTGAAAATGTCAATGACACATTTGTCATTTTATTTCACTCAGCCTCAAGATCCCTTCTACACCTTTTCTACTGCTATGCTCACTATTCTCTTTCGGCTGTCATTAGCAAGGGGGGGAGGTACTGGAGGGGAAGAAAGCTAGAGGTGTTACATTCCTGTACTATGGGTGAAAAGGAGGAGGGGGAGTATAAATTCTTGTCTTTAAGTTTCTGTTTCCTTGCCTAGATTTCTTTCCTTTTGCGCAGCTGCGAAGTTTTATCAAAATATGTCAAGGTCTAACGGACAGAGGCCTCATCACCACCTGAAGATGCCCACATGATCATATTCAGAACTTTTAATTGGAAGAGTCTTTAATTGGAAGGACTTTGGGAGGGGGGACAATTCCATCCCTTTGTATATGTGATCTGCGCGCCAAATTCTTTAGATTCAGAATCTTCCCTGTAGCTTCCACTTTGAAATTTAGTAAAAGAAAAAAAAACTTTGCTCTAACCACTGGAGTCTGAGTATTTCTTTCTTGGATTTCGAATGGAGCACAGACTGACATTTATCACTTTGCCTGGGCTTTCATAAAGTTTACAGAGTGGTACAAGAATGAGAATATGCAATAGATAAAAAAGAGAGGGCAATGGGACTATAAATTTCATTCAAAGGTCTATTGAAATATGATGCAGCATAGCTCTGATCAACATTTTAAATATTTCAAAAAATGTCCCTGATGTTCCAGGTTGGTATTTGCATCATTTTATAGTAAGAATAAGTATTAGTAAAAAGAAAATAGAAGTTCAGGACTGTAGAATGAAGAACTAAAGAGGTGGTAGTCTTTTAAAGAAGTAGAATACTGGTGTCCCCTGAAAATGGTGTGCTTAAGTGATGGGGCAATCTTTTCCTCCTGTCAACAAACAGCTGATTTGCCACCAAAGCTGGTTCTTTGGTGGCATGCTCCCTTGATTGAACTAGGGCAACTAGGAATGATCCAAAATGACCCTCAGATGACTGTGTACCTATCTGGAAAGAAGAATCTCAACAGTTGCAATTTTTGGTAGGAGCACCTGAAGGATTGGGTCTCTATCTTTTCCTTTCAACTGTTTGTTTGTTTTAAACATGCCTTGCACATTTAAAGTTTCTTTTACTGCATATTTTGAAGTTTCTTTTTTAATCTTTAATTGTTAAATGACTGGTTGCATGCTGATTTATTCTAGCCCCCTTGCTGGATTTTAATGTGAATTTTTGGCATCATTTTACTGTTTTATTTTGGAGCTGCAAAATAATCACTTTTGCTTTCTGGGTATGGAAGTTGTCGATACATAATGAAATGGATCTGATGTGATTTACATCAGATTTTTTACTACAGTGATTTTATGTTTTTTTTATTTTTAAAAGTTCCAGTTAAATTTCTTAGGTAAACAGAGTTGTAGAAGCTCACAGATGTGGGCCTGTTTTGCATGGGAGAAAGACATTGTTATCCTTGAAATATATTTATCAGTATTCAACTGCCAACTGGTGGACCGTGGTCCACTAATGGACCAGGGAAAAATTTTGGTGGGCCACAGAAGAAGTGATCCCCAAAAGCAATTAATCTGGGCCATGCAGTTCTTGCGCCTCCTGGCTCTTCGAGGGACCCCGGGGTTAGGTCCCTGAGATGAACATGCCAACCAGCTACCACACAGGGTGGGCAGTGGCAACAACAGTCCCCTCTCCCAGCACCCACTGTTAGCTCTCCCCATTAGTTAGTTCTCTAGCTTTGAATTACTCCCACCTCTCTCTTTTTCCTTCCCCCTCTTCCCCGTGCCCACATGCAGGCAGGCAAGGAAAGGGAGACAGAGCCATGCGCAGCTCTCGGCTCCTCCAGTCCTCACTGCCTCTCCCAGCATTGAAGCCTCAGAGATGCAGGCAAAGCCACCATAGCGGTAGCACCCAAAGTTGCTTGCTTCTCCACTACTGCCTCCTCCTCCTCCTCCAGCACCTCCTTTTCTGGGTAGGGCAATTCTGAACTAACCAAGCGTACTAAGGCAACTTGGGCACTAGTGCTGCGGTGGCTTTGCCTGCATCTCCAAGGCTTCAATGTCCCCTGAAGAGCTGGGACAATGTCCCCTGAAGAGTTGGGAGGTGCTGTGAGTGGAAGCATTTGGTGATTTCAAAGAACTCCTAGAATGCAGTAGGTTGGCATTTTGCAGGTCTCAGTGAAAGAGTGAGCTTTTTTTCACCTCCTTTCCTCCCCTGATAATGAGAGAGATGCTTTCTCTCTCTTTCTCTCTCCCCACTCCTCCTCCCCCAAATAATCACTGGCTGTGGCTGGGTTTGGCAGCAGCACTAAAGCGAGCAAAGTGCCCCCAGGGACACCTTTCCTTGACTGACTCCAGGTGAGGCTGCAGATCTGAGCTCTCTCAATCGTCCACCCAGGATCTGAAAGGAGCTCCCACTTTCTCTCCCTCCCCTCCCTCCAATTAATCATCGAAGGCGGCAGTCCTTCTGTAGGCAGTTGCCTGATGAGAAGCCCCTGGAGTGGCAGCCAAGGGGTGCTGCTCCCCAAGGAGAGTAAAGCCCCCTTTCTGCCTCTGCTTCTCCCAGTGGCAGTTGCCCTGAGGCCCCTCAGCTCAGATATACACACATCCCGCCCGTTCTTCTGTCTCTTTGGAAGCTGCAGGTGGGGGGAGGCTTCCAGTCCAGAATGTTTTATTTTGTTATCATTAAGCATTTACGTTTTTGTTATAATTAAATAAGTGTGTGTGTGTGTGTGTAAATATTAAATTTATATTTAATATAATTTTTTAATATTAAATATATTAGCTTTTTTAAAAATTGCATTAGTGGTCCTCAGAATTTAAAAGTGTGAGTTTGACGGTCCCTGAGGTCCAAAAGGTTGACAACCCCTGAACTAGGGGACAATCTATTTTTTCTTTATCTTCTTTAATTTTGCTCTGTTCTTGTATTGTTTTTTTCCCTTTTTGGAGTTTGTATTTTAAGGTGAATAAAATAAAAATTTTACTAGGGAAAAAAAGAAGTACCAATAAGGTTTTAGATGACAATTTACTTTTTCTGCTTGAAACATCAATTTTGTAATGATTATTAAAAAATACCCCAATTCTCAAGGTCACCTTTTGTTTTCTTTTAGAAAACCCATACTCAGATTGGCCTGGCAACATTTTTCTACACATGCTAAGTCTTGTGTCATTTGTAGATAGGTTTTATGATGGCTATTTTCTTATTCTTGTTCAGGATTGTCATCCCACTTCATGCAATTAAAATGATGCAGCTCGTTCTCCATAGCAGGAGAACAAACCTCTCTATGACCCCTTAGAGACCTCCTTGACTAAATGTAATGAGACTTATTTCTATGTAAATGAGCACAAGAGAAAGATTAGAGCACCTGTTTCTTCTCCATCTGTAGTAGGAAGAACTGTTATTTCAGGGGTGTTTCAGGACTTCATCCAATATTTCTTCCTATTGTCAGAACCAAAATGAACTTCCTTTTACAACTTGCATTCATTCTATCTACATGACCAAGCCACCTCTCTCTCTCTCTGGGATATGTATGCGGTATATAGAGCACTAGATTCTTGGACTCTTGGAAGGTGATTTTCATAGATAGTAGATGATTCAGATTTTTTTTAACACATGATTTTTTAAAAATGTATCTTAGCTGATGTATTGCATATAGTTCTCTGTTGTGAAAAGGTCCATGAGTTAATTTCTTAGTAGAAATGTCTAAAATTGGTAATCTAATTTATCATGTCAGTTCGGCTGTTCAATTCTCACCGGCTCAAGTTTGAGCCTTCCATTCTTCCAACACTGGTAAAATGTGGACCCAAACTGATTCTATAAAATGCTTAGAGAGGGCTTTAAAGCACTGTGGTATATAAGTCTGAATGCTATTGCTATTTTCCTGAAAACATGATATGAAACTTTAAATTGTCCAATTCCACGATGAGTGATATCAATAGACCATCTAACAATAACTGCAGCATATAGAAAATTGTGACTTGAAATGTAAGAGGAACAAATGAGAAAAAGTATGAATTTATAAATGAAATGGATGTGATAGAGTTAGAGTTAGGCTTTCTTGACATCAGGGCTGGAATCTGACATTAAGGTTAGTTTTTTGTTTGTCATTACAGCAGGGCCCCCCAATCCCTGTTCCCTGGACTGGCAATAGGCCACAGCATGCCAGAAACTAGGCCACGCAATCCATAGGATGCAGGCAGCATGAAAAACCACACACCTATTGCTCCACGGAAAAATCTCTCTCCACACACAGAACTGCTCTCTGGTGCCCAAAAGGTTGGGGGCTGCTGCTTTACAGCACAGGGCTGTAAAGAATTATGAAACAGTATATAAATTTTGATTGAGCACAATAAAATTCATGTTAAAATTCCATTGGCAATGAAAATTAAATTAGAGTTAGGGTTAGGTTTTTTGTTAGTGTTAGTCTAAGGTTTGTATTGGGGTTAGAATTAGTATTAGCATCAGGGTTAAAGTTATTTTAGGGTTACACTTCCTTCGTATAAGTTCAGAAAACTTATTTCAGAGTTATAATTGTGTATGTTCTCTAAGGGCAGTGTGTGTGAGATGCTTTCCTTTGTGAGTATTTTCAAAGCAATGTCGCATTCATGGGAAAATCACATTCCCATTGAAATTTAATTAGCTTGGGGTGTATTCTATTTAACAATAACATTTTTTCTTGCCTGGGCATAATGTCTCTTCTAATGATTTGAGAATATACAGAATGATATTCTCCAGTTTGATGCCTACCATATGCTTTGGACTAAGTTTTTATGGTGTATTAATGCATTTGTAGATAGTCCTTAGTTTATGATAGCAATTGGGACTAGAATTTCCATAATTAAAAAAATGCAGTCATAAAATGTGACAACACATGATCACATCGCTTAGGAATGGCATTCTCAGAAGTCCTTGTTGCTCTTGTTAAACAAAAAACATGTGGGCTGTTTGAAAGGAACTCATGTGACCTCAATGTGGGAAAAGGCATTGAAACTGTACCCTAGGCAAGCAGGCTGGCAGGCCTTTGAAGTAAGGTTGGGTGAATAGCTACCCCAGCAGACACTACAGAGTGCACATGGATAGAGAGGTGCTATGGATGGGTATTATGGAATGCAGGTGGATGTATTCCATAGGTGCACATTGCTGAATGCAGACTGGTGGCATTATAGAGATATTTCTATGCTGTCTAGAGGCTCCTTAGGAGGAAAAACAATGGCAAGAACAGGAATGACTTGCAGGAGCAACTTACAACCTCCTGCTGGGTTCCCCATTGACTTTGCTCCTGGGAAAAGTCACAGATGGCAATTGTGTGACCACAAGATGCTACAGCCCTTGTAACTGCTAACCAGTTGCGAAGCACCCAAATTGCAATCATGGGACTGATGGCTGCAACCTTGAGTGTGGTCATAAATCCCTCTAGTTCAGTGCTGTCCTAAATTTGAATGACTGCTAAACAAATAGTCATAACCCGAGTACTTCCTGTGCTACTATAGAAAATGCTTAATTGTGGGTAACGTGAAATATAAACCAAATAGGTTTGGCTTTGGATCCCCAGGACAGAACATTTCCCACTTTAGTTCCGAATGCAGTTGTACTCTCCATAACCCCAATTCCCCCCACTCAGACCTAGTAGTCAGTCTGGGAGTCCTCCTGGACTCACAACTCCTGCTTAAAGAATAAATGGCAGCTGAGGTTAGGAGGGTCTTTGTATATTTTTTTCTTGTCCATCAGCTATGCCCATTAGTGCAGAGGTTCCCAATCCCTGGGATACATCCCAGTACAGGGCCATAGCCTATTCAGAACTGGGCTATTCAAACACATGCAGCTCCATTTGTACAAGCACATGCAGCTCCATTTGTACAAGCAGTGGGCAAAACACATGCCACTTGCATAAATAGAGCTGCACGCATAAGCGCGTGCCTCTGCTGCTTGCACAAAACAATCCCCTCCCCCCCTCCACTGGTCCACAAAGCTAGAAAGGCTGGAGACCCTTGAATTAGCAGATTGTGAAGCTCAATCATACTCTCATCTCTTAGTCACAACCTGACAGGCGTCCTGCAACACACTACATAATTTGCCTTTGAAGACCAACTGGAAGGCACAATTGGTCCAGAATGCTGTACATGTATGGCCACCTTATGGTAACACCATTATTTCATGAACTTCACTGAGTTCTTTCAGATTCTGGATGCAATTAAGGGTGCTGGTTATCACCCATGAAACCCTGATATCCCAGGACCAGATTATCTGTAGTATTATATTTCCCAAACAATAGCTATATTCATCCCTCATTCTCCAATAACAGCCCTGAGTAAACTGGGCAAATCACACAAGCAGACGAACCAATTCTACTTTATTGAAAGAGTACACAAACAGAATGCAAGCTAAAAGCACAACCTTCCCACTACTTTTAACTGCTTGATTCATTCGGGTGGATAATTCCTAAATCCCCCACCCCCAACTGTTAAACTGCTGGGGACATCTGTCTCTCTTGCCTGATTATTTCCTGGGCAACATCTCTTTCCCTCTTTCCCTCAGGACATCCACATATGATCCACCAAGGACTTATTTTTTGCTTTCTGTAACTTTTCTATTGTGATGTATGCCCATTGGAATGTTCTCTGTTCCCATCCCCCATGATATGACCTTGAAAAAAAGCAGCAAAATCTTGGCTTTGTCCTAAGGTTTTAAGGCCAGGATAAATAGAGTCTCCAACTAGAGAAGGGTATGACTGAATTCCAGGTCACCTATTAATGCTTTAGATTTTGGATTTTTTTAAAAATAAATAAATTATTTTAAGTTCCGTGTCCATTGTACACCAACCGGAGTCTCAATGTTCAAACTGGCAGACATATTTTGTGTTCATTCTTATTATTTGCTTTCTGTTCTTTAAACTTTCCATACAAAGATGTTGCCTTTTAAACTAAGAATAGGCAATCTGTTTGAATTTCAACAGTTGCTGAATTCATGTTGCTGAATCCCAGGTCCTTATTCATTTTGGCAAATAGTAGAGGATTTTGGAAGTTACACCTAAGGAATATATGGAAGTCCAGAAATTGTTTATGTCTCTATCATGACTGATAACTGCTAAATTTGTTCAGGAGGTATAGGCAAGGACTTAATATTACTGCATCTGCAATGTTTGATCAGTTTATTATTGCTTTGATCCAATTTCTCTCTATTTATCTGTTCCGGACTAGCAGGCTTGAAAGTCTGCAATTCGGATTGGTCCGCTAACAGCGGGTCGTGATTGGTCGCTCCAGACTGATCTGATTGGCTAGTAAACGGGCTGCCGCGATTGGGCAAACCAAGCGCGGCAAACTCAAATCAATGTCATTGGCCGTTTAGCCGCAGCCAGCTCTATAAAAGGGGCTGCTGCAACTACGATATTTTGCTCAGATCAGAAGTCACTAATAAAGAGCTGTTGTTGCATCTGAGTCTCGTCTCTGTTCTTGGACCCAGACTTAACATTGGCGATGAGGATGGGATGCGGACACAGCAGAGCTGACTGAACACTCGCAGAAGATTGACAGAGCACGTGGCTGACAGCGCGCAGACGTCAACAGAATGGCCAGCAGCATTATACCACCCGCCCTGTTCGATCCAGCCAGTGAGGACTGGGACTCATATATGGACAGATTTCAGATGTTCCTAGAGTCCAATAATCTGAAGGATGCCACTCCCAGCAAAAAACGAGCAGTTTTTCTGACGCATTGCAGACCCACCGTCTTTAAGATGGCCAAAGTACTTGCAAAACTGGCTGAAGTCAAATCAATGGACTGGGATATCCTTGCTCCCATCCTTCGCAACCATTACGCACCAGCAGTACCGACTCTTACCAAAGGGAATTTTACCAAAGGGATCAACGCGAAGGTGAGAGCATCAGGGATTTTGTGGCTGACCTAAGGAACTTTGGCGGATTGTGTGGTTTCACTAATCTAGAAGAGGCCATGCGGGATCGAGTCATCCTTGGCCTAAGAGACCAAACGGTCCAAAGCAAGATCATGGCCAAAGGAGACATCTCCCTCTCAGATTCCATAGCCGATGCCACTGCAGCTGAAGCCACCCATAAATCAGCAGCACGAATGCACTGGGCAAATGGGGCCAACCACCAATCCACCAACGATACGGCAACGCCATCAGAGAAATACACGTCAGTCACCCATCATGAAGACATCGAATCCTCATCGGATAATGAAGAGGAAGAAGTCCACAGACTCCGGTCAGAACATGAGCAATGAGACCAGCAGAGTCATAAATCGAATTTCCAATGCACCGGATGCGGGGGAAACTACCCACAATCCGAATGCAGATTCCTAGACGCCATCTGTCATTTTTGCGAAAGACGAGGGCATATTGCTAAAGTATGCCAGAACAAAAGAGGTTCCAGTCCCAGTCAGAAAGAAAACAGTCCCAGACAAATCGTGGGCACCCCCACCACAAATCGGGACTGCCCAAACAACCAGTGGAACCAGTACAACAGACCCCAGAAGTTTACTGGCGCACCCAGATGGGAAGAAGCACATCAGATTATCACTATCGGCCACGCTTCATCCTTGGACACCAAAAAAATCCGTGTAGAGGTCACCATTGAAAATCAACCATGCATCATAGAAGTGGACTCCGGGTCTTCTCTATCCATGGTCTCCTGGAAAACCCTAAAGCAGCTGATTCCCAACATCCGCTGCCGAGACCTCTGTATCCAGAGACTCATATTAAAGGACTACCAGAGCACCGGATTCTAGTCGCTGGCACCAATCATTTCCAGGTCTCCTTCAAGGACCACACTGCAATACTACCACTCACCATCATTGACAGAGACCGACCCAGCCTACTGGGTTTACAGTGCTTCACGCCATTAGGAATCGGAATGGCAGGCATCAGCCAGACTGAAAACGAAGACTGGGAAGCAGCCCTCATCCAGGACTTCCAAGAAGTCTTCAGTGAAAATCTAGGCAAGTACAAGGGGTCCCCTATCTCTTTTAATCTCCACCCTGACATCGCGCCCATTCGCCTAAAACCACGCCGAGTCCCTTTTGCTCTCAAATCCAAAATTGACGAGCAACTGGACAAACTAATTGCACAAGGCGTGTTTGAACCCATTGATCACGCCCGATGGAAGACCCCAATTGTAACTCCCATAAAACCTGCCGGGTCTTTGAGAATTGTGGAGATTACAAGGCCACCCTCAACCACACGTTACAGCAGAGCACCTATCCGGTATCAGTGGTCCAGCATCTCCTTCACTCACCTGGGGGTGGCAGAATATTCACAAAGCTTGGGCCAGGTCAGTTGCTAGTAGATGCTGAAACCGCTGAAGCCCAAACCATAGTTACACACCGAGGCGCGTTCAAATGTAACAGGCTCCAGTTTGGCGTAAGCGTAGCACCAGGCATCTTCCAAAGTCTGTTGCAGGGCATTAAAGGGGTCATGCCCTTCTTCAATGACGTGTTAATAGCCGCCCCAACTAGGAGTCAGTTAGAGAAATGACTAAGAACAGTCCTACAAAAGTTCCAAGACACTGGCCTCAAAGTAAAAAAGGAAAAGTTCCAGTTATGTACCGAAAGGGTTGAATTTCTTGGTTACCTCCTCGACAAACAAGGAATTCACCTTACAGAAAAGAAATTGGCAGCCATCAAAAATGCCCCAAGACCAAAAAACAAAACAGACCTTCAAGCCTTCCTGGGACTCATTAACTTTTATAACATTTTCCTACCCCAGAAGGCGACTGTCGCTGAACCCCTTGATAGACTCCTCGATAAAAAGGCTCCCTGGATTTGGGGATGATGGGAGGAACATGCCTTTCAATAAGTAAAGGACCTTTAACTTCGGATGCAGTGATCATCCAATAGAATGAAACACTCTCATTAACTGTGACTTGTGACGCCTCATCTTTTGGGATGGGAGCCATCCTGAGCCACGTCCTACCCAATGGTACAGAGGCGCCTATTGCATTTTTTTCAAGAACTTTGTCAAAAACAGAAAGGAACTATAGTCACCTAGACAAGGAAGCCCTCACCATTGTATCTGCAATCAAAAGGTTCCACGAGTATGTGTATGGGAGATCATTTTCCATCATCACAGATCATAAACCATTACTTGGCATCCTGGCAGGCGACAAACCTACTCCACATATTCTATCCCCGAGAATGACACAATGGTCAGAGTTCCTAGCCGCCTACGACTATCAATTGAGGCATCGCCCAGGGAAAAGCATTCCCCACGCAGACGCTTTGAGCCACTCTCCACTACCAGAACTCCCAGATGACACAGTTCCTACACTACCAATACTGCAAATTGAGACACTTCCCTCACCTCCACTAACAATACAAGACATCGCATTAGAAACCAAAAAAGACTTATGCTTGGCACGAGTTCTTCGCTGGGTGGAGAGGGGATGGCCAGAAATTGAACCCAACAAAACCTTTAAACCATTCAAGAACAGACAAACAGAACTCTTCTCACAAAGAGGGTGCGTGTTGTGGGGAGACCGAGTGGTCATACTAGCAAAACTATAAAAAAAAGTTCTACAATTGCTGCACGATGGGCACCCGGGCATCGTACATATGAAAGCGCTGGCAAGGAGCTACACCTGATGGCCAGGTATGGACAAACAAATTGAAACCTGGGTCGCCACCTGTAGCAGATGCCAAGAGACATGCTCGGCCCCACCAAAAGCTCCACCAGCTGAATGGGAAATGCCCAGGGGCCCCTGGTCATGTATCCATATCGATTTCGCGGGACCTACAAAAGGACATACTTTCCTAATAACAGTAGATGCATACTCTAACTGGCTCGAGGTTAACAAAATGAAGATTACCACCACAGATGCAGTCATCAAGAAATTGAACAGACTTTTTGCAACGCACGGCTTACCAGATGTCCTGGTATCCGACAACGGCCCTCAATTTACCACCTTAGCCTTTGAACAATACTTAGCAGACCGTGGCATACGACACGCATTGACATCACCGGCTCACCCGGCGGCAAATGGTAGAGCTGAACGAATGGTTCAGTTCACAAAAAAAAACTACAAAAAATGGAACAAGGCAACATCCATGATAAAGTCACCAGGATGCTCCTTCTCCAGCACATAACACCAAACTGTACGACCAACAAAAGCCCAGCTGAACTTCTGATGGCCAGAAAACTCAGATCACCCCTAGACCTCCTACACCCTGCGTACACCCCAGAAAAGCCCCTGGGCTCCAGCAGTAAACACCGCACCTTTAAGGTAGGAGACCCTGTATTCGCAAAAAACTTTTCAGAAGACCCATTGTGGATCCCTGACAAACTAACTCAGATTACAGGCCTCCGTTCCTACCACCTAGAAACCACAGATGGGAGAGTGTGGAAACGCCACATCGACCAACTACGATCCAGGCTGACCACATCTCCCATCAGTGACCCCAACCATGAAACCAGAGGGGAGGGGAAGCCAAGGATTCTGGAATAGAACCAACATCTGGCCCAGAGGAACAAACCACACAATCACCACATCAAAGCCTACAATACTCACCAGCTTATGTAGAGCCATGGCAATCAGGCATCTCGCCTAATGGCAGCAGCCGAGCGGGTTCGGCAAGCTCTGAGAGCCCAGGCGATAACAATGAAGGAGGCATTTCAATCATCCCGAGATCACCAGAAGGGAGTCGCAGCTATGGAACCGGCTCGCCGTTCCAGGCAATCCCAGTGAGTAACCCATCGGAACCCAAGACCGGGCACAGACCGTTTGAACCATGCAAGTCAGGTAGACAGGTGCGAAGACCTGCCTACCTGCGAGACTACATAACCCCACCTCTTAGACAGAACCTAGAGGGGAGGGGTGTTCCGGACTAGCAGGTTTGAAAGCCTGCAATTCAGATTGGTCCACTAACAGCGGGTCATGATTGGTCACTCCAGACTGATCCGATTGGCTAGTAAATGGGCTGCCGCGATTGGGCAAACCAAGCGGGGCAAGCTCAAATAGATGTCATTGGCCATTTAGCCGCAGCCAGCTCTATACAAGGGGCTGCTGTAGCTAGGATATTTTGCTCAGATCAGAAATCACTGATAAAGAACTGTTGTTGCTATCTGAGTCTCGTCTCCATTCTTGGACTCCTCCTTCCAGACTTAACATTATCGTTGATGATGTTTTGTACCAGTTTATCTATAAAAGTCATTAAATGATTTAAATGATAATTTCTTGGCTCTCTTTCTTTTTTTTAAAAAAAAATAATAAAATGGGATTATACCAGCTTCTTTCTAATCTCCCATGCAAATTTTATTATAAAAATAAAATAATTTTATTATATAATTAAAAGTTTTATAGCTGAATTCTTCAAAAATTCTTGGTTGGGTAACTATTTGTGCCTAGTGAGTAATTTGCTTTCAATTTGTCAGTGAAGTATCAAATTTTATTTCTTATCCATATAAATTGCCTCAGATTCTAATGGGTATACCTGAAAATATCACTTCACAGATGCCCGTAAAGTTAGAAGTTCAGTTCCCTTTGATTTACAAATACTTCTTTGAAAGCAAATAGCCTCTCTTTCTTTGATTTTGGAATTTTGATGTATTTAAATACTTTATTAGCATTATGGATAAGAGTTTTTAAATATTTTATTTTTATTTTAAGTTTATATATCACATAAGGTTATTGTTTACTTAACCATAGTTTGTTTACATAAAACCACAAACTTTTCATAGTAATCTAAGCCATAAACAATAAATTTCAAACCATAACAACTGGTTTCACAAAACACAACAAAAATCAACCTCATTATAGCTTAACAAAATATTGGAATCTAGAAGGCAGTTTTAGTCATATATCAGAACTAGCACATGTAGAAGGAGAAGGCGGAGCTTTGTCAAGGTGATACAGCTGCAATCTCGGGGCTCCGAGATTGCAGCTGATATTTTCGCCCCTGGTTGGTCCCAACGGACCTAAACCATCCCGTAGAGACAGTGATCATGAAGGGCACACTCTCTGGATCCCAGGGACATCACAAAGTCCCTGATTGATCCGGGAGAAGCTCTTTTGCCGGTGGCGGAGAGGCAGCCTCCATAGCTGCTGAAGTTGGGACAGCCCCAGAAAGGAAGAGGATGAAAGTGAAAGTGTGTCGGCTGGGTGAGATAATTTCTTTTTTTTTTTTTTGCTAACTTGCTAAGATTTGAAAGGACACTCTGAATATGAGAAGAAACCTGAGATTTATTGACAAAACTGTATGAGCGGCGTTTTTTAAAGGAACGTCAAATTGTGGCTTGGATTTTTTTTTTTTCTCTTTCTCTTACTTTATTTTTACTGGACTTTAGTGTGATGTTGTAGTTAACCAGACTAAATTTTCTCTTTTTGATTTTATAATTTTCTTTTAGGACAGAGGCTCCCTTTGGTTATTTTCTCATATATATATATATATGTGTGTGTGTGTGTGTGTGTGTGTGTGTGTGTGCAATTATTTTATCTTTTTTCTCAACTTAAACTAAATTTTTCTGGCTGCGGGGGGGGAACTATTAAGAAATTTTGTAACACTGCCAACTAGAGGCTTGAAAATATTTTATTTGAATTGGAGAGAACTGTGAAAAGACTCCTTTTCAAGGACATTTTAATTTGATAAGATAGAGGGAAGAGCGCAGCAGAATATTATTACAGGTGCTTTCCTGGACTCTTATCAATATTTTAACATTTGAGGCTTGGCTTTGAAACTTTGGAGAAGAGAGTCATAATAAAAGCCTTGGACAACTAAACAAAGTGCAGTGTGTTTTCTTATCTCTTTTCAGTTGTGGTACCCCTCCTTACCAGCTTCTCTGTAAATTTTAATTTTAGTAATATTCTTATTTTTGCTTTTTATTTTCAAGGGAAAGCCTCAGAATTTTTTCTTTATTTTTCTTTTCTTTTCCTTCTTTTTACTGGGATTTTTTTGCTTTTTCTATCCATGTTTTTAGACCATTCTGCCTTTTCATTTTTATTATTGAGATTTCCTAATTGGATTAAGGTGTGAAGAACCTGAAGGAATTTTTTCTTTTTTCCCCCTATTTTTGTTTATTATTATTATTATTATTATTATTATTATTATTATTATTATTATCATCATCATCATCATCATCATCATCATCATCATCATCATCATCTTTGGGCTTTTTTCTTCTTTCTATTTTTCATTTTTTATTGTGGATTACTTCATAACTGGATTAGGATCTAGAAGAACCTGAAGAATTTTCTTCTTCTCTTTTTCCTTTTTCCTTTTTGCCATTGGGCTTTTTACTATTGGATCTTCCCATTTTGGATTATAATTGGCTATTCTACCAGTTGGATTAAAATTTAAAAAGAATTTGAAGGTCTGGAATCATCTAAAATGAGCAGGAAACCCATACCTTCTGGTGTTTCTACCTCTACCTGTGCCTCCCCACCAGCTGGAGGACAACGTTTAATTCAGACAATGTTGAAGCAAGATAAAGAACAAGAAAAAGTAACTTTACAGATGATTATGCAAGGAATCTAAGATCTCAAGATAAAAACAGATACTATTGAACAAAGAACAGAGAAGACTGATGAAAAAGCGGAAAATATTCAACAAATGATGGTGAAGTATGATGAGAGATTCCAAAAAATTGAAGAAGAAAGTAAACAAAGAGAGGAGAAGATTGGAAATATTGACAGCAGATTAACAGTGATTGAACAAGATAAAATTGGGATGTTGAGGTGGGAGATGGAGAGGTCAGAATTCTATCTCAGATTTCAAAATATAGAAGAAGAAAAAGGTCAAACTTGTTTGCGATAATGATAGAAATTTTGGCGGATGCTTTGGAAATTATAGAGGAAAAGATGATGGATGGAGTAGATGAGGTATACAAAGTTTTTACAAGATATGCGATGAGAAATAAATTACCAAGGGAAATCCATATCAGATTTACCAAAAAATCCATCAAAACACAAATATTACAAGCTGTAAGAGAGAAGACATTGAAATACAAAGGCAAAGAGATTGTTGTTTTAAAACAAATACCCAGAAGAGTGAGAGAGAAGAGAATATTGATTCCTGACCAAAATGCTATTGAAAAAGGAAGTGAATTATAGATGGCTGATTCCAGAAGGATTAATGTTTACGTGGCAAGAGCAGAGATATAGAGTTGATTCAATTGAGAAAGCAGAACTTTTCCACACAGAATTTTTTGGAAGGAGAGAAGAAGAGGCAGAGAAAGAGGTCTCATAAATTGAGTTTCAAGAGGAACAACTGGAGACTGAAAAAGAGGAAGGCGCAGTAGGTGGACAGGTAGACAGTAAAGAACAGTGTGAAGTAAGATCCACGAGAGCTGTTAATCATGGAAGAAAAAAAAATAATTACAATGAATATAAATGGACTCAATTCAGCTGTTAAAAGAAGGAAAACCTTTCATAAATTAGAGAAATTAAAATTTGATATAATTTGTCTACAAGAAGTACATATCAAAAAACAACATGAACAATTGTTAGTACAGCCAAAATTAGGGGAAATATTTACTTCTTTGACTCAATGCAAGAAGATCTCAACAGAATTAATATCCAATATTCAAGAAACAAATATTGAAACAAGCATTTGGGCAGATCATAGCCCAATGACAATTAAATGGAAGGGACAAAAAAAAAAGACCGAGATGGACATTAAACAATACTATCTTAAAGGAAAAAGATTTTACACAATGGATGGAGAAAGAATTGGCTTTCTTCTTTGGAGAAAATAAAAAAGAAGATACTTCAACACAGAATTTTTGGGATACAATGAAGGCATATGCTGGAGGTTTGATAATAGATTATATAAGAAAAAAGAATATTAGGAAAAGGCAAGCCACTAAGGCCTTGGAAGATGAGTATAAAAAACTTGAAAAAGAATTACAGAAAATGCCACAGAAAAAGGATATTAAATTGAAACTGGATGTAATTAAACATAAAATGGCATTAATAGAGAAAGAAGAATTGGCACAGAAAATTAGAAATGTTAAACAGAATTATTTTGAAGATGCAAATAAACCAGATAGATGGCTAGCATACAAATTGAGAAAGGAGAAATAATCAAGAAAAATATTGAAGTTAATAGATGACCAAGGCCAAGTTTGTTATGATAATAAGGAGAAAATGGAAATTATTCAAGACTTCTATGGGCAACTATATAAACAAGAGAATATTGATGAGGAAAAAGTCAAACAGTATCTACAGAATGCTAACCTACCTAAGATATCTAAAGAGACTGAAGAAATGCTAGAAAGCAACATAACAATGATGGAACTAATTGAAGCACTTAAGAAACAAAATAATGGGAAAGCACCAGGTCCAGATGGGCTTCCGGCAGAATTCTACAAAACATGACAAGAATCATTGAGCATTCCATTGCTAGAAGTTATGAATGAAGCTATGTCAAAGAAGATGATACCCAAAACATGGTCAGAGGCTTATATTACACTTATTCCAAAAGAAGAGGCTGATCCACTGCAAATTAAGAACTATAGACCTATTTCTTTATTAAATGCAGACTATAAAATCTTTGTTTCAATTTTAGCAGAAAGACTTTAAAAATACTTAAATAATTTCATTCATCCAGATCAAAATGAATTTCTGCCAAAGAGACAAATTAGGGACAATATGAGAGTAATCTTGGATACTTTGGAATACTATGAGGCACATCCTGAAAAGCAAATGGCTTTGATATTCCTAGATGCTCAAAAGGCATTTGATAATGTGAACTGGAGATTTATGTTATTACTATTGGAACAGATGGGTTTTGCTAAAAAATTTATTCAAGCAATAGAAGCCATATGCAATAAACAGACAGCAAAGGTAATGATGGAGAGAGAATTTACAGATTTTATTAATATAAGAAAAGGCACAAGACAAGGATGTCCCCTATCTCCTTTGCTATTTGTGTTGACTTTGGAAGTGTTGAATAGAAATATTAGGGATGATAAAAGCATAAAAGGAATGAAAATTAAAAAGGAAGAATTTAAACTGCAAGCCTTTGCTGATGCCTTAGCCTTTATCTTGGAAGATCCGTTAGAAACAGCTCCAAAGTTATTGAAAAGATAGAGATATATGGTGAGATGGCTGGTTTGAAAATAAATAAAGACAAAACAAAGATTTTGACAAAGAACATGCTACTAAGACAAAGAGAAGAATTGGCAGATCTGCTGAAAATCCAAGTTACGAATGAGGTCAAGTATCTGGGGATATATTTGACAGCAAGATGTAGCACATTAAAAGAGAATAATTATATTAAACTTAAATAACAGATAGCTTTAGATTTGAAGAAATGGGAAAACTTACAATTGACATTAATAGGGAGAATTTCAACAATTAAGATGAATATTTTACCCAGAATTCTATTTCTGCTTCAAACAATACCAATTAGGCTCGGAAAAGACTATTTTGAAGATTTAAATAAAATTATGCTGAAGTATATATGGCAAGGTAAGAAAGCAAGAATAAAGCTAAAGCTTTTGCAAGACGCTAGAATTAGAGGAGGTTTTGGCCTGCCTAATTGGGAATTGTACTACCAAGCTGCAAATTTGATGTGGGTCAAGGAATGGATAACTTTAAGAAAGACTAGATTGTTGACACTAGAAGGTCATGATTTGCTCTTGGGTTGGCATGCTTTTTTATGGTATAAGGGAACTAAAACACAGGGTTATTTTAGAAGACATTATATACGGGAGTCTTTGTGGTTAAACTGGGAGAAGATAAAAAGACAATGTTATTTGAAAATTCCAGTTTGGTTATCGACTATTGAAGCATTTTCCTATCCTATAATTAATAAGAAGGAACAAACAGTTAGATATGGGGAACTATTGGATGAAAAGGGTGAACTTAAATCGATACAAAATTTAGAGGAACAAGGTATAAAGATGAATTGGTTTTCATATGCACAAATACATTCAAGGTATGATGAAGATTCTAAAACAGAGGGATTTTATGATAAACCGACTGATCTTGATAAGATCTTGATGAGTACTGATGAGAAGGTGATTAAAAAATTATATAGTTATTTACTGGGAATTAAGTTAGAGGAAGAACAAGTTAAAGAAACTATGATTGTTTGGGGGAAGAATTTTGGATATGGGATTGATTTAGAGAAATGGCAAAAATTGTGGTCTCAAAATTATAAAATGACAATGTCAACAGCATATAAAGAAAATTTGTATAAGATGTTTTACAGGTGGCACTTTCCCCCGACAAGAATAGCAAGAATGTTCAAGAATAAATCTGAAAAATGCTGGAAGTGTCATCAGATACCTGGCTCATATTACCATATGTGGTGGACTTGTGAGGACGCTAGAAAATATTGGACTAAAATTTGCATGTGGTTGGAAAAAATGACAAAGAAACGTATAGATTTGAAACCGGAGTTCTTTTTATTGGGAATCTTACCAGATACATACAGTAAAGACTTGAAATATCTGATTGTAAATGTATTAACAGCGGCTAGGATTGTATTTGCTAAAAATTGGAAGAATGAGAAAATACCATCACAGGAAGAAATTATTAAGAAAATATTGGAATGTGCTGAGATGAGTAGATTGACAATTGAAATTGGAGTGCAAGAGGATAAACAATTTTATGAAATTTGGTATCTTTTTTATCAATGGTTGGATGACAAAACACAATAATAGAATATTTAGAATGTTAGACAGCAAGGAATACCTTTGTGTTTTTTTTCTTTTTTGTTATTTGACATCATATTTATAAAGTGTTTTTAGGATAGATCTGGTATGATTATATGATTTCTTATAGAATAAACTGTTTAAAGTATTGTTATCTCATAAAGTATGAATGATTAAAAGTATAGTCAAATGATTTTCTAATAGCGATATTAGGATATATAAATTTGGATTGACAAAATGAGCTATTATGTAATATAACTGTAATTGAGATTGCAAAATGAATGCACAGAACTGATGAACCGACCGACACATTGTATGTACATAAGAGAGTTGATGTTTTTGTGTTTTGTTTGTTTTATTTGTTTGTAGAAAATCAATAAAATCATTTTTTTAAAAAAAGAGAACTAGCACATGTCTAGAAATAATGTAATGTGATGTAACGTATTGTATAACATACACATACATAAATAAATACATATATGCTATTGCTCAAGTTGGTATAAGTTATCTGAAACTAATGCAAAGCAATAGTGCTAGCTAGCTGAACAATTTTAAAAGGAGAAACAAAACAAGGACTTCCAGCACCTCCAAATGGCATATAGAAACATCTGCACAATGAACTAGGTTCCCAACAGCAATTTTATTTGCATCAGCATGTAAGAATTAATTATTCTTTCCTGTAATATATACCCTATGCAAATTGCCTGCATTAGGAAATCAGCATATTTTAAAAAACATTTTAGAGACAAAGCTGATACATATATCCTCTTTGATTTCCATATATTTTTGTCCTGTTTTTACTCAGTTTTACTCCTGTTACTCAATTTTATTACCTTAGATAAAACCAATATTTAATATTGCCTGGTGCACAAAAGTGTATGCCTGCTAATTTCAAAAACTTCAGGATTTGAAGAACACAAGGGAGACCTATGAAAAAATGAAGCAGGATATCTTCAGCCTATTTCAAGGATCATAATGCAAGCTATCCAGGAGTGCTCCAGAAGCCTCCATATGTTCGGAAGGTACATATAAAATTGCTCAATATAACATCAAGCTGGTTGGTCAATAAAATACAGTAGTAAAATTGATAACATCTGTAATTAAATGAAACTGATCTTTTCTGCATGATTGTCTCAGATTCCAGTGTTAAGGCTAATTCATTGATAATGCAGCCAAAATGGTGTTATTTATTTCCAAGACTTGGGGAGTCCAATGTTCAAAGATGGAAGAGAGAGGGAAGGATGGGGGAAAGAGAGTGGGGGGAAGGAAAGGGAGGAGGGAGGTAGGGAGAGAGCACTATATTTTTCCTCACAGGGCCCAATCACTCTCAGCAGTCATTCACGTGGACAACTGGACATTTTGGGGATAATCCTCTTTTTTAAAAAAATCACTGTAGCAGTATTTAATTAGCTGTCCTCTGGTCCCTTCTCTTCCCCTCTTATCTTTTTAAGAAATAGTGTGGAAATCACATATAGTGACAATAAGAAATAAGGTAATAGATATTTACTAGTGGTACTAGACAAGGTATATAAAAATGAATAGGACTAGCCAAAGTATTCTCTTAAGCTGGAGAAAACTCTTGAGAGAAAGAAAGGCAATGCCTATTAGTTTTGATTTTCACAAAACTGATTATAATTGCATTGACAGAATCACTATTTTATGAATTTTAAGTGGCCAGTATTTTATGCAATTCAGTATTCAATTTGCAGCATTAAAAGGGTAACTTTGTAAAGCATTTTGATTGGAGTTTGTGACTTTCATTTTCCTGATTGGAGTTTGTGACTTTCATTTTCCTGCAATAAGTGAAAAGATTTTTTTTTTCCAAAGGCTTCCAAAAGGATCACATGTGTATTTGCTGCCCTCTAATGTTAACAACAGTTCTGATGATAATTCAGACTAAATATACTTTTTCTGTAGGCATTTGTTGAAATTACTTGAAGCTCTCCATTTGCCACTGTTCTACAGTATTGCACTATTTGCATATTTACAGCATTCCATTACTTTGGAAAATAACTTCAAGGAATTAAATGAATTTACGGCTGTGGCAACAGCTTTTTTCTTTCCTTTACCTTTTTTTATGCAGAGGAAATTGCTTGCCAAACTGCAGAAGGAAGACAGCAGAATCTTGAAAGCCTGATTATGCTTTACTACCTCCATTTCTTATCGTCCTGTAAATTATGGAGGTGTCTCTCTGAGATGTTTACACACTTCTTCTTCTTCTTCCTTTGGATTCAAGCCATATTTAGTGCCTCGCTGCTTTGTTAATATAGGTAGTCTTTGACTTACAACTACAACTGAGCCCAAAATTTCTGTTGCTAAGTAAGATATCGTTAAATGAGTTTTGTCCCATTTTATAACCTTCCTTGCCACAGTTGTTAAGTGAATCACTGCAGTTGTTAAGTTAGTTGTAAAGTGAATCTGGCATCCCCATTGATTTTGCTTGACAGAAGGTTGCAAAATCTGATCACATGACTTTGGGACCTTGCAACAGTCATAAATAGGGACCAGTTGCCAAGTGTCTGGATTTGAATCACATAATCATGGGGATGCTGCAGTGGTCGTAAGTATAAAAACGGCCATAAATCACTTTTTTTCAATGCAGTTGTAACTTTGAATGGTCACTAAATGAACTGTTGTAGTGACATTTGTTCCAGTTGCACTCTTTTTAGCAATCGGAATAATTGAAACAAGCATAAGCACCACTTCTGCCTGACTTGTACAGAAACAAGAATTCCTGTAGTTTTAAAACTATTTTGCTTCAGCTGTCAAAATGACTATATATTACTACAAGAAAGGAGGCTTTCAAGGCTATATTGTGCAAAAAGAACAAACAAGATAGAAAATGAAAAATCAGAAAAACAAACATAGTTTGTAAGTTTAAATTGAATTATTCAGTTCAAAGTATTAGTACTGGTATTGCAGGATGGTTAATATATATATTTTATTAGGCATATTTGGAACATGCAAAGCAGTCTCAAAGACAAAGACCCAAGAGCAATTCCAAAATAATCATCATGATGGAAGAAAAATTATCAGAGGAATAGCTATAGTTATATAGCTGTTAGCTATATAATTAAGTTGTTTCTCCTAAAAGAAGTATACTATTAAATTTAAACTATGTCAATAAGCCACTCTAAAAGCCCTTCCCCACACTCTTTCTCTAAATTATATGGACTGAAAGTAGGTGGGTTTTTTTTAATTGAATCAGATTAGATAGTATTACCACTTATAAAAACTAATAAATTTCTAAATTTTAAAAAGTGCTCATAAAATTTAAAGAAAACCATTACACAATTGTATTACTGCTCAATATAGTCCAGAGGTTTGTATGATATGGAAAATGTATTTTCACCTAGACATAGACTAAATACATTATGGCTTGGAATTCAGCCAACACTTAGATCATAGATCAGTAAACCTGAACACTGGATTATTGTAATTATTGGATATTATAGAGGAGTCTTACAGATTGAGTACAGCAAGATTGTTGGTCCTATCTCCTGTCTTCATCTGTGTGGCTGCCTTAATGAATCCAAGTGCAAAGTACTCAACTGGCTCACCTGGTTCTCTCTCCTTACACCTTTCCAGAGCTTCATCTTTCTTTAGCTACCAGTATTGATGTGTTCTGTCAATGGTGTTCTGTTTCTCCAATCTTGGAACAGCTGTATCCAAAAGCATGTGTTTGGGTCTGTGTCCAGATCAAATATATAAGCTTAATCAAAATTAACTAGATGTCATGTAGCTGTGCTCCTTAAAACATAAGAAGCCACTTACATATGAGGGAGAACACTTAACTATTTCACAATAATGCCAGAGATGCACACATTTTTACCTCTCTATATCTGCATGTTTAGCAGATACATATCATAGATATTCTTCAATATATTGGAGAAGAAAATGACTGTGTGATAGACCATTAACTCTCCCCTCCCCATACATATATCATCCAGTTAGACTATTATCTTTGCCTTATCACTGAAATAGAGTAGTGTAACTCTTCTAATTAATCATTCTCAAGTAGTGAAAATGCCAGCCAGTAGAGATATCAGGCCAACAATTAAAATATCTCTTCCTTTAAACAAAACAAGGTCACTTACATTAATAGAAGTATTAACACATCCTTGAACCATCCTTGTTGATGTATTCCCGGTTAGGAGAATGAGTGCACTCAGGGAAACATAGTGAGAGTGGTGATGAATAATACACAACCAGCACACAGATACACTGAATAGTAAAATGTAAGTTTTACTTCCTGTAAATGGGTAAACAAAGTCCAACAAACAGTCCAAATCATACGCATTTAAAGAAGTTAGTATCCAAATTAATTAGTCCAGGGATAATCCAAAAACTTTCTTTTTGGAAACGTCCTTTTCTTTACCAGTATTATAAACAAAGTTCAGTAAATGGAGTTTGCGAATAGTTGCAAGATTCACAGCAATTCAAGCAGAATGACGATCAGGCAAAAGGCAAAAGGAAAAGAAAGGAAATGCAAAAAAAGAACAAACCAGGTTTCTGGCTCCATCTTATGGCCGTTGGAGGAACCTCAGCCAATTACAATTACAATGTTCTCTTAAAGATACAACAGTATTAAATGACTATGCTAGTTTATATATTGCCAAACCAACTGTTAGGTGACTATCATTCCTAACATTCTCCCCTTTGGGTAGGACAATATATAAAACCTTACAGTTTAAGTTCATATTCCTCACAGCAAGCCTTATGTTTTACTGTGCCTTGGGCTTTCGTAAAATGATCTGCAATGTTATTCTCTGACATGCCATACTCTACTTTGAACACATTGTCTCACATTCAGATATCGTAGATTGGTGTGTTTTGATCTTGTCTTTACGGCGAGATTGGAAGCCATCTGAATTGCTGATTGGTTGTCTTCATATACAACAATAGGTTCCTTTTCATTACTTCCCATGTCTATCATTAGTTGTTTATAACATACTAAGTCCACACATAATAGAGACAAACATGAGAATTCAGCCTCCATTGTTGATAAGCTTAGATGTTTTTGTCAAATAGACCACCATCCAATTAACACCTTTCCTAATAACACTACAGTACCTGATGTTGATTTACCTCTAGGTACATCTGTAGCGAAACTTGCATCGGCATATGCAGTTAAACTTAGTTCATCCTTAGGCTCCAAATATAATGCATAATGCATCGTTTGTTTGAGATATCTCAACACACGCTTAGAAGCTTGCCAGTGTCTTTCAGTAGGCTCAACATTCAACCTGGCTAATTGGTTGACACTATATGCTATGTCTGGCCTAGACCAATTACTAAGATAAGATAAACTACCAATTAATGATTGATAAATGTCTTTATCAAAAACAGGACTTTGCACATCACTGTGGCTAAAGTCCTGGCTCATTGGTGTCTTAGCCGGTTTGCTAAGTTGCATTTTAAAGTTCTTCAGTAACTGGTTAATTTTATCTGCCTGTGAGATTTTTTAGCCTCCCTTAGTTTTTTCTATTTTCAAACCAAGATACTGTTTAATCTTACCTAAATGTTTGCTTTTAAAATTCTTCTCTAACAGTGAAATAATCCTGTTGCAGCAGATCTTGCTTTCAAATCAGGACACAAGACCACAAAGGGTAAGAGAATACAGGTTTATTTGCACAAAAGGTTCAGAACATTAGCATGGCAAATTCTGAACCTCCGGCTATTACTGAGGGGCTGCTTTTTTTTGCAGCAGCTTTTCTCAGCTTTTGCCAGGATGTTTTTTTCTTATCAGGCTATACCATAACACATGTACTACAAAAGGGGGAAGTAAGTCTAATTAGTCATTATACACAATTCAGCATATACGTGCTTATCTAACACCATCTGTTATTTTCCATAAAAATGCCACCCTTGCTATTTAGCTGTTTACAGAAAATATATAATCCATAGGTCATAATACTTAGACTTGGATTCAGCAGCTTTCCTGATTTTCACAATATCATATTAAGCAACGTCTATAATGTCTGCGATATAAGCTAAGGAACTTCTGCTAATGATAAGAATACTTTTCTGGTAATTTTCCACCCTGCTTCATTCCCAGTAGCTTCTTGCTCAGTTTTAGTGATTAATGCTATGCCATCAGTGAACAATAGCAACAATGAAACTACACCATCACTTTCCTTTTTGAATAAACATGGATCAGCCATGCCAGCTTCAAAACCTATCTTTGTTAATTCCTTCACTATGCACTGGTTCCATTCATATCCTGATTGCTTCAAGCCATAAAAGCTCTTTTTTAATCTCCAGCAATCAGTTTTTATTCCCCAAAGCCTTCTTTAAATATATAGTGTGTTGCAACGGTGCATGTAGGCATGCCGTCTCAACATCTAAATGGTTTATTGTGTATTTCTTCTTAGCTGCCCACACTAGTGCTGCTCGTAATGTGGTAGCCTTTAGACAAGGTGCAAACACCTCGTCATAATCATTGACTGACTAATCGAACTCTGTGCTACTAACCTGGCTTTATGGGTAACAGTCCCATCCATACCTGTCTTAATTTTATAAATCCACTTACACCCTATGGCATGCTTACCTGGAGGTAACCTGACATTTTCATATACCTCCAACCTTTGTAAGGATTTCAGTTCCTTATCTATGGCTTCCTGCCAAGCAGCCTGAACCTTAGCAGGTTACAGTTTCAGTTCATTATACTTAGTAGGAACTATATTTACTTGGCATGCTACACTAGCCTGATATATATCTGGTGGTTATGTTACATGGGTTGAACGTCTCGGCAACTCAGGGCTTACTGGTGGACTCTCCTGTTTCACCTGCTCCTGTTCTTCTACTTCTTCCTATGCCTGTTCTTCTACCTCCTCCTTTGCCTTTTCTTCCTTTTTAATGGCTATTGATGGTTTAACTATCTCATCGTTAGGGACTACTTGGGTGTTGATAATAACATCATTGTTGGATTCCTGTTCTACTTTATGCCACTCAACCTGCTCAAGAAATTTAGCACTAGCACTACAATAAACATTAGCTGTGCCTGGAGCCCAGAATCTAAACAATCTATGGTTGGCCTCGTAACCTACAAAAAATAATTTCCTAGCTCTATGTTGCCCTTTCAGTCTTACTTGGGAATATGCACCCATGCTGGAGTTCCAAATGTAGATAACTTAAAATTTGGTTTTCTGCCATGCCAAAGAGTGAATGGCAATTCACCAGTTGTTGTGTTCACCACATTATTTAAAACATGGTTGGTACACATTATGGCTTCACCCCACAGTGTTTCAGGCAAATCTGTATGTGATAACATAGTGCGAACTATGGCTTGTAACGTTTGCCCCCTTCGTTCTATAAACAAGTTATGTTGTGGCCTGTAAGGGGCAAAACGCTTATGCTCAACACCAGCCAATTTCAACATCATTTGGAATCTAATATTAATAAATTCAGTCCCGTTATCTGTAACTAAGGTAATTACCCTATGTCTCATTTTCCTTTCAGCAAATCTTAGCCAGTTAAAGAAGTGTTGGAACATTTCTCTTTTGTTTTTCATTAAATAGCAGAAACCGTACCATGAGTAATGAATGGTTCATTATATTCAAAACATAGCAGGCATCTCCCAAACTGGGTGTCTTAGGACCAATTAAGTCAGCAAAAACAACCTCTAAATGTTCTTTGGTCTTAAACCCATTCAGTCTGTTTGCTGGTGTAACCTTGCTTTTCTTCTGATTACAGGCATTGCAGTTTAAGTACTTGCTACAGGGTTTTAATTTTACTCCCTTTGACAATTTAACAGTTTGTTTCAGCATTTTGAAATTAATGTGCCCCAGACGTCTATGCAGTAAATGTTTACATTCGTCATGTGGCTTAACATTGTTTTAAACCAAGTTAGCCTTCTGCAATTGGTCATGTATCACATATAAATCATTCTCTAAAGTAGCAGTAACACTTTTACCCTCTTTCTCTATTATACAGTTATCTCCTCTAAAGGTTACTACATAACCAATATTAACTGAAGACCTCACTGATAACAAATTAAATTTCAGTTTAGGTACATATAACATAGGTAAATGCTCATTTACACATGAACAATATGCAGTACCTTCACCAGATGCTTTCATCTTCCATCCATTTGCCAATGATATATCTTGCTTACTTGTGGACATCTTTACAAACCTCTCTCTATTTCTAATAATGCACTGCGATGCTTCACTATCAACTACCCACAAATCATGGTTCACAGTTGAATTCCTAGACATAGCTAAATTAACATTCTTTTGCTGATTACCAGTATTCTGTTGTTTTCCCTTCGTACAGAATCTAGCTATATGTCCCATAGCCCCACAAGAAAAACATTTCCTAACAGTATACGCAGTTGAAGACAAATCCTCTTCTTGTGGTTGTTCCTTCCTCAGTTGGTCCCTATTGAGCTGTCTTCACACCTCTTCTAACAACCTTCCAGTTATGTCAGTCAATGTCAGTTCATTTCTGGTCAGGACTTCCAGTGAAGATACGAAATCATCATAACTTTCATCCAATGGGGAAAGTATGATGTAAACCTGATGCACCTCTGAAAATATCAGTTCCTTTTCATGTAGCTTTTCCTAAAGTTCAAATGAGCTAACATACCTCCACCTTTCAGAAGATGTGCTCCAAACAGTTTACATGTAAGATGTATGTGTGCACCTACACTGTCATGGACATAAATCCTCTCCAAATTCTCCCAACACCTAGCAGACTCTTCTCCACGAATATGGACTAGCTGCTGGTCACTCAGAGTTAGTCCAATTATACAAAGAGCTAGTTTGTTGTTCCGTTTAAAGTCAGCTAATTTTTTGGCATCATCCTCATCATCTGGATCCCAAGCATTTACATCTGGTGGATCCTAAACTGCAGGCCATAACCCTTTCCTATGCAGAAGTAGACTGCACTTCATAGACCAGGAAACATAGTTTGTTCCATCTAACCGGGTTATCATTGATAGACTTGTTGATGGGTCTTGTGCCATCTTTACCAGGATAGTAACCCACGATTAATCAATAGGCAGCTGTCTGTATATGGTACTGTGTATTCACACTAACTCTCAGCTATCTGAGTCTGGGCCCATTTTCGGTGTTGATGTATTTCCCATTAGGAGAATGAGTGCACTTAGGGAAACATAGTGAGAGTGGTGATGAATAACACACAACCGGCCCACAGATACACTGAATAGTAAAATGTAAGTTTTGTTAGGGATAACATTGTTTACCCTAAGTGGTTTAGGTAAAATAATAAATATGTAATCATGTTTTGTTAGTTAAAGTGTCTGTGACTTTAACTGTAAGAATGTAATTAAGGGAGTGGTTGTAAAAGCACCATATAAGAAGCAAGGCACAGCAGCTTGCTCTCTCTGGCTTGATGATCCCTAATTACTGCATGGATTGAAGACTGCGTTTTTCCCCAACTGGAACAGGAGAGAGAAAGGACTGTTGATTTATCAACTGTGAGAGGACTGATTTATTGTAAGTGAACTGACATTGGATATTCTACAAGGACTTTGCTAATTGAATATCCTTGAATGGACTGACTAAAACGATACATGACTAATGGACTGTTATTTTGACTATGCTATAAAACTCTAAATGGAATAAACTATATTTTTGATAACACAAGCGTATCTGTTATTTTTACTGCATGTTAACTAACATACAAACTTATCTCACACATTTATCTGTATGCCTATCTGACTAACACTGCACATTCTGTTTAGCTTGTCTCCTTAACCCTGGTTGGGGAACCCAGGCTTAACAAGTTTTACTTCCTGTAAACAGGTAAACAAAATCCAACAAATGGTCCAAATCATACATGGTTAAAGCAGTTAGTATTCAAAATAATCAGTCCAGGGATAATCCAAAAATGAAGTCCTGTTCTTTACCAGTATCATAAACAAAGTTCAGTAAATAAAGTTTGCAAATAGTTGCAAGACTCACAGCAATTCAAGCAGAATGACAACCAGGTAAAAGGCAAAAGGAAAAGCAAAGGAAATGCAAAAAAAGAACAAACCAAGTTTCTGGCTCCATCTTATGGCTGTTGGAGGAACTTCAACCAATCACAATTACAATATTCTCTTAAAGATATAACAGTATTAAATGACTATCCTGGTTTATATATTGCCAACCCAACTGTTAGGTGACTATCATTTCTAACAATTCCTTTTTCTCAATCACTGTTAATGGCAATTCTGTCACCATTATTAAATGAGTGAGCTGATTTTCTTGGCTTCCAAGAAGTTAGCACTTAAAATAAATTAAAAGTATTGGTAATTAAATACTTCCACAATGGGCTGGTGAAACAAATTAATCTTTAATATTTTACTGTTTAAGTCACAGAACAATTGCTGTTCTTCTCTTGCACTCTTCATACAATTTCATTGTCTTCAAATTAAAGTTTAATCCTTCACAGGGATAGAGTAAAATCAAGTATCTTCAATCACTTCAAACGTGAAGAAATTCTTGATTTGAAAATGCCAATCTATTCCAGCATTATTGGGAAAAACAAATCCCTTAGTGAGAAATATGAAGCTGTGATAGATATTTGAAAAGCTTGGATTCAAACATGATCCCAATTATACATTTACTCTAAAGGCTTGAGACAGTCACATGGTACTATGTGAGATGCAAATTATGCTCATACAAAATTGTGATATGCTTTGCCCATTGACATAATAGCATTATTTATTTATCTAGAGTTAAAATAAGCTGGAATGAAAGTGAATTTAATGAAAACTAATTCTAACTTTGCACATAGAATTACAAGTGAAACTTCACTTTGGCAGATGTTTCTATGCAGTATATAAAATTCTGCTGCATTTACCTTGGTTTACATAATGGGATAAATGGTACAGAATGATGCAAATGGCATGATTTGCATCATTGGTATAATAACATTTCTACAGTTGACATACATTCCAGTTTAGGGGACATTGGTGATAATAGGGTCCACTCTCAATCCACTTATCCTTTTAGATGGAAGCTTTATGTAACTCCCATTGTCATGGACTAACCGTTGTCTCTCATGTATACAAGTAACTTTCCCACAAAGAAACACACATAGACATGCATGCATGCACTCACACATGCGTGCATGCACATACACACAGAGAGAGTTTTTCTTCTTTCCTCAATAAATAGCAAAAAAGAACTAAAATAGAATGAAAATAGAGTAAGTGATAAGAGGTAAGGAGAGGGATAGGAAGGAGGGCAGAGGGGGAGGAGAAGAAAAAGGGGATGGTAGAGAGAAGAGGAAGAGAAGAGGAAAGGAAAGAAGAACGGAGAGGAGAGGAGAGGGAATGAGATGATCAAACAAGAAGGAAAAAGAGGGGGAAAAAACCTACTGAGTCATTGCAAAAAGAGTTAAATTTAGAAGTCCCAGAGGCATCTAACCTTCAAAACCATCCATTAAAAAACATCACTCTTCTCATTAGCTGGTTACATTGAAGGAGAGGCCAGCCACTTTATTTCTTTTAGTTGATCCTCAACTCACTTTAACACAGATGTATTATTAAGTTCACTCATTTGGTAAGTCTACTGCTTCTATTCCTTTGGAACACATTCTATTTTAGTCATAGGAATCATTATAACAAGTTTCATTTATACTTATTTAATTATATTTTTCTTTCTGTGTTTCAGCTAATTTTCTTTATTTGTCAATGGTCTGAGCATTAGCATGTAAACAATAAATATCATGAACTTTATGAGCCAATGTTCTTTCTAAGCTTTCATTAAATTACATTTTCATCAGTGTACACATCTTGATACATCAGCCACATTTGCCATTTTCATCAGGTATCAATTGAATGACGTCTCTTTGACCTTTGAACACACATATAAAGTGCCTCCATACAGTCATTCAAGAAATTGTCTGCTGCTGACACAGTAGTTCCTTGTAGTAGGAATTGATTTACCATAGTATTGAATTGTGGTACTTCTCATTGTCTATAGAGGAGTTACAACCTGTTTGTCCTTTAAGGGTCTCATTGATTGTTTTACAGTGTCTCTTTTTCTCCTTCTAAACCAAGGGTCTTCAAACTTGGCAAGTTTAAAACTTGTGGACTTTAACTACCAGAATTCCTGAGCTAACATAAGTGGAGGAGGAATTCTGGGAGTTGAAGTTCACAAGTCTTAAAACTGTCAAGTTTAAAGACCCCTGCTCCAAATGCTCATCTGCAGGGCCTTCAAAGCTTAAATTCTAGCAGCAGAGAATAAAATCTTAATAACTTGCTTCTGATTGTTACTCTCATCTATTGGGTTTGCCCTTTTGACTATCTTTATTGCACAGAATTGTTTCCACTATCACTTTTACTATACAAACTAATTTCTTTATGTTGATAACTCATCCTTTCCCATCAGGTGAAATGTGGGTCTTTGTTGTTCAAATCCTTTGCCATTTTCATCTAGGATTACTGCAAATGCATCCCACAACTATTGTTGACTACAACGTTTCAGATAGTCAACCCTGCATTTTTTCCTTCAGGAAAGGAAATTGAATACCTGTATTATTTCAGGCAAGGAAACGAATCAAAATGGCATTTTTTTGTTTTTTGTTTTATTTCTCCTTTCCTTTTTCCCTATTTTAATTTACTTATTGTTGCTGTAAACCTGGAATAATGCCTGTATTAGAACAATGTCTTTAGCTGTACTAGAACCTTAGGGAGTATCCGAGAGTTTTCACTGACTTTGGTGCTTTTGACTATCTGTAGATTTTGTAAATAACAATGATACTATTGCATTATAAGTTAATGTTATGTATGTATACTTTTTCTTCTCAATACTCAGTGTATTCTACTAAGTGAATGGATGCAATTCTTGAATACTGCCAAGAGGATCTTCTGTGATGAAGTATTTGGAAACTTCAGGAGGGGAGACAAATGGGTCAGATTGATTCTTCCTCTCCTTATCCAACAAAATTGGCCAAACAACCAGACAAGTAATTTAATCAGTAGTACCTGAGAGCTAGTTGGAAGCTCAACCAAAAAGATAATGTCAAGGTGCAAGAATAGATTTTAAATACAATCAAAGCATGACTCACCATTCTATGTAATAAAATGTTCCTTCAGTTGCTTATTATAGGTGTAATAAAATAATAAATCAGGATCAATGTCAACATGGTACCCCTTGATATGTATTTATTAGGGTTATCAGGTCTGAACTTCAGGAATCCTGATGACCAATAGATGGCAGAAAAGAATTAACATTTTCTATATCACTTATATATCATCTACTGATCATCCATAATTTTGCAGTTCAGATCTGTTTAGCCTTAAACAGTATGTTTTTTTTCCCCTCTTCCTTTCCACACATTTTCTGTTGTAGGAGACGTGTTATTTGGTTTGCTGAAAGATTTTAATGGGGTGACCACAAATTTTTAAATTGTTTCAACCTACTGGTCAGATTGTTTCAATTGTTTTTAGAATTTACTATACAGGCAGCCATTATCTCCAGCGTGTTATCTGAATTTGAGAAGCACTTTGATGCCTCAAACAAATGTTGGAAAAACAAATAGGAACATGGGAAGAAAGAACTTTTTCTAAGTAATCCATGCCAAGTTATCTTTTTAACAAATGAAGTTGAATATGACAACTTCAATTATGCCTAGGCAAGTTATTGTTTAGTTATTAAAATACCTTGCCTGAAGATGTCATTTCCCTTTCATTTTATTTAAATCGGTCAGGGTTGATTGCAAGAATGTTAATTAACTTAATTCCATGAATAAATACCTGTTCAGTTAAAGGTTTTTTTAGTGCCTATCCTAGAAAACCCTTCAAGTTTAGAGTTTGTTGCACTTTCATTTCAATTCCCTACATTTAATATTTTTAATTTAACTGTGACAATGTTTACATTCCAATGTTACCCTGTTTGATTTATAAATATATATGAATTGCAAATTGATACATAATTACCTTATGTGACGTAAAAGGCAACTTAACAATTTCATAGTGACCACCTTTTAAAGAGAAAAATATAAGGGAGCAAAACAGCAGAGGGCACTCTTCCTATTTGGCTGGGAATCAGTTCTGTTAAATGATATTTGGGGAGATTTGTCACTGGTATTGGAATCACATTTTTCTCTGTTAAATTCATATTGCTTTTACAGTAAAACTGAATTATTTTCTTTGTATGTTCATTGATAGTGAGAAAACAATGGCTGGCTTTCTATGGATTTTCCAGTGGTTTATGTAGGTAAAGCAGACTTCATATAAAAATTCTCATGGCCATTTATTGAGAAGACAGGGAAATGACAACAAGCAGCTTTATGTAAATTCTGTCAATTAAGTATTTGAGTGAGATATTCTGATTGAAGTCTGAAATTGTGATGTTGGTGTGATTATGTCAATGTATGCCTGTCATTCTTTTGACCTTCTCCTGGTTTGCCATGATGGCTATTGAAAAACTCTGCAATGCTGCCATCTGTTTTGACCTTCCAAATTTGTCTGAGAATTCATGATATCACATTCCTAAGGGACACATTAAAGAAGCTGGAGTGACAGCTTAAATGCTGGAATCGTTTGGATCATAAAACAACCTTAAAGAATTTACATTTTTATATCAAAATGTACGTGTCAGATTAAAGTATAATTACGCAGCAGGCAAAGAAATGACTGCAGTCTTCCTTAGATTATTTATTTATTTGCATATCACTTCCTTTCAAAAGAAGAAACAAAGTAACTTCATTGCTAAAGCTAATGTGTAAATCAAGAACCTTAGGAAATATTAAGGATTCTGGAAGTGGAAGTACTTTCTGATAAGATATAAGGCAGCAAATAGAAGCCACTGGAGCTTTTCAATTTCTTGATTGGATTTGTATCTGTACTTGATTTAGAGCACTGAAAGAAAGGCTGTTACTGGGCTGGGGGAAATTGATATGGAAATCTCAAATATTTTTAGTCTTCCTTCCTATTTCAGAATTATAAGAAAAGGATGAAAGAGTGTGAAAAGACAACTAAGAAACACCACTACCGATTCTGTAGCATGATGGCTTGATATGAGGCATAATACTATGACAATTTGCCAATAGAACTTTGAATTTCAAAAATAATAAGAGGTGAACAAAAGAAATACATTAGGTGTTGCATGTTTGTCTGACATGTATAGCCTGTGAACATGGAGAATCATTCTGTCTGATGGATAATGGCAGTAGAAGCTAATCACACCTGATTGGCATCGGTTGCAGAGGTGATATCCAGCAGATTCTGACCAGTTCTGGAGAACTGGTAGCAGAAATTTTGAGTAGTTTGGAGAACCAGCAAATACCACCTCTGACTGGCCCCGCCCCCATCTATTCTCTGCCAGCTGATAGGCGGGGTCTTCTTTTGTTGCCCTGCACAGGAGAATGGAGCTGGAAAGCGGTTTGTGGAATGGGGTGGGGAGGAATGCCCATCAAGCCACACCCACAGAATCAGTAGTAAAAAAAATAATAATCCCACCATTGATCATTTTGTATAGATACAGTCGCTATTAGGTCACCAATACTGTACTGATGGTGTTGTTAGGGAATGGAAATGGTATGTACGAAGTCATCTCTTGTGTATACTTTTTCCTCCTTATATAACTATCTGATAGACAACTGACAAAAAGTCTTGTGTCATCAAGATTTCCTGCTGATAAAAACAAAATTACAAGTGTTGATTAATGTTGAAATGGCATTTGTTTGTCTTTTTGATTTGGCAATATCCTGTAGTCCAACCTGTTCCAACAACATTAATAACTCAACTTCTATTTTGTTTAACTATGTACAGTATGCATTACATTAAATGCATTTTTTCATTTGTCTTTGCTTGCTCTTTTTCAAAGTAACTAGCAATAAATTCTTGGTTTGGTTTTGAGTAATGTTACAGGAGAAGGCAGTTAATCCCTTCTTCACTGTTGCAAGTTGAAAGAAAATCAAATTCACATCCCTGAAGCTACATTTTGTTTTGCAAGAGAAAATTGTTTTAGTGCCAATAATGCTTCCTAAAGATTGTACTCTAGGTATAAAGGAACCTCAAATCAAATATAGGCAAAATTTGGTCCAGGATAGGTTCTTCACAAAACTCTGGTCCTAATTTGTGTTGCTAAAGATTTGGGCATTATAGAAGATTTATTATGAGGGAGAAAAGAGAATGAAGAGAGTATAGGACTTTAGTGTCCATAATGTGTCTCTACAAACAAAAATAAACTGTACTTAGCAATCAGATGGACAAGAATAAACTGTACTTAGCAATCAGATGGACAAGATCAACTGATCCTGTCAATGGGATCAAGAGGTTGCTTTTGGAATTTTATTTGCTCCACAGGATTCTGCTCATTTTCAGTTAGTTTACTTTAAAGATTGTCTACTGCTGTCAAAGGCTGGCTGTTAGTATTTTGACTTGCTACATTAATCAATAGTTCATGCTCAACTGACTATGTTTAATACCGCTTCTACCTACAATTTTTACCCACTTTTTGCCTCTGATATGCTAGGATTCATTTGTACCATGAAAGAACTGAAAGTGAAATTTTTTTACCTTAGGTGACTGGTAAAATGGTAAACTTCTGAACTTACTTTTAAAAAAACAAAAGCCAGAGGGGAATGACATAATAAGGAAAAGAAAAATTGTGATAAAAAGGATAAAAACTATTCTGACCTTTCAGCATAACTCAATAAGTGAAATATAAATTAAGTCTATAAGTGGGAAAATGGATTGTTTTAGTTACTAGGTACAAGTGGAAAAAAAATACTTATGACCACAATTGAGCCCAACATTCTTGTTGTTCAGTGAGTTCTGCCTCATTTTATGACTTTTCTTGCAACAGTTGTTAAGTGAATCTCTACAGTTGTTACGTTGGTAACATGTCTGTTAAGTGAAACTGACTTCACCATTGTCTTTGCTTGTCAGAATTTTGCAAAAGATGATCACATAACACTGCAACCCAGAGGTGGTATTCAGCAGGTTCTGACCAGTTCTGGAGAACTGCTAGCGGAAATTTTGAGTAGTTCAGAGAACCGGCAAATATCACTTCTGACTGGAGATTTTACTCTGCCATGCCCACCAAGCCATGCCCACAGAACCGGTAAAAAATTTTTTTTTGAATCCCACCATTTATATTAACCATCATATATATTAACCACTTGCCAAGCATCAGAATTTTTATCACATGACCACAGAGATGCTGCAATAGTCATAAGTGCTAAAGGTTATAAGTCACTTTTTCCATTTCCATTGTAACTTAGAACAGTCACTAAATGAATGGCTGTAAATTGAGGACTACCTGTGCTGTAGCCTCTTTCATAGAAAAGAATGTTATTGTCAGCAGCTTTATGAGTAGAGAAAGGTGGAGGGGTGGAATAGTAGAGGAAGCATCCAATGGGAGGAGATGTTAGCTAGCAGTCCATGCAAACTGTTGCTAGTGCTTCATTTTGGCCAGGCTTTTCTTAAACCACCTTGGACCAGTGATGAGATTCAAAGATGTTTACCACCTGTTCAGTGGGCATGGCTTGGTGGGCACATTTTTTGTGTGTGCACATACATTGTGTGCACGCACACACCAAATGCGCCTTTTGTGCAGATGCAGAGGTATTCCAACTCTCCTTCTGCAAGCCTGCACTCTCTAGTCGCTTCAACAACTGCTATGCAGCACTCTGCTGTGCCATGCAAAGCAGCTGCACTTCAAATTCAGAGGATAAAGGTGAGTATGGGGGCCCAGGTGGGCAGGTGAGCTGAATAGCAGAGCAGTGGAGAGAACCGATTTGGTCGCTGCTGCTCATCACTGCTACCAGCCCTGCAGAACCAGGCCGAACCGATAGAATACCACCACTGCCTTAGACTCAAATTGAATGACCAGAGGACAGGAGCATCTTAAAAGATTAGAGTCCTGAGATAAGTTAAGGCCCCTGTTTGAGATTTTGTTTCAATGTATAAGGCTTTAGCTTAAAATTATTAAGGAGATTTCTTTTGATCACTAGAGAGCAGCAGAGTTTAAAAGAAGAAGGAGTTAAAAGATTTTAATCAGATTGGGGGGGGGGGGGGGAGAAACCAGGAGATTGGAGACAGTGCAACAGCAAGCCAATTTCCTACTTTCAGTAACAGAAAGGAACCTAATATGCATGAAACACAGTGGATTTTCAAATTACCATGCTGTCAGAGGATTATATTTTTTTCAGGGACCAGACTGCAAGTGCAATCCTTTAAATAAAGGGTATTTAAATATGCTAGAGTGTATATGGACTTCCAAATTGATATGATATGCTTCAGAGAAAATGGGTGGATTACAGTGAGACACTTATTCATGTGTCAATAGGAAATGGAAATGGAAAGCAGCAATCACAGAACTGCAGGTATGGAAAAGCATCTAAACAACAGTGAGCTAGTAGAGATAAACAGTCCCTGTGTTAAGTCCTGAGCATGGACGCAAGGAACGGAGACGAGACATCGAACAGTGACTTCAACTCTTTATTGTAAAATAAGAACAGAGCAAATACTTGGGCAGCAGCAGCTCTTTTATAGAGCTGGCTGCTGTCAAAACAACCAATCGTTTGAGTTTACCGCTTTCACAAGCATCCAATTAGAGGGACCTGTTAACAGCCAATCAGACTGGCCAGAAATGACCAATCACGACTCGCTATTCGCGGGCCAATGAGGAGTGCAGGATTACGAGCCTGCTGAAAAGTAAAGCTATTTAGGGTTGTTACTGCTGTGTTGGCTTAGTCCATAACACCCTCCCCCCTAGATTCCGTCTGAGGGGTGTGGTAACATATTCTCATAAATAGGCAGGTCACTTCACCTGTCTGCTTGACCTGCGCTGTTCCACCGGTTTCTGTCCTGGCTCTGGTTCGGGTGGGCTGCTAGCTGGGCTGGATGGTGAAACTGGTCCCGCTGTTCCTTCGAATGGCTCTGGGCTGCTTTCCCTGCTTACGCCAGTGCTGTCTTCCGGGTTCCCTGGATCTGTTTCCATCACAGTGCTGTCATGCGGCAAGGCCACTCCCTGGCTCGGTTCTCCTTCTGACGGTGATTATCCCCTGGTTGGTTGTGTAGACTGTTGGGTTTCAATTGTTATTTCTTGTTCGGCCTTCTCAATGTTCCTTCCCCCCCAGTTAGAGATTCAGGGGCTGAGATAGGACTAGGTGCTAGTCTGGAATGGAGTTGGTCTATGTGGCACTTCCACATCTTACCATCTGCAGTTTGTAGGCGATAGGACCGGGGTCCCGTAAGTTGCGTTATGGTAGCGGGGACCCACAATGGGTCGCCTGAGAAGTTTTTTGCGAACACGGGGTCACCTTCCTGGAATGCCCAACACTTGCTGCTGGATCCTGGGGGTTCTTCAGTCATGTAGTTTGGGTGGAGGCGATCGAGATGCGAGCGAAGTTTCCGGCCCATCAGGAGTTCAGCTGGGGTTCTGTTTGTGGTACTGTTTGGGGTTATGTGCTGGAGGAGAAGCATCTGGTTTATTTTGTCGTCAATGTCTCCGTGGTCCATCTTGTGCAAAGTCTTTTTTACAAATTGAACCATTCGCTCAGCCCTACCATTGGCCGCAGGGTGAGCTGGTGATGTTAAGGCATGGCGGATGCCCCGATCTGCCAGGTACTGTATGAATGGCAGGGCAGTGAATTGGGGGCCATTATTGGAGACCAGGACATCCGGCAATCTGTGGGTAGGGAATAGCTTATTCAGTTTTTTAGTGACCGCCTCTGTGGTGGTGCTTTTCATCTTGTGGACCTTGAGCCGGTTTGAATAGGCATCCACTGTTAGGAGGAAAGTGTGTCCTCTTGTGGGTCCCACAAAATCGATGTGGATACGGGACCAAGGGCCTCAAGGTGCTTCCCACTGAGTTGGGGGAGTTTTTGGAGGAGTAGAAGGAGTCTCCTGGCATTTGCTGCACTTTGCTACCCAGGTCTCTATCTGTTTGTCTAACCCAGGCCACCATGCATAACTCCTGGCCAATGCCTTCATCCGCACGATGCCTGGATGTCCATCGTGCAATACCTTATGTTGCAATTTCTCCGGGATTACAACTCTGTCTCCCCACAAGATGCAGCCCTTTTGGGAGAATAGTTCTGTCTGTCGATTCCTGAATGGCTTGAAAGTGTCATTGGGTGCGCTGACTGGCCAACCCCGTTCCACCCAGCTGAGGACTCGTGCCAAAACAGGGTCCTTTTTTGTTTCTGAGGTGATGTCTCGAGCGGTCAGCGGCGGTGATTTGAGGGTTTCGATTTGCAATACGGCTAAGGTTGGAGCCGGGTCCTCTATGACGTCTGGTAGTGGAGAGCGGCTCAAAGCGTCAGCGTGGGGAATGGTTTTCCCCAGGTGGTGTTGCAATCGGTAATCATAGGCGGCTAAAAATTCTGACCAACATGTCATTCTTGGTGATAAGATGTGGGGAGTTGGTTTGTTTCCTGTCAAAATACCAAGTAGCGGCTTGTGGTCTGTAATTATGGCAAAGGGTCTCCCATACACATATTCATGGAAACGTTTAATTGCGGATACAATAGCGAGAACCTCTTTATCAAGTTGACTATAGTTCCTTTTGATCTTAGACAAGGTTCTCAAAAAGAACGCAATAGGTGCCTCATTCCCATTTGGTAGGACATGGCTTAAAATGGCTCCCACTCCGAATGGTGAGGCGTCACAGGTAACCGTCAAGGGTAGAGTCTCGTTGTCTTGCATCAATACAGCATCAGAGGTTAAGAGGTCTTTTACTTGTTGGAATGCCCTTTCTTCATGCCATCCCCAGACCCAGGAAGCCTTTTTGTCAAGAAGTCTAAGTAGGGGCTCGGCTACGGTCACCTTCTGGGGCAAGAAGATGTTATAAAAGTAAATGAATCCCAGGAAGGCTTCGAGGTCTGTCTTATTCCTAGGTCTCGGGGCATTTTTGATTGCGGTTAGTTTTTTTTCAGTGGGGTGGATTCCCTGTCTGTCGAGAAAGTATCCCAGGAACTCCACTCTCTCCGTACAAAGTTGACACTTGTCCCTTTTTACTTTCAGACTTTAAATTTCTGAAGTACTTTTCTGAGTTGTTATACTAATAACTCTTTAGTGGGGGCAGCTATTAGGACCTCGTCAAAATAAGGCACGATGCCTTTTATGCCTTGTAATAGTCTCTCCATCAAACTTTGGAAAATGCCAGGCGCCATGCTTACTCCGAATTGGAGTCTATTGCACTTGAAGGCACCTCTATGTGTAACTATTGTCTGGGCTTCTGCTGTTGTCACGTCTACAGGTAGTTGCTGGTACGCCTGAGCTAAGTCCAATTTCGCAAATATTTTCTCACCACCCAGGGAATGAAGAAGGTGTTGGACCACTGGTACTGGGTAAGTGCTCTGTTGAAGAGCATGATTTAAGGTGGCCCGATAATCCCCACAAATTCTTAATGAACTATCTGGCTTCATGGGCGTTACTATTGGAGTTTCCCAGCGGGCATGGTCAATTGGTTCCAACACACCCTGGGCTATCAGTTTATCTAGCTGCTCGTCGATCTTCGGCTTGAGGGCAAAAGGCACCCGATGAGCTTTAAGCCGAATGGGAGCTACGTCGGGGCTGAGATTAAATGATATAGGGGTCCTCTTGTACTTGCCTAATGTTCCTGTGAACACATCCTGGAATTCCTGGATGAGGGCCTCTTCCCAGTCATCACTTCTGGTTTGGTGTATGCCGGCTAGTTCAATCCCGAGTGGGGCGAACCACTGTAACCCTAACAAACTGCGTCGGTCACGATCGACGACAGTCAGGGGAAGTGTCGCGGTGCGGTCCTTGAAGGATACTTGGACGTGGCTGTAACTGACAACTGGAATTCTGTTTCCCTGGTAGTCTTTTAGGATGATTCATAAAGTGCTGAGGTCCTGGCAGAAGATGGCAGGGATCAGCTGTTTGAGGGTTTTCCAGGATACCATCGATAGGGATGATCCCGAATCGACTTCCATCATGCACGGTCGATTCTCAATAGTAACCCTTATGCGGATCTTTCTTGCATTGAACAATGAAGTGTGGCTGATAATAATGGTTTGGTGGGCCTCTTCTCGTCTCGCTGAAGAGGCAGGTGCTCGATTTCTGTAGTAGTAGTGGTTGTTCCATTTGTGGTTCAGGCGGTCCCAATTCTCAGGTGGTTTGCCTGTCTCCCGGTGGAGGTTGTTCTCCCTTTGGCTGGGACTGGACTCTTGCTTGCTTCTGCAGACCTTCGCGATATGGCCTCTTTTCCCGCATGTACGGCAGAGTGCATCGAGGAATTTGAAGTCCGATTGTTTGCCCCGCAACTAGCACATTGGCACAGACGTCTCTGGTTCCTTTGCTCTCGTTCCTAGTGGAGCCGGTTGACCTCCTCTTCTTCACTGTCTGAGGATGACTCAAGATCTTCGTGGTGGGTGGTAATAGCATGCTTCTCAGCAGCGAGCGGGCTATCATTAGCAAGTTGGCAAAGCGGTGCGTTCGCTCGGCGCATTCGAGCGGCTGACTTCCTGGTTGCTTCTGCGGCAGTAGCATCAGCAATGACATCTGCAAGGCTGATGTCTCCTTTCGCCATGAGTTTACTCTGCACGCATGGTGCATCTAATCCCAGAACTATGCAGTCTCTCAGGGCTTCCTCAAGGTTTGCAAAACCACAAAGGCCTCCTAGGTTCCGGAGGTTGGCTACGAAATCTCCAACACTCTCGTTCTTCCATTGGTCCCTTTGGTAAAACTCGTGTCTTCGTATCAGTGTAGGTACTGCGGGTGCGTAATGGGCCCGGAGGATTGGGGCGAGGGTATCCCAATCCATGGTCTTCACTTCCGCCGGTTTGGCAAGTGCTTTAGCCATTTTGAAAACGGCGAGGCTGCAATGAGTCAGGAACACCACTCGTTTCTTGCCAGGTGTAGCATCTTTTAAATTGTTGGTCTCTGGGAACATCTGGAAGCGATCTATATATGAGTCCCAGTCTTCGGTTGCTGGGTCGAATGGAGCAGATGGTATGGCGCCGCTGGTCATCTTGCCATTTGTTGCATGCGCTCTTCAGCCATGTGCTCTGTCTTGTTCGATGCGTACTTAGTCAGCTCTATCGTCTCCGCATCCCACCTTCGTCGCCAGTGTTAAGTCCTGAGCATGGGCGCAAGGAACGGAGACGAGACATCGAATGGTGACTTCAATTCTTTATTGTGAAATAAGAACAAATACTTGGGCAGCAGAAGCTCTTTTATAGAGCTGGCTGCTATCAAAACAACCAATGATTTGAGTTTACCGCTTTCACAAGCGTCCAATTAGAGGGGCCCATTAACAGCTAATCAGACTGGCCAGAAATGACCAATCACAACTCACTATTCACGGGCCAATGAGGAGTGCAGGATTACGAGCCTGCTGCAAAGCAAAGCTATTTAGGGTTGTTACTGCTGCGTTGGCTTAGTCCATAACACCCTGCAAGCTCATGATGGAATAGCATGTACAGACCAGTATTTTTAAAAGAGAGCAGATCCATTGTATTCTCTAAAAATCCTGGATAAATTAGGAATGGCAGTTAACCAACTATTTTACTCTTGAGGAATCAGGAACTTAATGTAAGAGAGAAAGGAAAAGAAAGGGAGATCAAAACTGTATACTTTCAACAAATAAATGAGGCAGACAGGGAGGCCAGAAAATATGCACAGATAATAGGAAGATGGGAAGAGGAAAAATAATTGAAGAAAAACTGAAGTGGTCCTACATTTTGAGGACTGCTGGTAAACAGCCTCATGGAGGGGAAGTTAAAAAAAAAAAAAACCTTGTGGGAGTTTCTGCTCTATCTTGCTTGACTGTATCAGTCTGACACTGAACTCATCTCAGTTTCTCAAGGTACAGTTCTCCTGAAGTTGGGCATACTGAATACTTCAGAAAGTAGTAGTATATAACTTCTTTCTCTGATTTTAACTGGCCTGATCAAGTAAAGTTGGTTAGTTTTTCCAGGCTATGAAATCCAACTCAGCATGGGCTGTTTAAGAGAAAACAATTTGAGATTTAATAAGGCAGTAGATTGAAAGGATTAAGTCAAGAAATGTATCAGAATGTCTAATAGCCTCCTAGGGCCCTGTATTGGTATGTCCAATTCAGGAGAGACGTTTAGCAGATTTCTAGAACATTGTGCTAAGTGGTGGGATTAAAAAAAATTTTTACTACCTGTTCTGAGGGCATGGCTTGGTGAGCATGGCAGGGGAAGGATACTATAAAATCTTCATTTCCACCCCACTCCAGGGGAAGGATACTATAAAATCTCTATTCCCTCCCTACTCCTGGAGAAGGTTATTGAAAATCCCATTCCTTCCCCACCCCACTAACCTGCTTTCCAACTCCATTTTCCTGTGCAGGGCAATAAAAGAAGACCCAGCCAATCAGCTGGGACTCGGGAGGCAGAGAATAGATGGGGGTGGGGCCAGTCAGAGGTGATATTTGCCAGTTCTCCAAACTACTCAAAATTTCCACTACCGGTTGTCCAGAATTTGTCAGAACCTGCTGAATATCACCTCTGATTGTGTTCAATTACAGTCCAGTAAAGAGATTTGACTTCTGGTGGTCCAAAAGAAATTTCTTTTGGGGATAGGCAATCATTCAAAAGAAAAGGAACAGTTTAGAATTGACTGTCCAGTTCTTCACTTGAAAGAGCTTCAGCTGAAAATGGAATGAAAACTCAAAATGGTGTCTTTCTCTCTCTTTCTCTGGTTGGCTAAAATGTCAGAACTTTGATGGCAAATCTAGTAAAAGGGAAGCAATTCACGAAGAGCTTTCCAGTTCTGATTGTTTTTTCAGATGTGCTATGCCTTTCTTCCTCTAAGCTGATCAGCACGTATGAGATCTGTCAGTCAATCCACTTTTCAACACTATATCTATCTTTATCCTAAAATGGAAATTTAACCCCTGCAAACCAGACTGGACTTAAATGTAAGCAGAAGTTAGTTGGATGGGAATCAGTAAATCCATATAGCATAAAATAGATGGAAAGTTGAAGAAGCATCGTAGAAGAAGGGAGTGGCAAGCCACTTCCATGTTTGTTTATAAAAATTATATGTCTACATTCTACTAATATACGTTAAAAGCATATATATGGGGTTTTCTGGTTTCACGTGGCTTCGGGGCAGCAGGAATTCGCGACAGCTCGCGATTCCTGCTGTGCTAGCCGCCGAGGTACCCCCGATCCAGATGGGTCAGGGGGATATGGCTGCCCTGTAGGGACAGCTGAAGAGAGAGGGGAGTCGGACAGGGGGTTGGGGGTGTCGCAGACCCCCTCCTCCTCCGGAAAAACCCCTTTTTCCCAAGACGGTAGAGCAGCGGTCAGCAATGGCCACCACGAAGAAGCCAGCAACCGGGTAAGATTGCGCTGGAGGAAGTAAGAAGAGTGAAAGTGCTGTCTGAGCCGGGTCAAGTAACATCTTTCAAATTTGTTGGAACTGAACTGTTTGAATTGCTGGAGGATACATTGTATCCCTAAGAAGATCGAAAGCGGTGGAGAAGCTGTTAAAGGGAACTTTTTTTTTTTCCTTCACTCTCCCACCCCATGGAAACAGCAGATATGTTTAGACATATTGGACATTGAAAGTGAATTGTTTTGAGAGTTGAAGCTAAGGGACAAAAGGGTTTTTGGACATTGAAAAACTTAAGAAATTGGAAAACCCTTGTTGGAGGTATGGATTTCTGATTATTTAAAATTGATATTGCAAGTGGGAAGGGAGAGGAAAAAAAATTGGAGCAGAAGCTGAAAAAGGAGGAGATTGCCTAGAATCCCAAAGAAAGGTATATGGTAATTGGACCTCTTTGATTAAACATTAACCCCAGAAAGAGAAAGAGAAGAAGGAAGAAAAGTATTAATTTTTGGAATTTTTTTTTTGAATTTTTTTTTGATTAAAAATATTTGTGGTTGTTTTGGGAAAAGTTTCTTTTTTCATAATGGCATCGCTTGTGCATGAACTAAAGACTGAATATCAAAAATATAAAAAAGAAGATACTTTGGGCACTTTGTTTCAATTCTTAGAAATGGCGTTATGTACTTATGAAAAGTTGACGACGCAGCAGAAGGACTGGGACAAAGAAGAAGAGGAAGAAGAAGCCATCTTTGATGAACAATGGGTTCTTTCCGGGGAGGAGGAGAAAAAGGATAAGAAAAAGGGGATTTTAAGAATTATAAAAACAACCAAAGAAGAGAAAAATGAGCAGAAAGGTGGAGGCAAGGTTAGAAAGCAAAGGAAAGGGAGTAAGAAAAGGGAGGAGGAAAGACAAAGGGGTAAAAAGGGCAAGGAGAAGAATAAGCAAGAGAGAAAGGGGGGGAGGAGAAGCCTCAATGGGGGGAAGCAAGATCTAAAGAAAAAAAGTTTATTCAGAGACAATGGGTGAATTTAATTTAGGATAAAAGAGGGATTCTGGAGGGTACATAAGATTGTGGTTTTTATATGTGTATTTAGAGTATAAAATTCATTGTGTAATTTTAGAACCTATTAAACAGAATCCCAAGAAAAATTGTTATATGAAGTACTTTTAAGTTAGGGTAATGAGTTATAGACGTTACTCCAATTGGTGTATAGGAGAAGTATAATAAAAGAAAAAAGCATGAATGGATAGTTGGAAATAGAACAGACAAAGAATGTTATTGAAAATGGTAATAAGATATGAAAGGATATATAAAGGTTCTGTTGTGTTTTTTTTTCTTTTTTTTTGGATGTTGTATATTGAAAAAAGGCAAAAAAAAATTTAATTAATAAGAAATAATTTGCATGAAAAGGAGAAGTTGGGATAAGATATGAAGTTAAATAGACAAAGTATTGATACTATAATTTGGAATTATTATGTTCTATTGGTTTTCTTCTTTTATTATTTTTTCTTAGAAAAGAACTTATAAGCTGTTATGCTTTCTGCATTGTTTATATAAAATTGATAAAAATGGTTTATATATATATATATAAAAGAAAATGATAATAAGATATGGAAGGATATATAAAGTGAATATGATGTTTGAATTTGTGTCTGTGTGAAGAGTTTCAACCCGGGATCAGACAACCTTCAGAAAAGATCTTTTAGTTTTGTTTATGTTTTATTGTGTTCTCTGTAAAATTAATAAAATTTGTTTAAAAAAAAAAAGCATATATATGATGGCAACATATAAAAAACACATTTTTTTTAAAATCAGATATGCAACAAGAACCTTGCCATAATTTTATAGCAAGAGAGTTAGTCAATATAACCAGTTGGAGAGTTGGACAGAACCTCCTACATTCACACTGCCTTTAAATTATTTAAGTATCAGGTCTTACCCCAGGTTATTTTAAAGTGTGCAGAAGAAATGGAGAAGCTGCAGGTTGTCTTTCCTTAAAAGAACAGAGAAAAAGTGAAATGTGAATTTTGTCCATCAGCTGTTCTCTATTATTGCAGTGCACAGAAAATAAACTGGAGCTTTCCATATTGTGTTCTTTCACATATCCTCATTTCCCAGTGGAACCATTCAAATTTTGAGTATTATTCAATATTTTTTCTATTTTTATTTTGTATTCATATAAAACAGTGGATACAGACTGGCATTATTATTATTCCAGGAACTCTTGAAACATAAAGCAGTTAGCAAGATGCTACTAGGTCTGGATTACCTTCATCACAAGGAAGAATATGGCTCGCATTTTGTAATGCACACTATGATATTTCCTAGGGAGCTTATTTTGCCACACACAAATCATTATCATTACTATCCCTCTTCTTATAAGCCTTTTTGGTTATGCATGTGATTATGTTTCGTGTAGCAACTGGGCGAGAGCTTGTTATTGAGACTAGCATAAAAAAGAAAACTGGGATCAAAGATGGTCGTAGCTATTGTTCCATTAGCAATACTTGTAAGATCAAAAAATGAAGAACAGTGTTGAAGCAGCTGGTTGCATTACTATAGCCTGCAGCAACAAAAAATTTCCTTATTCCATTCTCAGCATCAAGAGAGGTGAGAGTAGTCACGATGCTGAACTGAAAACACAACATACTAATCCATCATATTTATGCCATTATTACTGACATGCAAAAAAAGTCTGGGATAATTTTGATGGGCTTTGATGGAGGATGGGAAAGTGGAAGTCCTAAAGCATCTGTCAAGTCTGTTCAAAGTTTGTTTCAGATATTAGATTTGAAAGATTTGATTCAGTCAAATTGCTATTTTGAAATGAATCATCAAATCGATTGTTGTATTAATTTTATGCCTCAAATGGGCTGTCCTGTGAATCAATTTTGCAATTGTATGAGTTTGCATAGGCGCATATATACTTTTATTAACAGGACATAGAATGTGCATATTTCCTTTTCCCCTTTTTATATTTTTTCATTAGTTCAGCTTGCCCCACTTTCTATTCCGTATGACTGCTAATTTTCTGTGATAATTACTTCATTACATCGATGTACACAGGGAAATGAGAACTAATATAGGTTAAATGTAGATTTAATCATGCTTAGAATAATTCTATTAACATCAGCATGAATTAGATTAATCACGATTAACTTGTAATGAAAATGATAGAATGCATAGATATGATACAATCATATAAGTATTATGTACATTATATCGTTTTTATGTATGATTACTCAAAACATCCTAGAAAAAAGTGCTTCTAACCAAACCACTTTCTTTTGAAATGAGTTAATCTGAGTTTCTTCCAAACAGGAAATCCTTCCCTTCTCATCAAATGTTATGTATTGCATACTGCTGTCCAAATGTATCATCACAGCAATATTTTATAGCTGACTCTAATTCACTCTGCTAAGATGAACATGAGAGCTGGAAATATATCCTAGGTATAAATATGGAAATATACTAAATCCTACATTGTAAAGCATTTACATTCAAACTGAAATGTGTTTGTCTGCCAGTTTTTCAAACTCCATTGATAATGTATGTCCTTTTGAACTGATTCTTCATCTCTCTGTGTATGTTTAAAATAAAGATTGATGGCATATTTATTTACTTACTACATGCTTACTTGTTATTCTTTTTTCCTCCAAGGAACTTAAACAGCATATTCACCCCCTTATTGAATTCTCAAAAGAATCCATTAACAGAAGTATGGGAAAAATCTTTGGATCAATACCAGAAGACAGCAACCGTTAAACAATCCAACAGAAAAGATATTATACCAAATCTCTGCTACCATTCTAACCTAAGCTGATAATGATTAAAGGCAATCACAATCAAGAGTATTTAATGGCTAAGTGGGGATTACAACCTAACTCTATTTTTAAATCAGATGCTGTAACTTTATACTGTACATCACTGGCAACATTAATTGAGAATCATGACATTTTTCTGAAATTCTTCATCTCATACTATGCTCAAACAGAAATTTACCCATTTTCCTTACTTGATGAATTCATGGCAATTTTAAAACATAAGGACATAATTTTATTCAGGTTACCAATTTTCCCTTGAGGTAACTCCTATGCTTACCTCAGTAGTACAAAGGATGGCCTATTGAATATAAAGTTTCAACTATAATCAATGTACTTCATTATATTGTACAATCAACTCATGATATTTTTGTAAATGTTGAGAAGCATTAGGACCATTTAACTCTGAATTCCTGTGTTGCAGAAGGAGAACTCAGATAATTAAAGAAATCATAACTCTGAATTCTTTAATTTTCAATTCCCATTATATAAACCACAAGTCCTTTGATTTCACTATATACATGTCTGTAGTTTGCTGAAATCTGCTGAATTGTGTAACTTAAGCACTAGAGTGTTTTCTTTCTTCCCCTTTCCCTTCTTTGGGATGTGTGTCACCTTTCATGTCATCAACATTAGATTTATTTCACAAGATTTATTTCGGAACCCTTAAATGTTAAATTATAGTGCAAAATAAATAAATAATAGCAATAGCAATAGCACTTAGACTTATATATTGCTTTATAGTGCATTATAACCCTCTCTAAATGGTTTATTGAGTCAGTATATTGCCTCCCAACAATCTGGATCTTCATTTTACCCACCTCAGAAGGATGGAAGGCTGAGTCAACCTTGAGCCTGGTGAGATTTGAATTGCCAAATTGCAGTCAGCAGTCTAAGTTAGCAGAAGTACCCTGCAGTACTGCATTCTTACCAGTGCACCACCATGACTCATATATAATAATAATATAAAGCATACATAATCACTCCCATATATTTCTTTTGTCATATATGTATGGCAAAAACATGATATAATTACTATTTTACTAATCAAGTAAACAAAGTTGGTTCTACAAAGTACAGAATTCAAATTTATTTTCAATATAAAACCAAATGTTAAGTTTGAAGGTTAAATGACACTCCACAGCTTTCCTTAACATATTTTACTTTTCTCTTAGTGAGAACAATGAAGAATCAGATGATCAATGATTCGGAATGATAAAAGAACACATAATCATCTTATTAAAACCTTTTTAAAAGAAACTAAATCTTAAAGAAAATAGTAGCACAATTATTCATTCTCTTTTTTTAAAAAAACAATAATAAGCATGAAATTTACTTCTGTCTGTTGCATTTTGGAAGGGTTTCAGGGGGAGCTGGTTATCCATTAATAGCCTTCTGGACCCATAAATAAGCCATCATCTATCAAAATTGTAGAGAAGTGTCACTCTGCTAATAAACTTCTGGCTTGCCCTAGCACAGAAATACCTGTTTCCTTATTGATCATTCAGAAAAATGAAGATCAATTATTTTTGCTTTAATTAGTTAAGGGAAATGAACATAAAACTTCTAAATCTATACATACTTTTTCACATGGATGTAAAATGGAATGGCTTGAAACTGACTGAGGGCTGTACTCTCACCATAATTACATCATCGTAATTAAAAGCAAAATCTTATAATGCAAATGGATATATTATCTTGCTTTCCAAAACTCCCAAGAATTGGTAGTGGCCATCTCCTAGCATATATTAATCAAACATTCTGTGTTTCTGCTTTAATTGTCCCTCTAAGGGCAAAAAAGAAAAACATGGCAACAATAGAACAATTTCCTGATACAAATGTCTAACAGCATTTATATTTTCATTCCAGCTACTACTTTTACTTTGGCTTCAAGAAATTGTGTTTTACTTTGCAAATTAAATACAGAATGGAACCTAACATTGAACCACACAACTTATAAAATCTACTACTAGCATGAAGTTTTATTTACTTTATGAATATGGCAATAGAGCAACCTGAGGCTACACATAATTCTTGAGCCCCAATTTTGTAAGTACCTCTGATTACAGCTATTGAAAGTTGGTAACATCTTTTTATTTTGAGAAGGAAAACACTAAACAATTGTAAAAAAAAACCCTAAGACAGCCTTATGATTTTTAAAAAGATATTCCCCTACCCCATGTTGGGATACACATATATGGGTTCAAGGATCTGATTGAAACCAATAGGGTTAGGGTTCACCATTTCCAAACATTTTCTCCTTCTTTTAATTCAGTTTATAGAGACAAGAAGAAGTAGTTTGAGCCTTATTAGTGCAGACAAGCACTTTCACTTTCCAGCTTCTGCACTGCTAATGGGGTTTGTATTCCTTTAGGTGAGCAGTTTGTTCTTCCTCTCTAACCAAGGACAGCATAGCAAAATACTTTACACTTTATCCATTTTTTTAACATTTTGTTTCTGACTAACATTTTAAATGCACCTTAATATGTTGTGACAAAACTTAACATACATGCATTCCTAGTACATAAGCATTGTTTTCTGCTAATTACTTCTCTTTATCCATCTAAGTGTAAGAATGGGCTTCTGAAATTAGCATTTTACCATCCATTTTCAAACTGAAGAGTTGACATGTGCTTGATTGATGATCTTCTGACTGGTAAATCATTACTTTTATATGTCTGCTTGCTCACTTACCTCTACAACAGTCTCATGGCCCCAAGATACTTATCCTAAAAGCAACTGGACTTTGCTTTTCCTTGCTTCTCATTCAAGAAACTACTTTAGTTCTTACTGAATGGTGGAGGATGGAAGGATTTCTATTTCTTGTAATCATTTGGTTATTGACACTCCTTGAGAGTCGATCACCTGAATAGTGCAAATGGGTGAGGATCCTTCTTGGAATTGCTGAAAGTACTGTGTTGTAAACAGAAGATTGGTGATGTCAAATCCCTTCCCCTCTGTTGAGAGATGGCTATTCAGTCTTAATGTAGATAGTCTCTTTGACCCCTCTTTAAAACCAGCAATCCTCTCTATCCAGAATGTGGACTTTGTTGTCTTCAAAAGAATGATTTTTGTCTTTCAAATGTGGATGGACTGCTGAAACTTGTCCTGATGGGTTTGTTCTCCTATGTTGTGCCATGCATTTGTGAAGCGGTTGTTTTGTTTCTCCTATGCACAGTTCTGTGCTGAATTGTACTACATATATCACACCGCTCTGTTTGTATCTGGGTTTTTATCCTTGGGGTGGACAAGCTTCTGACATAATGTATTTTGGGGTTTAAAGTGTGTATATATATTGTGTTGGTTGAAAATCTTTCTGAGCTTTTCAAATATTCCTGCAACATACTGAATGCTTTGCAGCACTCTTTTTCTCAAGATCATGCCATCATTCCTTTGGCAAGTCTTCTGCTGGTGTGTCTAACATCCAAAAATCCTTATTAGAGTAAACTGCTGAGTCCATTTTGGATTTGCAAACTTCACCTTATTCTGGATAGACACAAATAGACCAGCAGTTTAGCTTCAACAGCTGCTGAAAATGCCTATGTTGGCAATTATATCTGCTAATCCAAATTTTCATTATTCAGCTTTTTATCATCAGAATTGTCTCTGATCTTAATATGCTTGGATACTTTTTAAAACACACCCTCACCCTTTCCCAATCCTATATCTGCTGCTCCTTCTACTATGTGAAATGTTTACTGTTTTCTATATCCAGGACATTATTATCAAACAAAAAAATGTACAGAATTAGAATAAAGAATTCATTTGAGCTACTCTCCCTTCTGCTCTGTCAAGCGTTTACAGATGTGCAAATAAGTCATGAAAATACCAAGCTTTAGCTACCTCTTAATTTACCAATTTTTTGGAGTGGGCAGTTATAATAGATTGAAATCATCATCATCATCATTATCATCATCAATGAAAAAAGGAAGAAAAATAAACAAATAAAATAAAGAGCACTTAAATAAGAAATCCTAACAATACAATGAAGTTGATTTTATTACATTATCAACATAATAATATATTTATATGCGTAGTTACAATGCCATTTTTAAGTAAGTAATCCATAGACTATATGGAGTCATGTTGTCCAATCTTGCCTCTTTATTGGTTCAAAAGCAGTTCAGAAGCAGAGATTTGGTGTATTTCATTGAGCCAAACTTTAGAGCAGGGGTGTCCAACCTTGGCAACTTTAAGACTTGTGGACTTCAACTCCCAGAATTCCTCAGCCAGCTTTGCTGACTGAGGAATTCTGGGAGTTGAAGTCCACAAGTCTTAAAGTTACCAAGGTTGGACACACCTGCTTTAGAGCTTTAGTACAGGTAGATCCATCCTAGAATATAAAATCACCTTTTAGGCAGTACTCTGCTCACCTGTCCAACAAATGTGGTGCTTTGTTTTGATTTTTTAAAAGTAAGGACTAGATGCTCAATCATCAAGGGGCTCCAATTCAAAGAGGAATGATTCATTAAGAACTTCACTGTATCAGATCTTATGATTCTGATACATTCACAAAATGACATTGTAGATGTCACTGCAAATTCATCCCATATGGCGAGGTTTGCTGCCAAAGGCAGCTACACATTTCACAATTCATCAGATTATAGTTGAATATACTACAGCATGTGATTATGAAAACTCATGGCAACCATCCCTCTTGATGCAATCTTAGAACAGCCATCGGCAAAGGATGCCAAATATCTATAGACAGAAAACTAGATTGTTTGACAGTTGATTTGCATATATAGAAATAAAAACTGCAGGACAACACCCATTGCTCAGCTTTGGCAGCTCTGTTTCATGATGTCAAATGCTTTACTGGATTCTAGGACAAGCCCATTATTATTATTATTATTTTGTTTAATTTAGTTCATCCCTAACTAAGCAGCCAATTTTTCATTATGATACTAGGCGACAAACTGATTTGGTAAAATGTCCCACTGAGCAGGCAATTGAGTGAAGAAATAATTTAAGAAATGGAAAAATATACAGCACGCACTTGAATATGCTGATGCAACTCAGCAGAGAATAGTTCTGATCACTTAAACCCATGTTATGGCAATGTTGATCAATCACGTTTTTTCCTGATATATTGTGATATCATAGTAAAAAAAATCTACTTAAGTGTAAAAAATACTGGCCTTGCAGAAAATGTATTTCCAGTTTTATGTGCATTGGTCTGAAACTTATGGTCACATTTTACAACGTGGAAATATTCACAAAAATCATTCACGTTCATAAAATATTCCAAAATTATTTTGACATGATGTACAGATAATCAATAGCATTCCAGCAGATGCTGAGATTGGTAATAGGTTTTCTCAACAAAACTTGCATAAAGGGCTTTAATTGAAGTTGTATTTTACTAGGACATATATACTGAACGATTAAAAATTGATATCCTTTTAAGTAAATTTTCAATACTGTGCTCAGAAGCACACCAAGCCTTGCAGAGGATGCAGTAAAATCAATTTCAACTACAGTTTGAGATATGTTTAGAATATGAACAGTTAATTAAATGAGTAGTCTAGAGAGTTGGATTTTAAAGTTTAACAGGAAGGAAAATCTGTATCCAGCTTTGCTTCGCAAAATATAATGCAACAGCGTGTCATTCAAGAATCTCACTCACCATTATTACGTAAAAGCCAAAATAGCAACACAGCAGCATAAAACTGAATTGGTTAGTCATTTCTAGAAGAATCAAACATGGAATTTTACAAGGTAACTATCACTTTTATACCATTAATGGCCCCAATGACAACAATTTTGAACAGTGCAAAAACTATGAATATCAATTGAACTAGTTGCTAGTAAGTTCTTGAATACCAACTAGCAGTCAGAAGACATGATGAAAATTCTTTAATTTTTACAACATATAGACAGATTTAATCATAGTTTCAATTGGGAAACAGTGACAATCATAGATCTAGTCAAGTTCAAAAAACACCTGGGAATTTCTAGAACACTGGAACACTGACAAATTAGCCATCAATAGACACATGGACATGAATAACATCTATAAATTATGCAAAAGAGATAATCAACCAGTCCAAAAAGGCACAAAATGACCCAAGCACCACTTCGCCAGCAATTAGCAACCTGATCAGCATAGGTTAACTCCAAGGTCAACATTAAACCAACAATCAAGCAAGTCATACCTGTTGAGGTAATTCCCCATTAGGAGAATGAGTGCACACAGGGAGACGTAGTGACAGTGGTGAGGAATAATATACAACCAGCACACAGATACACTGTATAGTAAAATGTAGGTTTTTACTTCCAGTAAACAGTTAAGCAAAGTCCAACAAGCAGTCCAAGTCATACACAGTTAAAGTAGTCAGTTTTTCAGTCCAGAGATAATCCAAATATCAAAGTCCAGTATCATAAACAGTTCAGCAACAGACTTACAGCAATCCAAGAATGACAATCAGCAACAGTAAATAGGGAAAAATTCAGGAACCAAAAACAGTGAACATCAAAACATCGACCAACTAGCAACTAGCAACAACAGGACTAAACAACCCAGGTTTCTGGCTCCATCGTTTGGCCGTTTGAGGAACTACACCCAATTACAATTTTAACATTCCCTTAAAGAGACAGTATAAAATGTCTATGCTGGTTTATATATTTCCAACCCAACTGTTAGGTGACTATCAATTCCTAACATTCTCCCATTTGGGTAGGACAATGTATAACACCTTACAGTTTAAGTCCATAATCCTCACAGAAAGCCTTATGCTTTATAGAGCCTTGAGCTTTTGTAAAATGATCTGCAATGTTATTCTCTGACATGCAGTATTCCAGTATAATCATTTTACTTTGCACACATTATCTCACATTTAAATATCTTAAATCTGTGTGTTTTGATCTTGTCTTTACAGCAAGATTGGAAGCAATATGTATTGCTGATTGGTTGTCTTCATAAACAACAATAGAATCTGTTACATCAATTCCCATGCCAATTGATAGTTGCTTATAACAAACTAAATCTGTACATAATAGAGACAAACATGAGAATTCAGCCTCCATTGTTGACAAACTTAGATATTTCTGCCGAATAGACCTCCATCCACTCAACACCTTTCCTAATAATACTATAATACCTGACATAGATTTACATGTATTTACGTCTGTAGCAAAACTTGCATCAGCATAAACTTAGTTCATTCTTAGGCTCCAAATATAATGCATAATGCATTGTTTGTTTCAGATATATAACACATGTTTAGCAGCTTGCCAGTGCCTTTCAGTTATCTCAGCATTAAATCTAGCTAATTGGTTAACACTGTATGCTATCTCTGGCCTTGACCAATTACTGAGATAAGATAAACTACCAATCAAGGACTGATAAATATATTTACCAAAAACAGGATTTTGTACATCACTATGGCTAAACTCCTGGCTCATCAGTGTTTTAGCCAGTTTACAAAGTTCCATTTTAAAATTCTTTAGTAATTGGTTAATTTTATCTGCCTGTGAGATTTTGTATCCTCCCCTAGTTTTATCTATCTTTAAATCAAGATATTGTTTAATTTCACCTAACTGTTTTGTTTTAAATTTCTTTTCTAATAGTGAAATTATTTCAGTTATTTCTTGCTCAGTTTTGGTGATTAATGCTATGTTATCAGTAAACAATAGAAACAATGAAATTACACCATCATTTTCCCTTTTGAACAAACATGGATCAGCCATGCCAGCTACAAAACCTATCTTAGTTAATTCCTTAACTATACACTGGTTCCACTCATATCCTGATTGCTTTAAGCCATAAAGACTCTTTTTCAATCTCCAGCAATCAGTTGTATTATCATTTTTGATACCTAAATGTTTCTTTAAATATATAGTGTGTTGCAACAGTGCATGCAGATATGCCGTCTCTACATCTAAATGATTTATAATGTATTTCTCCTTAGCTGCCCACACTAATGCTGCTCGTAATATAGTAGCTTTCAGACTAGGCGCAAACACCTCATTGTAGTCATTTGCTGTCTGACTGAACCCTGTGCTACTAACCTGGCTTTATGGGTAACAGTCCCATCCATACCTGTCTTAATTTTATAAATCCATTTACACCCTATGGCATGTTTACCTGGTGGTAACCTAACATTTTTGTAAACCACCAGTCTTTGTAAGGATTTCAGTTCCTTATCCATTAATCCCTGCCAAGCAGCCTGATCCTTAGCAGGATACAGTTTCAGTTCATTATAGTTATCAGGAACTGTATTCACTTGGCATACAACACTAGCCTGATTTCTATCAGGTGGTTGTGTTACTCAGGTTGAACGTCTCGGTAATACAGGGCTTACTGGTGGACTCTCCTGTTCCACCTGTTCCTATTCTTCTACTTCTTCCTGTGCCTGTTCTTCCTCTTTAATGTCTATTGATGGTTTAAGTATTTCATTTTTAGGGACTTCTTGGGTGTCAATAATAACATAATTGTTGTATTCCTGTTCCAGTTTATGCACCCAATGTGCTCAAGAAATTTGGCACTAGTGCTGCAGTAAATATTAGCTGGGCCTTGATCCCAAAATCTAAATTATCTATGGTTGGCCTCATAACCTACAAAAAATAACTTTCTAGCTCTATGTTCCCCTTTCAGTCTTACTTGTGAGGGAATATGCACCCATGCTGGAGCTCCAAATGTATGTAGATAACTTAAATTTGGTTTTCTGCCATGCCAAAGAGTGAATGGCAATTCTCCAGTTGTTGTGTTAACCACATTGTTTAACACATGGTTGCTACTCATTATGGCTTTACCCCACAGTATTTCAGGCAAACCTGAATCAGATAACATAGTGCGAGCCATGGCTTGTAATGTTTGCCCTCTTTGTTTGATAAACAAGTTATGTTGTGGCCTGTAAGCTACAGAACATTTATGCTTGACACCAGCCAATTTTAACATCGTTTGGAATCTATTGTTAATAAACTCAGTCCTGTTATCAGTAACTAAGGTCATTACCCCTATGTTTCATTTTTTTCTTTGCAAACTTTAGCCAATTAAAGAAATTTTGGAATGTTTCTGTTTTGTTTTTCATTAAATAGCAGAAATCATATCATGAGTGATGGTCCATTATATTCAAAACATAGCAGGCACCTCCCAAACTGGGTTTCTTAGGACCAATTATGTCAGCAAACACAACCTCTAACACAACCTTTGGTCTTAAACCCATTCAGTCTGTTTGCTGGAACAAACATCTTGTGGGTTTTCTTTCTATATGGATGTCATTCCTTTTTCTGGGATTATTTTAGGGATTATTATTCTACATTCATTTTTTGTCTAAAGTATAGGGCTGGTATTTCCTAGTGTTTGTCTATCCAATTGCTAACCAGAGACAAATATGGAAATATGGAAAAGATTAGCTATCCACCTTGATGGGCAGGAAAATTAGAACTTATTAGAGATGTCTTCTTTAGTATTATAATTTTTTTTTTCATGAGAGATTTGCACTTATTTTGTTGCCCAAACACGCAGATTCTTAATGGTGTTAGTTGGTACTAACTATTCCTTAAGATGAGACTTATATGGGATTGCTCACAGTTTCATTTTGTCTTTAATGCTCTTCAAAAGCATTATTAAAACACTAGAGTGGGTGGAGGTGGGGAATCATCAGATTTGTTGCTGCTATTATTATATTGATGAAATTCAAGTCTACTTATTTACAACACGTTCAAGTAATGGTGAGCTTCCCTGCAAATATTAACGGTCTAAATAAGATAAAATCACTGCGAAACTACATCTATGCTGATGTTCACTATGAATTATAATTTTGAAAAAACCTCTTTGTTCTGTATAGTAATACTCTTCCAGAAGAACAAGCATGCAGTTTGAGAACTTTATTGGATGTGGATGTCTTCCAGATTTCCAAAAATACACCAAGCTTCAGGTTTCATTCAACTCATGCCAATTATGTCTTCATGGGAAAACTGCATAGAATGGCCTTTGGGCCTAGACCGCACACTTCAATTACTTACAGCCAAGTTGATCTCTTAAAGGATGAAAAGAGATGATCTTATACCTGTGCTGGCTGCCAATTTGCTCCTGAACAAGATGTAAAATACTTTTTATTTGCCCAATGTGCCACTCAGGTCCAGATTAATTGAGATCGGGCCTTTTTCTACATAATTTCTCCTGCTCATTGAGGTCATTTGAGGAAATTGACCTAATGTTGCCACAGCTCTATTTGCAGTAGCTTGAGGTCATAGTTTTTTTTTTTTCTCCTGGAATCTGTTCTTTTGAATTTGCTCTCTCTTTCAAAGAACTCAAAACTTCTTTGCCAGCTTTTTCAAAGGCCTTAAAAAAGGTCTTCTTGAACAGGTTTTGAATTATTAATTATTTTAAATTTTAATATGCTGTCAGATTTAACTCTGTGTTTCTCAAAAGAAAAATGTGCAAGTATCTTTGTAAGGCAACGGAAACTCCCATCTCCCCCAAAGAAGTCCAACTATGTACCTCAGTAATATAATTAATTTAACTTATCAGATCAGTTTTGTTGGTTATGGAAAATGGTACACAGCTACTTCTTTTAAAATAAGGTTTCCCTCCCCCCAAATACAACAAGATATCTTGAAAGTTACTGGTGTGCAAAAAAGATTGAGATCTGAGTCAATTTATCGCTTTGAACTCTCCTTTATATAAATTTCCCTACTAAAATTTATTGACCATTCTGGGAAATATTTTATTTATAAGACTTTTTTTTTTTAGTAGAAAGGAAAATGATTTTTTTTAATTAGGAATTTGTGATCTTCAAGCATTGAAGTTTAGAGGGATACAGATGCCTTCTAAAGTTTGCAGATCAAATATTTATATATTCCATTAAATTAGGAGATATCTACATGCTATGCAACAGATAGAAATATGAAGAGTGTTCTGTCCCCTCATTAGCATTCTTGAGATCCCCGCGCCTTGATTGGCCAAGGCGCGGGGCACTCTGATTGGTTAGGCGAGCTGCGCCGATTGGCTCGCTAGGAATCTCCCGCGATTGGTCGGTTCGAATCGCGGGAGATTCAAAGCGGTGCCATTGGCCGCGGCCGCCGTGACTAAAGGAATAAAAGCCGCAAACTTTTCCTATAGCGCCAGTTCGGTTCCTACATCAATAAAAGAGCTTGATATGAAGTCACCGACTCCTGGCATCATTTCCGAAGACACAACACTGGCGACGAAGGTGGGATCCAGATCCTGAACCGAACCACATGTCCGACGGAAGCCAGATGAATCTCCACGATGGTGAAAATCACCCCTCCCGCACCCTTCAACCCCGCCAGCGAGGACTGGGAATCGTACTCCGACAGATTCCGCATGTTCCTCGAGTGCAGCGACCTGAAGGATGCCACTGGCCCCATGAAGCGAGCCGTCTTCCTGACCCACTGCGGGACCAAGCTATTTAAGATGGCCAAGGCACTTGCCAAACCTGCCAACGCGACCACGATGGACCGGGATGTCCTCGAGCCAATACTTCGGCGGCACTACGCTCCAGAGGTGCCCATCCTAATCCGACGCAACGAGTTCTACTGTTGGGACCAACGGTCGGGTGAGAGTTTCAGCGACTTCGTCGCCGAACTACAGCACCTAGCGGGGCTGTGCGAATTCGACAACCTGAACGATGCCCTGCGAGACCGAATCGTGCTCGGCCTGTGGGACCCCGTCCTCCAGAGTCGGCTGATGGCCAAGGGCAACATCAGCCTTGCAGATACCCTTACCGCAGCCGCAGCCGCCGAAGCAACCCGAACATCCGCCGACCGCATGCGCCAACCGAACGCTGGGGACCGCAGCGGGAACAACCACCCTGCAAGGTCAGCCGAGGCCCAACCCGAGACGACCACCCACCAGGGCGATTTCCACTTGGCATCGGGCACTTCCGACGAGGAGGAGGAAATTCATCACCTCAGGCAGGTCGCGACCCACGGAACCGGCGGGGTCGTAAGTTGAGGACCAACTGTGCCGGTTGCGGAGGCGACCACCCCAGGTCCGAATGCCGGTTTTTCGAGTCGATCTGCCGGCATTGTGACAAGAAGGGACACATCGCCCGCGTCTGCCACCTCAAAAAGAACTGCAGCCTGCCCAGATGGGACCAGAGCGAAGGGATGAGAGAGAGCACACCACCCCAGACCAGAAATCGCCCCTCTGACAACAGATGGGACTGGAAGAGACGATCCCCACGAGGCGGCGAGACCCGGCGAAGAGAGGAGACCCATCAGACGGTCACCATCGGCCACGCCACAAGCAATGACGCCCGGAAGGTCTACATGGAGGTACGCATCGAAGGCGAGCCATGAAAAATGGAGGTGGACTCCGGGTCCTACCTCTCCATGATAGCATGGCAAGAAATAAAGCACTTGGTGCCTACCATCCAAAGGAAAGGCCTAGACAGCCAGAGACTAATCATAAAAGACTACCAGGGAAACCGTATCCCGGTAGTCGGAACCGGACAGTTCAACGTAACATACAAAGGGCGCACCGAAAGGCTTCCCCTGACAATCGTCGATCACGGCCACCCAAGCCTACTGGGACTGCAATGGTTCGCCCCGCTCGGCATCGCAGTCACGGGAATCGACCACGTCACCGACGACAGCTGGGAGCAACAACTAGCCCGGGAATTCCAAGAGGTCTTCGACGGAAACCTAGGCAAGTACCGAGGGCCCCTTATATCATTCAGCCTAGACCCAAACGTCCCCCCAAAATGCCTGAAACCAAGGCGGGTGCCATTCGCACTTAAACCCAAGATAGACGAGCAAATTGACAAGCTCGTCAAGCAAGGGGTCCTACAACCAATAGACCACGCCCGGTGGGAGACCTCCATAGTCACCCCGATCAAGCCCGATGGGTCGGTGAGGATCTGTGGGGACTATAAGGCCACCCTAAATGGCGCGTTGCAACAAAGCGCCTACCCCGTCCCAGTAGTGCAACACCTACTGCATTCACTGGGAGGGGGCAAGGTTTTCGCCAAACTCAACCTCACCCAGGCATACCAACAGTTGCCAGTCGATGAGGAAACGGCAGAAGCGCAAACCATAGTCACCCACCGGGGAGCATTTAAATGCAACCGGCTCCAATTCGGAGTCAGCGTGGCACCGGGAATATTCTAAAGCCTATTGGAAAGACTATTACAAGGCATCAAGGGGGTGGTACCTTACTTCGACGACCTCTTAGTGTCGGCAACTAACCAAGCTGAACTATAGGGTCGCCTAAGGGAGGTCCTAACCAAATTCAAAGAGACCGGGCTCAAGGTAAAGAGGGAGAAATGCCAATTATACACGGAACGGGTTGAATTCCTAGGATATCTCCTAGACCGTCACGGCATTCACCCCACAAACGAAAAAATCAAGGCCATGAAAGAAGCCCCCACACCCAAGTCGAAGACGGAGCTACAGGCATTCCTGGGGCTACTTAACTTTTACAATGTTTTCCTGCCCCAAAAGGCGACGGTGGCGGAGCCTTTGAATAGGCTCCTGGACAAGGCGGCGACCTGGACTTGGGGGAAACGCGAGCAAGCCGCCTTCCAGCAAACAAAGGACCTCCTCACTTCGGACGCCGTCCTTATACAGTACAACGAGCCCCTACCTCTGGCTGTCACATGCGATACATCACCCTTCGGCGTTGGCGCTGTCCACAGCCATACCCTCCCCGATGGAAAAGAAGCACCCATCGCGTTCTTTTCAAGGACCCTCACCAAACCGGAGCAGAACTACAGCCAGCTGGACAAAGAGGCTCTGGCTATCGTTGCTGCCGTAAAAAGATTCCAGAGTATCTCTACGGCCGGACATTCACCATCATAACCGACCAAAAAACTGCTGCTGGGAATCCTTGCAGGGAACCGGGCCACCCCGAACATTCTGTCTCCCCAAATGACAAGGTGGTCTGAGTTCCTGGCGGCCTACAACTACGGACTCATACACAAACTGGGTAAGACGATTTTCCATGCAGACGCCTTAAGCCGCTCGCCGCTACCGGAACCTGACACCGACCCAGCACCCACAACGACCACCCTCAGTATAGAGACTCTACCCATAACCGCGTCAGACATTGCCCGAGAGACTAATAAAAACAAACGTCTGGCGCGGGTGTTGCATTGGGTAGAGAAAGGGTGGCCGGAAAGGGACAACGACGAGTCTGTCAAGACATTCCTGAACCGGCAAACGGAACTCTCATTATTAAAAGGGTGCATACTATGGGGGAATAGGGTGGTCATACCAGAAAAACTACAAGGGAAGGTTCTGGAACTATTACACGAGGGGCACCCTGGCATCGTTAGGACTAAAGCCCTGGCCAGAAGTTACGCTTGGTGTCCAGGGATGGACAAACAGATTGAGACATGGGTAGCAAGGTGCCAACGATGCCAGGAAACTAGGCCAAGCCCACCCACAGCACCCGTCCTAGAGTGGGAAACCCCAAGGGGACCTTGGTCTAGGATCCACATAGACTTCGCTGGGCCCACAAAAGGACACAACTTCCTAATAACAGTAGATGCTTACTCCAACTGGCTGGAGGTAAGCAACATGAGAACAACAACCACGGAGGCCGTGATCAAGGAACTCGGCAAACTTTTTGCAACGCACGGCCTCCCAGACATCGTCGTTTCCGACAACGGGCCCCAATTCACCTCGCTAGAATTCAAAAAATTCCTAGCGGAAAGGGGCATCCGACACGCGCTGACAGCACCGGCGCATCCGGCGGCGAACGGTAGGGTGGAACGGATGGTGCAATTCACTAAGAAAACCATCCGGAAAATAGACCACGGGGAGATCCAGGATAAAATAAATAAATTACTCTTCACCCAACACATAACCCCAAATACCACAACGAATAAGAGCCCAGCCGAACTGTTAATGGGGAGGAAATTAAGGTCCCCACTTGACAGATTACACCCCACGTATAACCCAGAGAAGCCCCCAGACTCAACCAGCAAACACCGAACCTTCGCACCAGGCGACCCAGTGTACGCAAAGAACCTGACGGGAGACCCGTTATGGGTACCGGCCGTCATCACACAAATAACAGGCCCACACTCGTACCGTCTACAAACAACAGACAGACGAGCATGGAAACGCCACATCAACCAATTAAGATCGAGGGCGACCACCCAAGAGACCACTGACGCACAAGCAGGCAAAACCAACCCCCACAACACAAACCAAGGGGGGAGGGAATACCCAGGGGACCAAAACCAAAGAAGAATAAACCAACCATACTTACCGGAAAGCAGCCAGCACGACCCCTCGCCAGGAAGAGACAGCCAGGCCAGCTCGACCGACCCGGGGAGACCAAGCGGGAGCGGTGAAACCCGCAGCTCAACCAACCCGGGAAGCCCAGGAGGGAGCTACGGAGAGCGGCCCGGCCTGACCGACCAGCCGGTTCCCACGACGGCATCCGGAGAAGCAGAGACCCCGACCAAACCGGCCGGGATCCAACCTACGACTGAGCTGCGCAGGTCCAGTAGGCTAAGACGGAGCCCCGCCTACCTACAGGACTACACAACATAAGGACTAAACCAAGAGGGGAGGGGTATTCTGTCCCCTCATTAGCATTCTTGAGATCCCCGCGCCTTGATTAGCCAAGGCGTGGGGCACTCTGATTGGTTAGGCGAGCCGCTCCGATTGGCTCGCTAGGAATCTCCCGCGATTGGTCGGTTCGAATCGCGGGAGATTCAAAGTGGTGCCATTGGCCGCGGCCGCCGCGGCTAAAGAAATAAAAGCCGCGAACTTTTCCTATAGCGCCAGTTCGGTTCCTACATCAATAAAAGATCTTGATACGAAGTCACCGACTCCTGGCATCATTTCTGAAGACACAACAAAGAGGTTCCCACTTCTAGTGGGGGAAATGATGGTTTAATGATCTCCAAAAAGTGTTGCACTTTGTTTTGGCTCAAGCAATCTAGGGGCACTTGTTTCTTCTTCTGGGTTCAAAGAGAAAGCTTAAAATCAATCCATTTCCTCTCTGTACTGTCATTGATCACAAGTAGGTTGTAGAAACAGAGATTTCCCCAATCAGCTTACAAATTGAGAGATAGGGAGGTGAGATCATCCATGTAGATTGCAGATGTGATACAACTAATTTTGTGGACATTATAACCAACTTTCTTCATTTCTAACACACTTTATAGATTACAAATACTTTTTCACTTAAAGAGATATTTTTTTAGGATATAGATACTGTAAGTGCTTTTCTTTGGTAATTATAACATTTAGAAACATCTAAAAACTTTACTGATTTCTGCTTATTCACAAAAAAATTAAGTTTAAAGGGCTCAAGATATTTAAATAAAAAAACATTTTTGTTTTTAAGTAATTTTTGATGAGTGAAAATTATTTTTAAACAAATTTGTATTGTAATACCACAGTTTGAAGTTTAGGACTGAAAATTTTTATGGGAATATTTTTCTTTTTTTTTTAATCGAGTGATTGGATGGATTTATAAAATAAAGGATTGCCTTTTGAATCACTGCTTCTAACCCTAACCCTAACCCTATCTTCTACCAGAAAAGTGTGCTTTAAACCATGGCTGCATATAAAGGTCTGAGAAGAGGCTCTTGAGTTGACCTGTCCCTCTAATCATGTTCAAAATAATGTTTGATTACTTGGTTAAAAATTGGCACAATCTTTAGAAGTTAAATTTGCAACTTTGGAGGAATGGTTAGATGAAAAATTGGATGAGATTTCAGATGAAATCAAACAAGTTGGTTATAGGATGGACTTTTTTATAAAATAAATCAGAAACTACAGATTTGGATTTAGATTGAGAGCTGGACAATTTTGATATGTTGGAGATTTGGGAGAAATAATTTTGTCTGTGCTTTAAGGCTATTCCTGAAAGTCCTCATGCAGATGTAAGGAAGACACCTGTTGAGGTATTGGCTGGTTTATTGAGATGGGAGAAAGATAAAATGGGTCAGGAATTAGAAAAGGTATACTGGATAGCATTCTATACAGAACAGCGTTCAGTTATAGAACGTTATCACTGAACAATGTTCCATGTACCTTCAGTGTTCAGTCATGCTGGCCACATGACCACAGAAATGTCTTCGGACAGTGCTGGCTCTTTGGCTTTGTAATGGAGATAAGCACCACTAGCATATATGTGGGAGGGGAATCTTTACCTTTATTGTGGATAAACTCATATTATGCTGCAATACAACATTCATTTTTTGAGAAGAGAATGAGGGACCAAGTATTGCAGTGTCACTTCAGATCAAGATTTAAGATAGACAATGTTGGTTTAAAAGAGATTCTGACAAGAGTTTGTGTAAAAGAAAAGCTTATATCTTTAACAGAAATTTTGAAGCAGAAATGGATTCCATTTCATTTGGACGAGAAACTGACAGAAATGAATTTTTGATTTGGAGATTTCATGATTAGAATGATATGGGATTACAAATGAGACTTATTTACTTTACAGTAAGAATTGGATGTGTTTTTTTTTATTTATACCTGGACCAAATAAAGCTAGAAGACATTCTTTTTTTCCCCTTTCTTTATTTTTCTTTTCTATTTTTCTTCGCATATTTATCTTGCTTTTGTCTGATTCTTTCTTTTTTACTTTTCTTTCCTTTTCTTTTCTTGCTTGTTTTCTTTTTATCCATGTTTTTAAAATTTAAATCAATTTAAAAAAAAAAAGAAGTATGAAGAGAGCCTTCTGAAGGAACCATGTTTTCCTTCTCATTTAATGAACTATTGTATAGTGTTTAAATTACATATTGTTTAATTTGCTACCATCCACAATTAGTTATGAATTAAAGGTCAATAGTTATACATTTTAAATCACCATTTTCTCATCAAAATGTCTCGAATAATTCAGTACATATTCTTCTGCTTGTCCCTGCTTCAGCACTTTTATTTGTTCACAACTTGATTTTTTCCCTTTCACTAAGGACCTCAGAGCAAGTGATTAAATAGGAATGTTATTTTTAATACATTAGACTGGGAGTTTATCACTGTGTGAAAAACAAAAATGAAAAACAAGAATGAAAAGGAAAAAGAATGATTAATGTGCCAATATTTGTGAGGATTTTTTTTTTTTAAAGAGCAAGGCCTCCACTGTGAAAAGTAACTTGCTTAGTACCATAAAAATATGTCTCCTTTTGATTATTGTGATGGAGGGAATGTATGGTTATTGCACCTTTTGGAATATCAAATGATGTAGTTTTATGCAGCAATAATGGGGCTAATAGCAGTAACATTATTTGGTCAATTTCATTCAGACCTTCTGTGCAAATTTTGTGCCTGGTAAATTTTTATGTTTACTGCATTTGATGCTGTGCACAATACTACCTAAACTACCACCTGCAATATTTATTGCTTTTATGGCATTTCATACCATGCCAGAAACTAATTGACTTTCAATGTCAGAAAGTAAACAAGGCAGAGGACAGTTAAGGGATGCAGTAATTGCCTAACTGAGCAAGCATGTACACAGAGAACGATCCAGAATATGGCCTCATTTAATAATATTAGTGAAATTTTTCACTCATTTATTAAACAGACACTATGATGACTGAAATGAATCAGTTCCATCATTTGTTTGAATTAAGTGGAAGAAGTTGAATTAAGTCCAGAGTACACAGTGTATTATTAAACTAGTTCAATGATGTGATAAAACTGTAATGCAAATTTTAAAGAAATTTTGAGTCAAATCCAAGCTTATATTTGATGTGGACTGGCTTGAAAAGTTGTGCTTTCAATTTTGTTCCCGCTTCACTATCAGGTTTACAAAATGAAAAGTTTTGAATTAACACATATCAAAGGGTTACCCGGCAATCTGCTATAAAACTGCTTGCCTGAAATCAGCCATGTGTAGTACAACTATACATGTCTTCAAGGGAGCATGGGTTTCAATGAAAGAGACAGCAAAGCATAATAAATGGTCGCATCTATTCACTATAGTACCTTAGAATAAGACGTTAGAACAGTTAGAAAAATTAGAACAGGAATCTATGTATTAATGGCACATCTATTAAGAGCTGCAATGATGCAGTTGTTAGAATGCAGTACTGAAGGCTACTTCTGATGACTGCCAGCTGACTGCAGCTTGGCAGTTCAAATCTCACCAGACTCAAGGTTGACTCAGCCTTCCATCCTTCTGAGGTCGGTAAAATGAGGACCCAGATTGTTGGGGGCAATATGCTGACTCTTCAAACAGCTTAGACAGGGCTGTAAAGCACTGTGAAGTGGTATATAAGTCTAAGCGCTATTGCTATGTGTGGCAGGATCTAGGAAAACTCAGCATGGCCAACTTGCCATGGTCAGTTTGCCATGGGACAATAATAAGTTAAAATAATATCAAAAAAAAGGTGGAACAGAATCATTAAACAAAGGATGCAAAAGAAGGGACAAAATGAAATGTGAATGGCAAAAATTAAAATAAGTTTTTAATTATTTTAAATACTTAAATTGACTTGTTGAATTGTCCTGCAGCAAGTTGTCCCATGAGTTGGCCATGGTGAGTTGGCCGCACCTAGTTGGTTGTGCTGAGTTGGCTGTGGTGAGTTGTCCCATTCAGTGTGCGGCATCCTTTTCCATTCTTGCTAGTCAGGTACCAGAAGCCTGTGGTACCAGAAGACAGTGGAACTGATGGAAGCCTCTGATTGACTACTGGAACTGAGACAAAAAGTTTATTGAAGACAATTGTGCCTATGCTTTTCCTTGATGTGGAAAAACATGTTGCTTCAGTGGCCTGAGAACTCACACTAATAAAAGTCATATCAAACTATTATACAATAAAAGGTGAGATTTGCCATTTTTTGGAAAACTGCAGTGGAGCACAATACATCATCTAATAAGGAACAAATCTTAACTGGTTATGTGAAATTGGCAAGAAAAAAAAATTCATAAGAAAAATGCCAATAAGTATAATCCTGCAGTGCTTTTATTAGGCAACATAAATTATTTACTATCTTTAAAAAAAAGGACAGAGAAGTTTGCTTAAGCTAGGGATCTGTAAGTAAGATTTTCAAAAAATAAGCTACAATAATTTGCATAGAGTTAGCTAAAACATCTCTAGCCAAATTTACACATCCCTAGTGGAATTTACTTGAAATTTGGATCGTTTGGGTAAAATATATTACCAAAGCCCTGAAATGTATTGTGTATTCAAAAAAAAAATATTGTAATTTGTAGAAAGCATAAAAGATGGTTTTGTATAGTGTAAGGATCACTGAGGGAAACTATGTACTTGTGTACACAAATGTGCAATATGTTAAGGTCAATGACCTAGATCATACTGTTGGGATGCAACAAACTTGACATTACATAAATGAGCAGTATTTTACTGTCACCTGAAGAATTAATGAATAATTATTCAGTTAATAGGAAATTTCAAAATCAATTAAAACAATATTTTTTCTCATCAGCTGAGCAACAACCTTCTCCAATCTGGCTCCCTCCACATATTTTAGGATTAAAATTTTCAGAATTGCTATTTGGTCAAACTGATGGGCACCAAGTTAGGGGAACTACAGTATTCTAGGTATGCATGCATGCACACACACACACACCAAAAAAAAACCCATTGACTATGTTCCCTACTTATTTAATCCATGTTAATCCATGTTTAAGCTATGTTTTATTCACATAGCATTGATCTGTTTCCATTTCTTGATCATGCTAGCACAATCTGACAGAGAGAGAGAAGAAATATACAATAATAATATACAGTATTCAGGCAGGAAAGTACCACAATTTGATATTTCAAAAAAATGCAATTTATCTCTAAATAAAGTTAATTTAGATTCAGTGCAACACTATATGTCTTTAAAAGAAAAAGAAAAAATATCTCTCTAACCTGTTCTCACATCATGCCTAATTGGGTCAATAGTATAATTAATACACAATGGGATCAACAAAAATTGGTTAATTGACTTGGTGAAGTTACTCAAAGAGATTGCATCTACTTCAGAACAGTCCTAGGCATGCACAGAGTAAAATTAACTTGACCCAGAAAGCCTGGTTGTGGGAACAATTAATCCCAGTTGCCCATTTTGCATTCTTAGTCCTCTGAGTAAAAGAACAGGAGAAAAGGAGCTGCTGAAATATAAAGCTTCCCTTTAAAGAACCTACTTCAAGGCTTGGTAACAAAGACTGGCTACACAGCTCAAGTCAAGCCTATTGATGTTACCTGATCAATGAGAAGGCACTAGGAATGCAGTGAAGCAAGCGGGTAAAGCAACTGTTGGCCCAGTTAGTGTGATTGTTATTGATATAATTATATTGACATAAATATGCAAATGCCTCATATGTGTCTGAGTCATAATTCTGTTTAGGGGGGTCTTTGTGTGATTTCTTTATTGCACATTGCTCATCATTTTGCTATCCTCAGAGTTTGTTGTCTACATGGATGAGAGCCAGTCCAGAAAAAAAAACATAAATTAATTGCTATAAAAAAGGCAAAATGGCATAAAATCTTGATTTCCCACCATTCCACCATCTCACTTCTCTGAACTCTCTAAAGCCAATGTGTGAGCATCATGGTTACAACTGGGAATAAAATGGAAATCTCGGTTCTTATTTTTTCCATGTAGACATGCTAGTCATTTTTGTAATGAGCACTTTTAATAAAATCCATCTATTAGATAGTCAACAGCTAATAAGTGGTGTCATATAGGTCATAGGCCAGTGGTGGCTTACCTTTTTGGGTTCCTGTGCCAAAAATTGTGCGTGTGTTTGCACTCTCGCACTCATGTGTCAGCACCCGGAAGACAATGCACACTCTCCCCATGCCCCCTACACATGCATGCATAATCCCCACCCACCCGCTCCCCTTACCTGCACTGCACCTTACAGCTAATTTTCGGTCTGTTTGAGGCCTTTTTCAGCCGCCCAAAGGCTTGAGGAAGGCTTCTGCAGGCTTCTGCAGGCAAAAACTAGCCCCGTTTTGTCACTTCCAATATTTTTGGAAAAATAGGAAGTGATGAAACGGGGCTAGTTTTTGGCCTGCAAAGCCTGCAGAAGCCTTCCTCAAGCCTTTGGGAGGCCGAAAAAGGCCCGAAAATCAGCTGTGAGGCATGCGCATGCCCAGTGAAGTAAATTTGCCTGCAGTTCATGTGCCAGCACAAATGGCTCTGCATGCCACCTGTGGCACGCATGCCATAGGTTTGCCATCACGGTCATAGGCTATACCAGGGGTGTCAAACTTGCATCGTCAAGGTGACGTCACATGACATATTGCAACTTTTTTTCCCTTCGCTAAACTGGGCATGGTTGTGGCCAGTGTGCGGCGCATCTGGGCCATGAGTTTGACAGAACTGAACTATACACAATACAAAAGATGCATTATTAAAGGAGCTCTTTCTTATAAAAAAATAAAATGTTGGAAGATCCAAAAAAACCCTGGCTTTTACTAGAATAAAAATCACTTTAAAATTCCAAAAAGTGAAGATTTAGGAAAATTCCATTATTGTTGTAAACACTATGAGAGTGTGAAAGAGTGAGACCTGGAACACTATGAAAGCTGCCATGTGCAATTTTCATCTGATAGGCAAACAATGCAAAGAATCATAATCAACTTGTCAGAAGATGTATTGTGGCAGGTGATAAGTTGACTATAACAAAGCAGGCTTAACATTTCATGCTATTCATGTCTTAATGTTAACCTCTAAAGACTTAATCAATGTGAAGGACTTTTGCTGAATAGAAACAATGATTTGATAGAAATGTGTCTCATTACTTTATGGGTTTCTCTCTTTGTATTGATCAGAAGGGAAGCAACATATTTTTGCCTCAAATCATGTTCCAAGGTGATGGATTCATCCATGCACCACATGCTCACTATTAATTTGCAAAAGACTCTGTTAATTATGTGAAGGGCTAGCAGATACACTGTAACTTACTGAATTTTCTTATTTATTCTTATTTATACTTTTCTAACTTACACATAGCATTAAACTTTTCTGTTGAGGTAGGCCATGAAGTGGCAATTATTGTTCACTTCACAAATAATGTCAGAATCTAGACTTTTCAATTTCAATTCCACCATCTTTACCACTATGTCATTTTTCAGACACATATTGTATCCCTCCTCTTCTTCTATCCTGCCTCCTTTCTTCCTTCCCTCCCTCCTCTCTAAGCAAAATGTTTACAAAACTTTTCACATTTCTTGATCTTTACAGCTTAACATTATCATCATTTATTGTGACCTTTTTTTAGTTTAAAACAACAATAAATTCATTTAAGAGTGCAAACTACAAAACAGAGTTTTGAATTCTTTCAGGAATCTATTCTATAATTGCCTCAAATCAACCTTTTCCAATGATATATGCTCTGATTAAGTCTGGTTGGCATGAGATTTGTAGTGAGGTGTATCTGGAAAGCACCAGGTTGTAAATGATTGGCTTAAATCTTAACTGTCTTCCCATGAATAGAATTATATATAGACCTGAAAGATTTTTGCATGCTTAAAATGTGTGCTTTTAAGAAAATTCTGCCAGCTAGTCCTTTTCTTATGGTGGAAAAAGTTACCAGGGGGAAACTAATTGAGTCTAATCAATAAATCTGCCACTTAAAGCAAATTCTGTATATGGTATACTTTTTTTGTGAAAATAGAAAAAACACATTAGGTTGAACAATGGTGGTATCAGATCTTCTAGTTTCCTTCCCCTGTAACATTGCCTATGTCCAGGGGCGGGATGCTACCGGTTCAGCCTGGTTCTATAGAATCTTTAGCTGCAAAGAACAGCTAATACCAAACTGGTTCAGTGTTTGGCCCACCCACCTGCCCAGGCTCTAGGCTGTTCTTTATTCTCTGCTTTTCCTTCCTCAGCTGCTTTGCGCAACACAGCTGAGGTTGAAAAAGCAGGAAACAAGGATTTTTAAATGCTTGAGCACCAGAGTACAGCGCTTGTCAGCTGTCCAGGCAGCACAGCTGATGATTTCTTGCAAACACTGCACACACTATTGTCCCCAGTTCAGAGAACCAGCAAATCGCTCCACTGGCTGGCCCCTCCCCTCCCTACCCACTCACTCCTTACCTGGCATGCGAGCCATCCAACTTGCCTGGTTTGGTAAGTTGTTATTTTTCCTTTTTTCCCCCTGATCATTAGCTGTTCTGCTCTGCCAGGAGATTTAGATTAGCTAGAAAGCAGGAAATCCTTACTTTCTAAATAATCTAAAAGCAGAGCCGAACTTTCCTTAGGACTAAAGCTTTTCAGTGCAGACTCAGATAGCCAATTGCAGGTAGATAGATCTCTAACTTAATCTGTGATTCTGTGAACAATTCAATCTACCTGCCTGCTTTGGGGTAAATGTTGCTCTTTTTTTAAATAAAAAAAATCAATATTTACATCAATATTTATAATATTTACATACAAGCTATACTTGCCACCCAGTCACTTGACCACCAAACCATGCCCAATCAGAAAGCCACACCCACCCAGTCACATGACCACCAAGATACACCCACAAATCAGGCCACACCCACAGAATCGGTTGTTAAAAAATTTGAATCCCACCCCTGCCTATGTCTTCTCCATTTTGTAACCAGTACTATGTATAAAATATAAAGATGAAATGACCTCAATATGTTGTTAATTTCTTATTACAATGTCCTTATACTTGGTAAAGAAAACTTGTCCTTACATAAACTGATATTTAGACTGACAATGTCATAAAACAGATGTCCATAACAGAAGAGATTTTGTTGTAGACTTCCTATTATGAAAACCATATGAAAAGAAAATTATTCATCTGTGTGATCAGCAGGAGAGGTATCTTATACAATAAATTGCTCTTATGGTTAGGAGATCACACAGTTTGGGGGCCAGTATAATCCAAGAATATATCATAATTGTTCGATTTACGGTTTATTTTAATCATAGCTTAATATTTATTTTGAAATGGTTCATGTTCCTCTAATGATTTTCTCTATTTAATTATTTCCAAATTGCAGGAAGGTAAATTGCATGTTGTTCTGAAATTAGTACTGTAACTCTTTTAACTGTGATTTTCTATGGATTATAGCAGATAGAAAATAATTAAAGTTTACTGTGCCTAAATAGTACAATTTTCTGTTGGTGTTGATGTTAACTGTTAAGTTCTGCGCATGGGCGCAAGGAACGGAGACGAGGCAGTGAACAGTGAACTTCAACTCTTTATTAATCATTCTGAACAGAGCAGAAACCTAGGGCAGCAGCAGCCCTTTTATAGGGCAGGCTGCTGATCTAGTAACCAATGAGGAACGTGGAGTGTTAACCCCTTGAACCAATGAGAGTGGCTCGTTAACAGCCAATCAGATTCTCCTGAATGGACCAATCCGATATCACTATTATCGGCCAATCAGAAGTGCAGGATTAGAACCCTGCTTTTGATAAAAGCAGGGTTTGATAAAACTTTATTTAAGCTTTTTATTAGTTCATAACACCCCTTCCCCCCAGGTTCCGTTTAAGGGGTGCAGTGACGTAATCCCTGAGGTATGAAGGTTGTTTTGACTGTCTATTAGATTTACGCTGTCCCACCAGTTCCTGTCTGTAATCCGGCGGGACGTTTTTGGGCAAGTTAGGTACCGGTGGTTCCGCATCCTCATTGGATGACTCGGTGCCGCTAATGTCCTCGTTGTTGTCCTCCGATCTTTGCGGGCTTGCTTCTGTTGAGGTGTTCCTCTGTGGCGAGGACACTCCCCTCCCTGATTCTTCTTCATTTGTCACGCCCGATTGCTGACTTCTTACGCTCCTGCTTTCCACCATCTCGAATTCGGTTTCTTCGACATCCCCTCCCCCCTCAGTTTGGGAGTTACCGGAGTCGCGGAAACTGGGTTGTAGCCTCGAGCGAAGCTGATCTATATGGTGTTTCCATATTTTTCCATCGCAGGTTTTCACACGGTACGACCTAGGTCTGGTGGCTTGAATTATGGTTGCCTCGACCCACAATGGTTCACCAGAAAGGTTTCTGGTGAAAACTAAGTCATCTATCTTGAACTCGCGGCATTTTCTGCTAGATCCACAGGGTTTCTCTGGCTCATAAGATGGGTGAAGCCGGTCGAGGTGGGAACGGAGTTTGCATCCCATCAGTAGTTCAGCTGGAGTCTTGTTGGTGATGCTGTGCGGAGTGATGTGTTGGAGAAGGAGTATTCTGTTTATTTTATCTTCAATGTCCCCGTAGTCCATTTTGTAGAGGGTTTTTTTAACAAATTGTAACATGCGCTCAGCTCTTCCATTAGCTGCAGGGTGCGCTGGCGAAGTTAGCGCATGGCGAATACCCCGGTCCGCTCAGTATTGTTCAAAGGGTAGAGCGGTAAACTGGGGTCCGTTGTCGGAGACCAGAACGTTTAGCAGTCCATGCGTCGCAAATAGCCTGTTCAATTTCCAGATGACGGACTCAGTTGTAGTATTCTTCATTTTGTGGATCTCGAGCCAGTTGGAATAGAAATCCACTATTAGGAGGAACGTATGTCCCTTAGTAGGTCCCTCAAAGTCAATGTGGATGCGGGACCACGGTCCCTAGGGTGTTTCCCATTCTGTTGGAGTTGCTTTAGGTGGGGCACTGCTGACTTCTTGGCAGTTTAAGCAAGTCTTTACCCAGGCTTCGATCTGTTTGTCGATGCCTGGCCACCACGTGTAGCTTCATGCGAGTGCTTTCATACGCATGATGCCGGGGTGACCCTCATGCAGTGTTTTTAATACTGCTCGTTGTAAACGCTCTGGGACGACGACTCTATTCCCCCATAGGATGCAGCCTTTTTGCAAAAAAAAGTTCTGTTTTCCGGTTCCTGAAGGGGGTGAAGTCATCAGGGGTTTGTTCTACTGGCCATCCCTGTTCGACCCAGCTAAGAACTCGTGCTAAGACAGGATCGCGTTTTTTTTCGATCGCAATGTCTCTAGCTGTTAGCAATGGTGAATGTAGCGTTTCAATCTGGAGTGTCGTAAGGATTGGAGCTGGGTCGTCGACGGTTTCCGGAAGTGGTACACAGCTCAGTGCATCTGTGTGGGAAATGGCTTTCCCCTGGCGGTGTTGCAGTTTATAGTTGTACGCAGCCAAAAACTCCGACCAGCGAGTCATTCTAGGTGATAATATATAGGGGGTTGGCTTGTCTCCCACTATAATCCCCAGAAAAGGTTTGTGGTCGGTAACAATAGTAAAAACTCGTCCATATACATATTCATGAAACCGTTTCACAGCAGATACAACAGCAAGAGCCTCTTTATCAATTTAACTATAGTTACATTCAGCCTTTGATAGGGTCCTTGAAAAATAGGCAATAGGGGCCTCACTACCGTTTGGTAACACATAGATCAAAATGGCTCCTACTCCAAATGGTGATGCAACACATGTAATTGTTAAAGGCAAAGTCTCGTTATACTACATTAAAACAGCATCTGAGGTTAATAACTTTTTCACTTGTCAGAACGCGTGCTCCTCTTGGTGCCCCCAGACCCAGGTTGCTTTTTTGTCGAGAAGTCTATGTAGGGGCTCAGCTATGGTCACTTTTTGGGGCAGGAAGATGTTGTAAAAATTAATGAGCCCCAGAAAAGCTTGGAAATCAGTCTTATTTCTGGGTCTTGGGGCGTTCTTGATTGCTTTTAGTTTGCTATTGGTGGGGTGAATGCCTTGTTTATCGATTAGGTATCCCAGGAACTCTACTTTATCTGTACACAGTTGACATTTATTTATTTTTTAACCTTAAGGCCGGAGTCTTTAAATTTCTGGAGAACCAATTTAAGACGCTCTTCTAGTATTTCTCTATTCGGGGCAGCAATTAAAACATCATAAAAGTATGGTACGACCCCTTTTATCCCCTGCAAGAGTCTCTCCATCAAACTTTGAAAAACCCTGGGGCTACATTAACTCTGAATTGGAGTCGGTTGCACTTAAAGGCGCCTCAGTGTGTAACGATCGTTTGTGCCTCTGCTGTTTTTTTATCTACAGGCAGTTGTTGGTACGCCTGTGCTAAATCCAATTTAGCAAAGACTTTTCCGCCCCCCAGGGAATGGAGAAAGTGTTGTACCACCAGCACCAGGTAAGCGTTCTGTTAAAGGGCTTGATTCAGGGTGGCTCGGTAGTCCCCACAAATCCTTAACGATCCATCCGGTTTGATGGGTGTTACGATTGGGGTTTCCCAACGAGCGTGGTCTGTTGGTTCTAAAACACCCTGGGCTATTAATTTATCAAGCTGCTCGTCGATCTTTGGTTTAAGGGCAAAAGATACCCGACGAGGCTTAAGGCGGATGGGGGCTACTTCAGGGTTAAGGTTAAATGATATTGGGGTCCCCTTGTACTCGCCTAGTTTGTCTGCAAAGATGTCCTGGAATTCCTGGATGAGGGCCTCCTCCCAGTTGTCGCTTCTGGTTTGATGAATGCCGGCTACCTCGATCCCGAGTGGGGCGAACCATTGAAGGCCTAGCAAACTAGGCCGATCATGGTCGACGATGGTCAATGGTAAAGATGCAGTATGATTTTTGAATGAGACCTGGACTAGGCTGTAGTGTTTAGTCAGCTCTGATGTCTCCGTATCCCACCCTCGTCGCCAGTGTTAAGTTCTGTGCATGGGCGCAAGGAACGGAGACGAGACGGTGAACAGTGAACTTCAACTCTTTATTAATTATTCTGAACAGAGCAAAACCCTAGGGCAGCAGCAGCCCTTTTATAGGGCAGGCTGCTGATCTAGTAACCAATGTGGAACGTGGAGTGTTAACCCCTTGAACCAATGAGAGTGGCTCGTTAACAGCCAATCAGATTCTCCTGAACGGACCAATCCGATATCGCTATTATCGGCCAATCAGAAGTGCAGGATTAGAACCCTGCTTTTTCTAAAGGTTTGATAAAACTTTATTTAAGCATTTTATTAGTTCATAACATTAACAAAGTGGGCTTACTGTGTATATTTGGCAGTCTTGTGTGAGCTCTGAAAAACAAAATAAATCAGGCAGAATATTGGCTAATGCCTCCTTGGTATCCATATATTTCTGCAGAGCACTGGCATCAGTTCCTTGTACCTGACATGCTCTTTCTTCCTCCAAGATATAAAATTTTCTGATAAACTTTATAATAATATGGAAGCAACACACCAAAACTTTTGAAACTGTAATAGTGCAGTTCATCCATAATGCGATTTGAAAAATATTTTGAGTTTCAAATATTTCTTTGGTTGTTTCAAACAGCTTTCCATCAAGTTCTGAACCCTGTGACTAGCCTGTTTCATGGTTTATGTCTGTCCCCTACACACACTTTTCCCGCAGTGTAAAAGTAGGAACATTCCAGCTACTATTGGCTTACACTGGCTGAGTTGAGAAATGGGTACTGGAGAAAGCAGCAGTTATTTAAGGACGTGTCTTAGGTTCTGAATAATTATTTTAGTTTCTGCTACTGGAGAGAAAGGACCAAAACTGAATGAAATTGACTGTGACTGAACTGTTACTGATGCCAGAGTTTCACTTCATCTAGTTGGTAGCTTGCTTCAGGAAATTCCCTAAGGTCATTTTAGAAGGGTGGTTATATGTGTGTGCTTTAGTTTTAGTGTTAACACAGTGCAGTGACTGGTACTCAATTAGAAAGCACACACAAATAGTCCTCCTTCTCTATGTTGTTTCATTTTATCGTTTTTAAAACGAACAGAACATTTTTTCCTTTTTACTAAACAAAATCACCCCGAACCCAGAAATAGGCTTTCTTGCTTATCTGGGAAGATTAATTCTTCCCAACATCTGTTTGTACTCCTTCTAAAAGGCTGCACATATACATATTAATTGAACCCATTTGTTTTAAATCAGAGTTTGTCTTTATGAATCCTTTTCTAGTGAGACAGCAAGCTAGGGAAAGTATGTAGCATGCTGTGATACCACCAGTTGAAAGGGTTGTGCAGCAGTTTTAAGATATTGCTGACATATGTTCTGTTTGTGTTCCTCTGGCCCTGAAGCATCATTGAGAGATCAATTCTGAAGCATCCCACTGACGTATGGATTGTCATTCTCAGTGAGACAGACCTTGGTGCAGGCCAAGTACAAGCAAAAGATGTCATAGTGCTTATCATGGATGCAGACCAGGAGTCTTCAAACTTGCCAACTTAAGACTTGTGGACTTCAACTCCCAGAATTCTTCGTCCAGTCATGTTAGCTCAGGAATTCTGGGAATTGAAATCCACAAACCTTAAACTTGCCAAGTTTGAAAACCCTTGGTCCAGGCAGTCCATTTCTTTCTGTTAATAATCTGGAGCTGAAAATCAAGAATGGGGGAGTTATCTCTACCTAAATGTAACTCCATAATTGATGCATCTAGCTGCCAAACACAGATGTGGCCACATCAAAGCCCAGAGGCAATGTAATGTGACATCATTTCAACTTTGGAAATTTATGCTATGTTATTCACTCCTATTTTCACAGAGGCAAGAATCATCACAGAAGTCTTTTGACATTAGGAATGTCTAAATATTCCATATGCATTTCCAATCATTCTTGCCATAATAGATAAACAAATTTCTGCAACTTTCTGCAGAAAAATGATATGCCCTCTGTATGATGCAGGGAGCAATTACTAGAAATGCTTTGGAAAATGCAAGTGTGCACTTCACCTCAAAATGTGGTTAAGTTCGAGATGGTGTTTGTGCAGCTTTTAGAATTGACAGTGAAAATAACAGGTGGTAAATAGCTTTTGACTTTTAGGATCAACAGCAAAAAAAACAAGCAATCAAGAAATAAGTTGCAGACTAGAACTTGGTAGAACAGCCATGAAGTGTTGGAAAAGATGTATACTGTAATGTATCCATACAAAGATGGGAAAAATGCAAACAATGTATTATTCTCAACTTCCATGTGAGACTCTATGGAAATAAAAGGCGTATTGCAAAAAAGCAGGATTGAAAGAGTATTCTGATGCTTCTGGTATTGGAGAAGACACATGAAAATATCACGGACAGTGAAAAATACAAACAAATTAATCCAGAGTTCTCAGTCAAGGCAGAAATTATCAGACTCAAATTATATGAAGACCAAGCTCTCTGGAAAATATTCTAATCCTGGGATAAATGAAATTAAAGAGAAGAGAACAATTAGCAGCAAGGTGGATGGATTCACAGTGGCAATTGGTGCACCACTGAAAGGAAAGACAAGAACAGAGATAGATTGTCATAGAGAAAATCTCCAAGAACTATACTGTAGTTTACTAAGAGTCAATGCCAATTTGATGGCACATAATTTAATTACGAGGAGTGTTAGATATTTACATATGCACCTCTGATTGGTTGGTCCATGGTAGCAGGAATTTGTAGCTGGGAGCAGCTCCGCTGTAAAAGGAGCTGCCGTGGCTGCCATGTGTTGTTCTGAACAATGCAACAAAGAAGCTAAGCAGTCAGAGCCTCCCACATTATCTCTCATCCACAATTTAACACTGGCAACAAGGATGGGGTTCTGAGAGAAGCAGGATCATGAGCACGTGGCTAATAACTGGACAAAGAACTCCACATGGCTGGAAACAATATGCCACCTGCACTGTTTGACCCAACAACCAAGGACTGGGAATCCTATGTCAACCAATTCCAGATGTTCCTGGAAAGCAGTGACCTGATGGACATTACAGAATAGAGGAAATGAGCTGTTTTCCTCATGCATTGTGGCCCCGCCGTTTTCAAAATGTCTAAAGCTCTCACAGCACCAAGAGATGTAAAAATGATGGCCTGGGCCAATTTAGAAAACATTCTGAGGGCCCATTATACTCCATTGGTATCCAGCCTAATTAAGAAGCATAAATTCTACCAGAGAGACCAGAAGGAAGGAGAGAGCATCAATGACTTCGTTGCGAGTCTGAAGGACTCGCCGGAGGATTGCCGGAGCATGTGAGTTCCTGAACATGGATGAGTCAATGAGAGATTGCATAGTCCTGGGACTCAGGGACCTGACACTACAGAGCCACCTCTTTACAAAGCCTAAAATAACACTAAAGGAGGCCATCGAAGAAGCATCAGCCATAGAAGCATCCCAAAAATCCTCCGCTGCCTTGAGGAAGATGAATAAGACACTGCAACTTCCTCAAAAAGACGACGACGCCATTCACCACAAGGACCTCTAGTCGGGATCGGGTGACAACGAGGAAGTGAACCAACTACATTTGGAAAGATGCCAAAAAAGGTAAAAGGGAAAGTGGAAGGCAGGTTGTGAGGGAAATCACCTCCGATCAGAATGCCATTTCCATGATGCAATCTGCCAATGATGCGAATGGAGAGGACACATTACGAGGGCATGCTGAGCATTCAAGCCAAGCAGCAGAAGGCCAAGGCAAGGCACACCTCCAAGGAACCAAAGAAATCAACCCAAAAATCACCAGAGCAAATTCAGCCAGAACTGACAGAGCAACGAGTTGATCACAGCAAGGAACGAAACACACCAGACCGTGACAGTGGGCCACTCCAGCACAGCAAACACCAAAAAAGTCCATGTTCAAGTCACAATAGAAGGTAAACAATGTCAGATGGAAGTGGATTCCGGATGTCTTCTGTCGTTGGTGTCATGGGACACCATCAAAACTCTAATTCCCAATCTGACAAAAGGCCAGCTGAGCAAACAAAGACTAATCCTAAAGGACTATCAAGGGAACAAGATTCCTGTCATTGGCATAAGTGAATTCCGAGTGACCTTCTGAAACTACTCTCGAATCCTGCCTTTAACCGTGGTTGACCGGGATGAGCCAAGTCTGCTGGGACTCAATTGGTTCAAGCCATTGGGGATCGATTTCACCGGAATCCACAGAATCACAGAAAGTGATTGGAAAGACAACCTGACGGAAGAATTCCGGGATGTGTTCAATGGAAAATTGGGCAAGTACTTGGGGTCCCTTATTTCTTTTAACCTAGACCCAAACATAGCCCCAATCAGATTAAAAGCAAGGCGAGTTCTATTTGCACTTAAATCAAAAATAGACAAGCTGTTAGACAAGCTCATTTCCCAAGGAATCCTAGAACCCATAGATCATGCAAAATGGGAAACCCCCATCATCACACCTATAAAGCCAGATGGATCTCTGTGCATCTATGCTGAATATTGGGCCACCCTTAACTGTGCCCCCATCCCAGTGGTGCAACACCTTTTACACTCCCTGGGGCGGGGGAAGATCTTCACAAAGCTTGAACTCACACAAGCCTAACAGCAATTGCTGGTAGACACTGAGACGGTGGAAGCACAGACAATCATACCACAGAGAGGAGCTATCAAATGTAACTGCCTACAATTTGGGGTCAGCATTGTCCTCTGGCTATTCCAGAGCCTCATGGAATGATTATTGCACAGAATAAAGAGGGTGGTACCTTACTTCGACGATGTCCTCATATCAGCTGAGGACAAAGAACAATTACAAGAATGTTTAAGGGAAGTCCTAAGCTGGTTCAAAGAGGTGGGGCTAAAAGTAAAAAAGGAAAAATGCCAGCTAGCAGCCGACAAGGTAGAATTCCTGTGTTATCTAATAGAAAGGGAAGGGATCCACCCCACAGACAACAAAATTAAAGCAATTAAAGAAGCCCCCATGCCAACAAGCAAACAGACTTGCAAGCCTTCCTTGGTCTCATTGACTTTTAGCATACATTCTTACCACAGAAGGCAACAGTGGTGGAGCCACTCCACAGACTGCTTGACAAGAAAGCAGCCTGGGTTTGGGGGCAAAAAGAAGAAGCAGTGTTCCAAGAGTAAAAAGAGCATAATTACATCAGACCGCATACTAATCCAGTACAACGAAACTTTACCATTAATATTAACTTGTGACACATCACCCTTTGGGGTAGGCGTGATCATCAGCCACCTATTACCGAATGGAAAAGAAGCCCCAGTAGCCTTCTATCACAAAGACATTACCCAAGCTGAAATGGAATTATAGACAAATAGACAAAGAAGTGTAAGCTGCAGTGACTGGAATCAAGCGATTCCATGAATACATATACAGAAGAAAGTTTACACTAGTCACACACCACAAACCACTTTTGGGAATCATTGTGGGGGACAGAGCCAAACCGAATATCTTGTCCCCCAGAATAACACGTTGGATAGAATTCCTGGCTGCCTATGACTACAAATTAATTCACAGGCCAGGAAGAAACCTTGACCATGCTGATGCACTAAGTTGATGCCCCCTACCCACCCAGGACGAGGATCCAGCACCAGTGACAACCACACTCCTGATAGAGACATTTTAACAAACACCAGTAACAGCAACCAATATCACAAGAGCAACAGCTAAGGACAGAACTCTGGCGCATGTTTTGAACTGGGTAGGGAGAGGATGGCCCGAAAAGGAAAAAGCCAACAAAACTAAACCATTCAGGAACAGACAAATGGAACTATCAATACTGAAAGGGTGCATACTGTGGGGGGATTGGGTAATAATTCCCAAAGGTTTAAGGGACGATATAATGGAAATGTTGCATTCAGGGCATCCGGGGATAGTTAAAATGAAATCCCAGCAAGGAGCTATGTGTGGTGGCCAGGGATGGATAAAGAAATAGAGGCAGAAGTCCCTATGGCACCCACCCATAAGTGGGAAACACCAAGGGGACCATGGTCAAGGGTTCATATTGATTTCGCAGGGCCAGTAAAGGGACACATATTTTTTATCATAGTGGACGCATATTCCAAATGGCTGGAAGTCAGCATCATGCAGTCCACAACAACAGAAGCAGTCATAAGGAATTTAAGGAAACTATTTGCCACACATGGCCTTCCGGACATAATAGTATCCGACAATGGGCCTCAGTTCACTGCCACACAGTTTGAGGGATTCCGAGCACAGAACGGGATAAGGCATGCCCTATCGGCATTCGGACATCCATTGATGAATAGACAAGTAGAATGCATGGTCCAGTATATGAAAGAAACCCTCCAGAAACTAGGGCCAGAGGACATGCAAGCGAAAATAAATAAGTTATTAAGTATACCATACATAATCCCAGCGCAACAACAAATAAAAGCCCTGCCGAATTACTCATGAGAAGAAAGCTGAGATCACCCCTAGACAGATTACACCCGAATTACAATCCAGACAGAATACTAGATTCATCCAGCAAATGCCGGACATTCCAAATGGGTGACCCAATTTGTGCAAAAAATCTAACAGGGGAACCACTACAGGTACCGGCGACAGTGGCCCAGGTAACAGGGCTCTGTTCTTACAGGGTCAACACAACTGATGATAGAAGCTGGAGAAAGAACATTGATCAACTAAGAACCCATGGGACAAGGAGACACACAGACATAAGCAGAGACAAGCCAGGGAAGAAATCAAAAGGGCAGAATCTAGTGGAGGTAAAATGGCTACCATCACGAGAAAGTTCCAGGAAGTTCCAATGGAGGGAGCAGGAGAAGCGATATGTCCATCTGAACACTCAAAGACCAGCCCATGACTGAGCTGCACAGGTCCGGTCACACCCATAAGAGCCCCGCCTACCTACGTGATTATGTGCATTAGGCGGGACAGGATTGGGTGAGCCAGACCAGGTGGGGAGCGGTGTTAGATATTTACATATACACCTCTGATTGGTTGATCCGTGATGGCAGGAATTTAAAAATTCATCACTGGTTGTAGCCTGGAGCAGCTCCACTGTAAAAGGAGCTGCTGTGGCTGCGGTTGTTCTGAATAATGCAATAAAGAAGCTAAGCAATCAGAGTCTCTCACATTATCTCTCACCCACAATTTAACAAGGCTTACATTGCCTTCATCACACAATGATCAGAATGAGGCAAGACTGAGAAATATATGCTGCTGTAGCTGCTTGGATACACTGTGCTATACAGCCCAGGACAAGTGATTGTGGCTTCAAATTAAGGCGAAGAAGCTCTCCCTCATGGCACGTTAGCATGTCAATTTTGAGCACGGCTGAAAGCTGCTTTTCGGGACATTCAACTTCCATCTTTGGTTATTGGTTATGGTTTGCCAATATCAGTGCATTGTTTTGAATTTGAGCTAAGAATGCCTGAGGATGGAAAAGAGTGTAAAATTTTATCTCAATATGTACGATAGTCCCACCAGCATTGTTACATACAAAAGTGTCACTAAGCTTACTGGGTATTTGCACCAGAATGTGAAGAGGAGATGTCTTAATTGTTTCTATTTTTTTAATTTAATTTTTAAAATAAAATGTTCAGTTTTTCTGTAGTCTGGGTAGTAGGTAGAAGTCAGCAAAGGCTATAGTGTCACCCCATCTAATTTATCACCATTGAATCAGGGAGTACTAGTGGGTAGAAGATTAGTATAATTTACCTTTCACTAAAAGTTATAATTGAAGTTACAGAGAACCCATCTTATATCCTGAAAGCCACTGATTCAGTCTCTGGCAATTTCAGATAGATCTAAAAAAGAACTTTGCCTAAAAACCTGGAAATCTACTACCATTGTAGATAGTGAAAATGCGTTAGATTGTCCACAGCTTTGACTTGGTATAAATTTCCTCCATTTCTATACAAGGTAAACTACCTTAATTATTGCTGCGTATACTCCTCAATTAGTCTCTGACAAGTGTGTGTGTGTGTGTATGTGTGTGTGTGTGTACACAATATAATACACGTGCACAAACACACATTTCTAATTGAAATAACTATTTTGCAATAATTGTCAGAACGGTAGCTGCTTGTATTGATTCCTTGAAGCCAAAGCCACAAAGAAAGATTTAATGAGGCAAGACAAGAGGCACAGAGTGATTCTGATTTGTATCCCATCATGCAGCCCATGGGAATTCAAAGCAGTTAACAACCATACAGTCCATTAAAATCAAAGGAGCACAAATTGAAAATATCTGACCAAAAAGAATGGCCTTTCCTAAAAGCGCACACGGAAGGAGTGGGAAACAGCAGGATTCCTGAGAAAAATGTATTTCATGGTTTGGTCTGACACCCCCTCCCCATCATGCATTATATAGTTTCTGAGGTACCATGAAATTGTAGGAAAACTTTCATGCAGATCAGAGAAATCATCCTTATTAACAAATGATACAGGGCAGAGAAATCCAAGGATTAACGTATCTGGAGGGTCTTAATTGTGAAGCCATGGAGTTCTGTGAAGAATAAAAAAAGACTGCTGCCTCCTGAAAACTGATATCCACATTTAAATGAAAATTGTACATGAAAGATGTTTAACTGGTAAAGGAAGAATCAATTTAATAGATTTGATGTATGGAGCTGTATCATTCTGTCCAAATTTCATAGAGCAGCCACAGAACTCAAGTTTTTTTTTTTTCAGATGGTGTTATAGCAATAGCATTTGCAGCCCTCTCTAAGTGGTTTACAGAATCAGCCTATTGCCCCCAACAATGTGGGTCCTCATTTTATCCACCTCGGAAGGATGGAAGGTTGGGTCAACGTTGAGCCTGGTGAGATTTGAACTGCCAAATTGCAAGCAGCTGGCAGTCAGCAGAAGTAGTCTGTAGCACTGCACTCTAACCACTGTGCCACCATGGCTCTGGGCCACCATGGTTATTATGGTAATGTGCATATATTATGCATGACAAAACTTCCTGTGAGTAAAACGCACTAGCCAAAGAGCATCTATGTCCATGGCACAATTAGGAAAAGATTTACGCTTCTGTGAAACATGCTTCTTTTGGGATTTCCTGGTTTATTTATTTATTTATTTGCATATTAGTGTATACTTAGCAGAGCTTCAGGGAATTCTAATAATCTATAAAGGGACTCAGTGAAGAAAGAGTATGTAAATTTGTTGCATGTTTTTTTTTATTTCATAAATGAAAACATCTAACCTGTGCTGCACCAATGGCAAAACACAAAACACACACACACACAAACACACACACAAAATTGCCTATTTCAATTCAGGAATCAATTGCACCAACTTTTAGCTGCAGGGGATTTTTGACTCATTCCTCAATAGCAAACCTCTTCAACCTCTTACATTTAAGAATTTTTCAGCATGGACTGTTGAGTTAGGTTCTAGCACAACATTGCTATGAACTTTGCTATGATCTGGATTTGACTTGACTGTTCAAAAACACCAAATTTGCTCTTTTTCATTACCTTGAGGACTTGCTACTATACTTGGAAGCGCAGTCTTGCTGCATGACACACTTACTCTTCAGCTTCAGAATCACAACAAGGAGCCTAATATTTTTCTGTAAAATTTGATACAAAACAAAATTCACATTTCTTTCAATAATGGCAGATTATCTGGCAGCAAACCATTCCCAAGTGATGACACTAAGTATCAGGTTATTAAACAAGCAAATACAGTTGTTTTTCACAAGAGCAACATCCATAAAGCTTGCACATTTCTTTTTTTAACTTATCAGCATATATAATTTTTATTTATTTATTCTTGTATTTAAAAAGAAAGAAAAAGAAGACAAGAAACAAAACAAAGGTCATTATAATGCAAATAACATGAACATTTAATGAATAGTTCATGAGCTGCAGGTGGATCATTTATAGCACCAGAGTTTAGAGATAAGCCAATTGGACTGCACAAGAAATGCCCTATGTTATGAACAAGAATGACAATAAGGCTAGGAGAAGCTCATGCTTCCTCTATTGCACCAATTCTATTGGCGATAGTAATAGATTTAACAGATTAATAAAGTTGTAAGGGACCTTGTAGTTCACCCCCCCACCCCCCACCCAAGCAGTAGACCCCATACTCTTTCTGACAAATGGCAGTCTAATGATGAAGCTCTAACAACTTCTGAAGGCAAAGTAATCTTTGTTACATCCACTTCTTCTGCTATTATCTATTAAGGGGAGTATTGTTTATCATGTATACTGCAGTATTAATGAATGCCAATGAGCTTAGTATAAAACTGTTCACTGATAGGTAAAGATTCTGGAATTTATATGAGGGTTGGTAGTACAAAAATTTTTCAGCTGGGCTACTTTCTACGACATTGAAAGCCATACAAAATCTTATATTATGCCAGTCACATGCCTTAAAATGATGCATGATTTCTTTTTTTGGCAGACGTTCCAACTCTTCAAAGTTATCAGGAATGTTTTACAGCTAAAACATATTTGCCCACTATTTTTGGAGCCTACTTTTTAAAATCACCAGCTTAGAACTATCATAGTCTTTTACTGAGAATGACTCACTTTATCTGCTTATATAATGACAAATTGTATAACCTATTTGATTAGATATATAGAATTACAAGGAATAAGCCAGCTTTTCTTTTAATTATCCATGCTTGTGCCTTAGAATTTTGTTCTTTATTTTGTGATGAATGACCTGGACAGCTGGGTTGCTAGAGAGTTGTAAAAAAAAAACCTCCAGTAGAATTAACAAGACAAAATTGTCAGGGTAGAACAAAAAGTACTATAATGGAAATTGTCTGCAGCATGGTTCTACTTACTACAAATCATTAGTACATCTAAGTATGTCTTAATCTTCTAGGAAAGCACTCATTGGATTATTGTGGCTCATCACATAGCCATCAAGATGTTTAGACTGGATCTGACATTTTTGTCCACTTATCAAGTTCTTATCAAGGCCCCGGGGTTGGCAGATGTTGATATTTTATGGTGTTAGAAGTATTGTTGCAGAATGTAAGCTGTTCTGAGTAAAGCTGCCTTTTTGCAATTGACTGATGGTGAATTTGTCAATGTTAATTATATTCAAGTAGTGCTCCAGTTGTTTCGGGATTGCATTCAAGGCATCTATTACTATTGGTACTACTTTTGCTTTCTTTTGCCACATTATTATTCCATTGTGCTTTGGCTTAGACATTGTACACAAAGAGAAAAGGATGGTGAAGGAAGAAAGTTGGCATTGGAGCAATTGCATTTTCACTTTCATCTTGGAAGCAGAAAATGAAACTTCCAACATCCTTGGGGCCCTAACATTAAGATATAATTAATCTAGAACTTCCTACCCTTGTAGAATATTTATTTCATGAACCATTTAAAAAAATGTTTTATGAAGATCCTACCTAACATTTTATTTAAAATGTTATGAATTAATAAAAACGCTTAAATAAAGTTTATCAAAGCTTAAAGAAAAAGCAGAGTTCTAATCCTGCACTTCTGATTGGCCGATAATGGCGATATTGGATTGGTCCATTCTGGGGAATCTGATTGGCTGTTAACGAGCCACTCTCATTGGTTCAAGGGTTTAATGCTTCCATGTTCTCATTGGTTAATAGGTCAGCAGCCTGCCCTATAAAAGAGTTGAAAAGAGTTTGCTCTGTTCACGATGATTAATAAAGAGTTGAAGTTCACTGTTCACTGCCTCGTCTCCATTCCTTGCACCCATGAGCAGAACTTAACACTGGCGATGAGGATGGGATGCGGAGACATCAGAGCTGATGGAACACTACAGAGCACCAAATAGAGCACGTGGCTGAAGGCACATCGACAAAGGAACCATGTCCGGAGGCGCCATACCACCCGCTCCATTTGACCCGGCACAAGAAGACTGGGACTCATACATAGATCGCTTCCAGATGTTTCTGGAGACCAACAACTTGAAGGATGCCACTACGGGAAAAAAGCGAGCAGTGTTCCTGACCCATTGCGGGCCTGCCGTCTTTAAGATGGCCAAGGCACTAGCGAAACTGGCTGAGGTGAAAACCATGGACTGGGACGTCCTCGCGCCCCTTCTACGGACCCACTATGCACCCACCATACCAATGCTTGTCCAAAGACATGAATTTTACCAGAGGGACCAGCGGAAGGGAGAGAGCGTTGCAGATTTTATCGTGGATCTCCGGAACCTGGGAGGCCTCTGTGAGTTCGCAGACCTCAAAGAAGCTCTGAGAAACCGAATAGTTCTGGGATTAGATGACCAGGCAGTACAGAGCAAGATCATGGCAAAAGGGGACATCGACCTTGCTGATGTCATCAAAGACGCTACTGCAGCAGAAGTAACCAGGAAGTCGGCCGCCCAAATGCGCCGCACCAATGCACCACTCCGTCAACTCACCAGTGATATCTTACCTCGCCTAGAGAGGCACACAACAGCGACCCACCACGAAGACCTCGAATCGCCCACTCAGGATCGAGGTAGCTGGCATTCACCAAACCAGAAGGGATGACGGGGAGGAGGCCATCGTCCAGGAATTCCAGGACGTTTTCGCAGACAAACTAGACGAGTACAAGGGGACCACGATATCATTTAACCTTAACCCTGAAGTAGCCCCCATCTGCCTGAAGCCGTGTTGGGTACCTTTTGCCCTTAAACCAAAAATTGATGAGCAGCTCGATAAGTTAATAGCCCAGGGTGTTTTAGAACCAACAGACCACGCTCGTTGGGAAACCCCAATTGTAACACCCATCAAACCGGATGGATCGTTAAGGATTTGTGGGGACTACCGGGCTACCCTTAATCACACTCTTCAACAGAATGCTTACCCGGTACCGGTGGTACAACACCTTCTCCATTCCCTGGGGGGTGGAAAAGTCTTCGCTAAATTGGATTTAGCACAGGTGTACCAACAACTGCCTGTAGATAAAACAACCGCAGAGGCACAGACGATCGTTACGCACCGAGGCGCCTTTAAGTGCAACCGACTCCAATTCGGAGTGAGCGTAGCCCCAGGGATTTTTCAAAGTCTGATGGAGAGACTCTTGAAAGGGATCAAGGGGGTCGTGCCATACTTTGATGATGTTTTAATTGCTTCCCCGAATAGAGAAATACTAGAAAAGCGGCTTAAATTGGTTCTCCAGAAATTTAAAGACTCTGGCCTTAAGGTTAAAAAAAATAAATGTCAACTGTGTACAGACAAAGTAGAGTTCCTGGGGTACCTAATCGATAAACAGGGCATCCACCCCACTAACAGCAAACTGAGAGCAATCAAAAACGCCCCAAGACCCAGAAATAGAACTGATCTCCAAGCTTTCCTAGGGCTCATTAACTTTTACAATATCTTCTTGCCCCAGAAAGCGACCGTAGCTGAGCCCCTCCACAGACTTTTCAACAAAAAAGCAACCTGGGTCTGGGGACACCGCGAGCAGCACACATTCTGACAAGTGAAAAACTTACTAACCTCAGATGCTGTTTTAATGCAGTATAACGAGACTCTCCCTTTAACAATTACATGTGACGCATCGCCATTTGGAGTAGGAGCCATCTTGAGTCATGTGTTACCAAATGGTAGTGAGGCCCCTATTGCCTATTTTTCAAGGACCTTGTCAAAGGCTGAACGTAATTATAGCCAGATCAATAAAGAGGCTCTTGCTGTTGTATCTACTGTGAAACGGTTTCATGAATATATGTATGGACGAGTTTTTACTATTGTTACTGACCACAAACCTTTGCTAGGGATTATAGTGGGAGACAAGCCAACCCCCTATATATTGTCACCTAGAATGACTCGCTGGTCGGAGTTTTTAGCTGCATACAACTATAAATTATAACACCGCCCGGGGAAAGCCATTCCCCACACTGATGCATTGAGCCACGCCCCACTTCTGGAAACCATTGACGACCCAGCTCCAACCCTTACGACACTCCAGATTGAAATGCTACAGTCACCACCACTAACAGCCAGAGACATTGCAATTGAAACAAAACGAGATTCTGTCTTATTGTGAGTTCTTAGCTGGGTTGAAAGAGGATGGCCAATAGAACAAACCTCTGACTACTTCACCCCTTTCAGAAACTGGCAAACAGAACTGTTTTCTCAAAAAGACTGTATCCTATGGGGATATAGAGTCATCGTCCCAGAGCGGTTACAATGAGCAATATTGAAAATATTGCATGACGGTCACCCTGGCATCGTGCGTGTGAAAGCGCTCACACAAAGCTACACGTGATGGCCGGGCATCGACAAACAAATTGAAGCCTGGGTAAAGACTTGCTTAAAGTGCCAAGAAGTCAGCAGTGCCCCACCTAGAGCAACTCCAAAAGAATGGGAAACCCCCCGGAGGCCGTGGTCCTGCATCCACATTGATTTTGCGGGACCAACTAAAGGACACACATTCTTCCAAACAGTGGATGCCTATTCCAACTGGCTCGAGATCCACGAAATGTAGAATACTACAATGGAGTCCGTCATCTGGAAATTGAACAGGCTATTCGCAACGCATGGACTGCCAGACGTCCTGGTCTCCGACAACGGACCCCAGTTTACCGCCCTGGCGTTTGAACAATACTTAGTGGATCGGGGCATCCACCATGCGCTAACTTCACCGGCGCACCCTGCAGCTAATGGCAGGGCTGAGCGCATGGTACAATTTGTTAAAAAAACTCTCCATAAAATGGACTATGGGGACATTGATGAAAAAATAAACAGAATACTCCCACTCCAACACATCACTCCACACAGCGTCACCAACAAGATGCCAGCTGAACTATTGATGGGACTCAAGCTCCGTTCCCACCTCGACCGACTTCACCCTTCCTACGAGCCAGAGAAACCCTGTGGATCCAGCGGGAAATGCCACGAGTTCAAGGTTGGCGACTTAGTTTTCACTAAAAATCTCTCCGGTGAACCATTATGGATCGAAGCAACCGTAATTCAAACCACCGGGCCCAGATCGTACCGAGTGCAAACCTGCAATGGAAAAGTATGGAAACACCATATAGATCAACTTCGTTCTAGGCTACAACCCAGTTCCCGTGACTCCTGGGACTCCCAAACTGAGGGGGGAGGGGATGTCGAAGAAACCGAATTCGAGATGGGGGAGAGCAGAAGCGAAGGAAGTCAGCGAGCAGGAGCAATTAATGAAGAAGAATCAGGGAGGGGTGTGGCCTTACCACAGAAGAATACCGCAATGGAGGCTAGCCCGCTAAGATCGGAGGACAACAACAACGACAGAATTAGCGGCACCGAGTCATCCAGCGAGAATGAGGAACCGCTGGTACCAGATATGTCCAAAAACATCCCACCGAAGCTGGACTGCAGATAGGAACTGGTGGGACAGCTCAAATCTAATAGACAGTAAAAACAACCCACATATCTTAGAGATTACGTCACCGCACCCCTCAAACGGAACCTGGGGGGAATGGGTGTTATGAACTAATAAAAACGCTTAAATAAAGTTCATCAAAGCTTAAAGAAAATGCAGGGTTCTAATCCTGCACTTCTGATTGGCCGATAATGGCGATATTGGATTGGTCCGTTCTGGGGAATCTGATTGGCTGTTAACGAGCCAACTCTCATTCGTTCAAGGGTTTCATGCTTCCATGTTCTCATTGGTTAATAGGTCAGCAGCCTGTCCTATAAAAGGGCTGCTGCTACCCCAGGTTTTTGCTCTGTTCACGATGATTAATAAAGAGTTGAAGTTCACTGTTCACTGTCTCATCTCTGTTCCTTGCATCCATGCGCAGAATTTAACATAAAGCCAGTATGAAGGCATTACACTGGAAAACTATCTGCCTAGTCATAGGCAGCTGCACAATGCATAGGTCACTAATATGTCATCGTTTAGTATGCTCATATATATTAATGGAGTGGCATATTTCTGTGAATTTATTCATTTTATTTATTTATCATATTTATGTGTTGCTTACATTATGTGACTCATAATTTTATTATGGTACCAAATATAATACCAATTAACCTCGTAAACCTTTATTAAGTATAATTTAATAGTCAGATATACTACAATTTAATTGTCAGATATATTATATTTTTAAAATTAACACCTGACAATGTGATAAAATTTAATAAAATAATTAAAATAGTGATAATGCAGCACTTTACATATCAGCTTGCTTTTCTTTTTCTCTTTTGGCCTTTTCTTGGATGCTGCATTGCTTTTCTGGTTCTTTCTGCTTGAAATACAAGCTATGAAACTTTCTGCCAGGCTGCAGGTATTTGTATATTCAGTCACGTCTGTGGAGAGCAATTATTCCTAAATATGGTAATAGACTTTGTGTAAAAAGCTTGAAATTGAGGAACTTTTTTTTATTTAACTGGTCTCTCACAAAAAATGGGTTAAGAAAGGGAAAAAAATACATTTTATACTCTGTAATTTTGGAAATGTTGCTAAAAGCAATAGGTCTTTAGCGGTGTAGAATTAAACCCAAATTAACCTCATTTATGACAGTTGCGAACTAAGGGAATTTATGGACTAAGGTGAAAGTCCATAATTTACAATTTAAACCTTCTTCTTATTCTTTTTTGGAGGGGAATGTTATTGAATCCAATACGATACTCAAGGATGTGCATGAAATATTTATTTAAACACTTCTATATATCGACTAAAATAAAACTTCTTTCTATTCCTCTTTTTCTTCCCCTTCTTAATTACTGCCTTCTTAGCATTCTTTATATTCTAATTACTAGATAATTTTTCTCTTAGAATAGTCAAGTGGATGAGCTAGGACTTGTGAAATAAATGATGATTGCCGCACTCTGGTCTATATGATACATAGTAATAATTTACAAAGCTCTACACTTCATAGCACCTGGTTATAAGGGTACCACTTGCAAAACTTGTTTGTGCTTGTCAAATCTGAATATGTCAGCTGCACTCGCTTCCAGTTTCTTTCCAGGTACAATTCAAGGTGCTGATCATTATCTTTAAAGCCCTGCATGGCACAGGGAAAGGTAATCTGTGGGATCACCTTTCCCTAAGGACATCTACCCATCCTACCAGGTCAGATAAAGTAGGCACACTACAAATCTCTTCCCTTAAATATTGCTATCTTACAGGACCTAGGAAGCATGTTTTTTTCCAGGATGGCACCTGCCCTATGGAATATTTTGCATCCTAAAATTTGACAGACATCTCTCCTTCTAGCCTTCCATAAAAGCTTTTACCCCAAGCGTTGAAATAAGATAAGGTGACTGTACATTGGAAGCTTCACTTGGCACCCAATTTTTGTTTTTAATTTATTTGTTTTTTTATAGTTTTAATATGGTTTTGATCATGTTTTGATTTTTTTTTAAAATTAGATGCCTTCCAAGAGTTTGTTTATAAGATGGTGGCTACATAAATATTTTTTAAAAAAATAAATAAACCTAAAAAATAAATAAAAGTTTATTTTTAATATTTAAAAATAAATATTAACCATGATTTCTAAAATATCAGTACTGATAAGCATAACACCAATAAGCAAGTAGGTATTTATTGTGCTATGTACTGTCCATATTGTAAGGCTCCAAACTGCTCCTTTTGCTTCTTTTTGCAGTATTTTACATCATCTGCTGTCTCATAACTTGGACAGTCTAGAAATACTGTAAATAAAATAAATGTGAAGAATGTGAAGGGTGATTGTGATGCTTTTTGATCACATCAATAATTCCCTCCAGTTTGGATTTACATCACAAGCAAGCTCAGTGGTGGGATTCAAAAAAATTTGCTACTAGTTCTGTGGGCATGGCTTGGTGGGTGTGGCAGGGGAAGGTTACTGTAAAATCTCCATTCCCTCCCCACCCCACTAACCCATTATCCAGCTCCGTTCTCCTGTGCAGGGCAACTAAAGAAGACTCAGTCACTCAGCTGGGACTCGGGAGGTAGAGAATAGATTGGGGTGGGGCCAGTCAGAGGGGGGATTTTCTGGTTCTCTGGACTATTCAAAATTTCTGCTACCAATTCTCCAGAACTGGTCAGAACCTATTAAATACCACCTCTGAGCAAGATGCTTAAAAGCCAGTGTGGCATAATACTTAAGTTAGTAGACTACGTTTACAAATTCCTCCTTTACCATGAAAGCTCATAAACAGACTTGGGGACTGTCACTTTCTTTTGGAATTTTGTGGAAAGAATAAAATAAAAAGATATCCCCACCACCATCAACCATAGCCTGCCATAGGCTTCTGGAAAGGATGTGGTAACCAAAATTGAATAGCCTCTGATCTGATTAAGCTACAGTAATGGTACTACTGATTCTTGTATGTCTTTATTTTTATCATACTGTTCAAGGAACATTTTTCTTCACATTTTCCATGCTTGCACTCCTGAATTAAATACACCCTTTTAAAATCCCATTGCAGTGCTTCAGTGACACAAGTGAGAATGAAAGTTTTCTATTATATAGGGGAAAAAAGCACCTTGTACATTTACATAACTTGCAGAACCAAATGAGGAAGGAAGCTCAAGCTGCAGTTGGACAAAGCAGCAGTAGAATTCCTTGGTAAATGATCCCTCTGCTTCTCTTGCTACAGTTGATAAATCTGAAGTAGAATTTTAAAAATAGATTTGGCTCAAATCACAGAACAAGCCAATGATAAATCTTTAACTAGAACACTTTAATAAGAAAACAACAAAACTCAGAGCAGATTTCTCGGAAAAATCGAAAGGCAAAAACATACTGTGCATTTGTATATGTCTAGAGATATCTATATGTATTTACACATACATATACACACATACACACACACACACACACACACACATATTTTAAAAATAAGGAATGTATGAACATATCTCCAGGAATTGATTAACAGCTATTATTTTAACCTACTTTTTAATTTCTAAATGTAGTCGCTACCCAAAGAGAAGCTTGATGTTGATATCAGGCAAAAGTCTTGGGAGTAGCATTAAGCATCAGTTTGCAAGCATTTATGAAACAACCCATTTCTTGGGGGGGGGGTATTTTTCTTCCCTACATTTTGTTGAATGAAACGGACCATTTTTATGAATATCTAATTTGGTTTTTGAATGCATGTTTTTAATAGGCCATCCCAGCACTGACACTCTGGGGGCCCATTTGCTATTCAAATGAAATCCTCTTTTCATGTTGATAAACATGTGTTTATCAACAAATCATATCAAACAAACTTGATCTTCTTAATAGAATGATTGGTTTAGTTGATCATGGGAATATGGTAGACATGGTAAATTCTGTGATTTCCCTCCCATTTTCCTAATTCTAACTCATGTATCACATATAACAAAATACAATTCTTTAGAACATAATTATCCTAAAGATTCTGTTCAATTGTTAATACAGAGTGATCACAGCAGCAAGGATTACTTTAGAAGCAGGTTATCAGAAGAGTTCGAGATCAACCAGCCCCCATCTTCTGAGATAAGAAATGATTAGAGATTGGAAGCAAAAGAAAATATTGTTGGAAAAAGTTGAAGAAAAAGATACATTAGAAGATTCTTCTCTTTGAGCTTTTTATTTCCCCCAAAGTCTTGGATGCATTCCAGAGATCTCTCCTTCCAATGTCCAGTTGGTTACATACCTGTACTGTGACTTCTTTTGTAGGAATGGACCATCTGAATAGTCTATCTGACTTTTAAAAACAAAACATTGTAAAAACAAAACAAAACCCTGTTTGCTATCTGATGATGACATTTTGTCAAAGCAGGAACGTTTACCATCCCTTCCTAGTTTAACTTGTTAACAGTCTCCATGCCCTAATATTATCTCTTCCCTCCATCTAACTGAATCAAGATTTCTGTCACAAGCAGTAAAATGTAGAATGAGCATTAATTCTAACTCTCCTGGCAAATGTATACAAAATTTCAATAGGAAGTTTTAACTAGAAATTTATTCTTAGACTTAGTATATGTATACTTATATCAGACCTTCAAATGCCTGTATACAGACACAACTTTAGCAACAAATACACAATCCTAAATTTCAACTGGAAAAATAAAAGATGTGAGTATAAAATACAGTGAATTATAGTGGGCCATAAACACACTGTTTCATTTCTGATCCTCCAAATTACCCAATTCTTTCCACATGTACTAGATCAGGAGTCTGCAACCTTAAACACTCAAAGAGTCATTTGGACTTGTTTCCCACAAGCCTACCCAGGTTTTGTGGGTCCCGGTGTTTTCTGTGGGAAATGGGTCACAGATAGTACAGAGAAAACATTATTGGTGCTTCAGCTGTACAGCTCTCAGGGGAGACTCATGCCTTCTTGGGGTGGAGAACAGGTCGTCAGGGAGCCACAAGAGATGGGTCAAAGAGCTGCAAGGGGCTCTGGAGCCACAGGTTGCCGACACCCATACTAGATGTTAAAGATGCTGGAAAAGGAATAAACAGGATCAGTTGTAGGTAGGAGAAATATATTGGCGACTTCTTGTTTTATTTTTCTTCCCTACATTTTGTTGAATGAAACGGACCATTTTTATGAATATCTAATTTGGTTTTTGAATGCATGTTTTTAATAGGCCATCCCAGCACTGACACTCTGGGGGCCCATTTGCTATTCAAATGAAATCCTCTTTTCAGTCAAGACACCCCAGAGACTTGCGGTCCTTGACTGACTTTGGATATTTATTTGCTTCTGCTGGGATTTCAGCTCTGTAATTTTCTCCTGTCTAGAAGTCATATTAACATCTGTATTATCTTTATTACAAGGACAGGCAGATGTCTCTGAGTACAGTGAGCCTGATTGATTATTCTGAGAATCCAGTTCTACTGTCTACTCCAGCGAAGTAAATATCAATTGTGTTCTCCTGTTTGGTTTGGTGTATATATTGTTTTGTAACATCCACTTCAAAAATTCTCTTTATTTCAAATAATTCCTCTGGAAAATATGTCAGTAAAGACTCAATCATCTGGACCAAAAGTATCTAAAAAGAGTAATCATGGCAACTGGACCAAAGTTTGTTAATCTAAGATATTTCATTACTCATCCAGTAACTTCATCAGTCAAAATAAAAAAAATTAGTTAGGCAGAGAGTCATTGCAATGTACTACAGTAGAACCTCGGGTCATGAATGCTTCTGACCACAACCAAATTGGGTTCTGACCAAAAAAAATCACATTTTTTTTTTGTGACTGATTTCCCCTTCCACAGCATTTTTTTTTTTTTTTTTGTAAGTACCAAATTTCCAAAATTAGGTTTGGGCAATGACCAAATTGGGTTGCAACCAAAGTTATGGAATGAATTATGGTCACGATCAGAGGTTCTACTGTTTCTCTTGCCACACCAATTGCAGGGATTTATCCTCAAAATGCATTTTAATATGTCAATGAAGATTCAATTATCCATGCCAAAAGTATCTAAGAAGGTTAAATCATGGCAACTGGGCCAAAGTTTGTTAATCTGGAAATTATTTAAAAACAATAAGTCATTCAAAGTTGACTCAGCCTTCCATCCTTCCAAGGTCAGTAAAATGAGGACCAAGATTGTTGGGGGCAATATGCTGACTTTATAAACTGCTTAGAGAAAGTATTGTGAAGCAGTATATAAGTCTAAATGCTATTGCTATTGTTAAAACTCACAGTGTTGTAATAGTATCCCAGTACTACCTGGGTTATACACAGTAGGGAAGTAGTCATAACTGAACAAGTATCTCTGGGATCACAATGCACTGGCTGCAAAATAGGCAGCCTTTGATTCTTCCCTCCTTTCTCAGGGACACGTATCGGATTTATTCATCAGAGTATAGCAAGTCCATGACATTATTTGCATCATACTTGAATGAAAGGAAATACAGGTAGTCCTCAACTAATTACTTAGAAACTGTTTGGAGTTACAATTGACCAAAAGGATTTGAAGTTGTGATAACTGTCCCTTCCTACATGGTCACACAGTTGCATTTTGGGCAGTCAAAAAATTCATCTGAATTTGAAGTGTTTGTTGCATCCTGCTATCAAGTGACTACAATGCACAACTTTTTAGGCAGAAACCAGGGTTCACTTTTATTTTCCTGCAAAAAATAAACACTCATTGCACACTATAGGTTTGCTTAACAATCACATTGTTTGCACTTGCTTAATGATCACCAAAAATGTACCTGCTTAATGATCACCAAAAATTGTGATCACATGAATGGATCAACATGAAATGCAACAGAAATTCCACCTTCTATTATGGTTGTAAGTTGAGGACTACTAATAACAAAAATGTTCCTCTTTCTTCTGTCTTCTTCCATTTCAACCTTCCTTTATCCTTGAAAGAACTTCAATGCTCTTCATACAGATTGTGTGCTAATTGTCTTGTTTTATAGATATTTTATTAGAGTTCCATATTACAAACTATTAGCCTCTCTGTTGTTTCAACCTACTGAGCATCTTACAGCCTTCTATACCCAGCATTGGTTGACTGGCAGCCCCTTCCTAAATCTAATATCATTTCCTAAAACAACACTTCTAAAAAAAATGATTGTAAATTAAACTTTATATTCTCAAATTGTATTTTTTCCAGGTGTGTAAAACTTAAAATTCAGCCATATTTTATATTCAGAGCCCCCGTGTAACTAATGTAAAACCTTAAACTGCAGTTCCTTTAGCCTGCATACAATTTAACATTTATTGATATATACAGTTTATGATAGCATTGTCTGCTGGGAATTGTAATTTGATTAATGCCTGCCCTACATCAGTCCTCATGGAAGGCTCTTTATATGTACAGTCACATTTATTCCTGCTCCTTCAGCATACAATTATTGGACTGACTCATGAGCTGTGTCATTTGTGCCTCCTATCAGTGGTAGGATTCAAAAAATTTTACTACCTGTTCTGTGGGCATGGCTTATTTGGTGGGTGTGGCTTGGTGGTCATGTGACTGGGTGGGCATGGCTTGGTGGTCATGTGATTGGGTGGTGTGGCTTGGTGGCCATGCGATTGGGTGGACGTGGCCAACTCAACATCAGTCATGTCAAGGGGCAGTTCTCCCAGTCCCTCCCCTTCCAGCCACTCCTTGTTACCCTCAGCCTCAATGTATCTATAGTTCTGTATAAAAATTCACTTTTTTTTGACTTTATTATCTGCATCCACATACTATAGATGTACTTTTATGGACCACTGAAAGGAGGAAATGGCTCATATGCTTTGCCCAAGAGTGTGATAGGCAGTCACAAAACAGGGTTTTAAGGGGTTGCCACAAAGAAGTGGGGGGACAATGTATTTTCCAAAGCAGCAGAAGGCAAAACAAGAAGCAATGGATCGAAACTGAACAAAGAAGAAGCAACCTAAAACTAAGGAGAAATTTCCTGACAGTGAGAACAATTAACCAGTGGAACTGCTTGTCTCCAGAAGTTCTGGATTCTCTAACACTGGAGGTTTTCAAGAAGAGACTGGACAGCTATTTCCCTGTCAGGCAACCTTGGCAACTTTAAGACTTGTGGACTTCAACTCCCAAGGAGTTGAAGTCCAGAAGTCTTCAAGTTGCTAAGGTTGCAGACCCCCTGGTATAAGGTCCCTTCCAAAGATTATTCTGACAACTTTGCCTGGCCCTCCACTCAGACTTGGCATCCTCAGTTTTCCTGCCTGAGCAGAGTATTGGACTAGAAGACCTCCAAAATTCCTTTCAACTCTGTTAATCCATTATTCCTAAGTTAAATAGCTAAGACCCTCTCTCTTTTGCTCCCTCTGGTCTAATGGGTTAATAAGATTTTTAGAAACCTGCAGTTGAAAGTTCTTTATGTCTCCTTACCCTGAAGACCCAATTTCATTTGGAATTTAATCCCAAACTGATTGCCCTTTTAGCATTTCTCCAAAATGCACCCCCAAGAAGCCACATCTCTCTCTCCTCCCCCACCCCCCCCGCCCACACACACCAGAGGTTGGATTGGATATCTCTCTCCTTCCCTCTCTGCTTTAGGCTTAGAAAGTTTGCCAGTGCTGCTCCTCATTTGGTAATGCTTAAGGAGAATTAGGGGCTAGAGATAGTTGACAGTCCCATCTCTGCTACAGGTGAGGCGCTCAGAAAGACTTTTTGACAGGCACACAATGCCTTCTCCTCGGCCTCTCAGCACTAATGAGAGATGTGGCTCTACTGGCAAAGTCTCTCATTTTGTACAAACCATCTGCTGCCAACAAATACACACTTATGGTTGGCATGGGCGGGTCAATTTAGGGCACAGAGGTTCTGCTGCTTAGCCCAGCAGTCCAGCTCGAGCCACAGGGTTTTTTTTTTTTAAAAAAAAAATATTTTCCCTACAGGAACCTACCAAAATGGGAAGTGTGCCTCTTCCTGCATAACTAGAGGGAGACTTTCCATCCCGCAAAAGCCAATGGCTTGAAAACAGCTCCTCTGCTAACCCCCCACCCAATTCCCCCACTGCCTTCCCTACTGGGGGGGGGATTGCAAATGCAGCATGCCATATGGGTAGGAAATGCCTGTGTTAGATTGCGCTCAACTGTCCGATTGCGTTCGCACGAGAGACTGACACGACACGGAGCTGAGTTTTCTCTCTCTGAGTTTATTTCGGTTCTGCAGAAGCGGGTTCACATCCAAGGCAGCAGGATGGAACCCAGAGCATATTTTACACAGTATATTTATACCCTAAATGCCTCATTGTATGAGGGCTTGATTCGCGGTTTGTCATTGGAATTCATACCTTCCGGGGATACTTTATTGCCCATTAACATTCCCCCGGTCCATCAAGTGGCTTTTTGATTGTTTTATTTATTGGTATTTCCTAGACCTCCAGCTGTTTGCTGATGGTTCCTCTATAGGTCTAGACACTGCTTTTGAAACATACATGCATGCAACAATGTTCGTTTTGTCCTGATTCCTATCTCCCGAAAGGTTACAAGATGCAGGCTTTTGTAACCAATTCTGAGCGTAAGCGGATTAACAGAAGCAGAAATAGCGTTACATTGTTTCAATTTTCACAATCCCTCCTCTTCTGGTTACATTCTGTTTCAAAAGCACAAAGATCTTTACTAACTTGTATTAACATTTCCTCTGATTGATTGTATAAAATGAGTTCTTTCTTTTTGTTTGTGAACCTAATTTTCCTAAAAGATTGTATACATATATTGATTACGTTGGGAATACATTGGATACAACAGCATAGACTAATCAAAATTACTGCTATGATTGTTAGAGTGGTCACTATCGATTTCCACCAAGATCCATCAGGAAGCCAAGACCATAACATATCCCACAATGATCCTGAACCGCTATCCCACTGTTTCTGGTATTCATCTATCCTGGTTTCCATTTCATGTACAGTTTTGGTTATATTTGGCTCATAATTGTGAATATATGTACAGCAATGAGAATGTATTAAGGCACAGACACCTCCTTTTGCGGCAAGCACTATGTCTAAAACATAGCGATTCTGTAATGCAATTTGTCTAATTTCAGACAATTCTTCGTTAATCATTTTTATGCTTTTTATGGTGTCATTAAACATTGTGATGGTAAAATTATTCAATCGTTTGATGTCTTGGTAATTTAACCCAATGCCTATAGGCGCGATTAGAGCTCTTCCCATACCTTCCCACCAGGCTCCTTCACTTACTCCGGAATCTAGCTCTCTTTTATTTCTGATCCGGGTGTTGGGTAGTTTATCTAATTTATATATTACTGGTAGCACAAACCCCATGGTACAAGTCCCTGACCACAATTTTGGTACTTCTCTATAGGCATATTTTCCACATAACATCCACCTGCTGTCATCCATTGCCCAAGTAGCATTAGAAAGCCTTGTCCAATTGATTATCCCCTCAAAATACATACACATTTGACAATAATATGTAGGGAATGGTAAAAGATCATTTGTACAGTCACCTGAATTTGGTTTGCTGGTATTGAAACATGTTGCAGGCATTATAAATGTTTTATTACACCTTTCCCAATCTCCCAGGAAGACTCCCCCAGTAACATTCCTTTTAAAACAAACATGAGCTGTCTCTCGCAATTGGAGGAATACCCTCCCGGTCATGTTTCTCCCAAACTCTCTTTTATTTCCTTCCCCAAACGCCATCATTTGTCTTGTCAAAGGCACTCCATGTAAAATGACCCCTCTTTCAGCTCTCCCAGGCAAATGCATACATAACCAACAGTTAGTGATGTTTAGATCTTTCGCCGTTATTCTTATATTCTTGATGTAGCAATTGTCTGTCCAGAGCTCTTCCCCAAGGTCTCCTGCTCTCTGCACATGTCGAGATTGTTCGGTTCCTGCTTCTTTAACCTGTTGTAAGATGAAAATACTTACAAGTACAGTTGAAGTACACAGGAACAGACGCATGATTTTATCTTTTAAGAGTCAGTTTCAAAGGTTGTCCTTCCACTGGGTGGCTTCTCCAAGGCTTCTCAGGTTCTGGAGTTGCTTTCACACGACTATGATGAGTCCATCCACTTTCCTTTGTCCGGACAGCAGACTCAGTCGTCAGAAGTACTTGGTATGGTCCTTCCCAGCTAGGTTGCAGTTTCTCAGTCCTCCAAGTTTTCACAAGCACCCAATCACCAACTTCATAGGGATGTTGACTTCCTACTAGTGGTGGTCGTTGTGCTAAAAGTCCCTGTTTACGAAGAGATAATAAAGACCTGGACAGCGTCTGCAAATACTTCCTTACAAACATATCCCTGAATTCAGGTATAGGTCCCCCAAAAGTTGTCAAGTAGGGGCGACCCATTAACATTTCAAAAGGTGAAACCCCCACGTCCTTTCTTGGACAAGTCCTAACTCTCAACAGAGCTAGGGGTAAGTTCTTAGTCCAAGGTAATCCATTTTCCAACTGCAATTTTGTTAAGTGTTTCTTAATTTCTGAGTTGCCCCTTTCAACCTTCCCTGAAGACTGAGGATGCCAAGGGGTGTGTAAGTCCCATCTCACCCCTATAGCCCTCATTACTTCTTGAAGAATTTTCTGTGTAAAGTGAGTGCCTCTATCAGAGTCTATTACTTCAAACATGCCATATCTAGGTATTATTTGTTCTAGCAGAATTTTTGTTACCATGGAAGCGGTGGCTTGTTTAGTGGGAAAAGCTTCCATCCACCCTGTCAAGTGATCTTTAATTACTAACAGATATTTCCATCCACCACTGGGTGGCAGCTCAGTGTAATCAATTTGTATCTTCTGGAACGGCCAAGCTGCTAAAGGCCGCCCCCCCTTCTCTGTTTTTCTGGATGCACTTTTATTAACTTTCAGACATATCAAACACTTCCAGCAAATGGAATGGGCAATGGTCCACATGTTTAGACTCCAATACACTGGTTTGACAGCTTGTACCAATGCTTCAGTCCCCCAATGGCTCCCCTCATGTAAATACTGCATTACATTTCTCATTTGCGTTTCTGACAGAACCTTTTCTCCATCCCCAGTCACCCATCCTTTCTCTGTTTTTCTGCACCCCTCCTTCTCTAATCTTTCTATTACAGTTCCATCTGGTTCCCAGTTGTCTTCGGGCTCTTCAGGCAACATGGGTACTGATACCATTTGTAGAGTTACCTCCCCAGCTGCCTCTTTTGCCCACCTATCTGCCCATCTATTCCCAACAACTTCCAGGCTATTCCCCTTTTGGTGTGCGTTCACATGAAAAATGGCTACCTGCTGTGGTAATTGTAAAGCCTCCAACACTTCTTCTACTAGCTGGAGTTGCTCTATCTGTTTCCCATCTGATTTTATAAACCCTCTTTCTTGCCAGATCTTCCCAAAAGTGTGAACCACCCCCCAAGCGTACTTAGAATCAGTCCATATAGTCACATCAATTCCCTCAGCCAATTCCAGAGCCCTTTTGAGAGCGTATAGCTCACACTTTTGAGCTGACCATCCTTTTTGTAATGATCCTTTCTCAATCACTTCCCCAGTTTGAGTTACTATTGCATATCCTGCTTTCTTCATGCCATTCTCAACTCTGCTTGAGCCATCCACAAACCACTTCTCCCCTTTTTCCAGCGGAACCTCTTCTAAATCTTTTCTCACTTTTGTCATAATTTCAACCTCCAACAAACAATCATGGTCTTCAGCTTCCCATTCTTTTCTGATCCCTTCCAAAAACTCTGCTGGGTTCAAATTTTTATCAGTCCCGATAATAATATCTGGACTTGTTCTCAAAATAGTTTCATATTTTAAAATCCTTCCCTCAGTCATCCAAGTGGAAGCCAACTGACTCAACACTGAGGTTACTTGATGTGGGGAATGTACCACTATAGCTCCCCCAAAAGTCAATTTCCTGCTTTCTATCACCAAAACAGCTGTGGCAGCTACTGCCTGCACACAGATGGGCCAACCTCTCACCACAGGTTCTAATGTCTTACTCAGAAAGGCAATGGGCTGAAACCGCCCCCCCCCTCTTCTGAGCAAGCACTCCTACTGCAACTCCTGATTTTGCAGAAACATATAGATGGAATGAGAGTTTCAAGTTAGGCAGAGCCAACACTGGTGCTGTGGCTAATGCCTTCTTGATTTCCTCCCACCTTGCCTCATCCTCCTCTGTCCATTCAATAGTCTCCCTTTCTCCTTGCAACTTCTGGTTCAGGAACTGGGCTAACACTGCATATTGATCTATCCAAGCTCTGCAGTATCCAACTAACCCCAAGGCTTTTCTAACCTCCGTTCTATTCCTGGGTGGAGCTAAACTCATTAACCCCTTCACCCTTTCAGGATCCAAACTCCTGACTCCTTGCATGATGTAATGTCCTAAATACTTCACTTTTCTCTCTACAAATTGAATCTTTTCCCTTGATACCTTCAATCCTTGCTCCTTCAGCCAGTTCAATAAAGCTACTGAACTTTCCCTAACTCTCACTTCCTTCTCTCCAGACAACAGCAAGTCATCTACATACTGAATCAAACTTACCCCTGGCTCCTTTGGAAAAGCTTGCAACTTTTCCTCCAAAGCCTGGCCAAACAACAAAGGACTTTCTGTATACCCTTGGGGCAATACTGTCCATCTCAATTGTTGTTTCCTCCCACTTTCAGGATTACTCCACTCAAAGGCAAACAAATCTCTGCTCCCCTCTTCAAGCGGACATGCCCAAAAAGCATCCTTTAGATCAATAACTGTAAACCACCCATCCTGGGGGGGGTATCTGACCCAAAATGGTATAGGGATCAGGTACCACCGGGAAACGTGGTATTACAAGTCGATTGATCCCCCTCAGATCCATTACTAGCCTGTGCTTTCCATCCTTCTTCTGTACAGCCAAGATAAGAGAGTTAAAAGGGGACATGGTTGGTTCCAATAACCCTTGCTGTAACAACTGATCAATTACAGGCTTCAATCCCTCTCTACCCTTCTTACTCATTGGGTATTGAGGTGTCCAACTTTTAACGATCCCTGGCTGTACCTTGATCTCGATGGGTTTTATTTCCATCCTCCCCACACTTTGTCCATCTGCCCAAACACCATCATGAATCCGTTCTACATCCTCTTCCTTCAGAACACACATCCTTATTCCACTATTATCCCTCAACTGGAATCCAAACGCTGGCATGAGATCCCTTCCCAACAAATTCACCCCTGACTCTGGTATATACAGCACCTTGCTACAAACTTCTATTCCATCCATACTCATCTCTACCTCTTCCAAAACTCTCACTCTATTCTGCTTTCCACTCACTCCAGCTACCAAAATTGTTTCCTTTCCCTTCATCCTTTTATTTATGGGCTCGCATACTGAGGTACGACTTGCCCCTGTGTCTATCAGGAAAGTTAGTTCCTGATGGTCTGGACCTACTTTTATATTTACCAGTGGCTCCCCGTAGGTCCCTTTAAAGGAGCCGGAAATTCCCTAGTCTTCATATAGAGCGTAACTTCTCTCAGGGTGGCTGTTCTGGCACTCGCGCGCAAAGTGACCATGCTTGCCACACCTGAAACAGTTACGATCTATACCTACTCTATTAGTGCTCATCCCTCTCCCTCTAAAAGGTCTCCCTCTGGGAGGGAATCCTCTCCCCCTTCCTCCAGACGTCTCTTTCCTTGGCTGATCACTTTCTCCCGTTTTCCTCACTTCATTTTTAGCAGCGCTCTGTACCGCTGCCAGCATCATTTGAGACTTCTGCCTGGTCTTGATCTCATCCCTGTTTACAAAGGTCTGTTGGGCATTTCGGATCAATTCAGTAATTCCCTGCGCCCCCCAGTTATCTATCTTCTGGATCTTCTTTTGAATATCCGGCCAGGCTCCTGCCACGAACTGCATCTTTAACATGAATTCAAATGCAGGAGTGTCTGATTTTACCCCTGAATATTTTTCTAAGCTTTGTCTTAGCCTGGCACAATAATCCCCTGGGGATTCATCTTTTCCCTGGGTTATCTCGAAAGCTCTTGTTAAGTTCCGACCCTGAGGGACTGCACTTTTAATTCCCTCAATTATCATGGTCTTCAGATCTTTCATATTTTGTCTATGTTCTGCATTTTGGATATTCCAATTAGGAGGTGCCAAAGGGAACTTAACATCCCCAGCAACTGCTTGGTCATTTCCCAATTGTAACACTCGCCAATGTTCTATTGCTCCCTGCCTAATCAAATCTCTTTCCTCCCTGCTGAATAGATGCCCCAAAATGTACATCAGCTCTTCATAAGTATAATCATTTGGTCCCAGAAACAGTTCTAATTCTAGGCTTACTTTTTGTGGATCCTCATGAAGCCGGGGAAGTGATTGCTTTAACTCTCTCAGTTCCCCAGGTCTCATAGGTTGAATGGCATACATAGCCACGGGCTGACCCTGTGCGTTCAGACCGTTTGGCACTTCGCGCAAAGGATAAGCGTGTGCCGGCTGAGCCGGCTGAAAGGGAAAGTTCTGAACGCTTTGTTCTAAACCCCTTAACTCTCTCCGCAAGCGTGCATGGAGTGTAGGCGGCGGGGAGGGAGGCAATGGAGCCGCTGCCGCTGCTGCTAATAAATCCTGCTGATTATGCGGAGGAACTGTTGGTGGAGGACGATAGAACTCATCGTCAGACTCCGGATTTTTAATTTTGGACACAAATTGATCAGCCGGTGGCAGGCTGGGTCCTTCAAATTCAACGTGATACCATACTTCCAGGTAGGGTATCTCTGCGGTTAATTTGTGAGCCAATTGGTAAATTTTTAATTGGTTCATCCAGTATGTACTGGTTTCTCCCTCCGGTGCCCAATGATAAGGGAATTTTGGATCGGAAAGGGGATATTTTGGCCACCTGTATTTGCACAAATAAATCATGTGCTTTTTCTCCAGATTCCGGGTAAAATGCTTTAGATTCAGGGAGAACCACTGGTTTAGTAGTTGTCCCAAGGGCGAATCTACCGGAATAGGTTTTCTGCCTTCTTCCTCCTCTATCTTCTCTCCCCTTGAGGCTTCCAATAACCTCTTACTTTGTCCTTTCCCCATTCTCGTCACCAGACCCGTCCTCCAGCAGGCGCTGGACTTTCTCCCAGAGAAAATTTAAGGACACCTTTCTATCAAAAACCCTATTCTCTTGGAAAAGGAACAAATTTACCTGATCACTCCGGGGACCTGTCGTCAGTCCAGGTATGCGGATGTGCGGGCGTCCCCGACTCAGGCTTTCCCGTGATCCCAGATCACTCGCAAGGTACCTTCACTCAGTCCGTTCGCTCTCTCTCGTTCTCTCTGAGGCTTCGTTTTGGATCGGAGATTCCTGGGATCTCTCGATCAATGGGGAGTGGGGTTGTCTCCAAACGAGACGGAGTGGCCACTACTCACCAGTCCCCAAAACACCGAGGATCGCCGTGGAATCTCCTGGCTCGCCAGCTGTCAGATTGCGCTTAACTGTCAGATTGCGTTCGCACGAGAGACTGACACGACACGGAGCTGAGTTTTCTCTCTCTGAGTTTATTTCGGTTCTGCAGAAGCGGGTTCACATCCAAGGCAGCAGGATGGAACCCAGAGCATATTTTACACAGTATATTTATACCCTAAATGCCTCATTGTATGAGGGCTTGATTTGCGGTTTGTCATTGGAATTCATACCTTCCGGGGATACTTTATTGCCCATTAACATTCCCCCGGTCCATCAAGTGGCTTTTTGATTGTTTTATTTATTGGTATTTCCTAGACCTCCAGCTGTTTGCTGATGGTTCCTCTATAGGTCTAGACACTGTTTTTGAAACATACATGCATGCAACAATGTTCGTTTTGTCCTGATTCCTATCTCCCGAAAGGTTACAAGATGCAGGCTTTTGTAACCAATTCTGAGCGTAAGCGGATTAACAGAAGCAGAAATAGCGTTACATTGTTTCAATTCTCACACCTGGAACACAATAAAGCCCACCCACTCACCTCCTGCTGGCAGGCTGGCTAATGGGGAGAGAAAGAGAGGCGGAGAAAGGGAGCCGATCGGAGCCCTCCAAAAGAAGAGGGATGAAAGAAAGTGCAGTTTGCTGTGGATGCCCTCCCTTGCCCCTTTGCCTGGATTCTCTCCTGCGGTCTCCTCAGTGCTCCCCCTCCCCAGTCTATCTTGATTGCAGGCAGAGCCACATTGCCTTTTGCAAGCCTGCTGTCAAAGAAGCTGGGTGCTGGTGAGGGCTGGCTGGCTTTTTGCATAGCTTTGTCCAGCTATTGGGGTAGGGGAGATAATGGCTTCTGTTAAGTATTGGACATGGGTTGGAGTAAATGGAGACCATCTTTGAATGTGAACTTTCAGCTCTTTATTGCATAGTGACTTCTCGAAACAATAATAGTGAACCTTGCCTTATATAGGCAACCTTTGTGAGAATTGTCCAATAGCGAGCTATGAACGCTAGCACTTTAAACCAATAATAATCCTCTGTTAAGGGCCAATCGGATTCCTTAGAACTAACCAATCCAATCTGGCCGCCTAACAGCCAATCAGAAGTGCAGGGCCAGAACCCTGCACTTTACCTCAAGCTCAAACTTTATTAACTATGGTACATACACAACAGCTTCCTCCCCAAGTCCCTGTCCATTTCCCTCCTGACTGGGGAGGGAGAGAGTGTGAGCAACCCAAGGACTTTCCCTCCAGCCTTTGCCCAAAGCCCCTTGCCGCACCAGGAGGTTAAAGTTTTAATTTCTTCACCCCCTCTGACCCATGTGTACCTTGGCAATGGGAGTTTCTTTCCACCCCCTTTTCCAGCTACTAGATCAGGGGACGAACCTAGCTTTGCTGCCCATTGCATTGCAAATAGGAATCTAAAAGCTGAGAAAGAAAGGTAAGTTCATGCACAGTAAGGCCGTCACTACAGCCCACAGGCTCTGGGGGCCTTGTGTAAGCAGCTGCAACGGCACTTTGCACAAACACCCCCCCGGACCTCTTTTTTCTTTCTTTCTCTTTTCTCTTTCTTTTCTTTCTTGTCCTTCTCCCTTCTTCCCTCATTCTCTCTTTTTCCCTCTTTCCCTCTTTCTCTCTCTCTCTCTCTTTCTCAAAGCCACGGTTGGCCAAGCGTTCTTTGCTACTTTCATTTCTTCTTTTTGGAATCAAGACTGGCTGAACAAGGATCACCAGCCCCACTGAAGGTGACCCTTCTCCTCCTCCTCCTCCTCGGGTGTGCATGCCATCCTTCCAGCCCTGCCATGGCTGCTGGTTGTGAGAGGAGGGGGAGCAGGAGGGGAAGATAGCAAAAAATACCAAGGAAAGCTCAGACACAGCTTTGAGGGGGACACACACACACACACACACACACAAACACACACACATACAGAGTGGGTGAGAGAGGGGAAGATAGGAACCTGGCCCCTTTGCTATCCCCTGCCATCACCTTCTCAGGAAAGCAAGGGAGGGGAGGGTGAGGAGCAGGAGGACCAGCCACTTCAGGCAAGGTGAAGAGGCGTCAACCAAGCATGGGAGAATAGAAGCCTGGGAATGGCGGCTCCCAGCTCAGCCGGCCCGAGGGGCTGCTGCAGGCATATCGGGACAATGGCAGCGAGAAGCCCCAGGACATTCTCCCACCCACCTGCTGGCTGGCTGGGCTGGGCTGGGCTGGGCTGGAAGAGACACATCAGTCAGGAGAAGGAAGAAAATGTGCTCTGGGAAAATAGGCAGGCAGGCAGTTGTCCTGAGGCTGTTGCACATGCATGTGCAGCAGCCCTGGGACATCCACCCGAGCTGAGCCATGACCACCACATGGTAGGGAAAGCTAGGAGAACAACCAGGACAAATGGGCAACCGGGCGACTGGGTGACCCGGTTCAGGGGCGTGGCCAGCCAGGGGTCACCACCAGTTCTATGACCCATACCAAATCACTGCTACCAGTTCTCTCGAATAGGTGTGAACCGGTTGAATACCACCTCTGCCTCCTATGATCCTATAGGACTTTTGGAGGATTTGGCAATCTGAACAAATTAACTTTTGGCTCAAATGCTTCTCAGAAGAAAATCCAATAGGTTTGCAGCATTTGCTCTAATGCTACAGTGTAATTATTTCTCATTAGCAGGAATGTACGCATTAAGGAAACAGGGAAGATGCAGGAAGGGAGGGAGCATTGATTTTTCCACTTCTTCACTCGCCAGGTAGATGTGGATGCTCTTTCTATCCTTCCCCTTCTTCATCCTTTGTGGCCTCAGGGAGCAACAGTAAGGAGACTTGTGCGATGGCATCAACATGTTGCAGAGAACAGAGACCAGATCACTGCATGGGTGGAAATAACCACTTAACCTGGAAATAAAAGGTGGATTTGTAGATATAAATGAGTTTGTATAAAAATTAACCAAGTTAAATAGCTGGCTCAGTTAGAAAAAGAAATTATCATTAAAATGTGTCTTCATCTTATTCACAACAATCCATAAAAAATTAATATGGATATCATCATGCAATGATGTCAGGAACTGGTAAGATCAAATTCCAATATGTCAGAATTATTCCCTTATCTATGGGCCATTCCCTGACCTATGCCAGGCACATAGATATTAAGCAGGAGAGAAAGAGATTGCAGGGTGTCCATGTCCTAATATTCAGTTCACCTTGTTCATTCTAAGGGTTGTTCAGATTTCCTCAAAAGCTATCTGCAAAGGGTACATTATGGTTGTTAGTGATCTCCTTTATTTTTCAGTGGATCTTGTCCTGGGCTTTCCAAGCTGCTTGTGAAAGTGTTATCCTTTCCTGGAAATAATAATCCTTCCACGCTGAATATTGTCTATATCCATTACACTTTCATCTGTCCTCCCTCTTCCCAGATTTCTTTTTATGTTAAATTTCTACCTATCTGCCTGCCAGCTTTCTCCCACCATCCTATGGGAAAGTTATTGTGGATGGGACAATGTGTCTCTTGCTATTGGAATTCTATTTATCAGCTTAAAAAAATAATACATCTGCTAGGATGTTTATATCACAGAAGGCTAGAGAGAATCATGGAGAGTCATGTCACCTTATTTATGTTTTGCATACGTTTTGATGATAAACATTCTCAACAAATCTAGCTGTTTCTAAATTAAATATTTTCAATATATTTAGACTTAAATTGTAATACAGTATTAGTATCTTTTCACATCTAGTTCTTATTATAACTAGAAATCTCGAGTTTTTAAACATGCTGATTAGTGGATGATATAATTCCCCTACCATTATGTGGAATGGGAAGGTGTCATAATGTTAGCAATTTAGTGTAGTTGTAATAGATACAGTTGGAGCAGGCAGAACAGAAGTGGATAGGTACAGGGAAAACAGACATAAATAGATGTCTGTAAGTGTAAAACACTGGTCTCAAGTATTGTATATGCTAAGCCATTTTTATTTCAGATTTACTATTTTCTCTCATTTCAAAGCAAAATGAATGTTTAAGTCTCTGAGAGCACTTTTATTGTAGTTATTTATTAAACCAATTTACATAGCTACCCCTCTCCCAAACAAGTGACTCCAGACAGTATACAACAGAACTAAAAACAAAACTAATATAGACATTAAAAATTATAAAAACCAATCTAAAACAAATAATAATAGATGGATATGAATGGTTGGGGAGCCACTTCAGTTCTTCAACCATCCCCTTCACTTAATACTTATATCAACTTCTTATATTACATAAAGTAGCTAGGCGTCCAGTCACTTGAGGATGAAGGATCACAAATAATAGGCAGAATTAAACTATACTGAATTTTGTGGAATATAAATGTAAATCTATTGACTGTATATTACCTAAACTAACACATGTGACTAAGGTGATATAGATCTGTAATTAAAGTGTTGTAGAAGATTCATAAAAATATAGGCATGGTATTATGAGGAAACAGGTTGGAATTGTTTTCATGCTAATTAAGCTGGTAGGGCAAACCTATAATAGGTTTTTGCAAGATGATCGCCTAAGAGCATAATACAAATATTGGAGCCAGGGCCTTTTTTTTTTTTTTTTACAAAAAGTACTGAAGCATTCTTATTATGTCCCAACATATCATGTTTACATGTTTACATGAATACAGTTACTGTTCTATATTATCTCAATTGCTTCAGGGTGAATCAAATGTTGCTACTAAGTCACAAGAATGACATATTTTGAGAGTCTCCTATTCACAGAAAAAGAATAATATTATTAATAAAAAATAGTTAAAATGCTATTAAATGAGAAGTTATCCATTAGTGGAACAGTTCTCTCTGTGTGCAAGCATGTGTCAGTATAGACACAATTCTTTTCTAATAACAGAGGATGTGTTGGTTCATTTTCATATGTTACTGCTTTTAGAATAACAAGCCCGCACAAAGTATATCAGTCTAATTAGTATTTTTTAAGGGCAGATTAATAACAATTAAATGTTTGCTCATTCCAAAAACATAAAGCAAATTGTTTGGTGTTGCTTTATATCATAAACATTATGTCTGAAGCCATTATTTTAATGATAAGGTAAAAGAGTGGTAGCCAGCATTTGGCATAAAATTGTCTGAGATGAATAAAATTTTCTTAGTTAAGTGAATTTTCCTATAATAAGATGCAACCAGCAATGCCTTGCCTATTGTTCAGTCAGACATGATTAACTATGAAATCTCATGGTGCTTGGACTAACACACACACACACCAATAAAAATTAATACAGAATAAAGAAAACTAAGAGAGAGAGAAAGAAATAATTCAGAAAGAAAGGATAGAAAGAAATAAAAAGAAGAAGCTCTGATCTTCTTTGCAGAAAATACCAGTATGATTACAAAGGGTTTTATTTTTCTATTATTGTTTCTAAACATTAATATCATAAATACATTTATTTCTGTTTCATGCAAAAAGTCTACAAAGAATTTGTAGTCCGCATGTAGTCATGCAGATATTACCTTTAATCAAAGTTAATTTAACCACCTCTGCAATTTCAATAATCTTCACCAACCATTCCTCCATTTTGGGTAGTGTCAAACCTTTCCACCTTTCCTATTGCTGTATTTTTCAAAAATAAAAATAAACCTCCATGATGTACATTAGTCCCTCTGCAAAAACCCCAAGTTTGAATTGTATTTTAATATTTAAAATATTCTGAATCAATTTGTGTGTGTGTGGTATTCAGCTTTGTTCGGGTATTTTCCCATGTCATTATAGTTATATACCTGAAAAAAGCTGAATACCATACATATAAATACCCACGAAAACTTAAGAAAACATACACATATATATATATGTATGTGTCTCAATTTTCAAAAACTTTTTTACACATCTACCAACCATATTAAAATCTCCCTTTAAATTTATTTTTCCAGCAAATATTCAAAGTAGAATATTGTCTACATATTCTAGATAATTTCTCCAGCAACAAATCCAATATCTATATATTTTAACCAAAATTTTAGCCTGTTTTATCATATATCCTTTTGTTTCATTTTCTTCTATGTAATATTTCAACAAAAGTTTATAAATTTTAGCAATAACATATTCAGCAGTAGTACACAGTTCTGGTTCAAACACAGTCTTAAATTGTTCAACACCTTACAATGTTTTATCACTTTAAACATTGCTGATAACTATACATAAGAAAACCATTGACAAAAATATCCTTCTGTTGTCAAATCTTTTTATTTTACAATCACCTTAAAAAAATTCTAGTACATCATAGTAAGTTAACTATTTATGTTTATTTATTATTTCACATCTACAAAATGTTTCTTATGCTGAAAGCCAGAAAGGTGTTTTCAAGTACAACCTAAATTTGTATTTATTACAGAATATATTTATTATTTATTAAGAATGGCCCACCTGCTATCATGATTTTTGAAATCTACATTAGCTTTATCATACCATACCTACCACCAAACCTCAGATATGTTCTTCTAATCCAATCACTTTCTATCTCTTAACAACACACCCACTCTTTTATCTTCGAAACTATAGGCAGCCAAACCCAGTTCCAAATCAGGTGGGCTAATCCATTTATTTATTTGTTTGTTTAGATGGTTTTATCCACCTTATTTTATCCACCTCAGAAGGATGAGTCAACCTTGAGCCTGGTGAGATTCAAACTGCCAAATTGCAGGCCACCAACAGTCTGCAGTACTGCATTCTAACCATTGCGTCACCACATCTCTTGTTAGTTGGTTAACTTTATTTCCCACCTCACAGTTCATCAAGCTTTGTCCTTTGTGTCTTGTAGTAGTTTAAATTTAACTCAAGTTTTTTTTTACCCTTCCGCACAAATTTAGATATATCCTTCTCCCACTGTTAGAATGGTACGTCAGTCACAAAAACAAAAATAACATGCAGGTGGGACTAACGCTAAAGCATCTTTCTCTGACAGTTGAACATTAAACTACTGTTGTGTTGCGCGGCGGACACACGAGGCAGACCTGGATCTAAAGGCTAACATTGCTTTATTCATAGCAAAACAGGTTGCTGCGGCTGCCCAGCTGGGCTGGCAGCCAGCTGGCGGCAACAGCTGATGCCGTTTGACAGCTCCTTTTATAGCCGGCTGTCAAATGGCATCAACCAATGGGAACAGTCGGTGCTCCCGCCAGGAATGCGGACCAGATTGAAGACTGCAGTTAGTCAGGGACACAACACCCCTTCCCCCTGGCTAAGAGCATGCACGGCCCCGCCTTCTGGGGATCCACGGTACAGAAAAGGAAGTTGAACTAGCAGCTGCTTTGCGCCCCTCCCCACCTTGGCTTCAAGGAATGGAAACCTGACCTGCTGAAAGGTAGGAGCACCTGGCCTGAGAAGGAGACCCCTCTAAGATGGTGAGTAAAAACATGCCCGGTGACCATCAGCATGAGGTAGGGCAGGAGTCCCCAATCCCAAGGGCTGTGGGCTAGTACTGGGCAGTCGCCTGTTTGGAACTGAGCTGCAGAAATGGTAGGCAAGTTCCGTTTGGCCGAGCAGCGTGCGAGTTTAGCTGTGGCTTGCATGAAAGGAGATACACACAGCACTCGGCCCTATGAACCGTCCCTTCATTCCTCCTGCTCCGTAAAGGCAGAAGGTGGGGGCCCGCTGAGCTAGGGAGTTGACTACAAAGGTCAAGGCCTAAGGGCTGAAAGAGGAGCAGGCATGTCATGCTCCCTCGGCCCCCTTAGGACGGGACAATCCAACCTCCCACCTACCCAGCCTTTCCCCCCTGGGGAGTGTACTGCTGCTGCCGGGGAATACAAGCCCAGGTGGGAAGGACCCTAAAGGTGGGTGCATGGAAGGACCCTAATGGTGGGTGCGCACCTCCTTATTCAGCACCTGACACCCACCAACCCCCCAAAATACAGGGAGGGAGGGTCAGGGAGACCCCTTCCTCCAAAGTCACTTGGAGACCCCCAACAGCCTTCCTGAGTTGCGTTGGAGGCTGCTGGAGCGAGAGTTCAACCCATAGGTGCCTTTGTCTGAGTGCCCATTGGCGGGCCAGGCAGGTTCCGTCAGCTGGCTTGTTTTGGTGTGTGAGTTGGCTGGAACAATAGACCGGGTCAGGCAGGAAAACTTCAGCGTTGGCTGGTAGACCGGGTAGAACGGGTCCAGCAGAGGAACCTCGGCGCTGCTGAGTAGACTGGGTACAGCAGGGAAACCTCGGCGCTGCTGGGTAGACCGGGTATGGCAGGGAAACCTCGGTGCTGCTGATAGACCGGGTCTTTCGGCTGGGGACCCTTAGGGTAGACCGACTCGCGTTGCTGCAGACCTTCTGCATTCGCTGGCAGAGCGGCCCGTTTGGCAAGGAGTTCTCGACTCTCAGCAGGTAGACCAGTTCGTCTCAGCTTTCGGCGGATAGACCGGCTCTCGGTGGGTAGACCAACTGCAGGTAGGCCGGCTCTCTGGTAGACTGGCTGTGGGTAGACCGGCTGTGGGTAGATCGGCTGCGGGTAGACTGGCTGCATCTCAGCTTTCAGAAACACCAGCGGCGGTGCCTGTCAGTGATGTCAGATTCCTCGGCTAGGGAGGCTTTTAGACTTTTGTGCTCTTGGTAGCGCTGGCGGGGGTGCCTTTCGGGTGGCGTCTGTTTCCTCAGCTGAGGAGGCTTTAGACTCTTGCACTCTCGGTAGTGCCAGCGGGGGTGCCTTTTGGGCGGCGTCTGTTTCCTCAGTTAAGGAGGCTTTAGACTCTTGCGCTCTTGGTAGCGACGGTGGGGGTGCCTTTTGGGTGACGTCTGTTTCCTCAGTCAGGGAGGTTTTGAACCTTGTGCTCTCAGATGAGCCAGCGGTGGTGCCTTTTGGGTGGCGTCTCTCTCCTCAGCTAGGGAGGCTTTGAGCTTCGCGCCCTCAAAAGGGCGCTCGCAGCAGTGCCTATTAGGCAGCGTCTGTCCCCTCAGCTGAGGAGGCTTTTAATCTTCGCGCGCGCAGAGATCGTCTGTGGCTTGTGACATTCAGCTCTCAGCGGCTTCGGCTCTTTTCAACAGTGACCTTGTTCGGCTGTTTTAGTCCAGTTGCCTCTCATTTGTGAGATCCTACCCTCGTCGCCAGTGTTGTGTTGTGCGGCGGACACACGAGGCAGACATGGATCTAAAGGCTAACATTGCTTTATTCGTAGCAAAATGGGTTGCCGCGCCTGCCCAGCTGGGCTGGCAGCCAGCTGGCGGCAACAGCTGATGCTGTTTGACAGCTCCTTTTATAGCCGGCTGTCAAACGGCGTCAACCAATGGGAACAGTCGGTGCTCCCGCCAGGAATGCGGACCAGATTGAAGATTGCAGTTAGTCAGGGACACAACAACTACTAAAATAAATAAAAAGTTTAAAGGAGAACTTCATCTACTGATCTTGAGACTGAGACTTTGAAACATGTTTGCTTGCTCGTAATCAGTCACAACCACAATTGCAAAAGATCATTCTGCTTATACTTGAAATGACATTATGAAAATGCAGCTAAATATTTAAAATTATATTTGGCCTTAAAATATATATTCAATACCCTAAAAGGACTAATTTAATTCCCCTCTGCTAATGTCTCAGCAAGAAAAAAAAATCACAGTCTTAATACTGGAATTAGCTAGTCAGGTAGATATAACTTCCATGAAATATTAAAGAGAATTGCTATTGAAATATATATTCTGAGCATGCACTTGTTAATATCAGATTTTTCTAGTTAGGATGCAGAAATTACTAGGTAAATGTGTTAGGCCTCTATTAGAAATGAGGTCAAACAGAATGATGGCTTTTTCCAGCATTAAGATCCATGAATATATTTATCTAAGGATCCTGGTAATTTATATTCATGATAATTTTTTTCTCAGAGCCCAATCTAGACTCCAAAGGCTATTTTCAGTTACAGCTTGATTTAAAATATAAGAGCTTCTTAGATTTCACACAAGGGGTTATTTCAGGTAAGGAACGCCTCATATATACTACAGAATCCTGTATTAGATTTTTTGGAAGTGTGTTTATTTCTACTGTAGGGAATTGCCACTTTCCAGGAATTAATAGATTTCAACTTTCATAATTCCTAACAATTGTGTACAATGCTTATGTATAATAACACATAGTATTGGTCCTATATGGGGGAAGGGAGAAGGCATATTATATTGGCTGAGTTGATTTTAAATTCTTAGCTCCCTCTTAAAGGCTGCAGCATTTTCAAGAAAGCTTACAATATAAAACATAATGTATATTCATAAAACAGTTGCAAAAAATCACAATGAAATAATTAATTAATAAGAATTTGCTGTCTAGAAAGATACATATTTCCATATTTTGTCAAATAAATAATGTGCTCTATGGGATCTAATGTGCTCTATGGGTTATGCTAATTGAAAATTTATTTATTTATTATCTGATTGGCCATTGTAGTCTACTAAAAATAGTTAACAATAAATAAAGTTCTCAGACTTTTGGAAAAGTAATAGTGAACTAAAGACAATTCCACTGTTGCAAAGCAAAGACTGGTGGACAGGCAAGCTGGTGTAAGAATTAAGTACCCTGAATTACTTTCTGGAGAAAGAATAGGACTTGGGATCATCGATAGGGCTCTACATAGATTCTCCTCATGATGAGTTCATAAAAATATGGTCCCTGTTGAGTTTCAGAGCTCTGGCAGCCAAGAGAGTCAGAATAGTGGTGGGATTCAAATATTTTTACTACCGATTCTGTGGGCGTGGCTTGGTGGGTGTTACTTTCTGCGTATGGGTGCAAGGAACGGAGACGAGACAGTGAACAGTGAACTTCAACTCTTTATTATACATTCTGAACAGAGCAAAACCCTAGAGCAAAAGCAGCCCTTTTATAGGCAAGCTGCTGCTCTAGTAACCAATAGGAAACGTGGAGTGTTAACTCCCTTAACCAATGAGAGTGGCTCGTTAACAGCCAATCAGATTCTCCTGAATGGACCAATCCGATATCGCTATTATCGGCCAATCAGAAGTGCAGGGCTAGAACCCTGCTATTTTCTAAAGCTCTTGATAAACTTTATTTGAGTATTTTATTAGATCAAACACCCCTTCCCCCCGGGTTCCGTTTGGGGGGTGCGGTGACGTAATCTCTGAGGTAGGAAGGTTGCTTCGACTGTCTATAGGATTTATGCTGTCCCACCGGTTCTTGTCCATAAGCCTGTTTTGGCGGGGCGTTTTTGGGCAAGTCGGGTGCTGGTGGTTCTTCGTTGGAAAACTCAGTGCCGCTAATGTTCTCGTCGTTGTCCTCTGGCCCTTGCGGGCTTGCCTCTGTTGGGTTGTTCCTCTGTGGTGAGGCCACCCCCATCCTTGATCCTTCTTCACTTGTCATGCCCAATGGCTGACTTCTTTCGTTCCTGCTTTCTGCCATCTCGAATTCGGTTTCTTCGACATCCCCTCCCCCCTCAGTTTGGGAGTTACCGGAGTTGCGGAAACTAGGTTGTAGCCTCGAGCGAAGCTGATATATATGGCATTTCCATATTTTTCCGTCGCAGGTTTTCACCCGGTACGACCTGGGTCCAGTGGCTTGAATAACAGTGGCCTCGATCCACAACGGTTCGCCAGAAAGGTTTCTGGCGAAAACTAAGTCGCCTATCTTGAACTCGCGGCATTTTCCGCTAGATCCACAGGGTTTCTCTGGCTCGTAAGATGGGTGAAGTTGGTCAAGGTGGGAACGGAATTTGCGTCCCATCAATAGTTCCGCTGGAATCTTGTTGGTGACGCTGTGCGGAGTGATGTGTTGGAGAAGGAGTATTCTATTTATCTTATCTTCAATGTCCCCATAGTCCATTTTGTAGAGGGTTTTTTTAACAAACTGTACCATGCGCTCGGCTCCGTTAGCCACAGGGTGCGCTGGCGAAGTTAGCACATGGCAAATACCGTGGTCCGCTAATTATTGTTCAAAAGGAAGTGCAGTAAACTGGGGTCCGTTTTCATGATACCAGAACATCTGGCAGTCCATGCGTCGCAAATAATTTGTTTAACTTCCAGATGACGGACTCGGTTGTGGTACTCTTCATTTTGTGGATCTCGAGCCAGTTTGAATAGGCATCCACTGTTAATAGGAACGTATGTCCCTGAGTAGGTCCCGCAAAGTCAATATGAATGCAGGACCATGGTCTCCGAGGTGTTTCCCATTCTGTAGGAGTTGCTTTTGGTGGGGCATTGCTAACTTCCTGGCACTTATAACAAGTCTTTACCCAGACTTCAATTTGTTTGTCGATGCCCAGCCACCACACGTAGCTTCATGTGAGCGCTTCCATTCACATGATGCCGGGGTGGCCCTCATGCAGTGTCTTTAATACAGCTCATTGTAACTGCTCTCGGATGACGACTCTATCCCCCAACACGATGCAGCCCTTTTGCGAAAAAAGTTCGGTTTGCCAATTCTTGAAGGGAATGAAGTTGTCAGGGGTTTGATCTACTGGCCATCCTCTTTCAACCCAGCTAAGAACCCGCTTTAAGATAGGATCACGTTTTGTTTCGATAGCAATATCTCTAGCTGTTAACGGTGGTGACTGGAGCATTTCAATCTGGAGCGTTGTAAGGGTTGGAGCTGGGTCGTTGACGATTTCCAGAAGTGGTGCACGGCTCAATGCGTCAGCGTGGGGAATGGCTTTCACCGGGCGGTGCTGCAGCTTATAATTGTACGTAGCCAAAAACTCTGACCAGCAAGTCATTCTAGGTGATAATATATAGGGGGTTGGTTGTCTAATCCCCAGCAAAGGTTTGTGGTCGGTCACAATAGTAAAAACTCATCCGTAAACATAAACATATTCAAGAAACCATTTAACAGCAGATACAACAGTAAGAGCTATAGTTACGTTCAGCCTTTGATAAAGTTCTTGAAAAATAGGCAATAGGGGCGTCACTACCGTTTGGCAACACATGGCTCAAAATGGCTCTTACTCCAAATGGTGATGCATCACATGTGATTGTTAAAGGCAAAGTCTCGTTATACTGCATTAAAACAGAATCTGAAGTTAATAGATTTTTCACTTGTTGGAACGCGTGCTCCTCTCCGTGCCCCGAAACCCAGGTTGCTTTTTTATCGAGGAGCCGATGTAGGGGCTTGGCTACAGTCGCTTTGTGGGGCAGGAAGATGTTGTAAAAATTAATAAGCCCCAGGAAAGCTTGGAGATCAGTCTTGTTTCTGGGTCTTGGGGCGTGCTTGATTGCTCTTAACTTGCTACTGGTGGGGTGAATGCCTTGTTTATTGATTAGGTACCCCAGGAACTCTACTTTATCTGTACACAGTTGACATTTATTTATTTTTTTTAACTTTAAGGCCAGAGTCTTTAAATTTCTGGAGAACCAGTTGAAGACGCTCTTCTAGTATTTCTCTATTCGGGGCAGCAATTAAAACGTCATCAAAGTATGGTACGACCCCTTTTATTCCCTGTAATAGCCCTGAAAATAAATAGCCTTTTATTCCCTGTAATAGCCCTGAAAATAAATAGCCTTTTATTCCCTGTCAAGCTCTGAAAGATCCCTGGGGCCACGCTAACTCCGAATTGGAGTCGTTTGCACTTAAAAGCGCCTCGGTGCGTAACGATCGTTTGTGCCTCTGCTGTTTTTTTATCTACAGGCAGTTATTGGTACGCCTGTGCTAAATCTAATTTAGTGAAGACTTTCCCACCCCCCAGGGAATGGAGGAGGTGTTGTACCACCGGCACCGGGTATGCGTTCTGTTGAAGGGCGTGATTCAGGGTGGCACGGTAGTCCCCACAGATCCTTAACGATCCATCCAGCTTGATGGGTGTTATGATTGGGGTTTCCCAAGGAGCATGGTCTGTTGGTTCTAAAACGCCCTGGGCTATTAATTTATCAAGCTGCTCGTCAATCTTTGGTTTAACGGCAAAAGGGACTCAACGAGGCTTAAGGTGGATGGGGACCACTTCAGGGTTAAGGTTAAATGATATCGGGGTCCCCTTGTACTCACCTAGTTTGTTTGCAAAAACGTCCTGGAATTCCTAGACGAGGGCCTCCTCCTAGTCGTCGCTGCTGGTTTGGTGAATGCCGGCTACCTCAATCCCAAGTGGAGCGAACCATTGAAGGCCTAACAAACTAGGCCGATCACGGTCGACGATGGTCAATGGTAAAGATGCAGTACGATTTTTGAATGAGACCTGGACTAGGCTGGATCCAACAACCGGAATTCGATTTCCTTGATAGTCCTTGAGAATGATTCTTTCGGCTCTGATTTCTTGTCGCCGAACAGCAGGTATTAATTGTTTAAGGGTCTTCCAGGAAACCATCGAGAGGGATGATCCTGAATCGACTTCCATCACGCAGGGCTGGTTTTCGATGGCGACCTTCACTCGGATCTTCTTTGCATCTAATGATGATGCGTGACCAATCATGATGGTTTGGTGTGCCTCTTCCCGTTTCATTGAATGGGCTAGTGGTTTATTTCTGTAGGAGTAGTTGTTCCATTGGTGGTTCGATTGTTCCCGATTCACAGGACAACTTCCTGTGGGTTGGCGGTAGTTGGTTCCCCTCTGAAGTGGGCTGGATCCTAGCTTGCTTCTACAGACTTTTCCGATGTGTCCTCTCTTTCCACAAATATGGGAGAGCGCGTCGAGGAATTTGCAGTCTGATCATGGGTGGTTTGCCCCACAACCTGCACATTGGTACTGCAGTCTCTGGTTACGCTGGTGGCGTTGGTCTCATTCAGACTGGAGCCAGTTGACTTCTTCCTTATCACTTTCTGATGATGATTCGAGGTCCTCGTGGTGAGTTGCCATTGCATGTCCCTCAAAACGAGGTGAGGTTTCGCCAGCGAGTTGGCGGAGCGGGACGTTGGTGTGGCGCATTTGGGCAGCCGACTTCCTGGTTGCTTCTGCTGCAGTAGCATCAGTGATGGTATCTTCAAGGCTGATGTCACCTTTCACCATCAGCTTACTTTGCACGTGTGGTGCATCTAAACCCAGAACTATTCGGTCTCTTAGAGCTTCTTTGAGGTCGGCGAACCCGCAGAGGCCTCCCAGATTCCAGAGATCCACGATGAAATCTGCAATGCTTTCTCCTTTCTGCTGGTCCCTCTGGTAAAATTCATGTCTTCAGACAAGCGTTGGTACAGTAGGTGCAAAGTGGGCCCGTAGGAGGGGCTTGAGGACGTCCCAGTCCATGGATTTCAGAATCAGAATCAGAATCAGAATCAGAATACCTTTATTGTCACTATCCACGTGTACAATTTGCATCATACGCATACACAGTGAAATTAAGCGACTCGTCCTTCAGTGCAACATACACACCAGAAATATACATAAAATCTCTAAAAAAAATTATGATAAAAGAATAAAAAGAATAAAAGAATAAAAGAATAAAAAATACCCTACTGTGCCTGTCCCAGTAGGAATTATTGCACATGCCCGCCAACACAACAACAATAGTGATCATTTCACCTCAGCCTGTTTCGCCAGTGCTTAGCCATCTTAAAAACGGCAGGTCCGCAGACCTATTAGTCAGGAATACCGCTTGCTTTTTTCCAGTAGTAGCATCCTTCAAGTTGTTGGTCTCCAGAAACATCTGGAACCGGTCCATGTATGAGTCCCAGTCTTCTTGTGCCGGGTCGAATGGAGCGGGTGGTATGGTGCTGCCGGTCATGGTTTCCACCATTGATGCGCCTTCAGCCACATGCTCTGTAATGTTCAGTCAGCTCTGATGTCTCCGAATCCCATCCTCGTCGCCAGTGTTACGTTCTGCGCATGGGCGCAAGGAACAGAGACGAGACAGTGAACAGTGAACTTCAACTCTTTATTATACATTCTGAACAGAGCAAAACCCTAGAGCAAAAGCATCCCTTTTATAGGCAAGCTGCTGCTCTAGTAACCAATAGAAAACGTGGAGTGTTAACTCCCTTAACCAATGAGAGTGGCTCATTAACAGCCAATCAGATTCTCCTGAATGGACCAATCTGATATCGCTATTATTGGCCAATCAGAAGTGCAGGGCTAGAACCCTGCTATTTTCTAAAGCTCTTGATAAACTTTATTTGAGTATTTTATTAGTTCACAACAGTGGGCATGGCATGGCTTGGTGGGTGTGGCTTGGTAAATGTAGCAGGGGAAGGATACTATAAAATCACAATTCCCATTCCATTCCTGGGGGAAGGTTATTGCAAAATCCCATTCCCTTCTCACCCCACAAACTGCTTTCCAGCCCTGTTCTCCCAGCCAGGCCAACAAAAGAAGACCCAGCTGATCAACTGGGACTTGGGAGGCAAAGAATAGATAGTGGTGGGGCCAGTCAGAGGTGGTATTCCAAACTACTCAAAATTTCTGCTACCAGTTCCCCGAACTACTCAACATTTCCGCTATCAGTTCTCCAGAACTGGTCAGAACCTGCTGAATACCACCTCTGGTTCAGAACCTTCAAATGGACCCTAGTCTGTTCCGCTTCCTTTCTTGATTATTGTTGTGAATGAATAAATGTGTTAATAAAGTTATCAAGAGCTTGAAGTCAAGTGCAGGGTTTTGGCCCTGCACTTCTGATTGGCCATTAATGGCAACATCAGATTGGTCCGTTCAGGTAAATCTGATTGGCCATTAACGAGCCTCTCCCATTGGTTAATGGAGCTAGTGCTCCCAGGTTTTCATTGGTTGAATATTTAATAAGTTGCCTATATAAGGAGGGCCGTTGCAGCCATTGTGCTGAGCTGTCACACCATGTTAATAAAGAGTTTTAAAGTTCACTATTTCACCGGCTCGTCTCCATTCTTCGCGCCCACACTCAGTACTTAATACTGGCGATGAGGATGGGATGTGGAGACGTCAGAGCTGACTGAACAACGAAGATCGATAACTGAGCACGTGACTGAACGCACAACGGCAGAACCATGTCCGGCGGCGTCATACCACCCGCTCCATTCGACCCAGTGCAAGAAGACTGGGACTCTTATATGGATCCTTTCCAAATGTTCTTGGAAACCAACAATTTGAAGGATGCCACTACTGGAAAGAAACAGGCGGTATTCCTAAAGCATTGCGGGCCGACCGTATTCAAGATGGCCAAGGCACTAGCGAAACCGGCAGAAGTGAAGTCTATGGACTGGGACGTCCTCGAACCTCCACTGAGGGCCCACTATGCGTCAATCGTTCCAACGCTTGTCAGAAGGCATGAATTTTATCAAAGAAGTCAACAGAAGGGCGAAAGTGTTGCAGATTTCATAGCGGATCTCCGGAATCCGGGAGGCCTATGTGGGTTTGCCAATCTCGAAGAAGCCTTAAGAGACAGAATAGTTCTGGGATTGGATGCACCACACATCCAAAGCAAGTTGATGGCGAAAGGCGACATCAGCCTTGCCGATGCTATCGCTGAGGCTACTGCAGCAGAAGCAACCAGGAAGTCGGCTGATCGAATGCGCCGCAACCACGTCCCGATTCACCAACCGACCTGCAAAATTTCACCTAAGTCAGAAGGGCAGCTTATAACGGCCCACCACGAGGACCTCTCTTCATCGTCAGACAGCGATGAAGAAGAGGTCCATCGACTGAGGTCCGAACTGGACCAACGCCAGAAATCTCAATATCAATGCGCTGGTTGTGGGGCAAGCCACCCCCAGTCAGAATGCAAATTCCTTGACGTGCTCTGCCATGTGTGCGGGAAACGAGGCCATATCGGACGGGTCTGTAGAAGCCAAATAGGACCCAGCCAGCCCTCGAGGGGGGCTAACTATCACCAACCGACAGGAAGCCGTCCTGTAAGGCGAGAACCAGTGAACCACCAATGGAACAACCACTCCTACAGAAACAAAACCATAAACTGCCCCATGAAGCGAGAAGAGGCACACCAAACTATCACAATCGGTCACGCCTCCTCTCTGGATGCCAAAAAGATCCAAGTGAAAATGGCCATCAAAAACCAGCCCTGCCTGATGAAAGTCAACTCAGGATCATCTCTCTCGATGGTTTCATGGAAGACTCTCAAGCAACTCATCCCTACCGTCCGGCGACAAGATCTCCGATTCCAAAAACTCATACTCAAAGACTATCAAGGGAATCAGATTCCAGTCGTAGGATCCAGTCGAGTTCGGGTATCATTCAAGAATGGTACAGCATTCCTACCCCTGACTGTGATTGACAAGGACCAGCCTAGTCTGCTACTCCTCCAATGTTTCGCTCCGCTTGGAATTGAGGTGGCAGGCATTCACCGAATCGGTAGCAGTAACTGGGAAGAGGACCTCGTCCACGAATTCAAGGATGTCTTTGCAGAAAAACTAGGCAAGTACAAGGGGACCCCGATATCACTTAACCTCAATCCCAAAATAGCTCCCATCCGCCTTAAGCCTCGTCGGGTGCCATTTGCCCTTAAACCAAAGATTGATGAGCAGCTTGATAAATTGATAGCCCAGGGGGTGTTAGAACCAACCGATCACTCTCCCTGGGAGACCCCAATCATTACACCCATTAAGCCAGATGGTTCGATAAGAATTTGTGGGGACGACCGAGCCACCCTGAACCCCGCCCTTCAACAAAACGCATATCCGGTACCGGTGGTGCAGCACCTCCTCCATTCCCTGGGGGGCGGAAAAGTCTTCGCTAAACTAGACTTAGCCCAGGCATACCAACAACTGTCGGTAGACTAAAAAATGGCAGAGGCACAGACAATCGTTACGCACCATGGTGCCTTTAAATGTACCCGACTCCAATTCGGAGTGAGCGTAGCCCCGGGAATCTTTCAAAGTTTGATGGAAAGACCATTACAAGGAATAAAAGGCGTTGTTCCATACTTTGATGATGTGTTAATCACTGCACCTACCCCGAAAATTTTATGAGAACGCCTGAGGTTGGTTCTCCAGAGATTCAAAGATGCAGGGCTTAAGGTTAAGAAAAACAAGTGTAAACTATGCACTGATCGTGTTGAATTTTTAGGATATTTGATTGACAGTAATGGCATTCACCCTACCGATAGCAAATTGAGGGCAATCAAGAATGCCCCAAAACCCTGAAATAAAGCCGACCTCCAGGCATTTCTAGGCCTTATCAATTTTTATAACATTTTCTTGCCGCACAAAGCAACCGTAGCTGAACCCCTACATCGTTTATTGGACAAGAAAGCAATCTGGGTATGGGGACATAGAGAAGAGTAGGCATTTTGAAATGTAAAATAATTATTGACTTCTGACGCTGTACTAATGAAGTACAATGAGACTTTGCCGTTAACGATCACGTGTGATGCATCGCCTTTTGGAGTAGGCGCCATTTTAGCCACGTTTTGCCAAACGGTAGCGAAGCCCCTGTTGCCTATTTCTCGAAGATGCTTTCAAAAGCAGAACGCAATTACAGTCAGATTGATAAAGAAGCCCTTGCCATTGTGTCTGCTGTCAAGAGATTTCATGAGTATGTGTACGGCCGAGCCTTTACTATAGTGACTGACCACAAACCTTTGCTGGGAATAATAACAGGAGATAAGCCAACCCCCTATATATTATCTCCCAGAATGACTCGCTGGTCAGAATTCTTGGCTGCCTATAATTATCGGCTGCAACACTGCCCGGGGAAGGCCATTCCCCATGCCGACGCATTGAGCCGAGCACCGCTTCCAGAGACCATTGATGACCCCGTGCCTACAGTGACAACGTTGCAGATCGAGACACTTCAAACACCGCCATTAACAGCCCGAGATATCGCGATGGAAATGAAACGCGACCCCACCTAGCACGAGTTCTCAGTTGGGTTGAGCGCGGATGGCCATTGGACCAGATACCTGATGACTACGCCCCATTCAAGAGTCAACAAACAGAATTGTTTTCACAGAAGGGCTGCATTATCTGGGGAGATAGAGTCGTTGTCCCAGAGCGGCTATAATGAGCAGTACTAAAAACCTTGCACGATGGCCACCCCGGCATCGTGCACATGAAAGCCCTCGCACGTAGCTATGCATGGTGGCCGGGCATCGACAAGCAAATCGAGAGGTGGGTTAAAGCTTGTCACAAATGCCAGGAAGTAAGCAACGCCCCACCGAAAGCGACCCCAACCGAATGGGAAACACCGCGGGGACCCTGGTCCCGTATTCATCTGGACTTTGCGGGACCTACTAAAGGCCACACATTCTTGTTAATAGTAGATGCGTACTCGAACTGGCTCGAAATCTATGAAATGAGGAATACAACAACCGAAGCGGTCATCAAGAAACTAGACAGACTATTTACAACACATGGATTACCAGACGTTCTGGTATCCGATAACAGACCCCAATTTACTGCATTGTCCTTTGAGCAGTACCTGGCGGACCGCGGAATTCGCCATGCACTGACTTCGCCAGTGCATCATGCGGCCAACGGAAGGGCCGAGCGCATGGTACAATTCATCAAGTAAACACTACACAAAATGGACTATGACAATATCGAAGAAAAAATAAACCGGATACTCCTTTTGCAGCATATCACTCCACACAGCGTCACCAACAAAACTTCCGCCGAATTGCTAATGGGGTGGAAGCTCCGTTCCCACCTCGACCGACTACACCCATCGTATGAACCTGAGAAACCACACAGATCCAGCAGGCGATGCCGTACCTTCCAGGTAGGCAACTTAGTATTCGCTAAGAACTTGTTGGCCGATCCGTTGTGGGTCGAGGCAACTGTGGTCCAAGTAACCGGCCCCAGATTGTACCTCGTGGAGTGTCGCGATAATAGACTATGGAAGCACCACATTGATCAGCTACGATCAAGGCTACAGTCAGGAATCTCCGAGTCCCCTTATATCCAAACTGAGGAGGGAGGAGATACGGAGGAAGATGAACTTGGAATAGCAGAAGTCTTAATGATAGAAACGACGGCGAAACGGAAACACGTGAAGAAGAATCGGGGATGGGAGTGAGCTTGCCTCATGGTGATACCGAAGATGTTGGTGACAACGAGAATTCGAACTCAGAGTTAGAGACACCCCTTTCGCCAGATAACGTCCTACCTCAACAAGATTGCAGCCAAATACCGGGTGCAATACGAAAATCAAATAGACTAACAAAACAACCGGCCTACCTTAAGGACTACGTAACCGCACCCTGTAAACGGAACCTGGGGGAAGTGGTGTTGTGAATGAATAAATGTGTTAATAAAGTTATCAAGAGCTTGAAATCAAGTGCAGGGTTTTGGCCCTGCACTTCTGATTGGCCGTTAATGGCGACATCAGATTGGTCCATTCAGGTGAATCTGATTGGCCATTAACGAGCCTCTCCCATTGGTTAACGGAGCTAGTGCTCCCAGGTTTTCATTGGTTGAATATTTAATAAATTGCCTATATAAGGAGGGCCGTTGCAGCCATTGTGCTGAGCTGTCACACCATGTAAACAAAGAGTTTTGAAATTCACTATTTCACCGGCTTGTCTCCATTCTTTGCGCCCACGCTCCGCACTTAATAATTACACACCAGAAATGCATTGTAAATTGCTTTTTGGATATTAAGAACCTTCAGAAGAACAAGCTTTATTACACTGAGTGATTTTCCTTCAACTCACAATGAAAGAAGTTAATGTAAGTTTAAAATGTAAAGAAAAACTTTTTGTTCCTTTGGAAAAAAGCAGCAAAAAAAATAGTTAACAGGTTGATTTTGGAAAGATTTTAAATGGAGTAAAAAGGCAGATTGACTAGGAATATGGTTTTGAAATAATTATAAAAATACATCTGATAGTTTACTTAAAATCTTATTAAACTATATGAAGATTTTGAATGTAAGCGTTTTTCCTTTCTCTGGGAAAATGTTGTGGATTAGAGAAACACATGATAAGAGGAGACCTTGAAGGCTGGTTACAGAGGCTACCAGAAAGTATTAAATGTTATAAGTAAAAGAGAATGCATGCTAATAAAGAATGGAGAAAAGTATTTTAACTGTGGAAGAATTCAAGAATATTTAGCAACAATATATTCAGAACTTTCTCTTTGGAAGACCATAAAAATGAGTTTAAAAGAAGAGATAGAGGATACCACTGAGAGTCAAGCTGTTTTAGATATGGATTTAAAATTGAAAGGATATAAAAATTATACTGACAAAGATATTATACAGAGCCTACAAGTAAAACTGGCTGAGGACTTAATAGCTAAAAGGGACAAACAAATAATAAAGCAAAGAGTGACTTGAATATGTGGCTTTCGATTCAGAAAAGTTGACTTTGTACAATTTTCTTACTTTGAAATAGAAAAGAGATATGTTATACTTATTCTTGAGAAAAGATAAAGTGAGAGAGAGAGAATCAACTTTGGGGACTTTTCTTAAAATGTATAAATATAAAAACCATTAAAAGTAAAAAAGTTTACAAAGTTGGCTTATTTGATCAAGGTTAAGATGTATGGGGTTTTTTTTTTTAGCAGTTTTAAATGGATTTTTCTTGACTTGGACTGGATAATGATACTTTAAAGATTTGTCTATAGGTAAGATAAAAGAAGAAGAGAGTTTACATTGCATTTTTTTAAAAAATTATAAGCTGTGGTATTAAAATTGAGAGGAGATGAAGAGAAAGTAAGAAATAAATTTGTGGGACATTATTTGAAAGAATTAAAGATTACAATTTTTAATATGTTGCTGTCTTCATTAGCTTCTAATCAACTTTTTTTGTTAAGTTTATATGAAAAAGTTTTAAAAATTTGTTTATAGATCTGAAACAAGACATGATAATATTTTTTCTTTGTATTTTTGGAGAAAATAAAGTACTATGTAAAGTAAGAAAAAAACAAATTTGATTTCTTAGAAGTTATATATATTATGTTCATTCTGATAGCACATAATGGACTTTTGCTAATTAAGATTGAAAAATGATGCTTTATTATTTGCTAGTAGATAAAATATGAGATCTGGGATAAAGACATTAATAAAATGTTGTAATGTTAGAGGACTCACATTACTGACATTGTACTTGTCTTGATGAAGAGGTAATTATTTTTTTCTATTGTTTTTGTTTTTCATTTATATATATATATTTCTTCCTTTTTTCACTTCCCCTTTTTTCTCCTTGCATTTTTTACTTTTTCTTTTTTAGTTTGTATTAATTGTGCACTTTTAAACTTCAGTAAAATTATTATAAAAACAACATATAAAGCTCTCAATAAAACTTACCTTTGAGTAAGTTTGTTTATTATCTGGTTATACGTAGAAAAGTCTCAATGGGAAGCTTTAGCTGAGGTGATTGTTGAAGAGCTACAATGTTTTGACAGTATCACTGGGCAAACCAGCTGTTGTCCATACTGCAACTAATAAAGACCACTGCAGAGGATGTGGCAATAATTTTGATGAATACATGCAGGGGCTGTTGGGGGACAAATAGCAATATCTTCAACAACAGTAACTTTCAACCACTCCGTGCAAGCGAGTCCTGGAAAAGTAAACAGAAACTCGAAATAATTCTTTCAAGATTCAATTATTGAATACTACAAAAATAAATAGTGGCATTTAATCTGTTCTACTATTAACCTGATCTGGTCTACTTTCAAAAGCTACAATTTCTTAAATGATAGAAACAATTTATGAACTTTCTGGCTTGCTTGTAGAATCAATAAATGATTAAAAAAAAACAAAAATACTTGTGAAAAAAAATAAAGCAAAGCAAACAAAAAAATCTAGAAAAAAATGAAATTCAAAAACTTGCAAGTTGAGATCTTCCAAATTCTGTTGGGTAGTATTTTTCAGATGTGCTGGTAAGTTTGGAGGTGTAGATCAATGTCTCGAAGAACATTTTTGTCCATCCTTGTTTCTTTTGCTAATTCCTGTGCAATTTATTATTATTATACTTGTTAGATGAAAGCAAATATTTCTAGTTCAATGGAACTTAATAGCAAATAATTTTATACAATAATTGTTAACTGGTATCCAGTTATAATTAGCAGACATAATGATGTGGTAATAAAACCATTCAATAAACCATTCATGTTTCTTGGTGTTCATAACACCTAAATTGAGTTGGATAAAGAATCTCAATTCAGCTACCTAAAAGAAGAAAGGGAGAAAAATTCCTGTATTTCTATTATTTATTGAGAGTAAAATCATAGGACCTCCTGAAAAGTGCAGAGCATACTGTCCCCAGTTTTATTCCAAACTGTCTTCCGTTCAGCTTATCCTAAGACACTTTCACCCATGAAATCCTTGTACTGCATCATTTTAGGTTTATATAGAAGGAGCACCTTTCAAAACATGGTGTCAGGATTCCAAGTAACAACCTCAAAGCAATCAAAATTCTGAAGCCTAGAGTTTCCTCAAAGTGTAATTGTATTTGGGATGTCATATTGGCACAGCTGGTGAAAACCTGACTATGAAGGACCCAGGGTGCCCCCACCAAAATCAAAGCCCAAAGTTCTTGATCTCCAGGTCACATGTCCATCACATGATCCAATCAGGTCATAGTCCCAACTCTGGTTGATTTTGGTCCATGCTCTTCCAATACCTGGTAGAGAGTCCTTGGCTTTCATGAGAAAGAATGTTATTTTGGCTACACATCCTCAGCTATCTCTATCTCCCCTCTTACATTTCCACAGCTCCACCCAGCCTCACTTTGGCAGCCCTGTAGATGCTCCCAAAATGGCTTCAGGGTTGACACATGGCAGATATTGGAAGATTCTAGATTACTAAAAACAATGCTTATGAGGAATCCTTCTTCCCTTACTCTATGACCCATCTTACAAATAGACACTTTACTCAGTTTTAGTGCCGTTTAACTTTATTGTGGGCAAATAGAACAAATAGGTACTGTGTTCTGTTGAAAGATAGATTGGATCAAAGAATCTATCAATCCTGACCACTGTGAATTCAACAAGACGATGGCAACATGTTTTAATGATAAATCAGAATAAGATAACTTATAGTGAATTTACCTCTGGCCAAGGAATGACACAGAAGTTCCTCTGAACAATTCATATTAAGCAGACACATTTTAAAATTCCTGAGGTTTTGCACAAATAGAGAAAAAAAAAATTCCCTTCTGGGTTTATCTCTCCATATCCTCCTGAAGAAACTTAAAGAAATAGCATAGTTGGGAGGCCAAAAAGAGATGGGAGTGCCAAACTCTCCTCTTCCTTGTGAAACCTTGAGTACCCCAGAAGCTTTTGGGAGCCATCTGACACCAGATCTCCTTCGTGGACTATACTCAGGGGTGGGATATGAAAAGGTTAACTACCAGTTCGGGATTTACAAGCTTCCCTGCAGGCTGAGAGCCACACGCCTGTAAATCAGCAGCAGCAGCTGCCTGCAGAGAAGCAGCCTTTGAAACAGCGCTCTTTTCTTGCTTTTCTAACTGCAGCTGTGCCTTGTTTAGCAGCTGAAGCTGAAAAATCAGGAAATAAAGGTCAGGTGGGTAGGTGGGCAAAAACATCAGCAAACATAGAACCAGTTGCTCTTCAGAGCTACTAGTTCTACAGAAGTAGACAGAACCAGTAGAAACCCACCCCTGACTATACTGTATGCAAAGTCATTGCAAAGCAAGAAGTCTATTGAAGTCTTCCATTGTATTTGACATGCAAATACAGTCTAGAGAGCTGGTTGAATAGTCCTTAGCTTAGCATATTGTCCTTATCCCTTATAAGCATCTCTTTGTTATAGAAATAATGGTATGTGCCTAATTCTTTACATTTTTCTAAAATATTTTAGTTCACTGAGACTAATCTTTCTTTCCTTCCTTGATAGAATTTCCATATTTCAGGAGTCAGCTGAATAATGGATATATTAGGGATATATGATTGTTATGGGTCAGGAGCATCCAAAGTTGAGGAAAGCATGTGAATGAAAGCTAGGTGCATATATGCTTCAATATGAAATGTTAGTCCATATGTGTCATTTTTATTGGATCTCAATTCTACATCTTCATTTTAAAAAGCTGTAGAGAAAGGCTAAGTAATATTTAGCTTTAAAGATATTGTTGGTCTACTGTTTGTAACTATTGACAGTGTTAATTTGGTCTAGTTATTTGGAGTCCAACATCTGAAGGGTATTTTTTTTCTATTCCACTCTATCAACTAACCTATGCAAGTCTATGATTTCAGTACTCCCAAGGAAGTATAAATAGGAATGTAATTTTACAGGCAGCATCTGGTCATTCTTTAATAAATTCTCCCACTCCTCCCATTGAATATTCAATAAAAAGCCATTTGAATGTAGTTATTCCAAGGACACCACATCTGAGGTGACCAAAGAGTAATAAGAAAGTATATTGCCTATAACCAGTCTATAACTGAAGATACTTTGAAGTACAATAGCTTTTATAATCAGTGAGCTTTGCTACTGAAATTGAATTATATAATTTCAAATGAAGTTTAATATCATCTTGAGCATTATCTTGAAGATGAGGCATGTGAAAGTTGAAAAACTTCATTTCATAATTACAATAGGCATGTTTTTCTGGAAAGGGGAGCAGTGGTCAGACTTGATGAAAGATAGCACTGTGCGATATGAAACCATCTTAAAGTATCTGAAGGATTGCAGATAATGTATTGTGACTTGTAGAAATCTAACAAATGTAAGTAAACTTATTCTAATTATAGATATGTGTATAATATATCAAATCAGAATAGAAAGCTTATAAATTTATTGAGAACTAGTTGTACCAGGCCAACAGAAGAGGCTGTCCTGTTTGGATGTAATTTTCTTAAAAATCATTTTTTTCTCCAATTCTCTCTCTCTCTCTCTCCCTCCCTCCCTTCCTCCCTCCTTCCCTCACTCCCTCCATCCATCCATCCATCTGTCATCTGTCTGTCTGTCTATATAAAATGAAACTAGTATGTTTAATACATCATTAGAAATTTATGAGATACTTCATAATATATTTTCTAGAACAAAATCCAATCATCTTCTATTGAACTTTAAACCAAAAAATGTGATTAATTTTGTAAAAAGCATTAAGAGAAATTGCAAGCAGCAATATTACAGAATATTAAAATATGAATTTGAGAAACCAAATTTTGGGTGCAGCACAATTTTATGCATGAGATTATAAACCAAGAAGTGTTTCAGCTTGGATTATAGCCTCTTTCAGATTTAACTTTTAAAATAAAGTTATTTTATTTTAGACAGTAAGCATCCACCCACAGTTTGTTAAGCTATTCTTCCAAAGAAGCAATCAACAATCTTTTTGCAGAAAAAGACATACAGACACTATGTCAATTCAGTGTATTTTCAAGGACTGCATAGTTTCATAAAATATAACCTTATTACATTTTATTTTAATAACATTTTATTATTAGATAAAATTTATGTCATGGGACAAAATGAAATTCAATGTAGATAAAGGTTTTACACAGGCAAGAACAACTAATTATATAGGTACAGACTAGGTAAAACTTGATTCAATACCAGTTACTGTGAGAGAGATCTTGGAATCCTAGTGGATTCCAAGATCTCTTATACTTAAATATGAGCCTATTGCAGTATTTAGGTGACTTTGGATGAGAAGTGAAACATCTTCAAGGAAAAACAAGAAAGTCCAGTTGCACCTTGAAAAAACACCTTTGGGACAACCATGACCTGGATGATTGAGAAGCTCCATAGTCATTTATTTATGCACTTTGGGATGAACACCCTTCAATTGATATGGAAATTGTTCTGTCCCCTCATTTGCATTCTTGAGATCCCCACGCTTTGATTGGCCAAAGCGCGGGGCGCTCGGATTGGCTAGGCGAGCCGCGCCAATTGGCTCGCTGAGAATCTCCCGCGATTGGTCCATTCGAATTGCGGGAGATTCAAAGCGGTGCCATTGGCCGCAGCTGCCGTGGCTTGGAAATAAAAAGCTGCGAAGTTTTCCTATATCTCAGTTCGGTACCCACCTAATAAAAAGAGCTTGAAACAAAGTCACCGACTCCTGGCTTCCTTCCACGCGGACATAACACTGGTGACGAGGATGGGATCCTCATCCTGAACCGAAGCAAGTGTCCGACGGAAGCCAGCCAACCGACAAAATGGCCAGCATCACGCCACCAACCCCCTTCAACCCCGCTACTGAGGACTGGGAATCTTACACGGACAGATTCCACATGTTCCTCGAATGCAACGATCTGAAGGATGCAACCGGACCGAAGAAATGAGCCATCTTCCTAACACACTGCGGGCCCGCAGTGTTTAAGATGGCAAAAGCGCTAGCCAAACCCACCGACGTGACCGAAATGGATTGGAAAGACTTCGAACCATTGCTCCGAAACCACTACGCTCCAGCCGTGCCCATCCTCATCCGACAGCACGAATTTTATCGGTGGGACCAGCGGTCGGGCGAGAGTCTCAGCGATTTCATTGCAGAGCTGCGGCACCTGGGAGGACTATGTGAGTTCTCCAACATGAACGAGGCCCTTTGGGACAGAATCGTGCTCAGCCTTTGGGACCCCGTTCTCCAAAGTCGGTTGATGGCTAAGGGCAACATCGCTCTCGCCGACGCCATCTCCGAAGCCGCGGCCGTCGAAGCAACCCGACAGTCAGCAGACCGCATGCGGAGACCGAACGCCGGGGACCACACCGCAAACAACAACCCTGCAAGGTCGACCAAGGCCCAACCTGAAACCACCACCCACCAATTTGAACTCCACTTGACCTCGGGCACGTCCAACGAAGAGGAAGACATCCACCAACTACAGGCGGACCGCGACCAGTGCAGCTGGCGGAGTCGTAAGTCGAGGACCGCATGTGCCGGTTGCGGAGGCGACCACCCCAGATCCGAATGCCAGTTCTTCGACTCCGTTTGCTGGCACTGCGACAAGAAGGGCCACATCGCACGCATTTGCCGCCTCAAGAAGACCCACAGCCCCAGGCAATGGGAACCGAGCGAGCGGAGATGAGAGAGCACACCCCCCAGGACCAGAGACTGGCCAACAGAGAACCGCTGGGAGCGAAACGGACGAGCCTAATGAAGCAGCGAGGCCAGGCGGAGAGAAGAGACACATCAGACGGTCACCATCGGCCACGCCACAACCACAGACGCCAGAAAGGTCTACGTGGAGGCAGGCATCGAAGGCGAGCTCTGTAAAATGGAGGTGAACTCCGGGTCCTACCTTTCAATGGTAGCCTGGAAAGAACTTAAAAGCTTGGTGCCTACCATCCAGAGAAATCAACTAGAAAACCAGAGACTAATCATCAAGGACTACCAGGGAAACCGCATCCCTGTAGTCGGAACAGGACAGTTTACCGTGACCTACAAGGAACACGCCGAAAGACTTCCCTTAACCATCATCGATCGAGACCGACCTAGCCGACTGGGACTTCAATGGTTTGCACCGCTAGGCATCGCAGTCACGGGCATCGACCACATCGCCGAAGCCGACTGGGAGCAGCAACTGGCCCGGGATTTCCAGGAAGTGTTCAACGGCACCCTAGGCAAGTACCGAGGGCCCCCTATATCCTTCAGCCTAGACCCCAACGTTCCCCCGAAACGCCTAAAACCAAGGCGGGTCCCGTTCGCACTCAAACCGAAGATAGACGAGCAAATTGACAAGTTCGTCAAGCAAGGGGTATTACAACCCATAGACCACGCCTGGTGGGAGACCCCCATAGTCACCCCGATTAAGCCTGATGGGTCAGTGAGAATCTGCAGGGACTATAAGGCCACCCTAAATGGCGCCTTGCAGCAAAGCGCTTACCCCATCCCAGTAGTGCAGCATCTCCTACACTCACTGGGAGGGGGCAAAGTTTTCGTGAAACTCGACCTGGCCCAAGCATACCAGCAACTGCCAGTCGACGAGGAAACTGCCGAGGCACAAACCAGAGTCACCCACCGGGGAGCGTTTAGATGCAACCGGTTCAAATTTGGAGTCAGCGTGGCACCGGGGATTTTCCAGAGTCTCATGGAAAGACGCTTACAGGGCATCAAGGGGGTGGTCCCATACTTCGATGATGTACTAGTATCGGCAACCAACCAGGCCGAACTAGAGGCTCGCCTAAGGGAGGTGCTAACGAGGTTCAAAGAAACCGAGCTTAAAGTGAAGAGGGAAAAATGCCAGCTGTACACAGAGCGGGTCGAATTCCTGGGATAACTCCTAGACCGACACGGCATTCACCCCACCAACAAGAAAATTAAAGCCATCAAGGAAGCCCCCACACCCAAGTCAAAAACAGAACTGCAGGCGTTCCTGGGGCTACTAAACTTTTATAATGTCTTCCTGCCCCAAAAGGCGACTGCGGCGGAGCCTTTGCATAGGCTTTTGGACAAGGCGGCTACCTGGACTTGGGGGAGACGCGAGGAAGCCGCCTTCAGAAAAACCAAGGACCTGCTCACTTCGGATGCCGTCCTCATCCAGTACAACAAGACCCTACCACTAGCCATCACATGCGACACATCACCCTTCGGCGTCAGCGCTGTCCTCAGCCACATTCTCCCCGATGGAAAAGAAGCACCCATCGCGTTCTTTTCAAGGACCCTCACCAAACCGGAGCGGAACTACAGCCAGCTGGACAAAGAGGCTTTGGCTATCGTCGCTGCAGTAAAAAGGTTTCATGAATACCTCTACGGCTGGACGTTTACCATCATCACCGACCACAAACCGCTGCTGGGAATCCTTGCAGGGAACAGGGCCACCCCGAACATTCTGTCTCCCCGAATGACAAGGTGGTCCGAATTCCTGGCTGCCTACAACTACGGGCTCACACACAGACCTGGTAAGACTATCTCCTATGCGGACGCCTTAAGTCGCTCACCGTTACCAGAACCTGACACTGACCCAGCACCCACGAAGACCACCCTCAGCATAGAGATTCTACCCAACCTACCCATAACCGTGTCAGACATTGCCCGAGAAACTAATAAAGACAAACGTCTGGCGCGGGTTTTGCATTGGGTAGAGAAAGGGTGGCTGGAAAGGGACAACGACGAGTCCGTCAGGACATTCCGGAACCGGCAAATGGAACTCTCGTTACTAAAAGGGTGCATACTATGGGGGGATAGGGTGGTCATCCCAGAAAAACTACAAGGGAAGGTTTTGGAATTGTTACATGAGGGGCACCCGGGCATCGTTAGGACAAAAGCCCTGGCCAGAAATTACGCTTGGTGGCCAGGGATGGACAAACAGATCAAGGCCTGGGTAGCAAGGTGTCAACGATGCCAGGAAACTAGGCCAAGCCCACCCGCAGCACTCCTCCTAGAGTGGGAAACCCCCAGGGGACCGTGGTCTAGGATCCACATAGATTTCGCCGGGCCCACAAAAGGACACACTTTGTTAATAACCGGAGACGCTTACTCCAACTGGCTGGAGGTAAGTAACATGAGAACAACCACCACGGAGGCCGTGACCAAAGAACTCTGCAAACTTTTCGCAACACACGGCCTCCCAGACGTCCTCGTTTCCGACAATGGGCCCCAATTCACCTCGCTAGAATTTGAAAAATTCCTAGCGGAGAGGGGCATATGACACGCACTGACAGCCCCGGCGCATCCGGCGGCGAGTGGTAGGGCGGAACGGATGGTTCAATTCACAAAGAAAACCATCCAGAAAATAGACCACAGAGAGATCCAGGACAAAATAAATAAATTACTTTTCATCCAGCACATAACCCCAAACACCAGAACAAATAAAAGCCCAGCAGAACTGCTAACGGGCAGGAAAATAAGGTCCCCACTTGATAGATTACACCCCACGTACAACCCAGAGAAACCCCCAGACTCCACCAGCAAACACCGAACCTTCGCAGCAGGCGACGCTGTCTACGCGAAGAACCTAACCGGAGACCCATTATGGGTACCGGCCGTCATAACACAGCTAACAGGCCCACACTCGTACCGGCTACAAACAACCGACGGATGAGCGTGGAAACGCCACATCGACCAGTTAAGATCGAGGACAACCACACAAGAGACCACCGACGCACAACCAAACAAAACCAACCCCCGCAACACAAACCAAGAGGGGAGGGAATACCCAGGGAACCAAAACCAAGAAAAAATAAACCAGCCATACTCACCTGCAAGCAGGCAGCACGAAACCTTGCCAGGAAGAGACAGCCAGGCCAGCTCAACCAACCCGGGAAGACCGAGCGGGAGCGGCAAAACCCGCAGCTCAACCAACCCGGGTAGCCCAGGAGGGAGCTGTGGAGAGTGGCCCGGCCAGACAGACCAGGCGATTCCCACGACGGAGTCCGGAGAAACAGAGGCCCCAACCGAACCGGCCGGGATCCAACCTACGGCTGATCTGCGCAGGTCCAGTAGGCAGAGACGGAGCCCCGCCTACCTACGGGACTACGCAACGTAAGGACTGAACCAAGAGGGGAGGGGTGTTCTGTCCCCTCATTTGCATTCTTGAGATCCCCATGCTTTGATTGGCCAAAGCGTGGGGCACTCGGATTGGCTAGGCGAGCCGCGCCGATTGGCTCGCTGAGAATCTCCCGCAATTCGTCCATTTGAATAGCGGGAGATTCAAAGTGGTGCGATTGGCCGCGGCCGCCGTGGCTTGGAAATAAGAAGCCGCGAAGTTTTCCTGTATGCTCAGTTCGGTACCCACCTAATCAAAAGAGCTTGAAACAAAGTCACCGACTCCTGGCTTCCTTCCACGTGGACATAACAGAAATATGAACGAATTTCAGGAACCATTTGCACTTCAGTTTGAGATGCAAACAACACAGACTCATCCCCACAGTCTGCACCTGCATTCAACAGTGAAGGGATACAGGGCAGAAAACATCCTTCAGAAAGCACAGTTCCACAACACAGTCCTTTCAGCGGTTCCAAGAATGCTCCATACCCATTTGCACTATTCAGGTGACCCTGAGGACATAGATAAACCCCCAAGTAGTCAACAACTCTCTAAAAAATGCAAATGACCAGCTTTCTGCAAGGAGTATAACTCCTTCCATTCCCCACCATCCAGTCAGATCTGAAGAAGCTTCTGGGATGAAAGGCAAAACATCTTCAAAGAAAAACAAGAAAGTCCAGTTGCCTCTTAAAAAAGCACCTTTGGGATTTCCAAAGCAATATCACATTTATTTTATTAATTATATATACCATCTTAACTGAAAATTAAACAATTTTAAATTTATCAAACACACTCCTTTGCATCCTCATTACAGCAATATAATTTAGCACTGCGGACAACATGCAATTATAGGGTAACATATAATTCCTCAAGTACTTTATCAGATTATTGTTGTTATATAATTATTTGAAGTTTTGTTTTGAGGACTTATTTTTACTGTTAATATTGTCAAGGGTTTCATGTAAGTGCTATTCTACAGAAGAAAGTCAGAAAACAAAAAATAATAATCACAACAGCACTTCAGTCTCCATAAAATAAATGAAGACTGTTAGGGATAATATTGTTTACCCCAACTGGTTTAGGTAAAATAATAAATATGTTATCATGGTTTATAAGTTAAAGTGTCTGCAACTTTAAATATCGGAATGTAATTAAGGGAGTGGTTGTGAAAGCACCACAAAAAAAGCAAGGAACGTCAGCTTGCTCTCTCTGGCTTGATGATCCCTAATTACTGGATAGACTGAAGACAGTGTGTTTCCCCTACTGAAAAGGAGAGACAAAGGACTGATTTGTAAGTGAACTGACATAGGATATTCTACACGGACTTTGCTAACTGAATATCCCTGAATGGACTGACTAAAATGATACATGACTAATGGACTGTTATTTTGACTATGCTATGAACTCATAATGGAATAAACTATTTTTTTGATAGCACAAGCGTATCTGTTATTTTTACTGTATGTTAATAAACATACAAACTTATCTCACTCATTTATCTGTAAGCCTATCTGACTAATGCTGCACATTCTGTTTAGCTTGTCTCCTTAACCCTGGTTGGGGAACACAGGCTTAACAAAGACATCTTCTTAAGCTCTCACCAATGCACTGGCTTTCTGTGCATAATGTTACAATTCCTAGCAGCATATCTATGAGTCCTATTCACTAGAGATTCATTCCTAGAATGGGAATATAGTATACACGTGCATTCCCCCCCCCCATTTTTCTGAAACTGTCATTTTATGGTGAATTTGGATTGGTTTGATTAATTTCATGTTCTTTACAATCTAAGGCCAAAATGTATGAGACACATACAGGAGTGGGATTTAAAAATCCCAGCAACTGGTTCACTGCGTGGCCTACCAGAACTTCCTGTTTCCAGCGACTGGTGAGCCTCCAGAGCCCAAGGGAGGCCATTTTTGCCCTTCCAAGGGTCCATAGACCTCAGTGGGCTTCTGGGATGGCAAAAACAGCCTCCCCCACCTTCTGGAGGCACACCGGAAACCAGAAATAGGCCCATTTTGTGATTTCCGGTTTTTCCAGGAAGGCCATTTTTTGTCCTCCCATGGGTCCAGAGGCATCCTCCGGGCCTCTGGGAGGTCAAAAACAGTCTCCCCGGCCACTGGAGGCCCACCAGAAGCCAGAAACAAGCCTGTTTCCAGACTTCCAGAAGACCAATTTTCCCCCTCCAAAAGCCTCTGCTGGAAATAGGACCCTACATTTACCTCCATCAAAAATGGACCACATGGAGACTCCTCGGAGGAGAGAGATGGGAAGGGAGGGGCCCAGTGGCGGGATTCAGAAACGTTTACTACCAGTTCTGTGGGCATGGCTTAGTGGGCATGGCCATGTGACTGGGTGGGTGCATGGCTGCCAACTCTCACGCAATCAGCGTGAGACTCACGCAATTCAACCAATTTTGACTGTCTCACTCTGATAAACGAAATCTCACGCTAAACCCCCAAAATGGAATGTACAAAAATAAATATATCTCTACATTCTCTGATATTCCGAATATCGATATGCCCAAGCCCAAAGTTTCGAGAAGTGAAGCCTCCGATCCTGGGCGGCTTCAGAGGGCGAACAGAGCATGTGCGAGAGGACGTTGCCCGCATTGATTTCTGTACTGGGGTGAGGAGAGAATTCCACGCTGCAGGAAGCAGTTGCTCCTTTCCGCTCTAGGATGTCACAACTCTCTGGGCTTAACCCTTGCGCTGCACTCTGCTCTGGCAGGCGGAGATGAGAGAGACGAACTCTCTATCCCCCATGAAGTACGACTACAGGGCATCCCTGGGCCTTTCTCGAGAGCTGAGCTCCCATCATCCCCTCCCCGCACCCGTCTGGTCTCAAGGCCGCTGGGATTGGGGCGCAAAGGCGCGTCCCTCTCCGGCCTCCCTCTCGCAAGGGGAGCTGCTGTGGCTGGCCTCTTGCGCGCCTCGGCTTCTCTCGCTCCCCAGCCTGATGGGAAGTCCCTGGAGAGGGAGGGGGAAGAGGGGGGGAGGGCTCCTTCCCGGGTACATTGTGTCCCTCCCCCCGCCCTTTGCAACTAGATATGCGCCCCCCCAGCCTCCCCTGGGTCCAAGAGGCTGCAAGAGGGTCTGGCAGGGAGGAGCCTCTCCAGGAAGGGGGTCCTGCCAGAGGGCAGGCTGGAGCGGGGTGGGGGGGGTCGCAAGGAGGGGGGGTTCCTGTCCCCTCCGAGCCCCAATCGCAGCCGGTGCAGGAGTTTCTCTCTTTTTAGGCTTCTTTCCCCACTTGATGCCAGGAACGTTTGGATGCTCTTTGGGAGCCCCTGGGAAGGAATCTCGCCTTGAGGGGTCTCCCCACAAATGCCAAGCAAAGGGGGGGGAGTGGCCACTGTCCTCTCCTCTCCTCCCCCAGACAATCCAGGACTTCCTTGCAGGGGAGCAGCTGATGGCAGCATTGCTGGGGGTCCCATGCACAGACTGGGAGGGGGGCGTTTGGGGAGTGAAGGACACCAGCCTCCCCCCCCCATTCTGTGTGTGTGTGTGTGTGTGTGTCCATCTGCCTGCCTGGCCCTTTCCGACCCTTCAGCTGGACTGTGAGGCTGGTGGGTCCAAGACTCAGCCTGGATCCCCCTCCCCTCCGCAGGTGGGAGGCCCAGAGGGTGGGAGAGGGCTGGGAAGGGCCGTTTCTGCCCAGCTCCAAGGCCGGGAACCCTGGCAAGGCCCCCTCCACCCCCGGGGCCATGTGAGGGAGGCTTCTGTGGCCCTGAAGAGTCAGCCTGGAGGGGCCGGATCCCAGGCACTTGGGACGCCCCTCTCAGCCAGGGACCCTGGAGGAGGAGGAGAGCCGGAGCAGCCCAAAGGGACGGAGCAGATGGGCAGAGGCCCAAGAATGTGAACCCTTTCCGGCCAAGATGGTCAGTGAACTGCATTATTAATATCTTACAAATCCGGTTCAAGTACATTGGTGCTGCTTGCATGTATGTATGTATGTATATGTCCAAATCATGACTAAAGTATGCATCAGATTGCACCATTTAAAATGTAAAATTGTCAAAGCTCCTTACCGTGGAAGGGGGGACACCCCCCTTCCACACCATCCCCCCCTCAGTCACTTCGCTCCCTCGCAGTGTCTCACTCCGAACTATTACTCAAGGTTGGCAGCCCTGTGGGTGTGATTTTTTTTTACAGCCCACACCTGTTTTTGTGAGCTTCCTAGCCTCAGAGAAGCCTCTGGGGGGGGGGGCGTTTTTGCTCCCCCAAGGCTCCTCTGGGGCTCAGAAAGAAAAGAAGCAGAGCATGGGAGGGGCATGCAACACCCCTCCAAGCTCCGTTTTGGAAGCTTCCTAGCTTCAGAAAAGCCTCTGGGAGCATTTTTGCTCCCCCAAGGGCCCTCTGGGACTCTGGAAGGCAAAAAATGGAGAGGGGCTGAGCTCCTCCCTCCATTTTTTGCCTTCCTGGGCCTCAGCAAGGGGAATCCAGGCACAACTGATCTTATCTACAGCTGATTATCAGGAGGGGGAAAAAAAAGAAAGAAATACCTTAGATGAATGTCAGGCAGGCGGGCAGGGTGAGCGAGCATCAGGTGGGAGGCAATCGGGTGGCCAGCCAGAACGTACTACCGGTTCAGTGACCCACGCCAAATTCTTGCTACCGGTTTGCCGATCCATTGCAAACCGGCTGAATACCACCACTGGAGGGGCCATCAATGTCCATAAAATGGTAGGCAAAACAGCATTGCAGTTTAAGCTGCCACACAAAATAAACTGGGTTCTGATGTTGATTTTAATGTATATTTTAGAAGTAGGATTTAATGAAAATAGAACTGATCTGTCATAGTGTATCATTGAACAAAATATTCAAGTTGTATAAGCTAATACAATCTTGGGTTGTATAAACAGAGGCATAGAATCAAGATCACATGAAATATTAGTGCCACTTTACAAAACCCTAGTAAGACCATGTAAGCTTCCTGCTGGTAGATGATGAACTAGGCAGATTTTTAACTACACCTGGAATATTGCAACCAATTTTGGTCATCAGACTACAAAAAAGATGTTGAAACTTTGGAAAAAGTTCAAGGAAGAGCAACGAAGATAATCAAAGGCCTGGAGACTAAAACATATGAAGAACAGCTGCAGGATTTGGGTTTGATTAGTTTAAATAAAAGAACAATTAAGGTTGACGTGATAGCAGTATTTCAGTATTGGAGGGTCTGCCACAAAGAAGAGGGTTTTTTTAAGAAGAGACTGGACAATCACTTATCTGAAATGTTATAGATTCTCCTGCTTGATGTCCAAACTTGTATAGCAAAAATTACAGAAAGAATGGCTATAATGTTTCAGTTCTTTTCCCCCTACCATTCTCCTCTCTCTTTAAAGGAGTTGATGGAAATTGATTTAGTTCTAATGACTTTATAAGATACATTTAAGTGCATTTGTAGATAACTATTTCCCATGATAAATTGAATAATTCATTGTTTTTATTTTGAAATCAAGGATTAATTTTTATAAGCCCATATAGGGAACTGTAGAGACTTTTCCTTTTAGTGGTATACAAAAACTACATTTTCCTTTGAATGTATATTCAGGATTGAAATAGTCTACTCTTTCAGTCTACTTTTTTTAAAATTATGGGACAGAAATGACTTCAAAAATAGAAATCAGGCCCATGGGCTTACATTCTTTTTGACTAAGCAAATGAATTGAAAGGTATCTTTTAAAGAATGCAATTCTGATAATGCATTTCTTCATTAATACATCTTCTTACAAAAAAAAAAAAACCTTTTCAGTCTTGTGAGTCATGCAGCAAACCAGATGATTCTACTCTTAAAAGCAAATTTGTAACTGTAGGATAAAGGGTACAGTAGGTATCTTTTTGAGTTACAGCTTTTTTTCTTGAGAGATATTTTTATGAAATCAGATTTAAAGGTGGAAGAAGCGAGGTAGAACATCTACCTAGCTAACAAATATAGATAACAGAAATCATTTACTGCTACCTGAATCAATTATTGTTGTTGAGTCCACTTGGAAGGAGGCCAGGAATCGGTGACTTAGTATCAAGCTCTCCATTGAAGTTAGGAACCGAACTGGCTCTTTGGAAAACCTTGCGGCTTTTTATTTTCAAGCCACGGCGGCCGCAGCCAATGGCACCACTTTCAATCTCCCACGATTTGAATCTACCAATTGCGGGAGATTCTCAGGGAGCCAATCGGCGCGGCTCGCCTAACCAATCCGATCGCCCCGCGCTTTGGCCAACCAAAGCGCGGGGATTTCAAGAATTCAAATTAAGGTACAGAACACCCCTCCCCTCTTGGTTTGGTCCTACGTAGCGTAGTCCCGTAGGTAGGCGAGGCTCCGTCTTTGCCTACTAAACCTGCGCAGGTCAGTTGTAGGTTGGATCCTGGCCGGTTCGGTCGGGGTCTCTGTTTCTCCGGACTCCGTCGTGGGAACCGCCTGGTATGTCTGGCCGGGCTGCTCTTCGCAGCTCCCTCCTGGGCTACCCGGATTGGTTGAGCTGCGGGTTTTGCCACTCCTGCTCGGTCTTCCCGGGTTGGTTGAGCTGGCCTGGCTGTCTCTTCCTGGCGAGGTTTCGTGCTGGCTGCTTGCAGGTGAGTATGGCTGGTTTCTTTCTTCTGAGTTTTGGTTCCCAGGGTATCCCCTCCCCTCTTGGTTTGTGTTGAGGGGGTTGGTTTTGTTTGGTTGCGTGTTGGTGATGTCTTGTGTGGCAGTCCTTGATCTTAACTGATCGATGTGGTGTTTCCACGCTCATCCGTCGGTTGTTTGTAGCCGGTACGAGCGTGGGCCTGTTAGCTGTGTTATGATTGCTGGTACCCATAATGGGTCTCCGGTTAGGTTCTTCGCGTAGACGGCGTCGCCTGGTGCGAAGGTTCGGTGTTTGCTGGTGGAGTCTGGGGGTTTCTCTGGGTTGTACATGGGGTGTAGTCAATCGAGTGGGGACCTTATTTTTCCCCCATTAGCAGTTCTGCCGGGCTTTTATTTGTTGTGGTGTTCGGGGTTATGTGCTGTATGAAGAGTAATTTATTTATTTTGTCCTGGATCTCCCCATGGTCTATTTTCTGGATGGTTTTTTTTTTTTTTGTGAATTGAACCATCCGTTCCGCCCTTCCGTTCGCCGCCGGATGCGCTGGGGCTGTCAGTGCGTGCAGTATGCCCCTTTCCGCTAGGAATTTTTTGAATTCCAGGGAGGTGAATTGGGGCCCATTGTCAGATACGAGGACGTCCGGGAGGCCGTGTGTTGCGAAGAGTTTGCAGAGTTCTTTGGTCACGGCTTCCGTGGTGGTTGTTCTCATGTTGCTTACCTCCAGCCAGTTGGAGTAAGCGTCTACGGTTATTAAAAAAGTGTGTCCTTTTGTGGGCCCAGCGAAATCTATGTGGATCCTAGACCAAGGCCCCCTGAGGGTTTCCCACTCTAGGATGGGTGCTGCGGGTGGGCTTGGTCTAGTTTCCTGGCATCGTTGACACCTTGCTACCCAGGCCTCGATCTGTTTGTCCATCCCTGGCCACCAAGCGTAACTTCTGGCCAGGGCTTTCGTTCTAATGATGCCCGGGTGCCCCTCGTGTAACAGTTCCAGTACCTTCCCTTGTAGTTTTTCTGGAATGACCACCCTATCCCCCCATAGTATACACCCTTTTAGTAATGAGAGTTCCGTTTGCCAGTTTCGGAATGTCCTGAAAGTCTCATCGTTTTCCTTTTCCGGCCACCCTTTCTCTATCCAATGCAAAACCCGCGCCAGACGTTTGTCTTTATTAGTTTCTCGGGCAATGTCTGACGCGGCTATGGGTAGGTTGGGTAGAGTCTCTATGCTGAGGGTGGTCGTCATGGGTGTTGGGTCAGAGTCTGGTTCGGGTAATGGTGAGCAGCTTAAGGCATCCACATGGGAGATAGTCTTACCGGGTCAGTGTGTGAGTCTGTAGTTGTAGGCAGCCAGGAATTCAGACCACTTTGTCATTCTGGGACACAGAATGTTCGGGGTGGCCCTGTTCCCTGCGAGTATTCCCAGCAGCAGTTTGTGGTCGGTGATGATGGTAAACGTCCGGCCGTAGAGGTACTCGTGAAACCTTTTTATTGCGGCGACGATAGCCAAAGCCTCTTTGTCCAGCTGGCTGTAGTTCCACTCTGGTTTGGTGAGGGTCCTTGAAAAGAACGCGATGGGTACTTCCTTTCTGTCGGGGAGAGTGTGGCTGAGGACAGCGCTGATGCCGAAGGGTGATGCGTCGCATGTGATGGCTAGTGGTAGGGTGTCATTGTACTGGATGAGGACAGCATCCGAAGTAAGCAGATCCTTGGTTTTTCTGAAGGCGGCTTCCTCGCGTTTCCCCCAAGTCCAGGTAGCCGCCTTGTCCAAAAGCCTATGCAAAGGCTCCGCCGCAGTCGCCTTTTGGGGCAGGAAGACATTATAAAAGTTTAGCAGCCCCAAAGTTTAGCACTGCTTTTGACCTGGGTGTGGGGGCTTCTTTGATGGCTTTAATTTTTTTGTCGGTGGGGTGAATGCCGTGTCGGTCTAGGAGGTATCCTAGGAATTCGACCCGCTCTGTGTACAGCTGGCATTTTTCCCTCTTCACTTTAAGCTCGGTTTCTTTGAATCTCGTTAGCACCTCCCTTAGGCGACTCTCTAGTTCGGCCTGGTTGGTTGCCGATACTAGTACATCATCGAAGTAGGGTACCACCCCCTTGATGCCTTGTAAGAGTCTTTCCATGAGGCTCTGGAAAATTCCAGGCACCACGCTGACTCCGAATTGGAGTCGGTTACATCTAAACGCTCCCCGGTGGGTGACTATGGTTTGCGCCTCTGCAGTTTCCTCATCGACCGGCAGTTGCTGGTATGCTTGGGCCAGGTCGAGTTTCGCAAAAACTTTGCCCCCTCCCAGTGATTGTAGGAGATTTTGCACTACTGGGACGGGGTAAGCGCTTTGCTGCAAGGCGCCATTTAGGGTGGCCTTATAGTCCCTGCAGATTCTCACTGACCCATCAGGCTTGATTGGGGTAACTATTGGGGTCTCCCACCAGGCGTGGTCTATGGGTTGTAGGACTGCTTGCTTGACGAGCTTGTCAATTTGCTCGTCGATTTTCGGTTTGAGTGCGAAGGGTACCCGCCTTGGTTTTAGGCGTTTCGGGGGAATGTTTGGGTCTAGGCTGAAGGATATGGGGGGGCCTCGGTACTTGCCTAGGGTGCCGTCAAACACTTCTTGGAAGTCCCCAGCCAGTTGCTGCTCCCAGTCGGCTTCGGCAATGTGGTCGATGCCCGTGACTGCGATGCCGAGTGGTGCAAACCATTGAAGTCCCAGCAGGCTAGGTCGGTCTCGATCGACAATGGTCAAGGGAAGTCTTTCAGTGTGCCCCTTGTAGGTCACTGTGAACTGTCCTGTTCCGACTATAGGGATCCGCTTTCCCTGGTAGTCTTTGAGGATTAGTCTCTGGTTTTCTAGTTGATTTCTCTGGATGGTAGGCACCAAGCATTTAATTTCTTGCCAGGCTACCATTTACAGGGTTTGCCTTCGATGCCTACCTCCACGTAGACTTCTGGCGTCTGTGGTTGTTGCGTGGCTGATGGTGACCGTCTGATGTGTCTCTTCTCTCACCACCTTGTTGGGCTCGTCCGTTCCGGTCCCAACGGTTGTCTGCTGGGAAGTCTCTGCTCCTAGGGGGTGTACTTTCTCGTCTCCGCTCACTCGGGTCCCATCGTCTGGAGCTGTGGGTTTTCTTGAGGCGGCAGACGCGGGCGATGTGGCCCTTCTTGTCACAGTGCCGGCAAACTGAGTCGAAGAACCGGCATTCGGATCTGGGGTGGTCGCCTCCGCAACCGGCACATGCGGTCCTCGACTTACGACCCTGCCGGCTGCGCTGGTCGCAGCCTGCCTGGAGACGGTGGATGTCTTCCTCCTCATCCAAAGTGCTCGAAGTGGAGTGGAGTTCGCCCTGGTGGGTGGTGGTTTTAGGTTGGGCCTCAGTCGACCTTGCAGGGTGGTTGTTTGTGGTGTGGTCCCTGGCGTTCGGTCTCCGCATGCGGTCTGCTGATTGTCGGGTGGCTTCGGCTGCCATGGCTTCGGTGATGGCATCGGCGAGGGCGATGTTGCCCTTGGCCATCAACCGACTTTGGAGAATGGGGTCCCAAAGGCTGAGCATGATTCGGTCCCACAGGGCCTCATTTATATTGGAGAACTCGCATAGTCCTCCAAGGTGCCGCAGCTCTGTGACGAAATCACTGAAACTCTCACCCGACTGCTGGTCCCACCGATAAAATTCATGTCGTCAGATGAGGATGGGTACGGCTGGAGCGTAGTGTCTCCAGAGTAATGGCTCGAGGTCATCCCAATCCATTGCAGTAACATCGGCGGGCTTGGCTAGCGCTTTTACCATCTTAAACACTGCGGGCCCGCAGTGCGTTAGGAAGACGACTCGTTTCTTCGGTCCGGTGGCATCCTTCAGGTCGTTGCATTCGAGGAACATGTGGAACCTGTCCGTGTAAGATTCCCAGTCCTCGCTAGCAGGGTTGAAAGTGGTTGGTGGCGCGATGCTGGCCATCTCGTCGGTTGGCTCGCTTCTGTCGGACACGTGCTTCGGTTCAGGATCAGAATCCCATCTTCGTCACCAGTGTTGAGTCTGCTTGGAAGGAGGCCAGGAGTCGGTGACTTTGTATTAAGCTCCTTATTGAAGTTAGGAATCGAACTGGCTCTTTGGAAAACCTTGTGGCTTTTTATTTCCAAGCCACGGCAGCCGCGGCCACTTTGAATCTCCCGCAATTCGAATCTACCAATCGCGGGAGATTCTCAGGGAGCCAATCGGCACGGCTCGCCTAACCAATCCGATCGCCCCACGCTTTGGCCAATCAAAGCCAGGGATTTCGAGAATTCAAATTAAGGTACAGAACAATTGTGTATCCATAATGTATAACAAATAGCATTCCTATTTATTACTGAACAAACCAAGGTCAGATTCATTCATTCAGAATAATGAAAAACATTTTACTAATGTTGCTTTAAGTAAGAGCTAAAAAAATCCTCAGTCATTTTGACATTCATGTAAACCCACCATGTAATTCATATTTATATTTCTCAATGAATGATTTGCTGAAGAACAAAACCTAACTGTCACATCATCTGCCCAACATGAAAGCACAATTGCTGTACTATCTAAATTTTGCTCATGTACTTTTTCTTGTATTTCCTATACAAATACCTCTTTTCAATAAAAAAAAATTCTACCAAACTCTTCCCAGGCATATTATTAAACTGATCTTGCTTCACTTTTTGCATTTTACTATTGAAATCTCTGGTTGGTATGCAGAAACAGTAAAGGAATTCTTCCAGTTGTCTGGAACTGATCCAGTCTTCACACATAGATGTTTAACAAAATATTGAGCCATATTACAAGCAAAATATTTCCATATTTTAACATTCCTTTGGTTACCTTACTGACCATTCAGGCAATGTTAATTACTTCCTTTCATGCATCTTTTTGACTTTAATATTTATAGCACATGGGTGAATTCCACTACCATTCCCTGATGGATCTCTAAAATATTTGTTCTCACATCAGTTTCATCTCAATTCATGTACAGCTTTCATTTTGAATTCCATTCACTGTGCTGGAGGCTCCCTTTTCACTCACTTCCAAACAATGCATTTTCAGTTCCTTCCAAATTGCTTTGCATTTTCTCTACATCTTTTAACTTTAACCATCTCTTTCTTTCTTTGACTGCATTCTTTTTCCCCTTTGTGTACCCTAGATATTTGTCTGTCCGTCATACTTGGCAGCAATAATGTTCTTGTATATGTCTTTCATTTCATCTTTCCACCAGATAGCCCATTAGTTTCAAATGATCCAAAGACATGTTTCTTTTCTTCCTATTCCATTTTAAATTCACCTAAACAATTTACAGTTTACTCTTGAAGTCCATCTTTCATTTATTTAAATATTACATTTTAATTAATCTCTTCAGGAAATTGTTTCCTTTGCATGCATCTATAAAATCTACTGTCTTGTACATCCAGGTAGTATAATTCCCCTTGTGAAATATTTCCCTTCCCTTCCACTTCTTGAACATAGCTCAAACAGGCAATGAATTCAAATAATTTGCCTGAGAACACTGGAGAACATCCCAATCTTGACATACAAGTGTTGTTTGGGGGCTCCTGAGTTTCCACAAAGGCCTCTTATAACTTCAGAGAACCCTGCTCTGCAAATCCATTGCCAAATGCCTAAGAGATTAGCATTAATTAGCATGTAGAAACAAATTTTACCTTCAGGAATAAAAAAAGTACCCTTAGTCCTTAGTTCTTAGTTCTTAAAAAAGGGATTCATGAATCTTTAGTAGTTCAAGTTTTTATTTTTCAGTTGTTTCCCCAGCCTTCCATTTATTTAACTTTTTAAATGCCTGCTTGTCTAAATATTATCTGGATTTAGTAAAAATGCCTTCTAATCATGTCTTTCTGCAATGTAACAAATGATATACACTTAATTTACCATGCTGTCAGTAAATTAAGTGCTCTAGCCTTGGTGTTCTTCAGATTTGTTTATGAGATTTTGATTGGCTCATCTGTATTCTTTGGCTTTATTTCAATTGTCTTTTTTTGTGTGTAGTCCTTCATGGTTAAAGCTTAAGAGGCAAAACTGCAGTTGGAAGTGGCTTTAGTAATCATAATGCTGTTGCTTTCTGATCTTGATTGTGCCTGCAGGGAGGACTTTATCAAGATATCAGCATTGCTGAGTATAAAAATAACAAAAGCTTCAGATGAAAGGAACTTAAACTTGCAATAATTCTTTGTTTTTGCAAATGTGTTTTGAATGCCTACAGTGAAGGTGGCTTGGTGTGGCATCTGTATAGTATTAAGATGTATTTGTTTGTTTATTTATTTATTTATTATTTATTTATTTATTCATTCATTCATTCATTCATTCATACATACATATAGCATTTATTCATCACCTTTCTTAATGTTGATCTCAAAGCAGACCATAGAATAAAAGAGTAAGATTAGACAGACCCAATTTCAAGTCCAACCTCATCCATGGAAGATCACCAGATGACATTTTTAGCTCAATCTTTACCATAGACTTAAAAAAAAAGTGGAGAGGAGAGGGTGCTATAACCGTTGCCCTGAATTCCATTAAACAATAGAGTAGAGTAGAAAGACCCATGGCTATTCAAATGATTTCAAACAGCTCTCTGAAAATGAAAATAAATCACTACAAGATCTTTAAAAAGATCCTTTAAAAAAAGAGAAGTGGTGGAAGATCTTTAAAGGAAGAAGGGCTTGCTTTGGGAAAATTCTGAAGTCTTACTTTGCCTTAGTTGAGGCAAATTGAGACTTCAGTCTTAGTTTTCACAAACTTGGCAATCTTAAGATATGTGGCTTCAATTTCTAAAATATTCAAAGGATGCAGCAGAAGGAGATAAAAGGCAAGGTAGAAGGAACAATTAACCTGTGCCAAAATGCTAGAAAGACATATAGGATTCCAAAAGAGAAACATAAAAGAATCACATTGATAATTGGTTTTATTGGTGTTTATAGAAAATTGAGAAATTAAAAATGTGGTGGAATACTGAGCGATACTTATAATATTAAAATATTAGTGATTTAATAGTGGTTAATAAATATACAATATGAAGAAATGTTATTGATGTTTATGTATATTTTTGGAGGAAGCAATACAAAATTATAAAGAGAGAATAATATTGTCTAAAGATAATGAAGTAAATATAGAAGAACCTCAACAAATGGGAAAAATAAAGAAATAAGTATAAATAGGGAAAATAGTAGAATATATATCCATATATAAAATAATATATATTGTAATTATAATGAGCACATTAAGGCCAGAAGTTGGAAGATAAAAATTTTGCATGGAATTGTATTATTATGTGAGCACTGTGTGAAAAATATGTTAACCCAATCATTGCACTGTCCACAAAAAATGCTGGTTGTTAAAGATAGATAGATAGATAGATAGATAGATAGATAGATAGATAGATAGATAGATAGATAGATAGACAGACAGACAGAGACAGATAGATAGATAGATATAGATGTAAAACAGTTATGTATCCAAGCCCTAAGCATAAATAGAATATATTTATGTATAAATCTGTAGCAACTGTGGGAAATTTGGGATTGTATATGCCTCTCCTAAGCATGTATTAATAATCTTCATTTAAAAATGGAAAGCTATTTTGAAATTCAGATTATCTCTGATCATGGCAAGAAAGTAAAGCAATAATTCTAAAACAGTAAAAAGAAGAAGTGATTGTGCTGTTGGTTAGGAGACAATGAATAAATATAGACAGGACCTTAACAAAGAAATACTGAAAAAATTAAAACATTTTATTTATGTTTTTCATAAGTGTTGCACCTTCTAAGAGAACAGTCTTAATTCATTCTCTCTGACATACTGAAAGAACACTGGGAAATAGTAAGTGATAGCTGAAAATAATAGAGATAATTTGATAGGCTATCTCAAATGGAAGTGGAGAAGGAAAAGCAATTCAGGCCACATTTATTGCCTATGTGTCACAAAATGACTTCTAAAATCAGCTATATTTCTTTTCTAAACATTACATTTTTATATATTCCCTCCAAGGTCCTGTAGTATTTTTAGAACTTTAATTACTTTGGAATGTCTCCATACAGATAAGATCTGCATATTTCTATGTATGCCTCAGGACCACGAAATTAAGAAACAGGCTCCAAATATAGATTGACTGCTTACACTTTATTTCTTTTAATGAAATTAAACTAATTTCAAACTCCATACAGAAATCTCTAATCATGTTTTAGAAGAAATTATGGTATTGGCTTGTTCCAAAATAAAGGAATTTAATTGTAGAAATAGATATATTTATACTTATAATCGAAAAATTCAAATCAAATGGAGCTAAGATGGCCAGTGAATAATTAAGTAAACAGGACTCAACCTGTAATATTTAATTGTAATAAAGCAGGATGATCAGCCTCTAGGATTTACATTTTCCTCAAAATCTGATATGTATGAAAGCTCACAGCCCTATAGAACAAATCTACAATTTATTTTTAACTTTTGTATTTATACAGTATATCAAATTTAGAAATTGCCCATCTCACTTAGAGTGACTAATTACTCACTGAGAGTAATTAAAACATGCAAACTGTTTATAAATACTGTCTTTGGAGTCAATTATTCTTATTAAGATAAGAATAGAATAATTGAAATTAAAGATTTAAAAAGGCAGGGGTTAGCCTTCACGACACTAACCACACCTGCATACTTCTCTAGGAGCCCCAGGCAAGTATGTAGATCGAGATCTTCAAAAGTTTCTGAAAGGACAGGTGATTGGAGGTCTGCCTCACCTCTGGGGAGAGAATGTTCCAAAGGGTGGGGGCAACAGCAGAAAAGGCTCTCTTTCTGGACCCTGCCAGCCAAAATTTTTTGACTGATGAGGTTCACAACATACCTCCCTGCTGACTGGGTGGGTCAGGATGATGTAATGGGGTGAAGACTGTTCTGTAGCAATCCTGGCCCCATGCCATGTAGGGCTTTAAATTTATAACTAATATCTTGAATTGGATGTTGAAGCAAACTGGTCACCAATGCAGCTTGCACATCCAAGACTGCTTACATGGTTGCAGTCTGTATCAGCTGAAGCTTCTGTATACTTTTCAAGGGTAGCACTGTTTAAAGGGCATTGCTACAGTTGAAATGGGAGATGACCAGGACATGAAGGACCGTGTTAGCCCTGCATCCATTTTGAGACAGATTCTGGTCTGCAACAATGGGGGGGGGGAAGCTGTGGGAATGGGAGAGTAGCAAAGGGAGTATAGCCTCAACAACATTCTTTCACCAGCAATCAAGGATAATCTGCTGGCACCTGGAGGGCAGTAACAGGAATTTGGCAGCAGTTGAGACAGGAGATTGATTGGCCAATGTGATCTGTGGGTCACTAAATGAGGAAGGGTGTGAGTTTTAGTGTGGAGGGGGAAAACATGAAAATTCAGGTTGGGGTTTTCCCCAGATGTGCCAACATAACTACTCTAATAAATTCTTACTTTGATGGACTTTGTCTCGGAGTACTGAATCATTTGGAAAGTTTACTGGGAACTCTGACAGACGGAATGAAGAACCTTCCTATTCAGGAACACAACGCAAAGTTGATCAAAGTCCCTCCAAGTAACTAATACCACTTGCTCTTCACACAGGAACCATGAATCCAGGTGGACTCCCAGATTATGTACCAGGTCTGTTTGGGGTAGTGTGACCTTCATCCAAAATCAAAGATGATAAATTCAAAGGATGTAGCTAACATTGCCTGACTGATAAACCAGTATAAAATCAGTTTCCACCTCCCTATAGCCTACAGTGGAACAGAATCTGTGTCTATGCATATTATTTTAATTATTCATGGTTCTGAATGATTTACAATTGATTCCATTTAGCAATATCCAAAAACTCTGCAAGAGAGGTCTTCAAAACAAATGTGGAGAGGATGCTATTGACTTATCTTCTCTTTAATGACTTCATCTGGAGGGGAAGAAATGCATGGATGATCTGGATGATGGGGAACTGTAGTCTGGGCAAAACATAATAATCCAGTATAATAAGCACTGCAACATAATTATTATCCTTTATCTTGGTATATTAATATCTTCTGGCACTAAGAATAGCTTTAGGACAATTACTTCAATAAACAAGAAATTATGTGTAATATATACACGCAGAGTGAACAATGAAACTATCATGGTTAACTCCATGCCTTAAATATATTGGATAACAGTTAATGAACATTCTTTTGATAAAACTATAGCTAATAACTGTCTTACATATATTTCCCATAATTATAATTGGAAATCAGAAAATGGTAAAAAAAAAAAAAAAAGATTGTCCCTATGTAATGATGATTAAGAAACATCTGTTTGCATATATAACACACCAAATATTATCCAAATCAAATTTTTACAATAGTGTAAAAATCTGTTTGCATATATAATAGACTGAATATTATCCAAATCACATTTACAATAGTGTAAAATAAAAAGCAATTTAGTTTATCCGACGGTAGTTTATATATTATATTTTACATGAGAAAATTAAAATGTATAGCAATTAAGAATAGGCTTTTCAGTTTAGTAAGAAACTAGTTCAAGTATTATAATTTTTAAATCAGAAAATAAAAATCTATATCAGTTAGGAACAGGTTAATGAATGTATTATTCAAATAGTTGAATATTTGAAATATGAGATCAGATTTATTAAATATCAATAGACAGCACCAGCCTGAGAGTATGTCAGTATACTGCATATTGCCTTGCAAGGTTGGTGTTTCACAAAGTAGAGATCTTACCTTGAATAAAATAACATGAGAAAACCAATCTTTCTTTGCATTGGTAGCTACTGATCACAATGAACCCAAACTGATTAGCAGCAATCTTATACTTAATGTGGGATGGGACATATACAATTAAGAGTAGTAACACACGGCATCTTTTTTGGTGTCCCTGAAAGTTTCTTGGCTGTTGTTTTAGAAGTGGTTTGCCATTGTTTCTTCCTAGACCAGGGGTGTCAAACTCGTGGGATCACACTGTCATCATGTGACATATTGCGACTTTCCCCTTTGCTAAACCGGAGGGGGGGCAATGCTTGATGCATCTGGCCCACGGACTGCAAGTTTCACATCCCTTTCCCAGACTAAAGGGATATGCCTGACCCAAGGTCACTCAGCTGACTTTGTGCCTAAGGAAGTTCTAGAACTCAGGATCTCCCTTTTTCTATCTGTTACCTTAACTAATATATTGAACTGGCTCTCTAACAAAGGCTATACCTTTTTATCTAATCCAAAAAAGGAGTGCACTTGTCAACTGAAGGATTGAAAATTGAAGGATTGAAAACCATGGAAAGCAGTATCTATGAACCATATTTGATAACCATGAAGACTCGGGCATATAGGCGCCTATTCATATGATATGAAAAGGAAAAAAAATAGCTACCGTGTGACTGTGAAACTAAGGGAAAAAGAAAGCCGATAACAGATGTGGGTGAAAGTGAACTACACTTCTGGAGTGGAATTAATGAATTTTTATTTTATTGATTAATCATATTTTAAAACTACCCATCTCTCTCACAGAAGGACTCTGGGTAGTGTACAAATAAAATATTAAAATATAAAAACAGTATATAAAATTTAAAATTTACAAAGCTGAGGATGAATTAAAAATCAGTGTTAAAAGGCAAAGGGAAAGCTTTCAGGGTACTAACCAGCCCAATGGCTGCATGTTCCTCTAAAAGGCCTGAGCAAGATCACAAAGCTATGTTTTCACACTTTTCCAAAAAGCCAAGAAAGTGGGGCCTGCCTTACCTCTGGGTTCAATAGGGTGGGGGCAGCAGCAACAAAGTTTCTCTTCCTGGACCTTACCATTCAGAATTCTTTAACCAATGGGGTCCACAATATACTTTACCTACCTGAACTCAGTGGAATGGGCAAATGGGTTGGGGTGAAAATGGTTCCATACTGGCCCCGTGCATATAGGGTTATAAAATCCTATCCAACACTTTGAATTGGACCTGGAATATATGCAGAAAAAAAGGAAAGTTTAGTTTTAATAAAGAGAAAAATATTCAGTGGAGTTTAAAAAGTATGAATTTGTATTTCCTAGAGCTGAAGAAGCTTCTTGGATGAGAAGCGAAACACCTTCAAAGGAAAAAAAACAGAAAGTTGAGTTGCCTCTTGGAAAAGCACATTTAGATATTATCTAGATCAGGGGTCCCCAAACTTGGCAACTTTAAGACTTGTGGACTTCAACTCACAGAATTCTCCAGCCAGCTATGCTGGAGAATATGCTGGAGCATAGCTGGCTGGAGGATTTTGGGAGTTGAAGTCCACAAGTCTTAAAGTTGCCAAGTTTGGGAACCTATGACCTAGATTGATGCAGCTATATACAGTATGAAACTAGCTATCCATAGTTTGGTGAAAATTGCATACTAAAATGAGTTTTGGAAAAGAATATTGAATATTTTATTTTATTTATTTATTACATTGTTATGCTGTCTATCTCACCATCAAGCAACTCTGGATGACAACAAGCTGAATGAAAGAGATCAGAGAAACAATATTGCTATGTACTTAAAAAGATAGTTAGGAATGTAGTGAGAGAATACAAACAAAATATTGAATGCCTGTTTAAAACAAGGTTCCCAAACTTTTCAACCACTTGACTCCCAAACATTTATTATATGGGAATAATTAAGTACTACTTTAATACTACTATGAATAATAATAGCAGCAACAACAGTATTAGATAGTCCCATTGATTCTTGTGGATTGAAATTGTCCACTTTTAGGTTTAGACTGAAGCCTATATGACCTAGACTTCAGATTCTGGAATGCAGATCGCAACAATCCCTTCTGTCTCATTACGTGTGCCTGCTGCCATAGACAGATATCTTGTTCTAATGTGCATCAGTGTTGTCTTCAATAAGATATCTATGCCAGCTAAATTGCATCTGAGTAAACTAATTTAAGAATACTGGTTTGAACTGCTTTCATATAATAATGTCAGACAAAAGCACGACAGTACTTTAGTCATTAGAAAACAATGCCCACTTGAAATTGCTATCTGTAAAAAAAGTAGAGATGGTTAAATTAATTGCTTTAGTAAAAGAAAAGAACATATCTAATTTTGTTTCTATTTGGAAACCACTTCTGGATTTTATGTTTGTGATGGAAAAAAGATAAAATTTTGATTTTGATTTTGCTGATTAGATAGGTTTGTTGATATAGAAATGACTAGCATATGTTATTGTGCAAAAGTAAAAAAGATTGAAGCTATGATATTATTATTTTCTACTGTGCTAAAAAAACTCAGGAATCAATGCCTTTTTTCTCTTTTTCCCCTTCTATCACATACTTTCTCCTTTTCCCTTTTTCTATCCCTAGTTTCCCATTATTTTTATTTTCTTTGTATTTTATATTCTGACAAGCTAATAAACTTTTTAAAATTTTAAAAATGTTTCCTTCCTTCCAGTCACTGATTAGTATTAGAAAAACAGGATAAATACTATTGTAATTCTATAATAACTAGTGGGATTTAGGTCTGCATCACATTTCAACATTTTGGGAACAATATGAATATTGAGAGCATAGCAAAGCAAAAGAATCCTGAGAAGGAGAAGAAATTGCATGAATATATAAGACTTTGAATTTGATTTTATAATTCTAGCACCCCCTCCCGAAGTAATTTATCGACCCTGCACCTGTGTTAACTTTAAGCTTGACAGCTGTAATAAAATTTTAAATTGACTTTTTTAAAACACTCAGATTATAATTCATTAAGACTAATTAACTGCTTGCAGAATCTGCTAATTTTGTTGAGACCTATTTTGCTGCTCTTTTTAAAGTCAATAGGATTTTTCCCACCTGGCATTGGGATTATGCAATTTCAGTAACTGCTCAGTAAGAAGAAAATCTGAAACATATGAAATACAGTTCGTGCTGCTCTGTTTTACCTGTACATTAATTCCTTGTGGTAAGTACCTGTTATGTTCTGTGCATGGCGTAAGAAGCGGAGACGAGTCGCCGAACAGTGAACTTCAACTCTTTATTAAACATGGTGCAACAGCTCTGTAAACGGCCTCAACAGCCCCCTTTATATAGGCAAGCTCTTGGGTATTTAGCCAATGAAAACACAGGAATGTTAGCTCTTTTAACCAATGAGAAGGGCTCGTTAATAGCCAATCAGATTCTCCTGAACAGACCAATCCGATATCGCTATTCTCGGCCAATCAGAAGTGCAGGGCCAGAACCCTGCACTTTGCTTTAAGGTTTCAACAAACTTTATTTAACACTTTTATTAATTCACAACACCCCTTCCCCCCGGGTTCCGTTTAAGGGGTGCGGTAATGTAGTCTTTGAGGTAGGCAGGTTGTTTTGATTGTCTGTTTGATTTACGCTGTCCTCCTGGTATTTGTCTAGAGTCTTGTTGGGGTAGGACGTTATCTGGTGAACAGGGTGCCTCTGATTCTGTATCTAAACTTCCGTTACCATTAAGGTCCTCAATATCTCTTTGAGGCAAGTTAACCCCTGTCCCCGATCCTTCTTCACATGTTGAGTCTGAGCGGTCGTTTGTTCCTCTTGTGCCTTCCACCATTCCAAACTCAGCCTCCTCGGTGTCTCCTCCCCACTCAGTTTGGAAATCACTGGAATCGCAAACCCCAGACTGCAGCCTTGAACGCAGCTGATCAATATGGCACTTCCATATTCTATCGTTGCGACATTTCACTCGGTACGATCTGGGTCCGGTTACTTGGATTACAGTTGCCTTGACCCACAATGGGTCGCCATAAAAGTTTCTCGCGAAAACCAAGTCGCCTACTTGGAATTTTCGGCATTTCCTGCTGGATCTGTGTGGTTTTTCAGGTTCGTACGATGGGTGTAGTCGGTCCAGGTTGGAGTGGAGTTTCCGTCCAATCAATAACTCAGCGGGAGTTTTGTTGGTGATGCTGTGTGGAGTGATGTGCTGCAAAAGGAGTATCCGGTTGATCTTGTCTTCGATATCGCCATAGTCCATTTTATGTAGAGTTCTTTTGACGAATTGTACCATGCGCTCGGCCCTTCCATTAGCTGCAGGATGCACCGGTGAAGTTAGCGCATGGTGAATACCACGGTCTGCCAGGTACTATTCAAAAGAAAGCGCGGGAAACTGGGGCCCGTTGTCGGATACCAGAACGTCCGGTAATCCATGTGTTGCAAATAATCTGTCCAATTTCCTGATGACCGATTCGGTTGTTGTATTTTTCATCTCATGGATTTCGAGTAGGCATCCACTGTTGATAAAAATGTGTGTCCATTCGTAGGTCCGACAAAGTCCAGATGAATACGGGACCATGGTCCCCTGGTTGTTTCCCATTCTGTGGGGGTTGCTTTTGGTGGGGCATTGCTGACTTCCTGGCATTTGGAACAAGTCTTTACCCAGGCTTCGATCTGCTTGTCTATGCCCGGCCACCAAGCATAGCTTCATGTGAGTGCTTTCATGCGCACGATGCCAGAGTGGCCATCGTGCAAGGTACCACTTGCTGTAATCGCTCTGGGACAATGACTCTATCACCCCAAATGATGCAGCCCTTCTGGGAAAACAGTTCCATCTGTCGATTTTTGAAGAGAGCGTAATTGTCAGGGTCCAATGGCCATTCACGTTCTACCCAGCTGAGGACACGTGCTAAAACGGAATCGCGTTTAGTTTCAATCACGATATCGCGAGCTGTCAGTGGCGGTTTTTGGAGTGTCTCGATCTGCAGTGTTGTGATGATCGGAGCAGGGTCGTCAACAGTTTCTGGAAGCGGTGCACAGCTTAATGCGTCAGCATGGGGAATGGCTTTCCCCGGGCGATGTTGCAACTTATAATTATAGGCAGCTAAGAATTCTGACCAGCGAGTCATTCTGGGAGATAATATATAAGGGGTTGGTTTATCTCCCTCTATTATTCCCAGTAAAGGTTTGTGGTCAGTTATTATGGTGAAAGCTTGCCCATAAATATATTCATGAAATTGTTTAACAGCAGATACAATAGCAAGAGCTTCCTTTTCGATTTGACTGTAATTGTGTTCTACTTTTGACAGCATTTTTGAAAAGTAGGCAACACTTCCGTTTGGTAAAACGTGGCTCAAAATGGTGCCCACTCCGAAGGGTGATGCATCACAAGTAACAGTTAAAGGCAAAGTTTCATTATACTGCATCAAAACAGTGTCGGAGGTCAATAAGTTTTTTACTTGTCGAAACGCCTGTTCCTCTTGGTGCCCCCAAACCCAGGTTGCTTTTTTGTCTAATAAACGATGTAGGGGTTCAGCTACGGTTGCCTTGTGAGGCAGGAAGACGTTATAAAAATTGATAAGGCCTAGGAACGCTTGGAGATCCGCCTTATTTCGGGGTCTTGGGGCATTTTTGATTGCCCTAAGTTTGCTATCGGTGGGGTGAATGCCCTGTTTATCTATTAAATATCCTAAAAATTCTACTCGATCAGTACAAAGTTGACACTTGTTTTTCTTAACTTTGAGACCCGAGTCTTTAAATCTCTGAAGAACCAACTCCAGGTGCTCCCTTAGTATTTCTTGAGTCGGAGCAGCAATTAAAACGTCATCAAAATAGGGGACAATGCCTTTTATCCCTTGTAATAGTCTTTCCATCAAACTTTGAAAGATTCCCGGGGCCACGCTTACTCCGAATTGGAGTCGGTTACATTTAAACACACCTCAGTGCGTAACAATCTGCCGTTTTTCTGTCTACAGGCAGTTTTTGGTATGCCTGGGCTAGATCTAGTTTAGCAAAGACTTTTCTGCCCCCCAGGGAATAGAGAAGGTGTTGCACCTCTGGTACCGGGAAAGCGTTCTGCTGCAGGGCATGATTCAGGGTGACTCAGTAGTCCCCACATATTCTTAACGATCCATCCAACTTGATGGGTTTTACGATTGGGGTTTCCCAGGGAGAATGGTCAGTTGGTTCTAACATCCCCTGGGCTATTAATTTATCAAGCTGCTTGTCAATCTTTGGTTTAAGGGCGAATGGGACTCGACGAGGCTTAAGGTGGATGGGAGCTATTTCGGGGTTGAGGTTAAATGATATCGGGGTCCCCTTGTACTCGCCTAGTTTGTCTGCAAAGACGTCCTGGAATTCTTGGATGAGAGCCTCTTCCCAGTCGTTGCTGCTGGTTCGGTGAATGCCGGCCACTTCAATTCCAAGTGGAGCGAACCATTGGAGGCCTAAACCTGTCGGTTACAGTCAAGGGTAGAGATGCAGTATGATTTTTAAAGGAGACACGGACTTGGCTGGATCCAACGACTGGAATTCGATTTCCCTGATAATCTTTGAGTATGATTCTTTGGAATCGGAGGTCTTGTCGCCGGACGGTAGGGATGAGTTGCTTGAGGGTCTTCCAGGAAACCATCGAGAGGGATGATCCTGAATCGACTTCCATCATACAAGGCTGGTTTTCGATGGCCACCTTCACCCGGATCTTCTTGGCGTCCAGTGATGAGGCGTGACCAATCGTAATAGTTTGGTGTGCCTCTTCTTGCTTCGTTGAGTGGTTTAGGGGTCTGTTTCTGTAGGAGTTGTTGTTCCATTGGTTCTCGCTTTGCAGGACAGCTTCCTGTAGAATGGCGATAGTTAGCCCCCTTCGGGGTTTGGCTGGGTCCTTGCTTGCTTCTGCAGACCCATCCGATGTGGCCTCTTTTCCCGCACACATGGCAGAGCGCGTCGAGGAATTTGCATCTGATCGGGGGTGGTTTGCCCCACATCGCAGCACATTGGTACTGCGATTTCTGGCGTTGGTCTCGTTCAGACCAGAGCCGGTTGACCTCTTCTTCATCCCTTTCTGATGACGATTTGAGGTCCTCGTGGTGGGCTGTCATTGCCAGTTCTTCTAAGTGAGGTGAAACTTCGCTGGTGAGATGGCAAAGTGGAGCGTGGGTGCAGCGCATTCGAGCAGCCGACTTTCTGGTTGCTTCTGCTGCAGTAGCATAAGCAATGGCATCTGTAAGGCTAATGTCGCCTTTTGCCATCCGCTTACTCTGCACGCCTGGAGCATCTAATCCCAGAACTATTCTGTCTCTCAGGGCTTCTTCAAGGTCGGCAAATCCACATAGGCCTCCTAGATTCCGGAGATCCGCTATGAAATCTGCAACACTTTCGCCCTTCCACTGATCTCTCTGGTAAAATTCATGCCTTCTCACGAGCGTTGGTATGGTTGGTGCATAGTGGGCCCGTAGCAGGGGTTCAAGGACGTCCCAGTCAATGGACTTCACTTCTGCCGGTTTCGCTAGTGCTTTGGCCATCTTGAATACGGTTGGCCCGCAATGAGTTAGGAATACCACCCGTTTCTTTCCAGCAGTGGCCTCCTTCAAATTGTTGGTCTCCAGAAACATCTGGAAGCGATCCGTATATGAGTCCCAGTCTTCTTGTGCCGGGTCGAATGGAGCGGATGGTATGACGCTGCCGGGCATGGTTCCGCCATTGGTGCGTTTCAGCCACGTGCTCTGTTTTAGCTTTTGTAGTGTTCAGTCAGCTCTGACATCTCCACATCCCATCCTCATCGCCAATGTTATGTTCTGTGCGTGGCGGAAGAAGCGGAGACTGTTATGTTTTGAGCATGGGCGAGAAAGAATGGAGACAAGCCTCTGAACGGTGAACTTCAGCTCTTTATTTACATTGTGACTTCTCACTCAATAGCAGTTAAACCCGCCTTATATAGGCAAACCCTGTAACTTTTAACCAATAAAGAGCTAGGAGCGCTAGCTCTTATAACCAATAGGAACTCTCTGTTAAGGGCCAATCGGATTCCCCGGGACGGGCCAATCCGGTCCGGCCGCTTAACAGCCAATCAGAAGTGCAGGGCCAGAACCTTGCACTTAACTCCAAGCTCACACTTTATTAAATCTTTATGCATACACAACACCCCTTCCCCCTGGCTTCTTATTTGCAGGGCGCAGTTACATAGTCCCTTAGGTAGGACGGTTGTCTTATTAGTCTCTTTGATTTCCATTGTATCAGCTGGCTGCAATCACGCTGAGGTAGATTGTTGTTTGGCAGTGGGGCTGTTTCTGGTTCAGAGTTCACTTCTACGTTGTTGCCCACATTCTCTGCAATTCCCTGAGGTGCAACCGTTTCTCCCTCCGGCTCCACTTCCTGAGTCTCTATCAAGCCATCGTTTCCTTCGAACGGGTTCTCCAGGAATTCATCTTCTTCTGTACCTCCCCCCCCTCAGTTTAGTCATAGGGGAGTTGCGGACTGGCCGCTGGAAGCCGCGATTGTAATTGATCGATATGACGTTTCCAAAGTTCATTGTCAAGGCATTGTACAAGGTAGGATCTGGGGTCGGTTACATGTACTACTGTCACTTCTACCCACAACGGGTCGCCCGATAGGTTTTTAGCATTTACCAAGTCTCCTACCTGGAAGGTACGACAGCAGCCGCTGGATCCTAGTGGTTTCTCTGGTTCGTAAGCTGGATGCAACCGGTCGAGGTGGGAGCCGAGCTTTCGTCCCATTAGCAGTTCGGCGGGAGTTTTGTTGGTGACGCTATGTGGGGTGATGTGTTGCAAGAAAAGGATTCGATTAACCTTGTCATCAATGTTGTTGTCTTCTACCTTCTGTAAGGTTTTCTTCACAAATTGGACCATGCGTTCTGCTTTGCCATTGGTCGCAGAGTGTGCAGGCGAGGTGAGCACATGGCAAATGCCACGGTCAGCGAGGTACTGCTCGAACGCTAGTGCGGTAAATTGAGGGCCGTTATCGGATACCAGGACGTCTGGTAATCCGTGGGTTGCAAAGAGTCTGTCTAAGGTTTTGAAAACCGCCTCGGAGGTCATAGTCGTCATGCGATGTATCTCGAGCCAATTCAAGTAGGCGTCGACGGTAAGCAGGAAGGTGTGGCCGTTGGTTGGCCCCGCGAAGTCCAAAGTGAATTCAGGACCAGGGTCCACGTGGTGTCTCCCATTCAGTAGGCATGGCTTTTGGTGGGGCGTTGCTGACTTCTTGGCATTTGGGACAAACTTTAACCCACTGTTCAATTTGCTTGTCAATGCCTGGCCACCATGCATAGCTTCGCGCAAGGGCTTTCATTCGCACAATGCCGGGGTGGCCATCATGCAAGGTTCTCAGCAGCGCTTTCTGGAGTCGTTCTGGGATAACGATTCTATCGCCCCAGATGACACAGCCTTTCTGGGAGAAGAGCTCGGTTTGTCGAGTCTTGAATGGTGTGAAGTCATCAGATAACTGGTCCAATGGCCATCCGCATTCTACCCAGCTTAGGACTCGTGCTAGGTTGTGGTCGTGTTTGGTTTCTCTCGCGATATCTCAGGTGGTTAGTGGCGGCGAGTTGAGTGCCTCGATTTGCAACATGGTTACCGTTGGTGCAGGATCATCGAGAGTCTCTGGAAGCGGTGCTCGACTCAATGCGTCGGCATGGGGAATGGCCTTCCCTGGGCGGTATAGCAGCCGATAGTTATAAGCAGCTAAGAATTCTGACCATCGGGTCATCCTAGGGGATAATATGTAGGGAGTCGGCTTATCTCTGGCTATTATCCCCAATAATGGTTTGTGGTCAGTCACAATAGTAAAAGCCCGGCCATATACGTATTCATGGAATCTTTTCACAGCTGAGACAATTGTAAGGGCTTCTTTATCGATTTGTCCATAGTTTCGCTCAGTTTTTGAAAGAGTCTGTTAGGGATAACATTGTTTTACCCTAACTGGTTTAGGTAAATAATAATATGTAATCATAGTTTGTATGTTAAAGTGTCTGCAACTTTAACTGTGGGATAGTAATTAAGGGAGTGGTTGTGAAAGCACTTTAAAAGAAGCAAGGCTGCAGCTTGCTCTCTCTCTGGCTTTGATGATCCCTGATTACTGCAAGGACTAAAGACTGCATTGCTCGAACGGGAGAGAAAAACAAAGGACTGACTTGTAAGTGAATTGACATAGGATATTTCTACACGGATTTTGCTAACTGAATATCCCTGAATGGACTGACTAAATGATACATGACTATTGGACTGTTATTTTGACTATGCTATGAACTCATAATGGAATAAACTATATATTTGATAGCACAAGCGTATCTGTCATTTTTACTGTATGTTAATAAACATACAAGCTTAGCTCACTCATTTATCTGTGTGCCTATCTGACTAAGCTGCACATTCTGTTTAGCTTGTCTCCCTAACCCTGGTTGGGGAAACCAGGCTTAACACTGGTTATGGGCCCAGAGGCTGCAAAGTCAGTTTAACTAGGATAAAACAGATTTATGTAAAAGTGAGAGTTTGTGTTGTTATACATTACAGTAAACAGACAGCTGTGTTTTATTAATTATAGTTTTATATCCATATAAGAAAACATGGCACAAGTCAATCAACAAAGTTTGTCCCTTATATCCAAGCTGGATGGAACAAACTATGTATCATGGTCTATGAAATGTAGTCTGCTTCTACGAAGAGAAGGTTTGTGGAACATAATTGAAAATCCACCAAACGTAGAAGAATGGGATCCAGAGGATGAGGAAGATAAACTAAAGATAGAAGAATTTATGCATAAAAATCAACAAGCTATTTGCATTATTGCTTTCACCTTAACTGATCAGCAACTTGTTTATATCCACGGAGAAAAAACAACTTTTGGGTGTTGGCTGAAGAGGATTTATGTTCGAGATAATGTTGGTGCTCACATAAATCTAACACGGAAACTTTTCAGTACACATCTCCATAAGAATGGTGATATGCTAAGTCATTTGAAAACTATGCAAAGCATTTTTCAAGAACTGCATGAGAAAGAGCTTATTTTCTCTGAACTACACCAAGTCTACATAATTCTATCTTCCCTTAACGAAAGTTATGATAACTACGTAACTTCCCTTGAAATATTGCCAAAGGAAAGCCTAACTTTAACTGATATAACTGGCAGATTGATTGAAGAGGCCAGAAGAAGGCTTGAAAGAGATGAGTTAAGGAGGCAGCAACCTCAAAAAGAAGATAATGAATCTCCTACTGCATATGCAATTAAAAAGTGCTTTAATTGTGGAGGAAGAGGAAATTTGGCAAGATTTTGTAAAAAAGCAAAGCGCCAGAACGCTGGCCAGAATAAAAAAGTCATCAAAAGAAAAATAAAAATTTAGAGTTAGCCATGTATAGTAACGGAGCTGTAAAAAATAATTTATGGGTGGTTGATAGTGGAGCATCACATTGTATAACAAATGATAACAAATATTTTATTAAAATGTCCCAGAGTACACAGCAGATATCGTTAGCCAATGGCTGGAAACTGAAAGCTAAAGGTCAAGGTATAGCATATTGTTCTTTTATAAAAGAGAATGTAAAAATGTTATATGTACCACAACTTAAGTTTAATTTAATTTCAGTTAGAATTTTGGTTAAACTAGGATATGTAGTTACATTTAAAGGAGATAACTGCATAATTGAGAAAGAAGATAAGAGAATTACTGCATCTTTAAGAGGTGAATTATATGTGTTAAATGATGATGGTTTAAAAGTGGCTAACACAGTTTATGAAAATAAGAAACCTCATGATGAATGTATTCACTTGTTACATCGAAGGCTAGGGCATTTAAATTTTAAAATGCTTAAGAGAACTGTTGAATTATCTAAGGGAATAAGTTTGAAACATTGTAATAAGTATTTGCAATGTAATATTTGCAATCAAAGCAAAGCCAGGGTCACACCGGCTAATAGAGTTGATGGATTTACTACCAAAGAGCCTTTAGAGGTAGTATTTGCAGATTTAATAGGTCCAAAAAAACCAAGTGTAGGAGGAGCTCGTTACATACTAAGTATAATGGACCACTATTCTAGATATGGGTTTTGCTATTTAATGAAGAGCAAAACTGAAACGTATCAAAATCTCTTTAATTGGATTAAATTTGCAGAAAGGAAAACTAAAAAGAAATTAGTAACTCTTATAACAGATAATGGTACAGAATTTACAAATAATAAATTGCAGAACAGACTAAGAATGTTAGGTATTCAACATAAAAAGTCTGCACTATATAGGCCACAACATAATGCCTTTATAGAGAAAAGAGGTCAAACATTACACTCAATGACACGAACTATGATGTCTGATTCAGGATTACCTGACAATTTGTGGGGAGAAGCAATAATGTGTGGTAATCATATATTAAATAATGTTGTTAATTCAACAACAGGTGAATTACCATTCACATTGTGGCATGGTACAAAACCTGATTTAAGTTACATGCACACATTTGGAGCACCAGCATGGGTGCATATCCCTTCACAACTTAGACACAAAGGACAACATAGAGCTAAAAGATTATATTTTGTAGGATATACATCTAATCATAGATCTTATAGATTCTGGGAACCAGGTACATCTAGAGTTTACACCAGTGCTAGTGCAAAATTCCTAGAACATGTAGGATGGAATAGATTAGAGCAAGATTTAAATAATGAAGTAATTATTGAACCCTACAAAAGGCAGAAAGAACAGACTAGTTATAAGAAGAGTCCAATTAAAGAAGAAGTCCACGAAGAGCAAATAGGACCAGAACAAGAGGAAACAGTTGATCAGGAAGAGTTAGATAATCAAGAAGAGTTAATAAATGAAAGTCCACCTGTCAGTCCTGTAATACCTAGATGTACTTCACGTGTAACTAGACCACCTGATAGGTATCAAGCAAGTATAGTTTGCCAAGTAACTAAAGTTCCAACTAGTGTAGATGAACTTAGGATGTATCCTGCTAAGGATCAGGAGAATTGGCAAAAGGCAATGGAAAAGGAACTAAATTCATTAAAGGTAATGAAAGTTTATGAAGATGCTAAATTACCTCCAGGAGAAAAGTCCATTGGGTGCAAATGGATATTTAAAGTAAAAACTGGTAATGATGGGACTGTTACCCATAAAGCTAGGTTAGTAGCTCAAGGATTTAATCAAACTGTATCTGATTATGATGAAGTTTTTGCACCAAGCCTTAAAGCAACATCTTTAAGAGCAGCATTAGTGTGGGCAGCTAAGAAAAACTATGTCATTAACCATTTAGATGTAGAAACTGCTTATCTACATGCACCATTGCAGCACACTATATATTTAAGAAAACCAGTAGGTATAAAAGACAATAAAGTAAATAGTAATGATTGTTGGAAACTCAAAAAGAGTCTTTACGGGTTGAAACAATCTGGCTTTGAGTGGAACCAATATATTGTGAAAGAGTTAAACAATATAGGTTTTAAATCTGGTTTAGCAGATCCATGTGTATTTAAAAGAGAAAATAATGGAACGGTGTCATTATTGTTATTATTTACAGATGATATTGCTTTGATAACTAAGACTAATAATGAAGCTAATGAGATTATATCATTATTAGCCAAAAAGATAAAATTAAAGCATTTAGGTGAAATTAAAAAGTATCTAGGATTGACAATTAACAAAACAAAAAATGGTTTTAAGATATCTCAAGAAGATAAAATTTGCCAATTAATTAAAACGTTTAAAATGGAACTTTGTAAACCGGCAAAGACTCCAATGAGTCAGGAAGTTTGCCAAACTGATGATCAAAGTCCCAAATTTGATAAGTCCATATATCAATCTTTGATTGGCAGCTTATCATATATAAGCAATTGGTCAAGGCCAGATATAGCTTATAGTGTAAATCAGCTGGCACGTTTTAATTCAGATCCACATCAATGTCATTGGCAATCATTAAAGAGAATTTTAAGATATCTTAAAGGAACAATGAACCATGCATTGTATATAGAACCAAAGGGTGATTTGATTCTTAGTGCCTATGCAGATGCAAGTTTTGCAACTGATATAAACACAAGAAAATCAACATCTGGGATGGCTATATTATTTGGTAAGACACTAATAGGGTGGAGGTCAATCAGACAACAGCATATCAGCTTGTCCACGATGGAAGCGGAATTTTCATGTCTGTCATTACTATGCACTGACTTAATTTTGTACAAACAGTTATTATTAGACATGGGTATAACTGTAAAAGATTCCATTATTGTGTACGGGGATAACCAAGCAGCTATAAAATTAGCTACTAGTATTGCTGTTAAAACTAGATCAAAGCATACTGATTTAGGATACTTAAATGTTAGAGAATCTGTAAAGAATGGGCTAATTAAATTGGAATACTGCATGACAGAAGAAAACATTGCAGACCAATTTACAAAAGCTCAAGGAGTAATTAAGTTTAAAGAGAGTTGTAACAAATATGATTTAAAGATGTAAATAGTTATATTTATTATTATTTCCTAAAAGGGGAGAATGTTAGGGATAACATTGTTTTACCCTAACTGGTTTAGGTAAATAATAATATGTAATCATAGTTTGTATGTTAAAGTGTCTGCAACTTTAAATATAGGAATGTAATTAAGGGAGTGGTTGTGAAAGCACTTTAAAAGAAGCAAGGCTTCAGCTTGCTCTCTCTCTGGCTTTGATGATCCCTGATTACTGCAAGGACTAAAGACTGCATTGCTCGAACGGGAGAGAAAAACAAAGGACTGACTTGTAAGTGAATTGACATAGGATATTTCTACACGGATTTTGCTAACTGAATATCCCTGAATGGACTGACTAAATGATACATGACTATTGGACTGTTATTTTGACTATGCTATGAACTCATAATGGAATAAACTATATATTTGATAGCACAAGCGTATCTGTCATTTTTACTGTATGTTAGTAAACATGCAAGCTTAGCTCACTCATTTATCTGTGTGCCTATCTGACTAAGCTGCACATTCTGTTTAGCTTGTCTCCCTAACCCTGGTTGGGGAAACCAGGCTTAACAGAGTCTTTGAAAAATATGCAACAGGGGCTTCGTTCCCATGAGGCAGTACATGGCTCAAAATGTCGCCTACCCCGAAAGGCGATGCATCACATGTTATAACTAAAGGCAAAGTCTCGTTATACTGCATGAGTACAGAGTCAGAAGTGAGCAGTTTTTTAACATTTCGGAACGCCTGTTCTTCACGGTAACCCCATAGCCAATTTGCTTTTTTATCTAACAACCGGTGTAACAATGGTTCAGCGACCATTGGTTTGTGCGGCAAAAATACATTATAAAAATTGATGAGACCTAGGAACGCCTGGAGATCGGCCTTCTTTCGTAGCCTGGGAGCATTTTTTATCGCTTTTAATTTACTTTTGGTAGGGTGAATGCCCTGGCTATCAATCAGGTACCCTAAAAACTCAACACTGTCAGTACATAATTTACATTTGTTTTTTTTAACCTTAAGACTGGCCTCTTGGAATTCTTTTAGGACTAATTTTAACCGGTCCTGTAAGATTTTTTTTGTAGGGGCTGCAATTAATACATCGTCAAAATAGGGGACCACGCCCTTAATTCCTTGCAATAACCTTTCCATAAGGCTCTGAAAAATCCCCGGGGCTACACTAACTCCGAATTGAAGCCGGGTACATTTAAAGGCACCTCGGTGCGTCACAATAGTTTGGGCCTGTGCCGTTTTTTCATCTACTGGTAATTGCTAATATGCCTGAGCTAAATCCAATTTAGCAAAGACTTTCCCGCCCCCCAGGGAATGGAGGAGATGCTGCACCACCGGAAGTGGATATGAGTTTTGCTGCAGGGCATGGTTCAAAGTGGCCCGGTAGTCCCCACAAATTCGGATTGACCCATCTGGCTTAATGGGTGTTACAATAGGGGTTTCCCAAGGGGAGTGATCGATGGGCTCTAACACCCCCTGAGCTATCAGTTCGTCGAGTTGTTCGTTGATTTTCGATTTTAAGGCAAACGGAATTCGACGGGGCTTTAGGGGAATGGGAGCTATTTTTGGATCTAGACTGAATGAAATCAGGGTCCCCTTGTACTTGCCTAAGCTGTCCGCGAAGACGTCCCTGAACTCATAGATAAGGTCTTCCTCCCAGTCACCGCCGCTGACTCAATTTATGCCGGCCACTTCAATGCCGAGTGGCGCGAAACATTGGAGGCCTAGTAGGCTAGGCCTATCTCTATCGATGACCATTAAAGGTAAGTATGCTGTGTGCTTCCTGAAGGAGACTCAGACTCGGCAGGAACCGATGACAGGGATTCGATTCCCTTGATAGTCCTTGAGGATGAGGCGTTGGGAGCGGAGATCTTGGCATTGAATTGTGGGGATGATTTGCTTGAGTGTCTTCGAGGACACCATCGAGAGGGACGATCCTGAGTCGACCTCCATGTGGCAAGGCTGGTTCTCGATGGCTACTGTGACTCGGATTTTCTTAGTGTCCAAGGCTGAGGCGTGACCGATAGTGATAGTATGGTGAGCCTCTTCTCTCTGCAAAGCTCGATTTCTGTAGGAGTGGTTTACTGGCTCTCGCCGTACAGAACGGTTTCCTGTCGATTGGCGATAGTTAGCCCCTTTTGAGGCCTGGCTGGGTCCTGGCAAGCTGCGGCAGACCCGTCCGATGTGGCCTCATTTCCTGCACTCATGGCAGAGTGCGTTATGGAATTTGCATTTGGACCTGGCATGGTTGGCTCCTCAGCCAGCGCAAAGGCGTAAGGGCTTCGGGTGATGGTCCCGGTCAGACCGCAGTCGATGGACCCCTTCTTCGTCACTGTCTGATGACGAAGAGAGGTCCTCGTGGTGCGTTGTCGCAAGCTGCCCTTCTGAACTAGGTGAGATGTCACTGGCCGATGGTGGTACCGGAGCGCGGTTTTGGCGTAGTTGTGCAGCTGACTTCCTGGTTGCTTCTGCTGCAGTAGCATCGGCGATGGCGTCGGCAAGGCTGATGTTGCCTTTCGCCATCAGCTTGCTTTGGACGCCTGGTGCATCTAGTCCCAGAACTATGCGATCTCTTAGTGCTTCTTCTAAATCGGCGAATCCGCAGAGGCCTCCCAAATTTCGGAGGTCTGCTATGAAGTCAGCCATGCTTTCTCCCTTCTGCTGGCTCCTCTAATAAAACTCGTGGCGTCTCACGAGCGTAGGCACGGTCGGGGCATAGTGGTCTCGTAGGATAGGTTCGAGGTCATCCCAATCCATGGCCTTCACTTCTCAGGGTTTGGCTAGTGCTTCAGCCATCTTAAATACGGTTGGACCACAATGCGTTAGGAACACCACCCATTTCTTCTGGGCTGTGGTGTCCTTTAAGTTGTTCGTCTCTAAGAACATTTGGAAGCGATCCATGTAAGACTCCCAGTCTTCCTGTGCTGGATCGAACGGAGCGGGTGGTACGATGCCGCCAGACATGGTTCCGTTGTTGGCGTCGTCTGTCACGTGCTCGGTGTTCTTCGAAGTTTCGTTGGTTCAGATATCTCCAAATCCCATCCTCATCGCCAGTGTTATGTTTTGAGCATGGGCAAAAAAGAATGGAGACAAGCCTCTGAACGGTGAACTTCAGCTCTTTATTTACATTGTGACTTCTCACTCAATAGCAGTTAAACCCACCTTATATAGGCAAACTCTGTAACTTTTAACCAATAACGAGCTAGGAGCGCTAGCTCTTATAACCAATAGGAACTCTCTGTTAAGGGCCAATCGGATTCCCCGGGACAGGCCAATCCGGTCCGGCCACTTAACAGCCAATCAGAAGTGCAGGGCCAGAACCTTGCACTTAACTCCAAGCTCACACTTTATTAAATCTTTATGCATGCACAACAGAGACGACTCGACGAACAGTGAACTTCAACTGTTTATTTAACATGTTGCAACAGCTCTCTAAACAGCCTCAACAGCCCCCTTTATATAGGCAAGCTCTTGGGTATTTAGCCAATGAAAACACAAGAACGTTAGCTCTTTTAACCAATGAAAAGGGCTCGTTAATAGCCAATCAGATTCTCCTGAACGGACCAATCCGATATCACTATTCTCGGCCAATCAGAAGTGCAGGGCCAGAACCCTGCACTTTGCTTTAAGGTTTCAACAAACTTTATTCAACACTTTTATTAATTCACAACAGTACCCATTTTTATTTAATTTTGTTTTGTTTTAGTTGTGTAAAGTAGAGCAGGTAGGGACAGCATTCATCAAGCCTTTTGGTTGTGAAATATCCTTGCACAGCTCTGTGGAGTTGGAAGAAGGCTGGCCTTAATAATATGGAAACTGTGAATTAAGAGTTCAGGTCATACTCACTGTCTGTTTCTTTGTTTAACATGCTCTTCTTGCCTCAGAGCAAAAGAAAGATAAGGAAAGAATTGCCATTCAGTGAAATGTGGAAGACTGGCTAAAGAATGTTTTTCTAAGCAGAAAATCATTTCCAGTGGATAAATGAAGTGTTCCTCATTATTCTATGGCAGAGCTAAGAATGCCACAGCAACAGCCTTAGAAATCTAAGGAATGCAGAAAAAGAACAGGCTATATAATCAGTTTGTTAAATATGATCTTGTGAGTATTCTGAATGGGAACATACATGTTCCAGTATCCAGCCAACCAGATCTTCATTTACGTTTATTTCTGAAGCACTTCTACTAGTGAAGAAAAAAAAACCCTGCTTTTAAATAGAAATCTGTATCCACTTATTCTCTGAAATGGAAAAGATACAAAGGAGCAGTAGATGAAACTGCAGCTGTGTATTTGAATGCCTTCTCTGCAGTACTTTTACAATCTCCTTTCAATTAAATTTGTTCCTTTTTTTCTTTCCTTCAGTAATAGAACCCCTCAAATTAATACAGAATGTCCTACCTGAGACAAATATCTACCAGTCCATTCAGTATCCAGAAGAGCTCAACAGAACAGCTTGGTGAATTACACTTTGGGTATTTGGAGTTCAATTACATCCTCATTTCAGGGATTCTTGCTGAATGAATGGTGATGCTTTAGAAATTCTTTTATTTCCTGTTTTTATTCCTACTATTTTCTTTTACAATAACTGTTCCATGTAAATTGCTTTTAGAGAAAATTTAGATTTCAAGCAGGCTGCTGAAATTGTGGAAGATTAGAGTTTTGTTAAGCAGATTTCTTTCCTGGTTCCTTCAAAATGCTGTGCAAAAGTCAATTAGAAATAAACTAAACATTCAGGGAAGAATTTTTGAAAAATGCTTTGGGAAATGGCCAACAGAGGAGGTAAAGGAAATGTGTGAATTGAATTGTCTTTCTGGTAACCATCCTATCCACTTCTTTTATATTAAAAAAAAAACACACACACACCAGATATTCTATCTGAAGAAACATAGATAAAAAATGGGCTTATTTGACCTATTGTGTGGCTTTCTTGGTTTGGCTGAGTGACACAGCATGCCAGATCTGTTATCCCAGCTAGTTGTAATCTTTGTTCTTCTTACTAATGAAGAAAAAGTGTTAGGATAATCTCTGAACTAATTGGTTTTTGAAATACTTTGCATCCTGTTTTAATGAAGAAAGAGAAAGAAAGAAAGAAAGAAAGAAAGAAAGAAAGAAAGAAAGAAAGAAAGAAAGAAAGAAAGAAAGAAAGAAAGAAAGAAAGAAAGACAGCTTCTTGCTTCTTTGCACAAAATTGTTTTTCAAAAATGAGTGCTTTAGGATAGAGGCACCAGTTCTGCTACATAATTTTATATCTTGGGACTTAATTATAGTTTTTTTTAGCTGGGAGGGAAGATACAGTATTCAGTTATGTACCTAATAACTTTTCCCTCTCTGTCTGCACCAATCCATGACATATGTACATTTTCATATTACTATTTTTGGAGGGGGGATGGGGAGCGAGCACTCTGTTTGCCAGTTCTGATGTTGTTACAAAGCTTCTAGACATTTTTTTTTTTTTGAGTATCTGAGAACAGATAGCAGAAGTTCCCAAACCAGCCATGAGCACAATCAATCCTTTTATAACCACTTCATTAAAACCTATTCTGCAAGCTTGGACACATCCACATTCCCATATAGAATGCACATGCCCAAAATGTAGAAAAGAAGACAGAAAGAGATAAAGAGAAAATGTCCTCTGTTCTGTACGATTCATTAACATACTTGCAAGCGCCACTCTGTGATTGGTCAAAGCGCACAGCGACCTGATTGGCCGAGCGAGCCGCACTGATTGGCCTGCCGCGAATCCCCGCAATTGGTGGAAACTAATTGCGGGAGATTCAAAGCGGTGCCATTGGCTGCAGCCACCGCGACCAGGGAATAAAAGCCGCCACTTTTCCTTTGGAAGCCGAGCCGATCTCGGGACTTAATAAAAGAGCTGAACTAAGTTATGGGCTCCCAAGTTTCCTTCCAACGACGGATGTAACACTGGCGACGAAGGTGGGATAGCGGAATTGAAACCCACCGAGCACATGGCGCCACAGACAAAGAAACCGACAAGATGGCCAGCATCGCACCACCCGCACCCTTCAACCAAGCTACTGAGGACTGGGAATCCTACATAGATCAGTTCCTGATGTTCCTAGAAAGTAGCAACTTCAAGGACGCGAGCGGACAGAAAAAAGGGCCGTTTTCCTGACACACTGCGCGCCCGCAGTGTTTAAGATGGTGAAGGCTCTCGCAAAGCCCGAAAAAGAAATGGACTGGGCCGACCTTGAGCCTTTGTTGCGAAGCCACTATGCCCCCGCCGTACCCACCATCATCCGGCGGCACGACTTTTACCACCAAGATCAGAAGGGGGGTGAGAGCATCGGCAACTTCATAGCCGACCTCCAAAACCTGGGGGGGCTGTGTGCCTTCACCAATATGGACGAGGCACTCTGAGAATGCATCATTCTCGGGCTCAGGGACCTGGTTCTACAGAGCCGACTGATGGCCAAGGGCGACATTTCCCTCGCCATCACCGAGGACACCGCCGCTGAAGTGGGCTGAAAATCCGCGGCCCGAATGTGGAGACCAGGTAAAAGGGATCCAGCCACGACAACCGAGACGACACCAGAAGCAAGCCATCGACTCACCCCCACCCATCATGGCGACCTCGACTCCACCACTGACACCATGGACGACAAGGACATCCACCAACTCCAAACAGAGCGAGACCGGCACGACCAATGGGGTCGTAAGTCGAGACCCAACTGTGCCGGGTGCGGAGGCAACCACCCGTGATCGGAATGCCAGTTTCTCAATGCGATCTGCCAGCACTGCGACAAAAGAGGTCACATCGCCCGAGTCTGCCGGCTCAAGAAAACCTACAGCCCCCGATGGTGAGACAACAGCAACCGGAGATGAGACGGCACCCCCCCAGACCCAGGGACCACCCAACCGAGAATCATTGGAACTGGGATGGACGGGGTCGACGCGACGGCGAGAACCGGCAGAGAGAAGAAACCCACCAGACGGTCGTCATCGGCCATTCATCAAGCGCAAACGCCCAAAAGGTATACGTGAAAGTGGGCATCGAGGGCAAGCCATGCAAAATGGAGGTGGACTCCGGGTCCTACCTCTCCATGGTTGCATGGCGGGAAATCAGGCGCCTGGTGCCTGACATCCATAAAAGGGGGCTGGAAAGCCAGAAATTAATCCTCAAAGACTACCAAGGGAACTGCATCCTGGTAGTCAGAACAGGACACTTTAAAGTGACCTTCAAGGGGCGCACAGCAAGGCTTCCACTAACGTGGATAGAGACCACCCCAGCCTTTTGGGACTACAGTGGTTCGCGCCGCTCGGGATCAAAGTAACGGGCATCGACCACGTCGCAGAGGCAGACTGGGAAGAACAACTCGCAAGGAACTTCCAGGAAGTGTTCAATGGCACCCTAGGCAAGTACCGAGGACCCCCTATTTCCTTCAGTTTAGACCCCAGCGTCCCCCCGATACACCTAAAACCACGGTGGGTACCTTTCGCACTCTGGCTCAAGATCGATGAGCAAATCGGCAAGCTCATCAAACAAGGGGTCCTAGAACCAATCGATCACGCCCGGTGGGAGACCCCCATAGTCACCCCAGTCAAGCCTGATGGGTCGGTGAGAATCTGCGGGGACTATAAGGCCACCCTAAACTGTGCTTTACAACAGAGCGCCTACCCCATCCCATTAGTGCAGCACCTCCTACACTCACTGGGGGGAGGCAAGGTTTTTGCGAAGCTCGACCTGGCACAAGCCTACCAACAGTTGCCGGTCAATGCAGAAACCGCCGAGATGCATTCCATCGTAACCCACCAGGGAGCTTTCCGCTGTAAGAGACTCCAGTTTGGAATCAGCGTGGCTCCAGGAATTTTCCAGAGCCTCATGGAGAGACTCCTGCAAAGAATCAAGGGGTGGTGCCCTACTTTGACGATTTACTGGTGTCGGCAGCCAACCAACTGGAGGGTGGCCTGAGGGAGGTACTAATGAAGTTCAAAAACATGGGGCTAAAAGTTAAAAAAGAAAAATGCCAACTCCACACCAAGAGGGACAAATTCCTGGGGTACCTTTTAGACTGGCACGGAATTCACCCCACCAAGAAAAAAGAAAAAAGTCAGAGCAATCAAGGAAGCCCCCAGACCGAAGAATAAAATGGAACTGCAGGCGTTTCTAGGACTGCTTAATTTCTATAATGTTTTCCTGCCCCAGAAGGTGACCGCAGTGGAGCCTTTGCATAGGCTTTTGGACAAGGCGGCCACGTGGAACTGGGGAAAATGCGAGGAAGCCGCCTTCACCAAAACCAAGGACCTGCTCACCTCAGATGCTGTCCTCATTCAATACAACGAGACCCTACTGCTAGCAGTTACATGCAATACATCACCTTTCAGCGTTGGCGCTGTGCTCAGCCACACACTCCCCGACGGAAAGGAAGCACCCATCGCCTTCTTCTCCAGGACCCTCTCCAAACCGGAAAGGAATTACAGTCAACTGGACAAAGAGGCCCTGGCAATCATCGCCGCAGTGAAGAGTTTCCACGAGTACCTCTACGACAGGGTTTTCACCATCATCACCGACCACAAGCCGCTGCTGGGAATCCTGGCAGGGAACAGGACCACCCTGAACATTCTATCGCCAAGAATGAAAAGGTGGTCCGAGTTCCTTGCTGCCTATAGCTACTGGCTCATGCACTGACCCAGTAAGACGATCACCCATGCAGACGCCTTGAGCCGCACACCGCTACCTGACCTGGATACTGAGCCAGCACCCACAACATCCACCCTGAGCATAGAGACTCTACCCGATCTACCCGTAACCGCGTCAAACATTGCCCGCGAAACTAATAAAGACAAACGTCTGGCGCAGGTGTTACATTGGGTAGAGAAGGGGTGGCCGGAAAAAGACGATGATGAACCATTCAGGACATTCCGAAACTGGCAAACAGAACTGTCATTACAAAAAGGCTGTTTACTATGGGGGAATAGGGTTGTTATCCCGGGAAATTTACAAGGGAAGATATTGGAGTTGTTACATGAGGGGCACCCGGGCATCGTTAAAACAAAAGCCCTGGCCAGGAGTTACGCCTGGTGGCCAGGGATGGACAAACAGATTGAGACTTGGGTGGCAGCATGCAAACGTTGCCAGGAAACCAGGCCGAGCTGTCCCGCCGCACCAATCCTGGAATGGGAAACCCCTAGGGGACCATGGTCCAGGATACACATAGATTTTGCCGGGCCCACGAAGGGACACATATTCCTTATCATGGTAGATGCTTACTCCAATTGGTTGGAGGTAAACAACATGAAAACCACCACCACGGAGGCCGTGACCAAGGAACTCAACAAGCTGTTTGCAACCCACGGCCTCCCAAATGTCATCATGTTGGATAACGGGCCCCAATTTACCTCACTGGAATTTGAAAAATTCCTAGCGGAATGGGGAATACGGCATGCACTGACAGCGCCAGCACATCCAGCGGCGAATGGGAGGGTGGAACGAATGGTTCAATTTTCAAAAAAAAAAAAAAACAATCCAAAAAATTGAACATGGGGAAATCCAAGAAAAAAATAAACAAAATGCTTTTTATACAACACATAACCCCGAACACGACAACCAACAAAAGCCCAGCAGAACTATTAATGGGGAGGAAATTAAGGTCCCCACTCGACAGACTACACCCCACGTACAACCCAGAAAAAAACCCCAAACTCCTCAAGCAAACACCGAACATTTACACCAGGTGACGCGGTATACATGAAGAACCTCACCCGGGACCCCCTCTGGGTGCCAGCAACCATAACCCAGGTAACAGGTCCCCACTCGTACCGGCTACAAACAACCGACGGACGAGCATGGAAGCGACACATCGATCAAATAAGATCGAGAACAACCATGGGAAATACAACCGACATGCAAACAAACACAGACATACATCCAGAAAGAGAAGGGAACCCTCCCAGCACAAACCAAGAGGGAAGGGAAAGCCCCGAGAACCAACCCCAACCAGAAAGAAACCAAGAATACTCACCTACCGAAACAGAAATAGGCAGCTAGCTCGAAGCCTCACCAGGAAGAAGCAGCCAGGCCAGCTCAACCAGCCCAGAAAGACTAGGCGGGAGTGGCAACAGCAGCAGCTCAACCAGCCCGGGTAGATCGGGAGGGAGCTGCGACAAAAGGCCTGGCTCACCCTTCCAGGCGGTTCCATCGACGAGGCAGAGAGCAACACAGAACCCAACCGAACCAGCCGGGAGCCAAGCACCAACTAACCTGCGCAGGTCAAGTAGACAAGTACGGAGCCCTGCCTATTTACGGGACTACGTTACGTAGGACCATACCAAGAGGGGAGGGGTGTTCTGTACAATTCATTAACATACTTGCAAGCGTCACTCTGTGATTGGTCAAAGCGCACGGCGACCTGATTGGCCGAGCGAGCTGCACTGATTGGCCCGCCGCGAATCCCTGCGATTGGTGAAAGCTGCCGCAACGGCCATTGTATAAAGGAGACAAGAGAATGTTTTTGATCTTACCAAATTTAAGATTCAGATATCATCTTCAGCAATGCTGGTCAGAATTAAAAATGGGAACATTTGTAAAAGCCAAGTGCCTAGTGGATAAAGGTGATGGATAAAGTTGCTTTCAACAGGGAAAGATGTTTGGTGTCCATGACTGACAATCTGTGACTTTGTGGTCATATGCAGTATTATAACTGAGTATATTATTTAACTTTTTCATCAATAGATTAACAAAATCAAATCATACTACATAAACTGTTAATACATATAACTAATGAGAAAGCATGAACTTTTGACTCCATAAAATCAGTGATCATTTTTTGTTGTCTTCAATGAATGTAAATTTTGCTGTTCTATTTTTTTCCCCTTATAAACAGTTATCAGAAAAATGTCAACTGCCTAGGGAAGCTTCACCTGTAAATATGAATGTTGTTAATCTAAAACCAAGCAAGTGAATATCTTGGATCTACCAAGAAGCAACTTTGCTCATTACCATTCTGCAGTCTTAAAATTTGCCACTTGTTGAAGCAATCTCATATTTTTTGCCCCTCAAAAAGATTCTCAATAATACCGATCTTTGTTGGGCCATTCATTCTGCTGACAATATATTCAACAGAATCCACAGGGACAGAGGAAGCCAAACATTTCTAGGAGCTCTATTGGTTTAATAATGAAACTTTCTTATACAGATACATTTCGTATATGAATTATCAGATGATCTTACTTTGCTCAAATCTTAGCACTGGAATTAGACACAGTTGGAAATAAATCCATTCTTTTTACAGGCAAAAATGTTTTAGTACTACTGTGAATGATAAATAGCTGTGGTGTTCTGCAGCTGCTGAAGTATGTGAATCTCTGTCAAAGATTAAATTTAGATCTGAGGCTGAGTAGGATCAAAAGGGATTAGTAGTATTTGAAATATGGAATTATGTCATAATTGGGTAAACAAAAATACACAAAAAATCTGCCTTCTGCAAACATTATCCCCATTACAATATCTGGAGTAAACAACTAAAAAGTTTTTTTGGACAATACAGATGTAACAGCAGCATAATCTTATAGTTATCATTACACTGAAGATGTACTAGAGTATCTTTTAAAAAGTTTTAATTTTTTTTTATCTCTGAAGGAAATAGACCTTTGGTATTTACATTAAAAGTAAGGAAAGAAATTTTGGACTAATATAGTTCTGTGTGTACAATAACATTAAGTAATGATCAAAATACTAAAGTGAAGCTACCTTTCAATCAATTTTTTTATAATTTTTTTGACATGCATTCAGCATGGAAAATACTATAAAGTGCACAGAACACTCAGCACTGCAAATAATCAAATAATGAATCACGCAGGCAACAATCTTGATTCTGAAATTAAAGTTCTTGTAGAGAAGTTGCTACTCCATCTTATAATTATGCTACACATATTATTTAGAACTGGAGGATATTTCAGAAGTTACCTTGTGTTGAGATATTCTCAACATAAGATATAACTACACCAACCTTTAAAACAGTCATCTTCAGTATGAAAAAGGAGTATGGGCATTCAGAGGAACAGAAACAAAGAACTTTTCTGCAGCTCTTTAAAGCACTAATTTCTTTGAAGTACATTTTTGAATCAAATCCAAAATGTTACACAGTCAATATATTTAAATACTTACAGTTCATGACACAGTGTAAGGTATTACTATTATTATGGTTGGTCATACAGTATTATATCACAGGCATGGCCCAGCTATTTTTTTTATTATTATTATTATTATTATTATTATTATTATTATTATTATTATTATTATTATTGTTGTTGTTGTTGTTGTTGTTGTTGTTGTTGTTGTTGTTCACAAAAAACGACAGAGCACACAGAACTGGGTTTCATATCACAAATCACTAGTCAAACACTTCCCAGGTGTTTAGCATTGCATGATGTATCGGCGGATTATGCGAGCAGATCCCAGTAAGGTGGCCTTCTGCAGCTGACCAATGGTGAACTTGTCAGCGCCAATTCTTTTTAAGTGCTTGCCTAGGTCTTTAGAAATAGCACCCAGTGTGCCGAGTACCACTGGAACCATCTGCACTGGTTTATGCCAGAGTCTCTTCAGTTCAATTCTCAAGTCCTGATAGCTGGTGACTTTCAAGTTGTTTCTCATTGATTCTGCTGTCACCAGGTATGGCAATGTTGACGATCCACACATTTTTCTTCTCCACAATCGTGATATCCAGGGTGTTGTGTTCCAAAACTTTATCAGTCTGTATTCGGAAATCCCACAGTAATTTTGCATGCTCATTTTCAACCACTTTTTCAGGCTGATGATCCCACCAGTTCTTTGCTACAGGCAGTTGGTAGTTGTGACAAAAATTCCAGTGGACCATCTGAGTGACTTGTTGCGAAGTTGTCTTACAACAGCTCAGTATGTGATCGATGGTTTCATCCACTTCTTTGCAGTCTGCATTTGGGGTCATCAGCAGATTTTTCTATTCTGGCTTTGATTACATTCGTTCTGATGGCTTGTTCTTCTGTCACTTTCTTCAGTGTTCTGTTAGTCAGCCATAACCACTAAGGTGGCCTTCTGCAGTTGACCAATGGTGATGATGATGATGATGATGATGATGATGATGATGATGATGATTCACATAGTCAGCCAGCTATTTAGACTGATTTTTCCCCACCTTTTCAGGGACCTGGAATAGGCAATTTTCATTCATTCATTCATTCATTCATTCATTCATTCATTCATTCATTCATTTATTCATTCAATTTCTATAGTCACCCAACTCAACCAAGTAACTCTGAGTTACAAATCTAAAATGATAAAACAATTATTTTAAATTAAAACAATTTAAAAAACATTTAAAAGATTCACAAAATAAGTACATAGAGCAGCTGTCATGATTAATTAGCTAATAATAAAGCCAAGTAACAGGGTCCTTATAATGTCACATTTTTAATATGTCAGTCATGGCAGTTGTGACTTATGAAAGTTGAACTTCAACATTTCTGAAGATCATCAAATTGGGGACATCTGCTATAGAGAAATCACATCTGCATATAAGTAACTGCTGAACTCAGTGGACTGGGTGGTAATATAAACATATGTAAACAAATGTAAATACAGCAAGGTGATTCATTATTTTTTTATTAAAGAATTTTGCCAGATGTGTTTTTTATCCCCAGTTTTGACAGTTAACTCTCAGTTAAAGGCTATAGTCACAAAATAAATCACATGGTGCTTTATTGCAATCAGAAGTATTCCAAATAGGACTTTATATTGGCTGAATTCATATACTCTAAGCCAATAAGTTTTATTGTGTTTTGTGGAACAAGCTTTGCGGAACAAGCTTTGCTTCATTTGCAAGTCCGAGCCATAATAGATTGTAGAGCTCAAACACTGCACAAAATCAAAATTGAATTAGTCACATTACGGAATATGTGAATCCATCCTGAAACATAATTGGTAGCATGAGCATCCATGGAGGAGGGGGAAAATAGCCCAGATGCCATAATCAAGCAAATGATGTATACAGTATAGATAGTATATCATCTAAGTAGTTACTACATACTACTTATCCACTTATATAGTAAGTATAGTATCTACTTGTGTTAGATGCTGTGAATCATGCAAATGCCTAATTGTATCACTGTATCATTTTTATGACATCATAAGGGCTTCTAACAGATACCTAAAATTGATATATAGATTCCATTTAAGCAGTACTATAGTATGACCTGAATGTTATACACTTTGCTCAATCATTTATTTTTGTGTACAAAACCAACTATTGCGCTTTGCAAAGGATGGTTTATAACACAGCACAGGAACGCAGTGAACTGCAACCTATTCAATAAAGCAACAGTATAACCAAGCCACGACTTCGGGAATCCTTGAACCCGACCGGAGGATGAAAAGCACATCATTCCAGGCCAAACGCTCCCAGGAGCTCCAAAAAGGACTGGCCTCCGAAGGGAAAGCCAGCCAGTCCCAGAAAGAGCCGGGCAAAGAGCCAGCTCCAGCACCTGCAGTGCCGTAACTCGGTCACTAAGTGGCGCCAGATTTCGTCGCTTAGTGCCGAGCTCGTCGGAAACTCGCGCTCGCACACACACACACACACACACATAACCCAAGCCCAACACTTCGGCAAGCACGCACAAAGCAACTGGACGAAGCTTCTGAGCGGGCTTCCCGGTGTTTTATTTTATTTTATTTTTTTTACTCCGAGCCGAGCCGGAGAGGAAAGGGGGAAAGGGGGTAAGGGGTGACTCGGTTATCCCGAAGCGGCCGGAAAGAGCGACGCAGCCCCGGACGGCGAAGCATTTCGACTGAAGGTGAGTAGAACTAGAGCATCCCGGCTGGAAAACTTGCAGATGGCTTCGGCCGGCGGATGGGACATGGCGCGCCCGCCCGCTTTGGTCACGTTCTCACACTTGGCGGAGGGGCGACTGCTCCGAGCTTTTGGCCCGGGGGGGGGGGGCGGCGGCGGCGGACAGGGCGGGATCGGGAGGAGGAATTCCCACCTGGTCGCCTCAAACTTTGCCGAGAATCCAACCGCCGGTGGCCTCTCGGCGACTGCCGCTTGCTTGGCAGTTCGGTTCCCATAGCTCGGTGGCCCTCGGCGCTCTGCGCAACGGCGTGTACTGCTGTGAGAGAGACAGCTCCGTTGCTCAACATACTTGAGGAGCCCACGTTGTCCCTCCTATGGTTGCTCTCCCCGCTGCGTGTTTGAACACTTGTTTGTTTGGTTTTGTTTTTGAAGGGGCTGACTGAGCCCGGGGTGGTAGTGGGATGAGATAGTCGCCTTCCCTTCTCTGCATCCTTCCACTCAGCCTGCTTTCTTCCTCTTTTGCCAGATGTACAGGATATTAGCCGTAGCGCTTTGGTGTTTTCTGCAAGCAGAGGGCAGGCATCCAGAGATCACCCTTCGTAGGAGCAGCAGCAGCAACAATGGCAATTTTTTGGACAATGACAAATGGCTGAGTACCGTTTCCCAATATGACAAAGATAAATACTGGAACAAATTCAGAGATGTAAGTTATATTCCTGTGCCTAGAGGTACAGTGTGTGCTTTGGCCAAAACGTATCCTGGGATTTATTTTTTTCACTGCAAGGGACTCTTTGTGGGAGAGGACATGGCTACATCTGTTGTGGCTGTCACTGTAGGAAGGAGGCTGACTGCCCTTTAAAAATCCCCTGGGTTTTATTTATTTATTTACTTTGTGTGTGTGTGTGTTTGTGTGTGCATTCACACAGAGAGAAGTGTACACACTATGGTATGCTTTCGGATAAGTGATTAGTTTTCTTGGTCTTCCATTTTTGTTTAAGACTTCCAGGAACTTTGTTGCTTTGCAAAATTAATCACTGTGAAGTCACATACAGTCACATACATATTTACTAATAGAACCCCCATCTTGGTGAAGCTTTCTATTGCTGTAGGTGGTGGTAGGGAGAAAGAAGCATGCTGTTCCAGGCAGTTGTGAAAGGGTTCAATTTTTTTCTCTCTCTCTCTCACACATACACACATTTGAAATATATTTATTTCAAATTAAGTATGATCATAATTCACAAACACTTTCAAATATATCTGTGTCACACATATAGATTATGTGTGACACAGCATATCATTTTGTGGCAGGGCAGCAAAAGATATTCTAAGTGAAACTTTAGGGCAAATGAGAGATCTGTGTAATTCATCAGACTGGGAAGAAAATTAAATAGGACATTTATTGTTTGTATTGACTATCCGTTAACAACAGTTTGATCTTAATCACTTAAAATTCCCTAGAAGAGTCAAGTCTGTATTGCTATGTATCTATTATAGGTGAAATGGTTTGTCAGATGAACCATAGAATAGTAGTTGAACTAACTTGTTCACCACAGAGTGTTCTGATAAGGATTGGGTAGGATTGCAATAGTTAGGTTCCATTTCTCTGTTATCATACACGATCTTATTCGGAGGCCCAGTCAAAATATTAAAATGGAGTCAACTTTTCTAGTTCTACTTTTAAATTTCTGTAAATTGCCATATTATTTTCCAATTGAATTCAGCTATAATTCAATTTCCCTTGGTCATATTTTTTCAGTTTGGGTATATATTAAATGTATGATAAATTTCAGGGTGTATTAGGGATAAATGTATCAAATGCAGTCCATAAAGTCAGACATGAATATTCTTTTTGTAAAGTACATGAAGTATAAATTGCAGCCTTAATCTTTGGGCAAAATTGAATTTAGAGATACTGTAGAAAGTGATTTATATGCTTTGAATAACTGTATTAAGTTGAAACATACTATCAAATGTCTACTATGTGACAAAGTGATGAAATTGAAAGAAGTTTTAAAACAATATAGAGATATCTTTTTGCCAGAAACATTATTTTTGAAAGTTACAAAGGAGTCATTGATCAAATCCCATATAGAAGTTTTCAATGATACAATTATCTTTAGCCCATGATTACTTAGTCATAAATAAATAAAATAACCTGAAAAACAAATATAGACAAAAGATAAATTCAGGGGTTGGTTCAACGTATTTCAATCTTTTTAAGCTTTTATCAGGATCTAGACATGTAAAAGTATGTTGAGATAAATATGGAGAAGGAGTAAAACAAACTTGTCACTACTATATTATTTTTCAGTGATCAATTCATAATGTATCAGTTCATGAATGCTTATCTGTATCCAGAATAACACTAAGAAACAGTTTCAGTTTTCTTCTAGTTTGCAAATCCTTCTGTATCTTTCCAGTTCCAGACCAAAAAGTAAACCTGTATGAGGTTAATTTGTAAAATAAAGATTCTGAGATTGTTTCATAAGCCTGCTTTGCCATCTGTGTAAACCAACCAGACACTATAAATTTGGGAGAGAGGCTTCCAGATTGCAGTAGTATAGATTGCCTGTCTGAAATGGTACCAAGGAAAGATGCTTTTTCAAAGCATATTTAAAAACGGGTGTAGTATAAGCCACTCTATTTCTTTCAGTAAAATGGTGTACACAGTTTATGAGAAATAATCCACTATTATGTATATGAAGAATACGCTAATATTCTGAACAGTGCTTTCTGTTAACCATAGTCTCAATTTCTTCTTCTATAATGGTACATCACGCTGGCAAAGCTGGGTATATTTTTCTTGTGATTGCAGAAGCAATTTTTTGGGGGGGATTGGAAAGAATAGCAGATACATTATCTCCTGAAAAATGTAATGACTTCTAGCCAGTTAAAAGGAACAATAGTTTGAGCAACCCCAACTCATTTCACTGGGGTTTATGTACCAAATATTCTTACAACATTGATCCCATTGTTATGAAGATCATTTTATCTCAACTATAGAATGACATGGAAAATTTGAGCTTGGACATGTTCTTATGAATACAAGTGTTCTTGACTTACAATGATTCATTTGGTGACTGTTACAATGGCACTATAAAAAGTGACTGACAAGCGGTCATTACACATATGACTGTTGTATCATCCTCACAGTCATGTGATCAAAATGTGGCCATTTGGCAAGTGACATTCAGCATCTTGGGGTGATGTGATCGTCATTTGCAACCTTCCTAGCTGGCTTCTGACAAGCAAAGTCAGTGGAGGAAGCTGGATTCATTTAATGACCATTTGATTCACTTAACTACAGGGTTTTATTTAACAATCATGGCAAAAATGATGTAAATTGCACGACTCACATAACAATCACTTTGCTTAGTAGCGGAAATTCGAGTCCAATTGTGTGCATAAGTTGAGGACTACCGATATTTTTATTTTAACATGAAATTTATCAAGGATACAAGGCAAACCAAGATGGGAACAGTCCTATTTGTTTTAGGATTAACAGAACTTTTGACTAAGCTGCAGTCAGCCCTTTGAGGCAAAAGATATAGGACCTGTAAGTGTCTTGGAAAATACTTGAGTATGGTTGGGGTGCTGTAACAGAATCTTGAAAGCTTGTCAAAGCTACTCTCTATTGCAATTTGCACATTAATCCAATCAAGATAGAATTGTTTAGAGTTTCTTTTTTTTAATTAGCTCCACATTCTCCTGATATTCCATCACACTTGTGTGTTTTCATTTAATCATGTCAATCATCACTGATATTAAAACTTAAAGTCTCATTAAGTGAAAGTCACTCCTGATGAACAAGTGTAGTTTTTCATTGCTTTCATAATATTTTTTGAGATTAGTTTTTCTCCCTTGGATTTCACAATGTTCTGCTCTCCAATTGTAAAGTAGATTGGATTTTACTTAACTTTTTGAAATAAGATAGTGCCACATGACAAGGAAACAACCATTCTCCTGGTCTCAGTGGAATATGACTTCCTATTGGAAGTCACCATTACACAGCTATTCCAATACTTGTACAAAGCTGTAGCCTTTTGCTGTGACTTTCCTGTGTCTTAATGAAAATAGTTTAAGAGTTTAGATCTCTGGAGTGAGTTCCAATAATCCAGCTTTTTTATAAGTTGAAATATTTATAATGTTGAACAAAAAAGAAATACTTTGGCTTTTGGTGAATTTTACAAATAAAATCTGCAAGCTCACCCTTTACATAGAAGAGATAAACCTTTAAAGATGGATAGAGGTAAATGGAAAATTGCATCTTGACATTGAAATCCTGATCCAGGGGTCAGACTATTCTTTTTGAAAAATTATAAAGCAAAATGAGACCATGTTGCTAAAAGCATATGTTTCATCCAGAGCCATCCACCATTGAACAAAAAGGGGACTGCAGTATCCAACCCATATACAAAGGGCTTTGATTCAGTGTAGTGTCTTCCATTCACCACTATATCCCATTGCAGATGTTGTTGCTTTTGGTATGTGGAAGTCCATGACCATGGGCCATCCTCGGGGATGGGATTCTACTAGTTTGGACCAGTTCAGGCGAACCCCTTGCTCTGAAGATCAGCTGGCAGAGAACCAGTTCACTGCAACAGGCCCACCCACCCACCCGCGTCTGCTTTTTCCTGTGCTTTATTTCCTTTTGTTAGAGCACAGCTCATTTGTGCCACAGAGTGGTTTGTCGTGCCTCAGCTGTTTTATTCACAGGAACTGCAGCAGAAGGTAAGTGTTAGAGCTTCTCAAAATGCGGAACGCGCACACAAAACATGCAATCACCGAACTGGTTGTTATACTGGTGGAATCCCACTCCTAGCCATCCTGGATCTCACCTCTTGTGTGTCAGTTACTTGTATGAAGGAAGTTGGAGCTTTATTTAGTACCTTACTTTAGCAACAGGCTGCCTCAACACATGCGTTGTTTTTATCCCATCAAACCTCAGAAATACCCTGCCAGGGTCCTTATTGTTGCCATTTTTGCAGTTAACAGTGCTCCTCATGAATTGATCAATGTTCTCTCATAAACAAAAGGAAACTAAAAAGCTAGTTTCCAGCCAATCCTCAACATTGCCTTGCTTTGTGTTCATAGTGGGTAGGGTGGGAATCTCTGATCGATCCATTTTAAACAAACATGGAAAAATAGAGAAACAGGCAATTTAATTTTTGCAAAGGGAAAAGGGTACTCCTCAAAAGAAAAATGACTGGAACATAGTGGCAGAGCCCTCTTTATTTAATAAAGTTATCCCATCTATTTCCCAATTACCTTGACTTTAGCTGGACTGGAGAAAAATCGAGTAGAATGAAGACAAAGGTTTTACACTAGGAGAATCTGTATCCTACTCAGACCAGCCACAGTCTTTGAGGGAGATGGGTACAGTGGTGGGATTTAAATTTTTTACTACCGGTTATGTGGGCGTGGCTTGGTGGGCATGGCAAGGGAAGGATACTGTAAAATCTCCAGTCAGAGGTGGGATTTGCCTGTTCTCTGAATTTCTCAAAATTTCCACTACAGGTTCTCCAGAACTGGTCAGAACCCACTGAATACCACCTTTGGATGGGTGGTTTAGAAATACAAAATATAAATAAGTTTTTGTAGGGTTATATTTATGTCCAACTTTCTTCTAAGAGGTCAATATACTGTTCATAGGATTCCCTCCTTTCTTTTCTTTTTCTTAAAAAGAGTGAATGATTGGGCTGAGAGTAAGTAGCTGACCCAAAGACACTCAGTGAGTTTCATAATCGAGAATTGATTTGAACTGAGTCTTTAATGCCACAAACACCCTTCCACACTCTGTACTTGAAGTCTATTTTCTATGTCACAACAGAGTCAAAAGGTTATCAGTTGAACTGGAAAGCTCCAAGCACTGTAGAAAAATAGCTGCATAAGTGTTTTCCACTAAAAGAAGGAGCTGATGAAACCATCATATCAATCTCTAAAAACAAAGAGAATAGTGCTTTTATTCAACGCATAAGAATTTGATGATATGTTTTGTAAAAACAGAAAGGCTCCTTACATCTGTGTAGCTTGGGTGATCCAGCAGAGAGCATTTGCACTATGGATCAAAGAGAAGAGGAGCTTTGATCTCCTTCTGCAAGTCCTCTTCCTCCCTCCCTCCTGCTTAAAAAAAACCTACTCTGGAAAGTTGGTATATCCACAAGAAGATGGGATGTAGTATAGTAAAAGAAGAGAGAATTGGGTAAGATTGTTTTTCATCCCCTAAAATCCAAAATATGCCAAGCAGAATTATATTCAGGGAATACTTCAATTAGTAGAAAATTGATAGAATCAAGCTTGTTAAAAATAGAAAAATATATATATTATTATACAATGGAATACCATAATTTCAGAAATTTCAGTGAAGATGCTATTTTATACAGAAGATGCATTTGGTGACCAGATTCAAATTGGATGTGCTACAGCAATACCAATCATTTTTCATGGCTACCCTTCAACTCTCTGTCACTCTTTCAAACTGTGTGCTTCCTTTTTATCCCAATGGACGATTCAACCAGTAATGCAAAAGTGCACCAATCCTTTAATTGTTATTTAGCTGGTCTCCCATAAGGTTATATTGCAGTGAGAAATTTACAAACAATTATCAGTCAAGTTCATAACCTCAGCATATTAATTAATGGTCATCTTCTGATAGTCCGTGAGTTTATTAAACTTGGACTTCCCACATTTCAGTCCAGTCACATATGCATGTTCAAGAATGTGAGAAAAGTATTGAAAGTCCAGTAGAATCCAACAGGGTTTATATGCTAGTAGAGAGACTGATAATCTGTATATTTAAAATGCCATTTTCTCTAAGCAAGAAGCTGTTTTATTTATCCCAATAACTACTATTATTCCCCTTTTCATTAAAAAAAAGTAATAATATCTAGATATTTTGTAATGTTAGTGACTTCTTCTTAGGTTTTTTTTTTTTTTTTTTTTTTGCTGATTTTCCTCATGACCTTTGTGACAGTACTGAATTTTGTGCAATTCTGCCTTTCCCTTCTGCCTCTGAGTATGCTCAATATTTAATGGGATAATAAAATAATAATTTATATTTAGATAACTTTAATAGAATGTTATTTTGCAGATACTTGGAAATTGTATTTATATACACATCTTGATTAGCTTGCTGTCTGAATATAGTGAGCATCACAGATGAACCGTCTTTTATGTTCTGTATAATATAGAGATTAAGGCTTGGATCAGGGAGAGTCTGGCCATTGAAAATGCAGTGGGGGTTTTAGGCCTGTCACTCTCACAGTCCAGCTTACCTGACAAGATTGCTGTTGGGCAGACATAATGAGAGAAAAAAAGCTTGCACACTTGGTGGAAAAGTGAAATAAAAATCTAACAAATAAATACTCTTACAAAAAGAAAACAAGCTGCAGTGGCATTTCCCCCAGTGGTAGCACACAAATAATCCCTGTTTAAATCGGAGTGATAATTTGTCTGTGCATAGTGATAGCTCACATTTCTAAGCTTGTTATGCTGTGAACAGCCTGACTTGCAGAAGAATTCTATTATTTTGTAATGCTGTCATATGCAGAAGGAAGTACATGGATTATTTGATTTTGATGAAGCTTTGTAAAGCTGATTCACTGTTCTAGGAAACATTTTCATGTGCAACTGGTATTAATCACAAAACCCAGGGGAAAAAATATGTTTTGTACATACAAGGCAAAACAGGGTTCTGATGACATTTAACGTAACATTTTCAGGATAAAATACTGAGTGATCTCTCTCTCTCCTTCTTTCCCCCTTCTTTTCAGAAATAATTATTTTAAATTTCATTTTTTTTTAATTTTTGCTTCCCTATGCTTAAGCATGGAATGGTGATAAGAGCAAATCAGTGCAGACACAATTGAGTACTGGCCTTGAAAAGGTAGCAGAGAGTAATAGAGCTAGATGTCAGTGGCATATACACAGTATAAAGATATTCTTGGAGAAGCGCGTGGAAAAAAGAGTACCTCAAAACATAGTTTAACAATCAGGAGATGAACATTTTCTAGTCATATCTAGAAAAAGGATTGGGTCTTGTCCTTGGTCTTGCATTCTTGGAAAAAGGATCAAACTGCTTTCAGAGACTCCATATTGAACAATTCACTTGTCCATAACTGCCAGAATGTTGGTGTGTTCAGTTTCTAGGATACTGTGAATTAATAGCACATAGACTTATATACCACTTTACAGTGCTTTATAGAGCTCTCTAAGCGGTTTACAGAATTAGCATTTTACCCCCAACAATCTGGGTTCTCTTTTACCCACCTCAGAAGGATGGAAGGCTGAGTCAACCTTGAGTCTAATGAGATTTGAACTGCCAAATTAACTTACTCTGTGGTTCTGTTTGAGTGGACAAATGACATTGTACATCAAATTCTGGTTAGCCTTCTAGCAGTTCCATATAGATGCTAAATGCTGTGGAGGATTAGATGCAGACATGTAGCATATGTGAAAGGATTGCACTTTGTAGTCCTGAAACATTTTATCATTTTATTCTATGGAGGAAGCAGGCTTCATCTTGATGAGGCAGTTTGCATTATTCCATGGCTTGATATATGTTAGTAGCAACCAATAGAAAGAGCTCTGTTTATGTCAGAACAATGATCTAGAATTCAGCATGATGTGGAATTAAACCATTGAACCATATGGCTACCATATTTGTAAAAAAGCTTCAAATAGTTGTTTTATCTAAGTCTTAAAAAAAACTTCACCTAACTCTAATCTATGTATATTAATAGTTAGCTAAATGTTATATCATTGCTCAGCTGTGTGGTATTGGTAGATATGAGTCTTTTTTGATTTGGCCAAAGCCAGGATGCCACAGATGTTATCGATAAAAATGTTATAAGAGCTTTGAAAGCTGTGGTTTTTATAGCATACCATAAATAATTGCCAAGATTACTGTAGCATCATTAGTTTCTGTACAACTAAGTGTTAGGGATCCCATTGGCTTCTAAGAAAACAAGGATGCAGTTCTGTAGGAATGGAATGTTAAATATGAAATATAATTTAATAATAAACATTATTTTAAAAGTTCAGAATTGCAGTTCAGGCCAATTATTAATGATCTGAAACATCTCAAAGTTGTCATGGGGCTTTGTTAACTGAACTGAATGGGAAATCTGTTTGGAAAAAAATCGTATGGATGAGTTCAGAGGTAGCCTTCTTGAATGCAAAGAATATACTCTACCTCAGGATTGTAGAATTCCCAGAAATGAGCTAGAAAATGAGCCTCCTATTTTCTTGTTTTCTTATATTATTTGCAATATATCCACCATCTTCCCATTTTTAATTTTTCTGACTCATTATTGTATGTATTAGTATGTCTTGCTGATTTTTCTCCTTTACTTAAAGGACTGTGTTTTTCTCAGGTAGTTGCTGTAAAAGATGTCAAATGACATATTGCCATTCACAGTTCTTTGCTGCCTTTAAACAAAATTTATAGTTTTGTGCAGGCATTAAAAGAAGGAAAGTTGCTGCTTCTTTCGAATGACCTCTCATTTTCTCTTTCAAAAAGAAAAAGAACTTGGTGTAAGCTGTTTCCATGCATAAGAACTTTCTCCTTGTCATCCCTTAATAAGAGTCCTGGTGGCACAATGGTTAAGTGCAGTATTGCAGCCTAATTCTGTCCACAGCCAGGAGTTCAATTTTGACCAGTTCAATGTTGATTCAGCCTTCCATCCTTCAGAGATTGGTAAAATGGTCCAGATGGCTGAGGGCAATCTTAATGACATCGTAAACTGCCCAGTGAATGCTGTAAAGCACGATGGAGAGGAATATAAGTCTTTGTGCTGTTGCTATCTTTTTCAAGCATGAACTGGTGATGATGATGATACAGATTTGCCATTTGACAAATAATGTTGGAATATATTAGAGTGGTCCACTTCCTTCCTCACATGTATAGCTTCATTCTTGGTAAAGACACTTATTGATTCTTCCCAAAATTTCATTTGGATTTTATTTTATCTTATAAAGAGTAAACTAGTGTGCATTTATTATTAGTATTTTCTGGAAATGATTTCCTCTTTTTATCACCAGGGAACAATTATGTTAAGATATAATACTTAACATAATACCATCATTGCAGCTGTAATAAGGAAACGGAAAGCTTTTATTTCTATATTAAATTAACACTTGTTTGCTGTGCTGTCCCTATTTAGACAGATTGTGGTAAATCTTAAACATGATTCAAGAAGAAAGATAGTTTTAGATTTCAAGTAGTTTTAGATTTTGATCCACATAGCACACTCTAAAATATTCAAAATGTGTCCACAGCTTACAGACTTCAAATAGTTCTTTTCTTGTTACCTTTACATGAATAGCAGCAGAGATACACTGTTGGGAGTAGCTTTAGACATCACTCAACATGTCTACTTCAAGAAGCAGTGCACCAGAGTTTCAGTTATAAATTTTTCGTAATACTACTGTTGCTCCTTTGACATTTGGTATCCAAAGTATCAGTTAAAACTGATTTCACTTTTAGTACAAAGCACCATTGTCTTGATGTGGAAAATCATATTTCTTAGCTGAGATCAGGTATTCTACCTCACATATTTTATTTCAGGTCAGGTTTCCCTCCCAGTTATTTTGGACACCTAATAATTACAAATGTAATTATCTTACTCTTTCTTATTTTTCTGCACTTTTAATTTAATTGGACACATGGGACTTTGGTTTACCTTTTTTGCCCTTTCACATTTCTCAGGCTCTTATTTAGTGACTTTCCAGGTAGGTCTTGTTTTTTTTTCCTATCAATGAAAAACAGTTCATAAAGTGTTTAGTTTGATATCTGCTTGAAAACAACAAAAACAATATGTTTATCAAGCTTTTGGTAGGGCATAATGAGTTAATTTTTGGCTGATAAGTCACCAAAGTTTATACATGGGGGGCTATTTCAGCTGAAAAAAATAGATCAATTGGCATTTTACTCCAAAGGAAAAAGATCTGGAAAATCCAACTATGGCATATTAAACAGCTGGAAATGAAGTATGTTTAAAGTCTTAATATTAGTCTTACCGTATTTATTGGACTATAAGCCACGACTTTTTTTCCCACGCTTTGAACCCTGCGGCTTGTACAACAATGCGGCTTATCTATAGATTTTTCTTCACTAACTGCCATCAGGGGGTGCAAAAACGTGACAGATGCAAGAGGTCAATGCAAAGAAGAAGACGCTACCGGTAGTTTTTGGCACGTTTGACACAAACAGCACAACATGCATGAATGCAAAATATTTTTCACACCCTCATCATGGAAAGTACACGAAGAAAAACATATGATGCAGCTCTTAAATTGAAAGCAATTGATCTGTCTATCCAGGAAAGAAATAGAGCTGCTGCACGTAAGCTTGCCATTAATGAATCAATGGTGAGACGTTGGAGACGGTAGCGTGAAGAGCTGATTCAATGCCAAAGGACAACAAAGGCTTTCAGAGGTCATAAAAGCAGATGGCCTAAACTTGAAAATGTTCTTGAGGACTGAGTGAACACACAGAGCAGATGGCCGAGGTGTATCCACTGTGCAGATCTGACTGAAAGCTAAAACAATCGCCAGCGAAATGGGTATTGAAGATTTTAAAGGTGAACCGTCAGGGTGTTGTAGATTTATGAGATGAAAAGATCTGTCCATCAGGGTGCGGGTGACTATCTGTTAGCAACTCCCTTCCAACTACGAGGAAAAAGTTGCAAACTTCCACAAATTTACTGAAACAAAACTAGCCGAGAATTCCATTGGACCAGACAACATCATAAATATGGATGAAGTACCTTTAATATTTGACCTGCCTCTAACTAGAACTGTTAAGAAGACAGGAGCATCATCCATTATGGTGAAAACAACTGGCCACAAGAGAACGCATTTCACGTGTGTTTTGAGCTGCACCGCATCCAGACAGAAGCTTCAATTGATGGTGATTTTTAAGCGGATGACTATGCCAAAAGAAAAATTCCCGAAAGGCATAGTCGTTAAAATTAACAAAAAAGGGTGGATGATAGAAAGCCGAATGACTGAATGGCTGACGGAGTGCTACAGTAAGCGCCCGGGAGGATTTTTTCACCAGAAAAAATCATTGCTTGTTTTGGACAGTATGAGGACCCATATAACAGATTCTGTGAAAGCAGCCATCAAGAGAACAAACTCAATTCCAGCTGTGATTCCTGGAGGTACAACTAAATTTTTGCAGCCACTCAACATCAGTGTGAATCATGCATTTAAAGTGGCACTCCGAGGTGAGTGGGAAGCTTGGATGACCAGGAGTGAGAAATCATTCATAAAAACTGGCCACATGGGAAGACCATTCTTTTTTGAGATCTGCCAGTGCATCCTAACAGTGTGGAGCAGTGTGAAAGAATCCATGATCACCAAGGGGTTTCGAAAGGCTGGACTGCTGCGTGGAGAGAACAGCGCAACTTCATCAGTAACTGTGCCTCGAGATGAAAGTGACATTGAGAGCGACACTGACAGAGAGACTGAAAAGGTGTGTGACAGAGATGTTCTGAGGCTCTTCAACTCCGACACTGAAGAAGATGACTTCAGTGCTTTCAGTGCACAGGAGGAGGATGAATAAAAACATTAATGAGTTTTCTGTTTTGTTCGATTAGCTGTTTTACTGCTGTGTTACAGGCATCATTTGGAAACAATTAAGGTATGTAAATAAACATTTACAAAGTCTTTCTGCGTAAATATCTCATTTCACAATGTAAGTCACCCTGGATGAAAGTCCAGCCGGATGGCTGGTAAAGGCAGAGGAATGCTTCGGTGGTTGTGAGGAGAGGAGAGTCTCCTCGACTGACCCGAAGAATACCCCTCCATCCGAACTAAAAAGAGAACTGCCAGCATGGCTAAATCGAAGCCAGGAAGGCAGCTGAAACAGAAGTGAAAAAGAAAGGAAAGATCTTGTAACAGCGTGCTTAATCTTGGTAAGAATCACTCCAATTTCTGCAGTGGAATTTTCCTTGGAAAGTGGAACTCAAAGGAGGAAAATAGCTGCGATTAATGATCTGTAATGACTGTCAGATTTAGTTTAAAAAAAAAAAGATATTGCAACTAGAAGTAACTTTAAAAGTAAACGACAGATTGGATTGGTTAACCCAAATTTCTGGACTGTATTTTTATTACTACTCAACTTGAAGAACTTTAGGAAACTATTGGAAAACAATCTTATTATAGTTAAAGTGTTTTAATTCAGCGAGTTTTGCTCTTTCAAAAATCTAGCATCTTGTTACAGAATAATAGCAGCAATCAGAGCAATAAATTCCTCCCACCCAGTAAATCACAGCTGCTAGTAAAACAATTAACCCTTTCCTTGAAGACTCTCAATACTACCTCATTACTTTAATCAAACACTCATTAATTCATTACCTCAAAACTTACAACTTTTCCACCTCATCACCTATATCAATGATTAGATAATCAATTTCTATAAAATATTTCATTAATGGTTTAATTGATTTATTGTTTTAATTGAATAGTGTGATTAGAGTGTTTAGTGGAAATAGTGTGATTAGTTTAAAAGATCAAAATTCATGTAATTTAATTGATTAGTAAAATTAGTGATTTAGTGAATTTAATTGAACAGTGTGATTAATGATTAGTGTAATTAATTGATTAGCAATTAGTGTAATTAATTGATTAGGCTGATTGTTGCTTAGGAAAATTATTTGTCTAGAGAGATTACTGCAATTGATTGATTAGTGTCATATTGGCTATATTGATTACCCAAAATTGTTCCATTAATTAATTTAATCAATGTACCATCTTAACAAACCTACCATGCCCCCCCCCCAAAAAAAAAATCCAATGCCAAACCACAACCTAAACAGAAAGTAATCCCCACCAATGAACCACAAGACTCCTGCACATGCCTTAAATGCTACAAAACTCTAAAGGATAATGAAAAATCCATCAAATGTTCTCTATATAATAAATACACTCATCATGACTGCTTGGGATTACCCAAGCAAATGATTCAATACCTAGAATCATCCAATGAGTTTCCATATCTCTGCAAATCATGCAGACCCATACTGGATCTGTTGGAAAGAGTCGATACCATTGAAATACAAATAACATCCCTTGGAACCATAGTAGCATCCCTGGACTCCTTAAAAGAAAGATTATCCAACCTTGAAAAAAAAGACACAACACAAAAACCTGAACATCCAACAGCTACAAACCACATCTCTACCCAACAACCATAACCCAATCCACAAAAAAAATAAGCCAGACAAATAATGATATCCCAATCCTTATCAGAGAAGCTGTTGAGCATGAATGGAAACGTCCAAACGCCATCTTATTTGGTCTAGAGGACATCAATGATAAAGATGACATTACAACTGTACGAAACATCATCAGTGATTATCAAGCATCAACCATCTCCCCTGATGAAATACTTGACATTTCCCGCATTGGCTGAGAGCTCAAAAACAGAGACAGCTCTGTGGCCCCAGGCTTCTGCAGGGTCATTTGCAAAAATGAATCAAGCAAACATAAATTCATTTACACTATAAATTCACTCACCAAAACCAACACCAACCATAAGAACTTCTTTTGTCACCCTGACCTAACCATACAGCAACATGCCCGCTCCTGTGTACTCCGCACCGAACTCAAAAAACATCTAGACAACGGAGAGAAGGACTTCTACATTGATTACCATGCTGACTGTATCAAAAGTAAGTCACACAACCCACAACTCAGCTTTAACGTTCAACCACAACCCTACCTCAACCAATCCACCATCACCCAAGACTAGGCACACATGCCCCTAACTACCTCAGTTCCAACTACTGATGGCTCTCAATCTAAGAAGCCTTGCAAATAAAATAAAAAATATTTTTTCCTCTTACTAAATATGGCAAAATTCGACATCATATTTGTCTGTGAAACATGGCTCAATGCATCTCTCCCTGACTCCATTACCACAGGAAGAGACTATCATGTTTACTGATCAGATCGTGAAATTCATAGAGGACGTGGTGTTGCTATCTTCTATAAAAAGTCCTGACATCTAAAAAACATCCAAGTTACCTAGGAGCTTGCTCTTCCTGAAACCATCATCTGTGAACTATCCTTAAATATCACATTTCGATTCTTACTATGTTACAGAGCACCTGATTATGACATCGAACAAAAAACAAGCAAATTACACTACTAACATGGGCAGCATCCTGCCCACACGCTTTTATCTTTCTTGGTGACTTCAAGCTACCTCATATCGACTGGACCCTAAATGAATGTACAACTGAACCCATACACGCAACCTTCTACAATGCTGTTACAAATCTGGGACTGGAACAACTAGTAACCAACAACTCTAGACTAAACAACTGCCTCGATCTCATCTTCTGCAATAGTTTGAATTTAATTTACAGAATACAAACTAAAGAACCCTTTTCCAGCAGTGACCACAATATGATTGACTTTTGTCTCAACTTATGCCCACACAAAAATCATCACAATGATGTAATCTCCAATTATAACTTCAAAAAGGCAACTATGATCTTATAGACAACGATCTCTCATCCCTTGATTGGCAATCTCTATTCACTGGATGCAATACAATATATTTTTACTTGAAGTCAAAAGAGTCATCAAACTATATATACCAACAACAACTCCCAAAACAAAAAAAAACCAGATTACCCATAACAATAAGGAAACTTCAATCCAAAAAGAGATCACTCTGGTGGAAAAACAAATCTGGTCACGTTGCCAATTTCAAAAGCTGATACAAAAATTTATGCCACCAGATAAAGACTGAATGCACCAATTATCACATTAAACAAGAGGAAAACCTTCTATGCACCAATTCCACCCACGCTTTTTACAATTTTGCAAACAACAAACTAAAAGACTCAAGGTCCATCCCACCCCTGACAGGACCTAATGATAAAAACTGCAACGATGACACCATTAAAGCCAACATCTTTAACACATTCTTAGGTTCAGTATTTATAAACAGCAATGGATCATGTCCAGTATTTCCTAGCCGAACCACAGACAACTACAATGATCTAATACATATAGATTTTACAGAAGACATTGTTGAAAAAGCACTACACAATCTAAAAACCATCTCTATCTATTGGACCGGATGGAATATGTGCCTACTTCTTAAAAAAGCTATCCACTGCCATAGCTAAACCTCTGAGCATAAACTTTGAAAAATCTTTCAGGGCCAGCTCCTTGCCTAACCTATGGTCACAAGCCATGGTCATCCACATCTTCAAAAAGGAAGACCCCAGCCTAGTTGAAAATTACAGACCAATTTCCTTATGCTGCGTCACCTGTAAAGTCATGGAATCAATTATTAACCAATCCATTATCCTCCACTTAGAGACAAACAACCTATTCTCCAATAAACAATTTGGTTTCAGAAAAAAACTATCCTGTAATCTGCAACTCTTACACTGCAAAAACATATGGACTACACAACTCGATCAGGGCAAAGCAATAGACGCAATCTACATAGAGTTCTGTAAAGCCTTTGATTCAATGGTACATGACAAACTACCCCTAAAACTAAAATCTTATGGTATCTCTGGACAACTGCATAACTGGATAGAAGCGTTCCTGTCAAACAGAGAACAAATGGTCAAAATTGGGATTGTCCTATCAAATTCTGTACCTGTCAATAGTGGTGTCCCCCAAGACAGTGTTCTAGGACCAACTCTCTTCATACTCTACATAAATGACCTCTGTGATCATATTAGGAGCAACTGCATTCTTTTTGCTGATGATGTAAAGCTGACACAGCCAATACTGCCACTCTTCAAAAAGATCTTGACTGTGTATCAGAATGATCAAACAAATGGCAACTTCAAATCTCAACAAATAAATGCTCTATCTTACATATTGGCAAAAAAAATCAGAAAATAAAATACAAGCAGAATAGTCAGGATCTTGTTGATGATCCAAGCTCTGTAAAGGACCTTGGAATACTCATCTCTAATGATCTAAGTGTAGCCCACTGTAACTACATAGCCAAGGCATTAAGAGTTGTTTACCTAATCCTACATAGCTTTTTCTCCGGTAATATCACACTACTAATTAGAGCATACAAAACATTTGCTAGACCAATACTCAAATACAGCTCATCAATCTGGAACCCATATTACGCATCTGATATTAGCACAGTTGAGAAAATCCAGAAATTTTTCACAAGAAGAGTTCTCCACTCCTCTATTCATTGTAGAATACCTTATGTCACCAGACTTGAAATTCTGGACCTAGAAAACCTTGAATTACACTGTCTTCGGTCTGATCTAAGTATGGCATATAAAATCATACATTGCAATGTCCTACCTGTCAATGAATACTTCAGCTTCAACCATAACAACACAAGAGCACACAATAGATACAAACACAAGGTAAACCACACCAAACTTGATTGCAGGAAATACGACTTCAGCAACAGAATGGTCAATGTCTGGAATACTTTACCTGACTCAGTAGTTTCTTCCCCAAACCCCAAAAACTTTCACCTTAGACTGTCTACTATTGACCTCACCCCTTTCCTAGGGGGCGTGCATAAGCACACCAATGTGCCTACTGTCCCTGTTCTATTGTTTCTTTTATTTTTCTTAAACGTACCCATTTCATGTATTCATAACTATGTATATACTTATACCTATTATCTTGTAAACAACTGACAAATCAAATAAAATATATATATATTTGCGGCTTATAGTCTGGTGTGCTAAAATATGTAAAAATATTTCTTTCTTCTAAAATTTAGTGGGTGCAGTTTATATTCCGATGCACTCTATAGTCTGGTAAATACAGTAGTTGTAAATGCTCCATTTCTCCAATCTACTGAAGAATGTCTTTATCAGTGCAGGAACATCTGAAGATCTGAGTGCTCTTTCTCTACCCGTCAAAGAAGTTCAGCTCTCCTTAGCAGGTAGCTTTTTCAGTCACTCTCCAGAGATGAGAGGGAATCCTCTCAGCAGCTTGCACTCTTCCTTACTGTCTCCCCATTGATTCAGTGGGAAAGACAGCAGAGAATATTGCAAATGGTGATTGCATGAACATGTGTGCTTGGCAACTGGTCCTAAGTAAAATAGCATATCAAACACAGAGATAGTCATCTCATGACCATGAAATGGAGGGATGCCATTTTGAATGGTCATTAAAAGACTACCTGTATCTATGCAATCTTAACATGATACCTTTCCATTGAAAAGTTGCTATATTTTTTTATGTATGCAGATATCATTATAAATGATAAAAACTTCTGTGCTGACAGTAGTGCTAAAGATCACTAACACTGTTACAAAATTAAAATTAATAATTTAGGAAGAGACAAGCATACATTTCTTAAAATCACTTACTTGAATAGCTTCACTTTTTTAGCAAATTTTGTCTAATAAAGCACAATTTTATTAGGCAAAGGATGGTTTTAATTTTGATATTTATATTTTTGCATTGTGTCTTGAATATCAATTTCATTTGAAAGCATTATATGTCAGTTTTCTGAAAAAGTATTTGTAACAAATGTAATTTCCAGTTTTGCTGAGCTAATATAAAATGTTTGTTGCATTCATAATCACAGATGGAATATATGGCACAGACCTAATTTTAAAACATTACAAGTAACACTTAACTGTATTTAGTTTCCTTTATTAGGTTTATATTGAATAATTTTTTAAATCTAATTGTCCAGCAAAATACAGTAGAAGAAACTGAAAAATGTTTGGACATTTACTTTTTGAAAAGCACTGTGAGAGATGGGAAGAAATTGAGAATTAAAAGGATATTAGTTTATTTTATTTGCATAGATTTAGGATGGGAAATGAAATATCTTTGGACAAATCAGCCAGTGTTTGGGATTTTTGTGTTTAAACAGTTTCAGAGATACAAATTATTCTGCAGGTGTAGAAGTGTTGGAGAAATTGTATTGATAGAGTACGGCATTCTTTTCACTTGTTTAGTTAAAAGTAGTTAAAAGGTACGCATGAGTGTCCTATTTAAATTTACTCTAAACATCCATAGCATAATAACATTCAGTGCTGTTTTTAAAAGTGAAAAATTAATGAAGTACCTGAGTATAGAAAAAAGCTTTTGGCTCTACCTCTTTGGTTTTAAAATGGTTTAAAATATTTGTACATTCCTCTTTGCCAAAAGATAAGTATATTCTTTTCTTCTTTTTCCAGTTTCACATTAACTTTTGAAAGAGAGGAAGTGCAAGAAGATTTTGTCTGCATTTCACCATGACACAAATTGTATATAGGAAGCTAGAGGGCAAAACAAAATAGTTTCTTTGGTCTGTGTAATCTACCTAGGAAAGCAGTTTGTTGCCCTGGAGGCACTGTTGCTATGGTCTGTGTGAGCTCTTCAGCACTCTTAAGATTTTAGATACAAAACCTGACTGGTAATTAGTTATGAAGTGATCTTTTCCACAATTCTAAATGAAAAAAAATGGAACTTTTGTCTTTTTCCTCAAGTGCCTGAAAATACTCTAGAGCACTTTATTCCTTTAATCTAACAAATATATTATTTTTATATCCCAAAGAGACTGGAGTGGATTATTGCATCTAGTCTTATATTGTCTGGATCAGTTGGTTTCAGTTTTCCAATTTCTTCTTGGTTTAGGTTCAGCTGGCTTAAAAGAACATACATAATACATTGGATGCTTCTCTATGTGAGGTGGCTTATATTTAATCTTAATACCACAATGAATACTATGCCACGTTAGATAATTCAACCATTTTTTATATTTTGTATTTTCATTTCTTGGACCTTTAAAGTACATATAGTGGGGGGAAAGTTCTAATAAAATAGATGACATTTCTAACTGTATACAACTGTATTGTTATAACATCTAAGAGTATTCTTTTTGTTTAGCATGGCATCAGTAACCTTCAATTATTTAATCTTTTATAGCATATCCTTCTTTTCTACATGTCAAACTGTGCCCCTCTATGGTATTTGCAAACTGTATCTGCTGCATGCTACCTGGAATGTTATATATTTTCCTAATAAGAGTTGTAGGAAACAGAACAAAAGAACTGTAAAAATGAAGAGTAATAGAATAGTAATAGTAACTTAGAGGTGGCTGCCCAGCCTTTTTCTGAACCCAACAAATAAGAGGGATTCGGCTATGTTTCCATGTAATAGGTTCCATTTTCCAATTCCTGTGATAATTAGAAATTTCTCTTTGTCTCTGTATTTTATTTCTTTCTTGCTCTCTATTCCATATACAATGCAGAGGAACACTATTCATATAGTTGTGTCTTTGTATGAATGTTGTAACAATCAGTGGGTGTTCTTTCATCACACTGATACTCTCAAAGAAGGGCCACTAGGTTTGCTAATTAGCTGCCAAAGTCATTCTGGAATCATATGGTTAAGAAAATTGATGAATAATAAACAAGCAAACAAGAGTTTCCCAATTGATTTCAGTATGACACCACTATACATTAAAAGATAGCACAGGTAAATATTAAAAGGTAGCAATCAAATAGAGAGGCTGAAATGAGGATGCAACATTTAAGTTAACAGCTATTGAAACATTTATAACAATCTGGTTGAGCTTTGTGTCAATATTAATAACAATAAAAAAGTCAAGGAAACAGTAGGTCCACTAAAGAAAGAAGATGGCAAGAAAGTAACAGACAGTAGGGAGAAAGCAGAGCTGCTTAGCTCATTCTTTGCATCAGTCTTAATACAACAAGAAATTACAGCCCAATGTCCCAAAAAAAACTACTGTAAAAAAAAAACTATAAATAAAAATTAAAATAAGCAAGAAAATGGTAAGATAACGCCTATCTGACCTCGACAAATACGGCAGATTACATCCCAAGGTTCTGAAGGAGCTGGCAGATGTTTTCTCAGAACCATTGTATCACATCTTGCAAAAATCCTGGAGTACTGGGCAAGTACCTGAGGATTGAAAAAGGACTGATGTGATTCCCAAAGAAAAAAAAAAAACAGACCCAGGAAACTACAGACCAATCAATCTAACATCAATACCTGGAAGATCCTGGAAAAGTTAATCAAAAAACAGATCTGTGAACAACTAGAAGCAAATAAAGTTATAACTAGTAGCCAGCATGGGTTTGTTAAAAACAGATCATGCCAAACCAATCTTATTTCATTCTTTGATAAAGTCACTGAATTAGTAGACCAGCAAAATGCTGTGGACATAGTATACTTAGATTTCAGTAAGGCATTTGACAAAGTAGACTATGACTTACTTCTTGGTGAGCTAGAAGAATGTGGAATAGACAACGTTACCACCAGATGAATCTGTAGCTGGCTGACAAATCGCACTCAATGAGTAGTCCTTAATGGTACTACATCCACATGGAGAGAAGTAAGTAGTGGGGTGCCACAAGGCTCTGCCTTAGGCCAAGTACTCTTCAATATCTTCATAAATGACTTAGATGAGAGAATAGAATTCATCAAATTTGCAGATGACACTAAACTGGCAGGAATAGTCAACATCCCAGAAGATAAGCTCAGAAGCCAAAAAGATCTTGACAAACTTGAACAATGGGCCCTATCCAACAAATGAATTTCAGTGTGGAGAAAAGCAAAGTTTCACATTTAAGAAATCAAAGGTATAAGTGCAGATTAGGCGAGACCTGACTCAAAAACAGTAACTATGACAGGGACAGAGTCCTAGTGGATGATCACTTGAATATGAGCCAGCAGTGTGCAGCAGCTGCCAAAAAAGCTAAGTCTCATTCATCATCTTCAGGCTTGGTCTTCAGCTCTGTGCTTCTGTGCTTCTCAGATGATACCTCCCGCCTACCAGCCATTTGGAAACCTGCCCTCATGAACAGACGCGTACCTAACATGAAGAATGACACCAGACCCACACCCCTGAGAGCCACACAAGATGCCACCACCACACTTCCACGTAGAAAGCAGATTCACACCCACACAGAAGATGAAACACGACCACAGACCAGAAGCCGCACTGCAGCTGCATCACTACCCACTTCAAACCCCTCTGAACCATACATGAAGCGAACTGACCTTCACCATGAAGATGCAGCACGACCACGAACTCGAAGCCAAACAGCAAGATCACAGCTCACCAGCTCAAACCCTCCAGCAACTAAGACTAACCTGAGCACAATCAAGCCCCCACCTGAACAGAACACGTCTCCAGCCAATCAGAACACAGCCAACCCCCCAACCAATCAGAACACAGCCAAACCCCCAACCAATGAGAACACACCCCCACCCAATCAGAACACAGCCAAGCCCCCACCCAATCAAGTCACACCCCCACTAGCAGTTAAAAGGAAGAAGCAGCTGCAAGCTCACATCACTCTGAGAAGCACAGAGCTGAAGACCAAGCCTGAAGATGATGAATGAGACTTCATCGAAACGTTGCCTAGATACTTCCAATCTTACGCAGGAGAAAACCCGAATAACCAAAGATCCACATACAAATACCCGCGAGAACCTCAGAAAACATATATATATATATATATCAGGCTTCTGTATGGTGTACAGACAAACACCATACAGAAGCCTGATGATGGCAGATGAGATTCTGCTGAAACGTTGCTACAACTTTAAAAGCACCACTATTATGACGTGGGAAAATACCCGAACAAAGCTGAATGCCAGACATGTAAGTACCCGCGAAAATTTAAGAAAACACACACACACACACATATATATATATATATATATATATATATATATATATGTATGTATGTATGTATGTATGTATGTATGTATGTATGTATGTGTATATGTATATGTATATGTATGTATGTGTGTATGTATATGTATGTGTATATGTATGTGTATGTGTATATATATATATACACACACACACATATATACACACACACACACACAACACACACACACACACACACACACACACACACACACACATATATATATATATATATATATATATATATATATATATATATATATATATATATGTCTGGCATTCAGCTTTGTTCGGGTATTTTCCCACGTCATAATAGTGGTGCTTTTAAAGTTGTAGCAACGTTTCAGCAGAATCTCATCTACCATCATCAGGCTTCTGTACAATGTTTGTCTGTGAGTCAGACTTTTACAATGGTTTCAGGGCTCTTTTTGTATCTTGATTGGCTGGCAACATTGTGTTACTTTATTGGAGGCCTTTAGTGCAGCTTGGCTTCGGGTAAATGGACAGCTATCATTAGTTAGGAAGCTGGGTTTCATCTGGGTGCCTGGTTGGAGTGTGTTTGAGCTGGAGGTATCCGGGGGGATCTGTTTGTGCCCAGGTGTTTGCCTGGCTTGTGGTGTGGAGATTTTTTTGTTTGTGAGTGCAGGCTTCCAAATGATTGACAGCCTGGTGGAATCATCTCTTCTGTTCATGCTTTCTGGTCTTTTTTCAATCTCTATGGCTTCTCTGATGATTCTGTGGCTAGGATTTTCTATGGTGGCTAGGGTTTTGGTGCCATTGAAGTTGATGTTATGACCTGTGGCTTCCATGTGTTGGACGAGTGAGGAAGTGTGTTCCAGCTTTTTGACTGCATTTTTGTGTTCATCCAGGCGGGTGCTTATTCTTCTATTGGTCTGTCCAATGTATGTGGCCGGGCATGATGCACAGGGGACTTCATATATGCCTTGGTTTTCCAGGTCAATTTTGTCTTTGGGGTTCCTGAGGATGGCTGCTATTTTTCTGTCTGTTTTGAAGGCAGTCTTGATGTGGAGTCTGTATAGAATCTTACTAATTTTGTCTGTAGTGCCTCTTATGTAGGGCAGGACAGCTGTTCCATGGGTCTGTTCATCTTCTGGGTCTCTATAATGTCTCAGTGTGTTTTTGTGGATCAAGTTGGTGATTTTGCTTTTGTGGAAGCCGTTGGCTGTCAATATTTTAGTCAGGGTGCATAGTTCAGTCTTAATGTGTGTCTTGTCTGCCAGGCGTTTGGTTCTAGTAATTAGTGTTTTAGCCATGGAGTTTATCTGTGTTGGGTGGTGGTGGGATTGGGCACTGAGGTAGTGGTTGGTGTGTGTTTTCTTCTGGTATATGGTGTGTCCTAGTGTGCCATCTGTTTTTTTGTAGATTAGTACATCTAGGAATGGTAGTTGTTTGTTTGTTTCTTTTCCATGGTGAACTTGATTTTGGGGTGTGCGCTGTTTAAGTGTGTTAGGAAATTGTTTAGGTTTTCTTTTCCATGGGGCCAAATCACGACTGTGTCATCGATATATCTTAACCATAGTTTGGGTTTGAGTATGGCATTAGCCAGGGCTCTGGATTCGAATTCTTCCATGAACAGGTTTGCAATGACAGGTGACAGTGGTGATCCCATGGGGGCTCCTTCAATTTGTTTGTATCTTTGTCCTTTGTATATGAAATATGTGTTGGTTAAGCAGTGTTCTGTTAGTTCCATGAGGTGTTTAGCTGGTTGGTATTTATTTTTGATGATTTCGAGGGTCTCTTTTATCGGGACTTGAGTGAATAGTGAAACCATGTAAAACTTACAAGCAGATCTTCTTGCTCCACATGTAGATCTTTGATCATTTCCAAGAAGTGGTATGAGTTTTGTACATGAGAAGCTGCTGTTTCAGCATGGGGCTGTAGCTCTTTTGCTAAGTGTTTAGCTAGGTTTTGTAGTGGTGCTCCTCTGGAACTGACTATGGGTCTGAGAGGACTGCCTTCTTTGTGTATTTTTGGGAGACCGTATAGTTTGGGGCATCTGGAAGATTTATCTCTGGGTATGATCGTGTGTTGGATCTCTTTGCTCATGTGGCTGGTTATAATTTTCTTCTTGGTTAATTTTTCCAGATATGTGGTTGGGTCTGTGTTTATGGGTTTGTATGTAGAGTCTTGGAGTAGGTATGTCAATTTAGTTTCATAGTCTTTTCTGTCCATTACTACAGTGGCATTCCCTTTATCTGCTGGGAGGATGATTATGCTGCTGTCTCTTTTCAGGGTTTGTTGCGCTTTAATTTCATTTTGCTGTAAGTTGCTTTTGGGTGGTTTGCTTGTGCATAGAATGTTGGTAACTTGGTGTCTTATTTTATCAGCTTCATCTGTATTTAATTTAGTTAGGCTGGATTCTACTGCACATATGATGGATTCTGTGGGGATTTTTTGGGGTGCTATAGCATAATTGAATCCTTTGGTTAGGACTTCTGTTTCTGTTTTGGTGAGTTCTCTGTTGGAAACATTGTACACTAATTGTTTCAGGTGTTGCTGTGAGCTGTTGGGGGTTTTCTTGTCATGTTCTAATTTCTTTAGTTTTTTCAAGAGCTTTTCCTGTTTGTAAATGTTTGCAGATTCAGCTCTCCAAGTTGTAAGTTGTTTTATCTTGTCCCAAAGTGGAGGGTGGATTTTGCTGCTCAATTCCAGGTGTAGTGCTAGCAAATCTTTGTTTAACTGATCTAATTGGAATCTCTTACTGTGGAGCTCGTTCCTTAGTAGAGCCATTTCAGTTCTTTTCAGGATACGTTTAGTGGCTGCTGTGCTTTGATGAAATGTTAATTTGAAGCAGATTGGTGTAGTATTGTTGTCTCTGCAGCTGCATAGGAATTGGAGGTCACAAAGTATTACTGCTCTTTTAATTTCCAGTTTCTCCTAGGTTTTGATCTGGTTGTTTATTCCCTCCCCGTAGAGGTTTGATATTTGTTTTCTTAAGTTTTCGCAGGTACTTACATGTTTGGCATTCAGCTTTGCTCGGGTATTTTCCCACGTCATAATAGTGGTGCTTTTAAAGTTGTTGCAACGTTTCAGCAGAATCTCATCTGCCATCATCAGGCTTCTGTACAGTGTTTGTCTGTGAGTCAGACTTTTACAGTGGTTTCAGATTTAAATTTGGGGCAGCCTATTGCTGTGACAGAATGGTTTTTTCTTCATCCTGATTGGTTGAGAGCCTTGGTCTGTGTTTATTGGTCTTGGAGTCTGCTTGATTGGTGTTTCTAATATCTTCTGTCTGTTTTGTAGCTTTTTTTTGTCTTGGTTGGCTGGCAACATTGTGTTCTGCATTGGAGGCTTTTAATGCAGCTTGGCTCTGAGTAAATGGATGGCTATCATTTGTTAGGGGAACCGTTACCTTTACCTTAGGAGACAAGTTCTTTTAATACAATTGTAGTTTCAACATTTTTTTTGAGACAGTATAGCATTAGTCTTTTTGATTTTTTTTTTGTTCTATAGTGGCCTTTAATGTAAAAGAGAAACTTTATTCTATTTCTTTGCAATTTCCTTTTAAACCTCAGGCAGTTAAAAAATTAATGTTTGTATTAAAAAAATTGGTTTCTTATCTTGTTGTGGTGATTCTTTTGAAAATATACTGATATTATTTGAATTTTAAATTTTTAATAACTATTTTGAAGCACTAGTTTATAAAATTAGTGCTTTTTTAAGCGTTAGTTATTAATAATATAACTCAGTGCAATATAACTCTGATAATATTATTATCAATCCTATAAAATAGTATAATGGAAATCTGGGAATGAAATCAATATATATGCATTGTGTATGTGTGTCTGTGTGTCTGTGCCTGTTAATGGCAGTAGCAAACCTTTGGATCCTTCTTGAATGAAAGATGCTGGTAATTGAGGCACTGCTCATTTGCCACAATTTTTTTTCCCTTTGTCTAAGACCTCTGATTCAATAAAATACCCAAAGTGGTCTTGAATCATTTTGGTTAATTTCATTTTTGCTATACATCTGCTTTGCTATTTTGAAAAAGTAGATTATTAGACAATTCCTAAAGATATCTACCCATCCTATCATATTAAATTGGGTAGGCATGCTCCTAATCTTTTCTCTTAAACATTGCTATCCTATGGGAGTTAGGAAGCATGCATTTTCCATGACAGCTACTTTGCTGAAATAACATATTGCTGCAGTTGAAAAGGACAAGCAGAAATATACACCTGCACCATTTATTTGCATTTACTGTAAATGGAGAAAGGATTTCTAAAATAGGAAAAGCTTTATATAAGATATGTTTCATCTTTGTTGAAATGTTTGAAAGCTCAAAATTCTGTGTAGTATAGTATCAGAATGGGATTTATTTAAAAGGATGGATGGATGGGTGGATGGAGATAGCAACTGATGGTGATTTCTTTCTCTTTTTTAACAAGTTTTTAACCAGTAACAAATTATAAGTTGATTATTCCACAGAAAATAGATCTTGTTTTAATTGACAAGGCAGTTAGCAAAGGAATATTTTAAAAATCACACTTAAAGTATAGGAAGTTTATGAGTAGAATATTTATTATTTAAAGGAATGACTTCCCAGTTGTGTAATCAAATATGAGCTTTGTTTATCCTCTAGGTCCAGCTAAATCAGCAAAATCCAGGGCCTTTTCAGGGAGGACAATAAAATCTGTGGAATTCTCAAACTTCTCACACACCCCCGACTTTGTTTTTGCTGCTCCTTGTCTTCACAGGTATTATGAGTTTCTCCAAGTTCACCATTTACTCCACCTCCCTTAGGCCGCTCAAGTTTAGCACTGGGAGCAGCACAGCCAGCATTTACGCTGGAGCCGGCGGCTCCGTCTTGAGAATTTCTGTCTCCAGCCTGAGCTCGAGTTATGGAGAGGGCTTCGGAGCAAGCTCAAGCTACGGAGGGGGCTACAGAGGGATGAGCAGCAGCCTTCACCTCTCCAGTTCTGGGGTGATCCAGAATGAGAAAGAAACCATGCAAGACCTGAACAACCGTCTGGCCAGTTACCTGGACAAGCCTGGAAACCGATAATCGGAAGTTGGAGATCCAGATTAGAGAATACACTGAAAAGAAAGGGCCCAGTACCCAAGACTGGGGGCATTATTTTGATATCATCGACGATTTGAAGAACCAGATCTATGATCAGTCTGTGGAAAAATGCAAGCATTGTCCTGCAGATTGATAATGCTCATTTGGCTGCTGATGACTTCTGTGTCAAGTTTGAGGCTGACCTGGCTATTCTCCAATCAGTGAAGAGTGACATCATTGGCCTCCGCAAAGTCATTGATGACATCAACATGAGCAGCCTGCAGTTGGAGGGTAGATCAAGGCCCTCAAGGAAGAGCTGATCTTCATGAAGAAGAACTATCAAGATGAAGTCACCAGCTTGCAGACCCAGATTGCCAACTCTGGTCAGACCGTGGAGGTTGATGCTCCCACAACACAGGATCTGGCCAAGAAAATGGTTGAGATCCGTGCACAGTATGATACCTTGGCTCAGAAGAATCTTGAGGATTTGGACAAATACTGGAGGGAGCAGATCACAGAGAGTACCATCATCATCAACCAAAATACCCAGAAATTGAAACAGCTCGTACCACCATTATGGATTTGCAACGCACAGTCCAAATATTGGAAATTGAACTAGAATCTATGTGCAATGTGAGAGCCAGTCTGGAGGCCAACCTGCACGAAGTGGAGTCTTGCTATGCAATGCAAATAGAACATCTGAATGGAATCCTGCTGTGGACAGAAGCTGAACTGGCATAGCTAAGGAATGACGTCCAGTGGCAGCCAGATGACTATCAGGCTCTGTTGAACATCAAAGACAAGCTGGAAGCAGAGATTGCAACCTACAGGCATCTGCTGGAGGGCGGAGAAGAATTGAACCTGAAAGATGCTTTACTGGAAAGCACCATGCAAGTGTCCCAGAAGATTCACTCCACCAAAATTGTGGATGGCAAAGTGGTGTCAGAGACCAGCAAAACTAAAACATTGAAATGTTGATGATCTCCTGGTGTGGCAGACCTCCTGGTGCAGCTTTAGTGGCATCGTTTTATTTTGAAGTGGGAGGTGGGCTGATTCATTGTACAATTCAATAAAGCAGTGTTGTCTGAAAGCAATATATATATATATTTTTAAAAAATAAATTGGTGGAATTTTCTATCCTTGGTGGAGTTGATTTTAATACAAATGTAAACACTTACCTGTATAAGCAAGCATTCCCTAATCTTACAGAATCTTATTTTTATGTATACAGAGTCTTATTTTTATATATTCTCATACTATTTACATATTTTATTGATGCTGTTTTAACTGAAGTTACTTGCTGTTTAATGCTATTTAGTTTTATGCAAACCTTCATGGGCTAGCTTGCCAGGAATGGATAAACACAAATTTGGCTATCTCTCTTTGCAAATACCACAAACAGAAACAAGAAAGTCAGAGATTATGTCATGCTATATTTGTAATTAGTTTTGGATTGTTAAGCACTGCAACTTTCTGAGTGCATGGATTTCACAAGGCAATTGAGACAGCAAGGAAAGCGGGAGGGGAGAACTGCTTTGTGGGAGAAATGTACAGCTAGAATTGTGCGAGATGGCTTTGGAGATCAAGCAGAGTATGGATCAAATGCATGGATTGTGCTGAGTAGCTAGACAGAGAGAGTACAGTAGCTAGTGCCAGTCTCAAAGGAAATTGTACATCTTAAATCATCAAATATAATGACTTTAGAGCTTTTGAAGCTATATTGTGAATGGACCAGGGCAAAGTTCTTGGTATTTCATCTTTAGAAATCAAAAGAAACTTCAAGGTGGTTTTTAGATATTAGATTCATTTAGAGTTTTTACTGTTTCTGGGTAAGCTAATAAGCTAGAGTTCCACATCCACAGCTGGATTGCTGTCAGAACTTCCTTTCAGAGGTAAGATGCTCTTCTGATGGCCTTAGTGCTTGCCACAATGTTTGCTAATACAGCCTGTTCCTCAGGGGTGGGATTCAAACTTTTTAACAACTGGTTGTATGGGCATGGCTTAGGTGGTGGGCGTGACTTGGTGGTCATGTGATTGGGTGGACATGGCTTGGTGGTCATGTTATTGGCTGGGTGTGACCAACTCAATATCACTCACATCGAAGCATGCATCTCCTCGCCTGGCCTCTCATGACTGCAACAGTTATAAGTGTGAAAATGGTCATAAGTCACTTTTTTCAGTGCCATTGTAACTTTAAATGGTCACTCCATACAAGCAAAGTACCAGCAAAGGAGGGGAAAAAAACTCCAGAGAAGTTCCTGAGACAGGAAGTCTAGTCCTGCCAAGAATATAATAAGGGTTAACAGAGAGGCAGTTTCTGTAAGCAACACCAGAATATTTCCTTCCTGCCTTCCTTACAGGATTAGGCCAGTAATTTCTTCTAACAACCAGTTCTCCGAACTGCTTAGAATGTTAACAACTGTTTCTGGCGAATTGGTGCGAACTGGTAGAATCCCACCCCTGCTGTTCATGAGTGCTGTCCAAGATAGTCTGACCTGACTTCCCAGTCACAGCTCCCCCTTCCCAAGTTTCTTCTTAAGGGGACCATATTGCTGCTTCAGGCAGCCCGAGATCTATGCATCTACTATTTCTTGAAGAGGATATTGAAGCTGTCTTATGGGACACACTGATGCAAATAGAAAGGCTCTGTAAGGACATCTCCAGGGCCTAGATTAATGATGGTGAAACTTTTCAGCACTAAATGCCAAAAAGGTAGTGCAAAAATGTCATACGTGCATGTACTTGTATGGGCCACGCTCTGGAAAAGCCAAACTTCTGGGTTCTAGCACGCATGCACATCTTATGATCAGCTGGCTGGTGCGCATGCGTGCATACTGGTTTTCAACACTGGCACGCACGCGAAGGACAGCTGATCATCGCGTTCATATGTGCGCCAGAGACCTGGAAGACAAACAGGCAAGGCCATGCGTGCCAGGCAACATGGCTTTGCATGCCACTTTGGGCACGCGTGTCATAAGTTCACCATCACTGGCCTTTATTGGCACTGCAATAAAGGTCAGCTACATCCAAGCAGAATGGAACCTAGTCTGTTTGCCTTCACATTTGTTCATGAACCCCAGAAAATACCGCTTCATAGTGCTTTACAGCCTTCTCTAAGTGAATCTTTAGTTTATATCCTGAAGCTGCTGATACCTCACTGTAGCAAAATCTGGAAAGAAAAGTGGTGCTTATCTAATTTACATGATGAAAGAAAATCTATTGCTGATTCTCTGCTCACAAAATAATGAAGCTGAACGACAGTTTCACCATTTACCCAGTTACATTACAAATGCACCACAATTTCTGTCTGTATCTCACTACAATAGTAAATTTTCAAAGCTCTGCTCTGTTTAATTGCATGATTTTCACATTTAGTTGGAAATAAAAAGATGAGGGACAGAAAAAAGAAAATAAGGATATGGGGTTTTTTAACCATCTCATTCAATATTTTCATTTAGAATCATCTGAATGTTTTGAAAGCTGTATTGTGTGACCTTGTTTTGGTTTGGGTTTTTTTTCCTCAGTGAAACCCTAAGGATTTGGTTGTTATTATTTTTGTTATTTCTGAAATGTGCAAAGTAGCCCATTTAAAATGATGAAAGCCGTGGTTGTAATTTACCCGTTCTTTTTCTTTTGGGGAGTGGGATTGCAAAGTTTGTTTATATGGGTTACCCAAAAACAAATTTCAGTTTTTTGTTCTTATAGAAAATATGATCAAACAATGAAAGACCTTCCAGCAAGCTTCATTTCTGTGTTTCCAGTTTTTCTCCAAGGAATCTCTATAATTAGTTCCTTTTCTATGTACAGAGAAAGTCTTTCCCTGGAGCTTTAAATGTACTGCATGTTACATTATCCTATGCAACAAGATTAGGCTGCATAACACAAATGTGGCAGCTTATTAAAACAGTAAAATATAATTTTATCTCTTAAGAAGCACAAGTTAATTGATGGTTATCTTGATGGTTATCATTGGCCTAATTGCAGACAAGACAGCATGGAGCTTTTATGTGCTCCACAGGAGAGCTTAAAAAGGAGAAGGAAAATGCAGTCTGCTCTCAGTTTTACATTTAATTGGTTTGCTTACGTGATCAGTCTACATTGGGTTCAGAGCTGAGACAGTATCAAAGGTTATTTGACCACTAATCATATGAGACTTCCCTGGAGTTTTTTTCTAAGTGCACCTCTTTACCCTTTCTGTTTCTGCTTGCAAATAGACAATTATGCAGTTATGCAAGTTGTGAATTGACTGTTCCCTGTTATTATACAAAGTAATATTCTTAAAGGCATGATAGTTATACCCTGATCTATACTGATCAAGGGCCTTGATGTTATGTCTAGCTAGCAAAGTAGCCATCATCATCCGAATCACTTCTTGAGCCCCAAACTAGCATGAGATTATTCAACTGAAGCAGAAACAATGCTCCCACCTGCAGAAGTGTTTGTTCTGTCTTGTCTAATGCATCATACATAAACAGTTAAAGTTGATGTGCCCTGCAATTGAAAAAACAGATCTGATATATAGAAGGCAGATTCTACTGGTCTCGTATTTGTCTGCTCTCAATTTTATCTTTCAATTCTGAAAAAAAGGAAGAGATTATGATTAGATTATCTTCCTGCATCCCGTCACAAAATGCAAAGGTATCTGTGATTGCAGAAACATGGGAAGAGAATGTACCACCAAGGCACTAGATGAAGCAAAAACAACCAGTTTGCTACTTTGAATACAATTCAACCTGAATATTATGAGTCTGATAAATAACAATCAGAACTAATGACACACTTCAAAGAGCTAATGCCCTGCTGAATGCAGGCTCCAGACTTCAGAGATAAGGAACAGAAGTAAAGAGACTTGTCTCTATGTATTTATGATTGAATTATAGTACAATAATGAAAAATGGGTGTGACTATTTTGCCAAGTGTTAGCAGCAAGAGTGGCCTTAACTAAGCACAGTTTTTTCAAGATGTACTTCCATTTCTTGTTTCACATAGCAATGCTTTGGTTTTTTTGTTCTTGTTGGTGGCTGATTTGATATACAACCATCCTTGGTCCTTCAAGTGTGTGGTGAGCTTGTTTCTTGGTGTAAACAGATAACAGCGAAAGATGAGGTGACATGAGTGTCATTTTCCATTACACAGTTCTGCAGTATCATTTACAAGAGAACATTTGGTTTCATTTGAAGAACTCCTATGGATTTTTCTTAAGATACGAAGGCTACTATGTGGCATTTGCTGATGAATTATCCTTCATGACAGTGAAAATAACTTGCTGTCGGGTGTGATTAATAATGTGTTGTTATACCTTGTACAATTATATGGTGCTTTGTAATGAAAGATGGTTAAAAATGTAAAGCAAAACATCCAAAAGCTTTTCTATAACATTTGGTTAAGTGCTCTTGGTTAAGTGTTACAGAGAACAATGCTTAAGAAAGCATTTTGTATTTGCTTTGCCATGTATAATTCATATTTTACTTTTTAATGCTGGCTTTGTATCAATGTCTAATTAAAAAAAGGTACAGTGTGCACTGAGGCTGAGACTCATAATAGTTGTGGCAGCTGGGAGTAGTATTAAGTTTTGAAGAGAAACATTTTCCTAGCCAATGAACAGCAGAGTGAGTTCATCTAATTTGCCCCTGACCTTGCATATAGGGTTAGCTTTTGTTAAAGGTGAATATTATTTTAGTGCTTTGGGAATAGCTGGTTTTCCCAACTGAAGGGAATAATCCTTTCCATATTTTCAGTGGTGCCATAGGTACATAGCAATTATAGTGGATGGTCACAATTTAAGGTTTAGTTTCCAGTTAAATGGAGAGTATATCATTTGGATGGATGGATTGTGTTGTGAATGCATAGGCCTTAATAAAGATATCTTAAGCTTGGAGTAAAGTGCAGGGTTCTGGCCCTGCACTTCTGATTGGCTGTTAACGGCAGGATCGGATTGGCCCGTTCTGGGGAATCCGATTGGCCATTAACGGAGCGTTCTTATTGGTTAAGGGAGCTAGCGCTCCTAGATTGTTATTGGTTAATAGTTATTGGGTTGCCTATATAAGGAGGGCTATAACTGCCATTGAGTTCGAGCAGTCACTATGTAAATAAAGAGTTGAAGTTCACCGTTCCAGAGGCTCGTCTCCATTCTTTCCTGCCCATGCTCCATACATAACACTGGCGACGAGGGTGGGATCTGGAGACGTCTGAGCCGACTGAACTAAGAAGAAACACCGAGCACGTGGCTGACAGCGCTACACAACAGAACCATATCCAGCATCGTCTTACCACCCGCTCCGTTCGATCCAGTGCAAGAGGACTGGGAGCCCTACATGGATCATTTCCAAATATTTTTGGAAACTAACAATTTAAAGGATGCCACAGCCAGGAAGAAACGGGCGGTATTCCTAACGCATTGCGGTCCAACCGTATTTAAGATGGCTAAAGCACTAGCCAAACCTACCAAAGTGAAGACGATGGACTGGGACGACCTCGAACCCCTACTAAGAGCTCATTACGCACCGACTGTGACCATGCTCGTGAGACGGCACGAGTTCTATCAGAGAAACCAGCGAAAAGGAGAAAGCGTCGCCGACTTCATAGCTGACCTCCGAAACCTGGGAGGCCTCTGTGGATTCGCCGATTTGGAAGAGGCACTGAGAGATCGAATAGTTCTAGGATTAGATGCACCAGGTGTGCAGAGCAAGCTGATGGCGAAAGGCGACATCAGCCTTGCCGATGCCATCGCCAATGCTACTGCAGCAGAAGCAACCAGGAAGTCGACTGCACAATTACGCCACAACCATGCTCCGGTACACCAACCGACAAGCGAAATTTTACCCAAGTCAGAAGGGCAGCTTTCAACGACATACCACGAGGACCTCTCTTCGTCGTCAGACAGCGACGAAGAAGAGGTCCATCGACTGTGGTCTGATCGGGACCACCACCCGAAGTCCCTACGCCCTTGCGCTGGCTGTGGAGCCAACCATGCCAGGTCCGAATGCAAATTCTGCGACGCGCTCTGCCATGAGTGTGGGAAGAGAGGCCACATCAGACGGGTCTGCCGAAGTTTACAAGGACCCGGCCAGGCCTCAAAACGGGCTAACTATCGCCAATCGAAAGGAAACCGTCCTGTAAACCACTCCTACAGAAACTGAGTTTTGCAGCGAGAAGAGGCTCACCATACTATCACTATCGGTCACACCTCTGCCTTGGATGCCAAGAAAATCTGAATTACAGTGGCCATCGAGAACCAGCCTTGCCACATGGAAGTCGACTCGGGATCATCCCTCTCGATGGTGTCCTGGAAGACCCTCAAGCAACTCATCCCCACGATCCAGCGCCATGACCGCCGCTTCCAAAAACTTGTTCTTAAGGATTATCAAGGGAATCGAATCCCTGTTGTTGGTTCCTGCCGAGTCCGGGTCTCATTCAAGAAGCACACAGCGTACTTACCGCTAACTGTGATCGACAAAGATCGGCCTAGTCTGCTATGTCTCCAATGTTTCGTGCCACTTGGCATTGAAGTGGCAGACATAAACCAAGTCAGCGGAAGTGACTGGGAGGAGGACCTCATCCATGAATTCAAGGATGTATTCGCGGAAAAATTAGGCGAGTACAAGGGGACCCCAATATCGTTCAGCCTTAATCCAAAGATAGCTCCCATCCGCCTTAAGCCTCGTCGAGTTCCGTTTGCCTTAAAGCCGAAAATCGACAAACAACTCGATAAACTAATAGCTCAGGGGGTGCTAGAACCTACCGATCACTCTCCCTGGGAAACCCCAATCGTAACACCCATTAAGCTGGATGGTTCAATCCGAATTTGTGGGGACTACCGGGCCACCCTGAACCATGCCCTACAGCAAAATGCATATCTGGTGCCGGTGGTGCAGCATCTCCTCCATTCCCTGGGGGGCGGAAAAGTCTTCACAAAATTAGACTTAGCTCAGGCATATCAGCAATTACCTGTTGATGAAAAGACGGCACAGGCACAAACGATTGTGATGCACCGAGGTGCCTTTAAATGTACCTGGCTCCAATTCGGAGTCAGTGTAGCCCCGGGGATATTTCAGAGCCTTATGGAGAGGCTACTACAAGGGATTAAAGGCGTGGTCCCCTACTTTGACGATGTATTTGTTAAGCCTGTGTTCCCCAACCAGGGTTAAGGAGACAAGCTAAACAGAATGTGCAGCGTTAGTCAGATGGGCACACAGATAAATGAGTGAGATAAGCTTGTATATTTGTTAACATACAGTAAAAATAACAGATACGCTTGTGCTATCAAAATATAGTTTATTCCATTTAGAGTTTATAGCATAGTCAAATAACAGTCCATTAGTCATGTATCATTTAGTCAGTCCATTCAAGGATATTCAGTTAGCAAAGTCCATGTAGAATATCCAATGTCAGTTCACTTACAAATCAGTCCTTTTTCTCTTCCTTTCCAGTAGGGGAAAAACGCAGTCTTGAATCCATCCAGTAATTAGGGATCATCAAGCCAGAGAGAGCAAGCTGCCGTTGTCTTGCTTCTTTTATGGTGCTATTACAACCACTCCCTTAATTACATTCCTACAGTTAAAGTTGCAGACACTTTAACTAACAAACCATGATAACATATTTATTATTTTACCTAAACCAGTTAGGGTAAACAATGTTATCCCTAACATTCTCCCCTTTTAGGAAATAATAATAAATATAACTATTTACATCTTTAAATCATATTTGTTACAACTCTCTTTAAACTTAATTACTCCTTGAGCTTTTGTAAACTGGTCTGCAATGTTTTCTTCCATCATGCAGTATTCCAATTTAATTAGCCCATTCTTTACAGATTCTCTAACATTTAAGTATCTTAAATCAGTATGCTTTGATCTAGTTTTTACATCTATATTAGTAGCAAACTGTATAGCTGCCTGGTTGTCCTCATACACAACAATGGAATCTTTAACAGTTACACTCATGTCTAATAATAACTGTTTGTACAGAATTAAGTCAGTGCATAGTAATGACAGACATGAAAATTCCGCTTCCATCATGGACAAGCTAATATGCTGTTGTCTGATTGACCTCCACCCTATTAGTGTCTTACTAAATAATATAGCCATCCCAGATGTTGATTTTCTAGTGTTTATGTCAGTTGCAAAACTTACATCTGCATGGCACTAAGACTCAAATCAACCTTTGGTTCTATATACAATGCATGGTTCATTGTTCCTTTAAGATATCTTAAAATTCTCTTAAATGATTGCCAATGACATTGATGCGGATCTGAATTAAAACGTGCCAGCTGATTAACACTATAAGCTATGTCAGGCCTAGACCAATTGCTTATATATGATAAGCTACCAATCAAAGATTGATATATGGACTTATCAAATTTGGGACTTTGATCATTAGTTTGGCAAACTTCCTGACTCATTGGAGTCTTTGCCGTTTTACAAAGTTCCATTTTGTACGTTTTAATTAATTGGCAAATTTTATCTTCTTGAGATATCTTAAATCCATTTTTTGTTTTGTTAATTGTCAATCCTAGATACTTTTTAATTTCACCTAAATGCTTTAATTTTATCTTTTTGGCTAATAATGATATAATCTCATTAGCTTCATTATTAGTCTTAGTTATCAAAGCAATATCATCTGTAAATAATAACAATAATGACACTGTTCCATTATTTTCTCTTTTAAACACACATGGATCTGCTAAACCAGATTGAAAACCTATATTGTTTAATTCTTTCACAATATATTGGTTCCACTGATAGCCAAATTGTTTCAATTGGTAAAGACTCTTTCTGAGTTTCCAACAATCATCACTATTTACTTTATTGTCTTTTATAATAATTGGCTTTTTCAAATATATAGTGTGCTGCAATGGTGCATGCAAATAAGCAGTTTCTACATCTAAATGGTTAATGACATAGTTTTTCTTAGCTGCCCACACTAAAGCTGCTCTCAAAGATGTTGCTTTAAGACTTGGTGCAAAAACTTCATCGTAATCAGATGCAGTTTGTTTAAATCCTTGAGCTACCAACCTCGCCTTATGGGTAACAGTCCCATCATTTTTTACTTTAAATATTCATTTGCACCCAATGGATTTTTCTCCTGGAGGTAATATGGCAACTTCATAGACTTTCATTACCTTTAATGAATTTAGTTCTTTTTCCATTGCCTTTTGCCAATTCTCCTGATCCTTAGCAGGATACATCTTAAGTTCATATACACTAGTTGGAACTTTAGTTACTTGGCAAACTATACTTGCTTGATATCTATCAGGTGGTCTAGTTACACGTGTAGTACGTCTAGGTATTACAGGACTTACAGGTAGACTTTCATTAACTAACTCTTCTTGATTATCTAACTCTTCCTGATCAACTGTTTCCTCTTGTTCTGATCCTATTTGTTCTTCGTGGACTTCTTCTTTAATTGGACTCTTCTTATAACTAGTCTGTTCTTTCTGCCTTTTGTAGGGTTCAATAATTACTTCATTATTTAAATCTTGCTCTAATCTATTCCATCCTATATGTTCTAGGAATTTTGCACTAGCACTGGTGTAAACTCTAGATGTATCTGGTTCCCAGAATCTATAAGATCTCTGATTAGATTCATATCCTACAAAAAATAATCTTTTAGCTCTATGCTGTCCTTTGTGTCTGAGTTGGGTAGGGATATGCACCCATGCTGCTGCTCCAAATGTGTGCATGTAACTTAAATCAGGTTTTGTACCATGCCACAGTGTGAATGGTAATTCACCTGTTGTTGAATTAACAACATTATTTAATATATGATTACCACACATTATTGATTCTCCCCACAAATTGTCAGGTAATCCTGAATCAGACAACATATTACATGCCATTGATTGTAGTGTTTGGCCTCATCTCTCTATAAAGGCATTATGTTGTGGTCTATATGGTGCAGACTTTTTATGTTGAATACCTAACATTCTAAGTCTATTCTGGAATTTATTATTTGTAAATTCCGCACCATTATCTGTTATAAGAGTTACTAATTTCTTTTTAGTTTTCCTTTCTGCAAATTTTATCCAATTAAAGAGATTTAGATATGTTTCAGTTTTGCTCTTCATTAAATAGCAAAACCCATATCTAGAATAGTGGTCCATTATACTTAGTATGTATCGAGCTCCTCCTACACTTGGTTTTTTTGGACCTATTAAATCGGCAGATACTACTTCTAAAGGCTCTTTGGTAGTAAATCCATCAACTCTATTAACCGGTTTGACCTTGGCTTGGCTTTGATTACAAGCATAACATTGCAAATACTTATTACAAGGTTTCAAACTTATTCCTTTAGATAATTCAACAGTTCTCTTAAGCATTTTAAAATTTAAATGCCCTAGCCTTCGATGTAACAAGTGAATACATTCATCATGAGGTTTCTTATTATCATAAACTGTGTTAGCCACCTCTAAACCATTATCATTTAACACATATAATTCACCTCTTAAAGATGCAATAATTTTCTTATCTTCTTTTTCAATTATGCAGTCATCTCCTTTAAAGGTAACCACATATCCTAGTTTAACCAAAATTCTAACTGAAATTAAATTAAACTTAAGTTGTGGTACATATAACATTTTTACATTCTCTTTTATAAAAGAACAATATGCTATACCTTGACCTTTAGCTTTCAGTTTCCAGCCATTGGCTAACGATATCTGCTGTGTACTCTTGGACATTTTAATAAAATTTATGTTATCATTTGTTATACAGTGGGATGCTCCACAGTCAACCACCCATAAATTATTTTTTACAACTCCGTTACTATACATGGCTAACTCTAAATTTTTATTTACCTTTTGATGACTTTTAGTATTCTGGCCAGCGTTCTGGCGCTTTGCTTTTTTTACAAAATCTTGCCAAATGTCCTCTTCCTCCACAATTAAAACACTTTTTAATTGCGTATGCAGTAGGAGATTCATTATCTTCTTTTTGAGGTTGCTCCCTCCTTAACTGGTCTCTTTCAAGTCTTCTTCTTGCCTCTTCAATCAATCTGCCAGTTATATCAGTTAAAGTTAAACTTTCCTTAGGCAAAATTTCAAGGGAAGTGATGTAGTTATCATAACTTTCATTTAGTGATGATAGAATTATGTAGACTTGGTGTAGTTCAGAGAAAATAAGCTCTTTCTCGTGCAGTTCTTGAAAAATGCTTTTCATAGTTTCCAAATGACTCAGCATATCATCATTCGTCTGGAGATGCATCCTGAAAAGCTTTCGTGTAAGATTTATGTGAGCACCAACGTTATCTCGAACATAAATCCTCTTCAGCTTCTGCCAACACCCAACAGCCGTTTGTTCTCCATGGATATGAACAAGTTGCTGGTCAGTTAGTGTTAGTCCTATTATGCAAATAGCTTGTTCATTTTTCTGCATAAAATCTTTTATCTTTAGTCTATCTTCCTCAATCTCTGGATCCCATTTCTCTATGTTTGGTGGGTTTTCAATTATGTTCCACAGACCTTCTCTTCGTAGAAGTAGACTACATTTCATAGACCATGATACATAATTTGTTCCATCCAGCTTGGATATAAGGGACAAACTTTGTAGATTGACTTGTGCCAAGTTTTCTATATATGGATATAAAACTATAATTAATAAAACACAGCTGTCTGTTTACTGTAACGTATAACAACACAAACTCTCACTTTTTACATAAATCTGTTTTATCCTAGTTAAACTGACTTTGCAGCCTCTGGGCCCATAACCAATGTTAAGGCTGTGTTCCCCAACCAGGGTTAAGGAGACAAGCTAAACTAATACTTTTTCTAATTAAATTCCCCATAGTGATCTCTTGGGGGCAGGGGGAATTCTTAGCTGTTAGGATATGTTGAGAATCTCTCTTTCCCTCCCTCCCTCTCTCTCATTTGTCTATATAATGTATAGATCTGTATGTTTATTATTGCTTTATATACACCTAGATCAAAGGGGAAAATATTTTAACAGAAAAACTGCCAGTGCCAATTTTACCATTCCTATTTATTTTGCTTGAAGTGCAAAGGTACATATTAGCCCTTCTTTCCACTTGTGTAAGTTAATAGAGAGCCTTGTCTCTTTGCTTGGTAAGATCTTGAAAAGACATGGTTATCATCTTAAAAGACTTAAGGCTTGACCTTAAGTTTTAACAGTTCTATTGAAACTAAAGGTAGATTGCCTACTGGCCTCCGCCATTTGATACAAAGCCTGCAAAATTGATTTCCAATAGTGCCTCCAATGCTTGGAGTTGCACAGATTTTAAAGTTCTAGACCTTAGTGCATGATTGCAATATTAAACAATGAGAAAAAATACCTTCTGTGTTTTTTTACCAGTCATCATAGGAGAAAATTGACTCTTAAAACCACATAGATTAACAACAATTATGGCCTGTAATTTTTCCGATCAACATGTAATTTAGCATGCAGACATACTGTATACAGTCTGTATAGGACTGATTTCACATTTTTATTTTGCTGTCATGTCATAAAATTTCATTTCAATAATTTTTGTAGCAATCAAAATAGTTGGCAGAAAACTAAGTTAAAGAAGGCAGTTTATGAGATGAAACACATTATTGATGCAGTATTGTAGTAGTCAGAAGTGAGCAGAATTCTACCATGGTTTGCAATATCTAGCAAAACTTCCAAGTCTTACAGTGAGAGAGTGTAATGCTTCCATAGTCCTATAAAGAAATCCAAAAGTTGTGATCAGAGCTCTGGATCATTTTTTTACCAGTGAAAACTTATTTTCTCAAATATCTCTGAATTTGAGAGGATCTTGGTTCAGGTTTCATGATTATAAACATATCTAAAAGTAGTGCAGTTTGGTAGTAATAATAATTTAGAATTTTTCTATTTTGGAATCTGTAACTGTAATAAATTCATTATGTTCTTTCACAATAAATTCTTGAAAGCATAACTGCCATGCTTCCAAGAAAAACTGAATAGTGAATTACAACCATAAGAAGACAACCTGATGTTTTGTTTATTTATAATTATCTTTAGTAATTTTTAAAAATGTATTATAACTTTTAAATCAAATGCAGAGAATAGGCATCTGAAAATCTTAGGAACACACTTAAAGTCAGATTCATTTTTTTAAAACAAACTTTATTAATTTTACAATTAAAAAAAACCTCATAAACAAATGTAGAAAAGAAGAAAAGAAATAGAGTTGAGAAGTAAAAGAGGAAAGAGAAAAAGAAAAGAGAGGTAAGAGTAGAAAAAAAAATCAAAAAGTCAGATTCATTTTTAATGGAATTTGGATAACCTATAGTACCTTTTGTGCTATCAGAACAAGTTAGGGAATGAATATTCATCATAACATTTATTTAGTTATAATTGTTTTCAAGTGGAATTTGAAATTAGGCAATTGTACTTTTTTTTTCATCAACTAATGGCTAAAGCTGTCAGCCTCAGGAATATAGAGGTGATGCCTCTATCCCTGATCATGCTGTGACTGAATATCAACATCTGTAGCAGGGTTCCCATTTTAAAAGGTGTTGATGATTTAAAATGTACAAACTTGTATTGAAATCATGTTCTAAATGAGTATATTTTTTAACTAGCTTTTAAGCAGTAATGCATAAAATTTAGGCAGTGGTATGTAAAAGCAAATCCTGGATCATCTGAACATAAAAACCAGGATTATGCAGGTCATTTGATGAGATGTGAGCAAAATGTCCTTTTGGGTCCATGTCAAAAAAAATCTGCAACGGCACCCTTGGGGAAAAGGCAAAGTAATTCAGAACTGTTTACGTTATGTTAGAAACCAAGCCAAAATTCATAAGGAATTCTGTTATCCAGTCCCAATGTTACAATCTGGTTAAGGTTTAACTGGTAAAATAAATGTAATTCACTCAGTATTTTTCAGAACAGAAAAAGAAATGGATTGAAAGACACTGTGATGCTCATTGAACATCGCAGTAAGAATTAAAAAATCAGTTTAAGCTGCTGTTAATATTTAACTAACTAACAATGAAAGTAGAGGGACACTGATAAGTTTTTGAAGAGTACAATATCCAAACAAGTAAAAGGATTTTTATGTCGGGCCTCTTAAATTTAAGACTTCAATTTTTTTCCCCATTCAGACTGGTGATTTTGGATAAAGTGGCTTCTTTGTTTCAGATGTCATCAAAAATTGATATTTAAGCCAACACATGGATCAGCAAATTTCCCATTTAAAGTCTTCTCTCTGGAAGTACTATCAGATCTATTTAATTAGATTTCAGTAAAGCATCTGTAGCAGAAGTAAATTCCAATAATTAAGGTTCATGATTTCTCTATATTAAAAATGTCACTAAAATTGCTGTTGCAGAACAGATAAAATTTCTTTTTATAATTGGAATTTGTCACAAATTGTTTCCTCACTTACAGCTATTAGAAATTACAAACAATTCTATATAATTACATTGGCTTTTATTTTATTTTACTTTATTTTTTTTCCAGTTTCCATTTGTATTATTCTTTGCTATTTTATCCTGTTTTAAAGCAGTTACTGCTGTATTGCTGTTTCAGGTTCTAGTTATATGGTTGCTCTCACTTCGTGGTTATTCCTGTGCTACTGAACAGAAACTTAACCAACTGCCTTAACAGGAATGTAATTAAGATCTTGGCTTTCAAGTAATTTATGTAATTAAAATGGTCCATTTACTGTTGTGGGGAAAAGAGTTCAGTGTTCGTTTTACTTGCATAACTGGAATTAAAGTCCTATGCATAATTGGAATTAACAATACCATGTGTTAAGAATAGTTCCCTACATTGTTCTTTCTCAAGGATTTCAACAAGATCTTTCTGAATGTGTCAAGTATACAATGATAGCTTTCCTATGGGAAAATGTCCTAAATTGCTTACCCACATTTCATGTTCTGTTCAAATATAATAAAGACTTTAAAGTAAACATAGGGCAGATCTGGTTAGTACATGGATGGGAAACCACGATGAAAACTTAAGGACTGTGGTTCTTATTGAGTTGTCCATCCTCCTATCTCAGACCTTCCCCCCAAATAGCAAGCCATATCTGTAGTGTTGACAAGGAAACTCAGTATAGTTACTCTAAATTAAGATTTTTGCAAATCAATCTTTACCTTAAAACCATTTATTCATGCTGGTTTGAAAAGTATCAAAAAGTATACTGTTGACCCATAAGAAAATAAAATTGATGTTCTATTTTACAGTGATTGTGCATATTTATAATACAGAACGTGGCATTTATTGTTATTTTTTTCTCATTCACTATAGATGTCATTTTTGCATACAGGTGCAATACAGATTAGCATTCACCGAGTCAGTCTATCAGAAAATGGATTTTTTTCTTTTTGTAGTCTTACAATTCTGCTAAGGGATTGAGAGACTCTGAAATGGATCAGAGAATTTTATTGTAGAAGAAAAGGGTTTACTTACATATCTGATACAGCTATAAGTTTTGATTTTTTAAAGAATATTTGTGCTGCTTACCTATATTAACAGAATAACAAAGTTAGAATGGACCTTGCCCTGGCAGGAAACCCGATACCATTAATTAATTAATAATCATACTATTAATTGGGGGACAGGGTGATTATCATCATCATCATGATATATTTTAGTCATTCTTTGAAAGACATTACAGGAATAGCTTTGCAATTATAGATATAGGCATCAGTGGATCACCAATAACTGATAATACATTGTCATATGTAAATAGATTCCCTGGTCTACTCTTCAGAAATGAAAGTATTCTTCAAACCCTGATCCATGAAATGCATCACACACTTTAGTCAAAACACATTACAAAGCATCATCATTTTTGACAGAATAATGGTTTTAATAGATAGATTTAAAAGTTTAGTAAAATAGGTATGTGCATGCTAAAATGTTCAGTTCAAGCTAGCACTCTCTTTAAATAAATTATTTAAATAATATAATATTTTAGAATGATTGTGCCTCTGCTAAGAAAAGTAACTGTGTGATAAACCAATGTATAAGGTTACTTGTATACAAAAGTTTAAGAATAATTGCCTGAGATAATTAAAAAAACCCACAACTATTGAAAAGTTGGATTTAATGGTTGGATTACTTTTAATTTTAGGGTTGCTAATCCTGAAAACCACTGATAAAAGCATTTGAGACACTAAGTTATCTAGCAACATAGGGAAAACAAAACCTTTTGCCTGAATATATTACTGTTTTATTTAGATTTTTGATATTTAAATATTATATGCAAAGTTTTGGTAATTGCGATTTATTGTCTAGATATTTTTAATAATATAAAGATGTGGATCAATATGTGGGATGTATCAACAATAGCAAGTGTTAAATATTATATTAATCCCTGGAATATGTTTATTTCCTGCAAATAACTTTTATGATAAGCAGTATATTACAATATATCAAGTCATGAAAACATAGTATTGGCACACACAGTAAGGCAGTCTGTCTCCAGGTTGGCAATGGAGTGTGTTCTGACCCAAACCTGAGTCAGTTTTCCAAGAGAGTAAACACAAGACAAAGGTAACAGCACAACCTTTTACTGTTTCATTAACAAATCCTGTTTCTTCACAGATAAAAGGTTGCTTCTAATTAAGTAGCTCTGACAAGAAAGAGCCTTGCCAAGTTTTTGCAAGGCTGCCAAGAACAACAGATAAAGTTCCTAAACAATAAATCAAATAGTCTCCAAACACCAACTCAGATTTTCTAACATCCACCAGGCTCGAGTATCAAACTTCTTTGCCTGAGCTTCTTTGCCTGAGCTGAACTGAACTGCAGTTTCTCAGCTGGCTTTTATCTTCTCAGGGAGTGGCCATTACCTTCCAGCTTTACTTCCGAGTCACCCATGCTGCTACAGCTGTTCTTTCCTTTGAGCAGCCCTGCGCGCATGTGCGCTGGGCATGGGCTCCTTGGCGGCCTCTTCATCACTGCTGCCAGCCTCAACAATGTCCAAAGGCAGCATTCTACTCCCTGATGGTCCGGGCCCCATCCCTGTATCACACACAGGCCCCTCATCTGCGTCCTCGCTCTCAGAGACCTCAGCCATCTGTACCTGCTGCCGATGAACCACAACAGAGTGAGCTGAAGTTATATACTATGCCCTTATTCATTGAAACTATATTCTGATTAATGTATATATTTAGGGAAGCTTGATTACAATAAGTATGCTTTCTAAATTGGAAGATAAAACATCAGTAATGTGGTGTGATGATGTCACTACTTTAATACCTGAAAATGAAAAGGATCTACCAGTTCTAGATTTTAAAAAAATTAAGGAACACAATGAAAAAATTGGACTAAAATTTAAATAAACTAATGTTTTGTCATTGTACTATTGAGAAATTTAAAAATAATGTAATGGGTGGCACAGAAATTTAATAAATAAACAAATAGAAAGTTAACAGGTGGTACAAGCAGCTTTAGAATTTGATAGTGAAGATATCAAAGTGGTAGATAGCTTCTGCCTTTTCGAATGAACAGTAAAGAAAAAAATCAAACAAATTTACTATGAACAGTAAAGAAAAAAATCAAGAAATACATTGCGGACTACCACTGGTCAGGCCTGGGAAAAGATATTCAGATGCTGTGATATGTCTGTACCTGTGAAGATCAGAGTAGTGCACACAGTGGTGTTCCCTGTGACATTCTATGAAAGAGAAAATTGGATTTTGAAGAGGCAAAATAGAAAGAGTATTGATGTTTTTGAATTTTGATGTTGGAGAAGTCTACTGGGAATACCAACGGTAGGCAAGAAAGCCTACAAATGGTTCACTGAACAAATCAACCCTGAGTTGTCATTGAGAGTCATACTTTGGATACATTTTTCAAACACCTAACTTTCTGGAGAAAAGTGTAATCCTGGGAAAGGTGAAGGAAAGAGATGGAAGGAAAGAAAAGAAGTAGCAAGGAGGAGAGACTTAGTTATACAGGTGATGGGTACAAAACCTAAAGGACTGTATTAAGGACAAAATGATTGAGAAAATATATCTATGTGAACACTAAGAGTCACATTGACTTGATGGCACATAATCAAATAACATGTATAGTGAATTAAAAACTTCCCATGGTAGAAGATTGTTTTTGTTTCATTTCATTTGTATAAGCTAATGAATTTGCATTTGTGGAGATACAAGCATTGTATTGTAATCCATCTTATCTACATTTTTATTTGCAGGTAATTATATGTCTGTTTTGACTGAAATGAGCAATAATTGTGATTTTACATATTGTTTTTTTAACTGTTGTATATTTTTGTAAACTAGAATCTAATGAGTAGGTGACAATTTTATAAATAGAATAAAATAGAATAGAATTTTATAAATAGAATAAATTGTCACTCTGATTCTTTTATTTTGAAGAGCAAACCTTCTATGATGATGTGTTGTTCTAGTTATTAGGAATCAAAAACAGTGTATATGCAGCAGCACAGTGTGATCCATAAAAGGCAAAACAGATTGGTATTTAACACTTCTTGCCGATGGAGTGTGTCCCAGGTGGTAGCATGAACATAATATTTTGTAGAAGCCTAGCATGTTTCAGCTACAATAATTGACTTCTAGCATCAACCACCTTCTTGTTCCACTTAGAAAATGTTTCTTGCATGGTCTCCACCATCATAAAATTATTATTAATAAATTATTATTAATTATTATGTTTGTCACTTGAAGATTCCCACAGAGGAAGCTTTCAGATATAAAAGAAGAACATGACTGAAAAGGGAAAAAATGATATATTGTAAACTAAAAGAATAAAGGAGTGTCAAATTCAAGGCCTGGGGGCCAGATCCAGCCTGCGATGTGGTTAGATCTGGCCCATGAGGCTGCCCTGGAAACAGTGAAGGACCAACTCCCAGCACCATAGCCCTTAACCAGGTCGGCCAGGCACTGATCTAAAACTTGGTGGCAGCCATCTGGGCCGGAACATGGCCAAGTATAGATCTGCAGGGCCACCCTGGAGTCAGCAGGGGGGACATGCCACTCCCTGGGCAAGTACTGGAGACAATGGATCCCCTAACCCCATCCAGGCCACCACATGCAAGCAAAGTCGAGTTGGCCATGACCACCCTGGCCATGACCATCTAGTCAGCTGCAGCCACCTGGGCATGACCACCCCAGGCAGGCCCCCACATGCCTCCCAAAGTCAACCCTTATGTGACCCTCAATGAAATTGAGTTTGACACCCCTGAGCTAGAATATACTCTGAATAGGATTTATGTAAAATTTGAAGTAAGATTGGGACAGACAGAAAGATATGTGCAGAGAAAGAGATGAGCAAAGTAAATACTTTTTCTTAATGATTCTGACATGTGAACACAGGTCAATAAATATTCCAACATATTAATGGACGGTTTATAGGATCTGACTAATTTTATTCTAAATTATATTGGATAAATTATGCTTAACTATGCTTTTCTAGAATTCTTAAGGTAATTTCCACTATATCTTATGCCAGTGGAAGTTAGGGGAATCTGACATCAAATGTGGGGAAAAGGAATTGTATTTTTTCACTTGTGATTAGTATTATTTTGTATATTTGGGTAAAAGGAGAAATTATAAAAATAAGTTTTGATAGAAGTAGAATCATTGAAAATCAATATGAATCTCATGTTCTTCCAATCATAAAACAAGTTTACTTTTAAGAGCAACTATATATGCAAATTTTGGCATTGATATTAGTTTAATGTACAGGTAGTCCTTGACTTACAAATGTAATAGAGCCTGCCCATTCCATTCATGACCCGAGGATTCATGGGAGTGAATCTTGTACCTTGAATTGGATTATTCTCTCCTTTTGCCCATGCATTCGCTAATCAAATACGGGGCTCGTTAAGTGCACACAAGATATTTCAGGGAGGGGAAGGCCATGGGTGGCCTAGTGATGGAACAGGCCACCTGCCTAAGACCACCCAAGGCTTCTCCAACCCATTGAAATACCTCATGCTCCCCACAATTGCTCCCACCCAATCCAACCTGTCACACTGGGTCACTTACCGTGTAAAGATCTAGCAAGCAGTCTCCTCTCCAGCCTCTCAACTTTGTGCGCCCCTCTGAAGTTCCATTTGGGTATGTGCAGGCCTCATCCGGCATGTTGCAGGCCAAAACAGAGCTTCAGAGGGGTGGATTTTACACTCCATTTAGGCCTGTGCAGCAGAGGTGATATTCAGCAGGTTCTGACAGTTCTGGAGAACCGGTAGTGGAAATTTTGAGTAGTTTGGAGAACTGGCAAATACCTCTGACTGGCCCCACCCCCATCTATTCTCTGCCTCCCGAGTCCCAGCTGATCGGCTGGGTCTTCTTTTGTTGTCCTGCACAGGAGAATGAAGCTGGAAAGCAGGTTAGTGGTGTGGGGAGGGAATGGAGATTTTGCAGTATCCTTCCCCTGCTATGCCCACCAAGCCATGCCCACAGAACTGGTAGTAAAAAAATTTGAATCCACCTCTGCTGTGCAGGCTTCCCTTCAAACCTCCATTTTGGCTGGTAAAGTGCAGGACGAATGTTGCAGAGCCTCTGCAGTTGTTTGTAAGGGCGAACAACTGCCAAGGTGCTACAAGATTTGTAGTTTTGGGACTTGTTTGTTCACTCTAGGGAGTACTTATTGCATACCTATTCACTAAGGGAATGCTGGTAACCCAGGGATTACCTGTATGAGCCTTTTTTCACACAAGCTAAAAACAAATTATTAAAGCGGTTATCGAAAATGAACAAAATATCTGAAACTTAAATTATGCTCTCTTTCTTGGTGATTCATATTGAAAGGCAAAATTGATTTGATCATTTGATAAGATATGCTATGTGAAGGTTTATGTTGGATTTTTCTTCTGGCACATTCAGGTTGATCAATTTTGCTGTGGTGAGGCCTTACATAGGATTGCAACAAATAACAAAATCCAGATCAATAAAAACATTAGTAATAAATGAAAGTCTCCTGGGTGAACAAATCCAGCAGATTTTTGCAGTACACCAAAATGAAATGTTGACTAGAATGTTATCAGTCAGAAAAAAGCAATATAGACCAATCAATACAGAAGTTCTATGGATGCATAAACTTGACATTAAGCATTAATATTGGGCTTAATAAAATATGATATCCCTCTGTACATAATTTGTAATTTCCAGTGCTTCACTGAGAAGGACTTTAACATCCCTTCACTAGCAGACCACACCACCTCCCCCAAAGGGAAATATTGCAAAATCCCCGTCAAACAACATATCTGTTTTGAGGTGGTCAAGTGGAGGACATGATGAATTATGTCATAATTCATAATTCATAATGTCCTCCACCTCCCCATTTACAATGAGATTAGGGCTAAATTATTGATGGTACGGGAACTCAAGGGCTTGGATGTCAAAAAGAACTCAGAACTATTTTGTAGACACATTCTCATCTGTCAGCAACCAAGTTGCTACTTTTGCTCTCCTGTCACTTAAACATAGAAAAATATACTTAAGTTCATAGTTGTATCTTTGACTTTCTCTTGCTGTCACATTTTTGCATCTAATCCGATTTTTGTTACTTTATTTTATAATCTTATTATTTAACTGTTAACTTGTTGTATTTTATAATACATTATATGCTATGATCTGGGTACAGCAATAAACCTATAGCCATAATGTTACACTTCTGGTAAAAAAAATAATAAAACATTAAAATACTTTTATTTTATTTATGTAATTTGTAAGCCTGTTGAACAAATTTCTTCTATGCATTTTATGAGTAGTATTTAAGCGTCAATTCAATGCTTAACTCTTTTTTTTTTTTTTTAACAATTGCAGGCTGTTACTTGGAAACAATAATTATTTCCCAGCAAAGGGTTGCTAATGTAACAAATGCAGTACCTTGCAATATCTAATGCCGTACAATCATTTCTTCCCTCTCCTTCATTAATTTTATCTCTCTTCAAAGCTTTGAAAGAATTAAGATTACTGTTTAGGGTATAATGTTTCCAAGCTTCTGTATCATTTAAGATACCAACTATTGCATTCTTCTCACTGGCATTAATTTCTAAATTGTATCTGAGAAACTTTCTCAGTAGACTCAGGCTATTTTGCTAAGAGATTGTAGTGTTGCTGTGAAGTTGTGCTGATAGGAAGCAGAAATCTGCAGACTAGCATTTGACTGTAATGTTCATACATAGCACCTGCTACCATAGTTTACTGTTCTGTTTTTCCTTGTTATGAAATGGTTTTTATCAGTATTTTCATAAATTTGAGAGCTTCACTTGATTGGTCAGGGAAAATTCATATCTATCATATCATAAAATTCATATCATATTCTATAATAGAAATGTGAAAAAGTCTTTTAATTGCTTCTGTTAGTTCTATCATTGTAATTCTTTCCTCTAGCATTGTTTTAATTTCTTTTGGTACTTTGGGTAGTTCTGCTTTCTTAACATGTTCTTTGATATATCCTCATCCCATCATAGCTAGCTTTGTAGGTTGTCTGTGTGCTAAGTTTGATTGATGCAATCTTCCCAAGTGCTATGTGATGAGATGGGTAGAGGGCTAATCCTATCATGTACTGATTCCATCAACCTGGTGTTGAAAGTGGGGCAGGGAGCTGCAGCTAGCTGTTTTGTCTTTAAAAACATGGGAGGGAGAATATTATATATTAATATTAATATTATATATTAATATTCTGCCTTTTTAATATTTCCTAAAATATTTCATTCTTCTAGGAGAGGAGTGGGTGCTAACTTTCTACAATACCTTCCACAAAGAACAATACAGGCAAAAGTATGCCAGGAAGAGAGATTTTGACAGTGAGAACACTTTCAATCCCAGCTCTATTTTTCATATTTCATCTGGTTATTCATAATTTGAAAGGCAGTTTGGGCCCTTCGGCAATGGTGATTTCATTAATTGTTCTTGGTAAACAATTGATTAAGCAGTGCAGGCTTTTTAATACTGATTAAAATTACAGTACTTGATACTATTTAGCAGCCTAATTTAGCTATCAGCAATTGAAATGATAAAATATTTTTCCAAGATTGTCCATAGAGAACATGCTGCAGTAGCCAAGTTAGAACATAACCAAGTCTCTTGGCTATGTGCACCAGGCCTAACTGAAGAAAAGCATTCCTTGCCACAGCTAAGGACCAAGGAAATCTCAGATTATAGTCTGCAGTGGAATAAAACGTCAGGAGAATATAGAACAGTACAGAACGAGATGAATCAATCCCTGAGTCCTATTGTTAGTCTACCTACAACAATGATCTTATTTGGATCTTGTTTTAGGTTATTCTTCCTCCTCTGGGCCATTTTTTTTAAAAAATTTAGGTGCTACTTATCACTTCCTTGAAAGTGTATTGTGTAATTTTAGAATCTACTAAACAGAATCCCAAGATAAATTAAATGCTATATGAAATACTTTTAAGTTAGGGTAATGAGTTAAAGGCGTCACTCCAATTAGTGTATAGGAGAAGCATAGTAAAAGAAAAAAGATGAATGGATAGTTGGAAATAGAACAGACAAAGAATGTTATTGAAAATGGTAATAAGATATAGAAGGATATATAAAGGTATTGTTATTTTTTTTTGGGTTTTGTATGTTAATAAAAGGCAATAAAATTTTAATTAACAAGAAATAATCTGGATGAAAAGGAGAAGTTGGGATAAGATATGAAGTTAAATAGATAAAGTAAATATTGATATTATAATTGGGAATTATTATGTTCTATTGGTTTTCTTCTTTAATTATTACTATTTTTTTTAGAAAAGAATTTATAAGCTGTTATGCCTTGATTGTTTATGCATTGTTTTTGTAAAATTAATAAAATTGGTTTATATATAAAAAAAGAAAATGATAATAAGATATGGAAGGATATATAAAGCGAATATGATGTTTGAATTTGTGTCTGTGAGAAAAGTTTCAACCCGGGATCAGGCAGCCTTCAGAAAAGATGTTTTAGTTTTGTTTTTGTTTTTTTCTATGTTCTGTGTTTTGTATGTTTATGAAAGGCAATAAAATTTTAATAAGCAAGAAATATAATTTGGATAAAAGAAGAAGTCTGGATAAGATATGAAGTTAAATAGATAATGTAAATATTGATATTATAATTTGGATTATTTTGTATGTTCTATTGGCTCTCTTCTTAATTATTATTATTATTATTATTTTTAGAAAAGATTTTTCAAGTTGTTATGCCTGGATTGTGTATTGTTTTTTGTAAAATTAATAAAATTTGTTTAAAAAAAAGAAAGAAAGTGAAGGAGCATGGTTTCATGCAAATGTTGAATAGGGAGATCAGATAAAAACACTATAGTGCATCATAGGTCTATCCCTAGGTACTATCTTCTATTATATGAAGGATAGGGCAAAATTTTTGTTCCCAAGGCTTAATTTTAATAAACAGTCCTGAAGGGTAACATGATTAATGGTACTGAAACCTATGGAGACTTACAGAATACAGCAAAGCTATGCCCATCACATCTCATTTCTGGTGTAGGTTATCTACAAAGCCGATCAAAGCAAATTCATTACCATAAGCTTAGCTGAAAGCCTGAAAGAAATTGCAGTACTACTTCTAAATTCTAGAGCTAGGAAGCTGGTAGTTGGGCTTTCCTCTGTTTCCCATGCTTTTGTATCTTCTAGAATCTTGAAGCATCTCCCTTCAGGCACAGTTATGATTACACTGTGTCCATGCAAGCTGTCTTCAGGTTAGTTGCCCAGGAACTATTTATTTGCATCAATAGGCCTGGTTTTGCATAACATTTCTCTTACATTATTCAGATTGCTTTGTCTGCAGAGCTTTCTTTAAATGTATCCCTTTGTTCTTATCACTCGGCACACGTCCTTGCTAAAATGTTCATGTCAACATTTCTGTAGTTCTTTAATACTATGAAAAATCAAGTACTGATTAATTTTTAGGAATTATTATAGGCAGTTACAAATTAATAACCCTAGAGTACTGTTACATTTTACCCTGTGTCATGTGACAAATTTGCTTGTGAAGTGATCTGTGTTCTGAAGATCCCTTTTTCCCTTCAGTGAAATAAAGAGGCCACATGATTCAACTCAATGCAACAATATTAAATGTCTCAAGTAATTTTGGCTCAGTTCTCCAGGGAAGAGGGATGTGGTGCTCAGTGGATAAGACACTGAGTTTGTTGATCAGAAAGGTCAGCAGTTCAGCGGTTCGAATCCCTAGTACCAGATAATGGAGTGAGCGCCTGTTACTTGTCCCAGCTTCTGCCAGTTCAAAAGCATGTAAAAATGCAAGTAGAAAAATGGAGACCATTTTGGTGGGAAGGTAACAGTGTTCTGTGCACCTTTGGTATTTAGCCATGCTGGCCACGTGACCATGGAGATGTCTTCGGACAGTGTTGGTTCTTTGGCTTTGTAACGGAGATGAGCACCGCCCCCTACATCTGGAAACAACTAGCATGTATGTGCCAGAGGAACCTATTCTATTCTATTCTATTCTACTCTACTCTACTCTACTCTACTCTACTCTACTCTACTCTACTCTACTCTACTCTACTCTATTGGAAAACTATCTCAGCCTTGCCAAGGACACACACAAAATTCTAGGTTGGGCATTGCCTGCGATGTTTACCAAAGCTGCATCGTTACAAAACTTTCAGAAGATACCAAGACTGTCAGAAGCTGCATGCTTTGAATTGTGGCTAATCCCTTTTCTCACTTCTTCCCATAGTGCTGTGTGGATACATTCTTTTCATTGTTTTGTGCCATTTGCTTTCCAACAGTCAATAGAAGAGCAATTCCAAGGAAAAATGTTTCAATTCCTTCCACAGGAATTCCTGGCCAGTAGTTGCAGGATGCCAATCAGCATGAAAGATTTCTGTTCCACTTTTGAGTGGTACAAAATGATGCCTTTCACTATCACTGTGTAACTGCTTAATTTGAAGTACCATTCTGTATGTTGGGCTATTCTGCTACATACGCTGGAGAGCTTGAAGCACCTTTATTTCATGGAGGAGCTGGTTAAGATGGAGACCCCTTCAAATTTTAGGCTGAATGAATCTATGAACCAATATCTTTGAAATTATATACTTTCTTCTGTAGGCTTAGTCCCACATGATGACTCTTTAATTACAAAATAGAAAAAAGGGACTTGAGAACTGCACTATTATGACTTTTCCCATCATAGTTTGACCATATTGGGAGAACAAGGAAGAACAAATGTGTTTTGGTACAAAGCAACAAGTTAAAAGCAGCCTAATCTCTACTGATGTCTATTTAGGTGCTCAAATCAGCAGACATAAGATCGATATCTTAATCAAATTGCTATGCCAACATTTCAGATAGTTCTAATACCTGCATGCTTAGACATTCTGAAGGGAGATTCCAGAAAATCTCATATAATGAACATGTTTGTCACTCCAGATGAAGAACAATTGAAACAATGGCCCATGGATTTACTCTATTGTCAATCTTCCACAAATTGTGACACAAAGTTATTAGATCTTTATTACCTCAAATTCTCAGAGTGCATTGACTCCTTTTTACTTCAATTACCAATTAGCTGTGATGCAAATTCTTATGATATCACCAGATTCTGCTTAATAGATTCCAATATCTTGCTGTGAATAATTCAATTTGATAATATTTTATTTAAGTTGTAATTTTGGTTGTATTTGCCTTAATATAAGCAAAATTCAGTAGTTTTGAGAGCTTTGGAAGATACATGTTTGACAATTTCAAGATGTTGAAATTCTTTAAAACAAAGGCTATATGTGACAAACTAACCAATGTATCAATTTAATAAAGCAACATTTTTTCTTTAATTTCTTTCATCAAGGAAGAGTAAACAGATAATGTGGGAAAATATAACTGTTATGAACTAAAATACAGTAGTAAAGGATTAGCTTATAAGTTTTTAGGAAGTAAATAAAGAATATTTCTAGAAGGTATTCATTGAAACCTAGCAAAAAGATGCTCGTTCCATAATCAGAAATTTTATTTAAAAAATGGTCATTTGGATAGAACATAAGATGTTACAACTGTAAATCTTCTTGCAAGGAATACATATTTAATCCATAAATTGAATTTCTTCTTATTTAAAGCACCATATTCCCCCCCAAATGCCATCGCTCTGCTAAACAAATAATTCTCTCAACATTGCCAAACTATTTACTAAGTCTGCATTACCATACTATTAATCCTCCCATCTTTCCTGTCACCCATCTCCTTCCACTTATAACTGTATGACTGTAACTTTGTTGCTTGTATTCTAATGATTTTTATGACTGTTTCCTAGTATGATTTGGTTGCTTATTGTAACCTATGACTATTATTAAGTGTTGTACCTGATGTTTCTTGATGAATGTATCTTTTGTTTTATATACACTGAGAGCATATGCACCATGTTCGGGTATTTCCCCACGTCATTGTAGTTGTACTTTTAAAGTTGTAGCAATGTTTCGGCAGAATCTCATCTGTGGTGGACTCCCATGGAAAGAATGAGACACAGAGGCTGGTGTACTCGGGATGGGAGTCTAGAACAAATTCTAGTGCCCCCTTTTATTGAGAAATTCATACATAGTAAGCATTCACATTGTGGATTACAATAATTAGATATAGCACACAAAACTGTTTACAATTGTCTGAGCTGCTTAATTGTTTCTGGTGTTTGTTTTAAATTTCCTTGCTTATTTCAGTGACCCTTAGGCAGACATGTATGTATAAGGTCTTAGACTAATCATTACCCAATACTGAAGTCAAAGTTTATTCCCACACTCATCTGCCATCATCAGGCTTCTGTATGGTGTTCATCTGTAAAAGTCTGACTCACAGATGAACACAATACAGAAGCCTGATGATGGCAGATGAGATTCTGCCAAAACGTTGCTACAACTTTAAAAGCACCACTACTATGACGTGGGAAAATACCTGAGCAAAGCTGAATACTATATATATATATAGTCAAATTTCTCAAGTAAATGCATTGTATTGTGATACTGCATGATTAGTAGACCAAAATCCTATTATTTCTAATAATGTATGTTCATGAGATGCTACTATAACATTATCTTAGGCTGTAGCCAGTTAATAAATCCATTAAACATAAGATATGTTTTTCAGGTGCCTGATCTGAATGTTGAATGTTTATTGAAATTTTGAAAACATAATATCTTTGATACAAATGGTATGTTGGGATTATATCTAATTTTATTTCTTTCAGTTAGAGAGAAACCATCTGTCTACAGTGTTTTGTTCACAGTGTGAATAGGTATAGTCTTATGCTGTTTTCAGTGATGTTCTTGCACTAATACAGCAGCATCAGACAGTAAAAGACAACTTTTTTTTCTGGGTTTTACACATCTCAAATGTTTCAGTAAAAAAAATCTATTAAGAGTACCACAGCAGATTGGAGAGAAAGGCCAATGTGCACAAGTCGTCTTATGTCAGAAGTTTTGAAATTAGACAATGGAATCCTGGAGACCTGTCTCCAATCAGTGTCCCTAATAATCTGAAATAATGAACGTTCCCCTCTGTTAACAGTTAGTTTTTTTTCCTCAATTGCAAATGTACAGATTTGTTTTAGAAAGATTAAATAGTCTTGTTTCCATTTCTCCACAATAAACATCCAGACTCTCTTTTCTATTTAAAGTCAATGTAATCAATTCCTGTTTCTTAATTTGCATAGCAGCCTAGAATAGTTTCATTACATTTATCTGATATTTTTTGGTCTGATGCATCAAGTTTTCACTAGAATCTGTTCCAGGAACAATTCTATTCCTTATATCCTGTTCCTTATTTTTAGATATATGATAAATGTATGGTGGTTGTGGTGAAAAGAGCTGCAACATAGGCCCAAGAATCCAAGACTCTAGTTCAGCCATTCGATTGATGATATGGAAAGGTTAAACTGACTGGAAAACTGGCCTTTTTCATTATTTCACTGATTTCTAGGCTTTGAGAAAGCTGCATTAGTTTCAATGGAAGTGTACAACTCAGAAAGCACAAATCTGCTGCCTCTTTTACAGCTGGAATAGTTAGGGAGGGTTTCCTCCTAAGCCTCTTTCTCCAACCATTCTGCAGCTGCGAGTTAGGCACTCTCTTATCAAGGCAGCATCTGTTCTCCCCATTTCTCAAGGTGTTTCTCACATACCATCACATTAGATGGATGTTTTCCTACAATCTTGTTTTTATCTTATTTATTATTTTGTTTTTATTTATTTATTTATATTAGGTTTTTGGATCATGTAGAGCAGCAGTCCCCAACTGTCTAACTTGGTGGCCAAGTGGAAGAGAGAGAGAATAGTTCCCTGCAAGTGGCAGATGGGTGCCCTGCGAGCAATCCGTATCTCCTTTGTGTGAGTGGTGGGAGGATAGCTTCATGCACTTGCACATGCTTGCCTGTCACTTGTGCGGCCCAGTTCCAAAAAAGCCATTATGAAAAAGATGTTGACATTATAAAAAAGATGTTGAGACTCTAGAAAAAGTACAGAGAAGAGCAACCAGGATGATTAGGGGACTGGAGGCTAAAACATATGAAGAACGGTTACAGGAACTGGGCATGGCTGGTCTAGTGATGAGAAGGACCAGAGGAGATATGATAGCAGTCTTCCAATATTTGAGGAGCTGCTACAGAGTGGAAGGGGTCAAGCTATTTTTTAAAGCACCCAAAGGCCAGACAAGGAACAATGGATGGAAATTGAACAAAGAGAGATTTAACCGGGAAATAAGGAGAAACTTTCTGACAGTGAGACCTATAAGGTCCCTTTCAATTCTGATTATCTGTTAACACAGGCCACCTCCTGGTACTGGGGAGGAGCCCCAGGGTTGGGAACCCCGGGTGCTGAACTCATATTAAACAAATTTAACTACATTTTATTTTAAGTCCTCCAGCTGAATGTACGATTGTTAGGAAGAATAAGGGGAAATCTGCACTTGCACCAAGTCTTCTATCAAATTTGATTTCATGGATTAACTTGAGTAGCAACAGTTGTTTTGTATCCTTTACTCTACATGGAGGCTAACCTCTTGTTTTAATAGTTTTGATGCAGTGGAAAAACAATCATCTATACTGTTGTTTCTGTACCATTTGTATAAAATACCATTCGCCATTTTATGTAAATAAAATATATGTATGCAAAACTCTATTCAGATTAAGTAGACTTTCTGATTTACCTGATGTCTTTTTTAATTAAAGGTTTATTATAAAAGTTAAGGTCTGGACATCATGTAGTTAGTGGTAATTACTTTTTAAATTATGGTACCTCTACTGTATGCATAGTTTGGGATAGTATCAAGATCTGTAGAGCAAAAGCAATCAGAATGAGCCAGTAGAGTAATTAAGTAATTGTAGTGGTTCTGTTATACCTAAAACTCTGGATAAAAAAAATACCAAACAATTTTATGCTGTAGTTTTGACAGTCTAATTGTAACTGATATTTTTTCTTCTCTACTCTCATTATTCTAAGCCAGTGTTTTTCAAGTTCAGGATGTATGGATTTCAACTCCCAGAATTTCTGCTGTCAGCTACCTAAATAATAGAAAGATAATAATTTTCAATCATATTACAGATAGCCCGTGATATATGACCACAATTGAGCCCAACATTTCTGTTGCTAGCAAGATAGTTGCTAAGTGTGTTTTGTCCCATTTTATTGCCTTTCTTTCCATAGTTCTTAAGTGAGTCACTGCAGTTGTCACTGCAGGTTACTGAGATGGTTGTTCACTGAATTCGGCTTCCTCATTGACTTTGCTTGTCAGAAAGTCGCAAATAGCAATAGCACTTTGACTTATATACCACTTCACAGTGCTTTACAGCCCCCTTGAAGTGGTTTACAGAGTCAGCATATTGCCTTCAACAATCTGGCTCCTCATTTTACCAACCTCAGAAAGATGGAAGACTGAGTTAACCTTGAGCCACTGAGATTCAAACTGCCAAACTTCAGCTGGCAATCATCAGAAGTAGCCTGCAGTACTGCATTGTGACCACTGTGCCACCATGGCTTAGATGACCCTAGGACATTGAAACCATCATATGAGCCAGTTGCCAAATGTCCAAATTTTGGTCATGTGGCCCTGCGATGCTACAATGGTCATAAGTGTGAAAAATGATCAAAAGCCACTTTTTTCAGTGTGTTGTAACTTGGTCCACTAAACAAATGGCTTTAAGTTGAAGACTACATGTGTCATGCCCCTGTTGGAATCTGATTCCAAGGAGGAGGTTGACCAGATGACAGGAAGTGGAAGTGTGGCTCTGGTGCCAAAACTATGGTCACAAGCCACGGCCATCCCCATCTTCAAAAAGGGGGACCCCAGACTAGTTGAAAATTACAGACTAATCTCTTTATGCTGAGTCACCTGTAAAGTCATGGAATCAATTATTAACCAATCCATTATTTTCCACTTAGAGACAAACAACCTACTCTCAAATAAACAATTTGGTTTCAGAAAAAAACTATCCTGTAATCTGAAACTTGTACACTGCAAAAACAAACAGACTACACAACTCAATCAGGGCAAAACAAATATACACAGGCTTCTGTAAAGCCTTTGATTCAGTGGTACATGACAAACTACTCCTAAAACTAAAATCTTATGGTATCCCTGGACACCTGCATAACTGGATAGAAGCATTCCTGTCAAACAGACAACAAATGGTCAAAATTTGGAGCATCCTATCAAATTCTGTACCTGTCAACAGTGGTGTCCGCCAAGGTAGTGTTAAATGACCTCGGGGATCATATTAAGAGCAACTGCGTTCTCTTCACTGATGATGTAAAGCTATTCAACACCACTGACAATACTACTACCCTTCAAAAAGACCTCGACTATGTATCAGAATGGTCAAACAAATGGCAACTTCAAATCTCAACAAATAAATACTCTGTCTTACATATTGGCAAAAAAATAAATAAATCAGAAAATAAAATACAAGCTGAATAGTCAAGACCTTGTTGATGATCCAAACTCTGTCAAGGACCTTGGAGTGCTCATCTCTAATGATCTAAGGGCTAGAGCCCACTGTAACTACATAGCCAAAAAGGCATTAAGAGTTGTTAACCTAATCCTATGTAGCTTTTTCTCTGGTAATATCACACTACTAACTAGAGCATACAAAACATTTGCTAGACCAATACTCGAATACAGCTCATCAGTCTGGAATCCACATTACATATCTGATATTACCACAGTTGAGAAAATCCAGAAATATTTCACTAGAAGAGTTCTCCACTCCTCTATTCATTGCAGAATACCTTATGCCACCAAACTTGAAATTCTAGACCTAGAAAACTTAGAACTACACCACCTTTGGTCTGATCTTAGTATATAAAATCATACATTGCAATGTCCTACCTGTCAATGAATACTTCAGCTTCAACCATAACAACACAAGAGTACACAATAGATACAAACTCAAGGTTAACCGCACCAAACTTGATTGCAGGAAATACGACTTCAGCAACAGAGTGCTCAATGTCTGGAATATTCTACCTGACTCTGGTTTCTTCCCCAAACCCCCAAAACTTCAACCTTAGACTGTCTACTATTGACCTCACCCCTTTCCTAAAATGTCTGTATGGGGCGTGCATAAGTGCATCAACATGCCTATCATCCCTGTCCTATTGATTCTTTTTATTTTTCTTATATGTATCCATTTCATGTATTCATAACTATGTTTATACTTATACCTATTATCTTGTAAGTGATTGTCAAATCTAATAAATAAATAAATAAAACAGTCCAGCTGGGCATTCAGAGACCAGGGCCACCTCCTCTTCATCCTAAGGCACCCAGGGAGGAACGGAGAAGGGAGCAAGTTTGAGTTATGGGGGTTATGGGGAAGAAGAGAGCCCTGATTCCCTTCATTAGCTGCAGCAGGGAAAACAGGATTTTAAAAAGGGCGTTTGTGCACAGCACCTTTCTGGAAGCAAAGCATGAATTATCTTTGTTTGTCAAGTCTTATCTGGGTTCTGGCATCCTCCCAACTGTGTGTGTTTCATTATCTTTTGAAGTCTGCAATTCCTTATCCTGCAGCAAGGTGTGTGTTGGTTTTATTTATAATCTATATGTACTTTGGATTCAGACTGAATTTCTTCCCTTTAAAAACTGTTCTTGAGAGAGTTTTTTCTCCAGCCAATGATAACTGGACATTGGGGCCAAGTTGGAGGTATTAAAGGGATTTTACCTACTTTTGTTATTTTGTTGCTTTTGTGCCATGCCCCGGGTCATCACAACATGTATGTAAACATCAGTGTATGAAGAATTATAACAGGAAAGGGAAGTAAAATTAAAAAAGAAGGAACCTGTAGTGTAGTCTAGTCTTCATTGCATACTTGATAAGCACTTGGAGAATTACTGAATGAGGTGATTTAGTTTATATAGAGGTCTGGCACAGATACCTTCCTGTGTGAAATATAAAGAAGTATAAGTGTTTCATAGAGCAGTGGCCAGGGACACAGTGATGGCAATGGGAAAGGTTCAGACAAACAGGTATGTATCTTAAGCTTTGAACTTCTCCAAGCATGGGTAAAGGCCCTCAGATTTGTTTTTTTCCTTTTATTCTCAGTGTATCAGCAATGAGAGCAACAATATTTGATTGGGGAATTCAAGTTTGTTTTGTCTGCATTTAAAATCAATCTATTCTTTGAGGACTTCTATGGGGATTGAAATATTTATCCTTCAGATTATGTACTGCTTTGGATTTTATTATTGGTTTTTTTCATTGAAAACCTATGTACAAAATGAAGATATTTGAAAAATTTGAATGTGAGAATAAAAGGAATTATTGCAATTATATATATATATATATATATATATATATATATATATATATATATATATATATATATATATATATATATATATATAAAACTTGGAGAACAGTATTAAAGTTAAATGAATGAAAAACTGAAACTGAACGGATGTAGATTGATATATGTATATTTCATTTATTTATTTAGAAAATTTATATTGTCTCCTACTCTCACATGACAACTCAAGGCGGTTTACGAATAAGCATCCTTACATATGCACATCTTTGTACTCAATGCAGAGTCTCTCTTAGGATAATCTCTGCCCATTAGAGTGTGAAAATGCCAGGAATCAACTTAAGCAGCAAATGTGGAACATTGATTTCTAATCCAGTCCAAGCCTAGTAGAGATACCTTCTCTTAAGAATGGCAGCTGGGAATTGAGTTTCCTTCACTAAGCAACACAGTTGTGTGACTGTGATACTTAAAGATACAAATTCCAGCACTTCCAGCACTTCTTAAAGAAGAACATTATATGACTGCTGTTTGTCACCTCTTGTTGGCTTTCTCCTTGAACTTTGCTCCTAGGAAGTCTGTGAAGAAGATTGTAAACAGCTCTCAGATGACCATGGGATGTTGCAATGTTACAATTGCGAGCCATGACTGTGGATATACTACGAGTGACATTAGTACAAAGATGCAGGTGTAACTATCACTTCTTCAATACCATTGCAAGTTTGGTATTATCATTTGTGGCGGACATGTCCAAACACAAAAAAAATATTGGACCAAAATACATACATGGTTAAAAAAAATGATAAAGCAACACATTAATTTTAAATCAGAAATATTTTTGTTGGGTATTTTACCAGAACAATATAATAAAAGGAATACATATCCAATTTTACATGGATTAACAGCAGCAAGAATTGTCTTGTATAACAGTGGAAAAATCAGGAGACATTGTTAGATGAAAGTGTTATTTTTTTAAAAAAATATTAGAATGTGCAGAGATGTACGGATTAACACTAAAAATAAAGGAGAAGGAAGAAATAGAATACTTTTTAACATGGGGCCAGTTTTACCAATGACTAACAGAGGTTAAAGAGTAAAAAGGTTAAGAGAATGATTAATTATATAATGAAAGCTTTCCAGTATGGATAAGCCAATGATACTATTATTATGTGATTATTATCAATGATATGTATATTATGATTACCATTATGCTTATTGTCTTTGTGTTGTTCAAAACTAACTGTACTCATACAACATGCTGTTCATGTAGATATTGAGTTTTTATGTTTATTAAAGAACAATGTATCAATAAAATATATATTTAAAATACCATTGCAAATTTGGGCAATCACTTAACAAGTGGTTGTTAAATCCACAATTCCACAGTCCATTGATTTTTTTTTTTTTTAACCAAATGGGCATGTGCTTCATTCTGTCTTTCCTCCATTCCATTTCTGAAATTTCACTGGACCCTTGCCTTGGCCAGGTTGGATTCACTGCCCTCCTTGGTGCTGTGGGACCATTACAAAGATATATTTCTACATCAGTGCATATTCCCATGTGGAGATGGCTTTGGGAATTCCTGAACCAAATGCTCCTCCCCAGTTAGCTTTTTTCTATATATTTTTGAAGAAAATTGTGTGTTTTTGAAGAAAATTGTGTGTTTTCTATATATTTTTGAAGAAAATTGGGGAGGGGAGTTATCCAGTGAGAGGAATTCTGTACTTAAGAGTTCGTCCTTCTTTTCTTTCTCTTCCTCCTCTTTTCATCGAAACTCTATTAATCCCCAGGCTGCGATCAATACGAAACAATGAAATCATAGGAAAAGGGTGCTTTTCATAGGAAGTCTCAAGACAATTGAAAAGTTTTAATCTTATTTTGTCCTTCCTAAATAAGCCAGAGCCCTACCCCGTCACAGACCAGATGGAATTTTTTTTAAAGGAAAGCAAGCTAGCTAGCAAGTAAACGAATTTAAAAAAAAACTTTTTGCCAAAAATACACAAGCTTTGACCATCTGTAAATATGAATGGTAATTTCAGGACATAAAATAGTTTAATAAAGAACATTTAGGAAGTGATCTTTCCACTTCAAAAGAGAATGGCATAATCAAAAATGGCAATAATAACCTAGCAGGGTTCCATAAATTGTTTAATTCGGTGCCATTTGAGATTCACTTCATTGATCAGTTGTATGCTATGTTGTTGGAAGTCATTAGTGGCTAATGGCTGCCAGATGCAGAAACTTTTGCTGTGAAAAAATATTTTTGCCTTAGGGATGTTGCATTGGTGAATGGAAACTTGCATGTTTTGAGTTTACTTTGGCTTGTTGATAAGACTTTTCTTTCTCCTGAATACTCTAGTTTACATAACTTCAATCTTCTGAGCATTTTCTTTCCTTGTGGATGGAGAGATACAGATCTGTTTGATTTAAGAGGGAAAGATTTGGTGTTTTCCTCCATGGCCAAATAATTAATATTGATAGATAAGGCTGAGAAAAAGGAGACTGCTTTCAGACACCGTCTGGCCACTGGAAGGCTAACTAACTTTCAGATCAGTGGAGATTTCACACCAAACTGAACATAATTTTTCCATTATTTATTTTCTTGAAAAAATTTCAGAATAGAGAATCACTTTTATTGGTCATTGTTTGTTTTATTTCTTTGAAGTTGTTCGAAAGGCTGTGTTAATATAAGGCAGGAGTGTCAAATTCACGTCATCATGTCATCACATGATGTATCGGAACTCTCTCCCTTTGCTAAACCGGGGGTGGGCATGGCCAGCACGTGACACATCCGGCCCGCGGGCCGTGAGTTTGACTTCCTGGTATAAAGGAAGAGTGTAACCTATAATTCTCCTGTTTCCAAAATGCACTGGTTAAAAGAAAAGCAATGACTAAATTTATTTTCCAAAACTCTGCTTGTTTTATAAACAATGTTATATAACTTATGTATTCTTCATTTATATGCTAATACTTTAAAATTGTGAATATATGGAATTTCTTATTGATTCCTAATGATAAAAAGCACTTCAGTAGATGAAATACTATACAAAAGACTTGGGTTCACAACTATATAAAATGAACTAACATCTAAGGTTTATGTTTACAAACAGACCTTTATTAATATTTCATTTGTTGCATCAGGAGTCAGGAGAACAGTTTACCCTAAGAATTGGCATAAAGTAGCTACAGAATTCAATGCATCTCTGATAAGGATCCATATTTTCAGTACATTTTCTTATATAATTTTTTTATAGGAATAGATTATCACTTGAAAATAGAAAGGAAAAACAAAAAAGTTTTGTTTCTTTCCCCAAGATGCATATTTTGATATAGAGATAGTCCTCAATTTATGACCAAAATTGAGACCAGAATTTTCATTGCTAAGCAAGCTAATTAAGTGATTTTTTTTGCCATGGTTGTTAAGTGGATCATTGCTCTGTCAAATCAATCATGCAGTCATTAAGCAAATCCAGCTTCCCCAATTGACTTTGCTTGTCAGAAGCTCCTTGGGAAGGTCACAAATGATATTACAACCATCATGAATACATGGCATTTCTGAATTGAGATTGAAGAAGTCAAATGAGGAAGAAATGAGGAAGCGCCCCATTGAACTTCAATAGTTGCAAGAACAAAATAAGTTGTCCACTGTTTTCAGAACACTCTTGTGATTAGACATACGTAGGATTTAATTGTTAATTTAAGGCATGACATTGCATGAGTATTTTCTGATAGCAATCCCCAAATTTAAATTTGCTTATAGAGGAAAAATATTTGACTTCATGACAAATATTGTAGAAAGAACACAGTCTAGAACAGGGGTGTCAAACTGGCCCATCTGGCCCATGTGGTGCTTACAACTGGCCCACAGGGCTGCCCTGGAAACAGCAAAGAACTGGCCCGTGGTGCCTCTGCCAGCAAATGCACGTGGCTCTCCCAAGCTCTGTTTTCGCTGGCAGAGGATTGCAGGAGGCTATTGCAGCTGAAAAGAAAGCTTGGGAGCCCATTTTCTCTGGCAGAGCGCCTGGGCCACCACAGACGCCGCTGATACAATTGACATCGAGCTGACCACACCTGCCCTGGCCACACTCACTCCATCCCCTACGGTCAAACTGAACCTTGATGTGGCCCTCAATGAAATCAAGTTTGACGCTCCTGGTTTAGAATAACAATGAGATTAAATGTGCACATAAATGTACCTGTAGTAAAATATTTCTCCTATCCTTTTGGCAAAAAATAAAATAATAAAAACAAAAAACAATTTATTCTCTACTTAGAGGCATATTGAATTAAAATGGATAAATGTTATTTACAAGAACAACTTGCTTGTTTTCTGCAAGCATATTCAGCAGCTTTGGAAAGTATGCTTCCCAATGTTTGCACAAATGTTGAATCATACTTTCCTTCTCTAAATTCCATTAGGCACTTGATTGGGTTAGCGTGCTCTCTTACTGTAATTTTATCTAGTTGTCTCTAGATTCTGACCAGAAAGGCAGGAAAAGCATAGATGAGGAGGTGAGTTTTGGGGTTTTTTGTTGAATATTTGCCAGCATTTCTTGAAAAGTTTTAAGTTAATGCAGTTTTCAGGCATTTTCAGACTAAACAAGGGATAGATTTAATTTTGAACTGAAAGAAAATGTAGGAAAAGTAGTATTGAATTTTCTGTCAATGTAGGAAAGTAAAGAAAGTTATAGTTTCTGGATGAGCCTAAAATTCCAAGTAATCATTTTTACAATGATTGCTTAATTCTTAATCTATAAAATTGAACTTAAACAAAATTCTGTTTTATACTTTTAATGTAGAAAGAGTATCTGAGTAATGACATGCAACTTTTAATCCATCCTGTGTGTTGTGAATTGCAGAAATTTCTATTTCAAATACATAATTATGGACCTTAAGAACATCTCAAGCATTTCTTTTAGTTATAACATATTGACTTCTGCTTGATGTGGTACGTAAAGCAATGTCAATTGTACTGATCAATACACAGTTGAAAAGCTGAATGTTATTATATTACAACATTGAATAGGACTGTGTAAATATGAGGACATGTAGTAATACTTAAAATCCTGTACGGTATAGTTTATAAGCAGTTTTTAAAATACTTTTGTTCATTAACTATTTTTTTTTCATATTCTCCTCTGTCAGATGCAAACTGCATTTAGTTTTCATGAAAAAATATTGTGTTTTTGAATCTATTGCTTTCTATTTGTAGATTCTTGGATGTAACACCTTTACTTAAAAAGATATTTGTTTTTGGAGGCTATTTCAACAATTTGTCTTCCAGCTTCATACTTTTCCCTACCTTTTAAAACTCAGTCATGCTTCATTGTTTTTTTCCCCCCTTTTTGGCGAGTATATAATAATGAAGTCATTCGTAAAGTCAGTGTGTTTTTTTTTTTTTTTAGTGACTTGAATTTGACTTCCGGGAAGGAATGGCAAAATAAGATGGCTTCACTTTACTGTTGCTAATGATTGTGATAGAACCTGAAGTAGTGAAGGAAGGGGCTACTTGAATTACTCTGAAGAGAAGTAGCAGACTTGGGATCACCCAGAGAGTAATTGTATGTTCTCTTTGTCAGGATTGTAAAGTAGCAGTCTCCAATGGGTTTTAGAACTCCAGGAGTTGGGAGAAACAGCACTGCCCAAACAATGATTGGAATCTTTCATAAGGACACTGGGCTTGGCCACCTTCCTTTTTAATCACTTATTTTGGAAATAACTTATCAATTGCTTTCTGGACATTAAGAACCTTCACAAATTCAAGCTTTATTACACTGGGTGTACTGCACTGAAAGAAGCTTTTTGTAAGTTTAAAACTTAAAGAAAAACATTTTAAATTTGGAAATAAGCAGCAAAAGTGAAAAGAAAATAAACTCTTGGGACATTACCTAAAACCATTTATAGGGATTTTTTTTCTTAGTTTTAGGAGTCTTGATTGTTCATCAAGACTCCTAAAACTAAGAAAAAAAATCCCTAAAAATGGTTTGGATAGTGGATCTGGTGAATAGTGGATCAAGGTTATATAACCTTCTTTTCTAATAGCTTTAATGAATTATTTTTACTAGAACTAAATGATAGAATAGAGTGGAATAGAGTAGAGTAGAGTAGAGTAGAGTAGAGTAGAATAGAATAGAGTAGAGGAGAGTAGAGGAGAGTAGAGTAGAGTAGAGTAGAGTAGAGTAAAGTAGGGTAGATTAGAATGGAATGGAATTCTTTATTGGTCAAGTGATTGGACCCACAAGGAATTTGTCTTGGTGCATATGCTCTCAGTGTACATAAAGGAAAAGATACATTCATCAAGAGTCAAGAATCATAAGGTACAACACTTAATAATAGTCATAGGGTACAGTAAGCAATCAAATCATACTAGGAAACAGTCAATAAAAATTGTAAGGATACAAGCAACAATGATTAGGCTTTAAAGGAAGAAGCAAGTTTGGTTACATTTTTAGGCAAAGTGATAAGCTATGATATAACTGAGAGGAGGTGAAAATAAGATGATAAGAAATTAATTTATGGATCAGCATTTTATGTAATATTTTTAATTTGTTATTTCTAGTATCTTGATTATAGTTGAAAGGTGAGGATATAAAGATATGTTTATAGACATGAATAAGACACAGGAAAAAAATGTTTTAGAAAAAATGACAAAATATTTTGTAAAGTATAGAAAAGAATTATGAAAATTACTTATTTAAAGTTAATTTAAAATTAATACATATATTATGTATTAACTGCATAATACATAAATATGTGTATAATTAATTAATTAATTTCTATATTAATTTCTTAATAGAGTTTTGCTGTTAAAGACTGCAAAAATGAGGTTGGTTATTTGCCAGTAGATAAAAGATGCGATATGGGATGAAGAGAATTTTATTGAAAAGGTGTTAAGCTAATGAAAATGTTTATACTGGTCTTGATGAAGGGGAAACTTACTTTTTCCTTCTTTTACACACACACACACACACACACACACACACACACACACATACACATACACACACATCCTATATCGGTACATATACACACCCTCTTCTCCATCAGTCTTTTGTCCCCTTGAATGTTCTTTATTTTTTGCTTATATTCTCATTAATTTGTATTAATTTTTTATCTTTTTAATTTTAAACTTTAATAAAAGTTATTATTAAAAAAATGAGTTGAGCTTAATTCCTGGATAAGCATATAATCATTATCCATGTGGTTTCCTTGGCAATAAGAAATTTGTCATTGCTTTTCCATACTATACTCCAAAATCTAGTTCTCAATTGAAGGAGCTGCTCATGTAGAAAGAGGGAAGACAGCTTTGGTAGAAATCCTATGAGTTTTGCAAATGGCCCAGCTAGGGCCCATTGCTCAAGTCTGTCAGGATGTAAAAACAATGGGCCCTATCCAACAACATGAAATTTAATGTGGAGAAAAGCAAGTTTTTACACCTAGGCAGGAAAAACCAAAGATACAAGTACAAATTGGGCAAAATCTGGCTCAAAAACTGTGATAGGGACCTTGAAGCCCAAGTGGATGATCACTTAAACATGAGTCAATAGTATGCAGCAGTAGCCAAAAAAGATTATACAATCCTTGGTTGATAAACAGAAGCATAGAATCAAAAACATGTGAAATATTAATACTGCTCTATAAATCCTTAGTAAGACCACACCTGGTTTTAGTCCAGTTTTGGTTACCATATTACAGAAATAGATTTTGGAAAAAGTTCAAAGAAGAGCAACTCAGATGACTAAGGACCCAGATACAAAAAGACATGAAGAATGGTTGCAGCAATTGGGTATGTCCAGTTTTGAGAAAAGGGCATGACATGATAGCAGTATTCCAGTATTTGAGGGACTGCCACAAAGAAGAGGTGGGTCAACTTACTTTCCAAAACAGCAGAGGGCAGGACAAGAAACAATGGATGGAAACTAATCAAGGAGAGAAGCAACCTGGAATTAAGGAGAAACTTTCTTATAGTGAGGACAATTAACCAATGAAACAGCATGCTTTCAGAAGTTATGGTGCTGCATCACTAAAGATTTTAAGAAAAGATTGGACAGTCACCTATCTGAAATGGTATAGGATCTCCTACTTGAGTCGGGGTTGAACTAGAAGGCCTCTAAGATCCCTTCCAGCTCTCTTCTGATTGATTGATTTTAATAATTTGAAAAGTGGTCATTTGTATCTGTGCACACATTTGAAGCAAAAGTACAATGTGTTTGTTGGTTTTGCCTCCAGCCTTAGGTTTTACACAAAAGGTCTATCTGATCCCAGGATTATTTCCTACCTTGTCAAGCTTGAGCTCTCACCAATTATTTAGTTTTCCTTTTGCTTTGGATTTTAGAAAATTTTGTCTAGGAATCAGATAAAAGGCAAAATCACAATAAATGACAATAATATAAAAAGGCAAAATTACAATAAAATGTTCTATGGAAAACATGAACATATAAAATGGCGCTATTTGTATACAATCCACTTGCTATAATGGATTATTTTATTTTGCATTACATTTCAGAGGAAAGATGTTCAATTTTAGGATAACAGCTGTAGCTATTATGGTCTATGTTCCAATGTTGGCCTTGGCAAACAGATCAGAGAAACTGGTGCTGGCAGATCCTTGTGCCAAAGCCAGACTAATACTGTGGTCCTACTTAAAATATTGCATGCTTTACATATAGAACAATGTTTCAGTAATACATTTGGCATCAAATGTTGCTATAAATTAGCTATACTTATTTAGACTTTATGCTCTAGGTATACTGTTTTGGCCTTTCTGCTCTTTGTAAATATATGAATGAATGCATGAATGAATGGGAAAATATATTTATATAATATATATACTTTTTTCCTTGTTTATTTTCTCATTAATTTGTATTTTTTATCTTTAACAAAAGTTATTATTAAAAAACCTTAATTCCTGGATTAGCACATAGTCATGTCCATGTGACTTCCTTGTCAATAAGAGGTTTGTCATTGCTTTTCCATAGTATACTTCAAAAAGTAGCCCTCAGTTGAAGGAGCTGCTCATTTATGAAGAGGGAATATCAGTTGCAGATTGCTTTGGTAGAAATCCTATGAGTTCTGCATATGGCCAGCTAGGGCCCATTATCTGTCAGGAGGTAAATAGGATGGAGACACACACACACACACACACACACACACTCACTTTAAAAAATGAAAAAGCTGTATCTTTTTAAAAAAAACTTTAAAAGAAAAAAATAAGTACAAAAAAATAAAGAAAAGGAAGGAAAGGGAAGGAAACAGTTTCTAATTTTTTAACAGCAGCTACAAGTACATTTATATTTTACCTTCTCTGTAATGTTATAACATAATTTCATCCTTTCCATGGTTTCTTTTATCTTGTTTGTTCAATCACTTTCTAATCATCAAAACTGTAAATCATAAGTTCATTTTTTTCCTTTTTTCAGCGAAAAGCCCAAAAGAGGTTTCCAGTAAATGTAGTTATTGTCCATTCTCCAATCAGATAAATCAATTTTGGAATCTCTGCTACTTCTGTTATCTTTCCTAACCATTACTCTGTTGTGGATATTTCACAGTCATTCCATTTTTATGCATATAATAATTACACAATTATCATACATAAAATATACTTCCATAACTTCTTACTGTCAAACCATTATTCCAAACAAGAAGAGTATAATTATATAACATTTTCAAAATTATTGATGCAGTAGCTAAATACTGGTGCACATATTAAAAACAAATTAAGCATTTTCTAATTCTTGGATTACAGTCAGTGTTATGTGTTCATCCAGTGGGACTTCTAACTTCTAGGTCTACATCTTTTTTATGATTCAGGCTCAAGGGAAACAAATGGTAGCAAATATGTACCGTATTGATTAGAGACTAGGTGACACAATGCAAATTAGGGCATGGTCATAATAAGCAAGGCAGGTACCATCAGGGTGAGGCCTAAAGTTGGGAAAGTGGAAGCAAATGACCTGAGACCATTACCAGAACATAATCATCTGTTGATTAATAACTGATAAATATATAAGCATATGTTAGTTTGACAATGTGAAATTTATATAAACTGTTGAGTAATGACTATGAAAGGATAGCACAAAAGATTCGTAACCAACTGACACAATGTATGTATATAAAATGGAAGATGGTTTTTTGTTTTTATGTTTTGTTTGTATATGTTTGCCTTAAAAAATATTTTTTTAATAAAACAAGAACACAATCATCTGCCATTCCCACCTCCCCCGTCCAATACTGTGTAACAAGTTGCAAGAAGTTTGCTGTCTTGTAATGGTAGGAGAAAGAGATGTAAGCATTAAACACTAGAGCTGATACATGGCTTGATTGCTTGATATTGCAGTTCATTATCTGCAATCGTTATCAGGGATTCCTCTAAGAGCAGTAGAAGTACCCAATCCATCACCTTATTGAACCCTTACTATACAAACTAACTCAGAAGGCAAACGTTGAGGAACAATAATAATGTTTGGTGTTTTTCTGCTCCCATACTTAAGTTTTAGGGTTAGTTAAATTTATAAGCATCTCTTAGCATAAATCTGGGGTCCCCAATCTTTTGGGCACCAGGGACTGGTTTTGTGGAAGACAATTTTTCCATGGACCGAAGATGGGGTGGGAAGGAGCATGCAACCTAGATTCCTTGTATGCACAGTTTACAGTAGGGTTCTTGCTCCTATGAAAATCTAATGCCTGATGATCTGAGGTGGAGCTGAGGCACTGGTGCTAGTGCTGGGGAGTGGCTGCTGGACCAGTATTGACTAGTACCTGTCCCTGGCCCGAGGGTTGGGGACCCCTGGCATAAATGATAAAGGATGGATAAATTGGCAGCATCATTAAATAACAATCAAGTACATGCTGAGACAATTTCTTATTTTCAATTGGTACTGACTAAAAGTATCTTTTTAAAATCTTACAGCTCTTGCATACTAATGTATTTTGCCCCTTGAGACATTCTTTACAAAAATGTCCTTGTAAAGCTATTTTAATTGATGTTTTAGGTTTCAATATTGAAGCCCTTAACAGAACACTCAGAGAATCCAGAGAATTCTTTGAGATGATGAATACCTGTTCTGCTTTATCTTTTAACAATTGTTTAACATAATTAAAATCTCTCAATGTTTGTTGCATTCTTACTCTGATGAACAGCTGATACTACCAAACTATTTATGACTGGTGCATGGTTGACGTGTTCTGTATATACATGTGAATTTTCTTGAGAATGGAAATCTCATTTCAGCAATGAATATTGAAGCAAGTTTTATGCTTACAAAAAGCAAATTTATTTACAGAAGTGCAGTTTAGGGATAAGCAAAGACCTAGCTAACTACATCTTACTAGGAGAAAAGTCAAATAGCATGTCCTGTATGAACTTATGATTGGAAGGATGGCAAAAGGATCCCAGATAACAGTCACTAAGGGAAAGGTTAAACAGAGCAAAAGACAAAGGGAAGTCACAAAATAAATCCTTAATTTTCTACTTTTAGAGGTGAAACCTTGCTCAAAAATAATAACTTTGAGAAGGACCTTGGAGTCTTAGTGGATGATAACTTAAATATGAGCCAGCAGTGTGCAACAGCAGCCAAAAAAAGCTAATACAATCCTTGGTTGTAAGAGGCATAGACTGAAAATCACATGAAGTACTGCTTACTCCTTAGTAAGGTCACATCTGGAATACTGCATCCAGTTTTACAAAAAAAGATGTTGAGACTTTGGAAAAAGTGCAAAGAAGAGCAACTAAAGTGGTTAAGGGCCTAGAGGCAAAAACTTATGAAGAACGGTTGCAGAAATTGGATATGGCCAGTCTAGAGAAAAGAAGGATTAGGGGTGACATGATAGCAGTCTTCCAGTATTTGAGGGACTGACACCAGAGGGCAGGACCAGAAATAATGGATCAAAACTAATCAAGGAGAGAACCAACTTAGAACTGGGGAAAAATTTCCTAACAATCAGAACAATTAACCAGTGGAATAGCTTGCCTTCAAAAGTTATGGGTTCTTCATTGCTAGATGTTTGTTGTATCTTCTGTCTTTGCAGAAAAGACTGAATATCCACTTGTCTGAAATGTTATAAGGTCTCTTGCTTGAGCAAGGAGTTGGACTAGAAGACCTCCAAGGTCCCTTCCAGCTCTGTTCTATTCTACCTCTATTCTGTTGGCTCTATATAGTATGTCAATAGTTTATGAGATGCTGAAGAGACAGTAGCCTTGGCTCTGCAGCTCCAATTATGCCTATGCATTGTATCATTCAAAAAGTAAATATTACAATGTCTTTAAGACTCTTTTAAAGGTACCAAATGTCAGAGATATAAAACTGCTTTTTTTTTTTTTTACCAGAAACATGTGTTTCTCCCATGGGTTAACTAGTCTTATACTAGAAAACAAATATGCCTGAGAGTCAAAGTCTTTAGTTTGGTGCAGTGGTTAAGGCAGGGATTCCCAACCTCTGGTTTGTGGACCAGCACTGATCCCACCGAAACTGGGCTGCATAAGCAAGTGAAGCTCCATCTGTGGGATGCAGGCAGTACATGAAATCAAGCCCCTTCTGGTCCGTGGAAAAATCTTTCTCCATAGAACCTACCCCTGTTGCCCAAAAGGTTGGGGGCCACTGAGTTAAGGCAGACTAGAATAGGGACAATGAATTCTAGTTCTAACTTAGACACAGACTAGTTAGGAGATGTTGGGCTACTCACTTTTTCTCAGCCCTGGGAAGGAGGCAATGGCAAACCACTTCTGTAAAAATGTTCTCAAGGAAACTGCGGGGACTTTTTCAGGCATTTTCCAAGAATTGGACACTATTCATGGGGTGGGGTGGGAATTCATATATGCTGGGAATACAGGAATTCATTTGTTGCTATGATAGAAGAATTAATTTTTAATAGAAGAACATCCACAAAATGCATTTTCAGTCATATTAAAGTCAAAATTTCCTCTTCAGAAACATCATAATTGATTAGAGAGGAATTTGATGATCTTATTATTCCAGACTGTCATTTTGCATTTCAATATTTGCTGAGATTCTTATTCTACTTGACATGATTTATTATTATTTTATCCAATCCATCAGCTATTCATGTATGTATCAAATGAAATATACAGTTCAATTTGTGATCTTAGCAGCCATTTACAACCAAAAAACAAATTTCTCACCATCTTCTTTAACCACATTGATTGAATGGAATGATAAAATAAGGTTACAGAAATTGGATATATTTGCTTTAGCACTCAATTTATGTCTAAGGTACTTAAGGCAAACATTTCTTAAACCCTTTGCTATTATTAGCAGTAAACACACTGAAGAGTTGGTTGCCCATTCTCCTGATAAGGGAAGAATTTGCAGATTTATTGTATGCCTATGATAGTGCCATCCTATATCCAGGTTCTGAGAAACTCATTACATTAACTTCCCTTTCTATTACTTCTGTACTTTTTTCAACAAATTGTACCTTTCAACTATTATACCATAAGTGGGAATTCACTGCCTAAGCTTTATTATACCTAAAGTTATATTTTGCTTCCTATACTAGACATTCAAACTTATGTTACTTATTTTCCATATTCAAAATATTAAGAAAAATACAGTATCTTTTTCAAGTAATTTTATTAAAGATTTTAATTAGAGTAGTAAAAAATTAATAAAACTAAAAGAGAGAAATAGAAAGGAGTAAAATCTGTAGAGGGAAAGAATAGAACAGAAATAAAGAATAGAAACAAAAAGAAAAGAAGAATATAGTAAAAATAAAGAAAAACTATATACAGAAGTGATCACAAGCATAAACAATTTTTATAACTTTTCACCTTCTCTTAAATTACAGCAAATTATCTTTTTTTCCCTTTATCCCATCTCTTTATCTATAAACAAATCCATAAAGCGTCATCATTTAGGTCCTGTTGTCAGCAAAATCCGTTAAGGGTTATCTAAAATAACATACCTATTTTAAACTTTGATGAAATAAACCTTTATATTCCTTCCTTCTACTTCTAACAATCTTAGTATGTAATCAATTCAAAAAATTGTTTGATTATTTTGTTTACTTAATTACCTGAATTTTTTTTTTTGTTTCCTCTTTGTCCTTTCTCATGAGCTTCTTATAAACTTTAACATTGTTTGTTTGTAAATCCAATATAAAAAAAAATATCCAGGTCACTCTTGGTCTATTGCTTATACAGTATGTTTCTTTTAATTACAATTGCTAATTTTTTGTATATCTCATATAATATCTTTTTGCATGCCATTTGTGAGTCAACTTTTAACTCAATCTCTGCCTTATCAGGCAAAAAGTGTTCCGTAACATTGTTAAACACTGTGTATACATTGAGGCAGATATTTTTGTTTACATTGTTAATATTAATTTCTTATTCATTTTTTAAAAGTATACTTCAATATTTCAAAAATTGAAATATTTTGCACCATTCTATAACTATTAGTCAAGTTTATGTGTTGTTCTTCCTTAACTGAAATCTTTAGTTCCCTCTAGTGTTCAGTTTTTAAATTCTTTTTTTAAAAAATCAAAACAAAAGCATTTTCCCTTGGGAAGGATTCTTTAAAATTAATTCCAAAATCTTATTCAAAATGTATATGGATCCTTAGTGTTGTGTATGCATAAAGATTAATAAAGTGTGAGCTTGGAGTAAGTGCAAGGTTCTGGCCCTGCACTTCTGATTGACTGTTAAGCGGCCGGACCGGATTGGCCTGTTCCGGGGAATCCGATTGGCCCTTAACAGAGAGTTCCTATTGGTTATAAGAGCTAGCGCTCTAGTTCGTTATTGGTTAAAAGTTACAGGGTTTGCCTATATAAAGCGGGTTTAACTGCTATTGAAGTGAGGAAGTCACAATGTAAATAAAGAGCTGAAGTTCACCGTTCAGAGGCTTGTCTCCATTCTTCCTCACCCATGCTCAAAACATAACACTTAGTCTGTTTGTAGCTTTCAAAAATCAAAGTTTCAACCAACCTTTTGCTGTTGAAAACAGATCCAACCTTTAGATCAACAACTAGTGTTTCATAGTTGTCGATCTAAAGGTTTCTAATATCTAAGAAGTTAATAAGCAATTTAAAAATGTGATTATAAAAGAAAGTATTCTAACTTAATTTCCTTTCAAATGCACCAACTGTAGTTGGAGCAAGATGACAAGAGAAAGATCCCTCAGTGTTTACAACTTCTGGAGATAGCTGTTTTATGGCCCCCTTGCAAGAAGCAACTGTCTGGAGCACTTGTAGGTAATCCATGTTCCTCTTCTTTATCCGGAGAAGTTTGAAATGCCAGTATATTTTTGGCTCTTTGTTCTGCATTGCAGTTGTCAACTTCAGTGTTTGGGATGTGTCTTCAGCCCACCATTTTGTCCTCCAGAAGTCAAGAAAAAGGCAGTGTTTTTCTGATGTCACACAAACCATTTAATAGCCATGTTTCTTTATAGTTTTATAATGTGGATATCACCGGAATTCTTTGCTTTAATATTTTGATTCCACCACATAAGTCAGTTTAAAGCTTTCCTTCCAATGTCATCAAGAGACCAACAAATGTCTGTTACTTCAAAAGTGTGGTGGAGGTGAGGGGGAAATCTTAGAATTTAAATAGATATTTCTTCTGTTGAGTTCTTAACACTACCAGAGGTAATCAGGCTTCAGTTTTATGTACGATAAATACTCAATCAAATTGTGCCTAATTATTTTCTGTGAAGAGAAATCAATCAATTGCTGAATTAATTGTCTAGAGGATTATATAATACTTAAAATGTCAGACATGGGCCATTCCAATAAGAGGTTAGATGTTTCAATGGAACTGTGAAGAGCAGAAGAGTCAGGATTGAAACTTAATATTGATAGAAACATTTCCTTTGAATGAATTTAAATTTCCATTTTAGGATACCATAGGAACATAACTATGGCCTTACTGAACCATCCATCTCTTTCTTTCTCTCTCTGGCTGACTGTTTCTCTTTCTCATATAATTTGTGCCATTTTAATCATAGTGGTTTTAAGTGCTTTACTATATATATGTACAATTTTCAAAAACTCCTCAAGAACTAAGAAAATGCCAGTGGACTAGGGAAAGAAAAATAATTCTATCTTCAAAAGGAAGATTCAGAGTACTATGGACCACACATAAATACTTGGGAAGATTCTAAGGTGCATCATAAATAGATCATTCTGAAAGCATTTTGAAAACAGTGTGATTCCTTCCAAAAGTCAGCATGGATTTGTGAAGAGACAGTCTTACCAGAATGTTTATCTCCTTTTTTAATTGAGTAATTTCTTTTGCAGATTATGCAATGCTGTAGAGCACTTCAGCAAGGAATTTGATGGAATACCCCATGACATTCAGATTAGCAAACTATTTAAGTATTGGGTGGATGGCATTATAAGTACTGTACATGGATACATAGATTGCTTGAAAATCATATTCAGAGAGTGCTAATGAATTATGTTACTCATCAAACTGGAGTGAGATACCAAGTGAAATGGCAAAAGTGAATCCTGTGTCTTGTATTCTGCAACATTTTCATTAATTACTTAGACAAGGGATGAAAGCAATCCCTTTTATATTTTCAGATAATAGTAAATTGAGTGGTATACCTCATATTCTATAAGAACTAAAATTGAAAATTATCTCTTTATATTAGCAAGATGAGATAATATAATGACTTCAAAGTAACACAGACACACACACACACACACACATTTGTCTGTGTATGTGAGAGAGAGAGGGGAAGGAAGGGAGAGGGAGAGAGGGAGGGATGGAAGGAGGGAGGAAGGAGAAAGAGAGAGAGATTCTCAATATATCCTCAATATATTCCCCCCCCCCCCCAGATTGCAATGGGGAATTTAACTAGAAAAAGTATTTTCTTGGTCTTCTGGTGAGGATTCATGGTAAATGTTTTTTGAACTATACTTCTGTGGATCTGGTGCTTAGTGCCTATTCTTGTGTTGCCATGATCAGTGCCTCAGTCCTTTCCAACCATTGGTAGGATATCTGTTGATGGTGCATCCCATGTAAGATATTGTCTTGCCATGGCATTTCCTCTGCTTCATCTAGCCTGTATGTTTGGTCTGTATGTTTGCTATATTTCCCCATGGTAGTTCCACCCCATCAGTCTTGACTACTATCTGGCCACATTTTTCTAGTTCAAATGACATCCCAGTGTCCTCATAGTATATCTGTGTCAGGTGGATCAGCAAGTTTATTCTTGCCATACAGTTTGATGTTATGTAGGGATCGGAGCCTGTTGTTGCTGAAGGTGCACGCACTATAGGTAGTTGGGTTTTTTTTTTTTTTAAGCAAGCAGGTGTGGATAATGTCTGGGCCATGTTCTTTCACCATGTTTTTGACCAGCTGCTGGATATCTGCTACTGTGATAGTGACTGATACTTGTTCTGAGAGATTGCTTTGGCCTGCTTTCAGATCCTACAACCACCTTGCACTGGTATTAGGTGTCTTCTTTTTTTCTCACATGTGGTCTTCCATGAGTATTCAGTTTCTACTATTACTGGCTCTACTGTTACTTTGTTGTTGCACTGCAGTTGGGAATACATGTTGGATGGTTCTTTGGAGGACAAGGTATTTGTCTTTTTGGCCTCTACTCTTCTATCTCCTTATTCGAGTTGCCAGTGTTGTGAGTTTTGTTTAGCAGTCTCTTCAATTTAGCTTCAGATGGAGTTGGGCCCTTGGTTTTTTTTTTCAGTAGTTGAATCTTATTCCTAATTTTCATATCCTTCTGAAATTCCACCAGTAGCCTAAAGTCTCTCAAATAGCTTTGATCCTAGCTTCTAACCTCATTTTCCAGTAGTATGTACTGCTATTCTTGATTGTATAGCCAAGCATTTCCAGGATTACAGTCCCTGTAGCATGTGCCAGTTCCTTGGTTTGCGTTATAGTGGTAATAGAGATTGTAATTAGGGCTCTATTGGAATGTTCTAGCATACTATCTGATTGTACTCCTCCAAAGAGCTTGGGAATTAACTGTAGCTAGTTTATCCATGGTCTTACACCTTATATGAATAACTGTGTTTTGTAATGAAGAGGATGGTAGTGTTGTTCTAGTTTCAAGTGTTGCTGCATATCTAGTTGTTCTTCCAAGTCTTCTTGGGATGTAATGTGCAGTTGGTCTATCTTAAGTTATGAGAGCAGTTCTCCTTCACTGTGTTGAAGCATTGGGTAACTGTTTCTAACTAGTGTCAATGCAGGCCATCTGTCTATCCATAGTTCCATCATATGTTTCATATATTGCTTCTCCTTAGGTTGCTGTTGTAGTCGCATTCCATCAATTCTATGCTCTTTTGCCCTGTCCATGTACCAGTTCCTTGGTTTGCGTTATAGTGGTAATAGAGATTGTAATTAGGGCATTCCATCAATTCTATGCTCTTTTGCCCTGTCCATGTGCCAGTTCCTTGGCTTGCGTTATAGTGGTAATAGAGATTGTAATTAGGGCTCTATTGGTATGTTCTAGCATACTATCTGATTGTACTCCTCCAAAGAGCCTGGGGAATTAACTGTAGCTAGTTTATCCATGGTCTTACACCTTATATGAATAACTGTGTTTTGTAATGAAGAGGATGGTAGTGTTGTTCTAGTTTCAAGTGTTGCTGCATATCTAGTTGTTCTTCCAAGTCTTCTTGGGATGTAATGTGCAGTTGGTCTATCTTAAGTTATGAGAGCAGTTCTCCTTCACTGTGTTGAAGCATTGGGTAACTGTTTCTAACTAGTGTCAATGCAGGCCATCTGTCTACTCATAGTTCCATCATATGTTTCATATATTGCTTCTCCTTAGGTTGCTGTTGTAGTCGCATTCCATCAATTCTATGCTCTTTTGCCCTGTCCATGTATGGTTTGTTCCAGTAGCCTACTTATCATTAAATTGTCTTAGTTCCCCAACATCTGATGTAGTCCTTGTTAATTCAGGTGATCTTTGAGCTGGCATGACTCTCTTAGGAAAACAGTCCATCTGTTGATATTATATTTTTAGAGGAAAAGATGATAATGGAAGGCATTTCATTACTGCAAAATAGAACATAATGGGTTTATCCATAATGGAAAAATGCAGTATCTTAATGCTTAAGTGAGTTTACCATACCAGTTAAATGTAAAAGCGATGCATGCTATGAACTTGTATCTATATTCTGCTGCACATATTTCAGATATACTTTTTGCTGAGGAGAAGAAAAAGCTTCAGAATGAAATTGTTTAATTGTTTACAAGCTTTTTTTCTGGTTGCCCCCTCACTATAGCTTATTTTTATTGTTTCATGGCCTTTTTTACTTTGATTCCTGTTCCAACATAACATTGAACACTATTTCAGTTTATATATTTATTCAGCTAGGAAAAGCCCTTCTTGCCTCAGAGATACCTTCCTATGAAGTTTCCTCATTGGTTGCTCAGATGTTTGATTTTTCACACTCTTAAATAAACACTTCTTGTCTGAAGTTATTTGCAAAGTTGATACAGGAATGGCCTTCTATTACATTTACTGTACAAGTCTGGTGGATATCTGCATGGACTTGACTACATAGTTAGCAGGATTCAAGACTGATTTGAAGGTGTGTGCTAGTAAGCAGATCAATATAATAAATTCAAGTGGTTATAATGGCTATTAACCACCACAAATTTTAAGCAACCCTGGATGAATTTTAAACGTTGGAGAAAATAAAACCTACTCAAAGAAACACCAAACTGCAAAAATCAATCACTTACTGAAAAATCAGCATGTAATAAGGAATTAATGAAAAAAAATGAAAATATTAAATATTTAAATTCTCCTCCATGCTGCAGCGAGAGCCCAGGATGGGTGGACTCTTTCTTATGACGTCATTAAGCTTGTATATAAAAAGTGAGCTGGAGAATACCCAGCTTTGACTTAGCTTCTTTAAGTCACAAGCTGTGTCTCTGAAAGCATTAGCATTTTATTCAGCAATTTTCTACAGAAGCTACCCTTGCTTCAATCAGCTCCTGGGGATCTGGGTAGCTGCAACTTCAGGAGAGCAGGGCTCCGTTCTCCTGCAACGTTGGGATAAACTTTTCCCCAAGTGCTGCTAGGCAAGCAGGGAAGTGTCTGAGACCTTCCCCATAGCCACAGTTTGTCCAATCATAAAACTGATTGGCAAACTGAAACAGAGGCAGCCAGCTGATCGCATGGGAGGAGATCTCTTTCTTCTCTGGCTGACCTGATCTCTTTGGGCTTGCAATAGCCTAAGAAGCAAAATTCACTTCTCGGAGCCATCGACGAGCAGTGGCCATCTTTGAGTGCAGTCTCTTCAGACACGAGGTGAGCAGCCATTTTAAGTGGCCTGGCGGCCATTTTCAGGGCTCCAAAGACCCAATTCCATCCTCTGTCATCCTTAAGCATTTTTGAGAGCCATTCTCTCAAGGCTTGAGCCTTGCTTATTTTAAAATGGATCAGGACAGTGCTCATGCAGAGCTCCTCCCCCCCAGTGGAACAGGCCCTCCAAGGAAAAGATGCAGACAACGTACTGCTCGGAGGGAAATGGCTGCAAAAATCAGAGCTAAGGCTCTAGCCCCTAAGAAGACAACTCAGGCTGAGTTGAAGGCAGAGAAATGCAGACATGCAGCTCTAGAGAGACAATTTAACAAGACTATTCAAATGAGAGAGCAACTGCAACAGGCTTCCTAGCCAGCCGAACATCAGGGTTTCCAGAGAAGCCCTCCCCTGGAGGGGAAGTTGTTCATGGAGCCTTTGGAGTTGTTCATGGAGCCTCCCCCCCCCCCACAGTCTGGTCTCCTGAGGCATTTGAGGAACAACTAGATCCTCAGGATTTCAGCAGGTCTGGGCCATATTTCCAGCAAACTTCTGGGCCCCATACCCCCTCTCTTCCTTCCAGAGTTCAGGCCTCTCAGATCAGGCTGGAAGCCACCTTCACGCCCGCTGCAGCTGGCCTTCGGCCCTCCACTACCTTTGATAACAGGCCCAGGGAGATCCAAGATGTTTCCTTAGCCATTAGGCATTAGCCTTGGCTGAAGGTTTTCAACAGATTCTTTGGCCTCTCGAAAGGATACAGGCCCTTTTCCTTTCTCAGTCTATGGCTTCCTTACTTCCGCAATGAGATTTCCACACACTCCAAGACCTCAGGGTCCATTCTTTACAGGCAGAATGGGAGGAGTATGAAGGGGAAGAAGGTGCCTCCCCATCTGAACACAGTTGCTCCTCTCATTCAGAGCGTGAACAGGGCGAAATCTGTGATCACAATCTTTCAGAAGACTTGTCCAAATCAGCCCTCCTCTGCATTAGTCTTTAAACCAGCTTTCTTTAAACCCCTACTTAGCAAGGCCCTGGTCACTGCCAAGCTGTCACCTGAGGAAGCAGCACCTGAACCACAAGGGGAACTCTCCGGGCAAGGAGACTCACTCTTCTCCAAGCCAGTAGTACACACGGAGGTTTTGCCTTCTCCCCTTTTGTTTCTCGACATGGTCAAGGAACAGTGTGCTTCCCCTTCGGCAGATCCTCGTCCATCTTTGGACAAGCGGTTCTACAATTTTAGCACATCCCTCGCCAACGCCCTTGCAGTTCCCTCAGCAAACACTCTGGTTGTGGCATCATTCTCCTCTTCTGGCACTCCCACCGAGCCAGAGGATGTCCTTAAACCAGAGGACAAGTGTTCCGAACAGACCCTCAAGCGCAACCACCAAGCAGCTGCATGGGCTGTTTGGGCTGCTGCATCGTTTTTCATGAGGGCATTTCTATGATGGCTGCACCAACTGCAGGACCAATTGCCTGCCTCTGAGCTCAGGTCTCATCAGGACCTTAACAAAATTATAGCAGCAATGGAATTCACTGTGGATGCCACCCTCAATTCTGCCAAATTTGCATCAAGGGCCATGGCATCTTCGGTGGTGGCAAGAAGGCTTCTGTGGCTCTGAAATTGGCAGGTGGAGTCACGCCACAAATGGACGCTTGCCTCTGCCCCCTGCACAGGAGACAAGCTTTTCGATGAGGCTCTAGAGCCATATCTCATCGAGACCAGAGATAAATATAAAATTCTTTCCTCCTCAGGGAAAAAAGCTGACTATCACCCAGCTCCCTATCATTCACCTGCCTTTCGGGCAGAGTCCACCTTCTGCTTTCCTCAGCCATAGAGGGTGTATTCTCAACGCCAAGACCAATGTCAAGAACCACCTGGCAAACAACAACCTTCTGCTGGTAAACAGCCCTTTCGGGGGGCAAGGGGTCATGTCTTCCATCGCTCTAAGTAACTTCACCCTCAGAAAATTTTTTTGATTTGTCCCATTTCACGGGACACTTCAAAGAGAGCCCTTATGAATTCAACACCTACTCGACATAAGAGCTATTCAACCAGTTCCCACTTTACAATGGGGATGTGGATTTTACTCTTGTCTTTCCGTTGTTCCCAAAGCCTCAGGTTGATGGCGAGCCATCCTTGACCTAAAATTTCTCAATCAATTTGTCAAATTCAGGCAATTTAAAATGCAGACACTGCATTCTATCTTAGAGAGCATTCGGGAGGGCAACCTCCTCTCTTCCATTGATCTCACGGAGGCTTACCTCCACATCTCTATCTGGCCTTATCATTGCCAGTTTCTCCATTTCTGTTACCAGAATGCCCAGTATCGAGCCCTTCCCTCAGCCTCTCATCAGCTCCAAGGGTCTTCACAAAGATTCTAGCAGTATTGGTGGCTTCACTCAATTCTGTTCCAGTGAGGATCCAATGCTACTTGGACGACATGTTGATACTGTCCTCCTCCATCCATTCGGCCCATCGGGACTTACAAATTACCCTGTCTTGCCTCCAAAGCCACGGGTTTTCCATCAGCACCAAGAAGAGCCATCTCTCACCCACAACCAAACTGCTACACTTGGGAGCAGTCATCGACATGACTTTGTGTCAGGTTTTCCTGTCTCCAGATCATGGAAAAAGCCTTGCAGAGATCATCAGCCAGATTCAACAACAACAGATGTTCCACTGTCACTGCTTTCCCAACTACTGGGAAAGATGGTCTCCTGTATTGACATTGTTCCATGGGCATGGCTTTACTCCTGAAAGCTCCAATGGTTCCTGCTCCCCTTTCAATGAGCAGGAACCAGCCACTCATCAATTAAGGTCCTGCTCTCTCAACAAGCCCAGCGTTCCCTCAGTTGGTGGCTCTCCCCGTCCCTCTGGAAGGGGCTCCAATTCAAGGAACCAGACAGGCTAGTAATCACCACAGATGCCAGCCTTCTGGGTTGGGATTCCCATATGGAGGGTCAGATAGCTCAAGGGGTTTGGTCCAGATCAGACAGCACCCATCCCATAAATTGGTTAGAGCTCAGAGCTATCTCTCTGGCTCTCAAGCATTTCAGAGCCTCAGTGACTGGCTCCCATGTTCTCGTGTTGACTGACAATATGGCCGCAAAGGCACACGTCAACAGACAGAGGGGAACAAGATCCAAGGTACTTTTGAGGGAGGCAGAGAAACACCTGCTGTTGATCTCAGCGGATTACATTTCCGGAGTCAACAATTCCCAAGCCAACTGGCTGAGCAGGAGTTTAGTCGACCAGGCAGAATGGTCCATTCCTCCATCCCTATTCAGGGATCTTTCCCTCAGATTCGGAACTCCGGAGGTGGATCTCTCCTCCACTCCTCAAATGCCCAAGTCAACAGATTCTTCACCAGGTTTCCTTGCCAGGGAGCGGAGGGGACCAATGCTCTTCATTGCAAATGGCCCGCAGGTCTTCTCTACGCCTTTCCTCCTCTTCCCATCATTCCAGCGGTCATAAGGAAGCTGTTGGTAGAACGAGCAGAGCTAATTCTCCTGGCACTCTATTGGCCAAGGAGGCCCTGGTTTGCAGACCTGGTCAACCTGTCTGTGGCTTCCCCTTTGAGGATCTCAGCCTATCTCATCTCCCTGCACCAAGGGCCCTTGATCCACCTGGAGCCCCAGTGGCTCAAGCTGACTGTATGGCACTTCAGCGGCAGCGGCTAAGGGAGGCTAATCTCCCAGAGGAGATTATCTTCACCATCCAGGTGTCTCACAAACCTTCTACGCCTCTATGATGCCGTCTGGAGGGTTTTCTCCCAATAGTGCCTCAAGGAGGGTCTATCTCCTTCCTCAGCCCAGTTGGCAGAGGTTCTTAGATTCCTTCAGGATGGCTTGGAGAAAGTTTAGCCCCCAATACCTTACGTCACCAGGTAGCAGCTCTCTCCTCAGTTCTTTCATGGGGTTCACTTCTTTCCTTGTCCCATCACCCCTCGGGCAGGAGATTTTTGAAAGGGGCTTCCAACCTACACCCTCCTGTGGTGCACAGGTATTCTTCATTGGACCTTCACTTGGTTCTTAATGCCCTTTCAAAGACCCTCTTTGAACCCCTTAGAACAGTATCTCTCCAATTCCCAACTCTAAAGGTAGTTTTCCTTGTTTCTATCACTTCGGCCAGAAGGGTGTCAGAACTGGCCGCCCTTTCTATCAGGCAGGATCTTTGCATCTTTCACAATGATAGGGTTGTTCTCCATCAGGACCCCTCCTTTATCCCAAAGGTTAACACTTGGTTCCACTGGTCCCAAGACATTATGTTACCTGACTTCTGTCCCCTTCCACACCATGACTTAGAGCACAAGTGGCATACTCTAGATGTCAGAAGGGCTCTAAGAATTTACATCAAGCACACTTCTCCTTTTAGAAAGACAGAAGCCATGTTTGTTTCCTTTTCACCTTCTCATTTGGGGAGCAAGGCTTCTTCCCCTACTATTAGCAGGTGGGTCACGATGTGCATCGCACAAGTCTACAAGGTAGCGGCTCTTACGGTACCCCATGTTCTAACAGTGCATTCTACTAGAAGTGCGGCCACTTCAGCCACCTGGGTCACCCAGGCATCATTGGAAGAAATTTGCAGAGTGGCCATGTGGACATCCCTGCTCCCTTCATCAGATACTACCATCTGCCTCGGCGATGGCAGCCTTCGGCAGATGGGTTCTTCAGCGAGTGGTTCAACCATCGGAGTGATTGGCTGGATGAGGACCCACCCGTGGACATGCAAGCTTTGGTATGTCCCATCCTGGGCTCTCGCTGCGGCATGGAGAATGGGTATTGGTAAATTTACCCTTTCTATCGATGCTGCGAGAGAGCCCAGCCCCTCCGGTTCGTCCGGAGATGATAAGGCATGTTAATGTATTGGATTGGTTTCTTTCAGAGACACTTCTTCAGTCTGTCAGGTATCTTTGCCTAAGCTAGGGATTCTCCCGTGGGCTGGCTTTTCATATACAAGTACAGACTCAGCTTAATGACATCATAAGAAGGAGTCTACTCATCTTAGATTCTGTCATAGCATAGATAGAAAGGGCATTCACAGGTAAATTTACCAATGGCCATTTTCAGTTATCTCTTCATTCTATAGTCTAAGAAACCAAAATAAACCACCTGGACAATTTTGATAAATTGTTGTGTTCTTACATTTGCCTCTAATTAATAATGATAGGGACACCAAAACAAGATAGGTTATTATCACCCCAGGTTTAGAGTTAACTCAGTTAATTTCTGAATCAATGTAAATTTGCTAGTTTTTCTTTCAAAGCAGCAGTCTCTGATGCAAAATGGCAAAAAATGCCACCTAGATGTACTTCTTGTCCAAAAATGCTATTTTTTTTCTGTTATGATTAAAAGCTTTTATTAAATATTGACCTTTTAAACCACTAGAATTAGTGTGTCTATTTTATTCTTGTAAGAATTCATTAAAGAGCATGAAACAGACACAGATTATTGGTTGGATCCAGCCAACAACCCACATTTTATTGGCCACAAATCCGACATTGGCAACGAATCCTAACTAAATAGCAGAGGATGTTTACTCTGACATAATCCCCTCAGCTGTCCTTGATGGCCAGTATATGAAAATTCCTTACCAGGAGAGATAATGTACCTGTGACTCTAGAAACACAGAAAGAACAGAGTATTTGCTTCTTCAGTGCCTTTTCTACAGAGACATCCACACTAGCCCCATGTTACCATTACTGCATAAATATCCAGGGCACACAAGAAAATACATCTCTCTCTTCTGTTTTCAGAACCCACCCTTGTTACAACATACAGTATTGACAGGTTCAGTGCAGCAACACTCAAAATTCATCATATGGATCACCTGTGTCATAAACAAGGTTTAATGAGCACCTAGTTTGCCATATTAGAATACTCGGTAATTATGATACAATCTCCCAGATAATGTTTTATATTCCCCTATCCCTAATGTTTCTACCCCTTATTTTATATTCTTATAAACTTTTTAAGTATATTTTCTGTTTTAATATCTTCTGGGTTTTTTTTTTTTTTCATATTTTTTGTTAGATTCTGATGTTTCAGAGTTGTGGTGGCACAGTGGTTAGAATGCAGTATTACAGGCTAATTCTGCCAACTGCCAGAGGTTCAATTCTCACTGCCTCAAGGTTGACTTGGCCTTCCATCTTTCCAAGATTGGTAAAATGTGGATCCATGTTGTTGGGGGCAATATTATGCTGATGTAAACTGCTTAGAGAGGGCTGTAGAGCACTGTGAAGTGGTATATAAGTCTAAATGCTATTGCTATCTTCAGTGCTTTTTAATTGATTGAGCCACATACTCATTATGCTGGCCTGGGATTTTAATAGAGATTTTATTTGATATATGCATATGAATAAGTTCTTGCCCATTTGATATCATTTGTTCAGTTAGGTGGTGCTAGATATAGATTATTCTCAGTGGTGGTCCCCATCCATTGGATTCCATGCTGAGGAAGAAACAGCTGATCCCACAGGCAACATAAGGAATTGTTTAAATAGTTGAGGGTTTTTCTCACTTGGAAAAAATATGACAGCTGTATTAAAATTGATGCCACTTTAAAAGTAGAAACCAAGGAGACCAGCTTAGTTTCCAGATACTACTATTATGTAGTTTGCTATGTTCATAGCCTAGTTTGAATTCACCATATTGCTTACATTTTAGTGGTGGTGGGTTGTTGTTTTTTTTCATTTTGGGAGATACGATGATCTGTATTTTATCCATTTTGGGTAGATAGGAAAGAGCTATTGCTTTCCTTCATGGTGACTTCCTTTTCCAGTTCCTGCTTTTAAAAATTGTTTGAGTGACTAATTTACATCACAGGGAAACCTGTACAGATGTTCACTGGAGAACTTTGCCCATGTTGTGACATTTTCATCTGCCAAATGTGAAGCAATTAGTACTGATTCATGCTTTCCAAGCACTGTTTGCAAGTTTAGCTTATGGGAATATAGTTTGGAATGAACGTATAGAAGTGCTGCATCATATTTAATCAACACAGCTATAGTGTTGTTTAGAAAGCTACATGAATTGATACAGAAAAAATATTTAAATTGCTTGAACGACAATATATATGCTTAGTTATATTACAAATCTAAAATTAATTATATAACTATGGCTGGATTGTAAATAAAACAGCTGGTGTAATACAAAAAAGAAAATAATGATTCAGCATCAATGGAGAAATGTTTTCTCTTTTTTTAGTGTACTTTCAGATGGGGAGCTCCTATTGCTAGCAATAAAAATTCTAAGAGTACTTGTGCTATCTCTTTGTCTACTTCACAACTTTTTTTGTGAAAAGAAAAAGCAGAAAGAAAACATGAGAATGTTATAAATATCGATAGTGAATGTAGTGAGTGTAAGCATGATGATTGCACAATAAAAGTATGGCTAGTGGCTTCCTAACTCTTCTTTTTCTTCTAGCTAACATGTTTTTTTTTTTTAACAAACTTTATTAATTTTTTTTAACACACACAAACAAAACATGGGGTGTAGTAATATAAAATATCTTTTCTAGATGAAACAAATAAACCACCTTATTTAAAAAGAAGATAATTCCAAATTATCACACTTCTATATATATATTTATCTTATCTAATCAACTTCATATCTTTTCAAAACTTTTCTTTATTACTCCCTTTCCTTCTATTTAATCATATTTCTTCTGCCTTAAAAATATATACTCATTGAATATATTTTCATTAGTATTCTTCCACATCCTGTCAGACTTAAACAAACATTACACAAAACATAAATACATAAAACTTATTTTTGGAAGGTGGCTTACCCCGAGTTAACTCTTTTTATACAGAAATCAATAAAAATTTATACTTAATATACTATCTCACATCTTATTTGGCATTCTCTATTTTCCATATATTTTCTCTCTCCTACTCATTCTTTTAATTCTATTTTATTTATTCCATCTCAATTAAACAATTATATTTGCATCTTTGGTCTGTTTTCTTTCAATCACCTACTTATCCTTTCTATCTAATACAATATTTATCCTGTAAACCCAGATTGAAGTATGACAACTTTTGATCTTCCCCCTAAATAACACTTAAAATAATACATATTTTCCGTGCTGATTCTGCTCTGTACATTCAAAGTATTACATTTCAAAATAGTAAAACAAACAAATAACATTGAGTTTAATAAGTAATAATAAAACTAAAAACAAGTAAAAAAAAGAAATATTAAATTTATAATATAGTAAAAACAATGTTTCATAGGAAATTAAATTCTATTATTAATTCTTAAACAATAAAGATAATATTTCATAAGAAATTAAACTCTATAATTAAATCATGACTTCCCTTTAATACATTTTTAAATCATATAATATTCTAATTTTCCAACTCAGCTTCAAATCAAATTCAAGTCTACAATGCATTCTTATGTACTTTTGCAGAATCATTTTTAAAAAATTATCTCACCCCTTATCTCTGAAAAAAAAATCATTTTTTAGCATCTTGTTTAAAGCCTTTATGACTTCTCTTTCCTTTCCCCCTTTCTTTCTTCTCATTCTAACTTTTTGATCCCCCCCACATCTCTCCAATTTCACTCTCTTGGTCTTCCCTCTCTGTTGTATTTCTCTTTTCTGTTGCTTTCTGACATCATACCGCTTTTTCATCTCCTTTTTCTTTTTCTTGGTTGCTTTTTTAAGTTCTAAGTTCATCTTTTCCTTGCCCCCCTTCCGCTTTTCTTCCTCCACTAAGTGTGTTTGTCCATTAAAGATGGCTTCTTCTCCTTCATTCCAGTCTTCCTGTCGTTGTCGTATTTCTTGATAGGTAGAAATCGCCATTTCCAAAAAGTGAAAGATAGATCCAGAAGAACCCTTATCTTCTTTTTTCAGTTTTTGAAATTCCATTTATAGTCCTTCAAAAGATAATGCCATTTTTTTTCTTTCTTTTTTAGTGCAACCTAAAAGTCCCTTTTTTTAAAACAAAATTTCACAGAAATCTCAAAGTCACAAAGCAAACCAAATCAGAGCAAACAGTTTCATTTAGCACTTTCTTCTTTCTATATTTTCACCTCCTAGGATAGAATTCAAATACACATTTCCAAGATGATCTTCTAGAAGTCTTAATGTCTTTTAATCCTGTTCTTATAGGCTCAAAGCAATCTCCTTCAGTACAATCTTATAATGAGTCTTTATCTCTTCCCTTCCCCTTATAAAAAATAAAAAGAAATTTAAGTTTTTTTTAAAATCCAATGTCCAGAAATCCTTTATCCCTTGGCTTTAAATTTCAAATTGAATTACCTTCGGTGCCCAAGTAGATTTTCCAGATCTCTGTCTGCTATTTCTATGGGGAGGGAGAGTGAAGGAAAAAAAACCTTTCCCTTGGCAGCTTTCACCACCGCTTTCCAATCTTCTTTGGAAAACAATGTATCCTCAGGCAATTCAAGCAGTTCAGTTTCCAGGGTATTTAAGAGTTGTTATTGTCTCAGCTCAGCCAGCACTTTCTCTTCTCCTGCTTCCTCCAGTACAAATCTTACCCAGCTGCAGACTTCTTTGTGGTGGGCATCACTGACCGCCGCTCCACCACCTTGGGAAAAAGGGGTTTTTCTGGCTGAGGAGGAGGTCTGCGACACCCCCAAACCCCTGTCTGGATCCCCTCTCTCTTCGGCTGCCTCTACAGGGCAGCCATATCCCCCAGACCCATTTGGATCGGGGGCACCTTGGCAGCAAGTGTAGCAGGAATCGCGAGCAGTCGCGAATTCCTGCTGCTGCCGAAGCCATGCAAAACCGGAAACCTCTTCTAGCTAACATGTTTGTGGACTTCAATTTTTATATTTGTGCAATTTGATATGCCAAATGATGTGTCAGAATAAAGTCTAAAATAACATGTAAACATGATCTAGTGTGATTTATGAAGAAGAGGAAACTGTCTTCCTCTGTTTAAGCAAGAAGATTGATACCTCAGAGGAGAAGGGGAAAGAGAAAGGAGAAAGAGAGATTTCTGTGGCTCCTCAACTTAAATATGAAAAAGGAAACAGGGTGACCATCTTCAATTCTTTAAGAGTATGCTGTTCTGAAGGGCAAGTGCAACAGATTATAATCCAGCACAGAGGACTGCTTGGATTATACAGTAAAGGAACCATTGATGTAATAAGATGCAACCTCATGCAATCCTTCTGATCACATTGACAAATTTTGACTGCATGATTGTTGGAGAAAAATACAGAAAGTATTGTGTAATCCTTTAGTAAATATTTCATAATGTTTAAAAACAAAATCACACCCACAAAACTACCCAATTAAATAAATGGAAAAAAAAATGTCTCTGGCCACATGTATGATGCAGTCCCATCCAATTTGCCCATGGTGTTCCTCACCTCCATCAAAATCAAATAAAACTCCAGGTTACAAAAAGATTAGCTATTCTTTATCTAAAGCCAGGTGTTGAGAAGTCTTTAAAAGGCACAAGCAACAACCCTTGTATTTAGTTATTCTGAAGTCAGTGTGGTTTCATTGACATTTTAAAAAATGACAATATTGGAGTATTTTATTCTTTATACCACTAAAGATTTGTGCTTGTTCACCAAATGGCATTCATATTTTATTTTTGCTGATCCAGAATATTTTCTGGGCTACATTGACATTTCTTCAGATTTACTGCATCATGCTAGTGAGGTCTATCCAGTATTGATTAGGCGTGTGTCCCAGTACTCATAAACAAATTAAAATCCATTTGCAACTCAGCAGCCAAATCTAGAAAGCTATTATGCAGCCTTGAAGACAAAGGGTTATTCTGTCTTGCTGTGACATAAACATTCTTCAAAGAGTTGAGTTTAAAATCCTCAGTTTTTTGTCCTACACCCAGGCCTTTAGACAGCTACATCAGTGGAAGGACAAATGGATACTACTTCACTGGAGGATCCTAATATGTAGCCGATAACTTCCAATGATTTAGGGAGTGTAAAGTTATAATTGTGGAAAGTACTAAGAGTCTTTTGTACTCTGGACTCTCTGAGTCTGAGATGAAACTTGAAATGTCAATAATCTGATAAATCTAGTTAAAATGCTTTGGGAAAGAAGAACTATATTCCAAATAAGTGTAATCAGTTCCATTTGCTTTTGACCTTCTTTCCTTTTCCTCCACCAGTTTTTAGTATAATTTAAAATGTCATTGCACCTGAAAGATATTATAATCCTTAACTGACATTCAAAAGTTGAGAAAAAAAAACAATATGTTAAGTTAAACCTAGGGTTGTCAAACTTGCGGCCCACGGGCCAGATGTGTTATGCACTGGCCACGTCCATGCCTGGTTTAGTGAAGGATGGAAAATTCCCGATATATCACCTGACAATTCCCCAAGGATGCGAATTTGACATCCCTGGGTTAAACCTATTCTGTACTATTTTTGTTTATTTATTTTACATCCTACTCTGTTATTTTTTTATAAATAAATCAAGGTGGCAAACATAACCAACATGTCTTCCTCTTTTCCCTACTACTACAACAATCCTTGTGAGGAGGATTTGGGCTAAGAAAGAATGTCTGGCCTGAAATCACCCAACTGGCTTTCATGGCTAAGATGGGAGTTGAACTTGTGGTCTCCTGCATTCTACCCTACTATCTTAACCACAAGATTAAACTGCATTTTTGAAATGCAGATATTTTTAAAGCAGTTCCAAATTTTACTTTTTCCTAAATTTATCTATTGCATGACATTATTCTGCCCTTTTTATTGCACAATGTTCTAAATTTAGAGCTGCTGTTCTTCCTTCTTTCAGTATTTTTTCCTGTACTGTATTCTCAGCTATAATTATAAGCATTATTTTTGCCTCAAACCTTTTGACTTGTCAGGAGAGAAGTAAAATGCTAGTTCAGATTCTGTGTCTTTTTTATTTCTGAATTTTTGAGTTTATCTTTCAATCAAACATATTCCGATACTGAATATTTAACTGTCAAGTTTTCAACATGGTATCCAGGGCAATTATATGCAGCCTGAACTTCTAGGTTGAAAATACTTTAATTTAAAAAGTGAGGAATATGATATGCAGCAAAGCTATCCTCCAACTTCCAGTGTTATTTTTTATTCTTAAGAATAACACTGAGCTTGGAAAGGGTCTAATAAGTTTTCTTCCCAAGCCAAATTGACAGGGTTTTAGTTTTTAGTTTTAAAATGGGCCCACCTGACCTGACAAAGGATAAAAGAAAATAGAGCTGGGATTTATTTATTTATTTTTGGGTGGGGAGGGAAGGATAGATGAGGTGGTGGATAGCATTCTCTTCTTAACATTCCAAGTGTGTACCCTAGGGAAGTGGAAAAAAATACTGTTCGTTTTGTGTGCATAGTCATGTTATAGATGAATAATTCCAATTAATCCCAGCTGATCAACTTGGCTATAACTCTAATACAACGAGCACATAAATCTTTTTGTGCATAATTTCATCAGTTCCAGAAGAACAGAATATGATCATCTTTTTAACTATGGCATGTTAAAAGGAATTGCAAATGGAGTTTGCATGTTTTATTATGACCCTTTCCTATTTTCCATTAATAAATTGAGCATTACAGCCAGGCCTTTGCCTTTACCTATGCTGTGTTTCTCCCCCCCCCACTTGCAAATTTTTATTTAAGATGCCTCACTTTCCCAAACATATTGATATGTACTTTACATGGGTTTGTTCAAAGAGAAACTTTATATTATCTGCATTGCTTACTTTCAATTTTTTTAAAAAAATTCACATTCGAAGACCTAGCAGCACTGTAGGTTACTGTTTGTGGATTACTACCAAATTGGATTGGCTTGTTGAGAAATGTAAATGTCTATTTTGACAGAGATTAATAAAATGAAAAATTTTAGTGAATAAGTTTTCTAATGATAGCTAATTTTCTCACTCAAATTCAAAGGCAAAAAATATAACTGGAGATATGTAACTTATTGTTTTACCATATAAAAATGTGCTTAGAATTAAAATTAGAATAACAAGAGTTGGAAGGGACCTTGGAGGTCTTGTAGTCTAACCTCCTACCTCAGGCAGAAAACCCTCCCTATACCATTTCAGACAAATGGTTGTTTTCTAATCTTTTCTTTATAACTTTCAGTGTTGGAACACCCACAATTTCTGGAAGCAAGTTATTCCACTGATTAATTGTTCTGTCAGAAGATTTCTTCTTAGTTCTAGGTTGCTCCCCTCCTTGATTAGTTTCTATCCATTGCTTCTTGGCCTGCACTCAAGTGCTTTGAAGAATAGTTTGACTCCCTCTTCTCTGTGGCAACCTGTGAGATATTGGAAAATTCCTATCATGCCATCACTAGTGCTTCTTTTCATCAAACTAGACATACCCATTTCCAGCAATCGTTCTTTATAGTTCTTTGTGCTTAAGATAGTGAGATCAGGTATGATTCTTTGTTGGATAACATAATACATTATTCTTAGTAAGAATAGATTTTATAGGACATTATGTTAAAAATACATAATTTATATTGAATAATTTTATGATAAAGATATAGTTTATACCAGAGGTGGTATTCAGCAGATTCTGACCAGTTCTGGAGAACCGGTAGCGGAAATTTTGAGTAGTTTGGAGAACTACCAAATACCATCTCTGACTGGAGATTTTACAGTATCCTTCCCCTACCATGCCTACCAAGTCACGCCCACAAAACCAGTAGTAAAAAAATTTGAATCCCACCACTCGTTTATACTGATCTAAAAATTGCTAACTTCTAAAAATGTTTTGATTTAAATCTGAATTATTGTTATATTCTAAATGAAAATAGGATATCTAACTAGAGTTCACACATTAACCATGTATTTGTAAAAGGATACAATTGCCTTTAATTATGTTGCTGGATTTCTTGGGGGTGGGGGGGAGTGTTTTGTAGTATTCTGTACTGTAGCTTAATGCTACTTGCTGAGAAAAATTGCTGAGAAAAGATGGATATCAGTGAATTTGTGGATTTTGGAGTGGAAACAACTAGGACAGCTGACAAAGAACAACAGCCATCTGTTCTTGAATAAATGCTTCTGCCTGCGAGAGACATTATACATTTCTGAAAAATTGAGTGTTTGAGAATACCTGTGAATAGTGTGGAAAATCCTTTTAACATTTAAATAAACTTCTGGCTTTAATTTACATTTGACATCACAAAGAAGATAAAAATGAAAGAACTGTCAAAGATTTTAGAAAATAGTGGAACATCAAGACAAATGTAGAACATAATGCAATTGTTGAACAATTTAGGTACATATACATTGTAGCTGGCTAATGCTGTCATTGATAGCCAGGTTTCCTATGGTAACAAGCTATTCATATGGAAACAAGTTAAGAATTATCTGATCAAAGAATCTGGTGAATACATATTAAAGTTCTTTATGACTTAAAAAAATATAAGTTATCTAAGTTTTAAGAAGGACATGACAAAGACTTTCACTTGAAGAGGAGACAATTTAATTTCGTTTAATCAAGAAGACCTATTTCACTATGATATTTATGGCAATGAAGGAGCACTCTCTAATTATTTTTCACACTTGCTTCAGTTTACAGGTGATTAGGTAGAAGAAGCATAAGCATCTTCTCATATAGCCCAAACTCTAACTTAAGAAAGAAGATTATGGCAGAGGTAACTGCGCTCATGTAAATTATGGCCTCAATTTACAGTGTTTTCAGTACAAAAATTGCACACATGGTTGTGAAGGAAGAGGAAAATTTCAAACTAGTTATTGGAGAGAAACAGGAAATTTTTTTGTGTCCATTTCACAAAGGCTTGCCAATGAACTCTCAACTTTTGAATTGGTACTGTACATAGCTTGGGTATATTAGCAGGCAAGAGCTCAACAGGAACAAAATGAAGGTCATAAAGCCAAATGTAAGAAGCCAGATGGCTGCCAATGAGCTAAAATGGAAAGCTTCAAAACAAAGTATTTGGCAGGTACTCACTCATGAACAGTGCAGCTGTAGAATGTCTTGTGGATTCAGAAGTAACCATATTTTTCCTAAAACAGGTTGAAATGATCAGTTGAAATTGATATATGGCTGAAACTCACAACTGCCAATGGAATCCCTAGAGTGGAGTGTATAGAAGCTGAGACAGATGTTCTTGAACATCAGTTATAATATGTCTTAATCATTAAAACACAAAGATAGACCTTAAAGTTAAACCTATCCCTGGAATATTGGAAATATAACCAAGACATGCAAATGTTTATTCTTCCTTCTGTTGAAAATTTCACCAACAGTAATGGCTCTGATCTGAGAAGATTGTCTTCAAACTACCATCAATAGCTGCAGTCCCAATCAGGATGGGTTTACATCTTGTTGTATTGATTGTTGGCTTATACTTCCCTTTGCTACTGTCAATAGTAATAAGGGCAGTGGTGCGATTCAACCGGTGTAACAACCGGTTCGGTGATTGTGTGCTTTGCATGCATGCCCACCCTTTTAAAAAGCCCATTTTCAGCTATAATACTTACCTTCTACTGCAGCTCCGGTGAGTAAAACAGTTGGGGTGCAGCAAAACCACTCTGCCGCGTGAATCAGCTATGCTGCAAAACAAAGAAATAAAGAACAGGAAAGAGCCATGGGCAGATGCGTGGGGCCAAATGATCATTGGAACTACTGTTTCATCTGAACCGGTCCAAACTAGTAGAATCCCACTCCTGGATAAGGGGCTATTTGGGGGGAAATGCTACTATACATAAAAATGTAGACTGGATTTGCAAAGAGTTCCAAAATCATATTGTTCTATATGCTGGAATCTAGACCTAAAAAAAGGAAGATTGCTACAATGGTACAGATATGATCTTTGAAATAGAAGATATGATGTGCCTAGTTTATTGCCAGCTCAGTCCCTCGCTCAAGGAGATGACTGTTTTGTAGTTGTTAGTAACATAAAAGGTTCCATTGGGAGAAGCTCAGCAATTTACTCTTTTTTTTTTTCATTCCTTATACAGGAGCATTTGCAGAAAAGAAACAAAACAAAATCATGAGAGATATGAAACAAAAAAATATAGAGAAAGGAGGGGGAAAAACAATTTCTCCTTTATATCTACATGTTGTGGCAACTTACAGGAAAGACAATTCTTTGAGGGAAAATTAAAGTTGCATTTTAGCTCTATTTGTATTATTTCTTAAAGTTAGAATGTGAGACTATTTATGCCAATGAATCACATCTGTGCTTTCTATAACCTATTATATGACACTTATTAATTGCTTTATACTATTGAAACTGAATTAAAGCAGTTTCTTTTAAGTTTTAAGATAGGAAGTTCTTCATGCCTGTTTGGAAATGACAGATAACAGATAACAAAAATATCAAGAAGTAATTTGCATGAAGGTCACTAGAAGTTTCTTTAAGGTAAGAACCCACAAAATTTTAACTGCCAAATGCCTTAAAATTGCTTGTTCCATTTAATATAACCTTTTTACATCCATTTCTCCCCAAGGACTGCTTCTAATATAGGTTTCATGCCATCATTTTTCTAGTTAATGAACTTTAAATAGTATTCATAAGAATATAACTATATTAGAATATAATAGAATAGAATTTTTTAACTATCCCCAGTTCCCACATTATATCTCCAAAAGCACTTCTCTGTTTTCTGTATTGTCTATGTTTTACAAATAAAAAAAAAAATCCCATTTAATATGACATTATGGAATATCTCAAGAGTGCCTGTTGGATTGAAGTTCAAGGTGGAAAGATACTTTGATCCTGTAATTCTTGAAAAAGACCAGGGACATAAAGATATATCTTCTCCATTCTTAATTATTAGTCTATTTTGGCATAGTTTTCTGAAAACAGTTGCAAAAATGATTTCAGTTTTATATGTAAGAACATAAAAAAATTACAAATATTGTACCTGCAGTGACTTAACTTTTTCATTCTATAATTTTCAATATTGTGCAGATTACTATAGTGTCATAAAATGTAATTAAAACAAGAATTCTACTCAAAAGGATGTGCAATTCATTGTACAAATAAACTTTTCATTCAGATTTATATTTGTACTCATATATAAAATTAAATTTTATTATGGAAGTTACTCTTAAGATTAGAATATATGGTTACTGGTATCAACTAATGTGAAACAAGTTATTCCATAGTGTTACTTTGATATCCAAAACATTTGACATAGTTTTATTCTATATGAATAAAAAAAATCTGATTTTTCATTAATGATTAAAAATTAAAGAAAAGGATTGTTTCAGTTGCCAAAAATGGCTTTAAACCAACATTTTTTGAGATGAAAAGCAAATATATGGAGAAACTGAAGATGTATTTTATAATTAGTCTGCCAAATGGAGTTCTCTTTTTAATGTTAGATATTTCATGATCAAACATACTCCTAATGCAGCACTCTTATTTGTTAACTTGAAGTTTGGTTTATGATATGTAAAAGGACAAACTGACCATGAATATGAACTCTGGCAGGAATACATTTCTTATGTTCTTTGAGATGAAAAGTAATCGAGGACATCTGACTGAACTGACTTTTCTATAAGCAAGGAGAGTGTTTTTTGTATGTGTATGTGTGTCTATCTAAATATTTATATTCTGATTTAATTATGCTCATAGGCAGAATTATTATTAAAGCTAGGTTCATCGGTTGGACTTGGTAGCATTTGTCTTATTTAAATTTATTTCTGAATAAATTTGTTTGGAGATTTGTATAATAAATGATTAAAAATGAAGTAGTATATATGAAAGATGAAGTGTGGAAGTGAAGTGGCCAACTGAAAAAGGAAAAAGAATGAACCCACCATTTACTGGTTATCAAATAGAGCTAAAACTGTGGACAGCATAAGAGTAATTAATTATTTTTATTTGCTTGTTTTAAGAGTGGAGGATCCTCTGAGTTATTATCTTTCCAGACCTAATTTGAGCTACTGTCACTTCTGTAGACTCTTCTTGTGAAATATTTTGTGATGGGTTAATGCCACCAAATGTTAATCATTGCTTAATCTATTTGTTCTTACAGATGTTTAGCAAATAGGGTGATAATAAAGAATGTTTTGTTCAAATATGAGTTAAAATTTCAAGAGGGCTATTGTTACTCAAAATTTATTAAATAATCCTTCCAGAAGACCAAACAAAGATTTATTCCTTCTGAATATGAAATTTGACAGCTTCACTCAAATAAGATAAGTGCAAATTACTCTTTGAAAGGGTTGATATGTATATAATAGTGCAATGTCTGATTAATTTGTAAGATGGGTGAATGGAGAGATAATAGATAGATGAGAAAGAAAAAGGAGAAGAAGAAGGATGTGATGATGATGGTGGTGGTGGAATTTAGAAATGAAGGTTACATGTATTAATAGCAGCAAGAATTGTGTTTGCACAACAATAGTAAAATGAAGAGATCCCTACAAATGAAAGTGTTATTAAAAATATTAGAATGTGCTAAGATGGATAGATTAATACTTAAAAGGAAAGGAAAGGAAGAAAAGGAAGAAACAAAATACTTTTTAACATGGGACTTGTTCTACCAATGGTTAACTAACAGAAACAGAGGTTAGAATCTAAAAAGACCAAAAAGATAATAAAATTTTGTAAGATGCATTAACTAATTGTATTAGTATTTTGTGATTAATATTGATATGTCTATTATGATTACTATTATGATTAATGTATATCCATTTAAAACTAACTGTGCCCAGACAACTCGCTGTTCAGATTGTTGTGAATGAATAAATGTTAAATAAAGTTATCTTGAGCTTGAAGTCAAGTGCAAGGTTCTGGCCCTGCACTTCTGATTGGCTGTTAATGGCAAGATCGGATTGGTCTGTTCAGGAGCATCTGATTGGCCATTAACAGGCCATTCTCATTGGTTAATGGAGCTAGCGCTCCCGGATTGCTATTGGTTGAATAGTTAATAAGTTGCCTATCACACCATGTAAATAAAGAGTTTGAAGTTCACTGTTTCTACTGGCTCATCTCCATTATTCGCACCCATGCTCCAGACTTAACACTGGCGACGAAGGTGGGATTGGATGACGTCAGAGCCAACTAAAACAACGACGAAGACAACCAAGCACGTGGCTGAAACGCACAATGGTGGAACCATGTCCGGCGGCATAGTACCACCTGCTCCGTTCGACCCAGCTCAAGAGGACTGGGAGTCCCACATGGACCGTTTCCAAATGTTTTTGGAAACGAATAATCTGAAGGATGCCACAACCGGGAAGAAACGGGCAGTATTCCTAGCGCACTGTGGGCCAACAGTATTCAAAATGGCCAAGGCGCTAACGAAACCGGCTGAAGTAAAGGCCATGGACTGGGACGTCCTCAAACCATTACTAAGGGCCCATTATGCACCGACCGTTCCAACTCTCGTAAGACGGCACGAGTTCTACCAAAGAAACCAGCGGAAAGGAGAAAGCGTTGCCGATTTTGTTGCGGACCTCCGAAACTTGGGAGGCCTCTGCGATTTCAACGACAATGAAACTTTAACGCAGTACAATGAAACTTTACCGTTGAATATCACATGTGATGCATCGCCTTTTGGAGTGGGCACCATTTTGAGTCATGTATTGCCTAACGGTAGCGAAGCCCCTATTGCTTATTTTTCAAAAACACTCTCGAAAACCGAGCGAAATTATAGCCAGATCGATAAAGAAGCCCTGACAATTGTATTGGCTGTTAAAAGATTCCATGAGTACGTGTACGGCCAGGCTTTTACTACAGTAACTGACCACAAACCGTTGCTGGGGATAATCGCTGGGGATAAGCCAACTCCCTACATACTTTCTCCCAGGATGAGAGAATTCTTGGCTGCCTACAATTATCAGCTACAATACCGCCCCGGTAAAGCCATTCCCCATGCCGACGCGTTGAGCCGTGCACCGCTCCCAGAAACCATCAACAATCCCGCACCAACGATGACAATGTTGCAGATCGAGACACTTCATACACGGCCATTAACTGCCCATGATATCGCGAGAGAAACAAAACGCGACCCCATCTTTGCACGAGTCCTCACATGGGTGGAACGTGGATGGTCATTGGACCAAGTACCAGAAGAATTTGCACCATTCAAAAGTCGTCAAACAGAGTTGTTCTCGCAAAAGGGCTGTATCATCTGGGGCGATAGAGTCATTATCCCAGAACGACTCCAACAGGCACTGCTAAGAACTTTGCACGATGGCCACCCTGGCATCGTGCGCATGAAAGGCCTTGCACGTAGCTATGCGTGGTGGCCAGGCATAGACAGACAAATTGAATCGTGGGTCAAAACTTGCCAGAGATGCCAAGAAGTAAGCAACGCTCCACCAAAGGCAACCCCAACCGAATGAGAGACGCCATGGGGACCCTGCTCCCGTATCCATCTAGATTTTGCTGGGCCGACCAAAGGCCACACATTCTTGTTAACCATCGATGCCTACTCGAATTGGCTTGAGATCCTCCGAATGAGAAACATGACCACCGAAGCGGTCATCAAAAGACTGGAAAGACTGTTTGCAACCCACGGATTACCAGACATTCTGGTATCCGACAACGGGCCCCAATTTACCGTGCTGTCTTTTGAACAGTACCTGGCTGACCGCGGTATCCGACATGGGCGCACTTTGCCTGCGCACCCTGCGGCTAACAATAGGGCTGAGTGCATGGTACAATTTGTCAAGAGAACACTACAAAAAATAGACTACAACAACATCGACGAGAAAATCAACCGAATCCTTTTCCTACAGCACATCACACCTCACAGCGTCATCAACAAAACTCCCGCCGAGCTGCTATTGGGATGAAAGCTCTGCTCCCACCTCGACCGGTTACACCCAGCTTACGAACCGGAAAAACCACTCGGATCCAGCAGCCGATACCGTACCTTCCAGGTAGTCGATTTAGTATTTGCTAAAAACTTATCGGATGATCCGCTGTGGGTAGAAGTGACCGTAATCCACGTAACCAGCCCAAGGTCATACCTTGTACAGTGCCCTGACGATAGACTTTGGAAGCGCCATATAGATCAACTACGATCGCGGCTGCAGTCACGCAATTCCGAACTCCCTTATAACCAAACTGGGGTGGGGAGGGAGATACAGAGGAAGACGAATTTGAACTAGAGGAAAATCTTTTCGAAGGGAACGATAGCGGAACTGAAATTCAGGAACAGGAACCAGGGTTGGGAGTGAGTTCACCTCAGGGAGTTACCGGAGATATTGGTGACGACGGAAATGCGAACCCTGAACCAGAGGCACCCCTGTCGCTAAACAATGATCTACCTCAACAAGAGTGCAGCCAAATTCCAGGCACACAGTGAAAATCAAAAAGACTAATAAAACAACCGTCCTATCTCAAGGACTATGTGACCGCGCCCCGTAAGCAGAAGCCGGGGAAAAGGGGTGTTGTGAATGAATAAATGTTAAATAAAGTTATCTTGAGCTTGAAGTCAAGTGCAGGGTTCTGGCCCTGCACTTCTGATTGGCTGTTAATGGAAAAATCGGATTGGTCCGTTCAGGAGCATCTGATTGGCCATTAACAGGCCATTCTCATTGGTTAACGGAGCTAGCGCTCCTGGATTGCTATTGGTTGAATAGTTAGTAAGTTGCCTGTATAAGGAAGGCTATAGCAGCCATCCAGTTGGAGCTGTCACACCATGTAAATAAAGAGTTTGAAGTTCACTGTTTCTATCGTCTCGTCTCCATTATTCGCACCCATGCTCTTGACTTAACACAGATAGATATGGAACTTTTTATGTATTTTAAAAAAATGTATCAATAAAACATATATAAAAGAAAAAAAAAAGAAATGAAGGTTCTCAGCTAGAATTTAGAAGATGCTGTTCATATACATGAGTATGCATGGCTATGCCAGGCTTTGTGTTTAGAATTTAGAAGATACTGGTCCTATATCTGTGTATACCCGAATTTGTTGGACTTTGTGTCAAATGCAGATTTTGCATTTGTCCCTCAAACCCCTCATCCAAGTCATTCATAATATAGAGCAGACAACCCCATGATAATCCATTCAATGCTATTCCATGCTGAAGTAGAGCCATTAATGAGCATTCTTTGGGTGTCATCATTCAGCCATCTGAAAGTCCATTTTTATTTGATTATTTAATTTTGAATTATATCAAGCTAATTTATAGAACCATAGGATTGGAGAAAAACTCAGACATCATTTAGTCTGGTCACAGAGAATCTGCCTGGTGACAAAAGAAAAAGACAAAAGAAATTTCAGTGGACACATTGTGAAGTGTGGATTTCACACTGAAATTGTCGTCCATCTATACTAGCAACAGACTCATGAGTTCCTAACATTGCAGACAGGTCTTCTGTCTTTTGATCCTTTTCTCTATTTCTAGCCAAGTGGACACAATTCATCCAGGCAAAGTCCTCTCTCATTCTCAATTATCTTACCATCATCCTCATAATGTCTGTTTAAGAGTATTTCACCAATGCTGGAATGGTGAATCTTTAGCAACTGATTTTTCCTAAATCTAGTTTAGTTTTCAGCCACAAATAATCTAGTTTGCTTTACTACTTAAGATCCCACAGGATCTCTTCTGCCAATTCATTTCCCAGAGTGGGAAACTATAAAGAAAAACACCCTTCATCTGTTTAAGACCATTATCTTTCTCCATACTAAATTCATCAGCTGCATCATGAAAAATTAGAGGCAAAATTTATCTGTACCACTTGGTCACATCTTTCCTAGAACTTATACTATAAGAAACTTGATAAAAGTCTTAGCCAAAGGAATGGATAATGGACTACTGATTATAGATATATAGATTATGCACATGCTACACTGTTTGAGGAATATTATGCAAAATACAGAAATTGAGTAAGAAATAGCAATCAAGAGAAATCAAGGTATATGATAATAAAAAGAAAAGGAAATATAACTGATTTAGTTTATGCCTAATTAATCTCATATAGAAGAACTTCACAAAATTGGAAGAATTATTATCAATATCTTCTCCAAAATCTGTTGAATGTAAAGCAATTCATCATTCCAAAATGTTAATAGAAACTACATATTTAAAACAACAAATACTATTGCCAAGCTGGCCTTTTAATCCTCTTCGACGGCACAAAGAATTTGTTCAAAGCCCTGATGTTTGTACTTTGCAAGGGAATTATGATATGTGGGAAGGTGGGTGAGGATCATAATTGTTATCTCAGGGCACTTAAATTTAGGGGGGAGAAGTCAAACGAACCGCACTGTTTTGCAAAATAGTTTAAGCAAGCCGATACAAAGCAAATTTCTGTTTTGCACATACAGTACATCATCTGGTGTCAAGAATTGTTACAAATCCTGATAGTATGAATTTTTTAACCGTACTAGGTTAATTATTTAAAAGAAGTGACAGGTCACCGGATTGTTCTCTTACAGGGTCTTTGCATAGAAGGGAAGGTGCTGAATATTCTTCATGTGCAAAGTGGACTTTAGGATAAACATATCTGATATTACACAGAGTGCAATACTGAGCTTCCAAAAGCTGCATTTGTAGTATGAGCAGTTGTCTGCCTTTCTCATTCCAGGAATAGTCTTGGAACAATTATTGGATTATGGGAGGGAACAGTTCCTACAAGATATATTCACTTTCTTAGTCACAATAAGCTCACCCTCAATCACAGAAACTCATGGGACGATTTGGGTTTGGCCACTATTTTTAACTTGACTTATTATGATTTAATGTTGTAGGAATGCATGAAGAGAGAATCATATGTAAAAAGTGTGTTGAACTCCTGGAGGAAAGGCAGGATATTAAAATGAAATATGAAACCATTTGTAATGTAGTCAAGGAATGCTACAATTTAAGCATTTCACAGAACAGCTCACATTTGCTTCTATCAGCAGACTATAATTTCAAAGAGGGTGGGGGGAAATCTAGCAATCATGTTTAAGCTTGTCACTTGATCTATACAGCTGAAAAGAAGAGTAGATCAGTAGCAATGCTCCTTGATGAAGCACCTCATTCTCAAGATGCAACATCTGCATTAACAACCTATTGAGGGTGGGCATTAGTTGCTCACCTTGCTTAACAAAAGGGTTTTTGATGTGATGTGATATGCACACTGTTGTTCTGTTAGGCTACCAGAAATAACATTTCTTCCTCCAACAGAGAGTACACTGTAGCTTGGTCTCAGTGAGACCTTGACAACATCAAGGAATGTTGATTTGTTTTAAGCTTTAGGAATGGAAATGCTCTCCCTAAAGATCATTGCATAGCCTTAAGCTATACTTAAGCTTAGTTGAAGTCATTTTAAATTGGGGCTAGCCCTCAGCATCTTATGCTCAGTAAATAGCTCAGGCTAAAGTATTGATGTTATTTTTGTGGGCATATAAGTATACAAATCATAAAATTTGAATCCAAGGTCCAGAGTAACACAGCAAGTTGTTATTCAAAATAACTTTGCAGTTTTGCTTGTTTTCTTACCATAAGAAGTTAGGATCATAATTCAGACAGTCCTACTACACGGCTTTGCAAGATTTTGTCTTAATAGGCCAATATCTATCTTTTCCTGTCTCAGCAATATTTACTTCACATACTGGTGTTCTATTTAAGGGTTGTCCTGGCTCAGAAGCACCAGCTCATTCAGTCTACAGCAAGCTTTAGGTCAGATGATTAAAAACAAGCATACTCAGTTGTAAGTAGTCAGAAGTTGGGTGAAGGATGTTGTGTCAAGAATGAACAAGATGAAAAAGGACTTCCTACAAAGAGAAATGAGGATAGGGTCCAGTGCCATTACAGAACCATTTTTCTAGTTCTGGCTGTTAGAAAAAGAAATTTATGAAAATAAAACTCTTTGGATTTTTTCCCAAGTCTCATTGACAGTCACCTAGAAGGCTTTTTCCTTTGCTGAGCACTATGTTTTTCAGTTTTGACTCTTTCTTATCTGTTCTTCCTGAGGGTAGGTGATGCTGTTCCCTGCAATACTCAGCCATTCAATCAAATCTTTATTTCAGTCACAAACCAGTGTAAAATATTTTCAAGAAAAATTACACCCATTTCAATAATGGTGAAACTTAAGATAAAACATAATCAAAACTAAGATTGCTAACAAGAGTACTGTAGCATTTAAACACTAAAATCTCTATAAGTTCTTATTATAGATTAAAGGTGGATAGACTCTGAAGGCCCCAAAAAGTTTGTAAATTTTAATTGTTCTCAGGCAATCTAACAACATTGTGTGCAAAAATGAGAAAATCAAGAAAAAGTTTAATTATGATCTATAATATGTTAAAAAAGGGAGAGTGAAATTTTGTCGACTTTATTGATAAGGCCAGTGCAAAAGCCCATGTGATAGTGTCAATAGTGTTTATGCTACATAGACAGGTTCTTCTACAAAATTTACATATATCCATAAACTAGATTAATCATATTGATGTCTCTCTCCTGTTCTTCAGAACAATTATGCAGCTATAATTGTTATAATTATATAACAATTAAGCAGCTATAATTGCAGTCATATTCTCATTCTGATTCTAGAAATCTATATGTATCAGTGTTTAGCTGATGTTCTGGTTCTATCCTGAACTGTCCCTAAACCAGGGGTGGGCAAACTTTTTGGCTCGGGGGCCGCATTGACTTTTAAAATTTGACAGATGGACCGGGTCAGCACAAGATACGATACATATAAAAAACTGCATTTGTTAACAGTTTCCCTTTTCAAAGCAAGGGGAGGAAAGAGTTTTGTTTTTTAAGTGGGAGAGATGCCTACTCGGGGTAGGAAAAATAACTATTTTTTTCTCCGAGACACCCTCCAAAACTCAAGTTTGGCGTCATAGTTAAATTCGCACAACATAGATAGATAGATAGATAGATAGATAGATAGACAGATTCTTCCCTACAAATAAACGACTGTGTGTGTGTGTGTGTGTGTGTATATGTATGTATGTATGTATGAATGTACCCCCTCAGCTTACACAAGTTGGCCACTTATAAGATAAAAAATAAATAAACACCCATCTCTCCAAAACATAACTCCTCTGGTGCCCACGGATAAACTGTGAACCACCAATTAGTAGCAGGGCTGACCCTCACTCTTGAACTAACGTCTAATTGGGGGGAGCAGACCGGCCTTCAGTCTCTTGCAAGAAACTGCTGGCTAACCCTGCAAACTGCTTGCTGAGGTGTGTGTGTGTGTGGGCTTTCGCCTGCCTTTCCCCCCGCCCGCCCAGCGCCCATCCCGCCGCCGCTTTTGCCATTAAACCGCAAGTCCTCCTGGGCACTTGGGAAGCCCGCTCGGCAGGAAATATCTGCGCGCCTCTCCCAGGACCTGCCCGCTCCGCCCATCCTCCCATCCTGGCTTACCTTGAAAGCCACGGGGAGGGTCTTGTTGCATCTCCAGTGGGAAGGCAGCACTGAGCAGAAGAATTGCATTAATTGGGGCTGTTGGTCCTCACCAGTTCTCCTGGATTATCAGCCAGGATGTCCACCACCGAGTGCGCCTCAGTCCGGCTGTGAGGTCCTGGGACCGGTGCACCTTGGGCACCGCTGTTCTCTCCCATCTTACCACAGGGGAAGGCCATGGAGGGAGGTGTGAAGTGCCTGCTGGTGCTCGGGTCTAAGGGAATACGCATCACAACAGTGGGTGTTAGGGGAGGAAGGAGGCAGCGGCGGAGGCTGCTGCTGCTGGCCGAGAGGCGAGGGAAAGGCACGCCCAGGGCGCAGCGAGCCAGATGCCCAAGAGTGCACGGTGGGCCACTCCGAAGCTGGTCATGGGAGAAAACTGCCCCAGGCCCCTGCCGTGCAAGTCGGGCCATTGCCGCCACTGCCAGTCCTGGCCGCTCTGGCCGCCAGTTGCTTCTTGGGGCGCAGCTCTTCCCGTGGCTCCGTTGCGCTTCTCGTGCTCCTCACTGCCAGTGGTGCTCAGGGCCCAGGCGCCTCGGTGGAGGGGGATTCCCCAGGACCAAGGGATCTGAGCTGGCCGCTGCAGCTCCGACGCACCTCCTCCCGTCACTCGGCTTCGCTGTCCCTTGGCACTGGGTTCCGGAGCGCAGCCCCAAGGTCTGCTGGCCATGGTGGGGATCCCGGAGGCACTCAGCGGGCAGTTAGCCAAACCCCAGAGTGCTTCTTTGGTACCACCTCCCACACACCCTTCCAAATCAAACGCGGCTCAGGCGAAATCAAGCTGGGCTCCGTTGGTGGTGGCCATGAGAACAGTGCTCAGGGCTCCTTTGCAGTCATGACAGAGGGGCAGGGAGGCGAGCCCGCAGCATCCTGTGCTCCTCCCAGCTCAGCGGCTTCTCTCCCTGCAAAGGGACTGCAACGAGACCTCAACAGGTTTCAGCTCTCTTTGCTCCGCTGGGCTCCTGCCCCCGTTTCCTGCTCCACCTGACAAACCCGCAAGGTGCCCTACTCACTCTCCGCCGCCCTCCCTCCACCTCAACTGGCTCCTCTCGACGCATCTGAAAGCAGCCGAAAAGTGGCCGCGGTTACATATGGACCAATCTTCAGCGGGCCGGGTAAAAAAGACCAATGGGCCGGATGCGGGCCGTAGTTTGCCCACCTCTGCCCTAAACCCACGCAAACATATTTTTTCCTTTCTTAGTAGAAAAATAGGCAACATTGTGTATAGGAACCACTACCCATAATGATATGAGACTATCCTTGCTGTATCTTGTTTTGTTAATTTCAAAAGCAGTGAGAGCTATTATATTAATATAGCTAAAAGCTTGATTGAAATTAGTTTAAATGATCCTTACTTTCAGATGGGTTGGTTAGACCACTCTCTTAGTGATCACCTTAATTCAAGCCCCTTAATTTGACTGGCTGGATTGAGAAAAGTCTCACCATTTCTTCTTTTTAGTAACATGGAGTACATCATTGCCACAAGAAAACATCAGTTTAACCACAGATAGGATTAGTGTGGTCTTGACTTAGTGAGCTTAGTAAGAGAGAGAAAGGGTCAAGTAAACAGGCTTTTTTTTATCTTCAGGTACTTCTCATCTTCATGATTTTCAAGCTAAAAAGAATCAAAACTAACAAAAGTTCAGTTGCACCAATATTTCTGGTTAAATCAAGGTGTAGCTGAAAATTTATTCAAGCAGAACTCTGAGTCTTCTTTTCCAACATTCTGGGAACAAGGGTCTAGAGAATAAACAGACTCTTTAGTGGATCTCCAGTAGAATATAGATTAGTATGTTTCTGGTCTAAAAATGTCAACTTTTCTACATTGACTTGTAAGTCTTTATACTATCTGCTTCATTGCATTCTGCTGGCTATTTAAATTGTGCTGTTGACTTTGTTCTGCCAGATATAGTACTTTTAAGAATAGGGCATTTGGGTTCTAAATTTCTTTCTCCTTTCTTAGGGCAAGTCAAAAAGTAGTTTTTGACTTGCCTAACCTCAGAATGTATGTGATGATAGCCCAAGTATTGTAATATAATAATAGAGATTAGATATGCAAAGGCAAATATATAACAATTATGAAATGCTTATAAATGCAATAAAAACCTCTCTGGTATTGACTAGACAACAGGATAATCAATGTTAATCATGAAACAAAAATCTGAAGAGAATTTGACATATATGTTGTTAAAACAAGCCAAGGTCTTGATAAACAATTCTATGACTGTATGTGCTTCATAGATAAAATTTACTGATGCCAGATCTAATTTAGAAAAAGTGAGTCATTAGATTATTGTCTCAGTAAATCTTGCTAATAATATTGCCTCAGTAACATTCTAAAGCCAACTGAAGGCTTGTTATAAATCGCCAATAACTGTACTGTGATCAGTTTGATCCTATTTGTATAACTATCTGGAAAATGTTTGGACTATACAATTCTATACATTTTACTTTTTCATGAAAGCATCCTTAATAATACAAATAAAGTTTATTTTATTCTTTTGTAATTGCAGTCATTTATATATTTATAACTGGTTTTATATCTGTATGTTTTATTATATTGTCGACCACTCAGAGTCACCTCGAACTACAAGATGCATGGCATATAAATAAAATATGATAAAATAAAATCTTTAATGATATCTGTGACTGTTGAAAAGAAACTCAGAGAAACTCTCAAAAAGTAATTATGGTTCAGGATAAATGTATGTTCAGACACATACAGCTCCCCTCTTCCAAGTTAATAGAGCTTGATACAAAAGTTGTATTATATCACAATTTAGAAAGGTCAATAACTGTTTGTGTGATATTTCACATAGTTGTAATAATCCTCCTACAGTAGAGATATTGTAAGCATTTTTCTGATATGACTTTTGTCAGTTGTGAACGAGTTCAAAATAGAATGTTGTTATTGAATCAATTAATAGAATTAGATAATTGGGGAGAGTGTTTTTGAGTTGCTATATAAGTATCATTTACTGAAAAGTGCAAGGTGTTGGTATGTACTGTTTGTCATCTAGATATTTATTTATTTTATTTTATTTATCAAATTTATATGCTGTTCATCTTGCAGTTTGAAATGACATTGAGCAGTGATAGGCTACTGGCCTTATTTATTTCACAGCCTCTTCTCGTAATATAAGATTCACCTGTTACTTACAAAAAAAAATCCTATAATAATATATAAATTGTTAAAAGATATTAAATTGGATGTTTGAAAAGTGTGGAATAAGAAATTGACCATCCAATATGTAAATATAAAGGGAAGATTATTTTGGCATCAATGTCTTATAATTTAAATAAATATAAATTTATATTTGAATAAATTCAACCTCAGTTTAATACAAGATATTATCTATTTACCCTTCTTTCTGGGAAGAGATTTATGGGTTTAACTGATTCTTTAGATTTAATACTCAACATGCAACTTTGATCTGTATGAAGAGTTTTCATACACTTGAAACTTTCTTTTGGTTAAAAGTTGTTTCTCATATTAATTTTCTTCTGAAATACTCAGATCTTTATAGATGTATGGGTTATTTTGAAAATTAGCAGGAGGACAATGGAAATAAATATTGCATGATACAACATGAGAAGAATATCCATATTGTCTCAATTATGCAATGCTCCTATTTTTATATTTAAACAATATTGTGGGGAATTCTGGTTGAAGAACTTTTGGGGAATTAGGTCCATATACATACCATAGCTTTATTAATTTTCCATTTTTTCCAGTTTATTAACCAAAACTAATTTAAATGTAACATGATTGAATACATCAGCAGCTTTAATTAGTATATGAACTTGTAATTTCTTCCCTCTTTTTGCAAATAAAATACTTCAAAAGGTTTGAGTTCTCTGTCTTGTGAGCAGCCCAGCTCCTTTCATCTCCACTCAGAAAACTGCTTATATTTCAGCCAAACTCTGATATGGGAATTGACAAAGGAGTGATATAGTGTTTGCATGTAAAGCACACCTGCACAGAGCAACTTTATAGTCTTCCATCAGACAGGAATTTAAAAAGCACAATAAATTATTTGGATTAAATGTCTTTTTGAGTTTTTACTTGTTTTGTAAAGATGTAAAGACACTGATATTTACCAAAAGACACACAATATTTAGTCATATGCTGATATACATATGCAAATATGCTGATATAACTATGCAAATATGCAGTTACAATATCTAGCCATCTGTTCCCTAGAGAAGTATTGATTCTGACTGGGTTTGAAGAGTTTTATAAAGATACTCCAGCAACTTTTCTTTTTTCATTCTGTAAATGATCTGTGCAAAGGAACAAACATGCAGAGCTGAGCAGTGCAATGCTTTCAGTTTTATTGATGTGCTTGTAAAACCTCAGGCCTGGGAGGCTAGTTTAAAAGAAATATTGATTTTGTTTTCCTGGAAGGTTATTGAAGTCTTAAATGCTTAACTACATTCTTTCCATTCAATTATATTGAAATCACCAGTCTTAACAATTAGCCAGGTTGGTATTATTAACTGTTGAGAAAGATTTGTGCTGAATCCATTAGCCTGCCCATCACAAAATATCAATAATATATTTTGTTGCAAATATTAATGATATGGCCTCCTAAAATCTGACCGTTTAACTAACAGACTTTGAAAGTATCTACATCAGCACTCCTAAGTACTCTTCAAAGCAATGTGATCAGATGTTTTTGAGTCTCCATTTATTTCATAAGGAGAACCTATCAATTTGTAAAGTTTATTTCTGAATAAATATGCTTAATGGTTCTCATGTGACTAGAATGAGAATTAACCTGTTCATAAGCAATATTTCATATAGTTGTGATCATATACAAATAGAAAAGAAATATATTCAATATTGGATTACAGAATAGAATAGCATAGGAATAGAATAGAATATAAAATAGAATATAAAATAGAATAGAACAGCTTTATTGGCCAAGTGCAATTGGACACACAAGGAATTTGTCTTGGTGTAAATACTATCAGTATACATAAAAGAAAAAATACATTCATTAAGAATCATAATGTATAACACTTAATGATAGTCATAGGGTACAATCAGCAATCAAATCATACTAGAAAACAGTAGGTATAAATCGTAAGGATACAAGCGACAAAGTTTACAGGTACAGGAATGTGGACCTTGGGTTTTATTAAATCAATTTAGTGAAAAACAGATATTAATTTCAATAAAGTTTGGGTTGACTCCTCTCAAATGTATCAATAAAATTGCCACTTTGTAGCAGTGAGGATAATTAACAACTTGAAACTTTTGCCAGGATAACTCTTAATATGGGCCATTGAATATTAAATCAACATTCAAAATAACTCGAAAATTAGATTTGTAAACATCTTATTTCTTGGCAAGACTGAAATGTTATGTGTCTAAGCAAACTATTCTTTTAAGTAGCAGATGATCAAGAGATCCTGCATTAAGACAACCAAGGTAGTGAAGTAACTGTTTGATCTCTGCACTGCACAATAATGTATTATTTCATAGTAAGTGTGGCGAGTAGCTACTGTATGGTACTCCCCCCCTTTTTGGGGGGTGGGTGGAAACTCTACAGCCAGCAGTGAAATATTATTGTGTTTCTACATGAAAATTCTAGAATATTCACCTTGATGCAAGAAATTGCAGTGTAAAAGCAATGTCTTTAAAAAGGTATCCAGTTTATACTTAGGTAAAAGTAAACCCAAATTTATTTTCTGAAGGAAAAGAAAAGAATAAATCTTTACCTTTTTGTGTTTGATAACTCCCACATATTAAAAAATAGTATTGTGACTGCTTTCAGTATTTCCTTTGGGGGAGGCTAAATATATCCATTTCAAGGGGTTTGATTTTTATAGAGCTTTTTTCATATACCTGTTAGTTGTTTTCCATAAAAATAAACCCATTTTAATTTCATCCTTTTGTCAAGGATGCTGCTTAGAACTAGGTACAGTCCTCAACTCACACAGCTTAATGACTCACACAGAATAAAATAGGAGCATTCATCAACTTGTGAGGGCTGTTTGCCTCAGCGCTCCTTGCTTCTGCTTTCTACTCACAACATTGCATTCCAATTACTTTTATATCCACATTCTGCTTAAATGTTCAGCTGAACACGAGGAAGATTCAGATAAGGTAGAAATAGGGCAGTGCACACAGGTGTCCATCTGCTTCTTTTCCTGAGCTTCATTTGTTCAACCAAGGTCTGAAGGAGAGTTGTAATCATAGTAACATGAACAACCATTTGCGCAGTTGGGGTTTATTTTATTAAGGGGTCTAGTTAAACCAAAGAAGTGGACTTGAATTTAAATAAACACCAGGACAAATGTCCTCCAGAGCACCCAGGATTCAGCAGAGCAAGGGAGAAGACCTGAATACACAACTCATTTCCCAAGCCAGCTTTTGTTCATTTTCTGTTCATGTTTCAAATGAACACATGGTTCAGTGCTATTTTAGTCAGAACAAGGTGTCCACAAAATTCAGTCTTGATCGGTGATTTTTCTCCCAGTCCAATATGTTTTTTATTTTTGTCAACTTCCTGCACATCATCAGTGAATATTAGTCATTTGTGTTATGGCAAATAATGTACATTTTTCATTGCAGAGTGATTTTGCATAGGATTTTTTGGGCTAAGAGAAGTCTCTGATGATAGTTAGAGGCTTGTGGAGGTGGGGAGTAGTAGTGAATTTGGATTGCTGACTATTCATATCAAACCCCGGGTTGAGGCTTTTTGAGAAAATAGAGTGAAGTTTCAAAGCCTTAACTGTTTTCTGGAAGGATCAGAAAGGCTGGGATTTAGTTCAGTTTTAGCAGTATATTTTTTTATGAATTCTGGTGCTAAAGTAATAGAATTGCTTTGTAAGATAAATCTTCTTTCCCATTTGAGTTGCAAAGGTATATTGTTTAATCTCAAAGTGCTGCAAGAAACATTAAAAAATAACCTGATGTAATCATAGCTTGCTTTGGTGAGATCCAGATACAAATTATTTGAACTGTGCATTTCCAGGTTACCCTGATAAGAACAGTTGCCTTCTATTAAGGGAGGATAAATCATTCAGGAGAAATCTGAAGTTGGTTTAGAGTAAGTCATGAAGACAGTAGATTTGCTGTCAGAGAGAGAAGGGCTTATCACTAAAAGTGAGCTATGAGTTGCAAAATAAAGCAACAGCTCTTCTTGGAAAAAATTGGAAAGAGAAAAAAATAATTTTTTTTAAAGCATTCCGTCAGTCTTTGAGTTTGAACTGAAGCATGCTTTGTTTCCTAATAAGATATTCACTACAGGACAGTTATTTCCTTGGGGAACATGCCAAATACATAAACAGAATTTACACTTTGAAGAGTAATCATTTCATTCTGCATTTTCTCCTCAATAATAGATGGAGAATGTATACTAGTAAGTTCATTCAGTATTGTATATTTCTGTTTTATTTTCATTTATTGCTAGTAATGCCGTATGCGCAAACAAATTTTTGCTTCTGGAGTCTTTTTTCTTGTTAAACAATCTTAATGGCATCTTGTCATTGGAATAGAAGTTCGAACTAGAAGTGCTTGAAAATGCTGTATATAAACCATCATATTTTTGTGGCTTGTTGCTGCTATTGCAGAATGCAAACCACATCTTCTATTTCAATGTTCTCCCATCATTGTCAGCTAAAATGCAACTAATGGTATTATATTAAATATACAGTATATAATGGTGAATATTTAGCTGTTTTAGTCTATTGAAAAATAAAAAGAATAATGGTGTTTATGCTGCTACTAAAACAACCACAATAACAGTCCTTGGCTTTAAAAATGAGATAAAGTCAAGCAGAGATCAGAGACAAATTTGTGTTTCTGAGTAGAAAGTTTAATTATTGGTAGTAAAATAGTAAAAATCCTATAATATTGTTAAAAATTTGTGATCCGACCGTCCTTTGATTTTTATTTCATTTCATTCTGAAACATCTGAGGGAAGATAAAAACTAAAACAACATACTGTAAAAACAGTATAACAAGATAGACTAGAGCAAAAGAGAGAGAGAGAGAGAGAGAGAGAAAGAAAGAAAGAAAGAAAGAAGAACATATGGCAAACCACAAAACATCCCACCAGCAATTGGCATTCCATAAAGGGGCATCCACCACACCAGCCAAGACCTGGGAGAACAGCCAGGTCTGCAGCTCTTCAGAACACCAACAGAGTGGAAGCCATCTGGATTGTAAGCAAAACTTCATCCCAGAGGGCAGGCACTACAACAGAGAAGGCAGAGAAGCCAACCTGATGGATGACATTGTTTAATCAAAGGAACCGCAGTGCACCAACCCTGTCAGCTCAACTTGGCTGGCCAGACACTATGGGAGGAAGATTCTAGGCTATGATAGAAAATGTAGTGCATGACTCCACATGTTTTTATATTTTTATTTACAAATGTGATAAACTGAACAGCAGAAACAGTTCCATTTTTCCTCCTCTCGCTTGACAAACATAACTAATTGCACCGCATTCTGTTTCAGATTGCTTCCTCCTTTGAAGCCTTGATAACGGCAATGAGGCCATTTGTCTTTTGAATTACAAAGCAAGAACTTTTTTTTCCTGTACTCAAGACTTCAACCTAAAGCAATTCTAAGTGTGTGTGTATATACATGCATACATACACACATACATACATATATATATTGGGTAGACCATTTTTCAACCATGCCCTTCAATATCAGGGAATCAGGTACTTGGGGTAGCTTATTATACCATTATGCTGCTTCCACTTTGGCTCTTCAGCATTCTTCTTCACATTATGTCCAGCAACTCTCTTCAGCACATTTCTCTGATTTCGTCCTTGAACTAACAAACTTTGAGTCAGGTAAACACTGTCCAGTTCAACTCTGGCTCCAATTAAAACTAAAGATCTTCAAGAGCCAGTCCAATAATTGTCAGCCCATCCCTCTGTTCCATTCTTTACCCATCCCTGATAAGATGAGAGGGGAGGGGAGGACAGGGGAGAAGAGAACCTGTGAGCCCACTTCTGTTGCCTTTTCTCAAAAGTATACACATACATAACACACATATAGATATGCTACATACATATGTATATACCTACACCCTAACATATCAATATTAACCATTGTCCATCTTGAATACATAATGGAAACAGGAAGCTTTAGAGTTCACAAGGTTGATATATACTGATATACTGATATAAAACTGTGGCTGAATCTGGAGGACTTCCGGTTTGAAGGGCTTCAGTGATAAACAAAAATCCGCAATCGTGCGCGGTTTCTGTCTGGGCTCGCTGCTGGAGCTGGCTGGTTTTGGGCTATGCCACCCCATAGAGGTGGTGAAGGGGGGGGGCAACCACCAGCAGGGTTGAGGAGAGCTACATCTCTCCTCCTCAGCTGGCCATTACTCCCTTTCCTGAAGGCGGTTGCAGCAGTGGCCAGAAATGGCCACCACACAGGAGAACTCGACTGGAAAAGAATGTGCAGGAGGAAGATAAGAAGTGAGAGTTTTGGCTGACTGGGTTAAATTGTAAAAGCAACAACTAAGCTACCCTGGAATTTAAACTTACAAAAAATAACATCGCTCCCAAAGAAGAGTCGGAAGCAGCGAAGGAAAGTGAAAAGGGAAAGGTTTGGCTTCTTTGTCCTTCTCTCTCCTTCCCTATACTGACAACTAAGAGACTTAAACAAGAAATTGGAAAAATCCACTTTGACATCAGTAGGCAATTAAGCTGAAAATATAACAAACTGCCAAAGGAACAATAAAGATTTCTGGACGTTAAAATTTTTTTCTTCTACAAGCAGGAAGGGAGAGAAAAAGAATAAGGGCAGGATCTGGAAGAGGGAGGAGACTGCTTAGAATTAAAAAGAATCTACAGTAAAACTTCAACAAGACTTCTAAAAGATACATTTTAACTGAAACTTTGCAACTAAATAGTAACCCCAGGAAGAGAAAGTGAAAAAAGAGCAAAAAAGAAACAGCTTGCGTATATTTGGATTATTTGGTGATCTTTGGATTCTTGGTTATTATATTTGAATGACTAAAATCAATCAGGTGGTTGTTTAAAAATTTATACAATGGCACCACTTCTGGATGAATTGAAAATGGAACTTAAAAAGTACAAAGAAGATGCATAAGAAGGGAAGGGTTCTTTTGGCTTCATTTTTCAATTCTTAGAAATGGAGATTTGGAACTATGAAAAACAACAAGAAATGACTAAAAACAAGAAGACTGGGACAAAGAAGAAGCCATCTTTAATGAACAAGTAATTCTATGTGGGGAATAAAAAGAAAAGGGGGGGGGAAGAGAATGGAGAATTTAAGACTTAAAAAAACAACCAAAGAAAAGAAAGATAATTCAAAAACTAAGTATAATACTGGAAAGCAACAGAAAAGGGGAATACAGAAGAGAGAAATAGAGGTAGAGAGACAAGGGGGGTAAAAAGGGGAGAGAGAAGAAGAGAGGGAAGAAGGAAAGGAAAAGAAGTTACAAAGGACCGGAGCAAGATATAAAGAAACAGGACCTATTTAGAGATAATGGGTGAAAATCTAACTGAAAAAGGGATTCTGTAAAGCTACATAAGATTGTATTGTTATATTAGTGAAATAACTTTAGAAAATTGGAAACAGCGTATGATTAAAATGAGGGATAAATTAGTTAGTGTAATTTAATGAAATGTTTGTGAATAAAATAAGTGAAATAAAATAAATGAGAAAATTGAATTAGGAAGGAATGGGAACATTTTAATTAGTTAATGTTTTATAAAATATAAGTGAAGGGGGGGAATTAACTATGGAAAGCTTATAATTGTTCCCATAGAAGTATGATATTGAATTGAAAAGTAATGTTAAAGATGTTAAGACTTTAATGAATATTAATATTAATGATAGAATTGAATTGGAATGGAATGTTGTTTTAATTATATATATTTATAATTTTTTTTAAAGAATGCAGTGTGTATTTTAACAATGTACCAAGCAGAATCCGAAAGGAAATTATGTATTATATTGAATGTTACAACTTTAGGGAAAAGATATAAAGGTGTCATATTCCAATCAGTAACTACAGGAGAAATTTTGTTTAATGAGAAAAGATAATAGATAATTGAAACAGGACAGACAAAAAATATAAATACAATGATTTGAATTGAGATGAGATAATTAAAATAAAATTGAGAAAATTAAAAGAGGGGAGAAGCTATGCAGAAAATGTAAAATAGTAATAAGATATGGAATAGAATATAAAAATGAGTATGAACCTGAATTTGTGTCTGTACAAAGAAATGTAACCCAGGATTACGCTACTTTCAAAAAAGATGTTTTATTTGTATTTTTTTTCTTTTTGTGAAAACTCAAATAAAATTTACAAAAAAAAACCTGTGGCTGAATCTGGACATTCTGCTTTGGATAACACAGAGCCTCCTCCCCAAAGGTAACAAGGAAAAAAGGAAGAAGATTTATAGCATCCCAAACAATCCGGCAGACCCCGCTCAAGCAATGCTGATTTACCATGTCCTGGATAGAAAGGAGTGAACTGTCAATAATCTTTTCTGCCATTGTCACCTCTCTCTGCACTGCCGTCCTGTCCGAAGCAGTAATACTTCCAAACTAGACAGTAATGCAATATGACAGGATGCTCTCGATCATCCCACTATAGAAAGTGGTAAGAACATGGGGAAAAAGATGTACTTTTCTCAAGAATGGAGAAAATGCAGGTGAAATCATTTTCACTTTCATTTTCACAGATTAGAGATTCTAGATAGGTAATCTGTCCATGTAGACTGGTAATTTTTTTTTACAAAGAGTATCCAACAGTATCCAAATTTGAAAAGAGGACTGTGAAAGACAAGTATTACACTGAATTAAGCCAGTCATTTCGAAATAAAATAAAATCACAATCTCAAGCGCACTAACCCTGAATGTATTATTAGTATTTTTTTGTTTATTGTTGTATGATTCGCATGCCATTAGGCACACAAACCACTATCTTTCTCCTTTGTACTCACTCTCTGCCTCCCTCACAAGCAGCCAGCAGCTCTTCCCACCAACCTCTGGGAATTTGAAATAAAGTGGAAGAAATTCAAACTGCCTTTCTCCTTTGTACTCACTCTGCCTCCTCACAAGCAGCCAGCAGCTTCTCCTACCAATTTCTGGGGAATTTGAAATGCAATGGAAGAAATTCAAACTGCCTTTCTCCTTTGTACTCATTCTCTGCCTCCTCACAAGCAGCCAGCAGCTCCTCCCTCCAACTTCTGGGAATTTGAAAATGATGCTATAGAGCACCGCACATCAGAACAACTAGACACAAGGATGGTTTTTTCCCAATTGCCATCACTGCTAAACAAATAATTCCCTCAACACTGTCAAATTAAGTCTGCATTATTATTACTATTAATCCTCCCATCCTTCCTTTCACCCATCTCCTCACTTATGACGATATGACTGTAACTTTGTTGCTTGCATCCTAATGATTTTTATTGACTGTTTCCTAGTATGATTTGATTGCTTATTGTACCCTATGACTATTATTAAGTTTTGTACCTTATGATTCATAACTCTTGATGAATGTATCTTTTCTTTTATGTACACTGAGAGCATATGCACCAAGACAAATTCCTTGTGTGTCCAATCACACTTGGCCAATAAAGAACTCTATTCTGTTCTGTTCTGTTCTGTTCTACCTACTCTACTCTACTCTACTCTACTCTACTCTACTCTACTCTACTCTATTCTACTCTACTCTACTCTACTCTACTCTAATCTACTCTACTCTACTCTACTCTACTCTATTGACATTTCTACTGTTCTACAGCTATTATATTGGGATTTTTTCTTTATATTTAAAGAAAATCTAAATAACTGTTACTTGAATCCCTTATTTCTGGTTCCAGTTTCTGTGGTAGTAGAAACTGGTTCTTGGATAACTTCTTTATGGCATCCTTTTAAGAACCTGAATACTGATATTAATATTCCTTCTTTTATCTAGATTGAATATCACATTTTTATCTAGACTTATAAATTTCAGATCTCCTCTGCAAATGTACACAGGTGTAGTCTCATCTGTGCAGAACAGAGTACAACAAGGACTTCACACATCTTTGATAACATTACTTTTTCAAATGGAGCCCAGAGTTGCATTTGTCCTTCCAGCAGCTATTTTATATTACTGGCTCATGAAAAGATTGTTGTCCTTCATTTCAGTATTTTTAACTTTTTAAAAGATTTTATGTTAAAAAAAAATGTTATTAGGAAACATGGTAATCTCCCTATACACATTTTAGTGATGTTTTTCATCGATTTATTCAGTACATTTGTTTCTGGTGCTCCCACACGTGCACACCAGGGAGCTGCTCTTCTGGTTTTAGGTATTTCCCCACGCGCATGCATGCAATTCCATTTCAGCACTCAGTGCTAAAAAGGTTCACCAACACTGCACCAGGCCTTCCTTTTCCTTAACAATGGCAACTTTACAACCTGTGGAATTCTGGCCAAGGAATTTTGGAAGTTGAAGTCCACAAGTCATAAGCTAGCCATAGTTACCCAGTCCTGCCTTAGCAGTACACATTCAAGACCACTGTAAATATGTATTGGTTACATATGGGGGGGGGAATCACATTTTCCCTATCCTGCACATCTGATATAAATAACAAATATAGTGTCTTTTTAAAAAAATGTTTTTAATTGCACTTTTTTCTCTTTAAACAAATATAGTGTCTTAAAAGGGGTGATAAATTTACCTCTGATTGGGGCAACAAAGTGTACAAAGAAGAAGAAGAAATATATAATGACTCTTTTGTTTTGATGTTGCTGCTTTAAGCATTACTTCTAACTGTGCAACCATATTATTTAAGGTTGTTCAAGCAATATTTACCCTCTGTCATTCTGATGTCATTTTTCATCTGCTTTTTGATCCTTTGTTTCATAGTGACTCAATGGAAGAAGCTGAAAGAAAGCTGTATTTTATAAGATGCAGTTTATCTGGAAATTATTATAAATTGCCCAAGAAAAATCAAATTTAAACATATGCTTTCTCTCTCTCTCTCTCTCTCTCTCTCTCTCTTTACAAAAATGTCTGGTTTTACTGTGTATTCTGTTCTTGGAATGTACAGTTTGACAGTAATTTTTCAGACAAAGAAACTATGTTTTATAATGAAGTTGAAGGTGATATTAACTTTTATATTACATTTGGCAGGAAAGATCAATTGTGCACTGTGCACTCTTTTTTTGTATATAAATCTTACCTTGTCTATAGGATTGAATTGCTTTGGCTTTTAAAAGTTGCTTTTACAAAAAAATACTACTTTCAAAAATTATAGCAGCATTAACTTTTTCAAGTTCTTCAGAATGAAACATTCTTCACTGTTATTTTATGATATTCCAAAGACTAAGAATGTTATGATCATACTAGTAGGTAACAGACTACTGTATCATTACAGGAAGTCAGTTCTTTATAAATTCATTTATCAATTTCTCTGCATCCTCGGAGCTTTCCTTTTCTTATTTTTCTGGGAATTAAATTTAGTTATAGTGGTTATGTGGTAATATTGCTTTCTTCCATACATCATTTTCTCACGGTGGGGGAAGATTTTATTTAGCAAATAAAAAAGTGATTTTTCTGGCAATGCAGTCAAAATGCAATCTCCAAATAACTGTATGATTGATGTGAATTCCATTTCTAATATCTAGTGAAGATGTATGCAAAACTTTTTTAAAAAATCTGACTTAACAGTGAGTTCCAGCAAGTATATGCTTTTTCTACTTTATATGTTGCCCCCATATGAGATAGACATCCTTTAAATCTTTTTTTTTCAAAATGCCAAATATGATTTTTATATTTTAAGTACATTTTCTATAAAATGTATATACAGTATTTTATACTTTTCTACAAAAACCAAGGCAACAGAAGATATGATACAATCATTTCATATACTTGTTTTTATTTTGGAACGATCAAAGCAGTCCTGATTTTCTTTAAAATCAGTGCCAATAGTAAACCAGCAGAGTAAAAAAATCCACATTTTACATTCAAAAATGTTCTTTTTCCAATTTCTGGTAGGAAATACTTGAGAGGTGTGGCCTATTTGCTGTATTTTCATCAGAGTTTTGAAAAGGGCACAATCCTGGACTAAATTATATTCATTTTTATATTATGGTCAATATGCAAAGTAATATAGAATCAGGTTGGGGATAAAGAAAAAAACTCTAATGTAATTGATTCATAGACTAAATATTAGTGCAATACAGTTTTTGAACATGAATTTTCAATTTCAGGTCTTATAATAAATATTTATTCTCTCTCTCTCTCTCTCTCTCTCTCTCTCTCTCTCTCTCTCTCTCTCTCTCTCTCTCTCTCTCTCTCTTTCTCTCTCTCTCTCTCTCTCTCACACACACACACACCAACAAAATGTAGCAGTGTCTTTTTACCATCTAATAGGAATGCTTTCATTCAGATTTCAAGCAAGACAACCAGCTCTTATCCAGGATACTCTCATCTTTTCCTTCATTGCTTACAGTTCTATAATTCCATTATTGGCTACTAAATATATTTAATTATCAATATTCTATTGAAAAGAGGATTGCTCTGTTTCTATTGTCTCTGTGGTACTGTGTTCTCAGATTCTGCTAGTATAATGCTTTCCTGTCAACATGTATCATTTGTTATTAGAAATGATATTGAACTATAAGAGGAAGAGCCAGGTGTTGGCTCTATCATAAACTCAGTAGACTGCCTTAGGCAAGCAAGCCACTCTTTCTTGCCATACCTCATCTGCAAGATGCAGAATGTCACATTCATTAAAAGGATATCATAGGTACTAAGTCAATAAACTGCAATGAAACGGTAAAGGCAGAATATTTGAAAACATTTAAATATTTAGTATTTTATTTTTATTATTTTTATTTATAATTATTAGAATTAGTATCATCATTATCATTATTGAAAGGTTAGGGATACAGCATGTGGCTATTAGGATTGCCACAATGTCTCCTCTCCTATCTTCTCTTTTTCTTTGTCCAGTTTACTATCTCTTTTTTAGTGTTATATTGGTAAAATTCCTGTACTTGATAAGTAGAATAACTAAGATGCTTCCAGGGGCTCAAAACCAGTGGAAGTTCATATCATGTCTGCTGATATGAAACAGCATGATAGCTATTTTCTTAGAACAGTCTGGTGAAACCTAGGACATACCACAATGTTTTTAGTGACATGCCGGTATTCACCGACATTCAACAATTATTCTTTGGTTAGACAATAAAAACAGAAGTTAGAAAGTTAGGAACATTGAAAGGATAAATGTTAAAACAGAAATCTGTTAAAATGGATAAACTAAATATTATTGTTATTACAGTATTAATGTTATTGTGATGAATGTTATTGTAAACACTTTGATTACTATCACCTAAAAACAATTGTACTCAGACAAGACACGGTCTGATTGAAATGGAATTTTTACATATTATATAAATAAAGCAAATAAAATTTTAGAAAACAATCTTGAAAACATGATTTGTACTCCTGTGATTTTGAACTCTGAGGAGGAATAGGGTGAGCTCTTGTGCAGCTTTTGCAGCCTCTGGAAGTTACAAGAAAGGACTATGCTCTTACACAGCTTCCAAAAACCATACAAGAACAGGATTTGTTTCGTGTAGTCTTTGGAAGTGGCAGTGGCTATAAAAGATCATTCTCAAAAGCCACTTCAAAAACAAAGGCCTCATGTGACCAGCAGCCTCAAGTAGGCTGCAGGTCAATAGAAAGAGAACACAACTAAAATTAAGTGGCATATGGTAGCTCCTGAGGAGGGCTGGGCCATGGCGCAATTCCCCGAGGCTCATACACCTTGGGAAATGGCACAAGGACTGAAGTCAAGGGCTCAGGCTTGTGCTTCAGGTCCAGCCTTTGTGTTGGACTGAATGCTGTTGTTCAGGATGGCCTAGATCAGGGATTCCCAAACTTTGCAACTTTAAGACTTGTGGACTTCAACTCCTAGAATTCTCCAATCAGCTATCCCAGAATTCTGGGAGTTTAAGTCTACAAGTCTTAAAGTTGCCATGTATGGAGACCTCTGGCCTAGATGGTGGGGCGGGGGAGGGAGATAGAGAATTTTTTACAGGTAGTCCTTGACTTACAACAGTTCATTTAGTGCCTGTTCGAAGTTACAATGGCACTGAAAAAAATGGCTTGTGACCATTTTTCACACGTATGACCATTGCATCATTCCCATGGTCACGTGATTGAAATTCAGATGCTTTGCAACATTTATGACAGTTGCAGTGTCCCAGGGTCATATGATACCTTTTGCAACCTGTTGACAAGCAAAGTCAAAGCAGAAACTCGATTCATTTAACAACTGTGTTATTAATTTGTGTTATTAATTCACTGCAGTGATTCACTTAACAAATGTGGCAAGAAAATTCATAAAAATGAGGCAAAAACCCCTTAACAAATTAGTTAGCTGCATAAACTTTTGCCTTAATTGTGGTCGTAAGTCGAGCACCATCTGTACTTTTTTGTTCAAAGAGTGACAGCACATCCACAGCCAAGTTAAGCATTTTCCAAATTTTTGACACGTCAAACCCAAAACGTTCACCATCACTGTCCTAGAGGGAAGTTTTCCACCTGTGTATATTTTTCCGAATGTGGATTGGCAGTCAGCCAATGATACTACTTTAATCAGCCAGGATCTGCCAGGGATCTTTTCCTGTCTTTCATGACTCAAATCTCATCAATTTTGGGTATTGTGCATAAAAACCATCTTTCAATTCATACGCTGCATGGGAGATTGTTGGCTTAACTTGCATTCAGCAATTTCTTTACCCAACGTCTATAATCAGAATGTGATTCAAAGAATGACATTAAGAATGTTAACATATCTATTATTATAATTATGGATTTACTAGCATATGTTAGCATATGAAAGCTTCTTTAAAGCTATGTGTTTTGTATTTGTTTTCATTAGGCATAGTAAATAAAAGGAAGAAAATGTGCAAAACAATTTAATTGGTAATTACATTTGATCAGAAATTACAGTGACTTAATTAAATAAAATATGGCTGATATGCAAAGCTGGCATATCTCCCAAAATGAAACGAAGTGAAATGGAATAAATTATGAACGTCCTTGTTTATGAGGTATTAGAAGTGTGTATGTGTATTTCTTGATTCCAAATATGAAGTAAAATAATGTGAAATGTTGAAATTTTATTAATACACTAATTCAGTGGTCTATATAATATGAAAAGAAATTTATAAGAAAGGAGACACAATACATATAAAAATAATAATCTCTGCATTTTGTATAAACCATTGTTGTCCTCAGAAGTAATGAACTGTTTTATGATAACAGCTTATTTAAATTTCTGGAAACAATGTAAAAATATGACCTTTAAAATCATATCACATGTTTATTTGCTTAAAACAGTATCTTTATTCTGCTTTGTTCAACAAATATCAAATTGCTACATTCTTTTACCATTCCAGTGTTTGAAACACATAAAAACCAAGTTAAAAAAGTTTTTGTAGGAATAATTGTACATTTTAAAAAGTACATATAAATAATATACATATAAATAATATACATATATGTACATATAAATAATATATATTAATTGGCAAATTTTATACTTCTATGTTAAAATTAAACAAATATAGAAAGGATCTTTTAATATTTTATGGAACCAGTGTTTAAAATTGGGATCTTTTAAAATTAAATTTTATTTATGCTACAACCACTCTGCTTTCATGTCTTTTTATTCTTAATAGCTCCCCGGCAAATATGTATGAGTAGGTTTGCAGCTTTTGTGACCTTTTTAAAATTCCACTTTTAATATGACTGACTAGGATGTTTAAAGTTGTTGCCACATTATAAGATCTTGAAGCTACAGCACTAAATCATAATACAAGTTATTGAAAAGTATTGGAATTGTGGGGTGGCAGGGAAGGGTCAAAGTCAGTATATACTCAAACTGCGTGAATTTGCCTGTACTTAAAGTTGTCCTTGTCACATGTATTATTTAATACAGCTTTATATTAGTAAATAAAACCTATTTTACTATTACCAGGTTACATTTTCACTTTTGTGAATCATGATAGAATAGCAATAATTTCATTCATCCATATCTGTAGTTAAAATGACTACTATTATAAGTAAAGGTTATGTTGTGTGTATTAAAATAAGTGAACAGGGTCTTTAATATGGATACTTGAATGCACTCAGAGATACATAACTTTTTTTAAAACCATATTGTTACTAAAATGTGGTGTGTGCCATTATAGTGAATGACTTCATTGATGTAACATTGATGTAACAATATTTATGGGCAAATGATACTCTTAAACAAGTAAATTAAAACAGGTTAAATTAGTGGGATCCTGTTATCAAGAACATTGGATTTTATTCTTACTCGTTTTACCTGGAGATAAAATGTATTAACAAATGAGTTGGTATAACAATTTTAAAAGATATAGGGAGTTCTAATTGTACATATTATTATTTAGCAGTTCTCTTACCATTGGTACAAATGTAGAGGAAGATGTCTGTCACTGAATTATGATAGTAATTTTAATTTTTTTAATCCTTCAGCAAAAGCCCTTTATCAACAATTTGCAAACTGAATAAAATATTTTGATTTGAATGGGGCATGAAGGAATTATATGAGAATGGGGGAAAGGAAATAGTTTATCCTCTGATTAACTTTCAAGCATTCACATAGGATTATTCTGGGAACTGTCTATGAATGTAAAGCCTTGGAGAAACAAGACAATATAAATACCCTGTTTGAATTGTCATTAAAATTAATTTAGAAAAAGTTTGTACTTGTATGAAAAATGCAAGGACTTAACATAGAAACAAAATAGTTTACGAATGCCCCTACTATTCACTTTCTGAATATAACAAATATAACAGAAAACTTCATTTCCCAGGTCCTCAAAGCTCTTACATTTTTTGAAAGTGAAAGAAAAGTCTGGGAACTAAGTCATAACAGGCTTAATTTTGTTCCTTTGATTGGTCGCTAGATGCCTAGATTGATTTTTTTGATGTAGTTGTATGTTTGCATACAAATTACCATTTGATAGCCTTTCTGACAGTTTCTTGTCAGAAATTATTTTTTTAAGGGCATAGGGTAAAGAAAAATCCCTTACAAAGACTTACAAATTAGCCCAATACACTTTGATTTTAATTCATCAATGATTTAGAGTTTTTTCCAGTCAATTTTAAAAAGTAAGGTGGGGAGACACACACAGAGAGAGAGAGAGAGAGAGAGAGAAAGAAAGAGAGAGAGACCCTTAATAATGGTCATTAATAAAAATGTTGAATAATTTTGGCTCAAGGCACATCCCTACAAGGCAACAGTGATTATTACTCTCTATTAACAGTGGAGCTATCAAAGCTGACTCCCAGAACACAATTAATCTTACTGTACTGCCATTCAAATGAATTCTTAGTATCTTCTCAATGGAAATTTTACATGGAAACTTTTGAAATTATGCTAGGCTGTATCTAATCATTCCCCTTGTTCACTGAAGTCATTATTTTGTCAAAGAAGGAAATAGGATTTTTTTTTTTAATCTGACCTATTATTGACAAAGCCATTGAAAAAATGGGTATAGAGTATAGAACTAGGATATTTCTCCACATAAAGCATTTTGTTAGCTTTCAAATTTGATTTTTAGGACAATTAAATTATTTAAGCTAAATCTGAGCTATAATCAACGGCAATTGTTTATATTTGATTCCAAACACCAAGCTCATTCCTCTCTCAGATGTCTTGGAATTGTTTTTCACTCAGTAATTTACAAAGTTGGGAGATACGCAATATTTACACAATGTTGAATTCAGAAACAGAAGGGCTGAATAACTTTAAACAGTGAATCAGAGCATTTTAACAAACCTAGAGTTCTGCGAGCATCCAGATTTGAATCTACAGGTTGTTTGGAAAAAATCCTGCTAATTTTCCCCCTTGTTTGCTCTCTGAATAATGTCTAGAATGTCCTTTCAATAATCAATAATACAGTTTTCAAACTCAAGGAAAGCTTACACTGAAATTTGACAGACACATTGGTGGATCTTCCTTCCTTCCTTCCTTCCTTCCTTCCTTCCTTCCTTCCTTCCTTCCTTCCTTCCTTCCTTCCTTCCTTCCTTCCTTCCTTCCTTCCTTCCTTCCTTCCTTCCTTACCACTTTCTATAGAGGGACAATTGAGAGCATCCTGTCATATAACATTACTATTTGGTTTGGAAGCATTGCTGCTCTAGACAGGAAGGTGGTGCAGAGTATGGTGAGGATGACAGAAAAGATAATTGGTAGTCCATTTCCTTCTATCAGGGACATAGCACGTAAGCATTGCTTGAGCAGAGTCTGCAGGATTGTCTTGGATGCTATACATCCTCTTGATGACCTGTTTTCCATGTTACCTTCTGGGAGGAGCTTCATGGTATCCAAAGCAGAACATCTAGATTCAGTCACACTTTTGTTCCATATAGCATGTATGGTGCAGAAATATATTTATGTATGTATATGGCATTTGTACATGTGCCTTATGTGTTGGGTAGATATACATTTCCTCTTCAGAGCAGGCAACAAAATTTCATTTTTAATGTGGACCAGTGTGCTTATAGTAAAAAAAAATGACAATAAAAGTTACCTTGTCTTGTCTTTCTGATCTTACCTTACTTACCTTATCTTAAAAATTGGGTTTTTCTTTGTGAGCCTGCAATTGATTGCATAGGGAAATTCAGTAATTGTCCCACAGTCTATAAGATAAGATAATGTAACAAAGCATATCAATCTGATCATTTAATAACTTAGTTAAATCTTTTCCTCCCATTTCATTTCACATGCATTTCTTTCATGGCAGATTGGCTTTCAGTTGCTCTTATTACTCAGAAAGTTCTGAGATGAATTAAAAATCTATCCATCACTTTAGGTAAAAAGAAGCAAAAATAATAATAATGCTCAGCCTTTTTTCTGTAATTCATATTATTATTTTTGAATTTGCATAATGTATAATTTGATTGACAAATGCTACTTTTCAGTGAATGTCAGTCTGTGCTCCATTCAAAATCCAAGAAAGAAATACTTAGACTCCATAGATTAAAGAAAAGAAATCTTTCACTGAAAAATGAAATGGTAGCATCAGGTAAAATTCTGAATCTGAGAAATTAGGTGTGCAAACCAAATATACAAAGTGATGGAATTGTTCCCATCCCCCAAAGTTCAAAAGACTCTTCCAATTAAAAGTTCTGGATATGATCATGTGGACATCTTCAGGTGGTGATGAACTCTCTGTCCATTGACCTTGGCATATTTTGATAAAGATTTGCAGCTGCGCAAAGGCAAGAAAGCTAAGCGAGAAATAGAAAGCTAAAAGCAGGAATTTATACTCCCCCCCACTCCTCATTTACACAACACAAGAATGTAACACCTCCAGCTCTCTTTCCAGACAATTCCCCCCTCCTCCCCTCATTACTTATGGCAGCCAAAAGATGCAAAGTAGTAGCAGAAGATGTTGAAGGCTGACATTCGGCCCTCCTAGAAAAAAGACGTTAGTCCTGCAAGAGAGAAAAGAAAACATAAAAGACACTGATTACCAAACAAATACATTTCTAGGGTTTGTCAGGATATTTTGTGCAAAAGTCTTTGATCAGCTTAGGGGCTCTAACATCCTTCTCATTGACCCACTCAGCTTGGGAAGAAGGGAAATGTTTCCAAGCTACGTGTTATTGGAGGCGACCCCTCCACTTTTGAGAGTCCAAAATTTCTTTAACTTCAAAATGTTGTTCATCTTCAATCAGCAATGGTATAGGAGGATCAGTCTGGGTTAGTCTCAGACAAGAAATATGCTCAGGTTTCAACAAACTAACACGGAAAACTGGATGAATTTTTCGAAGAATTTTTGGTAATGTCAATTGGACTGTCACAGGATTTACGATCCGTTCAATCGTGAAAGGACCTACATATTTAGGACCAAGTTTCTTCGACTTTTGAGTGGTTTGTAAGTATTTGGTGGACAGGAAAACTTTGTCACCCACTTGATAGTTCTTCTGTGGAATTCTCTTTTTATCTGCAAACTTCTTATGAGATTGATGTGCGTCATCTAATGCTTTACGGGCAACTGGCCAGTTAAGTTAGAGTTGAGATATCCATTCATCTAGCAACTGGATGTTAGGTCTTTCACAAGGAAGCTCAGGTATGGGTACAAAGTCTTGTCCCGACAACACTTTAAAGGGAATGAACCCAGTACTACTATGGACAGAATTGTATGCCACCTCGGCAAATGGCAGTAAGTCAGCCCAATTATCCTGTTGTTAATTTATGTAACATCTGAGGTATTGTTCTAACACTGTGTTAGTTCTCTCACAGGCTCCATTGGTTTGGGGATGGTGGGTGGATCTTAAGCCCTGAGCAGAGTCTTTTAATTTCAGGAATTCCCTCCAAAAGTTCGAGGTGAATTGAACCCCTCGGTCAGAAATTATATGTTCAGGAACACCATGCAGTCTATAGATATGTAGTATGAATAGTTTAGCCAACGATTTTGCCGAGGGAATCATAGAGCAAGGTATGAAATGCGCTTGTTTGGAGAACAAATCGGTTACTACCCAAATAACCATGTGTCCAGTGCTCTTGGGTAACTCTATTGTAAAGTCCATAGAAATTTCCTTCCAAGGAGCTGTTGGCCTGGCTACATTTTTTAACAGACCTGCTGGCTTACCAGGAGACCTTTTTGCTGAGGCGCAAACTGAGCAGCTAGCCACATAAGTCTCAATGCTTAAAGTAGCATTTTTCAATGTAGGCCACCAGAATTGTCGCTTAACGAGGTGTAAGGTCTTCACGAATCCAAAGTGACCAGCCGCTTTAGAGTTATGGGTCTGTTGCAATATTTGGCTTCTCAATGTCTCTGGTACCTACAGCTTCGCTCCCATCCAGGCCAAACCATCTCTAACTGTACAGTTATTCAAATGCGCCAAGAACCACTCATCCAGTTTCAAGGCTTCCTTTAATTGTGCCATTAAATCACTCGACAAATCCACTTCTTGCTTCTTCTTTTGCACTCTAGTGACCACTGGGGTGGCTAGCTGTTTGGTTGAAACAATCGGCCGTATCACTTTCTGACAAACACTGTTATATTGAGGCAGTCTAGAAAAAGCATCCACCATAAAATTCCTCCCCCCCCCGATGTACTTCAGTGAAAAGTTGAACCGCTTAAAATACTGGGCCCACCGAACTTGTTTAGGAGAGAGTTTCCGAGGCTTTTTTAAGGCCTCCAAATTCTTATGGTCAGTCATACCTCAAGCAGGTGTTTCGCTCCTTTCAAGAAATGTCTCCATGTCAATAGAGTCCAGCGAACTGCAAAAGCTTCCTTTTCTCAGACAGTCCACCTTCTTTCGGTTTCAGTCAGTTTACGGGAGGTGTAGGCGCAGGGTTGTAGAGTTCCCTTTTCATTGATTTGAAGTAAGACCACTCCAACTGCCACATCACTCGCATCGGCTTGGATAACGAACGAGGCATCCATGTCTGGGTGCTTCAGCACTGGTTCTGCAGTGAACAGTTGCTTCAGCTTTTCAAAGGCGGCTTGGCATTCCATGGACCACTCCAATGGTTTGCTAGGCTTTGGTTTTGCCTCCCCCTTAGTTTTTAAGAGATTTGTGATAGGCATTGCTATCTTAGCAAAAGACGGGATGAATTGCTGGTAAATTGCCGGTAAAAGTTGGCAAATCCTAAGAAGTTGAAGTTGTTTTCGGGTGCGCGGTGGGGCCCACTCCAACACAGCCCGTACCTTTCCTGGATCCATTTCAATGCCCTTGTGTGAAATGCGATATCCCAAGTAGTCGATTTTCTCTTGATGGAACTCACATTTGGACAGTTTAGCATACAATTTAGCGGCTCGCAGTTTCTGCAGCACTGAATGCACCAGTCTCACATGTTCATCTCAAGTTTCTGTGTAGATAAGGATGTCATCAAGGTAAACCAAAACCCCCTTGTATAAATGTTCATGTAGCATCTCATTGATCATCTGCATGAATACGGCTGGAGCCCCCTGTAGGCCAAAGGGGAGAACATTGAACTGGAAACAACCCATCGGGCAATTAAAAGTGGTTTTCCACTCATCCCCTTCTTTAATTCGGATTCGGTAATACACTTCTCTCAAGTCCAATTTCGTGAAAATTTTCCTTTTAGCCAGGTGGGCTAAAATGTCCTTCATCAGGGGGAGGGAGTATATGTTTTCCATGGAAATTGCGTTCAGGTTTCTATAGTCCACTACCAAATGCTTGGAGCCATCTTTCTTTTCATGGAACAACACTGGGGCCACTACCCGAGGTCTGGCGGGTTGGATGAAACCGCATTTCAATTTTTATCGATAAATGACCTCAGCTCTTCCAATTCCCGTGGTGTCATCGAATATAGTTTCGGTTTCAGGAGCATCACCCCCGGCAGAATTTCAATGCTACAATCTGTTGACCGATGAGGGGGGAGCTCATCTGAAGCCTTTTTGCTGAACATTTCTTTTAATTCCCAATATTCTTTCAGAATTTTTTCCTCCCCCTCCAAGTTTTCAGCACCTGTGCAGGCTAACTCAACCGGATTCTGAAGCTTCTGCTGGGATTGCCCCTCCCCTACCAGTCATTGATTGGAGCGTATGCACAACCACCCTTTCCTCCAGTTCACATGGGGATTCCACTTGCGGAGCCAGGGCAATCCTAGTATTAACGGTTGTTCCATCCCAGGGGCCACAATAAAACACAAAGTCTCTTTATGCTCCCCCATGGTTATCTCTAGAGGTTCCATTATGAAGCATGCAGGGCAACCCCCTGCCACTGATCCATCCAATTGGCAAAAGGCTATGGGCATTTCTAAAGTTCTCAGTCTGATGCCCATCTCCTCAACTACTTTCATGTTGATTATGTATCTCATGCACCCAGAGTCTAGCAAGGCTAACATCTCCCCTTCGGTCCCTAAAGTGGGTACTCTTAATTTTACTGGAATGGTCATGGGGCCCTTATTTGGACTTATCAGGAAGTCATCCTCCAAGTCAGATTCACTCTCTTCAAGGAAGGTCGGAGGTCCCAGCTCCTCTCCCGCCAGAGGGGAAACCTCTACAACCTCCCCCATCTTTAGCGCAGTTTTGTGGGGCTTGGCTGGGGGATTTTCAGATTTCCTCTCTGTGCCCCCTTTGGCTCCAGCTTTACCCTGCAGTCCACAATCCGGTGGCCCTCCTTCCCACATCAAAAACAGGCAGTGGATTTGGGTCTTGCCATCATTCCTCCCTTCGGAGGCTTAGGGGCCTCTTGGAAGCATGGGGGGGATGGCTTGCTCCATCCAGAGCCGCCCCCACATCTGCTTTGGGTCAAATCTATTTCCACTTCTTCTGCCAGCAAGTACCACAGCTGCAAATCATTTGGGTCCCTTCTGGAAATACACATCTGGTATACGTCTTCATTTGGACCATCTTTGTAGGCTTCTATCAGGGCTCCCTGGGACCAGCCTCAGATATGGCACGCCAGCTGTCTAAACTCTTGGGTGTAGTCGGCCACTGATCTCCTCCCTTGATTTATGGTTTTCATCCTGATCCTGGCCTTTCACTCTGCTAATGGGTCCTCAAATCTTGCCCGCAGCACAGTCATGAATACGTTATAGTTCAGCAATTGGGGAGGAGTTATCATTATGCAAAGTCACCATCCATTCTGCAGCTATTCCCTCCAGGGCCCTGGTGACACATCTAACTTTGGCTGCTTCTGAGGTGAACTCTTCCCCGTATTCTTCCATATAGCTCCAAACATGTGCTAGGAAGAAACCTTTTGGGATTTCCCCCAAATTTCACTTCTAATGGAGGCAGCTTGAGGACTCTGTGTCTTCTAGGGATCACACCTCCTGCTGGGCTGCAGCCGGCTGCTGTGCTGTCACAGGCTCAATTATGAGGGTGGGGGCAGCTTGGCTGCCTCTGGCTGAACTTGCTCCCCCTTCCCCTTCATACCTTGGAGTGGCGTGGGGCTGTCCGAAAGCTTCATTGAGGAGCTGCCTGGCTTGATCCAGTAAAAATTCTCTCTTCTCCCTCTCTTGCCATGGCTTCTCTCTCCCACGCCATCGGGAAATGGTGATTCCAGGAGGGGGGGCTCTTCGGGATCCCTCCAGCCAACACCCAACGACCATCTGGGCTTCTCAGTTGGAACCTCTTCCAGAGTAAGGTCGGCTAGCAATTCAGCGGCTGGCACCTCAAGTATCAGCAATGATTAACCCCCCCCCAGCTCCCAGATCCTCCTGATCACTAGCTGGAGAGGACATGATATCAAACCCCCTCGGAAAAAAACTGGATATTTTCTCCGGGTGGGCTGGTGAAGAGATTCAGAATAATGTCAATCTGTGCTCCATTCAAAATCCAAGAAAGAAATACTTAGACTCCATAGATTAGAGAAAAGAAATCTTTGACTGAAAAATGAAATGGTAGCATCAGGTAAAATTCTGAATCTGAGAAATTAGGCGTGCAAACCACATATACAAAGTGATGGAATTGTTCCCATCCCCCAAAGTTCAAAAGTCTCTTCCAATTAAAAGTTCTGGATATGATCACGTGGACATCTTCAGGTGGTGATGAGGCCTCTGTCCATTGACCTTGGCATATTTTGATAAAGATTTGCAGCTGCGCAAAAGAAAGAAAGCTAAGTGAGAAATAGAAAGCTAAAAGCAGGAATTTATACTCCCCCCCACTCCTCATTTACACAACACAAGAATGTAATACCTCCAGCTCTCTTTCCAGACAATTCCCCCCTCCTCCCCTCGTTACTTATGGCAGCCAAAAGATGCAAAGTAGTAGCAGAAGATGTTGAAGGCTGACACTGAGTTTCTCATTTAATTGATTTTATAACATTAATTTGACATTTTGTTTAATAGAGAATTTTATTTTTCTTGTCTCTCTGTAAATGCTATCATCTCAGTCAAAAGAAATTTTCTCTGGGTTTAGACACATTGGATCTATATTAGACACATTCAAACACTATCAATGAATTGTACAAAAGATTGAAGGAATAAAAAAGCTAATGCCAAACCAATACATTTGATTTGAGATTGTGAAGTACTAACATGTTAAAAACAGGATTGTATCAAGGAAAATTTGTATTATAGGAAACAGTGACCTCATATACAATCTGAATTATTTTCTATATAGAACTATGGATAAGACTGCAATCATATTTTCCTAAAACTTCATTACATAAATTTATTATCCTTTTCTTGAACTTTAGTCCCTTCAAATCATGTCTTAAAAAAATGATTTATTTGTATTTTTTACCTTCTCACAAAAGTTTTCAAAGCTTTAACAAACTTCTTTTTTAAATCCAAGATAACAAGATTGATCAGGCTACTTTCTTGGTTGTTATTTGTATATATCTTTTAATTATTAATACATCAGCTGGTTTCTTTGTCTATTGTAGCATCTTTTCTTTCTGTACCTTGTCATTTTTAAATCTACCTTCAGATCAGTCTTGTCTGGTAAATCCTGTTCCTCTTTTATAACATTTTTTACACAGTCTATATGAAGAAGTAGGCACTCTGAAAATTAACTACTGGGTCCCCTCCTCAAAATTATCCTTCAATGCATTGAATGTTAAAATGATGAGAAAATGAAGTATGTGAAGTGTCCTTAAAGGCATCAAAGCAAGATAGCTATCCCCTTGTTTCACAGAGCTCTAAACTTGCTGGAGGCTGCTAAATTTTGACTCCTCATGAGAAGCGATTGTTTGGAACACTTGTGGCTGATCTCAACTTTTCTCTGAAGAGGAATTATAAAGATCCAGTCTTGTCACTGACTCTTTGTTCAGGCTATCTCTAATTTTAGGGGAGATATGTTCAGTTTGCCATTTTATCCTCAGAAGTTTCTAAATGATACCAGATTCTATGTAGGATTGTGGAAAAGTTCCTGATATATTTTGCTCTGCAAATACTAGTATTGTGCAACTGTAACTCACAGGATCTCCTTGGTTGACATCAGAATATATGTCTTTGACTCTTTACAGCTTTAAACTTGTTAAGTGTGAACTGAAGCACATTTTTACCTTTGAACATTCTGCAAGTTCCTGAAATTTTAGCTGTAGAATTATGACCTTAAAGACTGGGATAGAATGACAAAATGTGCAGGTGACTGACATAAATAGTGATTTCTACATAATAATTTGAAATGTGACTGCTTCAGTTATTCTATATGCTCCAAGCTCATATACAAGTAAAACATGGAGAATAGAAAGCTACCCTACACTGATTCCAAAGATCTTCCATATGAAGGTCTTATATCTGTTATGATCTGCTGGCTTCTTCTATAATAGAAGAAAACATTAAAAAATAAAATTTAAAAATATTGACATTATTTATTAATGTTTAGTTTTGAAAAGTGGGTGAAATACAGTTGTGTTATTTGCTTCACTTTTTTGAAAGGAAGTCTTGGGAGAGGGATATGTCAAAATAATATATACAGATATTTCCAGATTTTCACTTTATTATGACCAAATCAAATTCCTCCCATCAGTTAATCCTTATGTAGTTGCTAATGGGAGGAAATTGTTCATGATGATAGAATTGCAGACTAGAAATTTGCATATGTATTGATTATACAACAGAACTTTGAAGTTTCTATCAAATATCTGTAACTATTCATACAAATTTAAATATTTATGAATATTAAGCCTGCAATATATCAGAAAAATTTGTTTGTGAATTCATCATTTTTTAAATACTATGCCTAAAATATAATTTTAATGCAAATTTCTTGCTATAAAATGATTTATCTGTGTATGCTTTAAATTTACAGTATTATGAACTCAGACAGCATGACAATTTCCCATCATTGCATGTATACCTTATATAAATTAGTAAAAAGAAAAGAGATCAAAATATTTGAAGCTCCTAAACAGATCAAAATTCTAGTCCTTTGCTCTGTAATCCATCATTTTAATAAGTATTGCATTCTCGCATTTAGATGACTCTAATCTGTTTTATTTTTGCTTCTGCAACTTTTCATAATTTTCTGCCAATAAAAGGTAGTAACAATAATTCTCAAAACCAGGAAGATACTTTTGTTTATTTTCACCTAGCTGAAAATTGTTTCTGGAAGATTGGAAAGCTTTATAATCTCTTGAGCCATAGCTAAAGAACACCAAACAGTATGAAATAATGTTTTGTTTAATCCAGTTTCCTGGTGCCATTGGTCTTCCTGTCCCAGGTGAGAAAAAAAGGAAATACTGACCGGGGGTGGGTTTCTACCGGTTCTATCCACTTCTGTAGCATTGGTAGCTCTGAAGAGCAGCAGACATAGAACTGGTAGAACCCACCTGCCCACCCGGGCTCTTACCTGACCTTTATTTCCTGATTTTTCAACTTCAGCTGCCGTGCGAGGAACAGCTGCAGTTAAAAAAGCAGGAAAAGAGGGCTGTTTCAAAGGCTGCTTCTCTGCATGCAACATGCTGATGATGATTTACAGGCGCGCCTGTATGCAGCGTGCAGGGAAGCACATCATAAATCACCGAATCTCATAAATCACCTCATAAATCACTGAACCGGTAGTTAACCCTGTCCTATCCCACTCCGATACTGACCTTTTATCACTGAAACACACAGTGATGTGTTTTGGCAAGTTGAACTATTACATCTTTTGCCTTACTTCACATTATTGCTTGCTTTTCCTTGATTCAAGAAAAGTACTATTTTGAGGCCCTTAGTTTACTTTAATCATTTTTGGAAAATAGAGTTTTTAATAATATTGAAATTTTTAAACACAGGAATAAGACTAGTACAAACTGAAATAGATCAAAAAAGAAAAGGGGAAGGAGGAAATGAAAGAAAAGCTAAATATGCAAAAAAAGAAAAAGAGCAGCAGAAAAAAAGAAAAAAAGAAAAGGATTTAGTGACTTCCAGTCTTCTTTACAGTAGTAATAATTACAATCATAAAATTACCTCATTCTCTACATTTCTTCCTATAATCTATCCTATCTAATCATTAAATCCATAAATCATACATTTTCTTTTTTTATAAAAAAAGTCACATATACAGAAAGTCCCAATAAGCATAGATACTGTCTTTTATCTAATCAAACAAGTCAGTTGGGACATCTCAGTGAGTTCTGTCATCTTTAACAACCATTTGTCTGTCATAGATATTGCCAAATCTTTGTTGATACAATAATCTCACTAGAGTTTTCATATATAAAAGCAATGTCCCATGACTTTTTTTTTCAACCACTTATCCATCAGTTTCAAGAAAAAAGTACTGATTGCACTTGAATATTAATGTTTCAAATCCTCTGAATCTCTATATGGATTTGAACCTCAAATTTTCTATCTATTTTTGCACAATACAAAACATAATAAAATTACCATTCTTGGGTATAATTCTAGATAATATTTCTTGTATCATGTACCAATGATATTTTATTTATTTATTTATTTATTCATACTATAATAGTGTTAATTGCAGTCCTTTCAACCACATATTTTTGCATTGTTTCATCTCTATATTGTAACCAAAATTTTAGTCCACTTAAATATATGTACTGCTTCTTTTCTTCTTTTTCAAATTTCAATAAAAGTTTATACATTTTTACAATCACATTTGTATATAGTTCTGTTTCAAAGTCAATCTTAACAGTATTCCATACCATACATTCATTTCTCTAGTTTGAATCTTTCTGATAACTGTAAAAAGGAAAACAATTAACAACTGTGTTTCTTTCCCATTAGTTATTTTGATTTTATTCTGTATTCCTCTTGAAAGAGTTCTAGTATCTCACATTATGGTAACTATTTGCGTTTGCCTATTATTTCTCATCTATAAAATGATTCTTGTGCTAAGAGCCACAAGGTTTGGGTACAATCTGGATATTCTCAATGTGGCATGCCAAGCATGCTGATTTTTGAAATCCACTTAATCTTGATTATCTTGTACCAAGGTTCAATTTCCATCCCACCCACATTTCAGGTCATATCTTTCTAATTCTAAAAGTCTCCTGTTTCTAAGCAGCATCCACTCTTTCATCCAAATTAAATAAACTGCAAGATACAATTTCAAATAAGGTAAACTCTCTTTCATTTGCATCTTGTAATACCTTATATATGACTTGTGGCTTGTTCCCTTGTCAAACAAACTTATAGATTATTGTCACTGTTTAAATGCTGCATGAGTTGCCAAAGGTATTGTCCAAAACAGAACATCATTCTAGGCCAGACAAAATATTCATCTTTATGACATAAATTCTCCCCAAGAATGACAGTTGTAGCTTCTACCATCCTACAATATCCTTTTAACATCATTCATAACATTGTTATAATTACATAATTGTAAAAAAAAAAATATTTTGTTTTTTTCCTCAATTTTAAAATCCATTTTAATAAGTTCTGTTTAATCCTCTGTTTGGCTCCATATCAATTTAGCAAATAAATATTAATTAATGGGAAAAGGCATAATTTGCTCTAACTTTCTATGCTGTATTGGAGAATTTAGATATTCAGATTAGGTTGAAATGTTTCATTTCTTAATGCATTACCCTTCCTATTCATGCATCAACAACTATATCATTCGCTATTTATGGACTGTGAAACATCCTATTGTCTATGCATGGTATTTGGTGTCTTTAAATCAGTTTTTGACTCTTGCACACCTCCCTGAAATTTTCTTGGAAGTGGTTTGCCATTGTCTGCTCTCTAGGTCTGAGAGAGAGAAACTGACTCGAGTGTAACCTGCAGGATTGCGGCTAAAGTGGGACTAGAACTCATGATTCTCCAAATCTCTGCCTTCATCAGTTCACCAAAATGGTTCAATGAATACATTTCTATTTTGTAATCTTACCATTATTGTAAAAGGTGAGAATTGTTGTCATTGCTGATAATCATCATACTCTACTAATAAACTGACTATATGTATTACAAATTACCATCCTTTGTTGCAATTGATTACTCCAAGAAGCATGGCACAAATCCATATAGTTTATAGGATCTAACTCAAGATATGTGAATTAAGTGAAGTAGTCAACATGACAAATTTCAAGAAATTTGTTCATATATCTTAACAAAAAAGAAAATGCAATGGCCCTTACTTGAAGACTTAGCAAATCTCTGTCAACAGCATCAATAGGACAGTTAGACAGCTCCTTCACATTGAACTCAAATTGGATTGTCATTTTATAAACATTATTAAAAAGATTGAAAGTGTTATGGACTAAGCCAACGCAGCAGTAACAACCCTAAATAGCTTTACTTTGCAGCAGGCTCGTAATCCTGCACTCCTCATTGGCCCGCGAATAGCGAGTCGTGATTGGTCGTTTCTGGCCAATCTGATTGGCTGTTAATGGGCCCCTCTGATTGGACGCTTGTGAAAGCGGTAAACTCAAATCATTGGTTGTTTTGACAGCAGCCAGCTATATAAAAGAGCTGCTGCTGCCCAAGTATTTGCTCTGTTCTTATTTCACAATAAAGAGTTGAAGTCACCGTTTGATGTCTTGTCTCCGTTCCTTGCGCTCATGCTCAGGACTTAACACTGGTGACGAGGATGGGATGCGGAGACGATAGAGCTGACTACGCATCGAACAAGACAGAGCACGTGGCTGAAGAGCTCATGCAACAAACGGCAAGATGACCAGCGGCGCCATACAACCCGCTACATTCGACCCAGCAACCGAAGAATGGGACTCATATATAGATCGTTTCCAGATGTTCCTAGAGACCAACAATTTAAAAGATGCTACGCCTGGCAAGAAACGAGTGGTGTTCCTGACTCATTGCGGCCCCACCATTTTCAAAATGGCTAAAGCACTTGCCAAACTGGCGGAAGTGAAGACCATGGATTGGGATAACCTCGCCCCGATCCTCCGGGCCCATTACGCACCCGCAGTACCTATACTGATACGAACACACGAGTTTTACCAGAGGGACCAATGGAAGAACGAGAGTGCTGGGGATTTCGTAGCTGACCTCTGGAACCTAGGAGGCCTTTGTGGTTTTGCAAACCTCGAGGAAGCCCTGAGAGACTGCATAATTCTGGGATTAGATGATCAAATGTGCAGAGTAAACTCATGGCGAAAGGAGACATCAGCCTTGCAGATGTCATTGCCGACGCTACTGTCGCAGAAGCAACCAGGAAGTCAGCCGCTCGAATGTGCTGAGCAAACGCACCGCTTCGCCAACTCGCTAATGATAGCCTGCTCGCCACTGAGAAGCACGCTATCACCACCCACCACAAAGACCTCGAGTCATCCTCAGACAGTGAGGAAGAGGAGGTCAACCGGCTCCACCTGGAACGAGAGCGAAGGAACCAGAGACGTCCACACCAGTGTGCTGGTTGCGGGGCAAACCACCCACGATCGGACTGCAAATTCCTTGACACACTCTGCCGTACCTGCGGGAAAAGAGGCCACATCATGAAGGTCTGCAGAAGCAAGTGAAAGTCCAGTCCCAACTGAAGGGAGAACAACCTCCACCGGGAGACAGGCAAACCCACCTGAGAATCGGGACCGCCTGAACCACCAATGGAACAACCACTACTACTATAGAAATCGAGCACCTGCCTCTTCAACGAGATGAGAAGAGGCCCATCAAACCATTATTATCGGCCATGCTTCATTGTTCGATGCAAGAAAGATCTGTGTAAGGGTTACTATTGAGAATCGACCGTGTGTGATGGAAGTCGATTCGGGATCATCCCTATCGATGGTATCCTGGAAAACCCTCAAACAGCTGATCCCTGCCATCTGCCACCAGGACCTCAGCACTCAACGAATCATCCTAAAAGACTACCAGGGAAACAGAATTCAGTTGTCGGTTCCAGCCACGTCCAAGTATCCTTCAAGGACCGCACCGCGACGCTTCCCCTGACTGTCGTCGATCGTGAACGACCCAGTTTGTTAGGGTTACAGTGGTTCGCCCTACTCGGGATTGAACTAGCCGGCATACACCAAACCAGAAGCGACGACTGGGAAGAGGCCCTCATCCAGGAATTCCAGGACATGTTCACAGGAACATTAGGCAAGTACAAGGGGACCCCTATATCATTTAATCTCAGCCCCGACGTAGCTCCCATTCGGCTTAAGCCTTGTCGGGTGCCTTTTGCCCTCAAGCTGAAGATTGACAAGCAGCTAGATAAACTGATAGCCCAGGGCGTGTTGGAACCGATTGACCATGCCCGCTGGGAAACTCCAATAGTAACGCCTATGAAGCCAGATGGTTCGTTAAGAATTTGTGGGGATTACCGGGCCACCCTAAATCATGCTCTTCAACAGAGCGCTTACCCAGTACCAGTGGTCCAACACCTTCTTCATTCCCTGGGTGGCAGAAAAATATTTGTGAAATTGGACTTAGCTTAGGCGTACCAGCAACTACCTGTAGACACGACAACTGCAGAAGCCCAGACAATAGTTACACATAGAGGCGCCTTCAAGTGCAATAGACTCCAATTCAGAGTAAGTGTGGCACCTGGCATTTTCCAAAGTTTGATGGAGAGACTATTACAAGGCATAAAAGGTGTCGTGCCTTATTTTGATGACGTCCTAATAGCTGCCCCCACTTAAGAGTTATTAGTACAATGACTCAGAAAAGTTCTTCAGAAATTTAAAGACGCTGGTCTGAAAGTAAAAAGGGACAAGTGTCAACTTTGTACGGAGCGAGTGGAGTTCCTGGGATACCTTCTTGACAGACAGGGAATCCACCCCACCGAAAAAAAGCTAACTGCAATCAAAAACACCCCGAGACCTAGGAATAAGACAGACCTCCAAGCCTTCCTGGGAGTCATTAACTTTTATAACATCTTCTTGCCCCAGAAGGCAACCGAAGCCGAGCCCCTACATAGACTTCTCGACAAAAAGGCTTCCTGGGTCTGGGGACGGCGTGAAGAAAGGGCATTCCAACAAGTAAAAGACCTCTTAACCTTTGATGCTGTATTGATGCAATACAACGAGACTCTACCCTTGACGGTTACCTGTGACGCCTCACTATTCAGAGTGGGAGCCATTTTAAGCCATGTCCTGCCAAATGGGAATGAGGCACCTATTGCGTTCTTTTTGAGAACCTTGTCTAAGACTAAAAGGAACTATAGTCAACTTGATAAAGAGGTTCTCGCTATTGTATCCGCAATTAAACATTTCCATGAATATGTGTATGGGAGACCCTTTGCCATAATTACAGACCACAAGCCGCTACTTAGTATTTTGGCGGGAAACAAACCAACTCCCCACTTCTTATCACCAAGAATGACACATTGGTCAGAATTTTTAGCCGCCTACGATTACCGATTGCAACACCACCTGGGGAAAACCATTCCCCACGCTGACGCTTTGAGCCGCTCTCCACTACCAGACGTCATAGAGGACCCAGCTCCAACCTTAGCCGTATTACAAATCGAAACCCTCAAATCACTGCCGTTGACTGCTTGAGACATCGCCTCAGAAACAAAAAGGACCCTGTTTTGGCACAAGTCCTCAGCTGGGTGGAACGGGGTTGGCCGGTCAGCGCACCCAACGACACTTTCAAGCCATTCCGGAATCTACAGACAGAACTATTCTCCCAAAAGGGTTGCATCTTGTGGGGAATCAGAGTCGTAATCCTGGATAAATTGCAACATAAGGTATTAAAAATGTTGCACGATGGACATCCAGGCAGCGTGTGGATGAAGGCATTGGCCAGGAGTTATGCATGGTGGCCTAGGTTAGACAAACAGAAAGAGACCTGGGTAGCAAAGTGCAGCAAATGCCAGGAGACTCATTCTACTCCTCCAAAAACTCCCCCAACTCAGTGGGAAACGCCTCGAGGTCCTTGGTCCCATATCCACATCGATTTTGCGGGACCCACAAGAGGACACACTTTCCTCCTAACAGTGGATGCCTATTCAAACTGGCTCAAGGTCCACAAGATGAAAAGCACCACCACAGAGGCGGTCACTAAAAAACTGAATAAGCTATTCGCTACCCACGGATTGCCAGATGTCCTGGTCTCTGATAATGGCCCCCAATTCACTGCCCTGCCATTCGAACAGTACCTGGCAGATCGGGGCATCCGCCATACCTTAACATTGCCAGCTCACCCTGCGGCCAATGGTAGGGCTGAGCGAATGGTTCAATTTGTAAAAAAAACCTTGCACAAAATGGACCACCGCGACATTGACAACAAAATAAACCGGATGCTTCTCCTCCAGCACATAACCCCAAACAGTATCACGAACAGAACCCCAGCTGAACTCCTGATGGGCAGGAAACTTCACTCGCATCTCGATCGTCTCCACCCAAACTACACGCCTGAACAACCCCCAGGATCCAGCAGCAAGTGTCAGGCATTCCAGGAAGGTGACCCTGTGTTTGCAAAAAACTTATTGGGCGACCCATTGTGGGTCCCTGCTACCATAACGCAACTTATAGGACCCCGATCCTATCGCCTGCAAACTGCAGTTGCTAAGATGTGGAAGCACCACATAGACCAACTCCATTCCAGACTAGCACCTAGTCATATCTCAGCTCCTGAACCTCTAACTGGGCGGGGGGGAAGGAACATTGAGGAGACCGAAAAAGAAATAACAATTGAAACCCTACAGTCTACACAACCAACCAGGGGATACTCACCGTCAGAAGGAGAACCGAGCCAGGGAGTGGCCTTGCCGCGTGACAGCACTGTGATGGAAACAGATCCAGGGAACCTGGAAGACAGCACTGGCGTAAGCAGGGAGAGCAGCCCAGAGCCATTCGAAGGAACAGCGGGACCGTTGTCACCATCCAGCCCAGCGGGCAGCCCACCGGAACCAGAGCTAGGACAGAAACCGGTGGAACAGCGCAGGTCAAGCAGACAGGTGAAGCGACCTGCCTATTTATGAGAATACATTACCCCACCCCTCAGACAAAACCTAAGTGGGAGGGGTGTTATGGACTAAGCCAACGCAGCAGTAACAACCCTAAATAGCTTTACTTTGCAGCAGGCTCGTAATCCTGCACTCCTCATTGGCCCGCGAATAGCGAGTCATGATTGGTCATTTCTGGACAGTCTGATTGGCTGTTAACGGGCCCCTCTGATTGGACGCTTGTGAAAGCGGTAAACTCAAATCATTGGTTGTTTTGACAGCAGCCAGCTCTATAAAAGAGCTGCTGCTGCCCAAGTATTTGCTCTGTTCTTATTTCACAATAAAGAATTGAAGTCACCGTTCGATGTCTTGTGTCCGTTCCTTGCGCCCATGCTCAGGACTTAACAGAAAGTATATTTACACAGAGTAGCAAAGAGTACTTATGAGGAATAGCCTGTAGTAAAAATAGTAATATTTTATTTTCTGGTCTTCCCCCTCTCCTCCCCCTGTTATGACAAAATTGAATCCTCTCCTTATGAATATTCTCTGTAGATATTAACTGACTTTGCAGTCCTTGACTCATTGCATCTATTATTGTTGATTAGTAGTGCCTCCACTGAAATAGTATATTGTGTTTTTATCACACTTATCCTATTTATATTTTTATTTTTTACTGACTACTCTAGCAAGCTCTTTCAAATTCAAATGCTATACAGGCTTACAGAAAGTTTATCTTGGAAACATTATCACCTCAAGCAGGTGAGAGCATGCAATTTTATGGCTTATAACATTTTCTCATAATCTTCTCACATATTGTACCAACAGTTGCTGCTAATGTATGCTAATGTTAGTTATTTCCTCTTTTACTTTAATGCCTAGATATGTATGTGACATGTCTAAAGATATTCTTAAATATTTGAAGACCACTTCACTTAATTCACATATCTCGAGTTAGATCCTATAAGCTATATTGATTTTTGCTATGCTTCTTGGAGTAATCAATTGCAACAAAGGATGGTAATTTGTAATACAGTTCCCTTTGGAAGGAATAAGATAATGGCAAGTTAAACATAAATCATAAGGCCAATATTGTTAAGGTTTTAAGTGGAACTGCATTCTAGGATTAGAACATCATTATTGTTTCAAATCCTTCAAATATCTTGTTTCTGTTGGGACCTTATAACATACATAATACGATCTGTGAACCCAGAAGTATTTGAATTTGCTCATGCTTCATATCTCCAAGGGATCAAGAGAGGGATTTCTACAGGAAAGGAAAGGAGTTTTTAAGAAATTGATCGGAAATAATACATGATTGCTGTTATGTTTGGAGCATGGGCGAGAAAGAATGGAGACAAGCCTCTGAACGGTGAACTTCAGCTATTTATTTACATAGTGACTTCTAACTTCTATAGCAGTTTTAACCCGCCTTATATAGGCAAAACCCGTAACTATTAACCAATAACCAGTGAGGAGCACTAGCTCTCATAACCAATTGGAACTCTCTGTTAAGGGCCAATCGGATTCCTCGGAGCGGGCCAATCCGATCTGGCCGTTTAACAGCCAATCAGAAGTGAAGGGCCAGAACCCTGCACTTTACTCCAAGATCACGCTTTATTAAAACTTTATACATTCACAACACCCCTTCCCCCTGGCTTCTGTTTGCAGGACGCAGTTACATAGTCCTTTAGGTAGGACGGTGATTTTATTAGTCTCTTTGATTTTCGCTGTGTCATTTGGCTGCAATCACGCTGAGGTAGATCGTTGTTTGGCAGTGGGGCTGTTTCTGGTTCAGAGTTCATTTCCCCGTCATTGCCCATGTTCTCTGTAATTCCCTGAGGTGCAACTGTTTCCCTCTCTGATTCCACTTCCTGAGTCTCTATTATACCGTCGTTCCCTTCGAACGAGTTTTCTTCTCCTTGGAATTCATCTTCTTCCGTACCTCCCCCCCCTCAGTCTGGTCATAGGGGAGTTCAGGACTGCCCGCGGAAGCCGCGATCGTAATTGATCGATATGGCGTTTCCATAGTCTATCGTCAAGGCATTGTACAAGGTAGGACCTTGGGCCAGTTACACGAACTACTGTCACCTCCACCCACAATGGGTTGCCCGATAGGTTTTTAGTGTATACCAAATCTCCTACCTGGAAGGCACAACAGCGGCCACTGGATCCTAGTGGTTTTTCCGGTTCGTAAGCTGGGTGTAACCAGTCGAGGTGGGAACGGAGTTTTCGTCCCATTAGCAGTTTGGCGGGAGTTTTGTTGGTGACACTATGTGGTGTGATGTGTTGTAAAAAAAGGATTCGATTGATCTTGTCGTCAATGTTGTCGTAGTCTACCTTCTGTAAGGTTTTCTTCACAAATTCTACCATGCGTTCTGCTTTGCCATTGGTCGCAGGGTGCACAGGCGAGGTGAGCGCATGTCGAATGCTGTGGTCAGCGAGGTACTGCTCGAACGACAGTGCTGTAAATTGGGGCCCGTTATCAGATACCAGGACGTCTGGTTGTCCGTGGGTTGCAAATTGTCTTTCCAAGGTTTTGATAACCGCCTCGGAGGTTGTAGTCATCATGCGATGAATCTCGAGCCAATTTGAATAGGCACCAACGGTTAGTAGAAAGGTGTGGCCTTTGGTTGGCCCCACAAAGTCCAAGTGAATTCGGGACCAGGGTCCGCGTGGTGTCTCCCATTCAGTAGGAATGGCTTTAGGTGGGGCGTTGCTCACTTCCTGGCATTTTGGACAAGCTTTAACCCAATGTTCGATTTGCTTGTCAATGCCCGGCCACCATGCGTAGCTTCGCACAAAGGCTTTCATTCGCACAATGCCAGGGTGGCCATCGTGCAAGGTTCTCAGAAGTGCTTTCTGGAGTCGGATTATCTCCGGCTATTATCCCCAATAATGGTTTGTGGTCAGTCACGATAGTAAAAGCCCGGCCATACACGTACTCGTGGAATCTTTTAACAGCTGACACAATTGCGAGGGCTTCTTTATCGATTTGTCCATAATTTCGCTCAGTTTTTGAAAGTGTCTTAGAAAAATATGCAACAGGGGCTTTGTTCCCATTAGGCAGTACATGGCTCAAAATGGCACCCACTCCGAAAGGCGAAGCATCACATGTTATATTTAACGGCAAAGTCTCGTTATACTGCATGAGTACAGAGTCAGAAGTGAGCAGTTTTTTCATGTTGTGGAACGCCTGTTCTTCTCAGTGACCCCATAACCAATTTGCTTTCTTATCTAACAACCAGTGTAACGGTTCAGCGACTGTTACTTTATGCGCTAAAAATACATTATAAAAGTTGATGAGGCCTAGGAACGCCTGGAGATCGGCCTTGTTTCGTGGCCTGGGAGCGTTTTTTATCGCCCTTAGTTTACTTTCAGTAGGGTGAATACCCTGGCTATCAATTAGGTACCCTAAAACTCAACACTGTCAGTACACAATTTGCATTTGTTTTTTTTTTACTTTAAGACCGGCCTCTTGGAATTTTTTTAGGACTAATTTTAACCGGTCCTGTAAGATTTTTTTTGTAGGGGCCGCAATTAATACATCATCAAAATAGGGGACCACGCCCTTAATCCCTTGTAATAACCTCTCCATAAGGCTCTGAAAAATCCCTGGGGCTACACTAACTCCGAATTGAAGCCGGGTACATTTAAAGGTACCTCGGTGCGTCACAATTGTTTGTGCCAGTGCCGTCTTTTCATCAACAGGTAGTTGCTGATATGCCTGAGCTAAGTCTAATTTAGAGAAGACTTTCCCGCCCCCCAGGGAGTGGAGGAGATGCTGCACCACCGGCACTGGATATGTGTTCTGCTGTAGGGCGTGGTTCAAGGTGGCCCGGTAGTCCCCACAAATTCGGATTGACCCATCTGGCTTAATGGGCTTTATGATTGGGATTTCCCAGGGGGAGTGATCGATGGGCTCTAACACCCCCTGAGCTATCAGTTTGTCGAGTTGTTCATCAATTTTTGACTTTAAGGCAAACGGAACTCGACGGGGCTTAAGTTGGATGGAAGCTATCTTTGGGTCTAGACTGAACGAAATTGGGGTCCCCTTGTACTCGCCTAAGCTGTCCGCGAAGATGTCCCTGAACTCATGGATGAGGTCTCTCTCCCAGTCACTTCTGCTGACTTGGTTTATGCCAGCCACTTCAATGCCAAGTGGCGTGAACCATTGGAGGCCTAGTAGGCTAGGCCTGTCTCTATCGATGACAGTTAGTGGTAAGTATGCTGTGTGCTTCTTGAAGGAGACTCGGACTTGACAGGAACCAACAACAGGGATTCGATTCCCTTGATAGTCCTTGAGGATGAGTCTTTGGGAGCGGAGATCTTGGCATTGAATCGTGGGGATGAGTTGCTTAAGGGTCTTCCAGGACACCATCAAAAGGGACGATCCCAAGTCGATTTCCATGTGGCAAGGCTGGTTCTCGATGGCTACTGTGACTCGTATTTTCTTGGTGTCTAAAGCTGAGGCATGACCGATAGTGATAGTATGGTGAGCCTCTTCTCTCTGCAAAACTTGATTTCTGTAGGAGTGGTTTACTGGCTCTTGCCATACAGGATGGTTTCCTGTCGATTGGCAATAGTTATTCCCTTTTGAGGCCTGGCCGGGTCCTGGTAAGCTTCGGCAGACCCGTCTGATGTGGCCTCGCTTCCCGCACTCATGGCAGAGCGCGTTGCAGAATTTGCATTCGGACCTGGCATGGTTGGCCCCACAGCCAGTGCAAGGGCGTAAAGGCTTCGGGTGGTGGTCCCGGTCGGACCGCAGTCGATGGACCCATTCTTCGTTGCTGTGTGATGACGAAGAGAGGTCCTCGTGATGCGTCATTGCAAGCTGCCCTTCTGACTTGGGTAAGATGTTGTTTGTCGGTGGTGGTACCGGAGCGCGGTTTCGGCGTAGTTGTGCAGCCGACTTCCTGGTTGCTTCTGCTGCAGTAGCATTGGCGATGGCGTCGGCAAGGCTGATGTCGCCTTTCGCCATCAGCTTGCTTTGAACGCCTGGTGCATCTAGTCCCAGAACTATGCGATCTCTTAGTGCTTCTTCTAAATTGGCGAATCCGCAGAGGCCTCCCAAATTTTGGAGATCTGCTATGAAGTCGGCCATGCTTTCTCCTTTTCGCTGGCTCCTCTGATAAAACTCATGCCGTCTCACGAGCATAGGCATGGTCAGTGCGTAGTGATCTCGTAGGAGAGGTTCGAGGTCATCCCAATCCATCGCCTTCACTTCTCGGGGTTTTGCTAGTGTTTTAGCCATCTTAAATACGGTTGGACCGCAATGCATTAGGAACACTGCCCATTTCTTTCCTGGTGTGGCGTCCTTTAAGTTGTTGGTTTCTAAGAACATTTGGAAGCGATCCATGTAGGACTCCCAGTCCTCCTGTACTGGATCGAACGGAGCGGGTGGTACAACGACGCCGGACATGGTTCCGTTGTGTAATGTTGTCTGTCACGTGCTCGGTGTTCTTCAAAGTTTCGTTGGTTCAGATGTCTCCACATCCCATCCTCGTCGCCAGTGTTATGTTTGGAGCATGGGCGAGAAAGAATGGAGACAAGCCTCTGAACGGTGAACTTCAGCTATTTATTTACATAGTGACTTCTAACTTCTATAGCAGTTTTAACCTGCCTTATATAGGCAAACCCCGTAACTATTAATCAATAACCAACGAGGAGCGCTAGCTCTCATAACCAATAGGAACTCTCTGTTAAGGGCCAATCGGATTCCCCGGAGCGGGCCAATCCGATCCGGCCGTTTAACAGCCAATCAGAAGTGCAGGGCCAGAACCCTGCACTTTACTTCAAGCTCACGCTTTATTAAAACTTTATACATTCACAACAATTGCAGTATATGAAATGAAGTGGAACTAAATTTTTATTCTATCTTCACCCTTCGTACCCCACTGAATTTTTAAACTCAGGATGAACCTGACACTAACATGAATCAAGAAAAAGTTTCCCCTATTTTAAATACTTGGAGTTTACTATAAGGAAAAGTGCTAAAAAGGAAGAAATATACTTTTTTCCATGAGTTGATCCATGACTGAAATCATTGTTTCAGTGTTGGTACAAGATGAATGTGCCAAATAATGGCAAGCATTAAGAATGCAACAACAAAGCACACTTTCATATCTTGTTTATCCAGAATAAAGGATACATTTGCTTTTATGTTTGCATTAGAAACTATGTTTGGCAGACCTATAATACATTTATAGCTTTAATGTATTTATATGTCTTTCTGCACATACTGTACGAAAGGGGCGAAACATGTTTGCCAAATCTCTTAAATGAAGAGCTATTTCTGATGTGGGAAATTAATTATGATGATATTTCTGATTAAAAATTTATCAAGCATCTACATATCATATGTACAAGATGAAAATGGGCATTTATTTCCAAATGTATCTTAACTCATATTGAAATTGAACTAAAGGCTATAAGTATAGAAATGCACACTCATGGGATTAATGCCTTATATATCTATGACTTCTGAAACTGCTACCAACCCCCTGCTCTAAGAGCATTGTTAAAGTGACTTTCCCTCTTTTGACCCACCCAATCACATGACCACATGCCACACCCATCCAGTCACATGACCACAGCCATGCCCACCCAGTCACCTGGTCACCTAGCCATGCCTGCCCAGTCACATGACCATCAAGCCACACCCACCAAGCCACGCCCACAGAACCAGTTGTTAAAATTGAATTCCAACCCTGACTATTTCCATTTCAAAGAAGGTGGACTTGACTGAGGCTATAATACAAAATGGTACTCAGCCTTTTGAAACAGCATCATTTAGGTATTACAGGAATACTCTTTATTGTTGTAGGAAAGTATAACGAGATCATGAAAATCTTTCTCTCAATCCTCCCTTTTAACAAACAAAATCAAGAGGAGTTTATTTTGAGTTTCTTTCTCATGCTTTGCATTGTCCTAGACTCAGGAAAATCTTTTATCTTATGATAATGGATTAATTACCTTCTTCCTCCTTCCCAAAGCTAGATCAACATGCTTTCAAAAATAAAACTCCTCTCACATCTGGAGGAAACCTTCATATTGCGTAGCATTTCCTGGGGCTGCTCTTTGCACAACCGATCATGACTACCTTGGTACAATGAATGTCATGCCTGATTTGTCCAAGAAAAAAGTAAGCAGGCTTCTGGAAGCCAAGGAGCCCTTTGCAATGCTAAGGTGAATTTGATATTGTTTAGTTAATAAAGGAGCTAAGCAGTGAGGTATACAGCTAACTCTGAAGATTTCTATTGATCATGTTATCTTGCCCTTTTATTATAGTCAAATAGATGTATAGCCAAGGATGATGGGAATAAAGTAAAAACCATTTCTGCTGCTATTTTAACCATCTGTTCAATTTATTATCTTTTTGCTGGGGAATATTCAGACAAATTGAGAATCAGTTTTTCTCAGGGAAAAAAAAATGCTTCCATCTTGCCAGAAAGAATGACATTCCATTCCATTCCATCTCTCTGAATTTGAAGTTGTAAATCAAATGAGAATGATACACGAACAATATCGAAATTTAATTTATGGATGGAAATAGACAGACTCACTAGAGAAATTACTGGCATCATTACCAAATATTAGAAAGGAGGTACACGTCTTGAAGTCCCAGAACCTCTTGTAGTCCCTGAAAACTCCAGGAGAGGGGAAACTCACAAAAATGTTTATTTTGTATGTTGCAAAGATTCTTATTAACAGGCTTTTATTTTTTTTTCAAGATGTGCCACAAAATAGAATATTTTATAAAATGGCAGTCAATCAACCCTTCTGACTTTTAATCCTGTTATTCAAAGACATTTCCAGCTAGGAATGAATAGCAATATTATCAGATGTTACAAAAATGTATGCCTGCCAGCTCTAAAAGTCTTGAAACTGTCTTTGGAGAATTCCAAAATGAATATTTACATGTAATTGTGTTATGGCTCCCCCTTCAAAGTTCCAACAAAACCAAACCAAAGGCAGCCGCCCCAAAACTCAAATCCAACAGAAAGGAGTCTTACAAGATTATATTCCACACGCCCTGTTTATCACAACAGTTCTGGCATAAATTCTCAAAGCTCCGAGCCTCTGCCGAAAACCTCTGCACGTAATCAATCACTTTGTTCCTGACAAACTTCCCCCACACAGCTGTGTCCTTTTATAATCCTTGAGGCAATGTACTAATTACTAATTATTGGCTCGCCCTCCCTTCTCACTGAGTTTGTCTCTGTGAACCACCTAGATGGGCGTGTCAATCTCCCTAAATCATCGTCTGGCCTGATGCCTCCACACAGCTTGATGTTTCAGCCTCCTTCTTGTTCTGGCATCTAGCCACGATCTGTCAGCTTCCTCGCTTGACTCCTCTGACTCATCTTGTGGCTCAACTGCAGGCATGAATGAGGTCGAGGGTTCAGGCGAAGAATGTCTTTGTGATAACCTCTCATCCTCCTGGCTCAGATCTGTGTCTTCTAACAATTCAGACTCCAAATTCTCAGCAGGTTCCAACCTTTCATCCTCAGAGTCATCAGAAGCAAAACTCACAGCAGGATTGATCCTTTCAGTCACAACATAATTGTATGTATTATATCAATTTATATGGCTTCCCATGTGAGGCTCATCAATCTAGGTAGCTAATAAAATTAAAAACACCATAGCAGCACATAACAATAAAACAAACACACATACAGTAGCCAAAGTAAAAAAAAAAAAACATGATCAACAAATCAACACAATCATGCCATAGCTTCTGCCACACATCCAGATCTCCAAACCCAGCAACAAAATCTTCTCTTTAATCCCTTGTGAAAGGCCAACAGGGTCAGGACCTGAGGATACTATCCATTCAATTATGACAGCCTTGTTTCCTTTTACTGATGACTATTCCAAACACAACTGTCTTTTCCAGTGGCTTTGATGATTGCATAATATGATCAAAATAAGCAAGGTAGAATTTTGTGATTTTGCTTTCCAGTGATAATATTTATGATTTATAATGTAACAATCATATTTACAGTATAAATTTGATTCCAGTTAGTCATTTAACAATTACTAATTTAAGAATTAAGACAATAAAAATAATTGTTTGTTTTTATGATACAAAATAAAAGCTATAATTGTTTTTGATTACTAGTAATTACTTCCTTGATATTTGTTTGGGACATTTTAATATAGATTTCTCATTATATTTTTTCATGTTTTGAGGTAAAATCTAGACATGGCATGAAGTTAGAGATCTGTAGGCTGAAGGTTATTGTTTTGTTTGTTCATTTATTCATTTGGTTTCTGTTATATCTATATATTCAACAAGAAATTCCAGGCAATGTGATAAAAGGCATTAAGAAAAATTACCATACAGTAGAAAAAAATACTGCTGAGATAAAATCTGAAGAAGTAGCCTCCCAGTGGAAATCATGCCATACACCCACATCTGGCAACTTTTGAAAATTGATCTATTCAGGAGGATTTATGAGAAATGACAGGAGGTTTATTATAATTGGGCACCAGTCAACTCAGTCTGACTATAGGTGGCTTGCATTGCAAACAAGACAGATAAAAAATAGAAAATAATAGGGGTGTTACAACAAATTGGCAAGCCCAGACGACAACACCACAATATATAAAAGATTCAAAAATGGGATCCAACCTCCTTAATCTGAAAGAATAGTCAGATGTTTTAATGGACTTCTAGAACATGATCAGGATGGGAGCCAGCTATATCTCATTCCAGAGAGCAGCCGCCATGACATAGCTGCCTATGTCCCAGAAGATAACACTCTGTTGATTCATATCAGCTGGACAGACAGCACATGAAATTAATTAATTTATTATTTTATCTCATTGTTTCTGAAATGTTTTAATTTGGATGCCTCAATTCAAGTAGCTATTAACTACTATAGACTGCTGAAAGCTTGCTTTGATTGTGATGAATTTAAAGTTGATAGATGGTGCCAAATTTATTTTGTTTACTCTCCTTTTCAGTTTTCAATTACCAATTGCCTCATTTTTCAAATGTTTTTTTTAACCTAAGTTAAACATAAATGGTTGGAATCTTTCCTATTTTTCAACTTAAATATTTATCCACTTCTCTCTTGATACTGGATATTTTGAACAACTAGACATATGACCTCCCATTTTGAGACTATTCTCTAGAGTACAGTCGTTACAAGATTTGTAAAAAACCCTGCCCATTTATATAATTCTATGAGAGGGTAATTCAATCTATCCATTACTAAAGCCCTATTTTATTTAGACACTTATTTGATTTTTAATTGAAGAGCACCCTAAAGATCTGATACTACTTCCCAATTCCTGTGGATAGTTCTTATTTAGTAAATACAGTATTCCCAATAAATTCTTTCATGTCTTTTTTTATAGAATTTGTACTTAGATATGCCATTATGCAGTATATTCCATAAGTCTAGCAAATTTCCATTTATATTAGGTGATTTCATTCAAAATCAAGCACCGAAGCCCTGGCTCTGAGGCATTTAGGCACTCAAACTACAGAGTTTTTTTTTTTAAAAAAAAAAACACTAAAGGGATGTGTTTTCCCTTGGGGTTGTGGGCATTTATAAGTGGCTTTCTGACCTGCCAAATTCATTGGGCTTGGAAGCTAAGCAAACTCATACCTGACTAATGCTTCAATGAGATACCTCCAGATAATATTAGTACTATAAGATAGACTGGGATATTTAAAAATTCCACAAGAAAACAACAGCAGACCACTTCTCTATTGTTTAATGGATGTATTTATAAACCCCTAGATCAGGGGTGTCAAACTCAAGGCCTGCGGGCTGGATCTGGCTCATAGGGTGCTTAGATCATGGCATGCAGGACAACCCTGGAAACAGTGAAGGACTTGTCTGCGGTGCCTCTGCAACTGAAAATGGAGTTCGCGAGGCGGCATGTGGCCCTCCTGAACTCTGTTTTCACTGGCAGAGGGTTGCAGCAGGCCTTCACAGCTGAAACGGAGCTCAGGAGTCCCTTTTCTCTGGCAGAGCACTCAGGCCACTGACATAAGTGACGTCGAGCTGGCCACACCCACCCCAGCCCTCTGAGGTCAAACACAACCGTGATGCAGCCCTCAATGAAATCAAGTGTAACACCCCTGCCCTATATGTTGAGTTCAATTTGGGGAAGATTTCATGTTATATTTTGTATTCTTCTGTGCTATCAGATACAGATATCCAAATGTAGCAATGAAAAAAAACCCACCAGTGACTTAGGCAATCTAGTTTTGTGACTGTGCAAAGACATTTGCACTTATTGAAAGTTACTACTTATGTGAGTTTAATTTGACAGACTTAGCATTTTAGTACAATCCACCATTTTATCTTTGCAAGCAGAAATAGTAGTCTGTCAGTTTTGTCATGAATAAAGTGAGGGAAGTTTTCATTCTATGAGAAATAAAAAAACCTCTAAAATTTAAACAAATGTGGAAAAACTGAGTTAAAAGAGAGGAAGTTTAATATGACTGCAAAAGAAAAAAAACTTCCTGTCATACTTTGTAGGAATAGATGAGTTTATATGCTTTGTTTACCAAGCAAACTATTTTTTTTCCAAACCAGAGTACCTTATTTAATTTCATTAGCAGTGACTTGTAGTGACTTAGAAATCTCCTAATTCCCATAAGTCTACCTGCCACTCCAACCCTGCTGATATTTAAAATATTCCTTTTTTTTGTATTCTACCTATTTGTCTTGTCATGTGCAAAAGTAATATCTCCTGAATTCTATCCATCTTGGGAAATATATCATGATGTCTTCAAGGGTTCCTTCTGTCATCAGAAAAAAGAAAGAAAGGAATATTCCCTTGCTACCTACTATCCATTCATTGTGGAAGCCAGACTAATTAAATAAATATTCACATTTCCCAAGAAACCAAATAAAAAAAGATTGCTAAAAAGATTGCATTGTTCACAGAAGGTTGAAAAACTATGCTTTTAAACTAAAGCAGGTCTGTAGTTGCAACTGGGAAATCTATATTTGCTTTAAAAAATGTATAATTTGCTGACATAATTTATTTCACTAGGCATTTAGCCTTGGGGGAATGTTATATTATGGTCTGGATCAGTATTAGCAAATATTACAAACAACAGTTGCTACTCTTATATTGCTCTGATATTGGATTAAACTTCAATATTACAAGGTATAGGAAATGAAAGTGGAAAGCTAATCCTTCCTATGAATTATTTATTTATTCATTCATTCATTCATCAAATTTATTTGACCACCCATTTCACAGAGGTGTAATATGTGCTGTTGTAAAAACATACATAATTGCCTACATGGCTGCATTTTGCACCAGCAAATTTAATTGCAAAAACTGTACTGTTGGCAGTGGAGTTTTCTGACAGCACTTTGCCAATTATGACAGCTTAGATCTATCTTGGTAATTTTTTTAAAAAAAAAAATAGATTACTTAAGAGGTGGTCATAACTAAGTAATAAGTCAAATATTTTTCAATGGAGCTGAATCCAAATCTTATTCTTGTCATCTTCAGATAGGACCTTATAAAACTTTGAAGAATTGCTTCCAGACAGTGTAGAGACATGCAGTAGGTGGAAGAATGTTTCAGTTATTTATATGAATGTGCTTCATTGGTCATTAGACATTTCCCTCCCTGACCATGTCAAGCAAAGACATAGTTTGGAAGAAAATGTGCACCGCACCAATATCAGAAAAAATGTGGGGAAAAAATCTACAGTGATATGGCCATATTCTGTGAGCAACATCCCACACCATTCCCTACATTGCCTTCCACTTTAACATAGATGGCAAAGCACCCATGTGGAAGGCCAGAACAAAGATGGCAGGATACAATAAATGTGGGCATTAAAAATGTCCAGTTGGATTCAGATAACTGTGTTTTAATCATACAAGATAGTGTTTGTTGACTTGAAAAACGGACCCTGCATCTGCTTGGAAAATGCTAGGAGAATGATTATCTATCATCTATCTACTCACTCACTTATTTACTGATTTACCTTCTTATTTACTTATTAAATTTATTTGCTGCACATCTCATAATGAAATAACCCTGAGTGCTTAACTTCATTTAGCTTCAAGAAACTCCCTCAGTTCTATCCAGTTTAGTTACTCAAGAATTAAATCCCACTTTTTTCTGGAAAAAGTTTCCGTCTCGTAACTGACTGTACTTGCATTATCTTTTAGCTTTACTTCCAGGAACCACATATTTTTATTCACATCAAGATCTGTTTAGATAGTTCTTTCTTTTCATGTAGGACTCCCTTCTTCCTGTGATAGCAAGATAGTGAGATATCTACTTACTATTCAGAATTCCAGTAGGAAATTTTCAGCTACCAGCACTCTACGTCAAATATAAAGAGATGATAATTATCTGAGGTCATGATAATATATTCCACCCAAAATATACTACTTGCACATATAATTACAACAGATTCTATTAGTTCCTTATCTAATTGAGGCTTTAAGCAATTAATATTATTTCCTCTTTAACTTTCTTTCTTTCTGGTTTTTTTTAACTCAACAATTTGATTTCCTACTTATTCTATGTCTTTCCCTGTTTTGTTTCATTCCATGATTAATCAGATTCTTTCTAACCTCTAAGCTAAACATATTTTCTCCAACTCTCCTTTTCTATTAATTCTTATGTCTGACTTTTTAAAATTCCACCATTGCTTGATTGCTTGTCAAACCTTTTCTTCTTTGCACTGACATGAAGAAGTTCAGTGCTTATACTATCAAACTATGTGACACCAAACTCTCTTTGGGGCTCCAATGTAATATGGTGGTATCTCATATTTTACATTAGTTATTAATTAATTAATTGACAGCCCTTATAATCTATCTCAGTCCCATAGGACTCTCATGTCAGTATGACATAAGAAAAGATGCAAATTTTTTGATCCTAATAGTACTACAGGGAGCAATAAACAGCTATGAGACAGTGTTCAAGTCATGGTCTGTTCAATCTTGTGAAGTCTGCTCAGTATCATTTAATGAGATTTTATTTGATGCTGCTAAGGATGTAGCTGGGAAATATTAGCTATGTATTATACCTTTGGTTACATTTCTAGAAACAGTAACAAAAGAAAAAAATATTTCTTACATTATCTTAAAAGAAAGCTGAAATTATTAATAGGGCTATGCAAATAATTGGAAAGTATTGTGGTTCACTGGCATTCGGACAAGGGGCCTGTGTGTGATGCAGGGATGGAGCCAGGACTATTAGAGAGTGGGGTGCTGCCTTCAGAGCTTGTGGAGTTTGGCAACAGTAATGCAGAGTTTTAGGGATAACATTGTTTACCCTAACTGGTTTAGGTAAAATAATAAATATGTTATCAAGGTTTATTAGTTAAAGTGTCTGCAACTTTAACTGTAGGAATGTAATTAAGGGAGTGGTTGTAAAAAGCACCATAAAAGAAGCAAGGTATCGCAGCTTGCTCTCTCTGGCTTGATGATCCCTAATTACTGCATGGATTGAAGACTGCGTTTTTCCTACTGGAAAGGGAGAGTGAGAAGACTGATTTATTTGTAAGTGAACTGATATAGGATATTCTACATGGACTTTGCTAATTGAATATCCTTGAATGGACTGACTAAAACGATACATGACTAATGGACTGTTATTTTGATTATGCTATAACTCTAAGTGGAATAAACTATATTTTTGATAACACAAGCGTATCTGTTATTTTTACTGTATGTTAACTAACATACAAACTTATCTCACACATTTATCTGTATGCCTATCTGACTAACGCTGCACATTCTGTTTAGCTTGTCTCCTTAACCCTGGTTGGGAAACACAGGCTTAACACAGAGGACCCCGGGGAGTCTGTGTCCAGTGCGCATGCGCACAGGCTGCCAAAAGGAAAGAGCAGCTGAAGCAGTAAGGGCGACTCGGGAGTAAGGCTGGAAGGTGATTGCTAAAAAACAGCTCTCGGGGATGTGTTATTTGCAGGAAGCAAAGAAGTGAGTCCTCATTGAAGCCCTACTTACTCCAGTTTTTGAAACTTGTGTCAGTGGATATTTAATCAGTAATTAGTCTTCTGTTCTTGGCAGCCTTTGGAATCTTGAAAGGGTATGCTTTTGATATCAGACAATTAGGTTTAAATGTCTTTTGGCTGGGAATACACTGAATTCCCAGTGCCGCATTAAAAAAAGGTTTGCTTTTATAGACAGTTTGTGTTTGTTTAATTTGAACAAGGCTTGGGTCAGAACAGAAAGAGTCATTTGAAAGCAAATATGATTTTTTTTTTAACCAGCCAAAGGCCTATGAAAACAATGAGGAACAGGTTCTGAAGAGCTGTACAGGTTCATTTGATATCTTGATGACAGCTTAAGACTATAAAATGTTGAATAGAAAATATAAAATGGCATCCTTCATATAGGTCCCCTTAAAATCCTAGAAGAAACAATTGTAAAAGTGATACTTTCTATAAGAAAAGTTCTTGAATAACATTTTCAACATCATATCATCCAGAAATATTATGTAGAAACAAGTCAAATGTTAGTACTGATTAAATTACCCATCAGATTGTTTAAGTTCTCCCTCTCTCTGCCAGCATCCTTGCAAAACTGACAAATTACAGACATGTAGCAGGAAACTCCTGACAACGATAGGATTACGAAGGTTTGCTATCATGTACTAGTTCAAGATACAAGTTTCATGTGATGGGATGAGCTCCCTTTCCTGCCTCAGCTCCTGCCAACTTAACAGTTCAAAAGCACACAAATGCAAGTAGATAAATAGGTAACTGTATTCTGTGCACCAGTGTATAGTCATGCTGGCCACACAGCCACAGAAACATCTTTGGACACGCTAGCTCCATTGGCTAAGAAACTGAGATGAGCACCATTTCCTAGAGTCAGACACAACTGGACAGGGAAAATCTTTATCTTTTACCCAAGCGTGAAGCTTTCTATTTCTGCAGAAATAAACAGCTGAAAGTTGCCTTCCTCTTCCAGTGTAACTTAGTCATCACTCATGCCAGGAAGACAGAATCCAGATGAGGCTCCGTCTAACACATTTACAATCAGAAGACAACTATTTTATATGCTGAAAGGAAAAAGAAGAGGATGATGAGTGGCACAGTAGTTTGATTCTATTTCAGTGGCAATAAAATAGAATAGAACTTTGGAAGCCAGGACAACATTTTAGGCATAGATCATCCTGGAGAAATCTATCTATAGCCTAATCAACTGTTGGTTGATTTTTTCCCAATTTTTTAAAACCCAATTTTTTAAAAAACTTAAACTTAAGGAATCTGTTGTAGAGCGGCGGCAATGACTGAGACAGACGCAGACTAAAACGTTAACAGACTTTATTTGGAAGAATAAAGGGTTGCCGTGGCTGCCGAGGCTAACTGGCAGTCAGCTGGTGGTGACAGCTGATACCGTTTGACAGCCGCTTTTATAGCAAGCTGTCAAACGGCATCAGCCAATGGGAGCGATCGGCGCTCCTGCGCGCAGGCAGCGGACCAAATAGAGAACTTCGTCAGTCAGTGGACACAGCACTCCTTTCCCCTGGCCAGGCGCATGCATAGTCTTGCAGCCTAGCAGGCCGCCTTCACTCGCGGAGAGATCGCCGAAGGCCTAGGGGCCTGCTGGCAGGTACAAGGTCCCTTGCTTGCTGGGAGTTGGCTGGAGATCCTTGCTGGCCTTCAGGAACCCTTGCCCGAGTGTCCAGCTGCTGACCAGGTAGGTCCTTCCGACTGGCTTGCTGTGGGGACAATTCGGGAGTCGGCCGGTAGACTGGGTCGTCAGGTGGGGAGCGGTTCACTGTGGCTGGGTAGACCAGGTCGCTTGGCTGGTCAGCTTCAGCAGGCAGTTGGTAGATCGGGTTGTTTGGTGAGTAGGCTTCAGGCAGCTAGTAGGCTGGGGGTCGACTGCAGCTCTTTCCCAATGCCTCCTTAGCTGGTCTATGTGTCAGCGCCACACTCGGCCATCTTGCAACAAGATCCTGTAGGACTTGGATCCTGTAACAGAAACTATTTGCCCTGGCATCCATAGAGGGTGCCCTGCATAGTTCCTGGCATAAACCAGGTCTTGCAGGGCAAACTCCCTGGCATGGCTGTCAGAATCTAAAGGTATGCCGGGGTATAGTGGGGGTGTAATCTGTCCAAAACAGTCCTGAGGCGCCTGCCCATCAATAATTCAGCAGAAGATTTGTTGGTGGTAGTGCATGGAGTAGAATGTTGGCTGAGTAAGTAGGCAGATAGCTTGGAGTGCCAGTCTGCCTGGCCGAACCTTGCCAGGGCTTCCTTCACAGATCCAACAGCCCTCTCAGCCATTCCATTGCTTGCAGGGTGAAAAGGGGCTGTGAGGGCATGTCTGATGCCCAGGTTGGCAAAGACCCCAAACTCATAAGAGGTGAACTGGGGGCCATTATCTGATACCAAGGTGTCTGGGAGGCCATGCATGACAGACAGTCTGGTCAGGGCTCGCATGACGGCCAGCGTGGTTGTGGAGGGAAGTATAGCCACATCGATCCACTTAGAAAACGAGTCTACTATGACCAGGAAGGTCTGCCCATGCACTGGGCCAGCCAGGTCAACATGCAGTCGGGACCAAGGGGCCCCAGCATCCTCCCATTGAGTTGGTGCAGCTGTTGGAGGTGCTGATCTAGTTGCCTGGCAGGGCTGGCATGTGCTTACCCAATTGGAGATCCGGGCATCCAAACCTGGCCACCATACGTAGCTGCGGGCCAAAGCCTTCATCCTCATGATGCCTGGGTGGTCTACATGAAGGGCTTTTAAGATTGGCTCTTGCAACGTGGGTGGTATGACCACCCTTGTTCCCCACAGGAAGCAGCCCTGTAGAGAGGATAACTCAAGCCTGCGGGTCTTAAATGGGGTGAATTCAGAGGTGTACTGAATTTCAGGCCACCCCCTCCCCACCCAGTCAAGGACTTGGGAGATTACCTTGTGCCTTCTGGAGTGGGCAGCAATGTCCCCTGCAGAGATTGGAAGGTTGAGTGCGATGCAGTCAAAAATGGCATGGATTGGAGCGGGGTCTTCTACTGGAGTTGGCAGGGGGCACCTGCTGAGGGCATCCGCATGGCACAGGTTCTTCCCCGGGCGATGCACCAGCTTATATGAGTAGGCGGCCAGGAACAGTGTCCATCTGGTCATTCGCGGGGATAGTACCTGTGGGGTCTGCTTGTCTCCTGCTAAAAGGCCTAAGAGTGGCTTGTGGTCTGTTATGAATTCAAAGTAATGTCCATAAAGGAATTCGTGGAATTTTTTTGCAGCAGCCACTGCTGCTAAGGCTTCCTTGTCAATTTGACTACAGTTCCTTTCTGCTGCAGAGAATGTCCTTGAAAAGAAGGCGATTGGGGCCTCGGAGCCATTGGGCAGCCTATGGCTGAGTACAGCCCCTATGCCGAAAGGCGAAGTGTCTGCAGCCAGAACCAGGGGAAGTTGCTGGTTAAATTAGACTAAAATCACATTTGAGGTTAGCAGGGATTTGACTGCTTCGAAAGCATTGGCTTCTCTTTGTCCCCAGTGCCAGGGGGCTTTTTTATTTAACAGTCTATGTAATGGCTCAGCTACAGAAGCCTTGTGTGGAAAGAAAGCTGCATAGAAATTAAGGAGTCCTAAAAAGGCTTGAAGCTCTGTCTTGTTAGAGGGAGTAGGTGCCTCGTGTATGGCCCTAACTTTAGTTTCTATTGGATGGATTCCAGAGGCGTCAATTCGATAACCAAGGAAGTCTACTTGCTTAGTGGCAATGGTGCACTTGTCCTTTTTTAATTTTAACCCATGATGCCTAAAACGGTCAAGGACTGACCTAACTCTGAATAATAATTGTGTTTTGTTAGTAGCAGAGACTAAAATGTCATCAAAGTACGGGACAACCCCAGGGAGTCCCTGGAGGATCCTTTCCATCAGGGACTGAAAGATACCTGGGGCCACACTAACTCCAAATTGTAAGCGTTTACACCTGAAAGTGCCCCTGTGGTAACTGTTGTTTGCAAGTCAACTGTTGTTTGCAAGTGTGGTTGTCTACTGGGAACTGCTGATATGCTTGGGACATATCAAGTTTTGCAAAAATTGTGCCTGGCTCAAAAGAGTGCAGCAGGTGTTGAATCACAGGGACTGGGTATGCACTTATTTGGAGAAAACGATTGAGGGACATTTTATAGTCTGCGCAAATTTGCACGCTGCTATCTTTTTTAGGGGGGTGACTATGGGGGTCTCCCATTTTGCGAAATCTACTTGTTCTATTAGCTTACCCTTGTTTAATTAGCTTATCAAGTTCCAGATCCAATTTAGGGCGAATGGCAAATGGGACTCTACGAGGTTTTAAACGAATGGGTGTGGCCTGTGGGCTCACATCAAATGAGATAGGGGTACCAGAATAACATCCCAGCTCCTCACTAAAAACATCAGTGTAGGGCAGGGAACCAATCTAACCCCAGTAAGCAGGGGAGGGCACCATGTACAACCACCAAAGGCAAGTGGCCTCTAAAGTTCTGGAATTGAATAAGGAACTTGCCACCTAATCCAGCAACATATCTTCCAAGTAGTCCCTAAACCCACAGTGTATGGCAGCTGATCTTAAAGCTGCCATATATTGACTAACTGTCTCTCCTTCAGCCTGAACTCTCCTTCTAAAAGCTAGTCTCCTAGCTATTTGAGAGGGTTTAGGGGAATAGTGGTAAGACAGAATTCCTTGCAGCTCCTCCCAGGGAATAGCTTTTACAGAGCGAGGGGACACTAACGCTGTGGCCGTATCAAAAACTGCAGCCCCACAGAAGCTTAGGAAATAGGATCTTTTCCTCAGGTCAGTGGCTTCAGTCAAGTCAATGGCATTCAGGAAACACTCAAACCGGTTCATATATGACTCCCACGTCTCACCCGTCGGTTGGAAGGGAGGGAATGCTGGGTTTGTGCCCATCTTGGAAACAGTGGTGCTGTTTTTTTTCCTCAGCAGCGGAGGATTTAAATTCGCACCTTTAAAAAGGCGCCTGTGTTTGTGCCTGTCAGGCAGCGTCAGACTCCAGCTGGGAGTTTGAACTTTGCGCTCATGGAGAGTGTCAGCGGGGGTGACATATTCAGCTCTGGTGGCTTCGGCTCTTTTTTTGACAGTGACTTTGTTCAGCTGTCTCTGCCTGGTTGTCTCTTATCGCATCCCACCCTCGTCGCCAGTGTTGTAGAGCGGCGGCAATGACTGAGACAGACGCAGGCTAAAACGTTAACAGACTTTATTCGGAAGAATAAAGGGTCGCCGTGGCTGCCGAGTCTAACTGGCAGTCAAATGGCATCAGCCAATGGGAGCGATTGGCACTCCCGCGCGCAGGCAGTGGACCAGATAGGGAACTTCATCAGTCAGTGGACACAGCAGAATCTTATTCCATGAATCCCTGAGAGAATGAAATTATAAACATTTAGAAAAATGTGATTAAGCTCCTTTATATTCTGATATTATTTGTAGGACAACTGCCTTAAATATCATTTTAATATTTTATAATATTCAAACACATGATTGCTCCTCCTGCGAGGATAACTATGAGGGTAACTCATGCATCAGCTTTAAGAAAGATGAGTTGAGATGGATTATACAAAAACTGATTTGATGATTGGCATTTATAAAGACAAAATAAATGATGTATTAATTCCCTTCATGGTCAAATTAGATAAACTGCCTTAGCTTCCCATTGTTTCCAACTATCACTTTAGAAGTTGACAGATTCCTTAATTAGAAGCCAGAGATTGGCAAACAGGATTATCAGAAGTGGGTAAATTATGTGAAGGAATCCAAGCATTGCAATAACCATTAATCTATGTTCATTTTAATGTTTGCATTCAGCATCCTCCTCCCAAGCAATTTGATTGAAAACCCCAGGTAGGATTAGACCTGGATAAAGTTAAACTCTAAAAGATTGCAGATTATGGAGAGATTCCAACCCTTTAGTAAGGAATTACTCATAAAGTAGTATATAGATGATATAGTCCCACAACCAAAACAACCCCAAGCCCAAAGCCACTGAGTTTTGCCAGGGTTCAGCTGAAATCTGTTCCTTAGCCAGAGCCTCAGAGCCTCCAGATCCTCAGAGAGGATGTCCAAGTGTCACTTAATTTACCAGAAACAAAGATGATAAACATACAGACAGCTGAGTCACTCATTAAGGTGATATAGTATATTAATCACAGAATACTTTACAGTACTATCAACACAGCGCCAATAAAATAGTGGACAAGAGATTACAGTTCCAGAATGAGTACTGAGAAAAAGATAAGATTAAAAGGCCAATCTGTCAGTTACTTTTCTCCATATTTTTTCTCTCCCTCCTAGCATTTTAAAGAGACGTAAAAGCAAAATTACATACAAAATTTGCCACTTCAGGTTTGGTTGTTTTATGGAGACTTGGCTTCATCTTGCATAATGTTTATTTCAACCCAGATTAGTCACTTTGATTCATAATTCAAAGTTTAGCAAAATCCAGTCACACTCCTAGTATAAGCTTATGCAGTATCAAGCACACAGCTTCTTTTCAGTCATTGATGTTCATAGTAGACATGCTCCTGAAATTCATCCTATTCTATAAATTATTAATGAATTGATTCATTTGTATAAAACAAGATAACAGGTAAACATATATTCCAAATTGACTCAAGGCACTGTTTGAATATTATGTCTCACCCACCACCAAATGAGACCAAAGTTGGGGGCATTTTTTAGTAAGTAGTTTTTTTTAAGTAAACAGTACAGCTAAACTGGAAAAGTATGGTCAACTGTATCATGTCATTATATCATGTATTGGTGTTTGTCTATCTGTCTGCCTGCCTGCCTACCTATCTACCTATCATTAACCTAGTGGATAGATCTTAAAGAGCTTAATTTGAAATGTAGGAGAGGAAAGACTCTATTAAGAACACTGTTGAATTGTTAACTTAAACATATGTGCTTTCAGTTCCAGGCAACCTTATTATTTACTTACGCAGTATTGATTTTTATCAGTTGATTTTGTCTTATTATGGTGGTGGTGAAAATGACTAGAGTTCCTCTGAAATAATGAAAACGGCAGGCGGGGTATTTTTGATTTTTAATGTTCTATTTATTACTTTTTATTTATTTCTTGCTCTTTTCCTCTTAATGTAAAAGTTTTAATCTGGCCGTAGTTCTACAGTTGCAGTCTCCAGCGGTGCAAGATCATTTCACTGACCTTAGAAGCAGTCCTTTTTTTCCCCTTTCCCCTAAGTTAAGCATGGGAATGGGGGTAAGATAATCTCTGGAAGGCAGAGTGTTTCTGCCCCAGCTCCTGCCTACTTAGCAGTCTGAAAATATGCAAATATGAGTACATAAATGGGTAAAATTCAGTTGGAAGAAAACAGTGTGCTGTTCATGCTGGTCACATGACCATGGAAATGCTTTTGGACAACTCTGGATCCCTCTACTAAGAAATGGAGAGGCTATTTATGTCTTCCTAATGATGTTAGTATAGTCTCTTCCAGTTTAGCAGAAGTCAAAAGGTTGTTTTGGCTCCCTAAATCAGCCCTACCATAGGTGACTAAAAGGAATATGTGCCCTGAAGAAGAAATTCCATAGGGACCAATGCATTTTCTTTACTGTAATCCAGAAAAGATGGCAGTGGAAAATTCATTGGCTTTCCTTTATTCCATAATGGACTCTGTACAAATGCATAGAGTGATTATTTCAGGCGTCTAACAAGGTCAGGTTGATAACAAAAACAGCAATCCACATTCAAGAATAATGAACTAGTTGCATGGGGGGGGGGAGGGTTGTATCTATTCTTGCCCTACTTCACCTCTATGCAGCTTTTGATACCATTAACCAATTTGCAGGTGGGTGCATTATGTTGTGTTGTTTTGCCACCTCCTTTGGGGTCAATTCCAATCAATGATGCCTGGGGAGAAGAGGTCTTACCCTTGGTTCCTACTTTGCAGTTTTCTACAGTGTTCTGGCTTGCAGCAGAATTTACAAGAATTAGGATATGACCAGGTTGAGTCTAAGGGAGGGGCCAAGCATGTAAACAGTTTGAAATCTCTTCGCACCCACAAAAGATCTAATTCCAATGCTCCTGGAATTCCATTGATTCTTATCTACTGCCAATTTGCCTTGACTATTAGTAATTCAGAATTTTATGTAGAGGTAGAATAGAATAAACTTCTACTTATTTTGGTCCTAAACTTGACTCCAGATTTCTTGCGCCTGATGCAATATTTGCCATGAATTTGGAAGCTAACATACATTTTCAATTGGTATAGCAGGTTTATTGAAGAATATCTAAACACATTGCATGTCTAAACACATTTACATCTTCAGATTTTAAATTATCCATTGCATGGAATATATCTGCTTATGTATTATTACTAGACAAAAAGTTTTATATAATTCTTTTGTTTTTTCTTATTTATTATGCTTACGTGATCAGGAGGTTGAGGTATGTTTTCTTATATGTATATTCTTTTGTTTTTTCTTATTTATTATGCTTACGTGATCAAGAGGTTGACATATGTTTTCTTCATTATTTATACATTATTTATATATATAAATAATGACGTTTTTTAATGTACCTACATTGTATTGAATTTTACATTCTATTTAACTTTTTGGTGTCCTAAAATATTTAATTTGTTATTTCCCACCTGTCTGCATCTTTTATGAAATGATCAGGGCATATGTGATATTAAACTGTTATTTAGTTAAATTTGCATTCTTATTTTTGATAAAGATATATACTTACTATATATTTTTAAAAGACAAATTAATGTTTTCAATGTTTCCATAGAAATAAATGAGATTGCATGTAATTAATCATGCATCACTTTTGTGTCAATCATGTTTAATACAGTAGCTCAGTAACTCAGCAACCAAGCTCAAGTGCCCTGAAAAATCTCATCTAATTAAGATCTGCTACATTTAATTCATACTTTTAGAAACTGTAGCATGTCTATATGCTTTGGATTACTCTAAATTTTGTGTGTGTGTGTGTGTGTTATTAAACTCTGCATTCTAGATGTAAAGTTCATGTTGCTAGATGATGCTAATTTTATTTTAGAGAGAAGTCAGAGTTTTTGTGAACCTTTGGGCATTGCATGGTTCAGAAAAATGCCAGAATTTAGCCTAGGTAAATTTTCAGGAAATTCAAACCAATAGCTGGACATATAATGCCAAGTGATTTAATGAGCAATCTTGTTATCTTTACCAGCAGTCCTTTGACTTTTCTCAGTGACACTTGTTCTGCATTAGTTATCTATGCTTATTTCTTTTTTGCAAGGCAAGTTTCTCACATACAGAAATATGCTTGTCTGAGATACATTTAAGTTAAGGATGTGTCATCAGCTATGATTTGATTGAATTAAATAGTTTAGTAGTTGTGAGATTTTCATGGGTTCAATCTGAAGAAGTGTTCTGATTTAAAAAAAATCATAATTGGGTGTGGACTAATAATTCAAGGTATTGAATAAACCATTTTTATTATTGTTACAATTTATTATTACATTGGTTCAGAGCCCATCTAACTTCAAAAACAAATATATTTTGGAACTGTAAAAAAATCAATCAAATAATCAGATTCAATGTTTTGAATCAAACTTCCAATTTGATTTACAAAGATGATTGAGTTCACAATTTAAGTAAACACCTTTACAACTGAATCTTTATAGAATTCTCCACTGTAATTTTGGATGCTGATTTAGCTATATTAATTTAGTCATATTTAGTATAGGAATATTCAGTTGAACAAGGTTCAATCAAGTTCCATTTCCATAGTTTGGAGATTGTGATGGAAAGAAGGAATTCATTTGTAGCATTCATGTCTTCCTAATCTGAAACATTTGGACACAGCCCATCTGTGAATTAAGCATTTCCTATCATAATAGTATTCAAATACATATATAATCAATTCACTGATCATACTGAGAACTGAGCTTATAAATGATGCTGTACTAAATCATTTTGGAGGAATATATAATACTGTATAATATAACAATAGTTAAATGCTATATATTTGATATGATTTTAACTGAGATACTTTATTATATTTTCTATGTTTCCTATTGCTATGATTTTATTCTCATCTATAATTTCTCTCATTATCAGTACAAATAATATTTATGTTTTGGAAAATAAATATTTCAATAATGGATATTCCTATGCCAATTATTTCTGTGTTATGACATTCTTTTCAAATTTGTCATGAAGTGATACTTTTCTGAAATGATCTTTATGTTATAGTTATTATGCATGAGTGTTTCTTCAGAAACAAAAGTACAGTTCTTTGGCTGGTGAAATATTCATTGTTTCTGTGTTTCTAAAGTGTATAAGCATCCAAATGCTCAAAAACCATAAAAAAAGCTTTTTTATTCCTTTACAATTCTCAGTTTAGATGATTTAAGAAATGGGTAGTTTACATAATAAAAGATGTAACAAATATGTATACTTTTAATTCATGGAGGAGAAATTAAAACTTATTAGAGTTATTCTTGAGAATATTTTTGATATGTTCATGCAAGTAATTTATTATCTTGCATTGTAAAACTTTATGAGGACTAACCTTCTTAAGATCATTCTTTCATTTTGTCCTTTAATTAGAAAATGGCAAGATGAATTCAAGGTTCGGTAGCTTTACCGCTCAGTGTAAGTAAACTACTTGCATCGGCTGGATATTCTTCACTGTAATTGCCCCAGTCAATTAAAACTATTTCACATCTATCTATCATAGTAGATTCTGTATTTCTTCTCTAATATTTAAGTTGCCAAATACATTAGTTAATGCATAATATATTTCTTCATTCCTACTGTAGGGATGAAAATGTTTTCTGGGCAATACTCAAGTTCTCCAGTTTTCTATATAGAACTTCCAACTTTAACTTTAACTTTGACTTAAGTCTGACTTGGAAAATTTTGCACAATAAATGTTTGTGTGTATGCATATCTAGATCATATATCTAACACTACCCATGAATAATGGCAAGGCAAAAACCAAGAACAAAAATTTAAAAATAATGAAATTGATTAATACATTTAATTAAAATTCATTGCTAATAAAATAAGGTGAACTTTTTATAAAGTGAATTGACCGATATAAAACAAGCATTCTTTCTCCCATAGACAGAAATGCATAGACAGAAATGCACTGTTATACAAGTACACAGGCTTCCCATACAATTTTTAAAGTAGACTCGACAAAAAACAGAAGGAATGCTCCAGGCCAGGAAGAAAAAATGAAAGTAAGAAAATAACCAAGGTGGATTCAAGGGAAAGGAAGGATTTGCCTGAAAAGCAGAAACAAGAATGAATAAAATCTTATTTAGGAATAACAAAAATTAAATTTAATGAAACAAACAGCAAGGTTAAAAACCCTGTTCTTCCAAAATTAGCTCCTGTTATCTAATTTTATAGCGAATGTACCTATTGTAGTGTTGGCAGCCATTTTCTCTTTTTAATTGTCTTCTAGTCTTAAGAAATGTAAGATGGCATACATTGATTCCTATTTTCCCAAATAATTATGGCAGAAAAAATCAAACATTACCACATCTGATAAATATAGTAATAACCAAGAATCATAAAAAGTTAGTAATACCCTTAATGGAAATGGTTAATGCTTATATTGGTTCAAATGAAACCAAATTCATCCCTTCATAGGATAGTACCATTGTTCATAACTCAATACATGACTTTAAATCATTTAAAGTTTGTAATGGAATAATGTAAAATAACTTCATTCAGGTGCTTCTCATTAGAAGGGTGATAAAATCTGGTATAGTTTTTTGCCAGGAAGATATGTTTGTATATATACACATTAGATCATGCATATGACTGAAAGAGTGCTTAAAATATAGCTTAATTATGTCCATCTTTTTTCATTTAGGATGATTATTTCAGAAACTGGAATCCAAACAAGCCTTTTGATCAAGGTAAAAGAAATATTGGACTGAAATTGTTTCATGTTGTGTACATTAAACTATTTTTTCCTATCTGAGAAATACTTAGCATATTATTTTTTTAATCTTTTAATTTAGATGTTTTAGACATTTTTCATATAACAAGAGTTACTCTTTTTATGTTTTTAAATTTCATCACCAACATGCATTTTAATATACTGTTTTGAAATATAACATAGAATTCATTATTCAGGACCTGAGAATGATCTTCCTGAAATAAATAAATAAATATGATTTGACTCTTTAACATTTAGCTCTGTTTTCTTTGAAGAAAGAACAAGCCTATATTAGGACATACTGGTACTATTTTCTAAGTTTAATGTGATAAAAATGTGCTGTATGGCTGCAGATGTCCAAATTTAGAACTTAAATAATTTACTCTAGCATTATATAGATGTGATGGAATTAGGATTAATCTTGATTTATTAGACTAAATATCAAAGGTCAATAATGGCAGCAATGAAAGGTAATATTGATAAATGTGTTTTTTTATTTCACTGTGAGTTTGAGAATCTCCCAGGATGGTATACCTCTCAGTGGACCTAAACAACAATGTGCTAGAATTGTTTGTCTCTTATACAGTAATATAAAACAGTGAGTTATATTATTGACAGTTATATTGACAGTCAAATACTGAAAACAATAATGAGAAATACAACTTAGCTCTAGGAAATATTTTGGCAAAAAGAAATAAAATAGAAAAAAGGTGCATAGGTTAACATGATAATACATATTCTATTGGCCTTAGTAATTGTTCACTACAGTTACAGCTTCAATTCAGAACTGGTAGTCCTTAAAACATAGGATCCATAATTATTACAGGAAAGCAGTTTCACAAGTCCTGCAATATTGCTTTGGCTAATATAGTGCTCACAGCTATAACGTTGTATGGTCTCTTTAGTAACAACTGATATTTCCATAGAAACTATAGAAGCTTGTTCAAAACATTTTGAACTCTTTTAAACTCTCTTTTGTTCTTTTGTTCGTGCCAAATCTATTGCTAAAGGGTTTTTTTTTTTTCCATAAGTGAACATGCAGAGACTATTTCTCACAGTAATGTAAGTGCTGGTTATTAATTGCTTCAATCAAAGAACTGATTTGACAAATCTGATCCTGAAATCTTAAGGATGATGGGAGAAAAAAGAAATTGGATGCTGTACTTCTGTGAAAAGTTATGCAGTCCATCTAAATACATCTGTCTTCCCAGAAGAAGTGATATATTCTTGGACAGAATGATCAGCAGAATTCTTTCAAAATCATAGTAATTATAACCAGGCATGTTATCAGCTTTGTTTTAGTCATGTACATGATCCTACAGCAGTGGTTTCCAACCTTTTTTTCGCCCCGCACCCCTAAAGAAATTTCACTCGAACCTCGCAAATTTCACTCGAACCTCGAAATTTAGACTTTAGGAACTACTAAACGCGTTAAATATATGGTAGGATTGAATCTTTTCAGCTATGTATGTTATGGCCACTAAATAATGATACTTAACTCTAAAATGAAAACAAAGTCAATCCATTGCATAATAAATAAAAATGCCAACATATAGCCAATATCCTATTATTTACCTGGACTTTTCTCGCACCCCCTGGAATATCATCTCGCACCCCAGGTTGGGAACCCCTGTCCTACAGGTTTAATACTTTTTGCTTATTCATTGAAAAGTCAAGAGAGACTACATCAATTAGAAAACCTGCAAGTCTGATTTAAATTATGGCACACATCATACTGAAAGTTGTATTTTCTTCCTCTGAAACATAAACATGTAGAAAATTGGTGTCAGAAAAAAAAACCCAGTGGTCCATCGAGTCTGGTCTTTGAGTTTTTTGTTTGTTTCTTTTTGCTTTATTTTAATGTATTTATTACTTATGTTTGTTATTTTAAAAAAATGCTAGGTTTGAGAGCGAGGGTAATTAATGCTCTGGGCTAGGATGAAGGAGACCTAGGTAGCTTTCCATAGATACTGAAGCCAATTGAGAAGGTGGGGCATAGTCACTCATTCTCAGCCCGACTCAACATCAGGCTCTAGAACAAACTGACTGAAAATCAAAAATTCATTGTCATATTATGCTTTGACGAGTTTCAGTATAAGAACTTGGCAAGCCCAATACACAAATAAGTGGACCCTATAACTAAGCAAGCCATACTCTAACAAAAAGAGTAAGATAAAAATGCTAGGCTCCTGTGCTCTCTGAAAAATGTCTGTCTTTGATAGATCTAAACTCCTATTTCATACAGTCAGCAATATCAGATTCAGATTTTGTACTGGAATATAATTTAATATATCTCTGTTCATATTAGAAGCTCAAAACAATTTTTTTGTGTACAGTTTCAAGCCATTTTTTCAGTACTTCACAATCATTCCCATCCCCACAATTTATATGCTGGCTATAATTTGTAATTGGCAGAGGGGATTTGGTATTTTTAATACATAATAGTTAGGACGCAATATCATGTTCAGGTGCAGAGTTAGATATCATTGCAATTAACAATTTTCTGTTCAGTACTTAATCTCAAACTTTTCATCCTGAAAGAATGCATTAACAATTGATTCAATTCTTTATGTAACTGTGATTTTTTAATTATTATTAAGGGGAACTATTGACTCTAATTTTATGTTAGCTGCTTATTTTTATTACTTGCATTTGTGGGGTTGCTAATGTGCTATTTGCATTCTAATGATGCCAATTCTCTTTCTCTGTTTTTCATGTTAGAATTGCCTTAATTTCAAGATGCTAATCACTCTGCTGTTATAATCAGTCTGCATTCCGTGTGTGTGTTTGTGTGTGTAGGCCTTCAGAAGCCACTCAGCACATATATTGAATATGTACTGGTATATAAAAAGTGACTTGTTTAAAATTACTGATTAGACTGTACATAAAAGGAATCTCAGAGTTATCTGGGAAGTTATCATAAGATAATTGACTTAAGTCGGTATACTCATTTTGTAACTAGAAAAATGATGGGGTTATTGATACAGTGCAGCATGAAGTTATCTTTTTTTTTTTTTTCACTCTTACTGTAATGAAAATAATTTCAGTATAAAGCTCTCAGCCTAACGGTGTTTGTTAGGAATTTACATGGAATAAGGCTGCTCTAAAGAAGTAAATTACAGACTCGAGTAGATGCGAGTAGATAAATAGGAATTACATAGTTGGGAAGGTAGCAGTGATCCATGACATCATGCTGTCCATATGACTGCAGAAATGTCTTTGGACAGCACTAGCTCAATGGCCTTGAAATGGAGATGAGCACTGCCACTATAGTTGGCAACGACTAGTAAAATCCACCTTTTAAAATCTCAGCTTTCATGTTAGGAAGTTTTGTCTTCTAGACGTGGATGTCAAACTTGATTGCATCACATGGCATCACATCATGTATTGCGACATTTTTTACCTTTGCGGAGTTGGGATAGACGTGGTCTGCAGGTGATGCATCCAGCCCATGGGCAGGCAGTTTGACACTTCTGCCCTAGACCTAAGGCTTGGAATAAGCAAACAAGGAGAGAGGTGAAAGAAAGAAGAATGAAAAGGTATTGTTCTTCCTCTCTTAGTTTTATAGATTTACAATCGCATTTAGGAGGGAGAAGAAAGGAAAAAATTTGGAAGTTGATGAACCAAAACATTGTATAGTATTTTGTTCCTGAACATGACATTTGTAGAATTGAACATGGCCTTGGTTTTAATTTTTGAACTTGTCCTGAAGTAATTACCAATGGATTTTTCTTCTGTGAATAAAGATCCTTTCTAATAATTAGTAATAGGGAACATGGGGAAAAGCAATCTCCCTATGCTCCTTGTTTGGTTATATTTCTTCATTAAATCTGAAGTTTTTACATTTTCTCTGTAAGAATATGAATATTTTGCGTGACACAGGAAATATAAGGCACTCTGGATTTCTTTTGTATGAAAGGAAATTATGATGTAAAAAGATCAATTTAATCTGTTCTGTACAACCTCCAGCAGTACATCCCAAAAGGTTACATGCAGAATTTGGGATTGTCTGATGAACCTTGTCATTTAATAAAGTAGATGAGATGTTATTAAAGTGCCATAATTCATGGAAAAGGAAAGACAGTCCTGTTGTTAAGATTAGCCCATGCCCTGCAGAAGTAAGCAGAGGTTAAAATTCATCTTTGTTAGTTCAATATACTCACTGAATCCAAGTTGAACTTTTCATGTGAAAGATAATTATGTCAGGGAAATTAGTCTTAATTTCAGATAAATACAGTAAAGAAAATATGTTTATACTTACTACTTGTCACTTTGTTAATTTTCTTCCTTTAGTACAGATTTTAAGGAGGTATTAACTTCATTCTATTCCAGGAGGGGAAATTGTCTCCTACCCTTGAGTTAATGGTTAATTTTTGTTGTTTATTACAGATTTTTTGAGATCAGTTGTGTAAATTAAGAGGCTATACTGAATGGCTATTTTAAATGAAATAATAATACTAATAAAGTCAGTTTGATCTACTACAGGAGATGGTGAGTTATATTTCTATCCTAGGCATTAAAACCAGCTGGGTGATTTTGGCCATTCCCCCTCTCAGCCAACTGACCTCACAGAGTTGTTGTTGTTGTGGGAAAAATAGGAGAATAAAGGAATGTTAGGTATGTTTGCCTAATAGATAATAACTGTAGTATATACATACATAAAAATAATAGTCATCATATATACATATACGTGACAATGCATTGGAGTAAAATCATGAACAATAAGAAATTGAAATGGCAGCCCATCAAAAGTCATCAGGATAAACCTATAAACATCTGGACATTTTCTAGTTGGAGAATCCAAGTGTTGATAGTTTAAAAATGTGATTAATAAAGAATACATCAAAGGAGTGAGGAGTGCTAATGACAAAATTGAAAGGTAGAAGCACCCTCAAAGCCAACAACATCTGGGCTATACATGTGATACTGCACAAAAAATTGCACACTTTGAACCAAAAAAACAAGTAAACTGTACTTGGTATTGATACCAGCCCCTCAGAAATGAAGGCAGAAGTTTGCTTCAGATCAGAGAAACTGATGAAGTAGAAATGCATGCATTGGATGATTATGTAAAGGATAGCTAAGAACAGAGTGGTGCAAATTAAATATTGGACTTTACTAATGTACAGAAAACAAAACTATGATTATTGAAATGAAACAATAAAAATACAAACAGAATGCTGTCAAGGAAAAGCATTACATGGTCAGTTTTACAAAAGGGCAAGGGGAAAGTGGATAAAGGCAAAAGTGGCAATGATTTATAATTGGAATAATAATAAAAAAAAATGTTTGATTTTGGTTATGCAAGAGTAAGCTCTTCAAACTAATGCAAAAAAGGCCAGAACTGAAAAATCATCCAATGTTTCACAATGCAGATTGTGTAAAGAACCAGAGGAAAGTGGTGTACTCCACTCATACAAAAAAACCCACACAAATTTATAAGAAGGTAATAACAATTTTAACTGGCTTCTAAAATTGTACGACATTAAATGACACCTGGACTCCAGTTTTTGGTTGCATACTATTATAATATATTATTTACGAATTAAAAACTGCATATCTTGAGAGTACCAATTGTAACATATTCTGCCCAATTCTCTCCTGTAATATTACAATTCAGAATACTGTAGATATGTTGTCTACTTAATCATGAAAATGTGTATGTGTGTTTTCCAATTACTTCAGTTGACAGAAAGCACATGCATTCCTTCTTTTCTATTTATTTGCAAAGGTTCTTATAGAGTAGATGGAAAGAGAAAACACGACAAATTATTTTAACATAACAGCTAATTATTCTTTTTATATTTTGATTTTTGTAGAACCCTAGAATAGTCTAAACACACTGCAGGTAGTTCTAGACTTAAAACCATTCATTTAGTGACCTTTCAAAGTTACAATGGCACTGAAAAAAAAAAAGACCTATGATAGTTTTTCACATTTATTACCATTGCAGCATCCCCATGGTCATATGACCAAAATTCAGTTGCTTAGCAACTGGCATGTATTTATGACAGTGGTAGTGTCCCTGGGTCATGTGATCACCTTTTTGCAACCTTCTGACAAGCCAGGTCAATGAGGAAGCCAGATTCACTTAACAACCATGTTACTAACTTAACAACTGCAATGATTCATTTAACAACTGTGACAAGAAAGGTCATAAAATGGGGAAAGAAGAACAACTCTTGCTTAGCAATAGAAATTTTGGGCTCAATTGCAGCCATAAGTCGAGGAGTACTTGTATATTTTAGGATTCTGCGATCCAAGCTTAGCTTTTTGCAGATAGCATTTTTATTCCTTTTATTATCCAGAGATTACATTACCTCTCATTCAGTGGTGTTGCTAAAATATTCTCTCGTGTGAGAAATAACTGCCATTCATTCCAGCAGAAAAAAAAACGAATGTGGCTCACCAGAGGGCATCTCACATTCAAATGCTGTTCTGAGATTGCCCTGTGAATGTGACACTGACCAACCAGAGAGGCCAGGCATACTGGGAACAGAATGTAGAACAGAGAAGGGAAGAATATTGAGGGAGGGATGGCAGCTGCATTTATGCTTTTGGTGCTCAGCATGACAGTGAAATCTCAACACAGTTCACCTGGGAAAAATCCGTTCCATCTCAGCAGGGCTGTGGAGACACATCAAGAGCACTGTTGCTTTCTACAATAGCATGCAAATGCTACCTGGGTAACCCACCAACAAAAACCACTAGATTAATTATTGATAAGAATGTAATAAATTTAAAATTGGAACTGTTAAGTTAAATGAACTTACCTAATCAAGTTGAAGAAATCTCATGCGCAATTGCAAAGAAGACCCGTCGTCATTCCTAACAGATTTGCAAATTTTTCAGTACAAAGCAGATGTTGTTAAACTTTATGTTAATGTGCCCTGATAAAGAATAAACATTGGTAGTTCTTAAATTCAGTGAACCAATTTAGAAGAGTTTATAATTGTTTTGCCATCTGGCACTTTTAAAAGCATCACTATCCAAAAGACAGAAACGTGGAAAGTAATGAGATGTTTTTTGACTGTAGAAATATATGTTTTGAATTAAAAAAATATTGGCCCCACTGAACATCTATTATTATTTCTAATAAGCAAGCAGATGGATCTAGTATTAAAAGAAAATGTGGCCAATATATGATTATCTGTAATTTCTTTAGTATCTCTAAGGTGGGGATTATAAAATTGCAAAATATAGTATAACCAGGGGTGTAATGGTTTGCTTTTTTTTTTTTTTGCCAGGGAAAGTTAAAATCCATTTCTTGATGGGAAATGGATACAGTAATAGAATATTAAAAGATAGAGAGTGTCATTTAGCTTATCAAGTCTAACCCTTTGTCCAGTACAAACGAAAGCTTCTATTCAGAGTTTTGCAGCATTCAGTGCCAGAAAAATAAACACAGATGGCTGATACTTCATTTAACATCTTTACAAACATAATAAATAAATTTTACAAACCAGTTGTAGATTTCTCCAATATGGAGCAAGCTCAAACAGAAGCAGTTACAAGTAACTTCAGTAGCTCAGAAACAGACACCAGTTTCACTTCAGTTCAGCAAGGAAGCAGAGGAGAGAAACAGCTCCATTTCAATTAGACAGACTCAGAGCTCAACATAGCTTCAGAGCTGCAGAGCTTAATATAGAGCCACTCCTAAGCTACTTCTAGTTTCAGTTTCCAATCAGTCCTCATTGGCTGACTTAATTGCTATGCTTATTCATTGGCTGACCTTGTTACCAAGCTCTATTCCAGTTCATGAATATACTCTGACAGCCTCCTATATGTATAGGTAGTCTTGACTTACAACTAATCATTTCATGACCATTTAAAATTACAATGGAACTGAAAAAGTGACATGACCATTTTTCAACTTTATGACTGTTGCAGCATCTTTATGGTCATGTGATCAAAATTTGGCCGCTTGGCAGCTGGTTCATATTTATGATAGCAGCACTGTCCCAGGTCACATGATCACTTTTTACAACCTTCAGAAAATCAAAGTCAATAGGGAAACCAGATTTACTTAACAACCATGTTACTAACTTACTGCAGTGATTTTCCTAACACCTGCAGCAAGAAAGGTCGTAACATGGGGCAAAACTCTCTTAAAACTCTCTTGATTAGCAATGAAATACTGGACTCAATTGGGGTCATAAGTCGAGGATTACCTGTATAGTTGTCAAGTCTTCACTTGAAGAATGCTAAAACTCCTAGTTGGATATTTGCGGTTTCATGATCCAAATACTTCTATTATTAGGAATCTTATAAAATTCCTTTAGACTGAGCCTTTATGTAACTAAAATTCATTATTCTATGCCCTGCATTCTGGACATATGACAGCATTTGACTTTTTTCTATAATCTATTATAGAATAGTTAAAAAGTCAATCTATTATTGACTTTTTTCTATAATCTATTATAGAATAGTTATAATCTATTCAGGTATTTGCTACTATATCCCCCTTAGGGGATATAATTTACCCAAAGTGAAACATAAGGCCCACAGGTTGGGTGAGCCTATTATTATAGTTTTCTTTCTCTTCTTACCGGTTAGTGACTTTATTATTTTGATCATTTTTCCTCTGATTCTTTCTTAATAAATAATACCCACTACTGTATGTTGTATAACACAGGCACTCCTCAATTAATGATAGCTAAATGAGACAGTTGTTAAGTGAGTTTTACCTCACTTTATGACCTTTTTGCCACACTGCAGTTGTTAAGTTACTGACATGGTTGTTAAATGAATCTGTCTTCTCCATTGACTTTGCTTGTCAGAAGATTGAAAAAGGTTGAACTCAAAATACTGCAACCATCATAAATATGAGCCAGTGGCCAAGTCTGAATTTTTACCATGCGATCAAGATAAAAGGTCATAAATGTGAAAAACAGTCATGTTTTAAGTGCCATTGTAACTTTGAACAGTCACTAAATGAAAGGTTGTAAGCAAGGACTAGAGTTGTAAGCAAGAAAAGAGTTGAACAAATTTCTTTTTGTGATTTAGAAATTATACTTTTGATGTACCTTAAAAACTGCCTTTCTTTTCATTAATGTTATACTATTGACCAATGTTTACTTTGAAATCAACTAGTATTCCAACATATTTTTTCCTATTAGTATTGCTAATCTAGAGATCTACATTTTATTTTTGTTTTGTAAATCTACAACTGTAATTAATTTTGTACTTGAACTCTGCAAAATTTCATTCTGATACTTTCTTCCCACTATTATCTTCTAGGAATTTTACCAATAGCAGGTTTTGTTTTTTTTTTGTCAAGTGATTATTAGATAACAGGTATAAGTATAAACATGGTTATGAATACATGAAATGGATACGAATAAGAAAAAGAAAGAAACAATAGGACAGAGACAGTAGGCAGGTTGGTGCACTTATGCACGCCCCCTACAGACCTCTTAGGAAAGGGGTTAGGTCAATAGTAGACAGTCTAAGTTTAAAGTTTTTGGGGTTTGGCGAAGAAACCACAGAGTCAGGTAGAGTATTCCAGACATTGACCACTCTGTTGCTGAAGTTGTATTTCCTTCAATCAAGTTTGGTGCGGTTTACCTTGAGTTTGTTTCTATTGTGTGCTCTTGTGTTATTATGGCTGAAGCTGAAGTATTCATTGACAGGTAGGATATTGCAATATATAATTTTATGTACTATACTTAGATCGGACCGAAGGTGGTGTAGTTCTAGGTTGTCTAGGTCTAGAATTTCAAGTTTGGTGGTATAAGGTATTCTGCTATGAGTAGAGGAGTGGAGAACTCTTCTTGTGAAATATTTCTGGACTTTCTCAACTGTATTAATATCAGATACGTAATGCGGGTTCCAGACAGATGAGCTGTATTTGAGTATTGGTCTAGCAAGTATTTTGTATGCTCTAGTTGTTAGTGTGATATTACCAGAGAAAAAGCTACATAGGATTAGGTTAACAACTCTTAATGCCTTTTTGGCTATGTAGTTACAGTGGGCTCTAGCACTTAGGTCATTAGAGATGAGTACTCCAGGGTCCTTGACAAAGCTTGTGTCATCAACAAGGTCTTGACTATTCAGTTTGTATTTTATTTTCTGATATATTTTTTTGCCAATATGTAAGACAGAACATTTATTTGTTGAGATTTGAAGTTGCCATTTGTTTGACCATTCTGACACATAGTCGAGGTCTTTTTGAAGGGTAGCAATATTGTCAGTGGTGTTGAATTGCTTTACATCATCAGCAAAAAGAATACAGTTGCTCTTAATATGATCACAGAGGTCATTTATGAAGAGTATGAAGAGAGTTGGTCCTAGAACACTGCCTTGGGAGACACCACTGTTGACAGGTACAGGATTTAATAGGATGCTCCCAATTCTGACCATTTGTTGTCTGTTTGACAGGAATGCTTCTATCCAGTTGTTCAGGTGTCCAGAGATATCATAAGATTTTAATTTTAGGAGTAGTTTGTCGTGTACCACTGAATCAAAGGCTTTACAGAAGTCTGTGTAAATAGTGTCAATTGCTTTGCCGTTTTCAAGTTGTGTAGTCCATATGTATTTGCAGTGTAAGAGTTGCAGATTACAGGATAGTCTTTTTCTGAAACCAAATTGTTTATTAGAGAGTAGGTTGTTTGTCTCTATTTGGAGGATAATGGATTGGTTAATAATTGATTCCATGACTTTACAGGTGACGCAACATAAAGAGATTGGTCTGTAATTTTCAGCTAGGCTGGGGTCTCCCTTTTTGAAGATGGGGATGACCATGGCTAGTGACCATAGGTTTGGCAAGGAGCTGGTCCTGAAAGATTTTTCAAAAATTATGCTTAGAGGTTCAGCTATGGCAGTGGATAGCTTTTTTCAGAAGTAGGCACATATTCCGTCCGGTCCAATAGATTTCCCAAAACTAAGTAGCTAGCTACTAGTTGAATTTGAGGTTAAGGTAGAAAGTCATAGAATTAATCAGGGAGGGTTAATAATAGCTATAGAGCAGGGGTGTCAAACTCGCATTGTCATGGTGTCATTACATGACGTATTGGGATTTTTTTCCTTTTTGCTAAACCAGGTAGGGGTTGGGCCAGCATGTGACAAATCCAGCCTGAGGGCCATGAGTTTGACACCCCTGCTTTAGAGCAAGAGCTGCAGTGGTGTAGTGGTTAGATGCAGGCTACTTCTGCTGACTGCAATTTGGCAGTCCAAATCTCACCAGGCTCAAGGTTGATTCAATCTTCCATCCTTCTGCGGTCAGTAAAATGAGGAGCCAGATTGTTGGGAGTAATATGCTGATTCTGTAAACTGCTTATTGGGAAGTCTATTTTGCAAATATAGAAATACCCTCAGTTTGTACATATCTTTAGGGCCAAGCTTTATATTTCTATTGTCATGATGTCCTCTAAAATAAATAAGAGTAAATAATCAATAAGAGAAAAAACTTTTAGTTTTTAAATTGTATTATCTATGAATATGACAACAATTAGTTAATAATCTATATCAGCTTTTTTAACTGGCCTCTCTTTAGATTACTTGGATCACTATTCATTTAATTATGAAGGCAGTTTGTCATTAGCTAAATCCCATGATTAATTTATTGGTAAATGTCAAGATTTATTGGTAAATGTCAAACTTTAAAAAAAAAGTTAGCTGTTAGAATTAATTGAAGACTTATATCATAGCATATATCTTTATCTCATATGTAATTTTTATGAGTATTAATATAATCAATTGTATTTTAGAAATTCATTAAATTCTTCAATTTCCAAAGCAACTCTAGTGCCAGAATGTGGTAGTGTAAAGTAGCAGATATGTTTATTGAGAATTAAATCCTTTGTATAGGTTTTATTTCCAAGTAAATGGGTGAACAATAAACACAATAGTGATATAAATTACCTATTATTTTGAAAAAAAATAGGTAATTGATATCACTATTGTGTTTATAACCAGGCTTAAACTAGGGTTTAGAATATAAATTTATTTTATTTATCATTTAACTTGTAGTAAGAAAAATAATTACTAAAAATAATCACATTTAGTCATTTTTAGTCATTGTCCTACCATTTTAGTTCTTTTCTGTTGCCACCCATCTACCTTTCAGTCAAAAGTAGACAAAGGTAAAATAAAATTCTGAGGGAAAAATGGAATTACATGACCTTTGTGATGATCTAGAATGGACTTGAAGAAGCTGATATGCGTTTAGGGGGGATTTATGATTGAATACAATGAACAGATGACAGAATAGATTTATGTTTCAGGATCAGAGGTCAGCTTTTATAACTGCAGTTTCAATGTCCTTGTTTGGTTTTGTGTATTGCTATATAGCTCTTCTCTCTCTACATTTTCTCTGACTCAATATTCACCGCTCAAGAATTTTTAAACAGTAAGAAATATAAGGAATCTTTTTTTAAAAAATCACTATTTTTTATTAATTCACAATTAGTATGACAAGTATAAGGTGCTATCATTAGGACTTTCAGTGTTTAATCTATTCCAAGAAGAAATTGACTGATATTTTCTTTTTACTTCAATCAGTGTCACTAGTATATACTTCTTTTTTTAAAAAAAAAATCCTGGAATACATAATAACAATGTTAAATGATCAGTAATGAAATATTAGTAAAATGTCATTAAATTTTATTCATTCATTGACAAAAAGGCAAAGCATTTATCCCAATATTCATTACAATAGTTCAATATAATTACTAAACACCCCCAAAATAGCCAGTTGGCTTAATGTCAATACATTTAGTGTCATACTTTGGCCATTTCCTATTTAGAAAGAAATCTTATTTCAAATCAGGTTCTTTTTCTATCGATGGGTCCTAAGCCATATTAAGCCCCGAGTAGTAAAACCTTCAAATTTATCCTGAAATGATAAACTACTCTTATTTTTGTTAATTGCAACCAGCTAGCAGGATTCGCCAAAATTTGATGTTTTTAGATGTCTTTTAATGACAGTTTCATATCATATTGGCTTTGAATGTGATCAATGATCAGACTATTAGAAGATTAGACGACAGATAGTCCTCAACTTAGAATGGTTTATTTACTGACTGTTCAAGTTACAACAGCACTGAAAAAAGTGACTTATGTCCTTTTTTTCACACATATGGGTGTCAGGTTTCCAAGTGATGAAATCCATTTAAAAAGAAAAGTACAAAGTCTATCTTTCAAAAAGATTTCTTTTATTTATGAAAGCATCAAATTGGCAAAGTCTGTGGTAATTCCAGATCTGACACAACCCAGAATTACCCCACAATATTACAAGTTAGAAACAACCCCCATAAGTCATGTTCTCCAATAGAAGTAATTTAACATTGCTTGATGTCATAAATGTCCACCAAGGGGCTCCAGCAAGGAGAATGTCAATTTTGGGTTTGACAATGGGTCTTGCAGCATCCCTAAGGTCATGGGATCAAAACTCAGACACTTGGCAACTGACTCATATTTATGATGGTTATAGGTGATCACCTCTTTTGACCTTCTTACAAGCAAAGTCAACGGGGAAGCCAGATTCATATTACTAATTTAGCAGCTGCAGTGATTCACTTAACTGTGGCAAGACAGGTTGTAAAATGGGGCAAAGTTCACTAAACAACTGTCTCACTTTGTAAGAGAAATTTGGGGCTCAATTGTGGTCATAGGTCGAAGACTACCTGTACAGCTATAAGTAAATAATCAAGTTGAAAACTCGAAGATGAATGGCCATGGCAAAGATTTTCTGTAAAGGATGCAACTGATAAACTAGGCAGTGCTAATAGAAAGCAACAAAAGTGTAAGATCAAATATATTTTATATTTAATAGTGTCAGGCTTTACTTATCATGCCCGACACATTGCCAGCCATCTAATAGGGAGTAGGAGATAAGTCTCCAAATCTATGCCTTTTATTGACTAGCTATTCCCCTCGTTGAAACAACGTGGGACTGTTGGCTATTCCAGTTACAGAGTGTAATGATGTGGATCCATTGCAAGTTCCTGCCAAACTATCTTTAATTGCAGGGCATAAGGATTGTATTACGTTCCAGAAATGAGTGGGGGAACTCATCTTATTGTGGTTTCCTTTTCTTTGGCTTATGAGTTAGCACTTCGGGGTTAGGTGTGTTCTGGGCATCGGATATAGATGCGATTAGGATTGTGGGGTGGCGGCACTTGGGGTTAATTAGTTAGGCAGATGTTAGTTTGGGAATGAGAAGGGGATGGAGCATAAAAGGCACTGGGAGGCGTTCACTCTCAGCGCCGGCTTTGCTCGGGATTGCCATTGTTTACCCACTGGAAGGAAACAATCTACAATAAACTACTTTTCAACAAACCTATGAGTAAATGTGTTTGTTGACTGAGTTTCTGGATTTCCGAAATAGGGCTGACAAATAGATGTATAGGTCACTATGAGAAGAAATAGGACAATTATAAGAGAGTGCAAACTATGTGATACATTTTTATGACATTCAGATAGCCCCCTTTCTTATGCCAAGTAGTTGATTTAATCTGAGATCTGGTGTTACAAATCTGGAAGTCTGGGGATTACATAATTTAGAATGCAACCTAAATAGAAGACCAACTTAGAGACAGTTGGCTTAGGCATTTACCTCTAGTATGAGCATAACTATCTGCAATATCATTCATACCCATTAATATAATCCAAATAAAATAGGGAAAACTGTATTTTGATGTGCGTATTTCTGCCATCTCTCTAGGCATTGATTTATTCTTTACAAATAAAAACTTGCATCTAGAATGCATTTAAACTTGCTAAGTTTTTTTCTAGGCTGAATTCTCTAAAAGTCACGCTTGATATATGAAACCGTTACCAAAAATGTATGGCCTGCCTAGATTGCATAGTTGAAAAATTGCACCAGAGATTAACTTTTGATAGATACCACTCTTTTATTTCACATGAAAATTGACTTTTGATCACTTAGGCAAAGATGGGAAGATACATTAAGCAATGAGTCCAGTGGGAACAAAAGATTAGGGAGATTCATTCATACTGAATAAATTTATGTCTTTCCATATCATTATGGAAATTCTTTTGAAAAAAAGGTTTATATGTAATTATATAGATGTTTTTTTCATTAGAGATAACAGATTGCATGAAGTACATAAGATAGATGACCACAATAAGAATTGATACAAGAAATGTTCTTCTTTTCCAGCCAGCCTGATTCTTATATTGTGAACTAATATTCCTCTATCAGCAAAATCTATGTAATGTTTGATACTTCAGCAGGGTTTTGAATTAAAAGAAAAGACGGTTCTCACTGTGGATTAAACGAAAACTTCAATGCAGTTAAAATTGTGGGAATCTGTTAATCAAAATTCATTAACTTGGACCTGTCTAGTTTTAATATATGCTGAATAACACAATACATTACATTGTGTTGCTAATAACTCGATTACACGAGGATTTGTTGTTGCTGTTTTTTTTTTAAAAAGTACTGTTAATGGTCATATGTATTGTCTTTTAACAGTTCTTCTGAATTTTGTTTCAGTTTTTAGGGAGGATTTGGCTTCCCCAAAACTATCTGTAGTTGCCATATCATCTAAACAGGGATAGGAAAACTTTTAAAGCTGGGGACACATTGGGGCATTTGGGAAAATGTGGTGAATACATTCATAAATATATTCTTATGTGAGACTTGCTTATTTACAAAATAGTTCCTATGATGGGCGTAGCCTCTCACCAAACACCCATTTTCCAAAATCAGAACTAAAGATACTTTAAGGTTGCTCTCTGCTATAGGCACCACCCTGCCAATCTCAATCTAAGATTTTCATAAATAATAGCGGGTTGGAAATGCCTTGTTTCATTACATTGTTTTTAACAAATAGTCCAGTTCTATTGGTTATTCTATTGCAGGGATGTCAAACTCAATTTCAATGAGGGCCACATCAGGGTTTTGTTTGACCTTAGGCAGTCGGGGATGGGCATGGCCAGCTCAATGTTACTCATCAAGGTTCCATTTTGGGTTGTGATGGCCTCCTGTAGCTCTCTGCCAACAAAAATAGAGCTTGGGGTCCTTGTGAGGATGGCCCAGGTTCTGTTTTTGCTGGCACTGGGCTGAGGAGACTGTTGTGGCTGAAAATGGAGCCCAGGAGGGCTGTATGCAGCTTCACCAAGCTCCATTTCTGTTGGCAGAGAGCTGCAGGAGGCTGAAAACAGAGCCCAGGCTGAAAACAGAGCCCAGGCGGGCCATATATGGCCCGCCCAAATGCTGTTTTCACTGGCAGAAGCACCACAGGATGGTTCTTTGTTGTTTCTAAGGTGGGCCTGCAGGTCAGATCCAAGCTGGATTCAGCCCCCCGAGTCTTGAGGTTGTAAAGAATACTCACTCTTACACCTGTGGTGTCACAGTGATTAGAATGCAGAATTGCAGCAGAATTGACTCAACCTTCCATCCTTTCCAGGTTGATAAAATCAGGACCTAAATTGTTAGGGGCAAGATGCTAACATTGTAAAACACTTAGAGAGGGCTGTAAAGTCTTACAGAGTGGTATATAAGTCTAAGTGCTATTTCTATTAAAACATGGGCAGAACACTTCATGCCTGAGTGCACTGGGGAGCTAGCAATGTAAAATAACAAATTTTACACTGATATTTGTTCTTGTAAAATTGCCAAGGCAAGTAAATAACATATACCCCTTAAAAGCAGGATGTGATTTACACAAATAACTTAATGGAGTTTTAACACTTCAGATTCTTCACTACCTCAAAGATTTTAGTCTCCTCCTAACATGATATTTTGAAAAAATACATCCTCCTTTTCCTAAACGGTAATAGCATGCAGTACAACTTAACCAAATTTTATTTGTTTTTCAATTTGGTTATGTGACTCCATTTCATTTGCCAAGGAAACAGGATTATGTCTGTTCCCATTGAAATGCATCACAATTAAGTGGGTATTATAAGATTAACCTTCTTGAGGATTCAAGAATTCGTATCTGCCCATGAACTATTTCTCCAAACAACTATGATTCATGCAAAATAGGAGCCAGCTCTGCAAGATTTTAAAGTATTAGATTCAGAGTAATGAACATTATCTGGCTGATGGATATAGGAGTCTTTGTAAAACACTCACTGGAGAATTGTTTGGCTGCTAAAATAACCCTTTTCTTTTCTTTTTTCTTTTTCTTTTTGCAAAACTAAAGATTTCTCTCTGTGCGGCCCTCTGTTCCCACTGGCAAAGACACCACAGGACTGTCCTTTGTTATTTCCAGGGCAGCCCCGCAGGCCAGATCTAAGCACTCCATGGGCTGGATCCGGTCCCGGGGCCTCGAGTTTGACACCAATGATATAGAGAGCATAGTAAGATTGAAAGGGACAATATTAAAAGGATACGTGTTGTATAAACAATTGAAATATTCTAGATATTTCCTGTGGCATAAACTGAGTCCTGTGCTCAATTGGAGTAAATATTCTTTCTCTAAGTATTGTTCCCAAATTAAATTGGCAATCAGAAGAACAAAGTAGGGTTACATACACCACATGGCTTCTCTATGCTGCTTTCATTCCTGCTACTGCTTAACAAACCACTCTATGCACAATAGCCAACCTGACCTCCTTTTACCAGGGTCAGATAGCTAAGTAGCGAGCTCTCATTTTAATTTCCATAGTGTCCACTGACATTTCACTGCATAGGAGGAGGATACAATCATACTAGGTGTCTCATCAACACTTGAGCTACAACTGCTTATTTTATCTTAGAAATGTGTATACCGTACCTCCCTACCAAAAAGTTCTCACAAAAAATAAAAATCAGTGGAACTTTAAAAATTACATATAAATCTAAGACTAATCATTTTTAAGTTACTAAAGTTCTTAGAATATGAGCTGCTTCACCAATAGGAAAGGTCATCGCTTAACTACTGTACAGTCAAAAGACTGAGTTAACTGAAGCATTGCTTTCTTTGCCTCCACATCTACAGTATGCAGTTCATTAGTGAATGACTTCTTGACAAAAATTTAATGTTGGATAAGTCTGTCCACGTTCTCTGTTCCATCAGGATGCTTAACTAGCTTCACATATTAGTGTATTATTTCCTCTGAGGAAAAGGTGGGAAAGAGAATATCTCTCTCTCCTACCACTCTTTACCACAGTTAAGAAATATAACTTCATCATAGAACTTCATATAAGCTAGCTTTTGCTTCATATTCAGATGGATGACTACAGTAATTTAATAACACCTGTGAAATTAAAGCATCTCTTTTCTAAATGGATAATTATTATTGTGAACGTTTAAAATCAAATCTGTTTATGTATTCTATGTATAATTGTCATAGACTGAAAGTGATGTACTTCATTTAACATGAACAAAATTATTCTGTTTCTCATTAGGAAAAAGAATAAGATAGGAGACTGGTCTAAAATTGCATTTTCCTTGCAAATCTATTAATGTTAACATATTATTTATTAAATATTTCCTTGCAGAATTGTATATCTGTTATCTGTTTCATTTCATATATCAAGGTTGAGTTTCTTTAGTTCCTCAAGATTGCATTTTATTTTCAACTTTGGCATTCCATAGTCACCAATGATGAGTCTGATTTTTGTTGCGTGTTTTATCTGCAGTTTTGTGACTTGACATAGAATTCTTCACTATAAGTTTCCTCTGACTCTGTAGTCAAAGCATACATTTGGACCACTGTAAGACTGAAAGGCTTATTTTTTATTTCAACTGAGATTTTTTTGTTGTTGTTATTTGGAAGGCTCCATCTAAGCACTGACTTTATTACTCATTTGTTAATAATGATGTCTATTCTGTTTCTTACATATTTTTTTTGTCCACAGTAAATGATTTAGTATGTAAAGTGGCCCCTTCCAAGCTATGGTGTGCTCATTCTTAGAGCTGTGATGGTGCAGTGCTTAGAATGCAGTATTTCAGGCTAATTCTGCCCACTGCCAGGAGTTTGATCCTGACAGGCTCATCCTTCCATCCTTGTGAGGTCAGTAAAATTAGGACCCAGATTGTCACCAGATTAAAAGTGATTTTGTAAACTGCACTGTGAAGCTGTATATAAGTTTAAGTGTGGTTGCTATTCTTGGTAGTCTGGCAACTACTTGGTTCCTGATTCTGACATTGCATGTATTTAAAGTTTTATAGCATTGCATTCTTTTCTTTTGCCACTGATTGCATCAGCTTCTTGCATAGTCTTTAGATTTTAAACCAGCCACATTATGAACACCAGTGCTGCTCACATTTGTCCTTTGCTTTTGTCCAGTTTGTCACTGGATATATTCTACCTTGAGTCATTCACCTTCCAGACCTTTCAAGACTAGGGATTTTTAACCCGAGGTCCAGAGATTCTGGGAATCTATAAATTTGGGTGGGGAAAAAATATAATATGTACTGAAAATTTCACTTTTCCTCCCATAACATATACAGGCAGTCCTTGACTTATGACTGTTCTGTCCTTAATTTGCATACTTGAAATCCCCGCGCTTTGATTGGCTAAAGCGCGGGGATTTCTGATTGGCCAGGCAAGCCGCGCTGATTGGCCCGATTGAAGTCTCCCGTGATTGGCTCACTCCAAGAGCGGGAGACTTGAATCGCTGCCATTGGCCGCGGCCGCCGCAGCGAAAAGGATAAAAGCCACGGGCTTTTTCCTTTTCGCCGGTTCGGTTCACAACTGTTAAATAAAGAGCTTGAAACGTAGTCACCGACTCCTGGCATCTTTTGCGGACACGACACTGGCGACGAGGGTGGGATCCCGACCCTGAACCGAACCCCGTGTCCAACAAGAGCCAGTTTCAGCACAGAGATGGCGAAAATCGCACCGCCCGCCCCCTTCAACCCCGCCACCGAGGACTGGGAATCGTTCTCAGACCGTTTCCGCATGTACCTCGAGTGCACCGGAATGAAGGACGCCCCGGGCCCGCTAAAACGCGCCGTCTTCCTCACCCATTGCAGAACCGAGGTCTTCCAGTTGGCCAAGGCATTGGCCAAGCTGGCAGATGCAACCGCCATGGACTGGGACGTCCTCGAACCTATCCTGCGGCACCATTACGCCCCCGAGGTCCCCATCCTGATCCGGCGCAACGAATTTTACCGCCGAGATCAGAAACCAGGCGAAAAACTGAGCGATTTCGTCGCCGAGTTGCGGCGCCTAGGAGGACTCTGCGAGTTTGAAGGTCTGAACAGCCTCCTAAGAGACCGATTCGTACTCGGCCTATGGGACCCTACACTCCAGAGCCGGCTTATGGCCAAGGGCGACATCAGCCTAGCAGACGCCCTCACCGCAGCCGCAGAAGCAACCCGCACTTCCGCTGACAGCATGCGAAAATCAGACGCGAAGGGCGGAAACAACAACCCGGCAAGGTCGGCCGACCCTAAAAGTGAATCAACTGCACACTACGGAGAATTCCAGTCTACATCCAGCACGTCAGAAGACGAGGAGGACATACATCGCGTGCAGACGGGACGCGGCGACCAACGGAACCGAAGAGGTCGTAGGTCGAGGACCAACTGTGCCGGGTGCGGCGGCGACCACCCCAGATCAGAATGCCGATTTTTTGACTCTATCTGTAGGCATTGTGAAAGACGGGGACACATCGCTCGAGTTTGCCGCCAAAAGAAGACCCGCAGCCCGCCCAGATGGGAACAACACGACCGAAAGAAGGAAAGCCCCCCGCCCAGGACCAGAGATCGCCAATCGGACGGTCGGTGGGACCGAATCCAACGATCTTCAAGAGGCGGCGACAGTCGGCGCAAGGAAGATACCCACCAGACGGTAACCATCGGCCACGCCATCTCCGACGGCGCCAGAAAGGTACACGTAGAAGTCCATATTGAAGGCCAACCATGCAAGATGGAGGTGGACTCCGGGTCCTACCTCTCCATGATTGCATGGCACGAGATAAAACGGCTAGTGCCCACCCTCCATAAGAGGAACATTAATGCCCAAAAAATCATTATAAAAGACTACCAGGGAAACCGCGTCCCGGTAGTGGGCACCAAGAACTTTAATGTAACTTACAAGGGCCGCACCGAACAACTCCCACTCACAATCGTCGATCGCGACCGCCCAAGCCTGCTGGGCCTACAATGGTTCGCCCCGCTTGACATCGCGCTGACAGGAGTCAACCACGTCGCCGACGACGGCTGGGAACAGCGGCTAGCCCAGGAGTTCCGGGAGGTCTTCGATGGAAGCCTGGGCAAGTACCAGGGGCCCCTTATCTCATTTGACCTAGACCCTAGGGTTCCCCCCAAGCGACTAAAACCTAGGAGGGTACCATTCGCCCTAAAACCTAAAATTGACGACCAGATCGACAAGCTCGTCAAACAGGGGGTGTTGCAGCCGATAGACCATGCCCGATGGGAGACCCCTATAGTGACCCCAGTCAAGCCAGACGGGTCCGTGAGAATTTGTGGGGACTATAAGGCCACCCTATATGGCGCGTTGCAACAAAGCGCCTACCCCGTCCCAATCGTGCAACACCTACTGCACTCACTGGGAGGGGGCAAGGTCTTTGCCAAGCTCGATCTCGCCCAGGCATATCAGCAGTTGCCGGTCGACGAAAAAACAGCGGAAGCCCAGACCATCGTTACCCATCGGGGGGCCTTCAAGTGTAACCGGCTCCAATTCGGAGTCAGCGTGGCACCAGGCATCTTTCAGAGCCTGATGGAACGTTTACTGCAGGGCATCAAGGGGGTGGTGCCCTATTTTGATGACGTATTAATGGCGGCGCCAAACGAAGCCGAATTAGAAAACCGACTCAGGGAGGTCTTAACAAAATTTAAAGTAACGGGACTTAAAGTAAAACGAGAAAAATGCCAACTATGCACAGAGCGAGTGGAATTCTTGGGCTACCTTCTAGACCGGCATGGCATTCACCCTACAATTAAAAAAGTGAAAGCCATCAAAGAAGCCCCTACCCCAAGGTCTAAAACGGAACTACAGGCTTTCTTAGGATTGCTGAATTTTTATAATGTTTTCCTACCCCAAAAGGCTACGGCGGCGGAGCCTTTGCATAGGCTCCTGGATAAGGCGGCAACCTGGACTTGGGGGAGACGAGAGCAAGCCGCCTTCCAAAAAACCAAAGACCTCCTCACCTCCGACGCCGTCCTGATTCAATTCAGCGAAACCTTGCCCTTGGTTGTCACTTGCGATGCATCACCTTTCGGCGTCGGCGCTGTCCTCAGCCATACTCTCCCCGACAAGAGAGAAGCACCCATTGCTTTCTTTTCCAGGACTCTAACTAAACCGGAGCGGAACTATAGCCAGCTGGATAAAGAAGCTTTGGCTATAGTTGCCGCCGTTAAGCGATTCCACGAATACCTTTATGGCCGCCCGTTTACCATTGTGACAGATCATAAGCCGTTGCTGGGCATCCTCGCAGGAAACCGAACCACCCCGAACATTTTATCACCCCGGATGACAAGGTGGTCCGAGTTCCTGGCAGCCTACAGCTACGAACTGTTACACAAGCCAGGTAAGAAAATTTCACACGCGGACGCTTTAAGCCGCTCGCCTTTACCAGACTCTGATCCTGACCCAGCACCAACGACAAACACCCTTAACATCGAGAATTTGCCCAACCTACCCATTACCGCATCAGACATTGCCAGGGAAACTATTAAGGACAGGCGTCTGGCGCGAATTTTACATTGGGTGGAAAAAGGTTGGCCTGAAAGGGACAGTGACGAATCCGTTAAGACATTCAGAAACCGCCAGACTGAACTCTCACTACTCAAGGGATGTATTTTGTGGGGTGACAGGGTGGTCATCCCGGACAGGTTGCAAGAGAGGGTCTTAGAGATGCTGCACGAGGGGCATCCTGGCATCGTCAGAACTAAAGCCCTGGCCAGGAGTTACGCTTGGTGGCCAGGGATGGACAAGCAGATAGAGGCATGGGTAGCCAAATGCCAACGATGCCAGGAGACCAGACCCAGCCCACCCACAGCACCCATCCTGGACTGGGAAACACCAAGGGGACCCTGGTCCAGAATTCATTTAGACTTTGCCGGTCCCACGAATGGGCATTCCTTTCTGATAACAGTTGACGCTTACTCCAACTGGTTGGAGGTAAGCGACATGAAATCCACTACCACGGAGGCCGTTATCAAAGAACTTTGCAAACTCTTTTCCACACACGGCCTCCCAGATGTCGTCGTCTCAGACAACGGGCCCCAGTTTACTTCCCTCGACTTCGAGAGGTTCCTGGCGGAGAGGGGCATCCGCCACGCATTAACAGCACCGGCGCATCCGGCGGCGAACGGTAGGGCGGAACGGATGGTACAATTTACCAAAAAAACCATCCGGAAAATGGACCACGGGGAGATCAACGACAAAATAAATAAACTCCTCTTTATACAACACATCACCCCAAACACCACTACCAACAAAAGCCCAGCCGAGTTACTGATGGGTAGGAAGCTGAGGTCCCCGCTCGACAGGTTACACCCAACATATAACCCGGAGCGACCCCCAGACTCAAGTACAAAAAACCGGACCTTTGCCCCCGGTGACTTAGTGTACGCGAAAAATCTGACGGGGGACCCCCTGTGGATCCCAGCCGTCATCACTCAAATCACAGGTCCACGGTCGTACCGGCTCCAAACCATCGATGGGCGAGCCTGGAAACGACACATTGACCAGCTCAGGTCACGAACAGCAACGGACCTCAACCCCCAAAACACGAACCAAGGGGGGAGGGAATACCCGAATAAACAAACGCAAGAAAAAATAAACCAGCAGTACTTACCGGAACGCAGCCATCGCGATTCCCCACCGGAGAAGAACCACCTGGCCAGCTCAACCGACTCGGAGAAACCAAGCGGGAGCGGCGAAACCTGTAGCTCAACCAACCCGGAAGGCCCAGGTGGGAGCCACGGAGAAAGAACCGGCCCGATCATCCAGCCGGTTCGCGCAGAAGAGGGAGCAGCCAAAAACATGACCGCTCCGGCCGAAATCCAGCTTGCAACTGAGTTGCGCAGGTCAAGTAGGACTAGACGGAGCCCCGCCTACCTACGTGACTACGCAACGTGATGGACTATACCAAGAGGGGAGGGGTGTTCTGTCCTTAATTTGCATACTTGAAATCCCCGCGCTTTGATTGGCTAAAGCGCGGGGATTTCTGATTGGCCAGGTGAGCCGCGCTGATTGGCCCGATTGAAGTCTCCCGTGATTGGCTCACTGCAAGAGCGGGAGACTTGAATCGCTGCCATTGGCTGCGGCCGCCGCAGCGAAAAGGATAAAAGCCGCGGGCTTTTTCCTTTTCGCCGGTTCGGTTCACAACTGTTAAATAAAGAGCTTGAAACGTAGTCACCGACTCCTGGCATCTTTTGCGGACACGACAATGACCACAAAATTTGTTTCTCAGCAGGACAGTACTAAAGCGAGTTGTGGTCCATTTTATTGATCTTTCTTGCCTCAATTGTTAAGTGAGTCACTGAAGTTGCTAAGTTAGTAACATGAATGTTGAGTGAATTGACTTTGCTTGTCAGAAGATTTTATTTATTTATTTATTTATTCATTCGTTCGTTTGTTTGTTTATTTATTTGTCAAGCAATTATAAGATAACAGGTATAAGTATAAACATGGTTATGAATACATGAAATGGGTACATATAAGAAAAATAAAAAGAATCAATAGGACAGGGATGGTAGGCACGTTGGTGTGCTTATGCACGCCCCCTACAGACCTCTTAGGAAAGGGGTGAGGTCAATAGTAGACAGTCTAAGGTTGTTTGTGTGTAGTCAACCATAAGTAGACAGACCATTCACACACATGGACCCTCTGTTTTCTTCTTTTTTTTCCCCTAAATTCTTTTTGGCACAGTTTCCAGGTTTGATAGAATAAGTAGATTGGTGTTAGAAGCAATGTTCTCCTTTATACCATTGAGGGAGGAGGAGCCATTAGAAGATGTCTTTAGTAATTCTGGACTCCAATAAGACAGTCATATCCAAAAGTGAAACAGAGAAGACTATCACCCAAATGGTCAAATCAATGTTTGAACTCAAGAAATTGGAAAGGGGCTTGATACGATTACTTCGTGAACAATGTTGTAAAGACTTCTGATGGTTACAGGATAAGGGGAAGGGAAGGAATCAGCTCAATCTGAGCAATTTTTAGCTGGCTTTCTTCTCTCAATAGCCTATGAAGTGTTTCAGCCAGTATGGACAACTATGTACTATTCAAGATCATGGTGATGTTAAATCATATTGGAACTTGTCAAGCTGGTATAGCTGGCAATATAAAAAAGCCCCAGTAATTAACATAGTTAGAAAACAATTTTATCTAGTGCAGTAGTACATTAGCCTTTTGTTATTTGGCGTTGGATATTACACATAACTTTGCAAGCTGGGGTGGAACAGACTCCCCTTGAAACTAATAAAACAAAGTGAAATAGCTTGAATATTATCACACAGTTATGCTCCACTAGATACCTAGAAAAGCAATTAAAAGGATGCCATCAATGAGAGGACACATTGGAATGAAAATGAAACCCAATATTACAATTGTTTTTACCTTAAGCATCTCTGAACTGAAATTACTTTTTGTTGCTTCTATATTCAAACACAATGACAAGAACAATTTTATCTAATTTATGCCTTTTCAGAGCTTCCCGAAGGGAATGTTCATGCTCCAATCAGCCTTATATTTATTCATCCATAAATAGGACTGTGGTAAAAATGCCTAAGTTTTAATATGTTATTTCATTTCTAAAACGAGACACTTAAAAAATTTCCACTGAGATTTTTCTTTCTTTCTTTCTTTCTTTCTTTCTTTCTTTCTTTCTTTCTTTCTTTCTTTCTTTCTTTCTTTCTTTCTTTCTTTTTTCTTTCTTTCTTTTTATGAAGCAAAATTTGATACAAAGAAATCTAATTTTTTAATATTTTTATGATTATCCAACATAATAGATTTATAAACAAAATTGCAATTGCTACTTGCAAAGTTTCATCTTCAGTTATTTTCACTCCAGCATCAACAAGCCTAGACCAACCAATACTTTGTGAACTTTACTATAAAACTAAATGGCCATTATGTAATCAATACATAATATAGAAAACTCACTGATCATTTATATATTTCATGCCTCCAACTTCCATTCAGAATGGTTTTCAGGATATGCTATTCATTTAATTCTATCAAATAAATCCCATAAAAACAAACATATCTGTTTTGATCCTATCAATAGAAGTAGAAAGCTTTGAGATTTACTGAGGCACTGCAGTTTGAGAACTGATATTCAAATTATAAATAAGATCAGTGGAATAATCTACCATCTAAAAGCTCTGGAAGAGAAAACCAGAAAATATAATTGTTATCTTTAGGCCAATATTATACACCCCCAAAATGCAGAGTTAGTGTTAATCACCCTAGTCTTTCACCTTGAGATTGCAGATGACCTAGTATTATTTTTCATGAATTAATTTTAAGTTTAGGTTGAGGTTTTACCCATTATAAAATTTATAATTGTATCTATTTTGTGCCAGAAGGTCTACGTCTAGTTCCTGTTTTATACATAGAATGGCCCTATGCCATTTTTCTCCTTCTCTGCCAGTAATATAGAATTGTTTTTCTCTCAATAGGCTCACATGACATCATATCTCATCTTATCTTGTCCCTGTTTTCATACCATTATACATTTTGCTTTCTCTTCTTTTCCACAAAAAAGCCTATATCCAGATATAGGTTAGGAGGATAGGCCTGCCAAGGTTCATGAGAAGAAGTGTTCCATGGGGCACAGAAAAAGCATGTGTCCCGGTTCCCATATGATGTCAATATTTAAAGGGAGGGAACATGTTGTGAATGAATAAATGTTAAATAAAGTTATCTTGAGCTTGAAGTCAAGTGCAGGGTTCTGGCCCTGCACTTCTGATTGGCTGTTAATGGCAAGATCGGATTGGTCCGTTCAGGAGAATCTGATTGGGCATTAACAGGCCATTCTCATTGGTTAACGGAGCTAGCGCTCCCGGATTGCTATTGGTTGAATAGTTAATAAGTTGCCTATATAAGGAAGGCTATAGCAGCCATCCAGTTTGAGCTGTCACACCATGTAAATAAAGAGTTTGAAGTTCACTGTTTCTACCAGCTCGTCTCCATTATTCGCACCCATGCTCCAGACTTAACAGAACATATCTAATATTCCTTCCTCCTCCTGTTTTCCCCACCTAAAGCAACCACTGTGAAGTGGGCTGGGCTGAGAGAAAGTGATTGGCCCAAAGTCATCCAGCTGGCATTCATGCCAAAGGCAGGACTAGAACTCACAGTCTCCTGGTTTCTAAACTGCAAGTAATTTGTATTGACTAAAAAAAATAAATTGAAATTCAGACTGTTATTTGCTGTCTGATCAGCATGGATAGATTTGGTTGCTCATTTAATGGCTCCTTTTGCTTGCTTTCATGAGTATTTTGTTCCATATGGGAATGTGGAGGCTTTAGCTACTGCTTTCTTTCTATTTTTGGAGCATATTGTATATTTTTGGACAAGAAAATTGAAAGAAAATTGGTTTTAAATGATCTTGAGCAATTACATGGACTGTCTTGTAAAATTTAATGCAACATTTATGAAGTGTCTTATTCAAAGCTTTGTATTTGTGTTCATTACAGAGAGCAGTTTTCACTTTGTTTTGAACAATGAAGATTATGAATAACATGCTTATTTATTTCCTTGTATTAAACACTACTGATAGAATTAGTCTGTTTTTCCCAAACTGTGATTTACAACTCATGCATATGATTTTATAATGTTCTGGGCATGTTAATTTGAATGCTAAATAACAAATATTGTCCATAATCCCAATTAATTCCAGTCCTCTTGTATAAAATTTAACATATTGATATAGCTATGCATGGAGATATTTCTTTCAACTTAACCTTTACCTCATGTTTTAGCTTCTTTTCATCTGACATAATAAAACTGAGATATATCCCCCCATATATATATATATATATCTGGCATTCAGCTTTGTTCGGGTATTTTCCCACGTCATAGTAGTAGTGCTTTTAAAGTTGTAGCAACGTTTCAGCAGAATCTCATCTGCCATCATCAGGCTTCTGTATGGTGTTTGTCTGTGAGACAGACTTTTACAGTGGTTTCAGATTTAAATTTGGGGCAGCCTATTGCTGTGTCAGAATGGTTTTTTCTTCCTCCTGATTGGTTGAGAGTCCTGGTCTGTGTTTATTGGTCTTGGAGTTTGCTGTGTTCTGCTACTAATATCTTCTGTCTGTTTTTTTGGGGGGGGGAGGCTCTTTTTGTTTCTTGATTGGCTGGCAACATTGTGTTACTTTATTGGAGGCCTTTAGTGCAGCTTGGCTTCAGGTAAATGGACGGCTATCATTAGTTAGGCAGCTAGGTTTCATCTGGGTGCTTGGTTGGGGTGTGTTTGAGCTGGAGGTATCAGGGGGGATCTGTTTGTGCCCAGGTGTTTGCCTGGCTTGTGGTGTGGAGATTTTTTTGTTTGTGAGTGCAGGCTTCCAATGATTGACAGCCTGGTGGAATCATCTCTTCTGTTCATGCTTTCTGGTCTTTTTTCAATCTCTATGGCTTCTCTGATGATTGTGTGGTTGGGATTTTCTATAGTGGCTAGGGTTTTGGTGCTATTGAAGTTGATGCTATGACCTGTGGCTTCCATGTGTTGGACTAGTGAGGAAGTGTGTTCCAGCTTTTTGACTGCATTTCTGTGTTCATCCAGGCGGGTGCTTATTCTTCTATTGGTCTGTCTAATGTATGTGGCCGGGCATGATGCACAGGGGACTTCATATATGCCTTGGTTTTCCAGGTCAATTTTGTCTTTGGGGTTCCTGAGGATGGCTGCTATTTTTCTGTCTGTTTTGAAGGCAGTCTTGATGTGGTGTCTGCATAGAATCTTACTAATTTTGTCTGTAGTGCCTCTTATGTAGGGCAGGACAGCTGTTCCATGGGTCTGTTCATCTTCTGGGTCTCTATTATGTCTCAGTGTGTTTTTGTGGATCAAGTTGGTGATTTTGCTTTTGTGGAAGCCGTTGGTTGTCAATATTTTAGTCAGGTTGCATAGTTCAGTCTTAATGTGTGTCTTGTCTGCCAGGCGTTTGGTTCTAGTAATTAGTGTTTTAGCCATGGAGTTTATCTGTGCTGGGTGGTGGTGGGATTGGGCGTTGAGGTAGCGGTTGGTGTGTGTTTTCTTCTGGTATATGGTGTGTCCTAGTGTGCCATCTGTTTTTTTGTAGATTAGTATATCTAGGAATGGTAGTTGTTTGTTTGTTTCTGTTTCCATGGTGAACTTGATTTTGGGGTGTGCGCTGTTTAGGTGTGTTCGGAAATTGTTCAGGTTTTCTTGTCCATGCGGCCAATCACGAATGTGTCATCACTATATCTTAATCATAGTTTGGGTTTGAGGATGGCCTTGGCCAGGGCTCTGGATTCGAATTCTTCCATGAACAGGTTTGCAATAACAGGTGACAGTGGTGATCCCATGGGGCCTCTTTCAATTTGTTTGTATCTTTGTCCTTTGTATATGAAATATGTGTTGGTTAAGCAGTGTTCTGTTAGTTCCATGAGGTGTTTAGCTGGTTGGTATTTATTTTTGATGATTTCAAGGGTCTCTTTTATCGGGACTTGAGTGAACAGTGAAACCACGCCAAAACTTACAAGCAGATCTTCTTGCTCCATGTGTAGATCTTTGATCATTTCCAAGAAGTGGTATGAGTTTTGTACATGAGAAGCTGCTGTTTCAGCATGGGGCTGTAGCTCTTTTGCTAGGTGTTTAGCTAGGTTTTGTAGAGGTGCTGCTCTGGAGATGACTATGGGTCTGAAAGGTATGCCTTCTTTGTGTATTTTTGGGAGGCCATGTAGTTTGGGGCATCTGGAAGATTTCATCTTGGTCAAATCGACATCACTCATGTCAAGGGGTGCTTCTCCTCACCTGGCCTCTCATGACAGTGGGGATGCTGCAGCAGTCATAAGTGTGAAAAATGGTCATAAGTCACTTTTTTCAGTGCCATTTTAACTTTGAATGGTCACTAAATGAACTGTTGTAAGTCAAGGATTACCTGTAGAAAAATTCAAAAAGCTTCTTTGGTTGCAAAAATCTGCCCCAAATGCCAATCATTAGATTAAAAATACCTGCAAGCCAGAGTTACAAATCCGGCAGGATGCCAGAGCACCTTGAGGAATTAAAATAGTTAAAATGCAATGATAACTATCAGCAGCCAATTCTTGCTCATAAAGTGAAACCCTTTAGCAGAGAGGTCATTTAAGCTCTCCAGAAAAAGCATACCCAGAAAAAGCAATCCTTAGATCCATTTGCACCACTTAAAGCTGGTCTCACTCACCTCACAAGATATCCTATGCCCCCCAGAAAGGCAATAAAAAAAACCATTGCCAAGCTTGCCTGCCTCTTGGAAGTATACCCCAAAAGGACAGTGACAGATAATACTAGGACAGTGTAGGTAGACCCCCTCACCAGATAGAAAAAGAAACCATGAAGCAGGAAAAAATTCAAATACAATACAAATAATTAAATCACAACAGGAGCTGTTGCTTGTTGAAGCTGAATAGGGGAAATTATCCCATCGATAAACATAGGATTAAACTTCACCAAGCACAGAATTAACCTTCACCAAAAACCAGTTTTAGATCAAAACTCAGAAAGAGTATGGAAAGTCTTGTTTGAATGTCAATCTTTCTTGCTAGCCAAGAAGCCTTGCTGAATGTCACTCATCTTGGTTCCCTGTCACTAAAAGCTTGCTTCATTATTCAATTATTTCTTCAAAGTGCTGATTGTCCAGGGAAGTATTCCCTCCCAACAGCAGTGTAAAAATATTAAAACAACCCTTCTCCTTTAAGAAAGCCAAGCTTCAGAAGCTCCGGAGACAGGAAGTCTAGGCTGTCTGCCAAGAATGTAATAAAGGTCATAAAAAACAAAAGGAGATTGCTTCTAACTACCTGTTCTCCAAACTGCTTAGAAAGTTAACAAGGGATTCTATAGAACCTGATAGAACCAGTAGAATCCCACCCCTGTTTATGAAGATATTGAAGAGTACTGGGCCTAAGACAGAACCTTGTGGTACCCCACTAATTACTTCCCTTCATGTAGATGTAGTACCATTAAGGATGATTTGTTGAGAATGTTTTGTCAGCCAGTTAAATATCTATCTTGTGGTAATGTTTTTCCACATTTTTCTAGCTTACCAAGAAGTAGATTGTGGTCTGTTTTGTTGAATGCTTTACTGAAGACTATGTCCACGGCATTTCACAGCATAGTCACTTTGTCAAAGAATGAAGTAAGATTGGTTTGGCATGACCCATGCTGGCTTTTAGTCATAACTTTGTTTCTAGATGTTTGCAGATCTGTTTTTTTGATTATCTGTTCCAGTATCTTCCAAGTTATTGATGTTAGGCTGATTGGTTTGTAATTTCCTGGGTATGTTTTTTTTTTCTTCTTTGTTGAAGAAAGGAAAAATGGTGGGGAAAGAAATGGCTTGTCTTTGAGTAATTGTTTATGCTTAAAAATAAATATAAAAGTTTTCACTAGAATATAAACTAAAGCACTTCTCCTGACATTTGTCATTTTATCATCTGCTTTTGATTTCAAAATAGTAGATAAATGTCTTCCTCTCATTGAGCACTTTTACTCTGCCATGGAGTTGGATAGTGGTATGAACTTAGAAGCAGAAGATTAAAGTTAAAATTAAGCTTATTGATGGAATTATTTTTAAATTGAATATTTAAAACATTGTTAGAACATTTTTATAGAATTTTAACATTAGAATATTTTATTTGAGTATTTACACTTTTATTAAGACTCAGAAATTATGTCTTTTTTGTTTAAAATTTCCTGGTCTTCTTACACTTTATGGTTCACAGACCTTAAAAGTAGTTTATCCAGGGGACTGAGATAAGGTATACATTTCAAGGATAGCTTCTCAGAAGGCTTACAGGGAAGATGGATGGATGGATGGATGGATGGATGGAAGGAAGGAAGGAAGGAAGGAAGGAAGGAAGGAAGGAAGGAAGGAAGGAAGGAAGGAAGGAAGGTTTTTATATGTAATGATGTGAAGAGGGAAACAGGTTTGTTATGTATATAATGTGGAAGGCGTCTTTGTGGCTGTCCACCTAACAGCTTGTTGTCATCTCTCTTAGGTGAATAGACAATGCAACTGCCTGATTTTTTTGTCACAGCTCAAAAACAAACTTGATAAGGAAGCGATACTCCAACAGTTTCATGTGAAACAATAGAAAAACTCACTGCAAATACCGCCATTGGAAAAATTTAATAATAGTTAAAATTTGACTCAATACATAATAAGCTACTTTAGAGCAACGTTTTGTAATCATGTGCTCTCCATCTGGCTTGGATTCCATTTCCTATCATCTTCACTTCCTGGAGAGAAAATAGATGTAAAATCATGTGGTGTTCAGAATATATCCAGTAGAGTTTGGATATATTCTAGACTTTAGCATTAAGAAGCTGAATATTTTCAATTATTTTCACAAAAGATTGAAAGAAGTACACTAATGAGTACATTTACTAGCTCAGTCATTTTAGAATAATTATGTTCTATGATATAACTAATGCTTTTTTGAAATTATGTGTAGTAACTTTACTAAATGATATGAGAAAAGGCTTTATCCTATTCTAATAATAGTTAATCAAAACTTGATTTAAAACACCTTCAAAATATTTGATAATACCTGGTCAGAGTAGTCTATTTTTGGAAACTGTACAATTCATTGTAAAAATGACTGACAATGTATACAAATACAAGAAAAAAAGCAAGAGGAGAATTAATTAAATTCTGGACTGAACAAATGTAGGACTGAAAATAATTTATCATTCCAAGGCTATCATTGATCGCACACATTTCTGTTCTATTATGCCACTTACACTTCACAGCTAATATAATTCTGCAAAAAAGCTTATTCATTGTGACTGATGGACATGCTTCATGCTAATTCTTCATAATGTTAGTAAGCCTTTGCGTTCTACATCAAGAAAACAAAATGAAGAGAAAGAATCAGGCAAATAAACAACTGCACATTTCAGACCATCATAATGTTGCAGAGTAAATTAAAATGTTTGATGTACACATACAGACATATAAAAGGACCTCTACACTTCTATCATTTGAGCTACATTGATAACACACAGAACTTATTCATCAGGTATAATAAAATGCATGCCTATATCTATCTATCTATATCTATCTATCTATCTATCTATCTATCTATCTATCCCCGCGAAAACTTAAGAAAACATATATATATATATATATACGTGTCTGGCATTCAGCTTTGTTCGGGTATTTTCCCACAGAACCGGTTATTAAAAAAACTGAATCCCACCCCTGTTCATAATTGACTTAGATGAGGGAATAGAAGGGGAACTCATCAAATTTGCAGATGACACTAAGCTGTCAAGAATAGTCAACATCTTAGAAGACAAGCTCAGGATCCTAAAAGGTCTTAACAGACCTGAACTATGGGCACTATCCAATAAAATGAAATTCATTGTGGAGAAAAGCAAAGTTGTACACTAAGGCAGGAAAAAACAAAGGTACAAGTACAGATTAGGTGAAACCTGGTGCAAAAACAGTAACTGTAAGAGGGACCTTTGAGTCCTAGTGGATGGTCATTTAAACAAGAGCCAACAGTATCTGACAGAAGCCAAAAGAGCAAATAAAATACTTGATTGTATAAACAGAGGCATAGAATCAAAATTACGTGAAGTATTAGTACCAGAGGTGGTATTCAGCAGATTCTGACCAGTTCTGGAGAACCAGTAATGGAAATTTTGAGTAATTTGGAGAACCGGCAAATACCACCTCTAACTGGTCCTGCCCCCATCTATTTTCTGCCTTCTGAGTCCTGAGCTAATCGTCTGGGTTTTCTTTTGTTGCCCTGCACAGGAGAACAGAGCTGGAAATCAGGTTAGTGGAGGGGGGAGGGAATGGGATTTTGCAGTATCCTTCCCCTAGAGTGGGGTGGGAATGAAGATTTTACAGTATCCTTCCCTTACCATGCCCACCAAGCCATGCCCATAGAACTGGTAGTGAAATTTTTTTAATCCCATCACTGATTAGTATAAAGCCTGAGTAAGGACCTACCTGAAATGCTGCATCCAGTTTTGGTCACGCCCTTACAAAACAAATGTTGAGACTTTGGAAAAAGTACAAAGAAAAGCAACTAAGATGATTAAAGGCCTGGAGATTAAAAAAAATATGTAGAACAGTTGCAAGATTTGGGCTTAGCTAGTCTAGAGAAAAGAAGGACTAGTGGTGACATGATAGTATTTGAGAGATTGCCACAAAGAAGAAGCATCAACTTATTTTTTAAAGTGCCAGAGGGCAGGACAAGAAACAATGGATGGAAACTAATCAAGGAGAGAAGCAACCTGGAATTAAGGCCTGACAATGAGGATAATTGACCATTGGAACAGCTTGCAATCAGAAGTTGTAGGTGCTTCATCACTGGAAGTTTTTAGGAAAAGACTGGACAGTCACTTGTCTGAAATTGTATTGGGCCTCCTGCTTAAGTGGAGGTTTAGAGTAAATGGAAAGTCCCTTCCATTTCTGTTCTGATTTTCATGTCTCTCTAGTATAATTAATCCACTTACATTATCTTTCTCTCCCCTTATCATGATTTATATTTCTCTCTTTCTCTGTTCTTCTCTTCCCACTGCAGCTACCCCTTCTCCTTAACCCATCACTGTTTTACCTGCAGAAAGAGAAGGGCATATAAGTGGATGATTATATGTACCTATGTGAGAGAAGAGTTTGCAAACCAGAGCTTGGGTCATTGTGAGAAACTTGAAACAATAATTCAGAGACATTTGACACAAAGGACCATAAACAAATATAAATGATAGCGGGTTTTTCTGATGTGTTGTGCCCCTGCTAGTCGTTTACTTTGATGTCTTTAGGTTGCTCCTGCTTTTTTAAAAGAATATGAGATATAAAATATATTCAGTGTTTTTAGTTTCAAAAGATACTATTCAACTCTATATAGGTTAGTTTCAAAGGATGCTTGTTAAGTACTCGCAGATGGCATTTCTTTACATTCAAATATATTACAGTACGTTGAACATACTGCCTTAAATATTTTTATTTGTGTAAGTTGGGAGGAAGATTAAACATTCACTATATGAATTAAACACTGTCTGTCAGCAATTCTTCTTATATTGCTGAAAATATGATTCAATAAATGTAATCAGAAAGTGTTTGCCTTTCCCTTCAGCCTACGGTGGATAAAATGTAAATAGAATGTTCTATGAAAACATGCATGTCAATAACAATGATCTACTTAATTATGATCTACTTACTAATGATTAAGTAGATCATCTTGTGGAAAGGAAGCTTATTACAATAAGTTCCTTAGTTTTCTTTTATATTAGTTTTTTTATACACAGGTGAAACTCGAAAAATTAGAATATCATGCAAAAGTTCATTTATTTCAGTAATGCAATTTAAAAGGTGAACATAATATATGAGATAGACTCATTACATGCAAAGGAAGATAGTTCAAGCTGTGATTTGTCATAATTGAGATGATTATGGCTTACGGCTCATGAAAACCTCAAATCCACACTCTCAGAAAATTAGCATATTGTGAAAAGGTTCAATATTCTAGGTTCAAAGTGTCCCACTCTGAACAGCTAATTAAGCCATAACACCTGCAAAAGATTCCTGAGCCTTTAAATGGTCTCTCAGTCTGGTTCATGGGAAAGACTGCTGACCTGACAATCATGGGAAAGACTGCTGACCTGACAGTTGTGCAGAAAACCATCATTGACACCCTCCCTAAGAAGGGTAAGCCTCAAAAGGTAATTGCAAAAGAAGTTGGATGTCCTCAAAGTGCTGTATCAAAGCACATTAATAGAAAGTTATGTGGAAGAAAAAGGTGCACAAGCAGCAGGGATGAACACAGCCTGGAGAGGATTGTCAGGAAAAGGCCATTCAAAAGTGTTGGGGACTTTCACAAGGAGTGGACTGAGGCTGGAGTCAGTGCATCAAGAGCCACCACACACAGACAGATCCTGGACATGGGCTTCAAATATCGTATTCCTCTTGTCAAGCTGCTCCTGAAAGACAATGTCAGAAGCGTCATACCTAGGCTAAAGAAAAATAGAACTGGTCTGTTGCTCAGTGGTCCAAAGTCCTCTTTTCTGATGAATCTTTTGCATCTCATTTGGAAACCAAGGACCCATAGTCTGGAGGAAGAATGGAGAGGCACACACTGCAAGATGCTTGAAATCCAGTGTGAAGTTTCCACAATCTGTGTTGATTTGGGGAGCCATGTCATCTGCTGGTGTTGGTCCACTGTGCTTCATTAAGTCCAGGGTCAATGCAGCCATCTACCAGGAGATTTTGGAGCACTTCATGTTTCCTTCCGCAGACAAGCTTTATGGGGATGCTGACTTCATTTTCCAGCAGGACTTGGCACTTGCCCACACTGCCAAAAGCACCAAAACCTGTTTCCATGACTGTGGGATTATTGTGCTTTTCTTGGCCAGCAAACTCGCCTGACCTGAACCCCATAGAGAATCTGTGGGGCATTGCCAAGAGAAAGATGAGAGACATGAGACCAAACAATGCAGAAGAGCTGAAGGCCACTATTGAAGCATCCTGATCTTCCATAACACCTCAGCAGTGTCACAGGCTGATAGCTTCCATGCCATGCCTAATTGCTGCAAAAGGGGCCCAAACCAAGTACTGAGTACATATGCATGCTTATACTTTTCAGAGTTCTGATATTGTTCTATGTTTAATCCTTGTTTTATTGATTGCATGTAATATTCTAATTTTCTGAGATTGTGGATTTGGGGTTTTCATGACCTGCAAGCCATAATTATCTCAATTATGACAAATCACGGCTTGAACTATCTTGCTTTGCATGTAATGAGTCTATCTCATATTTTAGTTTCACCTTTTAACTTGCATTAAATACATGAACTTTTGCATGATATTCTAATTTTTCAAGTTTCACCTGTAAAGCCATTGCATGTTAGAGTAATAAGTTTTGTATAGTTGCTATAGCAGATAAAACTCATACTTAGAGAAAATTTATTAATGTTTATAAATGGAACCTATTATGACTAGTTTAAGACCCATTGGATTTCATTGAATCTGTTCTAAATTTAGATTTCATCTAAAGTCAGTGTTTCAGGAACTGCCTTACATACTCTTTCAAATGGCCAGAATGATATCTGAGGAAATTTCCTTAATCATATTTGTGGTGGTTAGAGAAACAACTAGTCCCATATATTTATCTTTGGAACAATGAAACGAGGAAAATATGATTTGCATATAATTGACAATTTAAAAACCAATTTTTTCAAAACAAGTTTCGGCTGAATTCCCAAGAACTAATCTAAGTCTAGAATGTTGAAGATGTGGAACTATAGAATGTTGGCAAAATTCCATCTTTCAACCTCTGCAGAACAAGTTATACTTTTTCTAACCTCTATGCATTGCCTCTGCTGTTGCTTTTGCCCTTTGGAATATCCTTCCCCTCAGAGTTGAGGTGGGCCCCCCATCTCCTGGCCTTTTGGAAGAGTTTGAAGGTTCTGTCAAATCACTTTGGGCTGGCAGAGAAGCATGCAACTTTGAAGTTGTTTAGACTCTGAAGGTCCTTCCCCCAATTTTTAATTGTTCTAAGCTTGTTTTAACTGCCTCCTTTTATGAATGTATAGTGTTTGAATATGATTTTTGTGTATTTAATTGTACACCGCCCAAACTCACCCTATGAGTAAGGTTGATAATTTTAAATTTGACAAACAAACAAAAAACATCCTAAATGATGTGTTCCTGCAGAATATAATTTTTCAAGTTTTTAACTACAGCTGGACCAGTCCTCCATGTGTGACATCTGTAATAGAAGTCCATTTTGTCAAGACTATAAGGATTCTGAATCACTAGATATACTGAAGTGACTTTCAAGCAAAAGTGGGCCTTACCCCTATGAGATTGACATTTTCACAAAATGGAATGAATATTATATGTGTATGTCTTCTCTGCAAACATCTGAACAAAAATCTTGTGCCAATTTTTGTTTAAAAGAAAAATCAGACACAAAAAAATATAAAATGTAGCATTTCACTATCATAAAAATGGCTAAAATAGAAAAGTTGTTCATTGGTTAACTGGAAATAAAAAAAAGTGAGTGATAGCCTAATCTATTGAAGGAATGGATTGGTGCATGGAATATTAGGAAGGCTTTTTGCGAAAAGAATATGAAAAAGAAACAAGCAAAAATTTATCTTTATATAGTCTTATCTATTCCCAATTAGTTTTCTTCCCCATGTTCATTTAATGGCTCACAGGTTTTCTTGTTTTATTCTGCTTTTGTTTTTAAAGAAGAAATGGGTAGTTTAATAATATTATGGAAACCCATTTGTAAGAGATGCCTGAAAAATATAAGCACTGTTTTTATTATTTATTTAGTTGTTTTCAGAGACTTCCATATCAATTTTAGAAAGCTGAAAAGTTCAAAATTTAAAAATATGAATAATATATTCTTTAGTCCTTAGTGCCATATGCACAAGCATACATGCACACCATCTTATTAACAAATCACATTAAGTAATAAACTTATTCATTGCTCCAGTAGAATTTGTCAGAAAAGACTATGAAACTAAATTGACAGACCTACTCCAAGACTCCACATACAAACCCATAAACACAGACCCAACCACATATCTGGAAAAATTAACCAAGAAGAAAATTATAACCAGCCACATAAGCAAAGAGATCCAACACACGATCATACCCAGAGAGAAATCTTCCAGATGCCCCAAACTATATGGCCTCCCAAAAATACACAAAGAAGGCATACCTTTCAGACCCATAGTCAGCTCCAGAGGAGCACCACTACAAAACCTGGCTAAACACCTAGCAAAAGAGCTACAGCCCCATGCTGAAACAGCAGCTTCTCATGTACAAAACTCATACCACTTCTTGGAAATGATCAAAGATCTACACGTGGAGCAAGAAGATCTGCTTGTAAGTTTTAATGTGGTTTCACTATTCACTCAAGTCCCGATAAAAGAGACCCTCGAAATCATCAAAAATAAATACCAACCAGCTAAACACCTCATGGAACTAACAGAACACTGCTTAACCAACACATATTTCATATACAAAGGACAAAGATACAAACAAATTGAAGGAGCCCCCATGGGATCACCACTGTCACCTGTCATTGCAAACCTGTTCATGGAAGAATTCGAATCCAGAGCCCTGGCTAATGCCATACTCAAACCCAAACTATGGTTAAGATATATCGATAACACATTCGTGATTTGGCCCCATGGACAAGAAAACCTAAACAACTTCCTAACACACCTAAACAGCGCACACCCCAAAATCAAGTTCACCATGGAAACAGAAACAAACAAACAACTACCATTCCTAGATGTACTAATCTACAAGAAAACAGATGGCACACTAGGACACACCATATACCAGAAGAAAACACACACCAACCGCTACCTCAACGCCCAATCCCACCACCACCCAGCACAGATAAACTCCGTGGCTAAAACACTAATTACTAGAACCAAACGCCTGGCAGACAAGACACACATTAAGACTGAACTATACACCCTGACTAAAATATTGACAGCCAACGGCTTCCACAAAAGCAAAATCACCAACTTGATCCACAAAAACACACTGAGACATAATAGAGACCCAGAAGATAAACAGACCTATGGAACAGCTGTCCTGCCCTACATAAGAGGCACTACAGACAAAATTAGTAAGATTCTATGCAGACACCACATCAAGACTGCCTTCAAAACAGACAGAAAAATAGCAGCCATCCTCAGGAACCCCAAAGACAAAATTGACCTGGAAAACCAAGGCATATATGAAGTCCCCTGTGCATCATGCCCGGCCACATACATTGGACAGACCAATAGAAGAATAAGCACCCGCCTGGATGAACACAAAAATGCAGTCAAAAAGCTGGAACACACTTCCTCACTCGTCCAACACATGGAAGCCACAGGTCATAATATCAACTTCAATGGCACCAAAACCCTAGCCACCATAGAAAATCCCAGCCACAGAATCATCAGAGAAGCCATAGAGATTGAAAAAAGACCAGAAAGCATGAACAGAAGAGATGATTCCACCAGGCTGTCAATCATTTGGAAGCCTGCACTCACAAACAAAAAAATCTCCACACCACAAGCCAGGCAAACACCTGGGCACAAACAGATCCCCCCTGATACCTCCAGCTCAAACACACCCCAATCAGGCACCCAGATGAAACCCAGCTTCCTAACTAATGATAGCCGTCCATTTACCCGAAGCCAAGCTGCACTAAAGGCCTCCAATAAAGTAACACAATGTTGCCAGCCAATCAAGATACAAAAAGAGCCTCCCCCCCCAAAAAAAACAGACAGAAGATATTAGTAGCAGAACACAGCAAACTCCAAGACCAATAAACACAGACCAAGACTCTCAACCAATCAGGAGGAAGAAAAAACCATTCTGACACAGCAATAGGCTGCCCCAAATTTAAATCTGAAACCACTGTAAAAGTCTGACTCACAGACAAACACTATACAGAAGCCTGATGATGGCAGATGAGATTCTGCTGAAACGTTGCTACAACTTTAAAAGCACCACTATTATGACGTGGGAAAATACCCGAACAAAGCTGAATGCCAGACATGTAAGTACCCGCGAAAACTTAAGAAAACATATATATATATATATTAATGATTGATTTTATTTAATCTTTTTAATTTATCAAGTCCAATCTTTGATATGCTAATTAAGCTTTTCCAATTGTGTTTTTCAAAAAGCAACTGGACTTGTTTTGTTTTTTTCCTTGAAGACATTTCACTTCTATTGCAGAACCTTCTTCAGTTCTGACTAAATGATGGGGAATGGAAGGATTTATATTGTTTGCAGTCATCTGGTCATTAGCATTCTGAAGATCAGTTGTTAGCTTTGTGAGAAAGCCACTTAGAGATCTTCTTGCCATTAATGGCTAAAATTCTTAAGGAATGTTTTAATTGTTGGTTTTATTGTATGCCACCCAGAGTCACATTTGTGAGATAGGTGGCCACTTAATTTTGATAAGGAAATAGGGAAAAATAATGAAGTGTCTGTGATAACAATATTTTTAGGTAGTTGGGAGCAGGATAGAAAAGAAGTAATTGCAATGAAACAACAAACCTTGGAATTGTATACAATCATACAAAGGAAATTAATTGCTCCAGGGAAGCTGCAAATTTCTTGGATGTGTACTTTTTATTAGATACGGGAGAGCCATTACAATATGAGAGTGCTTTAGTGTTTACTCAACCTTTTGCTGTAAATGTACTTTTACAGGTATTAATACTATTATTTTTATTGCAGATGGAATTTGTATTCCATTCAAGAGCTCTATTCAGTGAATCATTGTGCTCATAATATATTTTTATTTCATTCCTGTAAAATATGGGTATAAAAATCTTGTAAGAACTGGAAAGACTTTTCAGCTTTTTATTTCATACATTAAATTTGGATAAACACTTGGCTACACGAGGAATAAAAATTAAGCGTTGGAAGTAATAGATAATTATATAAACTTGTGACACTGCGTTGTCCATATACCTTGTGCATTATGTACCACTTTGGATTAGATGAAGGATTCACATTTTCTATATATCTTTATTGGATCATTTGTATTACACTTCAAAAATCCAAGACTAACCTTTGTATAACCTTGATTAGTCCACAAATAAAGGCCACACCAATAGTGGTATTGTACCGGTTCAGCTCAGTTCCACAGAGCCGGTAGCAGCGATGAGCAGCGGAGACCGAACCAGTTCTCTCCACTGCTCTGCTGTTGGGCCCACCTGCCTGCCCAGGCTCCCATACTCATCTTTATCCTCTGAATTTGAAGTGCAGCTGCTTTGCACAGCACAGAAGAGTGTCGTGCGGCAGCTGCTGAAGAAACCGGGATCGTGCAGGCTTGCAGGAAGTGAGTTAGAACACCTCTGCACCTGCACAAACGCATCTGCACCTGCGCAAAGTACGTGATTGACATGCACCCACCAAGTGAAAATGCGCCCACCAAGCCACACCCACCAAACCGGTGGTAGAAATATTTGAATTCCATCACTAATTTCTCCATGTACAAGTAATTCTCAACCTATGACCACAGTTGAGCCTAAAATTTCTGTTGTTAAGTGAAACAGTTAATTGATTCCCCCACCATTTTACAACCTTTCTTGCCTCAGTTGTTAAGCGAATCACTGCAGTTTATAACTTAGTAACCCTATAGTTAAGTGAATCTGGCTTTCACATTGACTTCACTTGTCAGAAGTTTGCAAAAGTAGATCATATGACTTTGGGCCACAGCATTGGTCATAAGTATAAGCCAGTTACCAAGTATCTGAATTTTGATCACATGATCATAGGGATGATGGAAAGATCGTAATTGTGAAAAACAGTCAAAAGTCACTTTTTCCAATGTCGTTGTAACTTTGAATGGTGACCAAATGAACTGTTGTGAATTGATGACCACCTGTAATTCTTTCCTCAGTTTAGAATAAATCAGACAGCATAATGTAACTTGTACTAGTTAATAAGCATTTCTGCAATTCACAAATTTGTTTGGCTCAGTGATCATGTTACTGACAGGGGGCCTTATAGATTTGATTCATTTTAACATTGTCTATTGTTCTCTATACATAAGTAGTGAGCCTACAAAATTGTGGTGAGGATTTCTGAGAACATCTGAAAGATCTAGCAACACCTGGAATCTTACAGCTTCCCCATCCTTGCCACAACCTGGTTTGGAGACCTAGCTTCAACATATATTTATTTCTGCTGCCAAGAAGGAATTTTTTTCTATTTAAAAAAGAGCTTCACAGGATGCCTTGGAATAGCATAGCAATCCAGGGCTGGAAGGGACTTCGGAAGTCATCTAGTCGAATCCCTGCTCCAAGAGCATTGTTAAAGTGAGTTTCTCTCTTTTGACCAACCCAGTCGCATGGTCACATAGCCCCACCCACCCAGTCACATGATCACCAAGTCCCACCCACCAAGCCAGGCCCACAGAACCAGTTGTTAAAAAATTTGAATCCCACCCCTGCTTGTATGGCTTCTTTCAGTTTGATACTCTGCTTTTTGTCATTTTTGATGGGTGTCTAGCCACTGTGTTTTTGGCCACTTGTTCCTGTTACCACTGACCATTTCAAACATAATTGAATTTTCTAGTGAGTTTGAAATCCACCTTTTGATAGAGCTGTTAGAGCTGAAGAAGAGTCTTGGATGAGAAGCAAAATGTCTTTGAAGAAAAAACAGAAAGTCCAGCTGCCTCTTGAAAAAAGCACCTTTTGAAAGATTTCCAATTAATGGAAACATTCTATAATTGAATAATTTTCTTCCTTTGATCAAATCCTTTGTTTTCTATTTCTTTCCAGTAGCCTCAGCTCCATGCCCTGGTTTCCTAACAGAGGGAACTGAGTCCTATAGCACATTCTTGGTAAATGCCCAGGAGCCATAACATCTAGAATGACTCCTGTTTTCTTGAGCTACAATTGATCAATTGATACAATTGATTAAAATATGTATTTACACTATATTCACTATTTTTGGAATGGGTTTAGTCTGATAAAATAATAATAAATATAAATAAATAATTGACAGTATCTTGGCTGTATATACAGGCACTATTGAGCAGCAAGTCTATTTCAGATGGTCTATTTCAGAAGGCTTCAGATTGTCTATTTAACCCTGCCAACAAAAGTGTGTATAGTCAAGGCTATGGTTTTCCCAGTTGCAATATATGGCTATGTAAGTTGGACCATAAGGAAGACCAAGAGCCAAAGAATTGAGGCCTTTGAACTATGGTGCTGGAGAAGACTCCTGCGAGTCCCTTGGACTGCAAGGCGATCAAACCAGTCAGTCCTAGAGGAGATCAACCCTGACTTCTCTTTAGAAGGCCAGATCCTGAAGATGAAACTCAAATACTTCAGCCACCTAATGAGAAGGAAGGACTCACTGGAGAAGAGCCTTAATGCTTGGAAAGCAATAGAAGAAGGGAATGACAGAGAATGAGGTGGCTGAATGGAGTCACCAAAGCAGTCAGCGTGAGCTTAAATGGACTCCGGGGAATGGTAGAAGATAGGAAGGCCTGGAGAAACATTATCCATGGGGTCATGATGGGTCAGACATGACTTTGCAACTAACAGCAACAACAGTTCAGCCTAGCATATGTATCATAGCCAGGGTCTGACTTGTTCAGTATTGTTGTCAGAGGATCAGTGCACTGACAAAAAATAACGGTGAGACTAAATCTCCTTGAAAGATTCCTCTTTTGATATTAACCTTTCCCAGTTTATCACCATTGACGAGAAACTGTGTCTTCCATTGTGCCATCCAACTTTTTCCACAAAGCTTCTGATGTTTCTACTGACACCTCTTATTTCTAGGCATTTGATTATCCAATCATGTGGCAGGAGTAAAATACCTTCTTGTAATCAATCCAAGCTACATTCAAGTTGGTCTTCCAGACTGACTATAACTGCTACAGTTTATTGTTATTATTGACATTAGACGTCAACCTGAAATCACAGCTACCAGTTCTTTAGCTTGTGTTGGCTTTCATTCATATCAGGTTCTTCCCAAGAACCTAGTATACTGTGAAGTATCAATGTAGTATATGTGTTGATCCAAGCAGTGTGGCTTTTTGACAATGTGCAGTTTTTCTAAATGCATTAAATATTTAAACTACTTTTTCAGTTCTGTGTTCCTACTCATTTTTCACTACTGGCACATGGTAATTTTTATAAGATATTCTTGTGAGTCATTTTGGTGACTGTGTTATATTGTTTAATTGTGTTCTTTGGATTGTTTTATTATTTTTTTCAGTTTTGACCTTAACTAAATTAGTTTGCTCAGTCAAGTTTCTTTTTTTAATGTTCCTGTTATAAGCCATTGCCAGTATTTATCTTTATCCACTTTCACCTCAATCTTTTTTAGAAATTGACCATCCACACTAATGCTTTTACTTGCCAGCATTCTATTTGTATTTTTATTACTTTATTTATATATTCATGTTTTTGTAGATTAGTAAGTTCACTGATACTGTCAAAGGAAAACATAACAGTTTCAAAAACTCACTTCTCATCTGAAATGGAATTTTATGAGCCTGGTGCCTGTTGTGCTGAGAAAATATAAATACAGGGGTGGGATTCTACCAGTTTGCACCTATTCGCTAGAACCGGTTGTTAACATTCTAAGCAGTTTGGAGAACTGGTTGTTAGAAGAAATTACTGGCCTAATCCTGTAAGGAAGGCAGGAAGGAAACATTCTGGTGTTGCTTACAGAAACTGCCTCTCCATTAACCCTCATTACATTCTTGGCAGGACTAGACTTTCTGTCTCAGGAACTTCTCTGGAGTTTTTCCCCCCTCCTTTGCTGGTACCTTGCTTGTGTGGAGTGACCATTCAAAGTTACAATGGCACTGAAAAAAATGACTTATCACCTTTTTTCACACTTATGACTGTAGCAGCATTCCGACAGTCTTGAGAGGCCAGGTGAGGAAATGCGTGTCTCGATGTGAGTGATATTGAGTTGGCCACATCCAGCCAATAACATGACCACCAAGCCATGTCCACCCAGTCACATGACCACCAAGCCATGCCCACCACCTAAGCCATGCCCACAGAACTGGTTGTTAAAATAATTGAATCCCACCCCTGCATAAATAGATAGAGATACAGCCTAATAATGCATTGTCAATATGATTTTTGCAATTGTCAGATGATAAATTACTTTTATTATATATTCATGTTTTTGTACATTAGTAAGTTCATATTTTGGTCCAAATTTCAGGACTGTATAGCATAGAGGTATACCAGGCATCAATGTCTTTGATGGGAATTTAACTATTCAATTTTATCTTTAATAGTTTTCTTACCCTTTGAATGTATTCTTTACTAATCACATTTTTGTCCATGTTATTCAACTTTAAAATGCCCAGATATTTGTAGGATTCATCCTGATGGCTTCTAATGGTGAAACGGAGAAATTGCAATAAAGTTAAAAGATGGCAAGTTTGACAAACATATGGAATGAATCAAAGGCTTTCACTTTCCTTTCTTCTAAACAATAGCAAAACGGGAGCCATCTGGATGTCAGGGAAAACCTGGTTCAAAGCTACAGAGCAGGTGCATTTCCAGGGTCCTGACAGATGACATTGTTTAATGAAAGGAACCAGAACCATGCCAAATCAGCTGAATCAAAATGGTCAGGCAAATAGTACAGGGGGCAGACAGTTCCCCAAGAACCCAAATCTTATGCCATGTGTTTCTTGTTGCTCCCAACTGTTGTGTAGGAAGTCATTCCAGCTGATTCCCTTAAGCCCTGATTTGTAGTCCTTCAAACAATAGGCACAGGCAAAATGTCTCTGCAATCCAGTAGGTGAGCCAGTGATTGTTGCCAGTGTATTTTGGGTTAAAAACAAGGGGGAATACAATGGATGTTAGAATCCTCCACAAGGCTTAAAGCACCTCTTTCCATTTTGAATTCAACAAACAATGAGAGAAAAATGATCTTGCCCGTGCCAATAGTTGCACTCTTACTTTGAGTTTGAAATAAAATAAAGTTTTTTGACTGCAAAACAATTGATTGCTTCAGTCTTCCTATCCTCTGACCATCACAGTAAAGAGGAGAACAAGCTATCATTCTATAAAGCTTGAAGGAAAGTAGAGGTTTTCAATAGATCATAAAATAATATGACCCTCTATGCTATAGCAGTTTCATATAAACTCTATGCTTTGTTTCAAGAATAAAGCTCTGAAAGAGTAGAAATATCAGAGAAACATTCAAAGATTCAGTGACCTGAAACCTATAAACAGTCCTATTTCCTGGAAGCAGGTCAACTGGACCAAACATTTAAAATTTCTTTTACCCTCCTGGGTAAAAGTTTTTCAAGTAACCAAACAGAGTCATTGTTGTGAATGCATAGGGCTTAATAAAGATATCTTGAGCTTAGAGTCAAGTGCAGGGTTCTGGCCCTGCACTTCTGATTGGCTGTTAATGGCAGGATCGGATTGGCCCGTTCCGGGGAATCTGATTGGCCATTAACAGAGCGTTATCATTGGTTAAGGGAGCTAGCGCTCCTAGATTTTTATTGGTTAAATAGTTATTGGGTTGCCTATATAAGGAAGGCTATAACTGTCATTGAGTTCGAGCAGTCACTATGTAAATAAAGAGCTGAAGTTCACCGTTCCGGAGGCTTGTCTCCATTCTTTCTCGCCCATGCTCCATACTTAACACTGGCGACGAGGATGGGATATGGAGATGTCAGAGCTGACTGAACTAAGAAGAAACACCGAGCATGTGGCTGACAGTGCTACATGATGGAACCATGTCCGGCGTCGTCGTACCACCCGCTCCATTCGATCCAGTGCAAGAGGACTGGGAGTCCTACATGGATCAGTTCCAAATGTTTTTGGAAACTAACAATTTAAAGGATGCCACAGCTGTGAAGAAACGGGCGGTATTCCTAACGCATTGTGGTCCAACCGTATTTAAGATGGCTAAAGCACTAGCCAAGTGAAGCCTAGTGAAGACGATGGACTGGGACGACCTCGAACCCCTACTAAGAGCTCATTACGCACCGACCATGCCCACGCTCATGAGACAGCACGAGTTCTATCAGAGAAACCAGCGAAAAGGAGAAAGCAGACCTCCGAAACCTGGGAGGCCTCTGCGGATTCACCGATTTGGAAGAGGCACTGAGAGATCGAATAGTTCGGGGATTAGATGCACCAGGCGTGCAGAGCAAGCTGATAGTGAAAGGTGACATCGGCCTTGCCAATGCTACTGCAGCAGAAGCAACCAGGAAGTTGGCTGCACAATTACACCGCAACCACGCTCCGGCACACCAACCGACAAGTGAAATTTTACCCAAGTCAGAAGGGCAGCTTTTAACGACTCATCACGAGGACCTCTCTTTGTCATCAGACAGCGATGAAGAAGAGGTCCATCGACTGCGGTCCGACCGGGACCACCACCCGAAGTCCCTACGCCCTTGCGCTGGCTGTGGAGCCAACCATGCCAGGTCCGAATGCAAATTCCGCGACGCGCTCTGTCATGAGTGCGGGAAGAGAGGCCACATCGGACGGGTCTGCCGAAGTTTACAAGGACCCAGCCAGGCCTCAAAAGGGGCTAACTATCGCCAATCGACAGGAAACCATCCTGGAAGGCGAGAACCAGTAAATCACTCCGAAAGAAACCGAGATTTGAAGTGAGAAGAGGCTCACCATACTATCACTATCGGTCATGCCTCTGCCTTGGATGCCAAGAAAATCTGAATTACAGTGGCCATTGAGAACCAGCCTTGCCACATGGAAGTCGACTCGGGATCGTCCCTCTCAATGGTGTCCTGGAAGACCCTCAAGCAACTCATCCCCACGATGCAGCGCCAAGACCGCCGTTCCCAAAGACTTATTCTTAAGTACTATCAAGGGAATTGAATCCCTGTTGTTGGTTCCTACCGAGTCCGGGTCTCATTCAAGAAGCACACAGCGTACTTACCACTAACTGTGATCGACAAAGATCAGCCTAGTCTGCTAGGTCTCCAATGGTTCACGCCACTTGGCATTGAAGTGGCAGGCATAAACCGAGTCAGAAGTGACTGGGAGGAGGACCTCATCCATGAATTCAGGGACTTTTTCGCGGAAAATTTAGGCGAGTTCAAGGGGACCCCAATATCGTTCAGCCTTAATCCAAAGATAGCTTCCATCCGCCTTAAGCCCCGTCGAGTTCCGTTTGCCTTAAAGCCGAAAATTGATGAACAACTCGATAAGTTAATAGCTCAGGGGGTGCTAGAACCTACTGATCACTCCCCCTGGGAGACCCCAATTGTAACACCAATTAAACCAGATGGTTCAATCCGAATTTGTGGGGACTACCGGGCCACCCTGAACCACGCCCTACAGCAAAATACATATCCGGTGCCGGTGGTGCAGCATCTCCTCCATTATCTGGGGGGCGGAAAAGTCTTCGCTAAATTAGACTTAGCTCAGGCATATCAGCAATTACCTGTTGATGAAAAGACGGCACAGGCACAAACGATTGTGACGCACCAAGGTGCCTTTAAATGTACCCGGCTCCAATTTGGAGTCAGTGTAGCCCGGGGAATTTTTCAGAGCCTTATGGAGAGGCTACTACAAGGGATTAAAGGCATGGTCCCCTACTTTGACGATGTATTAATTGCTGCACCTACAAAAAAATCTTACGGGATCGTTTAAAGTTAGTCCTACAAAAATTCCAAGACACTGGTCTTAAAGTGAAAAAGAATAAGTGTAAATTGTGTATAGATAGTGTCGAGTTTTTAGGGTACCTAATTGACAGTCAGGGTATTCACCCTACCGACAGTAAATGGAGAGCAATAAAAAATGCTCTCAGGCCTCGGAACAAGGCCGATCTCCAGGCATTCCTAGGCCTCATCAACTTTTATAATGTATTTCTACCACATAAAGCTGAGCCGTTACATCGTTTGCTAGACAAGAAATGTCGCTGAGCCATTACATCGTTTGCTAGATAAGAAAGCAATTTGGTTATGGGGTCATAAAGAAGAACAGGCATTCTGTAATGTAAAAAAACTACTTATTGGGGATAATAGCTGGAGATAAACCGACTCCCTACATATTATCCCCCAGGATGACTCGCTGGTCAGAATTCTTGGCTGCTTATAATTATCGGCTGCAATACCGCCTGGGGAAAGCCATTCCCCACGCTGATGCATTGAGCTGAGCACCACTTCCAGAGACTCTCGACGATCCCGCACCAATGGTAACCACGTTACAAATTGAAACACTCAACTCGCCACCATTGACCGCCCGAGATATCGCGAGAGAAACCAAACGTGACCCCACCTTAGCGCGAGTCCTAGGCTGGGTAGAACGCGGATGGCCATTGGACCAATTATCGGATGACTTCACACCATTCAAGACTCGACAAACAGAGTTGTTCTCTCAAAAAGGCTGCATCATCTGGGGTGATAGAATCGTTATCCCAGAACGACTCCAGAAAGCGCTTCTGAGAACCTTGCATGATGGCCACCCCGGTATTGTGCGGATGAAAGCCCTCGCATGAAGCTACGCATCGTGGCCAGGCATCGACAAGCAAATCGAAAATTGGGTTAAAGCTTGTCATAGATGCCAGGAAGTGAGCAACGCCCCACCAAAAACCATCCCTACCGAATGGGAGACACCACGGGGACTCTGGTCCCGTATTCACCTGGACTTTGCGGGGCTGACCAAAGGCCACACCTTTCTTCTAACTGTTGACGCCTACTCGAGTTGGCTCGAGATTCACTGCATGACGAACACAACCACTGAAGCGGTTATCAAAAAATTGGAAAGACTATTTGCAACCCACGGATTACCAGACGTTCTGGTATCCGACAACGGGCCCCAATTTACCACGCTGTCCTTCGAGCAGTACCTGGCTGACCGCGGCATCCGACATGCACTCACCTCGCCTCCTCACCCTGCGACCAATGGCAGGGCTGAGCGCATGGTCCAATTTGTTAAGAAAACTTTGCAAAAATTAGACTACGACAACATCGACGACAAAATCAACCGAATCCTTTTTCTACAACACATCACACCTCATAGCGTCACCAACAAAACTCCCACCGAACTTCTAATGGGACGAAAGCTCCGCTCCAACCTCGACCGGTTACACCCAGCTTATGAACCGGAAAAACCACTAGGATCCAGCGGCCGATGTCGTACCTTCCAGGTAGGCGATTTGGTATACGCTAAAAACCTATCAGGCGATCCTCTGAGGGTAGAGGCGACAGTAGTTCGTGTAACTGGCCCGAGATCCTACCTTGTACAATGCCTTGACGATAGACTATGGAAACGCCATATCGATCAATTACGATCATGGCTCCGGTCGGGCATTTCTGAACTCCCTTATGACCAAACTGAGGGGGGGGAGATACGGAAGAAGACGAATTTCAATTAGAAGAAAACCCGTTCGAAGGGAACAAGGGCGGAATAGAGACACAGGAATTGGAACCAGAGAAGGGAATAGATTCACCCCAGGGAGTTGCCGAAGATATTGGTGACAACGGAAACGTGAACTCTGAACCAGAGGCAACCCCTTCCCCAAACAACGATCTACCTCAGCAAGATTGCAGCCAAATGCAAAACACACAGCGAAAATCAAAAAGACTAATAAAGCAACCATCCTACCTAAAGGACTATGTAACTGCGCCCTGTAAACCGAAGCCAGGGGGAAGGGGTATTGTGAATGCATAGAGCTTAATAAAGATATCTTGAGCTTGGAGTCAAGTGCAGGGTTCTGCCCCTGCACTTCTGATTGGCTGTTAATGGCAGGATCGGATTGGCCCATTCCAGGGAATCCGATTGGCCATTAACGGAGTGTTCTTATTGGTTAAGGGAGCTAGTGCTCCTAGATTGTTATTGGGTTGCCTATATAAGGAAGGCTATGACTGTCATTGAGTTCGAGCAGTCACTATGTAAATAAAGAGCTGAAGTTCACCGTTCCGGAGGCTCATCTCCATTCTTTCTCGCCCATGCTCCATACTTAACAGTCATGATTTCTGAACTTTTAAAACATTAATATTGTGGGGGTGGGTGGCAGGGGTGGGATTCAATTTTTTTAACAACCAATTCTGTGGGCATGGTTTAGTTGGTGGGCATGGCTTGCTGGTCATGTGACTGGGTGGGTGTGTCCAACTCAATATCACTCATATCGAGGCACCATCTCCTCGCCTGGCCTCTCATGACTGTGGGGATGTTGCAACAGTCATAAGTGTGAAAAAAGATCATAAGTCACTTTTTTCAGTGCCATTGTAATTTTGAATGGTCACTCCACACAAGCAAAGTACTAGCAAAGGAGGGAAAAAAAACTCCAGAGAGGTTCCAGAGACAGGAAGTCTAGTCCTGCCAAGAATGTAATAAGGGTTAATGGAGAGGCAGTTTCTGTAAGCAACACCAGAATGTTTCCTTCCTGCCTTCATTACAGGATTTGGCCAGTAATTTCTTCTAACAACCGGTTCTACAAACTGCTTAAAATGTTAACAACCGGTTCTAGCGAATAGGTGCGAACTGGTAGAATCCCACCCTTGGTGGGTGGGTTGTGGAGGTTAATTGATGAACCAAGAACACGTGAGAACAATATTTTTTGGAGGTTAATCTTTTACTACAAGAAAAGGATAATAGTTATTTGGCAATCATCCTCAGCCAGGGTTGAAGAGTTGGCTTTCCCCTCAATGCATTAGATAATCAACATTCAATTCCTTAAGAACTTTGATTAGCTGATTAAACATCTCCTTACTGCATATGGATGAAGCTCCTAAAACAAACATATCTGGATTAGTGGGTTTATTTCTTTTAAACAACTTGTCCAGCAAGTTTTAAAGGTTTACAATTCATCAATATTCATAGATTCTTTATTTTGAGCTTATATCAAATTGTCTTATTCTTAGCCCTGATTGTGTATGCCTTAGTGAAGCATACTTGATATTTCTTTACACTTTTCCATTATTCAGCCTGCAAACATTGTATTTTTCTGCATATTTGTCCCAAAGTAACAAGTAAGCCGCTGCCAAAATTCTTCTCTAAGATTTCACTTCAGATGGATGTCATCTCTTTAGTTGTTTGTTAATCTTTGAATTAAGTTCAGAGACCCTGTTCAAATGCAATAGTGAACCATGATTTGCATGTAAATGAACCATCAGTTTGGCCTTTCTCTCTTCTATGCTTAGCATGATTCCCAATCTACAGAATTGTGGTTTAAGGGCTTCCCTCCTCAAAACAGCATATGTTTCATGTAAGGTCTGTCTCCTTTCTCTGAACCACCTCCCTAACTATAACGCTTACTTATGCCATTATTAATAATGCATTGTGGGAAATGGTATCTTTGTACTATTTTGTATTTCACTATATCTTTTATATATATTGGACAATGTTTTTATTTCACCCACTGAGAATTACAATGTTTAAAAGAGCTCTTTCATAATAATTTATGACTGATATGGAAGTTCACCACCCACTGGCTATGCACTTAGAGTTTTCTTTTCTTTTTTTAAATAAATTTTATGAAGTTTCCAAATTTTAAAAGCATAAAATAAAACTTTATACATTGTTATCAACATCAAGACATGTTTTGCATCTCCTCACATTTTTCAGTATATGTATTTACTTATTCCTTTAGCATTACATCTTACTTCTTACTATAAATCAATATCTTTTATCCTTACATTTCAATCTTCTCCATGGTTTATTTACATATTTACATATTCCTTCATTCTTTTCCTAACTGCCATTTTATTTTCTTTTTATTTCTAAACCACTCATCCCAGGCATCCCAGGCCCTATAGTAAATTGAATCTTCTCTGTCTTTTATTTTCATTGTTAGCCTGTCCATCTCTATACAATGTATTATTTTTTTTATAACCATGCTGTTAGGTACTGAACATGGGTCGGAGTAAATGGAGACAGCCTCTGAATAGTGAACTTTCAGCTCTTTATTTGCATAGTGACTTCTCAAAACAACAACAGTGAACTCTGCCTTATATAGGCAACCCTTGTGAGAATTGTCCAATAACGAGCTATGAATGCTAGCTTTTTTAACCAATAAGAATTCTCTGTTAAGGGCCAATCGGATTCCTCAGAACTAACCAATCCGATCTGGCCGCCTAACAGCCAATCAGAAATGCAGGGTCAGAACCTTGCACTTTACCTCAAGCTCATATTTTATTAACTATGGTACATAAACAACACCCCTTCCCCCTGGCTTCTTAATTACGGTGTAGTTATATAGTCCCTTAGATAGGACGGTTGTCTTTTAACTCTTTCGGATTTTCGTTGGATTGGTTGGTTGCAATCCTGTTGAGGTAGATTGTTGTTTGGCAGTGGTTCTGCTTCTTGCTCAGCTGCAATTTCTTGCGGTGCAAACGTTTCTCCTTCCTGCTCCATTTCCTGAGTGTCACTTAGTTCATCGCTCCCTTCGAGCAGATTCCCTGGAACTTCATCTTCTTCTGGACCTCCCCCCCTTCGGTTTGGTCATGGGGGAGTTGTTGACTGGCCGTTGTGAGTCATGACCGTAATTGGTCGATATGCCGTTTCCACAGTTTATTGTCACAGCATTTCACTATGTAGGATTTAGGGCCGGTCACTCGTACTACTGTCGCCTCTATCCATAACGGGTTGTCCAATAAGTTTTGTGCATAAACGAGGTCTCCTACCTGGAAGGTGCGACAGCGGCCGCTGGATCCTATTGGCTTTTCCGGTTCATAAGCAGGGTGCAACCGGTCGAGGTGGGAGCAGAGTCTTCGTCCCATCAGTAGTTCGGCGGGAGAACTGATGGTGATGCTATGTGGAGTTATGTGTTGCAAAAAGAGAATCTGGTTGACCTTGTCATCGATATTGTCATAGTCCACTTTTTGCAAAGTCTTTTTAACAAATTGGACCATGCGTTCAGCTCGGCCATTTGTCGCAGGGTGCACAGGCGAGGTGAGCGCATGGCGGATGCTCGAACATTAGTGCCATAAACTGTGGCCCGTTATCGGACACCAGGACATCTGGCAATCCGTGGGTTGCAAAGAGTCTGTTTAGAATCTTGATCACCGCCTCGGAGATCGTAGCCGTCATACGATGAATTTCTAACCAATTGGAGTATGTGTCGACTGTCAGCAGGAAGGTATAGCCCTTGGTTGGCCCCGCGAAATCCAGGTGGATTCTGGACCAGGGTCCACGTGGCGTCTCCCATTCAGTAGGCATGGCTTTTGGTGGGGCATTGCTGACTTGTTGGCAATTGGAACACACTTTAACCCACTGCTTGATTTGCCGGTCCATGCCCGGCCACCATGCGAAGCTTTGTGCAAGCGCCTTCATTTGCACGATGCCGGGGTGGCCCTCATGCAGAATTCGCAGCAGCAACTTCCGGAGTCATTCTGGGACAATGACTCTATCGCTCCAGATGATACAGCCTTTTTGGGAAAAAAGTTCAGTCTGTCGAGATTTGAAAGGTGCGAAGTCATCTGGTACTTGGTCCAATGGCCATCCACGTTCTACCCAGCCTAGGACTCGAGCTAGGGTGTGGTCTCATTTGGTTTCTCTCACGATGTCTCGGGCGGTCATAGGCGGCGAGTTGAGTGTTTCGATCTGCAACGTGGTTGCCGTTGGTGCCGATCGTCGAGAGTCTCTGGAAGCGGTGCTCAGCTTAATGCGTCAGAGTGGGGAATGGCTTTCCCCGGGCGATATTGCAGGCGATAATTATAAGCAGCTAGGAATTCTGACCATCGGGTCATTCTAGGGGATAATATGTAGGGGGTTGGCTTGTCCCCAGCTATTATCCCTAGCAACGGTTTGTGGTCAGTTATAATGGTAAATGTCCTTCCATACACATATTCCTGAAATTTTTTTTACAGCTGAAACGATTGCGAGGGCTTCTTTATCAATTTGTCCATAGTTCCACTCTGCTTGTGAAAGAGTCTTCGAAAAGTATGCAACAGGGGCTTCGTTTCCATAAGGCAGTACATGGCTCAAAATGGCGCCCACCCCGAAAGGCGATGCATCGCAGGTTATAACTAACGGCAAAGTCTCATTTTACTGCATAAGTACAGAGTCAGATGTGAGCAGTTTTTTAACGTTCCGGAACGCTTGCTCTTCCCGGTAACCCCATACCCACAATGCTTTCTTATCTAATAATCGGTGTAACGATTCAGTTGCCTTGTGCGGTAAAAATACATTATAGAAATTAATGAGATCGGCTTTGTTGCATGGCCTGGGAGTGTTTTTGATTGCTTTAAATTTACTCTCGGTAGAAACTCAACATTGTCAGTATACAATTGACATTTTTCACCTTAAGTCCGGCCTCTTGAAAATTTTTTAGGACGCATTTCAAACGGTCCTGTAAGATTTTTTTGGTAGGGGCTGCAATTAATACGTCATCAAAATAAGGGACCATGCCCTTGATTCCTTGTAATAACCTTTCCATAAGGCTCTGGATGAACCCCGGGGCTACACTAACTCCGAATTGCAATCGAGTACATTTAAAGGCACCCCTGTGTGTAACAATTGTTTGGGCTTGAGCCGTTTTTTCATCCACTGGTAATTGTTGATAAGCTTGAGCTAAATCCAATTTAGCGAAAACCTTCCCACCCCCCAAGGAATGAAGGAGGTGCTGCACCACCGGAACTGGATACGCATTCTGCTGTAGGGCGTGGTTCAAAGTGGCCCGGTAGTCCCCACAAATTCAGATTGACCCGTCTGGCTTGATGGGTGTTACAATAGGGGTTTCCCATGGAGAGTGATTTATGGGCTTCAACATCCCTTGAGCAATTAGCTTGTCGAGTTGTTCATCGATTTTTGCTTTAAGAGCGAACGGAACTCGACAGGGCTTCAAGCGAATGGGGGCTACTTTTGGATCTAGACTGAATGAGATCGGGGTCCCCTTATATTCGCCTAAGCTGTCCGCGAAGACATCACTGAACTCTGAGATAAGGTCTTCCTCCCACTCACAACTACCGACTCAGTTCACGCCGGCCACTTCAATGCTGAGTGGCGCGAACAATTGGAGGCCTAGTAGGCTAGGCCTATCTCTATCGATGACCGTTAGAGGTAAGTACGCTGTATGCTTCTTGAAGGAGACTCGGACTCGGCAGGAGCCAACAACGGGGATTCGATTCCCTTGGTAGTCCTTGAGGATGAGGCATTGAAATTGGAGGTCTTGGCGTAGAATTGTGGGGATGAGTTGCTTGAGTGTCTTCCAGGACACCATCGAGAGGGACGATCCCGAGTCGACCTCCATGTGGCAAGGCTGGTTCTCGATGGCTACCGTGACTCGGATTTTCTTAGTGTCTAAAGCTGAGGAGTGACCGATAGTGATAGTATGGTGAGCCTCTTCTCTCTGCAAAGCTCGATTTCTGTAGGAGTGGTTTACTGGTTCTCGCCTTACAGGACGGTTTCCTGTCGATTGGCGATAGTTAGCCCCTTTTGAGGCCTGGATGAGTCCTGGTAAGCTGCGGCAGGCTTGGATAAAATGTCGCTTGTCGGTGGTGGTACCGGAGTGCGGCTTCGCTGTAGTTGTGCAGCCGACTTTTTGGTTGCCTCTGCTGCCATGGCTTCGGCGATGGTGCCAGCAAGGCTGATGTCGCCTTTCGCCATCAGCTTGCTTTGCAGGTCTAGTGTATCTAGTTCCAGAAATATTCGATCTCTTAGTTCCTCTTCTAAATCGGCGAACCCGCAGAGGCCCCCTAAATTTTGGATGTCCGCCACGAAATCGGCCACGCTTTCCCCTTTTCATTGGTTCCTCTGATAAAACTCGTGGCGTCTCATGAGCGTAGGCACGGTTGGTGTGTAATGGTCTCTCAGGATGGGTTCGAGGTCGTCCCAGCTCATGGCCTTCACTTCTCGAGGTTTGGTGAGTGCTTTAGCCATCTTAAATACGGCTGGGCCGCAATGCGTCAGGAACAGCACCCTTTTCTTTGCTGGTGTGGCGTCCTTCAAGTTATTCATTTCGAGAAACATTTGGAAGCGATCCATGTAGGATTCCCAATCCTCTTGGTTTGGATCTAACGGAGCGGGTGGTACGATGCCGCCGGTGGTACGTTGGCGTCGTCTATCACGTGCTCGGTATTGCTTCCTGGCTTCTTCGGTTCAGATGTCTCCACATCCCACCTTCATCGCCAGTGTTAGGTACTGAACATGGGTCGGAGTAAATGGAGACAGCCTCTGAATAGTGAACTTTCAGCTCTTTATTTGCATAGTGACTTCTCAAAACAACAACAGTGAACTCTGCCTTATATAGGCAACCCTTGTGAGAATTGTCCAATAACGAGCTATGAACTCTAGCTCTGTAACCAATAAGAATTCTCTGTTAAGGGCCAATCGGATTCCTCAGAACTAACCAATCCAATCTGGCCGCCTAACAGCCAATCAGAAGTGCAGGGCCAGAACCCTGCACTTTATCTCAAGCTCATACTTTATTAACTATGGTACATACACAACACATGCCTTCCGGTGGAACCCTTTTTTCCTTCCAGAGTTGTGCACACAAAATCCTTGCAGCTGTTAATATATGTAACATAATATATCTATCTGTTTTATTTCATTTTTGTGTTATTATACCTAATAAAAAAGGTTCCAGATTAAATTCAGTTTTCTGATTCGTGATTTCTTCTATCCATTGTCTAATTGTATTCCAATATTTTTTCACTTCCTGGCATGCACTAAGAATTTTCAATGAGCTTTTCCCATATCTTTAAACTCACTCTTTAGAGATGAGAGTCTCCCCCTGACTTTTGATATTTGAAATTTTGAAAAATTGAAAATTATTTGGATGTTACACATTATATAAAATTGGATTAACTTCCTTCAACTTCTATACAAGTAGACAAAATTCCTTTTGCCCTAAACATTCAAAGAAGTTCTTACTAGTTGGCTGACTTTCTAAAGCTTTGTTTGCTGTCCCACTTCAGCAATCTAACTCTGCAAAGGTACAATCAACCAAAAATACAAAAGCCCCGTCAAGAACACCAGCTAAACACACTTTTCTCTGACTCCTTACTATGCCTTAGATTAATTCTAAAACAATCATAGTGATTCCAAGGGGATGGGGAATGGACAAATTTAATTCAAATTCTCATTCAAGAAAATGGTTTTCACAACTCTCTAGCACAGCACTGATCACCTCCTGGGACCAAAGGTGCCAGAGAATGAATGAGGCTGATTCCTGAGATACAAAATACCACTTTTTCACATCTCCCTCTGCATTGAACGAGCATTTAAGAGGAGAAAGCCAGCAATTTTTCCTCAGCTTTTTTACTGATACTGTCAGAGGAAAACATAACAGTTTCAAAAACTCACTTCTCATCTGAGATGGAATTTTATGAGCCCTGGTGCCTGTTGTGCTGAGAAAATATAAATACAGGGGTGGGATTCTACCAGTTTGCACCTATTCGCTAGAACCGGTTGTTAACATTCTAAGCAGTTTGGAGAACTGGTTGTTAGAAGAAATTACTGGCCTAATCCTGTAAGGAAGGCAGGAAGGAAACATTCTGGTGTTGCTTACAGAAACTGCCTCTCCATTAACCCTCATTACATTCTTGGCAGGACTAGACTTTCTGTCTTAGGAACTTCTCTGGAGTTTTTCCCCCCTCCTTTGCTGGTACCTTGCTTGTGTGGAGTGACCATTCAAAGTTACAATGGCACTGAAAAAAGTGACTTATCACCTTTTTTCACACTTATGACTGTAGCAGCATTCCGACAGTCTTGAGAGGCCAGGCGAGGAAATGCGTGTCTCGATGTGAGTGATATTGAGTTGGCCACATCCAGCCAATAACATGACCACCAAGCCATGTCCACCCAGTCACATGACCACCAAGCCATGCCCACCACCTAAGCCATGCCCACAGAACTGGTTGTTAAAATAATTGAATCCCACCCCTGCATAAATAGATAGAGATACAGCCTAATAATGCATTGTCAACATGATTTTTGCAATTGTCAGATGGTAAATTATAATTCTGTACAGCATGATAATGTTGAAGCCATGAAACAATTTGTCAGTAAACTTTGTATATTGACAAGGGAAATACTGTATTAACATTCCTATTAGAAGAGATTGAAATGTTGTGTTCTAGCAAGAAAATATCTTGATTCAGAAAGGATTCCATACAACAAGGATACTTCAAAATTTTGGGTTGGTGGAGTGTGTACAATTTATCTACTTGTGAAACCAATGTTTATATGCACCGTCAAGAAAACCTTAATGTTCTTTAGAGTAACAAATATTTGCTCTCAATCTTTATTGCTCAATAATTGTTAAAAGTCTGTACTTTTGTTGCTGTCTAGGGAAACTGATGACTCACCCTTCATATTTTATAATGGTTTTGCATGCACATATATGTGGGAAAGGCCCAGCACAATTTATGAAGCAGCACATAGGAGCTAGAATAAGATTTGGAGAGATTGGTTCAAAGAGAAGAGACTGAATAATTCAAAGAGTGGAAATTTATATGCACTCCTAAGCATTTGGAAGCATCAGCCCTTATGATTAATAGCATAATAAAGTATTCTAATTAAATTTCCTTAAAGGACGTTAAAGACCTAGTAATTCAGTAGTACAAAAATGTGGTTTTCAGGCTATGTGAAATAGGGTAAAAAGTGATCTTTCCTTGCTTCCCCACAGTCTTCTCCGTCTACTTGCTGCTTTATCGGATCCACTGCTTGTCTTCTCTCTTTTCTATCTTTGTAACTTTTAACCAAATTTGTTTCATCACTAGACTTGTGATTTCTGTTTTTTTCCCTCTGTTTTCTATGTAATGCATTCTTAACAGAATAACAGAGTTGGAAGGGACCTTAGAGGTTTTCTAGTCCATCCCTCAGTGTTGAAGCACCCACAACTTCTGGAGGTAAGTAATTCCATCGATTCATCGTTCTAATTGACAGGAATTTTTTCTCAATTCTAGGTTGCTTCTTTCTTTAGTTTCTGTCCATTGCTTCTTGTCTTGCCTTCAGGTGCTTTAGAGAATTGACTCCCTTCTTCTTTGTGGCCGTCTTGCTATTATGTCATACCTAGTCATTTTTTCATTAAACTAGCCTTGCCCAGTTCCTGCAACCGTTCTTCATATGTTTTAGCCTCCAGTCTCCTTATCATTTTTATTGCTCTTCTCTGCACTCTTTCTAGCATTTTGACATCTTTTTTATATCATGGCAACCAAAACTTCCCAAAGCTCAACTGATTCTTCTTGTATACTTCTCTAATCTTTCTAACACGTCCTTTCTTCTTTGTCTGCCTTCTGCAGTTGTGTCTGTTTTCTGCAGTTGTATCTCTGTGCCTTTTTTTGTGCTACCCATCTACTCCAGGGGTGTCAAACTTGCATTGTCACAGTAGTGTCATGTGATGCATCACAACTTTTTTCCCCTTCACTAAATCAGGCATGGGCGTGACCACCGTGTGACGCATCTGGCCCGCAGGCTGTGAATTGACAGCCCTGATCTACTCCATGCTTTTCTAACTATGTTCCTCCCTCTTCCCTCCCAATGCCTTCCAAACAACTATTTTGCAATGTTTCTAAGTCATAACACTTCCATTCATTTCAGCCCCTGTTTAAAATTATTCTCAGCATTACCTGCCAACACTTTTCATAGGACCTCATTATTGGCTGTCTCTTGGCATTTCAGGTTCCCACAAATTGCAGGTTACAATCAAATGAAGGTCAGTAAAAAGTGCCTCCATGACTCTTACTTCATATTAATAGCCTGAAATTGGGAATAAGTTGGTATAAAAGGGGTGATCATTAAGATTCATGTTAAGGGAGCAACCTTGTTTCATCATAATCATTAAAGTGATTCTCATGAAGAGTGATCACATGCTTTCCCCTTTTTGTATTAAAACTTTTAGTAAATAAAAATGTTTTTTTCTGCATGGTATATTTTTAATTTAGAATTTTTTTTACAACCTCTTCTAATTTGGGGGGTAGTTTCCACTTTTTGGATTCTTTGGTAAGCTGCATTAAATTAGATGTAGCCTTCAAGAATACTGTCTCTCTTAAAGAGAGAAGATAAGAGACCAGACCTGAACGAACATATTTTCTGTGTCAGTCTGTGCTCTATGGAATACACTCTGTTTTGAGATCTATCAGCCTCCAATCTTTTAACCTCCTAGAAAGCTGTGAAATGTGAGCCCACCCCCAAACATTGTGATAGGGTAAAGCTGGAGTTGGAAGCCAGTGTTTAGAATTGCATCAAGGGAGTCTAGGCATAGTGGCAGGTTTTTCCTTTTTCTGTTTTCATTAGGATTTTTTGCTTTTAATTTGTTTTTGGGTTTTTTGGGGGGATGGGGTGGGGGTGGGGAATTATATTGCTTTTATTTTATGGTTGTGAGCTTCCCAGAGTTCTACTTTTAATTAAGATGGGTGACATACACATATTTTAAATGATAAGTATTTAGAAATTAAGGTAAGAAAGTTCTTTGTTCCTAATAAGAAACAGATACACTATCACATGTTATTTACCCATCACCCAATTGTTTACCTAGGGGTTTTACAAGAAATCCGGTAGGAAAGGGTAGGATTTTTTTTTCTAAAAGCTTATGCTATAGATCAAATATATATTCTGCCAGTGTGTTATCTACTGCATGCATGTATGATTAAATATACAACAATAAACCAAACACTTGTTACTAAATAAAAATGTTTTGCTGAAAGGATAACAAAACATAACAAAGTTTAACAAAGTTCAACAGAAGTGTATTTAATCAACCCAAGAGTTCTAAATGAAGTATTTCATTAAAACTAATTGTATATGAATAAGATTAAGGGGGAGGGGGTATATAAAATCACTAAAGAAGTTACTTTCTAGATACTGCTGTTACTATTCTTCTTGCTCTGGGAACATATAGTCTTCATCAAAATCAAGGGCAGAGTTTATTTATTTATTTATTTATTTATTATTTGTTTCACACTTTTATTTATAATTGTGACTGGTATCTGAGCTACATCTATAGCTGCAGTGTGGAATTGTCTTGAGTAAAATATATGGCAGCCATTGTGAAAATAGTGGCTGCCATATATTTAGTCTAAGAAAAATAGGAAGGGTTGCAGAAACATACCCTTCCTAAGTTTTTTTGGAAAGACCATATTAATAGAATAATAGGGTTGGAAACTCTGTTATACTACTAAATGTTTGAGAACTGGCTTTGTCAACTTCATTACTGCTGCTGCACCACTCTACTAGCCATGTAACAGAAACTGCTCCTTTCAATATGGATAATCATTCAAGGACATGTTAGATTGAGCTATCAATCAATGGGAAATTATCTATAGATTGTGCACAACACTCCCTCTTTCTTTTTTTCTTTACTCTTCCCTACCTTTGCTTAGAAGACTGTCTTGAATTTTAAGTTGCTCCTGGTTAGGTATGCTGAAAAATAACCAAGGTCAAAGGTGGCTTGATGTAGAAAACTTAACGTGATTCTCTCCTAGGAAGACTTTTGTCTTCTTAGTAATCAAGATCACATTAAGGTGATTGAGCAACAATGTGGTTAATTTTATCTTATTATACTTTGTGAACAGTCATTGTGTTTAGTGACCAAAGCTTATGATTTAATGCAGGCCTGTCAAACTGGTGGCCCATGGTCCAGATGCGTCTCTCACACACAGGCCATGGCAACTCCACCTCCAAAAAGGCAAAAAATGGTCAGGTTTGACACTTGTGACTTAATGCAACTTTGGAACTCAACTAGTTTGGTTTACTAATCAAATCATAACAGAATAAAATGTGGTTGAATATGAACTTTAAACCAAGTATGTGGCTTCAAGTATGTTAAAAATAATAATAAAAAAGAGGACAAAAACAGAGAGGCAAGACATCATTGTTTTTCTTAGAAAAAAGAAAAAAATGTTGACAATTAAAAAGAACCAGTTTGAGGAAAGTGTTATTAGTTACAGTTCTAAGATCTATCCTATGACAATTCCATTGCACATTTCTTTTTCCAGATTTTATTTGGGTGATAGGAAAGCATTACTATTACATTTGACTGAGTGCCCCAGTGTTTTGCTCTGAGATTTAATTCAGTGATTATAATCTCTTGATCTGCCATCAGAACTAGCCATCAGAAATGGATAGTTCTCCCTTTTGTGAATATTTGTCTCCCAGATTCATGGGACCCCCACCTCAACACCTCTCATTTATATTTAATGCCAAATCAGCAGCTGCTTTAGCAGCAACCTAAATGAAGAGAGGAAAGGGTGGGGGGAAAAGTTTATTAATTAAATTCAGATATTTAATGTGTCCCTCTTCCAATTTACTGTGTCTAAAATTACTGGCATACAGCATGGTCTGCAGATTGGTGCACATATGGCTCTGAATTTCTAGCACATACCATTAAAGTTAATTTTGAGCTTGTTGAGTGAGCACATTCTAGGAATAAAATGACTCACATTTATTTAATAGTAATACAAATAGAACATACTTTGCATAAAGTTCAATAATCCACTTCAAAAAACCATGTAGATCAATAATTCAGTAATAATGCATTATGCATCAATAAAAATAATAACATCATAATTGGAAACCTTCATACAAAACCTCCATTACTTTTTAAATTATAGCTCTGACGCATTTATATTTCATGAACTATGATGAACACCTTTCCACTGATTGTTCTGGGGGAAATGAAAAGGCATAGCTCCCTAAGCAATTGCCTTTAAAAATGGTTTTAAATAAGTCTTAAAATTTCTTAAGACAAGTCTAAGCTTCTTTGCAGAATTTTGTGATGATTTTCTTTTTTTGCTATGGTTGAAAATAAACTGGTACCTTTAACCTGTATAATCATAGGTACCCAATGGAAAAAAGCCAGCATAGACATCAGATGGTTACTGAAACATGTGCTGTGTTAAAAAAGAAAAAGAAAAAGCATTTTCTTCCAGGGAGCATGAGAGATGAATGAATACAGTGTTCATAGCTTTTGTGTTTATGGACAAGCTTGATGGATCAATATCCATCAATTTGTAAGCCAGTACTTTTATCCTTATGCAAAGTTTATTCCTGATATCCTGGTGCATTTTAATTCATGTCAGTTTCAATCCCACTTCCTAATAAATAATTGTACATAGCTAAAGCCACCAGACAGCAAAGCTTTGAAAGCATAGGATGCCAACTGCCAGAAAGCAGTTGTGGCCAAAGAAGGGGAGGGAATATCTAAGTGGGTTTGCAGATTTTCTGATTAAGTGGCATGGTAGATGTTTGATTGTGTGTGATGTGTGTATGGGAAGGGAGGTGAATAGATATTTTGGGCTGGGAGGAACATAGAAGGGGTAAGAAAGTAACCCTCTCCCATTGTCATCTTGCAGGATCCAGGGAGGCACCTTCTTGGTGATGGCTCCTGTCCTACATAATATTTCCCCAGAGAGTCATACTGCTTCCCTCTTTCTGACTTTCTGCAAACTAGTTAAAATCTGTTTGTACTCTTAGGCCATATGCTAAAATGGGGGGAGGGGTGTTGTGTCCCTTTAGCCAGTTTTTTTTTTTTTTTTATGTTTGGCCTTATGGGTTTTGATCTCCAGACAGTTGCCTTCATCTTTTCTTGATCTGTATGAAATATATGTATATGTATATATGTATAAATATGTAATGTATTTGTAGCAAACAAATTCTGTTTTCATTTGTATCCATAAAGTGCCTAGAATCACTATAGAGTCAGATAGTCTCAGTGTTCAAAAAATAAGTAAGTAATAACTACTGTGCAGCTGAAATTTGCAATCCCAAAACATTTGAGGATACTAAACTATAAAGGCTAAAGGTAAAGGTTTCCAGTCAAGTCCAACTTTAGGGGACAGTTCTCATCTCCACTTCTTAGCTGAGGGAGCCAACGTTGTCCAAAGATATTTCTGTGGTTGGTGCTTCCAGCTGGGCGCTGCATTGATGCGGAGCTGAGGAGCGGATTGATGTTCTGAAAGGCTCCGATTTTTGCTGTTTGGTGGCTTCCAGGAGTGTGTTGGACCTCGAAGGGGTAGACAGACAAAAGGGGAAGACCTGGAGATCTCAGGGAGGTGCCACGATCCTGGAGATTACAAGAGAATCCCCCGAAAATCAGCAGCAGAAGAGGAGATAGTACAGATTGGAACCATAAATGTGGCAGCCCAGCAGCTTAAAGAAGAAGGAAGGAAGCAAAGAGTGGAAAACAGCAAATTGAGTAGTGGAAAGGTGAACTTAAAGAAGATTTCCAGAATACTGATTTATACTACAAAGGAAAATTGAAAATTGAAACTCCAAACCGAACAGTGCAGCGAAGTGGCAGAAATATTGGAAGGAGTACTAACTAAAGAAATGGCAGTAATTTGTGCTGATTAATGGAGTGTTGAAAACGGAGGAGCTGAAGGGTGAGACAACACCGTTTACTTTTACTTTGGGAGTTGAAAAGGGGGTTGTATAACTATATTTTCTAGCGATTGATGTTTGAGAACTGTGGGAAGAAAGAGAAAGTGACAGTGACATGTCCAAGTGAGATAGAGAGATCGGAAGAACAGCTGAGAGTAAAAACTTGAAAAGAGAACAATTGACACTTTAAAAGATTTAAGGAAAGGATTGAGGAAAGAAACCTTATAATTGCAATATTTGTCTGATAACTGTGATAAAGAAAAAAGGAAGAAATAAGATAACTAAGATTTATAAGTGGAAATAGGACTGTGTGGAGAAAAAGAATAAAGGAGCAAGAAGAAGAAGAAGCCAAAATAGAAAGGAGAAACGAAATGGTGGAAGTGACTGTGCAAATTTAAAGAGGACATTTTGAACTCAAACTTAGAACTGTAATAAGGTATTTATCAAAAAGAAGAAGAAGAAGAAGAGGAGGAGGAGGAGGAGAAGAAGATCCATGGACATCATTCAACTGGCAATCATAGATATAACTAAATAATATTGGTAAACATAATCTTAATAGATATATATGTGTTAGAATATTGAGTTAAGAATACTGGTTAATAATTTTTGAATAACTGGACAATTGAAAGTGTGTTGTATAAATATAGAACTCAGACCTTCAAATAATAATCATATAGTAAGAAATTGAGGTATTTTTATTCTGAGGTAAGCATATAATTAAGAACTCTAAAGAAATAGATTAATTGATATTTATATATAGATAAAAAGGGGGGGGGTATTGTAGTATACGTAAAGGATTGGTTGCAACATAAACAAATATACAAAGATCAAGAAGGGAGAATGCTTTTTATAGAAATAAATGTAAATCCGAAAAAGATGTTATTATACAATATATGCCCCAAATACAAACCAAAAAGATTTTTATAATAGGCTTCACCATAAGATAATAGAATTTGAGTATGCATTTTAGGAGACTATAATGCAGTCCCAGACAAAGATAAAAATTATAGAACTTCCAGAAAAAAAAAAAAAGGAAAGGAGAATACTTCCTTCATCTTTTAATAATATGGTAAGAGAACTTAATTTGAAAGATGTGTGGAGAGAATTAAATCCAAATAAAAAACAATATACTTTTTTTTCAAACTCCCACCACTCTTGGTCCAGAATAGATCAGATATGGATGGACCCTGGGTTAATGGAGAATATTGAAAGGATCAAGATTTTGCCAAATCTATGGGCTGACCATAATCCCATTCAAATTAAATGGAAAAGAAAGAGAAAAATTGGAAGATGGACATTTAACAATACCATATTAAGAGATAAAGAATATATTGAAATGATAAAGAAAGAATTGAATGTAGTTTTTGAAAGAAACAAAAGAGAACATAGCTCTCTACAGAATCTTTGGGATATGGCCAAAGCCTATTTGAGAGGTCTAACTATTGCTTATAGTATTAAAAAGAATAAAGAAAAAAGACAGCAACAAAACAAATGGAGGGAGAAACTGAAAGATTTGGAAATAAGTAGACAAAAGGACCCAAACAATTCAAACATTAAGAAAGAAATTGATCTGGTAAAACATAACATAAATTTAAATGCACAGGAAGATTTGGCCCGAAAAATTAAATTAGCAAAGCAAAATTATTTTGAAAACGCAAATAAGCCAGGGAGGTGGTTAGCCCATAAAATTAAAAAAGAACAAGAAAAGAGAATGATCGTAGCTCTCCAAGATCAGGAAGGGAAATTTTGCACGCAGACCCAAGAAAAGAAAGAAATTGCTAAGGAGTTTTTTATGAAATTGTATAAACAGGAAGAAATAGCAGAAGAATCTATTGATCAATATTTGAATGAAAAGAACTTGCCCGAAATTACTGATGAAGAGAAACAAAATTTGAATAATAAAATATCTTTAGAAGAAATTAGGAAGGCAATTGGAACACAAAAAACAAATAAGACCCCTGGCCAAGGTGGAATTCCTTCAGAATTCTACAAGGAATTCCAAGAAACAATAGAGGAGATATTGGTGGACTTGTACAATGAATGGATTTTAAATATAACAAAACAAAATTTAAAACTTGAACCCGAAACCTTTCTGCTAAGTATGATAGATTTAAGCATGGAGAAAAAATATCAATATTTAATTTTGCACATTATAACTGCGGCCAGAATAACCTACGCACATTCCTTCAGAGGATATGGTAATTAAAAAAATACATGAATGTACTGAGATGGATAGCCTAACCAAATTGTTAAAAAATAAACAAGATAGTGACTATTATGAAATATGGAACATTTGGTTCCATGATTGGAACATGATTGGTTTAAAAACAGGTAATATTTGATATTTGGATAAGTTATGGAAATGACAGAAGACATGCATTTAATTATATAGACGTGCATTTAATTATATAGAGAAATTAAAACATTAAAAGAATGAAGGAGTTATTATAACAAGGCAGATCACGTCAATGATAAAGATAAAGAAAAAAAACATTGCTCAATATACGCTGTAAAATATATGTGTGTGTGGATAGATAGATAGATAGATAGATAGATAGATAGATAGATAGATAGATAGATAGATAGATAGATGTGTCTGTTTTAAATTTATGTCAAATAAATGTTTTTTTCTAGAATAATTTTTTTTTATATGCCAAAGTGCATGGAATGCTGTTTCTTATATGCCAAAGTGCATGGAATGCTGTTAACTTCCCACCAAAGTGGTACCTATTTATGTACTTCCATTTTCATGCTTTCAAATTGCTAGCTGGATAGGAGCTGGGGCAAATAATGGGAGCTCACCCCATTGTGTAGTACTTGAGATCAAACCTGTTCTGTTAGTTTTCCAGTTGACAAGTTCAGCATCTTTAACCACTGAGCCATCATGCCCTCCACTAAGCTAAAGTACACTGCTCAAAAAAATAAAGGGAACATTTAAACAACACAATGTAACTCCAAGTCAATCACACTTCTGTGAAGTCAAACTGTCTACTTAGGTAGCAACACTGATTGACAATCAATTTCACATGCTGTTGTACAAATGGACAACAGGTGGAAAGCACAGGCAGTTAGCAAGACATCCCCAATAAAGGAGTGGTTCTGCAGGTGGAAACCACAGACCACTTCTCAGTTCCTATGCTTTCTGGCGGATAGTTTAGTCACTTCTGAATGCTGGCAGTGCTTGCACTCTAGTGGTATCATGAGACAGAGTATACAACCCACACAAGTGGCTCAGGTAGTGCAGCTCATCCAGGATGGCACATCAATGCGAGCTGTGGCAAGAAGGTTTGCTGTGTCTGTCAGTGTAGTGTCCAGAGCATGGAGGCGCTACCAGGAAACAGGCCAGTACATTAGAAGACATGGAGGAGGCCGTAGGAGGACAACAACCCAGCATCAGGACCGCTACCTCTGCCTTAGTGCAAGGAGGGACAGGAGGAACACTGCCAGAGCCCTGCAAAATGACCTCCAGCAGGCCATAAATGTGCATGTGGCTGCTCAAACAGTCAGAAACAGACTCCATGAGGGCAGTATGAGGGCCCAATGTCCACAGCTGGAGGTTGTGCTTACAGCCCAACACCGTGCAGGAGATTTGGCATTTGCCAGAGAACACCAAGATTGGCAAATTCGCCACTGGCGCCCTGTGCTCTTCACAGATGAAAGCAAGTTCATGCTGAGTGTTATGTTTGGAGCATGGGCGAGAAAGAATGGAGACAAGCCTCTGAACTGTGAACTTCAGCTCTTTATTTACATAGTGACTTCTGACTTCTATAGCAGTTTTAACCCGCCTTATATAGGCAAACCCCGTAACTATTAACTAATAACCAACGAGGAGCGCTAGCTCTCATAACCAATAGGAACTCTCTGTTAAGGGCCAATCAGATTCCCCGGAGCGGGCCAATCCGATCCAGCCGTTTAACAGCCAATCAGAAGTGCGGGCAGAACCCTGCACTTTACTCCAAGCTCACGCTTTATTAAAACTTTATACATTCACAACACCCCTTCCCCCTGGCTTCTGTTTGCAGGGTGCAATTACATAGTCCTTTAGATAGGACGGTTGTTTTATTAGTCTCTGATTTTTGCTGTGTCATTTGGCTGCAATCATGCTGAGGTAGATCGTTGTTTGGCAGTGGGGCTGTTTCTGGTTCAGAGTTCATTTCCCCGTCGTTGCCCATGTTCTCTGTAATTTCCTGAGGTGCAACTGTTTCCCTCTCTGGTTCCATTTCCTGAGTCTCTATTATACCATCGTTCCCTTCGAACGGGTTTTCTTCTCCTTGGAATTCATCTTCTTCCGTCCCTCCCCCCCTCAGTCTGGTCATAGGGGAGTTCAGGACTGCCCACCGGAAGCCACGATCATAATTGATCGTTATGGCGTTTCCATAGTCTATCGTCAAGGCATTGTACAAGGTAGGATCTTGGGCCGGTTACACGAACTACTGTCGCCTCCACCCACAATGGGTCGCCCGATAGGTTTTTAGTGTATACCAAATCTTTTACCTGGAAGGCACGACAGTGGCCGCTGGATCCTAGTGGTTTTTCCGGTTCGTAAGCTGGGTGTAACCGGTCGAGGTGGGAGCGGAGTTTTCTTCCCATTAGCAGTTCGGTGGGAGTTTTGTTGGTGACGCTATGCGGTGTGATTTGTTGTAAAAAAAGGATTTCGTTGATCTTGTCGTCAATGTTGTCGTAGTCTACCTTCTGTAAGGTTTTCTTCACAAATAGTACCATGCATTCTGCTTTGCCATTGGTCGCAGGTGAGGTGAGCGCATGTTGAATGCTGCGGTCAGCGAGTTACTGCTCGAATGACAATGCTGTAAATTGGGGCCCGTTATCGGATACCAGGACGTCTGGTAGTCCGTGGGTTGCAAATAGTCTTTCCAAGGTTTTGATAACCACCTCGGAGGTTGTAGTCATCATGCGATGAATCTAGAGCCAATTTGAATAGGCGTTGACAGTTAGTAGAAAGGTGTGGCCTTTGGTCGGCCCCGCAAAGTCCAAGTGAATTCGGGACCAGGGTCCGCGTGGTGTCTCCCATTCAGTAGGAATGGCTTTAGGTGGGGCGTTGCTCACTTCCTGGCATTTTGGACAAGCTTTAACCCAATGTTCGATTTGCTTGTCAATGCCCGGCCACCATGCGTAGCTTCGCGCAAGGGCTTTCATTCACACGATACTGGGGTGGCCATCGTGCAAGGTTCTCAGAAGCGCTTTCTGGAGTCGTTCTGGGATAACGACTCTATCGCCCCAGATGATGCAGCCTTTTTGGGAGAACAACTCGGTTTGTCGAGTCTTGAATGGTGTGAAGTCATTTGATATTTGGTCCAATGGCCATCCGCGTTCTACCCAGCTTAGGACTCGCGCTAAGGTGGGGTCACATTTGGTTTCTCTCGCGATATCTCAGGCGGTTAATGGCAGCAAGTTGAGTGCCTCAATTTGCAACGTGTTTACCGTTGGTGCAGGATCGTCGAGAGTCTCTGGAAGCGGTGCTCGGCTCAATGCGTCAGCGTGGGGAATGGCTTTCCCCGGGCGGTATTGCAGCCGATAGTTATAAGCAGCTAAGAATTCTGACCATTGAGTCATCCTAGGTGATAATATATAGGGAGTTGGCTTATCTCCGGCTATTATTCCCAATAATGGTTTGTGGTCAGTCACAATAGTAAAAGCCCAGCCATGCACGTACTTCTGGAATCTTTTAACGGCTGACACAATTTCGAGGGCTTCTTTATCGATTTGTCCATAATTTCGCTCAGTTTTTGAAAGTGTCTTTGAAAAATATGCAACAGGGGCTTCGTTCCTATTAGGCAGTACATGGCTCAAAATGGCGCCTACTCCAAAAGGCGAAGCATCACATGTTATATTTAATGGCAAAGTCTCGTTATACTGCATGAGTACAGAGTCAGAAGTGAGCAGTTTTTTCACGTTGCGGAACGCCTGTTCTTCTCGGTGACCCCATAACCAATTTGCTTTCTTATCTAACAACTGGTGTAACGGTTCAGCGACCGTTGCTTTATGCGGTAAAAATACATTATAAAAGTTGATGAGGCCTAAGAATGCCTGGAGATCGGCCTTGTTTCGTGGCCTGGGAGCGTTTTTTATTGCCCTTAGTTTACTTTCAGTAGGGTTAATACCCTGGCTATCAATTAGGTACCCTAAAAACTCAACACTGTCAGTACACAATTTACATTTGTTTTTGTTTTTTTTAACTTTAAGACCGGCCTCTTGGAATTTTTTTAGGACTAATTTTAACCGGTCCTGTAAGATTTTTTTTTGTAGGGGCCGCAATTAATACATCATCAAAATAGGGGACCACGCCCTAAATCCCTTGTAATAACCTCTCCATAAGGCTCTGAAAAATCCCCGGGGCTACACTAACTCCGAATTGAAGCTGGGTACATTTAAAGGCACCTCGGTGCGTCACAATCGTTTGTGCCTGTGCCGTCTTTTCATCAACAGGTAGTTGCTGATATGCCTGAGCTAAGTCTAATTTAGCGAAGACTTTCCCGCCCCCCAGGGAGTGGAGGAGATGCTGCACCACCGGCACTGGATATGCGTTCTGCTGTAGGGCATGGTTCAAGGTGGCCCGGTAGTCCCCACAAATTCAGATCGACCCATCTGGCTTAATGGGTGTTACGATTGGGGTTTCCCAGGGGGAGTGATCGATGGGCTCTAACACCCCCTGAGCTATCAGTTTGTCGAGTTGTTTGTTGATTTTCTACTTTAAGGCAAACGGAACTCGATGGGGCTTAAGTCGGATGGGAGCTATCTTTGGGTCTAGACTGAATGAAATCGGGGTCCTTTTGTACTCGCCTAAGCTGTCCGCGAAGACGTCCCTGAACTCATGGATGAGGTCTCCCTCCCAGTCACTTCCGCTGACTCGGTTTATGCTGGCCACTTCAATGCTGAGTGGTGCGAACCATTGGAGGCCTAGTAGGCTAGGCCTGTCTCTATCGATGACAGTTAGTGGTAAGTACACTGTGTGCTTCTTGAAGGAGACTCGGACTCGGCAGGAACCAACGACGGGGATTCGATTCCCTTGGTAGTCCTTGAGGATGAGTCTTTGGGAGCGGAGATCTTGGCGTTGAATCGTGGGGATGAGTTGCTTAAGGGTCTTCCAGGACACCATCAAGAGGGACGATCCCAAGTCGACTTCTATGTGGCAAGGCTGGTTCTCGATGGCTACTGTGTCTCGTATTTTCTTGGTGTCTAAAGCTGAGGCGTGACCGATAGTGATAGTATGGTGAGCCTCTTCTATCTGCAAAACTCGATTTCTGTAGGAGTGGTTTACTGGCTCTCGCCGCACAGGACGGTTTCCTGTCGATTGGCGATAGTTAGTCCCTTTTGAGGCCTGGCCAGGTCCTGGTAAGCTTCGGCAGACCCGTCCGATGTGGCCTCACTTCCCACACTCATGGCAGAGCACGTCGTGGAATTTGCATTCGGACCTGGCATGGTTGGCCCCACAGCCAGCGCAAGGGCGTAAAGGCTTTGGGTGGTGGTCCCGGTCGGACTGCAGTCTGACGACGAAGAGAGGTCCTTGTGGTGCGTCGTTGCAAGCTGCCCTTCTGACCTGGGAAAGATGTCGCTTGTCGGTGGTGGTACCGGAGCACGGTTTTGGCGTAGTTGTGCAGCCGACTTCCTGGTTGCTTCTGCTGCAGTAGCATCGGTGATGGCGTCGGCAAGGCTGATGTCGCCTTTCACCATCAGCTTGCTTTGAACGCCTGGTGCATCTAGTCCCAGAACTATGCGATCTCTTAGTGCTTCTTCCAAATCGGCGAACCCGCAGAGGCCTCCCAAATTTCGGAGGTCTGCTATGAAGTCGGCCACGCTTTCTCCCTTTCGCTGCCTCCTCTGATAAAACTCATGCCATCTCATGAGCGTAGGCACGGTCGGTGCGTAGTGATCTCGTAGGAGAGGTTCGAGGTCGTCCCAATTCATCGCCTTCACTTCTCAGGGTTTTGCTAGTGTTTTAGCCATCTTAAATACGGTTGGACCGCAATGCGTTTGGAACACTGCCGGTTTCTTTCCTGGTGTGGTGTCCTTTAAGTTGTTGGTTTCTAAGAACATTTGGAAGTGATCTATGTAGGACTCCCAGTCCTCCTGTACTGGATCGAATGGAGCGGGTGGTACGACGACGCCGGACATGGTTCCGTTGTGTAGTGTCGTCTGTCACGTGCTCGATGTTCTTCGATGTTCCGTTGGTTCAGATGTCTCCATATCCCATCCTCGTTGCCAGTGTTATGTTTGGAGCATGGGCGAGAAAGAATGGAGACAAGCCTCTGAACGGTGAACTTCAGCTCTTTATTTACATAGTGACTTCTGACTTCTATAGCAGTTTTAACCCGCCTTATATAGGCAAACCCTGTAACTATTTTTTTTTGAAACAAATTTTTATTAATTTTAAAGATAAAACAACACATCATTAACCAGTAAATACATAAACACATAAAACCTCTTAATATTGTAAGTCCTTACAAGTCAAACAAAACAATATTTTTATACAGCATAATTCCAATTTATCCCATCCCCATATGGACACACAAATATCTTTCATCAAATTTCTCATTATTTCTCTTTACTCCTATTCAATTTCATTTCTCTTCCATATTTATCCATTTTATAGTCATCATATTCTTTTCTTTCTGGCTTGTTTAAATTATTCTCATCTAACATTCCTCCAAGGTTTTATTGATTCTTTTTTCCTTTTTTTTTTTAATAAAAAACAAATTTTGTTAGTTTTATCATAAGCATAATACACAAACATACAAACACAAAACATAAAACATAGACAAAACTAAAAGATCTTTTCTGAAGGTTGTCTGTTCCCGGGTTAAAACTCTTTACACAGACATAAATTCAAACATCATATTCAACCTAAATCTCCTTCCATATCTTATTATCATTTTTTTTTTATATATATGTATATAAAAACCATTTTTATCAGTTTTCTAAAAACAATGCACACAAAATCAAGGCATAACAGCTTATAAATTCTTTTCTAAAAAAAAATAATAATGATAGACCAATAAAACATAACATTTCAAGATTATAATATTAATATTTCATATAATATTAACTTCATATCTTGTCCCTACTTCTCTTTTCCATCCAAATTATTTATCAATTAAAATTTTATTGCCTTTTATCAATATACAAAATCAAAAGAAAAGCATATATATCCTTCCATTATTACCATTTTCAACAACATTCTTTGTCTGTTCTATTTCCAAACATCCATTCATCTTTTTTCTTTTACTATACTTCTCCTGTACAACAATTGGAGTTACATCTATAACTCATTACCTAACTTAAAAATACTACATATAAATCTTTCTTGGGATTCTGTTTAAAAGATTCTAAAATTACATAATAAATTTTTTATTCTAAATATACATATAAAAACACACTCTTATATACCCTCCAGAATCCCTCTTTTAATCTAAATTAAATTCACCCATTGTCTCTAAATAAACTTTTTTTTTTTAAATCTTGCTTCCCCCCATTAAGGCTTCTCCTCCCCCCTTTTCTCTCTTGCTTATTCTTCTCCTTGCCCTTTCTACCCCTTTGCTTTTTCTCTTCGCTTTTCTTGCTCCTTTTCCTTTGCTTTCTAACCTTGCCTCCATCTTTTCGCTCTCTCTCTTTCGGTTGTTTTTATAATTCTTAAAAACCCCTTTTTCTTATCCTTTTTCTCCTCCTCTCCGGAAGGAACCCATTGTTCATCAAAGATGGCTTCTTCTTCCTCTTCTTCCTTGTCCCAGTCCTTCTGCTGCATAATCAACTTTTCAACAGAACATAACGCCATTTCTAAGAATTGGAACAAAGCGCCCAAAGTATCTTCTTTTTTATATTTTTGATAGTCAATCTCTAGTTCATCCACAGACAATGCCATTATGAAAAGGGAAAACTTTTTCCAAAACAACCACAAGTATTTTTAATCCAGGACAATCAAAAGCAATTAAAAAAAAGAAAAAAGTTCCAAAAGTTAATACTTTTCTTCCTTCTTCTCTTTCTCTTTCTAAATTAATTTTTAATCAAAGAGGTCCAATTACCATATATCTTCTTTTGGGATCCACCAAGACATTCTAGACAGTCTCCTCCTTTTTCAGTTTCTGCTCCAATTTTTTTTTCTCCCTTCCCACTTGCAATAACAATTTTAAATAATCAAAAATCCATACCTCCAGCAAAAATTTTCCAATTTCTTAAATTTTTCAATGTCCAAAAATCCCTTTATCTCTTAGCTTAGCTTTCAAAGCAATCCACTTTCAATGTCTAATATATCCAAATATTTCTGCTTTTTCCGTGGGATGGGAGAGTAAACAAAAATAAAAAAAAGAAAGTTCCCTTTGACAGCTTCTCCGCCGCTTTCGATCTTCTTAGGGAAACAATGTATCCTCCAGCAACAAGCAGCTCAATTCCAGGCAATTTAAAAGTTGTTACTTGACCCGGCTCAGACAGAACTTTCACTTTTCACACTTCCTCCAGCACAGTTCTTACCCGGTTGCTGGCTTCTTCGTGGCGGCCATTGCTGACCGCCGCTCCACCGCCTTGGGAAAAAGGGGTTTTTCCGGAGAAGGGGGGGGTCTGCGATGCCCCCACCTCCCTAACCGGCTCCCCTCTATCTTCAGCTGTCCCTACAGGGCAGCCTTAACCCCCTGACCCATCTGGATCAGGGGTACCTCGACAGCTAGCCAGCAGGAATCGCGAGCTGTCGCAAATTCCTGCTGCCCCGAAGCCACGCAAACCGGAAGTCGCAAACCCTGTAACTATTAACCAATAACCAACGAGGAGTGCTAGCTCTCATAACCAATAGGAACTTTCTGTTAAGGGCCAATCGGATTCCCCGGAGCGGGCCAATCCGATCCGGCCGTTTAACAGCCAATCAGAACCCTGCGCTTTACTCCAAGCTCATGCTTTATTAAAACTTTATACATTCACAACACTGAGCACATGACAGATGTGACAGGGTCTGGAGATGCCGTGGAGAATGTTCTGCTGCCTGCAACATCCTCCAGCATGACTGGTTTGGCAGTGGGTCAGTAATGGTGTGGGTTAGCATTTCTTCAGGGGGCCGCACAGCCCTCCATGTGCTCATCAGAGGTAGCCTGACTGCCATTAGGTACCGAGATGAGATCCTCAGACCCCTTGTGAGACCATATGCTAGTGCGGTTGGCCCTGGATTCCTCCTAATGCAAGACAATGCTACACCTCATGTGGTTGGAGTGTGTCAGCAGTTCCTGCAAGACAAAGGCATTGATGCAATGGACTGACATGCCTGTTCCCCAGACCTAAATCCAATTGAGCACATCTGAAACATCATGTCTCGCTCCATCCACCAATGCCACATTGCACCACAGAATGTCAAGGAGTTGGGGGATGCTTTAGTCCAAGTGTGGGAGGAGATCCCTCAGGAGACCATTTGCTACCTCATCAGGAGATGCCCAGGCATTGTAGGGAGGTCATACAAGCACGTGGAGGCCACACACACTACTGAGCCTCATTTTGACTTGTTTTAAGGATGTTGCATCAAAGTTGGATCAGCCTGTAGTGTTTTTTTCCACTTTAATTTTGAGTGTAACTCCAAATCCAGACCTCCATGGGTTGCTAAATTTGATTTCCATTGATAATTTTTGTGTGATTTTGTTGTCAGCACATTCAACTATGTAGCGAACATTTCTTTAATAAGAATATTTCTTTCATTCAGATCTAGGATGTCTTATTTTTGTGTTCCCTTTATTTTTTTTGGACAGTATATATGTTTAACATTTAATTCATAAAATATAATTCATAAAATGACAGCATCATCATAGATGTTACAACCCTACATTACAATCAATATGCACAAAGATCAGGGAAAATAACTTAAAATTAATTCATGCCAACAACTAATTTAACTGGAAAAGTCCCATATAAATGTTGGAAGTGTAATGAAACAAAGGATGGCTATATGCATGTAAGATGGTCTTGTGATGTTGTACAAAGATTGAGGTCAAAAATTATTAAAGAGTAGGAGTATCAGAAAATTTAGTTAAAATCCTGAGATATGTTTTCTGTCATTATTTAATAAGGCAACTCAAACAATTAATAATAACTATTCAATTCAGAGGTGGTATTCAGCAAGGTCTGACCAGTTCTGGGGAACCGGTAGCAGAAATTTTGAGTAGTTCGGAGAATCGGCAAATACCACCTCTGACTGGAGATTTTACAGTATCCTTCCTCTGCCACGGCCACAGAACCAGTAGTAAAAAAAATGGAATCACACCACTGATTTAATTCATAATGGTTGTGGTGAGGCTGGCTACAGCACATACTGGAAACAACCAGAGGCTGCACCACTACATCTCTGTTATCAAACATCAAGGGGAATTGTTGCAATGGAAAAATTAACTTGTGGTGGGTTGGGAGTAGAGTATATATGGAAAAAAAATTTTTTTGAGGAAAAGTGATCCTTTCTGCAAAGCATAATCAGCCAAATATCTCTTTTGTTTTCCCAATACAAACAAAAGTTGTTACTGGAATCTTGACTACAGTAGTTTCCAGATCTTTTTATTAGAGCTGACGGCAATATGAACAAAGTTTAAAAAAAAAAAAAAAAGATGGCATAATAATGTATAAAATACTTGATATCCTACCTTGCAATGTTTTTGTATATACTAGAGCTCAGTTTTCTTTTTTAAATATATAAAATATTTCAAACTTGATGTTGAAGACCTACTTTAGGCATAGAAGTTCACTAAGTCATTGTTTGTCCGCCTATCTTTTTTCTAGTTGTTGTTGATATGAGGGTAATTGGGAGGTGTGTTATATAATTATTCTTGGGGGAAAGGCAAGATATTAATAAATCCAATAAAACTATAGTCTGTGAGATTACTGTCAGTTCTAAAACTTCTATTCTTGCCCTCTCTTTCTGCTGCATATATCCACAACCTCTTCAAATTGCTTAGACCCCAATCAGTCAGCTAATTCTATAGCAAACACAGATGTTGATATTGTTTATAGTTCTCAATTTTAGTTACTCCTTTCCTTTGTTAGTGAGAGATGAATGTCTTGAGACCTTGTTTACAAGGCATTCAGAACTGGCATTCTGTTTTTGCTCTCGGGATTGACCTTCTCCTGAACAGCTTGTTTAGCAGTGATAATAGGGAGGGTACTTACCAAACTGTCAAGAGATGGCAACATGTCAGTTTTGCTTGATGTTACAAATGCTGGTGATTAAAGAAGCTTCAGAATGCTGCTGAGCTGCCTATGCTGTTTTCGGTAGTGACTCTTGTCTCAAAGTTCAGAATCAAATGCCTGAGAAATTTCTGATGCCTGAGAAATTTCTGCTGTGCTATGGTTAGCACTTAACACTGTGTTGCAAAAAGCTATGTAATTCCAGTTGTGAAATGGTCTCTGACAATGCAGAATTATATATATCATAGAATTTTGTTTCTGTATAACCTGACTGACAAAAATGTTATTTTACCCAATAGTGAGTACTCCTCAGTTTTAAAGGGAAAATGTTTTCTAGCCCTTCAGAAGTTATGTCTGGTGAAATATCATGAGCATGACTTGGGGCATTGGTTTCAAACTTGCAGTGTCACATTGCTGTAATGTGACATTTTGCGATGTTTTTTCCCTTTGTGGAGCTGGGGTGGGCATGGCCTCCCTGTGGTACATATGGCCTGCAGGCCACCAGTTTGATACCCCTGACTTAGGGTGTTTATTGTATCATAAGACTTTATCAATATAAGTCAGGAGTTCCACTCGTAGAATTTAAGAAATCATTATGAAAATCCTTATGAAGAGCTTGTCCCAAATAATTGGCATAAATTTATCTCAACCTGATCCTTCATAAGACAGTTGTTAAAAAGTGGAAGGGAACAATCTGTCAAGCAATGCTGTTATGTAACTTAATCTAAGCCAAATTAATAAAAATTCTGAGACAACTGGTTGGGAAATTAGGTTTTTTTTAACTCAATAATTTTTATCTCAGCAAGTTCAGGAATCTTTCTTGAGACTCCAAATTTTCTCCTATCAAAAGCCAATTGGATTATCTTTATTAAATTTCAGATTATAAATTCTTTGTGGTCTGGAATGCTTTTTCCCTTTCATTGCTTTGTAAAGTGCTACATACATTGATAGTAGTATAATAACAGATCAGCATGACTTCCGTTTTTTCCCATTAATTTTTTCAAGGTTAACATGTCCTAATCTAAAATAAAGAGAGCCTTTAAAGGCCGTGTTTCAAAACATATATGTTGTGAATTAATAAAAGTGCTTAAAATAAAGATTATTAAAACCTTTAGAAAAGTGCAGGGTTCTGGCCCGGCACTTCTGATTGGCCGATAATAGCGACATCTGATTGGTCCATTCAGGAGAATCTGATTGGCTATTAGTGGGCCTCTTTCATTGGTTAAGGGAACTAATGCTTCCCGTTTCTTATTGGTTATTTGATCAGCAGCTTGCCTATAAAAAGGGCCATTGCTGCCGTAGTTTTTGCTCTGTTCCACAATGTTAAATAAAGAGTTGAAGTTCACTGTTCATCGTCTTGTCTCCATTTCTTGCGCCCATGCGCAGAACATAACAATATACATATGAGTACTTACTTGAGGCAGACTCTTTACTTTTAACAAACAGTAACCAAGGAACTGTGTATATTAATTCTACCACAGATATTATCCTTTATCTCTTCTTTTCTTTCCATTTGTTTGAACAAAGGCGTTTGAAATAACTATTCATTTTAGAATAAAACCCAAGCTTTCTTCCCTGTTCTACTTTTGAATTTATAGACTAATCAAATTGTTCAGTTCATCAGATCATATCACATGTGTTGCACCATTTTGTTATACAGTACTGAACAAGAAGACAGGAATTTATTTTTAAACTGCTTGCTTTAGAACACGTCTCAAAGATCTAACCTCATGGGAGTATACTAGAATCACAACATACACAGGCAGCCCAAGGCTATTGAGCAACAATACATGATTACTAGCATGTGTAATCAAAGAAGCAACAATAATCAATATTATATTCCTCCCTCCAATCACCATCAAGATAAAAACCTATGTTATATTTGCAAAGCATGATGGCTTGTTTCCTCACAAGTAGGACCATGTTGGTTACCATAAACAGGAACACTTAGCACATCCAATGATATTGGCCACTGTGGAGGCACCACTCTTTGTACATCTGGTTCAAGGGTAGATATTCCTTGGGGTAACTTAAACAATTAGAGTTGGTGCTTCAACCACACCATTCTCTACTTCAGTAGTGGTCCATTTCTGCTGCCTCTATGGTATCTTGGTACTACAGAACTCTCTCTTCCATGGAGAAGTGCCACGTTTTAGTGTGAGAAGGTTGCTTAACTTACTTTAGCTATTTCTCCTGAACTCTTGAGTTTGAAAAACTCTAATTTCGAATATAAGGTACAATTTAAGAAGAACAATTTTGGGATTTGACTTGTTATTGCATGTGCAGCATTGCATTATTTAAATAGAATATTTGTAATCTTTGATTCACTGTGATAATTTCCCCAGGCATGACTTACAAAATATTCTTGAGATTTTTCTCCTTGTATGTAGCAACAACAAAAGCCAAGTATAGAAATAGGCTACCATAGAAAAATTTGCTATTATACTATTAATATACTATTAATTGCTACAGATACAGAACTTTTAGCCAAGAAAATGCAATCACTTCCCAGTTGTTGAACACTGATTTGGATGGATAGAACATGAACTGAAAAAACAGTATATGCTGTGGATACAGGAAGTCTCACTCTGATTAGAGCATATAAGACTGAACAGTCTTTTCCAAGTTTCTCTTGCACAAGATGAATATGACAGCTTGCTTCCAATTTTCTAGCTTTTTGAAGCACGAGTGCTCACACCTCAGACTGAAAGCTTTTTTTTTACTGAACTCACATTTTTTCATAATAGCAGTAGATATGCAGAATTTGTTGAGAACTTGTTTTTTCAGTTAAATTGTGTCCTATATATCCATTAATAGGAATTTTAACTTAACAGTGAACATAATCCACAGTCATAGTTATTGGGTTTTACTCAATAAATTAAATTGTAAAATCATACCTTAGATTTATTTATATATCTACCAGATTCTTTGCCTAATATACTATATGTCTAGCTTGTCCATAAAAACTGGTTGTTGTTTTTTTGTTGTTATCTATTGTTGACCAGAGATACTGGACTTTAATTCTAAGAATCTGTAGTCTGCCTAGCTAGATAACCTGAGGTAAAATATAATATGGAAAATGAAAACCTTGAATTATTTTATAACAGTCTATATTTTTTCCTCATTTATGTTGCATATCCACTCTTATAATACCATTTTACTATACTTAATAACCCATTTTTATAACAGAAAAAAATCCATGCTTGCCATATTGTCACTCTTCTTACGTTCTCATGCACATTCCAAGTCCACTTTAGTTTGCTCACTTACATTTCTATTCCTAATTTTCTGTGTCACACAAAACATTTGGATGCATTCTGCCCTGCCTGTCTATGGTATCATCTGCAAACAGAAACTGTTAATAGAAACAATAGACTAGAGTAAACTGGGGGATTTTGTTATAGCTCAGATCTGCACTTTCTATTAAATGATAAATGAATTTGAACACATGGATCAAAATGGGAATGAGTATTAAAAGTGCTCCTCTCCTTTTCAGTTAGTATGGCTTGAGCAGAAAAAGCTGAGTGCTATCAAGATTACTTTCAATTTCTGATTCAGGGGGCAGGCTTGATAAGACCATGGTATATCTGATAGTATCAATCATGATTTCCTTCTCAGTCATGATGGTTTGTACTTCCCCCATTCCAGTTCTACCAGAGCTCACCAACAAACACAATCAATGCTTTTAGTACTGTGTTTCATTCAGTTTGAAATCTAAATATTTCTTCTATGACTTAGTAGGCTACAAATTCAGCCACCTTCTCAACTAGATAAAGCTGTTCCAGGGATGTAGGATCTAACAATGGGTTCTTGAAGAGGAGTCACATTACCACATCTTTCAAAAGATGTGTAATTTGCTTCCCTCAAAAAAACTGACCTTACTGCATGTCACCTCTAGGACAGTCATTACCACCCAGGAAGGAAATGAGCTTAATAAACACATGATCAGGGCCATTGGCACTTCCTTTGAAGCTATAGGTTCAAATTCATTCCACCTAATGACATAACACCATTCCTCAGTCACTTCAGTAAGACTTTCCCGTAAGAGTCCAAGGCCAAACAAATCTGAGTGACTTTTCTGCTTCAGATACGAATATTCTTCACAGCAATCCTGTAGATGGTCTTGTGGCTTGTTCCTCCCCAGCAGACACAATAAGAGCAGTGCTTGGTCAAGTTAGCACTCTTTCTTGTTCCAACAATACTCTATTATGTATTTATAAAACTATATGAATGACTACATGACTTGAACAATTGATTTTGGATGGCATACAAAAATTAAAGAAACACTAAAACTATGTAATAATAAGATGCATACCATATATTAGAAATAAATGGTGACCAAGTACCATAAAAATCAACCAAAAGGTAATTCCTTGCAGCTGGCCTCTAATGCCTGGGAGAAAGCCAGTTTTTAATTCCTCTACACTAAAGCAACCACAAATATATCTATGTGCATTTTTACATTTATATAATTCACAAAGAAAGAAAGATGCATTAACATACATCTCCTGGATTTACTTCAAATAAAGATGATCTTGAATTTAAGACATTGTTCTCAAAAATAAGGTAAAGATGTTATGAAGTTGAACTTTCTCCTTCCAACAGCATTGAAATTTTCTTGATAGTATTATGGAAGTAATTTGGAATTGCTTCTGAGATCTTTTTTGTACTCCACAATCTACCTAAAAGTCCTATAATTTCCGGTTGTTTTCCTGCCCTTTTACTACACATCAGTCCCATCTTGTTTAGCTTCTCAGATCAGCTAATCTTAGATCTGCTGACAGTTACATGACTTAATTTAAGTAGGTTATCCTATTAGCTATAATTTTGGCATGGTCTTGACTGGTAACGCCATCTTAGAAAACAAGTGTGGGAATGATATAAAGGTATCAAATGACTCTGTACATATATAGGCTTTAATTTCTTCTATGTAATGTAATAGGCACATCTTAAGTTTCTAGTGGCTTTATTTTTGTATTTAATAAAAAGTATAGTCTTGCCAAAATCTGTCTATGAATCGTCTGCCAAATAAATCAAAGCCAGAATATAGAAGAATCAAGATTTACAATTGTGCTGATGTGAAGCCTGACAGCCCTTTTCAGTGATGTTACCTCCTCATTAAAAAGACTCCTTGCATCAGTTGAATTCAAAGGAAGTAGCCCAACACATTGTAGAATCATTCCTGGTACTGTAGATTTCCAGATACAGTTTCCAGCATATCCAGGTAGGATTGTGAAAATCTTATCTAAAACTCTGGACAGTTACTGCAGTCAGTGTAAGTGGTACTGATGTAGATTGATAGATATCTAACTTGATGCTACTAATTTTGGTTCTGGTGCCTTCAATATTTTGTAAGCCACAAAATATAGGCATTTCACAGATAACTAGTTTTAAATATCTCTTGAATTCTGTGTCAAAAGCCAAATTTGAAGGTTTTAAATAGAATTCGAAGTTTTGGATTGTAAACTTGCAAGTTTTTATTGGTTAAATTTAAATTATCTTAAAAGGGAAAAAAGAACAAATTACCTGTCAGGTATTTCATTTGCAAACTATTATCTTTGCCAGTCTCTGGAGACACACACGGATACACACATTTGTTCTATGTGCAATTGTAAATCAAACCACACAAATCCTCTGTGTATGTGAGAAAATAAGATCACCTACTGATAGCAAAAGCTGGTAACAGAAAGTTAATGTAGTGCCCTTTATTTATGAGAGAAAAGACTTTTTATAAGTGAACATATGTGAAATATAAACAGAAAATTAGGAATTATTTGCTTTCATTTGCACAAAATAATGACAAGTGATTCTTTCTTCTTAATAACTTTATTTGAGGCTCTGTTGTAGAAAATTAGTATAACAATTCAACCCATTGCTTACAAAAAATAAAGTTCTTTTTACAAAGTTCTTATTTATTGACTGGATATCTCTACATTTCAGTGTTACACAGTGCATTTTTGAACATATTGATAGATGTTGTGGTTAACGTTAAGATGTATTGAGCCAGTAGGTAAATAATTTTTAATCATAGTTATTTTCACTATTATGCAATGCTGCAAGAATTCTATACAGTATGGACTGAAAAACAGGATAGAAACCATAATTCCAATGGTTAAATATTGAAAGTGACTGATAAATTCACATTAGCATTATTTAGAAAAGCATTTCTCTACATACACACACACATACATATTTGTAGCAAATATGTTTTTTAGATCTCTTTCATGGATGCTTTTTATCAAGTCTTTCTATCCTGTCTTCCAAAACCAAGCATAAATCTTTCTATCGCTCTTCGCACCACTCGTAACTTTTGTATCTATTATGAAGTTAGTGTCCATGTTTCACCAGCATATGTTAGAACAGGTAGCACACTAATGATCAAAATCTTTTCTCTTCAAGCCTAGAGGGAAGTTGTTCTTGAAAATTATGCTTAGCTTGCCAAATGCATGCCAGCTACATTTAACACACCGTGCAATTTCCTTTATTGTATCACCTTCCATTGAGATCTATTGGCCAATGTATATGTAGTAGTATTCTATTACATCTAATATTTCTCCAGATATAATTATTATCATTTCTTCTTCTTCTTCTTCTTCTTCTTCTTCTTCTTCTTCTTCTTCTTCTTCTTCTTCTTCTTCTTCTTCTTCTTCTTCTTCTTCTTCTTCTTCTTCTTCTTCTTCTTCTTCTTCTTCCTCCTCCTCCTCCTCCTCCTCCTCCTCCTCCTCTTTCTTTCTCTTTCTCTTTCTCTTTCTCTTTCTCTTTCTCTTTCTCTCTCTCTCTCTCTCTCACACACACACACATACACACACATATACACACACAACTTGTTGCAAATACGTTTTTTACTTTATGATCAAAAGGGAAACCAACCTGAAGTCAAGTTACCCTTTCCTATTCCATTTCTAATTGGGCAGTTCTAAAAATACAGCTGCAGACTCAGGGTGGCTAATGTGAATAAGCCATTCCCAGGCTTGATTTGGCAGCACTGTATTTAGTATCACAGAATTAAAAGCCTTCCATAAGTTTAAGGATCTGGCAACATTGATAAAAATGCAAAATTTAAGGAAATACTGAGGAAAGTATGAAAACACTGAGACATGAAAAGTATACTATATATTGAAAGAGAGGTGCTGAAAAGTATGAAAAGTATGAACAAGCTCTAATAAATGGTCTGATAAAGGCTATCTGCAGTTAATATGTTTAGGAGAGTAATATTTTCAGTGGAGAAAAGATTTCCCAGTAGAAATCCAGAAGCTGAAAATTATGAGGAACTAACATAAGAAGTCTACGTACTTCAGCTTTTAATTACCCCACTGAAATGAAGGAAAGGGAGGTTAGTCGGCTTCAGTGGATCATTCTGGCAGAATTAGGAAACCATGTTATGTGGTTAAAGTTTGCAACATGTTAATTCAGCAGTTTGGAAACAGCTGACACAATGCAAGAATAGCAAGAAAAGGGGATGAGGGACTCTTTCCATTCCTTGCAGCAGGGGCAAAGAACGTTGCGGAAGAGCCATTCACAAACAGGGTTTATAAAGGAAGGCAGACAATTAATTTGAATATAGAATTTGTATTTATTTGTTGAAATGTATCCAAAGATAGAGAAGAAAATCAGCAGATAAGGTGTTCCATACATATATCCTACCTAGACTTTGAAGGGAATTTGTTTTTATGGTTTTTGGAAGCAGTATGGAAATATTTAAAGAAAAAAAGAAAGGCTTTTGCTGGCTATAAAAAATATGAGAAAAAACATACTGAGAGAGCTAAATATTTTTTTCTACAGGAAAAAATAGCTCTTGTTATAAAAGGAACAGCCCTTAAGTATCTTAGAAAATTTGTCAAGGGTGTGCTGTTGCTGCTTACCTATTTCATAGTCGTGTCGGTTAGTGTCAAAATAGAGATTATTTGCTAGTCAGCAAAAAAATGCTGTTTCCTGTGGCTATCATCTGCTCATGTTGTTTGCTTCTCAGAAGGGATAACAGATTTGCACTTTTTTTTTCCTGCATGCTTCCAAAAGAATTGGAAAAAGAAAATTGAAAGGACTGCATTCCTTGCAATTATCATTATAAAAGTGATGGTGACTATATTATATTAAATTAAACTATATTAAAAATAGCATAGACATCAAGAACCTTTGCCTTTTTTTGCACTTGCATCCATTTCATTTATCTTTCGATTGAATTTTAATGCTTGTGGAATTTTGGAAGCAAAGAAATCCTAACTCTAGTAAGAAAATGCATACAGTGGTGCAGGATCACAGGTATAGTATTCTTCAATAACATTTCCTGTCTAAAATGATACAAATGTATTGATGGGAAAGACAGGTAATATTTAAATAATCAATAATTAAATTTTATGTTCTTAATATATAACATTTTGTATTTCATCTATGTGATATTATTTTTTTCTGTATTTAAATCAGTCAATTGCAGTTGCAAACACAACTCATTTAAATAATCTAGGTTTGACTTCAGAACTCTCTCACAAAGGGAGAATAATGTTCCAAGGGGGGTAGTCTTAGTCATATGAAAGGGTTTGTTTTGTCTGGCATGTTTAATTCACTTTTGCCAAAAATTTAACCAAAAGAGAGAAACCCACCTGTAAACAAAATGTTACAGGGGACCCTGTATGAGCAATTTAATTATAAGAGTGGGTTCTCAAATGCAGAATAAATGAGCGTGCAGGTACGAAATAAAATCATAAAATGGTACTCTGAATTCAAAGATGAACTTCTAGAATAGTGCTACGTTTTATGACTTAGAGGTCCTTGCAATCTTTAGAAATGCATGACTTCTCAATCAGGTCTTTAATGAAGTAGTAAAGCACACACTTTACATGAAAAAAAGTTCAGTTTTGATCACAACATCTACTGGTAGATTTAAAATATGTCAAAGTGGCAATTATATCCAAGGTACTTTGAAAACAATTGACCTGATTTGCAGTTCTCTCATCAAGATATACGGTAGATAGAAATATAATTTTATTTCTTAGAACATTGCAATACAGTTTTCACTAAAATAGATATGTAACATGGCTGAAGGAAGAATATTTTAGGATATAACATATCTGATAATTATGATTTTGTTTTTGTAAAAGCATGTATGCATCATGTACAGTAGGTAAGGCTTTTAATAATTTATTTAATAAGTGTCTTTAATTTACTGTATAAATGCAGCAATCTTTCCTGCTACCCATATTACCAAACATTTGGTACCAATAGCAATAGCATTTAGACTTATATACTGCTTCATCCGGCTTTACAGCCCTCTTTAAGTGGTTTACAATGTCAGCATATTGCTCTCTGTGTTCTCATTTTACTGACCTTGGAAGGATGGGAGGCTGAGTCAACCATGAAGTGGTCAAGATCAAACTCAAGGGATGCAATACTGCATTTTAACCACTGTGCCACCAGACTTGGCTATCTCCTGTTCCTTCTTTTTATCTTGATATACCTTGGTTTTTATGATCATGCCAGTTTCTATTTAGTTTGTGTTTATTTAAATACTTGTCCTAGAAGTATCTTATCAAATGTAAGATAATTAATGAGAACTTTTTGGCTTGTATTGAAATATAAATTAAATAAGTAAAAATATGCAAAAATGAACAGTAATGTCTCATATTACTATACAGCTTTCTTGTGATTTTAATATGCTGGTGTTGTGATCTACTGCATCAATTTAAAAGTTAATATATCTCAAATGCAAAATAATCATTCTTTTTAAAGGAATTACTCATTTCTTTGGATGGGGGAGGATACAGAGTAAATTCAGAAACTTGGCAATGCTATTATTTTATTACAGCTTTTTATTGTACTACAACTTTATAAGGATTCTTTTAATGTAGTTTATGTGCATTTGTTTTCTTTTAATCCAAGTCTGGCTGAGTTATATTGTAACATTTGCAGCTTGACTGGCAGAGCCAGACACACTTTGAAATTGCCTTACAGTACATCTTTATAATTGATCAGTAGGGTGCTTTCATCTCAGGCATCCAGTCAGCACCTCCTTTACCATTTAGTGTGTCACAATTACAACATTATTCATCACTCTTTGTAATGTACAAAGGTTCCTTCCCCCTTCTTAGGTTCAGCTCAGTATGAAGCAACGAATAAATTAATCTGCATTTTTTATTTTTACTGTTGGAAGGTTTCAACTCTGGATTCTGTCTCAGGAGTTGTGAATTAGCTTTGGGACACATATGGAATTCCTGATCATGAGAGACGGGAAATGCCTTCCACACATATAGATTAATTTCCTGGAAAATGGGGCATGGTTGAGAAATGGCACCAGTAGTAAAAGCAGTTCTGAAACTCACCTTGATTTATGGTGCAGTGGTTAGAGTGGAGTACTGCAGGCTAATTCTGCTGACTGCCAACAGTTCGATTTTCACCGGGCTCAAGGTTTCCATTCTTCTGAGGTGGCTAAAATGAGGACCCAAATTGTTGGGGACAATATGCTATTGCTATTGCTAACTCTATGTCATAGTTCCAAGTAATAATCCCATAGCAAACAAAACTCCAGAGTCAGTAGATTCCTCAAAGAATAGTTTTATTGGACATATCATACTGGCACAGTTCTGGTGAAAACTGACTGAAATTTCCATAGGTTTTCACCAAAGTAAAAGTAAAAGTTTTTCCCCTTTCCTAAACAATCAGTCACACGGTCCGATCAGGGTGATGTCCGGTTGCCTGGTAATGTCACTTCTCCTCTCTCTCTTACCAGGTGTGAGATTGTCCTTGGTTCCCAGGAGAAAGTATTATCTTTTGGCTACAAAACCCAAGCTATCTCTATTCCTCTCTTCCTATCCCTCAGTTCCAGGATAGCAGTGCTGAAGTTCCAAAATGGCTCCAGTCAGCTCAGCTTCAGAGTTGACACTTTATTCTTTTGTCTGCCTGATAAAATTATGCAGGGACCATGGGTATTAGCAGTTATCTCTGTCCTTTAGATGTCTCGATGCAAAAATAAACCTATAATATTTAAAGTAAAGGATGGTACCAAAACAAAGAAATTATTGAGTCAGTTAATTGCAAAAGAAAAACTGAAAAACATAATATATATTAAGATTAAATTGAAATAAAAGATAATTAGCTAGTGAATTCTGGGTAGAGCTATACGTTATTTCTGTCTGGATGGGAGACAACTTGGAAAATTCAACATTACATTTTCATTGTGGAAAAAGAAAGGTGGATAGAAAAGTAAGACATAAACTATTAATAAGCTAGTTTTGAAACTACATTAATTAAGGTCTTTATCTGCATGCATACTTTCAGCTATTCTGCTATAATTTTAGATAGAGAATTATAGTGCAGTGGTCAAGCATATACAGGTGAAACTCGAAAAATTAGAATATCAAGCAAAAGTTCATGTATTTCAGTAATGCAACTTAAAAGGTAAAATTAATATATGAGATAGACTCATTACATGCAAAGCAAGATAGTTCATGCCGTAATTTGTCATAATTGTGATGATGATGGCTTACAGCTCATGAAAACCCCAAATCCACAATCTCAAAAAATTAGAATATTACATGCAATCAATAAAACAAGGAACAATATCGGAACTCTGAAAAGTATAAGCATGCATATGTACTCAGTACTTGATTTGGCTCCCTTTTGCAGCAATTACTGCCTCAATGCAGCGTGGCATGGAAGCTATCAGCCTGTGGCACTGCTGAGGTATTATGGAAGACCAAGATGCTTCAATAGCGGCCTTCAGCTCTTCTGCATTTTTTGGTCTCATCTTTCTCTTGGCAATGCCCCATAGATTCTCTATGGGGTTCAGGTCAGGCGAGTTTGCTGGCCAAGAAAAGCACAGGAATCCCACAGTCATTAAATCAGATTTTGGTGCTTTTGGCAGTGTGGGCAGGTGCCAAGTGTTAAGTGTGGAGCATAGGTGCGAATAATGGAGACGAGCCAATGAAAACAGTGAACTTCAAACTCTTTATTTACATGGTGTGACAGCTCAAACTGGATGGCTGCTATAGCCTTCCTTATATAGGCAACTTATTAACGATTCAACCAATAGCTACCTAGGAGCGCTAGCTCCATTAACCAATGAGAACAGCCTGTTAATGGCCAATCAGATTCTCCTGAACGGACCAATCTGATCTTGCCATTTAACAGCCAATCAGAAGTGCAGGGCCAGAACCCTGCATCTGACTTCAAGTTCAAGATAACTTTATTTAACATTTATTCATTCACAACACCCCTTCCCCCCAGGTTCCGCTTACGGGGTGCAGTTATGTAGTCCTTGAGGTAGGACGGTTGTTTTGTTAGTCTTTTTGATTTTCGCTGTGCACCTGGTATTTGGCTGCACTCTTGTTGAGGTAGGGCGTTGTTTGGCGAAAGGGGTGCCTTTGATTTAGAGTTCGCATTTTCGTTGTCACCAATATCTTCGGTGTCATCCTGAGGTGAACTCACTCCCATCCTTGGTTCCTGTTCTCGCGTTTCTGTTCCGCTATCATTTTCTCAAAAAGGTTTTCCGCTAGCTGAAATTCATCTTCGTCTGTCTCCCCCCCCCCCCAGTTTGGTTATTAGGGAGCTCGGAATTGCCTGACTGCAGCCTTGATCATAGTTGATCGATATGGTGCTTCCAAAGTCTATCGTCAGGGCATTGTACAAGGTATGATCTCGGGCCGGTTACACGGACCACAGTCGCTTCTACCCACAGCAGATCGCCCAATAAGTTTTTAGCGAACACCAAATCGCCTACCTGGAAGGTACGGCATCGGCCGCTGGATCCGAGTGGTTTCTCCAGTTCGTACGCTGGGTGTAACCGGTCGAGGTGGGAGCGGAGCTTTCGTCCCATTAACAGCTCGGCGGGAGTTTTGTTGGTGACACTGTGAGGCGTGATATGCTGTAAAAAGAAGATTCGGTTTATCTTCTCTTCGATGTTGTCATAGTCCATTTTCTGTAGCGTTTTCTTGACGAATTGTACCATTCGCTCGGCCCTACCGTTGGCCGCAGGGTGCACAGGCGAAGTGAGCTCATGCAGTCAGCCAGGTACTCTCAAAGGACAGCGTGGTAAATTGGGGCCTGTTGTCGGACACCAGAACGTCTGGTAATCCATGGGTTGCAAACAGTCTTTCTAGTTTTTTGATGACCACTTCGGTGGTCATGTTTCTCATTCGGTGGATTTCGAGCCAGTTCGAGTAGGCGTCTATGGTTAGCAAGAAGGTGTGGCCTTTGGTTGGCCCAGCAAAATCTAGATGGATACGGGACCAGGGTCCCCATGGTGTCTTCCATTCGGTTGGGGTTGCCTTTGGTGGAGCGTTGCTTACTTCTTGGCATCTATGACAAGTTTTGACCCATGACTCGATTTGTCTGTCGATGCATGGCCACTACGCGTAGCTTCGTGCGAGGGCCTTCATATGCACGATGCCAGGGTGGCCATCGTGCAAGGTTCTTAGTTGTGCCAGTTGGAATCGTTCTGGGATAACAAATCTGTCGCCCCAGATGATACAGCCCTTTTGAGAAAACAACTCTGTTTGTCGACTTTTGAATGGTGTGAAGTCGTCTGATACTTGGTCCAATGGCCATCCGCGTTCCACCCACGTGAGGACTCATTCCAAGGTGGGATCACATTTTGTTTCCCTCGCGATATCACGGGCAGTTAATGGCGGCGTGCGAAGTGTCTCGATCTGCAATATTGTCATTGTTGGTGCGGGGTCGTTGATAGTCTCTGGAAGCAGTGCATGGCTTAATGCGTTGGTGTGGGGAATAGCTTTTCTGGGGCGGTATCACAGCTGATAATTATAAGCAGCCAAGAATTCTGACCAACGAGTCATTCTGGGCAATAATATATAGGGGGTTGGATTATCCCCAGCTATTATTCCCAGCAAAGGTTTGTGGTCAGTCACTATGGTAAAAGCCCGGCCGTACACGTACTCATGAAATCTTTTGACAGCTGATACAATTGCAAGGGCTTCTTTATCAATCTGGCTATAATTTTGCTCAGTTTTCGAGAATGTCTTTGAAAAATAGGCAACAGGGGCTTTGCTACCGTTAGGCAATATGTGGCTCAAAATGGCGCCCACTCCAAAAAGCGATGCATCACACGTGATATTTAACGGTAAGGTTTCATTATACTGCATTAGTACAGCGTCAGAAGTCAGTAGCTTTTTTACATTATGGAACGCCTGCTCTTCTCTATGACCCCATACCCAATTTGCTTTTTTGTCCAGTAAGCGATGTAAAGGTTCAGCAACAGTCACCTTGTGCGGCAAGAATACGTTATAAAAAGTGATGAGGCCAAGAAACACCTGGAGGTCGGCCTTGTTCCGGGGTCTGGGAACATTTTTTATTGCTCTCAATTTGCTATCTGTAGGGTGAATACCCTGACTGTCAATTAAGTACCCTAAAAATTCGACACAATCTGTACACAGCTTACACTTATTTTTCTTCACCTTAAGGCCTGCATCTTGGAATTTTTGTAGAACCAGTCTTAGATGATCCCGTAAATTTTTTGGAGTGGGGGCAGCAATTAACACATCGTCAAAGTAGGGGATAACACTTTAATCCCTTGTTAGAGTCTTTCCATTAGGCTCTGAAAGATCCCTGGGGCTATACTCTGAATTGGAGCCGCGTACATTTAAAGGCACCCCAGTGCGTTACGATTGTCTGTGCCTGTGCCGTTTTTTCATCAACCGGCAGTTGCTGATAAGCCTGAGCTAAGTCTAGTTTAGCGAAGACTTTTCCGCCCCCCAGAGAATGGAGGAGGTGTTGCACCACCGGCACCGGATATGGGTTTTGCTGCAGGGCATGGTCAGGGTGGCTCAGTAGTCCCCACAAATTCTAATTAAGCCATCTGGCTTAATCGGTGTCACGATTGGGGTCTCCCAGGGAGAGTGATCGGTGGGCTTTAACACTCCCTGGGCTATCAACTTATCAAGCTGTTCATCGATTTTCGGCTTTAGGGCGAACGAAACTCGACGAGGCTTAAGGCGGATGGGAGCTATTTTTGGATTAAGGCTAAAAGATATTGGGGTCCCCTTGTACTCACCTAACTTTTTCGCGAAGATGTCCCTGAATTCATGGGCAAGGTCCTCCTCCCAGTCACTGCCGCCGATTCGGTTAATGCCTGCCACTTCAATGCTGAGTGGTGTGAACCATTGGAGACCTGACAGGTTAGGCCAATCCTTGTCGATCACAGACAGGGGTAAGTACGCTGTGCGGTTTTTGAACGAAACCCGGACTCGACTGGATCCCATGACTGGAATCCGGTTCCCCTGATAATCTTTAAGTACGAGTCTTTGGAATTGAAGTTCTTGGCACCGGATAGTAGGGATGAGTTGCTTGAGGGTCTTCCAGAAAACCATCGAAAGGGACGATCCCAAGTCGACTTCCATTTGGCAAGGCTGATTTTCGATGTCCACTTTAATTCAGATTTTCTTGGCATCCAATGAAGAGGCGTGACCAATAGTGATTGTTTGGTGAGCCTCTTCTCACCTCATTAGGCGATTCACGGGTTGGTTTCTGTAGGAGTGGTTTGCTGGTTCTCGCCTTACAGGACGGTTTCCTGTTAATTGGCGATAGTTGGCCCCCTTCGAGGTCTGGCTGGGTCCTAGGAGACTTCTGCAGACGCGTCCGATATGGCCTCGTTTCCTGCACTCATGGCAGAGCGCATCGCAGAATTTGCAATCGGACTGGTAATGGTTGGCCCCGCAGCCAGCGCATGGTAGCTGGGACTTCGGGTAATGGTCTCGATCGGACCGCAGTTGATGGACCTCTTCTTCGTCACTATCTGACGACGAAGAGAGGTCCTCATGGTGGGCCGTTGGAAGCTGTCCTTCAGACTTAGGTGAAAGTTCGCAGGCTGGTTGGTGTGTCAGAGTGCGGTTTCGGCGCAGTTGGGCAGCCGACTTCTTGGTTGCTTCTGCTGCCGTTCCATCAGCGATGGCATCGGCAAAGCTAATGTCACCTTTAGGCCTCATTAATTTTTATAATGTATTTTTACCGCATAAGGCGACTGTTGCTGAACCGTTACACAGTTATTAGATAAAAAAGCATTGTGGGTCTGGGGTTACCGAGAAGAACAAGCGTTCCGGAATGTTAAAAAATTGCTCACATCTGACTCTGTACTTATGCAGTATAACGAGACTTTACCATTAGTTATAACCTGCGATGCCTCGCCTTTCGGGGTGGGCGCCATTTTGAGTCATGTACTGCCTAATGGGAACGAAGCCCCTGTTGCATACTTTTCGAAGACTCTTTCACATGCAGAGCGGAACTATGGACAAATTGATAAAGAAGCTCTCGCAATCGTTGCAGCTGTAAAGAAATTTCATGAATATGTGTATGGAAGGACATTCACCATTCTAACTGACCACAAACCGTTGCTAGGGATAATAGCCAGGGACAAGCGAACCCCCTACATATTATCCCCTAGAATGACCCGATGGTCAGAATTTCTCACTACTTATAATTATCGCCTTCAATATTGCCCGGGGAAAGCCATTCTCCACGCCGACGCATTAAGCCGAGCACCGCTTCTAGAGACTCTCGACGATCCGGCACCAACGGCAACCACGTTGCAGATCGAAACACTCAACTCGCCGCTTATGACCGCCCGAGACATCGCAAGAGAAACCAAACGAGACCACACCCTAGCTCGAGTCCTAGGCTGGGTAGAATGCGGATGGCCATTGGACCAAGTCCCAGATGACTTCGCGTCATTTAAAGCAAGACAGACTGAACTTTTTTCACAAAAAGGCTGTGTCATCTGGGGCGATAGAGTCGTTGTCCCAGAACGACTCCGGAAGACGCTACTACAAACCCTGCACAAGGGCCACCCCGGCATCGTGCGGATGAAAGCACTCGCACGAAGCTACGCATGGTGGCCGGGCATGGACCGGCAAATCGAGCAGTGGGTCAAAGCGTGTACCAGTTGCCAACAAGCCAGCAACGCCCCACCAAAAGCCATGCCTACTGAATGGGAAACGCCACATGGACCTTGGTCCAGAATCCACCTGGATTTCGCGGGGCCAACCAAAGGATATACCTTCCTGCTGACAGTCGACGCATATTCCAATTGGTTAGAAGTTCATCGTATGACGGCCACAACTTCTGAGGCAGTGATTAAGATCCTAAATAGACTCTTCGCAACCCACGGATTGCCTGACGTCCTGGTGTCCGATAACGGGCCACAGTTCACGGCATTGATGTTCGAGCAGTACCTCGCTGACTGCGGCATCAGCCATGCGCTCACCTCACCTGCGCACCCTGCGACCAATGGCCGAGCGGAATGCATGGTCCAATTTGTTAAAAAGACTTTGCAAAAAATGGACTATGACAATATCGATGACAAAGTCAACCAAATTCTCTTTTTGCAACACATAACTCCACATAGCATCACCGGCAGAACTCCCGCAGAACTACTGATGGGACGAAGACTCCATTCCCACCTCGACCGGTTGCACCCTGCTTACGAACCGGAAAAGCCAATAGGATCCAGTGGCCGCTGTCGCACGTTCCAGGTAGGAGACCGCGTTTACGCACGGAACTTATCAGGCAACCCGTTATGGATAGAGGCAACAGTAGTACAAGTGACCGGCCCCAAATCCTATGTAGTGCAATGCTGTGACAATAGACTGTGGAAACGGCATATCGACCAATTACAGTCACGACTCATAACGGCCAGTCAACAACTCCCCCATGACCAAACCGAGGGGGGGGGAGGTACAGAAGAAGAAGATGACGTTCCAGGGAACCTGCTTGAAGAGAGCGACGAATCAAGTGAGACTCAAGAAATGGAGCAGGAAGGAGAATTGTTTGCACCACAAGAAATTGCAGCTGAGCAAGAAGCAGAGACACTGCCAAACAACAATCTACCTCAACAGGATTGCAATCAACCAGTCCAATGAAAATCCGAAAGACTTAAAAGACAACCATCCTACTTAAAGGATTATATAACTACACCATAATTAAGAAGCCAGGGGGAAGGGGTGTTATGTATGTACCATAGTTAATAAAGTATGAGCTTGAGGTTAAGTGCAGGGTTCTGGCCCTGCACTTCTGATTGGCTGTTAGGCGGCCAGATCGGATTGGCTAGTTCTTAGGAATCCGATTGGCCCTTAACAGAGGATTATTATTGGTTTAAAGTACTTGCGTTCATAGCTCGCTATTGGACAATTCTCACAAAGGTTGCCTATATAAGGCAGGGTTCACTGTTGTTGTTTTGAGAAGTCACTATGCAATAAAGAGCTGAAAGTTCACATTTAAAGACTGTCTCCATTTACTCCAACCCATGTCCAAGTACTTAACAACCATACTAGAATCCTTTTAATTAGCATACTTGTAATTTATTATTTAAACTTATTTTTCCCTGTCTAACAATGGGACTCAATGCTGGTTGATATAAGACAGATGGCAAGATTCAATCTTAGGCAGTTTTCTATGTTCATACAGTTCAAGTTGACCTTAGTTATTAATTTTTTTTACATTTTAAAAAAAATCACAGCTAATAACAGGAACCTGAATCACAAGAAAAAACATCTTACTGTTGTTATCTAGACTACAAGGCATATAGAATTCCAATTCATTTCCCATCCCTATTGTAAAAGTAATGCTGCTAACCGCTCTGTAATTGGATTCACTTCATGGTAGCAAAGATAGCATGGAAATGTTGTTGACTTATCAACTAATGCATATAAATATGAAACCTGGTTAAACTTATCCTGATTTTCCTCTCCTCCTCCAGACTTTATTTTATTATCAGTAAGTTTCATGGGAATTGCTTGAACAGATAACAGAAAACCAGAGTTGGAAGGGACCTTGTAGGTCATCTAATCCAACCCCCCACCCAAGCAGGAGACCCTATACCATTTTTGACTGATGGCAGTCCAGTCTTTTCTTTTCTTTTTTTTTTTAAAAAAAGAATTTTATTGATTTTCTACAAACAAACAAGACAAACAAAACATTAAAACATCAACTCTCATATGTACATCCAGCGTGTCGGTTGGTTCATCAGTTTTGTGCATTCATTTTGTAGTCTCAATTACAATTATGTTACATAACAACTCATATTGTCAATCCAAACTTATATATTCTAATATCGCTATTAAAAAATCATTTGACTGTACTTTTAATCATTCATGCTTTATGAGATAACAAAACTTTAAACAGTTTATTCTGTAAAAAATCATATAATCATACCAAATCAATCCTAAAAACACTTTATAAATATAGTGTCAAATAACAAAGACAAGAGAAAAAATAAAGATATTCCTTACTGTCTAACATTCTAAATATTCTATTATCGTATTTTATCATCTAGCCATTCATCCTTATACCTTGTTCCACTAAGTTTTGAATTGATTCAAATAGAATTGGTAGAAAAGATCCCAAATTTCATAAAATTGTTTATCCTCTTGCTCTCTAATTTCAAATATCAATCTACTCATCTCAGCATATTCCAATATTTTCTTAATAATTTCTTCCTGCAATGGTATTTTCTCATTCTTCCAATTTTTAGCAAATACAATCCTAGCCGCTGTTAATACATTTACAATCAGGTATTTCAAATCTTTACTATATGTATCAGGTAAGATTCCCAATAAAAAGATCTCTGGTTTCAAGTCTATATGTTTCTTTGTCATTTTTTCCAACCACATGCGAATTTTAGTCCAATATTTTCTAGCGTCCTCACAAGTCCACCACAAATGGTAATATGAGCCAGGTATCTGATGACATTTCCAGCATTTTTCAGATTTGTTCTTAAACATTCTTGCTATTCTTGTTAGGGGAAAGTGCCACCTGTAAAACATCTTATACAAGTTTTCTTTATATGCTGTTGACATTGTCATTTTATAATTTTGAGACCACCATTTTTGCCATTTCTCTAAATCAATCCCATATCCAAAATTCTTCCCCCAAACAATCATAGTTTCTTTAACTTGTTCTTCCTCTAATTTAATTCCCAGTAAATAACCATATAATTTTTTAATCATTTTTTTTTCTCATCAGTACCCATCAAGATCTTATCTAAATCAGTCTGTTTATCATAGAATCTCTCCATTTTAGAATTTTCATCATACCTTGAATTTATTTGCGCATATGAAAACCAATTCTTTCTTATACCTTGTTCCTCTAAGTTTTGAATTGATTTAAGTTCACCCTTTTCATCCAATAGTTCCCCATATCTAACTGTTTGTTCCTTCTTATAAATTATAGGATAGGAAAATGCTTCAATAGTCGATAACCAAACTGGAATTTTCAAATAACATTGTCTTTTTATCTTCTCCCAGTTTAACCACAAAGACTCCCGTATATAATGTCTTCTAAAATAACCCTGTGTTTTAGTTCCCTTATACCATAAAAAAGCATGCCAGCCCAACAGCAAGTCATGCCCTTCTAATGTCAACAACCTATGTTTCCTTAATGTTATCCATTCTTTGACCCACATCAAACTTGCAGCTTGATAATACAATTCCCAATTAGGCAGGCCAAAACCTCCTCTAATTCTAGCGTCTTGCAAAAACTTTAGCTTTATTCTCGCTTTTTTACCTTGCCATATAAACTTCAACATGATTTTATTTAAATCTTGAAAATAGTCTTTTCCAAGCCTAATTGGTATTGTTTGAAACAGAAATAGAATTCTGGGTAAAATATTCATCTTAATTGTTGAAATTCTCCCTATTAATGACAATTGCAAGTTTTCCCATTTCTTCAAGTCTGTAGCTATCTGTTGTTTAAGTTTAATATAATTATTCTCTTTTAATGTGCTACATCTTGCTGTCAAATATATCCCCAGATACTTAACCTTATTCGTAACTTGGATTTTCAAAAGGTCTGCCAGTTCTTCTCTCTGTCTCAATAGCATGTTCTTTGTCAAAATCTTTGTTTTATCTTTATTTATTTTCAAACCAGCTACCTCACCATATGTCTCTAGCTTTTCCAATAACTTTGGAGCTGTTTCTAGCGGATCTTCCAGAATAAAAGCTAAGTCATCAGCAAAAGCTTGTAGTTTGAATTCTTCCTTTTTAATTTTCATTCCTTTTATGCTTTTATCATCCCTAATATTTCTATTCAACACTTCCAAAGTCAACACAAATAGCAAAGGAGATAGGGGACATCCTTGTCTTGTGCCTTTTCTTATATTAATAAAATCTGTAAATTCTCTCTCCATCATTACCTTTGCTGTCTGTTTATTGTATATGGCTTCTATTGCTTGAATAAATTTTTTAGCAAAACCCATCTGTTCCAATAGTAATAACATAAATCTCCAGTTCACGTTATCAAATGCTTTTTGAGCATCTAGGAATATCAAAGCCATTTGCTTTTCAGGATGAGCCTCATAGTATTCCAAAGTATCCAAGATTACTCTCATATTGTCTCTGATTTGTCTCTTTGGCAGAAATCTATTTTGATCTGGGTGGATAAAATTATTTAAATATTTTTTAAGTCTTTCTGCTAAAATTGAAGCAAAAATTTTATAGTCTGCATTCAATAAAGAAATAGGTCTATAGTTCTTAATTTGCAGTGGATCAGCCTCTTCTTTTGGAATAAGTGTAATATAAGCCTCTGACCATGTTTTGGGTATCATCTTCTTTGACATAACTTCATTCATAACTTCTAACAATGGGATGCTCAATGATTCTTGAAATGTTTTATAGAATTCTGCTGGGAGCCCATCTGGACCTGGTGCTTTCCCATTATTTTGTTTCTTAAGTACTTCATTTAATTCCATCATTGTTATATTGCTTTCTAGCATTTCTTCAGTCTCTTTAGGTATCTTTGGTAAGTTAGCATTCTGTAGATACTGTTTGACTTTTTCCTCATCAATATTCTCTTGTTTATATAGTTGCCCATAAAAATCTCGAATAATTTCCTTTTTCTCCTTATTACCATAACAAATTTGGCCTTGATCATCTATTAGCTTCAATATTTTTCTTGATTCCTTCTCCTTTCTCAATTTATATGCTAGCCATCTACCTGGTTTATTTGCATCTTCAAAGTAATTCTGTTTAGAATTTTTAATTTTCTGTGCCAGTTCTTCTTTCTCTATTAATTTCATTTTATGTTTAATTACATCCAGCTTCAATTTAATATCTTTTTTCTGTGGCATTTTCTGTAATTCTTTTTCAGGTCTTTTATACTCATCTTCCAAGGCCTCAGAAGCTTGCCTTTTCCTAATATTCTTTTTTCTTGTATGATCTATTATCAAATCTCTAGCATATGCCTTCATTGTATCCCAAACATTCTGCGTTGAAGTATCTTCTTTTTTATTTTCTCTAAAGAAAAAAGCCAATTCCTTCTCCATCCGTTGTATAAAATCTTTTTCCTTTAAGATAGTATTATTTAATGTCCATCTTGATCTTTTTTTTGTCCCTTCCATTTAATTGTCATTGGGCTATGATCTGCCCAAGTACTTGTTTCGATATTTGTTTCTTGAATATTGGATATTAATTCTGTTGAGATCCAAATCATATCTAATCTGGACCATGATAAATGTCTATTTGAATAAAAAGTATATTGTTTAGCTTTAACATTTCTTTCTCTCCAAATATCTTTTAAAGTTAATTCGTCTGTCATTTTAAAAAAAGATTTAGGGAGAGTCTTTCTATTTTGCTTTGTTGTTGTTGCTATATAGTCCAGTTTATTGTCCAAAATTCCATTAAAGTCTCCCATCATAATTATATTAACATAGTCCAGTCCAATTATTTTCATGTGTCGTTTTTTATAAAAATCTTCTTGTTTATCATTCGGAGCATAAATTGCAATCAAGAGTATTTTTATATTATTGTCCATTATTTCCACCATTAATACTCTTCCGTCTTCATCCATGTCAATCAGTTTTGCTGGGATAGCCTCTTTAATGTATAGAACCACTCCTCTTTTCTTACATTGAGTCAAAGAAGTAAATATTTTCCCTAGTTTTGGCTGTACTAACAATTGTTCATGTTGTTTTTTAATATGAACTTCTTGTAGACAAATTATATCGAATTTTAATTTCTCTAATTTATGAAAGGTTTTCCTTCTTTTAGCTGAATTGAGTCCATTTATATTCATTGTAATCAGTTTTTTTTCTTCTGTGATTATGCTTTATATTTAGGTCTAACAGCTCTCGTGGATCTCACTTCACGCTGTTCTTTACTATCCACCTGTCCACCTACTGCACCTTTCTCTTTTTTCAGTCTCCAGTTGTTCCTCTTGAAACTCAATTAATGAGACCTCTTTCTCTGCCTCCTCTTCTCTTCTTCCAAAAAATTCTGCATGAAAATGTTCTGCTTTCTCAATTGAGTCAATTCTATGTCTCTGCTCTTGCCACGTAAACATTAATCCTTCTGGAATCAGCCATCTATAATTCACTTCGTTTTCCAGTAGCATTTTGGTCAGAAATTGATATTCTCTTCTCATCTCTCTCACTCTTCTGGGTATTTGTTTTAAAACCACAATCTCTTTGCCTTTGTATTTCAATGTCTTCTCTGTTACCACTTGTAGTATTTGTGTTTTAATGGATTTTTTGGTAAATCTAATATGGACTTCCTTTGGTAATTTATTTCTCATTGCGTATCTTGTATAAACTCGATATACCTCATCTACTCCATCCATCATCTTTTCCTCTGTAATTTCCAAAGCATCCGCCAAAATTTCTATCATTATTGCAGTCAAATTTTGTCCTTTTTCTTCTTCTATATTTTGAAATCTGAGATAAAATTCTGACCTTTCCATCTCCCACCTCAACATCCCACTTTTATCTTGTTCAACCACTGTTAATCTACTGTCAATATTTCCAATCTTCTCCTCTCTTTGTTTACCTTCTTCCTCAATTTTTTGGAATCTCTCCTCATACTTCACCATCATTTGTTTAATATTTTCCATTTTTTCATCAGTCTTCTCCGTTCTTTGTTCAATGTTCTCTATTCTTTGTTCAATGGTGTCTGATTTTGTCTTGAGATCTTGGATTCCTTGCATAATCATCTGTAAAGTTACTTTTTCTTGTTCTTTATCTTGCTTCAACATTGTCCAAATTAAACGTTGTTCTCCAGCTGGTGGGGATGCAGAGGTAGAAGTAGAAACGCCAGATGATATTAGTTTCCTGCTCATTTTAATGCTTCCAAATCTTCAAATTCTTTTTAACTTTTAATCCAACTGGTAGAATAGCCAATTATAATCCAAAATGGAAAAATCCAATAGTGAAAGGCCCAAAACCAAAGAAGAAAAAGGAAAAAAGGAAGAAGAAAGATCTTCAGGTTCTTCTAGACCCTAATCCAATTACAAAGTAGTCCACCGTAAAAAATGAAAAAGAAAAAGAAAAAAAAAATCCAAAATAATAATATTGATAAAGAAAAAAAAGAACAAAAATTAAAAAGAAAAGAATAATTCCTTCAGGTTCTTCACACCTTAATCCAGTTGAGAAGTCTCAATAATCAAAAAGAAAAAACAGAGTAATCCAAAAACATGGATAGAAAAAGCAAAAGGATCCCAGTAAAAATAAGGAGAAAAAATATTGATAAGAGTCCAGGAAAACACCTCCCTCTATCTTATCACATTAAAATGTCCTTGAGAAGGAGTCTTCTTACAGTTCTCTCCAATTCAAATAAAATATTTTCAAGCCTCTAGTTGGCAGTGTTACAAAGTTTCTTAATACTCTTCCCCCCCAGCTAGAAAAAAAGGATAATTTAAAAAAAAAAAATAGCCAAAGGGAGCCTCTATCCTAAAAGAAAATTAAAAAATCAAAAGGAGCATAAAAATATATGTAAGAGAAAATTCAATCCGGTTACCTACAAAGTCACACTAAAATCCCCCCCAAAAAAGTAAGAAAAAGAAAAAAAATCCAAGCCTCAATTTGACATCACTTTAAAAAACGCCACTCATACAGTTTTTGTCAAAAAAAAATCTCACAGGTTTCTTCTCTATTCAGGGTGCCCTTTCAAATCTCAGCGAATTTACAACAAAAAAGAAGTTTCTCACCCAGTCGACACACTTTCACTTCCAGCCACTTTCTTTCTGGAGCTGTCCCGACTTCAGCAGCTATGGAGGCTGCCTCTCCGTCGACAGCAAAAGGGCTTCTCCCAGATCAAACCAGAGATTTTGCGATATCTCTGGGATCCTGGGACTATGCCCTTCATGATCACCATCTCTACAGGATGGTTTAGGTCCGTTGGGACCGACCAGGGGTGAAAATATTGGCTGCGATCTCAGAGCCCTGAGATCGCAGCTGTATTGCCGAAACGAAGCTCCGCCTTCTCCCCAGTCCAGTCTCTTCTTGAAAGCCTCCAGTGATGAAGCTCTCACAATTTCCAAAGGCAAGCTGTTCCATTGGTTGATTATTCTCACTATCTGAAAGTTTCTCCTTTTCCCAGGTTAAATCTCTCCTTGTTCAGTTTTCATCCATTATTCCTTGTCTGGCCTTCAGGTGCTTTAGAAAATAGCTTGACACTCTCCTCTCTGTGGCAGCCCCTCAAATATTGGAAGACTGCTATCATGTCTCCCGTGGTCTTTCTTTTCACTAGACTAATCATGTCCAGTTCCTGTAACCGTTCTTCATATGGTTTAGTCTCCAGTCCCCTAATCATCCTGGTTAACAGATAACAGATAATCAGAGTTGGAAGGGACCTTGCAGGTCATCTAGTCCAATCCTCCACCCAAGCGGGAGACCCCACACCATTTCTGACAAATGGCAGTCCAATCTCTTTTTGAAAGTCTCAAGTGATGGCGCTCCCACAACTTGTGAGGGCAAGCTGTTCCATTGGTTAATTGTTCTCACTGTCAGAAAGTTTCTCCTTATTTCCAGGTTAAATCTCTCCTTGTTCAGTTTCCATCCATTATTCCTTGTCTGGCCTACAGGCGCTTTAGAAAATAGCTTGACCCTTCCTGTCTGTGGCGGCCCCTCAAATATTGGAAGACCCCTATCATATCTCCCCTGGTCCTTCTCTTCACTAGACTAGCCATGCCCAGTTCCTGAAACCGTTCTTCATATGTTTTAGTCTCCAGTCCCCTAATCATCCTGGTTGCTCTTCTCTGTACTTTTTCTAGAGTCTCAACATCCTTTTTATAATGTGGTGAACAAAACTGGATGCAGTACTCTAGGTGTGGCCTTACTAAGGCTTTAGAGAATGGTATTAGTACTTCCCTTGATCTTGATTGTATCCCTCTCTTAATACAATTTAGGATTGCATTAGCTTTTCTGGCTGCTGCTGCTCACTGCTGGCTCATATTTAGCTGGTTGTCCACTCGAACTCCAAGATCCCTCTCACAGTTACTGCTATTGAGCCTGGTTTCACCCAGTCTATATGTGTACATTTGGTTTTCTTGCCGAAGTGTAGGACTTTACTTTTCTCTACATTGAATTTCATTTTGTTAGATACAGCCCAGTGTTTTAGTCTGTCAAGATCCCTCTGGATCTTTGGGCTTCCAGTAGAATTTTATAAAACATTTCAAGAATTATTGAGCATCCCATTGTTAGAAGTTATGAATGAAGTTATGTTAAAAAAGATGATACCTAAAACATGGTCAGAGGCTTATATTACACTCATACCAAAGGAAGAGACTGACCCATCGCAAATTAAGAATTATAGACCTATTTCTTTATTGAATGCAGACTATAAAATCTTTGCTTCAATCTTAGCAGAAAGACTTAAAAAACATTTAAATATTTTTATTCACTCAGATCAAAATGGATTTCTGCCAAAGAGACAAATTAGAGACAATATGAGAGTAATCTTGGACACTTTGGAATACTATGAGGCCCATCCTGAAAAGCAAATGGGTTTGATATTCCTAGATGCTCAAAAAGCATTTGACAACGTGAACTGGAGATTTATGTTATTATTATTGGAGCAGATGGGTTTCGCTAAAAAATTTATTCAAGCAATAGAAGCTATATATAATAAACAGACAGCAAGGGTAATGATGGAGGGGGAACTTACAGATTTTATTAATATAAGGAAAGGCACAAGACAAGGATGCCCCCTATCTCCTTTGCTATTTGTGTTGACCTTGGAAGTGTTGAATAGAAATATTAGGGATGATAAAAGCATAAAAGGAATGAAAATTAAGAAGGAAGAATTTAAGCTACAAGCTTTTGCTGATGACTTAGCTTTTATTTTGGAAGATCCGCTAGAAACAGCTCCAAAGTTACTGGAAAGGATAGAGGCATATGGAGAGGTGGCTGGTTTGAAAATAAATAAAGATAAAACAAAGATTTTGACAAAGAATATGCTATTGAGACAGAGAGAAGAATTGGCAGATCTTTTGAAAATTCAAGTTACAAATAAGGTTAAGTATCTGGGGATATATTTGACAACAAGATGTAGCACATTAAAGGAGAATAATTATATTAAACTTAAACAACAGATAACTACAGATTTGAAGAAGTGGGAAAACTTGCAATTGTCATTAATAGGGAGAATTTCAACAATTAAGATGAATATCTTACCTAGAATTTTATTTTTGTTTCAAACAATACCAATTAGGCTTGGAAAAGACTATTTTGAAGATTTAAATAAAATTATGTTGAAGTTTATATGGCAAGGTAAAAAAGCGAGAATAAAGCTAAAGCTTTTGCAAGATGCTAGAATTAGAGGAGGTTTTGGTCTGCCTAATTGGGAATTGTATTATCAAGCTGCAAGTTTGATGTGGGTCAAAGAATGGATAACATTAAGGAAACATAGGTTGTTGACATTAGAAGGGCATGACTTGCTGTTGGGTTGGCATGCTTTTTTATGGTATAAGGGAACTAAAACACAGGGTTATTTTAGAAGACATTATGTACGGGAGTCTTTGTGGTTAAATTGGGAGAAGATAAAAAGACAATGTTATTTGAAAATTCCAGTTTGGTTATCGACCATTGAAGCATTTTCCTATCCTATAATCTACAAGAAGGAACAAACAGTTAGATATGGGGAACTTTTGGATGAAAAGGGTGAACTTAAATCGATTCAAAAGTTAGAGGAACAAGGTATAAGGATGAATTGGTTTTCATATGCACAAATACACTCAAGGTATGATGAAGATTCTAAAACGGAGGGATTTTATGATAAACAGACTGATTTAGATAAGATCTTGATGGGTACTGATGAGAAGGTGATTAAAAAATTATATGGTTATTTACTGGGAATGAAATTAGAGGAAGAACAAGTCAAAGAAACTATGATTGTTTGGGGGAAGAATTTTGGATATGGGATTGATTTAGAGAAATGGCAGAAATTGTGGTCTCAAAATTATAAAATGACAATGTCAACAGCATATAAAGAAAACTTGTATAAGATGTTTTACAGGTGGCACTTTCCTCCGACAAGAATAGCAAGAATGTTTAAGAACAAATCTGAAAAATGCTGGAAATGTCATCAGATACCCGGCTCGTATTACCATATGTGGTGGACTTGTGAGGATGCTAGAAAATATTGGACTATAATTCGCATGTGGTTGGAAAAAATGACAAAGAAACATATAGATTTGAAACCAGAGATCTTCTTATTGGGAATTTTACCTGATATATATAGTAAAGATTTGAAATACCTGATTGTAAATGTATTAACAGCGGCCAGGATTGTATTTGCTAAAAATTGGAAGAATGAGAAAATACCATGACAGGAAGAAATTATTAAAAAAATATTGGAATGTGCTGAGATGAGCAGATTGACATTTGAAATTAGAGAGCAAGAGGATAAACAATTTTACGAAATTTGGGATCTTTTTTATAAATGGCTAGATGATAAAATACGATAATAGAATATTTAGAATGCTAGATAGTAAGGAATATCTTTATTTTGCTATTATTTTGCTATTTGATATTATATTTATAAAGGATTTTTTAGGATTGATTTGATATGACTAGATGATTTGTTATAGAGTAAATTGGTTTAAAGTATTGTTAGCTCATAAAGCATGAATGATTAAAAATATAGTCAAAAACTTCTTTCTTTAGTGATATTAGGATATATAAGTTTGGATTGACAATATGAGTTGTTATGTAACATAATTGTAATTGAGACTACAGAATGAATGCACAAAAATGATGAACCATCTGACACACTGGATGTACATATAAGAGTTGATGTTTTTATGTTTTGTTTGTCTTGTTTGTTTGTAGAAAATTTAATAAAAACTTTTTCAAAAAAAAAAAAGATCCCTCTGGATCTTGAGTCTATCTTCTTGGGTGTTAGTTATTCCTGCCAGCTTAGTATCATCTGCAAATTTGGTAAGTTCCCCTTCTATTCTGTTCTGTCCTGAATTTGAATACTCGAAATGCCCGCGCCTTGATTGGCTAAGGCGCGGGGATTTCTGATTGGCCAGGCGAGCCGCGCTGATTGGCCCGATTGAAGTCTCCCGCGATTGGCTCGCTCCAAGAGCGGGAGACTTGAATCGCTGCCATTGGCCGCGGCCGCCGCAGCGAAAAGGATAAAAGCCGCGGGCTTTTTCCTTTTCGCCGGTTCGGTTCACAACAGTTTAATAAAGAGCTTGAATGATAGTCACGGACTCTGAGCTTTCTTTTGCGGACACGACCCTGGCGACGAGGGTGGGATCCCGACCCTGAACCGAACCCCGTGTCCAACAAGAGCCAGTTCCAGTGAAAGAGATGGCGAAGATCGCACCGCCCGCCCCCTTCAACCCCGCCAACGAAGACTGGGAATCGTACTCAGACCGGTTCCGAATGTACTTGGAATGCGCCGGAATGAAGGACGCCCCGGGCCCGCTAAAACGCGCCGTCTTCCTTACTCACTGCGGACCAGAGGTCTTCCAGATGGCCAAAGCCTTGGCCAAGCCGGCAGACGCAACCGCCATGGACTGGGACGTCCTCGAGCCTATACTGCGGTGCCATTACGCCCCCGAGGTCCCCATCCTGATACGGCGCAACGAGTTTTACCGCCGAAATCAGAAACCAGACGAGAAATTGAGCGACTTCGTCGCAGAGCTGCGGCGCCTAGGAGGACTCTGCGAGTTTGAAGGTCTAAACAGCCTCATAAGAGACCGATTCGTGCTCGGCCTATGGGACCCTACACTCCAGAGCCGGCTTATGGCCAAGGGCGACATCAGCCTAGCAGACGCCCTCACCGCAGCCGCAGCCGCAGAGGCAACCCGCTCGTCTGCTGACAGCATGCGAAGATCCGACGCAAAGGGCGGAAACAACAACCCGGCAAGGTCGGCCGACCCTAGAAGTGAATCAACCGCACACTACGGAGAATTCCAGTCAGCCTCCAGCACGTCGGAAGACGAGGAGGACATACATCGCGTGCAGACGGGACGCGGCGACCAGCGGAATCGAAGAGGTCGTAGGTCGAGGACCAACTGTGCCGGGTGCGGCGGCGACCACCCCAGGTCAGAATGCCGATTTTTTGACTCTATTTGTAGGCATTGTGAACGACGGGGTCACATCGCTCGAGTTTGCCGCCAAAAGAAGACCCGCAGCCCGCCCAGATGGGAACAACACGACCGGAAGAAGGAAAGCCCCCCGCCCAAGACCAGAGAGCGCCAACCGGACGGTCGGTGGGACCGTACCCAGCGATCTTCAAGAGGCGGCGACGGTCGGCGAAAAGAAGAAACACACCAGACGGTGACCATCGGCCATGCCATCTCCGATGGCACCAGAAAGGTACACGTTGAAGTCCATATTGAGGGCCAGCCATGCAAGATGGAAGTGGACTCCGGGTCCTACCTCTCCATGATTGCATGGCGCGAGATTAAGCGGCTCGTACCCACACTCCATAAGAGGAACATTCATACCCAGAAAATCATCATAAAAGACTACCAAGGGAACCGCGTCCCGGTAGTGGGCACCAAGAGCTTCAATGTAACCTACAAGGGCCGCACCGAACAACTGCCACTCACCATCGTCGATCGCGACCGCCCAAGCCTACTGGGCTTACAATGGTTCGCCCCGCTTGACATCGCGCTGACAGGAGTCAACCACGTCGCCGACGACGGTTGGGAACAGCGGCTAGCCCAGGAGTTCCAGGAAGTTTTCGATGGAAGCTTGGGCAAGTACCAGGGGCCCCTTATTTCATTTGACCTAGACCCGAAGGTTCCCCCCAAGCGGCTTAAACCTAGGAGGGTACCATTCGCCCTGAAGCCTAAAATTGACGAGCAGATCAACAAGCTCGTCGAACAGGGGGTGTTGCAGCTGATAGACCATGCCCGATGGGAAACCCCTATAGTGACCCCAGTAAAACCAGACGGGTCCGTGAGAATTTGCGGGGACTATAAGGCCACCCTAAATGGCGCATTACAACAAAGCACCTACCCAGTCCCAATCGTGCAACATCTGCTGCACTCACTGGGAGGGGGCAAGGTCTTTGCCAAGCTCGATCTCGCCCAGGCATATCAGCAGCTACCAGTAGATGAGAAAACGGCAGAAGCCCAGACCATCGTGACCCATCGGGGGGCCTTCAAGTGTAACCGACTCCAATTCGGAGTCAGCGTGGCACCAGGCATCTTTCAAAGCCTGATGGAACATTTGCTACAGGACATCGAGGGGGTGGTGCCCTATTTTGATGACGTATTAGTAGCGGCGCCAAACGAAGCCGAATTAGAAAACCGACTCAGACAGGTCTTAACAAAATTTAAAGTGACAGGACTTAAAGTTAAACGAGAAAAATGCCAACTATGCACAAAGCAAGTGGAATTTTTGGGCTACCTTCTAGACCGGCATGGCATTCACCCTACAATTAAAAAAGTGAAAGCCATCAAAGAAGCCCCTACCCCAAAGTCTAAAACGGAACTACAAGCGTTCTTAGGGTTGCTGAATTTTTATAATGTTTTCCTACCCCAAAAGGCTACGGCGGCGGAGCCTTTGCATAGACTCCTGGATAAGGCGGCAACCTGGACTTGGGGGAGACGAGAGCAAACCGCCTTTCAAAAAACCAAAGACCTCCTCACCTCCGACGCCGTCCTGATTCAATTCAGCGAAACCTTGCCCTTAGCTGTCACTTGCGACGCATCACCTTTCGGCGTCGGCACTGTCCTCAGCCATACCCTCCCTGACAAAAGGGAAGCACCCATCGCCTTTTTCTCCAGGACTCTGACTAAACCAGAGCGGAACTATAGCCAGCTGGACAAAGAAGCCTTGGCTATAGTTGCCGCCGTTAAGCGTTTCCACGAATACCTATATGGCCGCCCGTTCACCATTGTGACAGACCATAAGCCATTGCTGGGAATCCTCGCCGGAAACCGAGCCACCCCGAACATTTTATCACCCCGGATGACAAGGTGGTCCGAGTTCCTGGCAGCCTACAGCTACGAACTGTTACACAAGCCAGGTAAGAAAATTTCGAACGCGGACGCTTTAAGCCGTTCCCCCTTACCAGACTCTGATCCTGACCCAGCACCAACAACAAACACCCTTAGCATTGAAAACCTACCCATTACCGCATCGGACATTGCCAGAGAGACTGTTAAGGATAAGCGTCTGGCGCGAATCCTACATTGGCTAGAAAAAGGCTGGCCTGAAAGGGACAATGACGAATCCATTAAAATGTTCAGAAACCGCCAGACTGAACTTTCGCTTCTTAAGGGATGTATCTTGTGGGGTGACAGGGTAGTCATCCCGGACAGATTGCAAGGGAGGGTCTTAGAGATGCTGCACGAGGGTCATCCTGGCATCGTCAGGACTAAAGCCCTGGCCAGGAGTTACGCTTGGTGGCCGGGGATGGACAAACAGATTGAGCAATGGGTCGCCAAATGCCATCGATGCCAGGAGACCAGACCCAGCCCACCCGCAGCACCCATCCGGGACTGGGAAATACCAAGGGGGCCCTGGTCCAGAATCCATTTAGACTTTGCGGGTCCAACAAATGGGCATACTTTTTTGATCACAGTCGACGCTTACTCCAATTGGTTGGAAGTAAGCGATATGAAATCCACTACCACGGAGGCTGTCATCAAAGAACTGTGTAAACTGTTTTCCACGCATGGCCTCCCAGACGTCGTCGTCTCAGATAACGGGCCCCAGTTTACTTCCCTCGAGTTTGAAAGGTTTTTGGCGGAGAGGGGCATCCGCCATGCATTAACGGCACCGGCGCATCCGGCGGCGAACGGTAGAGCGGAACGGATGGTCCAGTTTACTAAAAAAACCCTCCGGAAAATGGACCACGGGGAGATCAACGACAAAATCAACAAACTCCTCTTCATACAACACATCACCCCTAACACCACTACCAACAAGAGCCCAGCCGAACTGTTAATGGGCAGGAAGCTGAGGTCCCCACTCGACAGGTTGCACCCGACTTACAACCCGGAGCGGCCCCCAGACTCCAGCTCCAAATACCGGACATTTGCCCCCGGTGACTTAGTTTACGCCAAAAATCTGATGGGGGACCCCCTATGGATCCCAGCCGTCATCACTCAAATCACCGGTCCACGGTCGTACCGGCTCCAAACCACCGACGGGCGAGCCTGGAAACGACACATCGACCAGCTCCGGTCACGTACGGCAACAGACCTCAACCCCCAAGACTCAAACCAAGGGGGGAGGGAACACCCGAATAAAATAGCGCAAGAAAAAATCCAAAAATACTCACCGGAACGCAGCCATCGCGAGTCCCCTCCGGAGAAGAACCACCTGGCCAGCTCAACCGACTCGGAGAAACCAAGCGGGAGCGGCGAAACCCGCAGCTCAACCGACCCGGTAGGCCCAGGCGGGAGCCACGGAGAACGAACCGGCCCGATCATCCAGCCGGTTCACACAGAGGGAGGAGCAGCCAAAAAGATGACCGCTCCGGCCGAGGTACAGCTTGAAACTGAGTTGCGCAGGTCAACTAGGACTAGACGGAGCCCCGCCTACCTGCGTGACTACGCTACGTGATGGACCATACCAAGAGGGGAGGGGTGTTCTGTCCTGAATTTGAATACTCGAAATCCCCGCGCCTTGATTGGCTAAGGCGCGGGGATTTCTGATTGGCCAGGCGAGCCGTGCTGATTGGCCCGATTGAAGTCTCCCGCGATTGGCTCGCTCCAAGAGCGGGAGACTTGAATCGCTGCCATTGGCCGCGGCCGCCGCAGCGAAAAGGATAAAAGCCACGGGCTTTTTCCTTTTCGCCGGTTCGGTTCACAACAGTTTAATAAAGAGCTTGAATGATAGTCACGGACTCTGAGCTTTCTTTTGCGGACACGACATATTCCCTCATCTAAGTCATTAATGAAGATATTGAAGAGTACTAGGCCTAAGACGGAAACTTGTGGCACCCTGCTTACTTCCCTCCATGTAGACTTAGACCCATTAAGGACTACTCCTTGAGTACGGTTTGCCAGCCAGTTGCGAGTCCATCTTGTGTTGGCGCTATCTATTCCACTTTTTTCTACCTTACTAAGAAGTAGGTTGTGGTCTACTTTGTCAAATGCCTTGCTGAAATCTAAATATATTATGCCCACAGTATTTTGCTGATCTACTAATTTAATCACTGTGTTGAAGAATGAAATAAGATTAGTTTGGCATGATCTGTTCTTAACAAACCCGTGCTGACAGCTAGTTATTACTTTACTTGTTTCTCGATGTTGGCATATCTGTTTTTTTATTATCTTTTCCAGTATCTTCCCGAGTATTGATGTTAGGCTGATTGGTCTATAGTTTCCTGGGTCTGTTTTTTTTCTCCTTTTTTGAAGATGGGAACCACATCAGCTCTTTTCCAGTCCTCTGATAGTTCCCCGGTGCTCCAGAATTTTTGAAAGATATGGTGCAGTGGTTCTGAGATAACCTCTGCCAACTCCTTTAAAAATCTGGGATGTAATCCATCAGGCCCTGGTGATTTGTTTTCATCAAGATCAAACAGGTGTTCTCTTGCTATTTTTTTTGCTTATTTTATTTTTTATTTCTGGTTTGTCTTTTGCAGTTATGTTTTTGGTGGGTTGAGCTATAGTTTCTTTTTGCGTGAAGACGGATGCAAAGAATGAGTTAAGCAGTTCTGCTTTCTCTCTTTTGCCTGTTACTTCTTTGCCTTCTTCTCTCTTTAGTGGACCGACTGTTTCCTTGATTTTTTTCTTGTTATTTATATGTTGGAAGAAACTTTTTTTTATTATCTTTGACTTTTGTTGCAAGTCTTTGTTTGTTCTGAGCCTTTGCTATCCTGACTTTGTCTTTGCAGATTCTGGCTATCTGCTGATATTCTGCATTACTTGTAAATCCTTCTTTCCATTTTTTGTACTTGTCCTTTTTTTCTTTCAATTTGTCAGAGAGATCTTTGTGCAGCCGTGCTGGTTTCTTCTTGGATTTCTTGTTTTTCTTTCTCAGTGGTACTGTGCTGGTCTGGGCTTCTATGATCATATTTTTAGAGTTTCCCAAGATTCTTGAGTTGTTTTCCTCTTTGGGATTTTCATCCATGGAATCTTTCCCAAGTTCTCTCTGAGTTTATTGAAATCAGCTCTTTTAAAATCCAAGACTCTGGTGTCATTATATTCTGTTGCTTGTGTTTGTGTTATGCTGAATTCTAGTATGACATGGTCATTCTCACCCAAGGTTCCTGCAGTTTCAACTCGCTCTATCACTTGTTCTCTATTTGTAAGAATTAAGTCCAGTCCCTCTAGTTTCACCCTCTACCTTTTGGACAACAAAGTTGTCAGCTAGGTTGGTTAGGAACTTATTTGATTTCTCACTTGGTGCAGAATTAGTTTTCCAATTGATAACAGGATAATTGAAGTCTCCCATTACTATTGTTGTGTGTTTCCTGCACATGTTTGTTTGTTGGTTGGCAAAAAGGACATCTATATTTTCTGCTTGATTGGGTGGCCTATAATATATACCTGTGGCCATGTCATTTTTTTTTTCTTTTATATTGACCCATATGCATTCTAGGATGAGGTTTTCATCTTTGGTTTCATGCATTTCTGTAGCAATATAGTGGTCCTTTAGATACAGTGCAACTCCACCTCCTCTTTTATGGGGTCTGTTTTTTTATAATAGTTTGTATCCTTCTACCAGTATGTTCCAGTCATGGGTTTCATCCCACCAAGTTTCTGTTATTCCAACTACAATATATCATATTTACCTTCATGTATTCGTAGTTTGAGTTCACCCTGTTTGTTTCCCAGACTTTATGCATTTGTATATAGGCACTTGAGATCTTTATGTCTGACACTGTGTTTACTGTCTCCATAACCTGTGTTGTGCCTGCCTGCCTCTACTTTCTTGCTACCTGTTTGATTAATGCACTTGGTGTGGCACTCAGTACAGCATTTGCTTGGTTTTGGTTGGCATCAAGGTTGATAATCTTACCTGCACAAACATCTATTTTGCATGCACTGGTATCCTTATTAATTTAGGTTGCTGGGGACAAAAATATTAATAAATATTAGTAAATATTTTCCCAGTGACACCTCATATTTTCAATTTCCATTCTATCAATAATAGTTTCAGAATTTGTTAAATTGAGAATGCCAGTTTCTAACAGGATTACTTCCTTTTCTATTATTCATGGATAACTGCTAGATACAGCAAGAAAACCTTGACTACTGTTAATGTGATCAAATTAAGATAACTTCATGTTATACACTATCAAAAACCAGTATTTATCTGTAGCTAAAGATATTAAGATCCACCTTCCCTGATAAAATATTGTTTAAAATAAGATTTATGATCCATCTCCTTTTCTTCAGCCAAAGAGCCAGCGTTATCCGGAAATGTTTCCATGGTCACGTGGCCAGCATAAAATCATGTCACAGTACAAACTATACAGCAAGACAGGGAACTCTATTACCTTCCTGCAGGCTTGTATGTCCTATCTATTCTTCTACTTGCATTTGCATGCTTTCAAACTGCTAGATTCGGAGAAGTGATGGGAACTCACTCTATCTCATGGCATTGAACTGCCACTTTTAGACCTTTAACGGTCTAAGAGTTCTAACCACTGAGCCACCATATCCCTTCATTTTAAAAGTCTAAGATAAAGTCATCTAAGTATGTCACAAATTCCAATACCAGCAGCAATCTGCTTTTAAAAAACTGAAAAAGGTTTTTTTTTTTTTACCATGTAATTGCACAGGTGTTTTAGCTTCTTAAATTTGCCTTTTAGATTTCATTAAATTGGAAAGCATCCAATCTTTAACTGCTATAGGTTATATAACAGGGTTTTTTTTTTTATGTAATTTCTGAAATAAATTTTATAAATTTAATAACATTATCAATATTTAAAGCTGCATAGCTTTGCTGTACTACTAAGTGAAAGGATAATTGGCATCAGAGAATAAGAATAATTCTTATTCTTTATAATGTAACACATTGCTGTAAAGGATTATAAAAATCCTAACTTAAATACCCCTATGAGAGAGGCAGATGGGCAGCAGGGTTGTCAAACTCCTGGCTTGTAGGCCGGATGCGTTCGTGCTGGCCACACCCACACTCGGTATAGTGAAGGGGGGGAAACTCCCGATACGTCATATGATGCCGCCATGATGATATGGATTTGACACTCCTGATCTAGAGAAATACTATTATTAAGGGATTGGTGGGGAAAATCTTAAAGCCATCTTTTAGTTTTCCAGACTTGTTAAATAAAACATATCACTTTTATTCTGCTACAGAAAAGGCTTGTTGGAATTTTAAAAGTAATTTGAGAAATCTGATGTGTGTCCTTCCATTTTCTAAGAAGTAGTGACTTTTCTTTAGTTGCCATCTGGTTAGGTATCTGATGATATCTGACCAGATGTTAGATACCTGATTATATCTGATCACATGGCATCTGGTCAGACTTTCTATGTTTTCCATCTTAAATAATGGTCATTTTGCTGCCTTCCATTGCACCTTGTAATAGAAGACTTGCATCCTTGTTCATCCAGATGAGTGGGCAGAATCTACTTGGGAAAGGTGATCTCTTAAGTACACAAGTCCCAAACAAGTTGGAATTTACATGGTGACCAGCATCTTGATTTAACTTAGAAATATATCAGTAACCTATGCAGCTCCCATAGCAATAGGAGACGAGGATAGTACTAAGGCTGAGTGACTGAATTTCAAACAAATTGCATTTCCTATGCAGTCGTCCATTGAGAATAGAATAGAATACTTTAGGAAACAGTCAAGTGGGAGGGGATGGGTGATAAGGAGTAATGAGAAGATTAACAGTAATAGTAATGTACACTTTGTAAATAGTTGAACAGTATTGAGGGAATTATTTGTTTAGCAGAGTGATGGCTTTCGGGGAAAAACTGTTCTTGTGGCTAGTTGTTCTGGTGTGCAGTGCGTTGCTTTGAGAGAAGGAATTGAAACAGTTTATGTTCGGGATGTGAGGGGTCTGTAAATATTTTCACAGCCCTCTTTTTGACTCACGCAGTATACAGGTCCTCGGTTGAAGGCAGGTTGGTAGTAATTGTTTTTTCAGCAGTCCTAATTATCCTCTGAAGTCTGTGTCTGTCCTATTGGGTTGCAGAACCAAACCAGACAGTTAATAGAGGTGCAGATGATAGACTCAATAATTCCTCTGTAGAACTGTATCAGCAACTCCTTGGGCAGTTTGAGCTTTCTGAGTTGGCACAGAAAGAACATTCTTTGTTGTGCTTTTTTGATGACGTTTTTAATGTTAGGTGTCCATTTTAGGTCATGTGATACAATAGAAGCTAGAAATTTGAAGGTCTCTACTGTTGATTCTGTGTTGTCTAGTAGTGTAAAAGGTGATAGTATAGGAGGGTTTCTTCTAAAGTCTGCCACCATTTCTACGGTTTTGAGTGTGTTCAGTTCCAGATTGTTCCAGTTACACCGTTTTATAATGACAGATTCGTCGTTGTCTCAAATGAGACCATTCACTGTTGTGTCCTTAGCAAACTTCAGTATTTTAACAGATGGATTGTTTGAGATGCAGTCATTGGTATATAGGGAGAAGAGAAGTGGAGATAGCACACGGCCTTAGGGGGCGGGGGCTGTGCTGATTGTACAGGTATCGGATGTGATTCCGCTTAGTTTCACTTGCTGCTTTCTATCTTTAGGAAGCTTATGATCCACTTACAAGTGTGTTCAGGTACCACTAGTTGGTTTAATTACTTAGAAGAGTGTCCAGAATGATGGTATTGAATGCTGAACTGAAGTCTACAAAGAGGACCCTTGCACAGGTATTTGGAGATTCAAGGTGTTGTAGGATGTAATGCAGAGCCATGTTAACAGCATCATCTGTCGATCTATTTGCTTGGTATGCAAACTGCATGGGATCTAACAGCGGATCCATGATGATGTTTAGATGGTTTTCAGCTGGTAAATTATAACAATCCATAAATAATTGTATAATTTCACACTGCACATTTCTTGTTGCTGTTTATAAAGATATAAAGCATGGGTCCTCAACTCCCAGTACCGGAACTGGGCTGCGCAAGCAGAAGATGAGCATGCATGCTGATCCACTTACTCAAGCAGCGGATGCTCTCACACAAAGCTCCATTTGTGTACCTGTTCTTGCATGGAACCATCCGCTCTCCCCCTCCCCACTGGTCTGCCAAGCAGGAAATATTGAGGACTGCTGATATAAAGGAATTCCATTCTTCAAATGTTGCTACATTTCTGGGAGAAAAATAGTAAACAATTTCTTAGGAGGGCTGTATTTAATTCTACCAATGTCATCTAGGTGTGTAATTATAACAACTATGATATGGAACTAATTCACAACATTAAGTTGTGCTAGAATGTGCAATATCTTATTGAGAAAAACATAGATTTTTCTCTTGTTCAATCTATTTTTAATATATTGATGATCTTCACATTTCTTCAAAGGGAGAGAAAATCTCCTGAGAAACAGCCATGAATATAGAGTATTTAAAGCTTTAATGCTTCTTCAAGAATCTGTTCAATACATGCCATTTTCAGTGATAGTTTTTGACTCTGGCAGGACATTTATCTGGTACAAGGGAATAAAATTATTGAAGCAAGCAACTGTGTTCTATGACAAAGAAATAAGAAAAAATATTGAGCACTTGTGAAAAGGCAATTATTTAACTATAAAATAGTATACCTGAAACTTTGCATGGCATTCTAAAAAATTAAAATGTCAAAAAGTACATGATAGCCCTGGTTCCAAACTATGTCAAGCATCGCAGCTTAATTATATATAAGGATGCTTCAGATATAAGTATATGTAAGATATAAGATATATTTTAAGATATAGCATTGGATTAGCAATGTTTTGGTGTAAATATTTAAAAATTTAAATTGTTAATTTCAAGAACAGCATATGGTTGTCACAAAATCATGTCATTTGTCCACACAGAGCTCTTTGCACATTGAATATTATTTAATTAGGAAGTGGGAGATCCAGCCCTCAGCCACTATTTTGTAGTCTGTCACAGGCCTCTGACCTTTCTCCACTCCTTTTCAACATCCATCAAATAAAATAGATTCTGTTTCTGTTGTATCATAATTCAGATTTATATTTTTTAATTTTAAAATTATCGTAAGTATACCTAAATGCGAAGCTTTCTATCTTCAGATGTTTTTAACCAAAATTCAGGCTTTATATCACTCAAATGCAAAAACTATTGGTTGAAACTATTCTGTTAGTTTTGTTTATACATTAGTTTTGTGGGGTGGGGGCTTGAAAAACCACCAAAGATTTGATATTAATCCAAGGAAAACAGCTTTATTGTAGCATTTCTGCAGAAATGGGTTCCTACCCTGGCAGATGGGAGGAACCCAGAGCAAAGTTTGCATTCTATTTTATAACCTGACCTACCTCCTCATCCTAGGATAGCTTGGTTTACAATCTACCTATTGAATTTCGGTATACAATTCATCATCTAATATGGGACATCAGGAAGTTGGATGCTTCCTAACACGTACATATTTTCCCAGGTTTTCCCAGAGCACAATGTGAGATTGTTCAATGTTTCAATTCTCCCTCTTGCAGTAGAAAAGTATCAAACTCGCAGTTTTGAGGTTTGAGTCACAGTTACACAATACACAATGGATTTTATTCATGTTTTCCTCTTACAGTTTTATAAACGTTTGTGAAAGTTCCTTGGTGGCTATGGTTGACATTCTAAATTATAAGGAATCTGCTGAATTAATCAAGAATTATTGCAATTCATCAAGGAGTGGTAAAGGTTTAGGCTTTTGTATAAGCCTGTAGAAAGCCAGGATTCATTAATTAATAACAGAGCACAAGGTCTGAAACATTTCTGAATAATCTTTAAAGTATGATATAGCAGTTTGAATCTACTTCCTTGAAAGTTATTCCTACACTTTTAGAAAATGCATGTTTATGTGAACTAAGTCGCCTCAAATTTAAGATTCCCAATAAGTTTAAGGAACTGAATCTGAATCTATCAATTTTTAGCTAGCAAAAGGATTTTTTAAAAAACTATATTCCTAAACTTTCCACTCTGATTTCTAATAAATGTATTGTATTTATATTTATTTTAGAATATATTTATATGGTTACCTTTCTTAATTAGATAAATCTGAGTAGCTTACAATCAATACAGAAGTGAAAAACAGTGGGATAAAACCCCTAAATATAAACAAAACAAAAGCTTTAAATAATTTAATACAATTGAAGGAACGTATAACAAACTCATAATATACTATCCCACATATTGGGCTCCATTAATTTTCTGGACCTAATGATTGAGTGAAAAGGCAGATCTTCATGGCCTTCTGGAAGACCAAGAGCGTTCATCTTCTGGAAGACCAAGAGCCCAGATCTCAATAAGAAAGTGGTTTCATAGGGCAGATCAGAGGTGGTATTCATCAGGTTCTGACCAGTTCTGGAGAATTAATAGTGGAAATTTTGAGTAGTTCAGAGAATGTCAAATACCACCTCTGACTGGACCCGCCCCCATTTATTCTCTGCCTCCCAAGTCCCAGCTGATTGGCTGGATCTTCTTTTGTTGCCCTGCACAGGAGAACAGAGCTGGAAAGCAGGTTAATGAGGTGGGGAGGGAATGGGGACTTTTCAGTAACCTTCCCCAGGAGTGGGGAGGGAATGGGGATTTTGCCTTCCCCTGGAGTGGGGTGGGAGTAGAGATTTTACAGTATTCTTCCCCTGCCATACCCACCAAGCCACATCCACCAAGCCATGCCGACCCCACCAAGCCATACCCACAGAACCAGTAGTAAAATTTTTTGAATCCCACCATTGACGCAGATACAGAAATATGGAAGGCATGTTTTGTAGATGACACTATTTCGTAAAAGGGATCTGGAGCATGTTCACCCTGGTGGAGGCTGAAACCCTCAGAGGCAATCCCAGGACTAACCCTATAGGGCTTCAAAAGTGATGACCAAAGCCTTGAACTGTACCCAGAAAACAACAGGTGAAAGTCTGAGATGATTTGCCAAATTTTGGGAAGTGTTCTTATCCATGTGCCAGAATAGTGATTCTCAAAGGATAAAAATGCATTGAGGGACAGCAGCAGACCTTAGAAATAGGCCTGAAAGAGAATGGGATGGTGTTATGTATTAAAATGGACTACTCGAAATCCCTGCGCCTTGATTGGCTAAGGCGCAGGGATTTCTGATTGGCCAGGCAAGCCGCGCCGATTGGCCCGATTGAAGTCTCCCGCGATTGGTTCAAACCAAGAGCGGGAGACTTGAATCGCTGCCATTGGCCGCGGCTGCCGCGGCAAAAGGTATAAAAGCCGGAGGCTTTTTGCCTTTTGCCGGTTCGGTTCAATGATTGAAATAAAGAGCTGTTAATGATAAGTCACCGACTCGGAACCTTTTTTCGCGGACACGACACTGGCGACGAGGGTGGGATCTCGCCCCTGAACCGAACCCCGTGTCCATAAACGAACTAGCGACAACATAATGGCGAAAATAGCACCGCCCGCCCCCTTCAACCCTGCCGCCGAAGACTGGGAATCATACTCAGACAGATTCCGTATGTACCTAGAGTGCGCCGGCATGAAGGACGCCCCGGGCCCGCTAAAGCGCGCCGTCTTCCTGACGCATTGTGGACCAGAGGTTTTCCAGATGGCCAAGGCATTGGCCAAACCGGCAGACGCGACTGCCATGGATTGGGACGTCCTCGAACCCATATTGAGGCGCCATTACGCCCCCGAGGTCCCCATCCTAATACGGCGAAATGAATTTTACCGAAGAAGCCAGAGACCAGACGAAAAGCTGAGCGACTTCGTCGCTGAATTAAGGCGCCTGGGCGGACTCTGTGAGTTCGAAGGATTGAACAGTCTCATAAGAGACCGTTTCGTGCTCGGACTATGGGATCCGACACTCCAGAGCCGACTTATGGCCAAAGGCGACATCAGCCTGGCCGACGCCCTCACCGCAGCCGCAGCCGCAGAAGCAACCCGCACGTCAGCAGACACCATGCGAAGGTCCGAGGCAAAGAGCGCAAACAACAACCCCGCGAGGTCGGCCGACGCACGAAACGAAGCGACCGCACACTACGGCGACTACCAGTCAACCTCCAGCACGTCAGATGATGAGGAGGACATACATCGCGTGCAGACGGGACGCGGAAACCAACGGGGCCAGTATAGTCGTAGGTCGAGGACTAATTGCGCCGGGTGCGGCGGCGACCACCCCAGGTCGGAATGCCGTTTCTTCGACGCTGTCTGTAGGCATTGTGACCGAAAGGGCCACATCGCCCGAGTTTGCCGCCAAAAAAAGACCCGCAGCCCGCCAAAATGGGAACAGCAGGATAGAAGGAGAGAGAACTCCCCGCCCAGAGCCAGAGAGCGCCAGCCAACAGGCAGATGGGACCAGAAGCAACGACCCCAAAGAAGCGGCGACGGTCGGCGGAAAGAAGAAACCCACCAGACGGTGACAATCGGCCACGCCATCTCCGACGGCGCCAGAAAGGTCCACGTAGAAGTCCACATCAAAGGCCGGCCATGCAAAATGGAAGTGGACTCCGGGTCCTACCTTTCCATGATTGCATGGCACGAAATAAAAAAACTAGTGCCTACTCTGCAAAGAAAAGACGTGGCCGCCCAGAGAATCATCATAAAAGACTACCAAGGTAATCGCGTTCCAGTAGTGGGCACCAAGAACTTTAACATAACCTACAAAGGCCACACCGAACAACTACCACTCACAATAGTCGATCGTAACCGCCCGAGCCTGTTGGGACTGCAATGGTTCGCCCCGCTAAACATCGCACTGACAGGTGTCAACCAAGTCTCCATTGAAGCCTGGGAACAGCGGCTAGTCCAGGAGTTCCAGGAAGTCTTCGATGGAGGATTGGGCAAGTACAAGGGGCCCCCTATTTCATTTGACTTAGACCCAAGGGTTTCCCCCAAGCGGCTTAAACCTAGGAGGGTGCCCTTTGCTTTAAAACCAAAAATTGACGAGCAGATCAACAAACTCGTCAAACAAGGGGTATTAAAACCGATAGACCACGCCAGATGGGAGACCCCGATAGTGACCCCAGTAAAGCCAGACGGGTCCGTGAGAATTTGCGGGGACTACAAGGCCACCCTAAACAGCGCGCTACAGCAAAGCGCCTACCCAGTGCCTATAGTGCAACATTTACTGCACTCATTAGGAGGGGGAAAATTTTTTGCCAAGCTCGACCTCGCCCAGGCATACCAGCAATTGCCTGTGGACGAAGAAACGGCAGAAGCCCAGACAATTGTAACACACCGGGGGGCTTTCAAGTGTAACAGGCTCCAATTTGGAGTCAGCGTGGCACCAGGCATTTTCCAGAGCCTGATGGAACGTTTACTACAGGGCATCAAGGGGGTGGTGCCCTATTTCGATGACGTATTAATAGCGGCGCCAAACGAAGCCGAATTAGAGAACCGTTTAAGACAAGTCTTAACAAAATTTAAAGAAACAGGACTTAAAGTCAAACGCGAAAAATGCCAACTTTGTACAAAACAAATAGAATTTCTGGGTTACCTCCTAGACAGACAGGGCATCCACCCTACAACTAAAAAAGTTAAAGCCATCAAGGAAGCCCCCACCCCGAAGTCCAAAACAGAACTACAGGCATTCCTAGGCTTACTAAATTTTTATAATGTCTTCCTACCTCAGAAGGCAACGGCGGCGGAGCCCTTGCATAGACTCCTAGATAAGAAGGCAGCAGGGACTTGGGGGAGCCGAGAACAGGCCGCTTTTCAGAAAACCAAAGACCTCCTCACCTCCGACGCCGTCCTAATGCAGTTCAGTGAGACTTTGCCCTTAGCTGTCACTTGCGACGCATCACCCTACGGCGTCGGCGCTGTCCTCAGCCATACCCTCCCAGACCAGAGAGAAGCGCCTATTGCATTTTTTTCCAGAACACTGACAAAACCGGAACGGAACTATAGCCAGCTGGACAAAGAAGCTTTGGCTATAGTTGCCGCCATAAAGCGTTTCCACGAGTACCTGTACGGCCGCCCTTTCAAAATAATCACTGACCATAAGCCACTGCTGGGCATCCTCGCTGGAAACCGGGCTACGCCAAACATCTTGTCACCACGCATGACTAGATGGTCTGAATTCCTGGCAGCCTACAGCTACGAACTATTACACAAGCCAGGTAAGAAAATCTCGCACGCGGACGCTTTAAGCCGCTCGCCCTTGCCGGACTCTGAACCTGACCCCGCACCAACAACAAACACCCTGAGTATCGAGAGCCTGCCCATAACCGCGTCTGATATTGCCAGAGAAACCATTAGGGACAAACAATTGGCGCAAGTCTTACATTGGTTAGAAAAAGGTTGGCCGGAAAAAGACATTGACGAGACTTTTAAAAAATTCCGGCAGCGCCAGACTGAACTTTCACTGTTAAGGGGTTGCATCCTGTGGGGAGATCGGGTGGTAATTCCGTGCAAATTGCAAAACAGGGTCCTAGAGATGTTGCATGAGGGGCATCCTGGCATCGTCAGGACAAAAGCCCTGGCCAGGAGTTACGCTTGGTGGCCAGGGATGGATAAACAAATTGAAGCATGGGTCGCCAAATGCCACCGGTGCCAGGAAACCAGGTCCAGCCCACCCACAGCGCCCATCCGAGACTGGGAAATACCACGGGGACCCTGGTCCAGAATCCACTTAGACTTTGCCGGCCCCACAAATGGACACACTTTTCTAATCACAGTAGATGCATACTCAAACTGGTTAGAGGTGGCTGACATGAAATCCACCACCACAGAGGCTGTCATTAAAGAGTTGTGTAAACTGTTCGCCACACATGGCCTCCCAGACGTCGTTGTCTCAGACAATGGGCCCCAATTCACATCCATCGAATTCGAACGTTTCCTGGCCGAGAAAGGTATCCGCCACGCATTGACAGCACCGGCGCATCCGGCGGCGAACGGTAGGGCGGAACGGATGGTCCAGTTTACAAAAAAGACCCTCCGGAAAATGGACCACGAGGAGATCAACGAAAAAATCAATAAACTGCTTTTCATACAGCACATCACACCCAATACCACGACCAACAAAAGCCCTGCAGAGCTCCTGATGGGCAGGAAGCTAAGGTCCCCACTCGATCGTCTGCACCCCACCTACAACCCGGAGTGACCCCCAGACTCAAGCTCCAGGTACCGAACCTTCGAACCAGGCGACTGGGTTTACGCAAAAAACATGACGGGGGACCCCCTATGGATCCCAGCCGTCATAACTCAAATCACGGGCCCACGGTCGTACCGGCTCCAAACCATCGATGGGCGAGCCTGGAAACGACACATCGACCAACTCCGGTCGCGAGCAAAGACTAACCTCAACCCCCAAGACACGAACCAAGGGGGGAGGGAATACCCGATAAGAGAAACGCAGGAAAAAATTAAATTCAAAAACTCACCAGAACGCAGCCCCCGCGAGTCCCATCCGGAGAAGAGCCGTCCAGCCAACTCTACCGACTCGGAGAAGCCAAGCGGGAGCGGCAAAATCCGTGACTCAACCGACCCGGTAGGCCCAGGCGGGAGCCACGGCGAGAGAACCGGCCCGACCATCCAGCCGGTTCTCACAGAGCCAGGAGCAGCCAAAAAGATGACCGCTCCGGCCGAGTTACAACAAGGAAGTGAGCTGCGCAGGTCAACTAGGACCCGACGGAGCCCCGCCTACCTGCATGATTACACCACGTGAAAGACCGTACCAAGAGGGGAGGGGTGTTATGTATTAAAATGGACTACTCGAAATCCCTGCACCTTGATTGGCTAAGGCGCAGGGATTTCTGATTGGCCAGGCAAGCCGCGCCGATTGGCCCGATTGAAGTCTCCCGCGATTGGTTCAAACCAAGAGCGGGAGACTTGAATCGCTGCCATTGGCCGCGGCTGCCGCGGCAAAAGGTATAAAAGCCGGAGGCTTTTTGCCTTTTGCCGGTTCGGTTCAATGATTGAAATAAAGAGCTGTTAATGATAAGTCACCGACTCGGAACCTTTTTTCGCGGACACGACAGATGGGAAGTGTGGTTATGTGCTCCCTGATGTTGCTATATCTTTCTTTTATGCACACCACAATGGATTCATGTATTCTAATTTTTGTGTACTTCTGTTACATTTTTTGTTTTAATTGCTGATTTCTACTAATCTCTGTCATCCCACTTTGAAATAATGACTCAGTGAGGTTGGCAAAGAAATGTCTTTGAGGCTATAAATCCTTTCAAATAACTTGGCACATGTTGGTGTTGTTTAATTAGCCTATTTCTGTGTTTCTTACTGGAAATTTGCCTCAGGAATTTTCAGTTATTCCTGTGAAATGATCTGATATTTTACCCTTGCCTGAGGCCTGCATCAGCTGTCATATTGTTTCCTGTTGTCATTTTGCATTGTATTAACTGCCCTTCTCTATAAAGTTCACTCTTACCAAAAATGCAAATTCTATCCCTATTATTCATATCTCGATAAGGGTGTAGTATAGCCCTTTTGAAACTGGCTACCTGTAGACATGTTCTAAGACTGTTAATCATTGAAGTATCTTTTCTACAATTTTATGCCCTAGGGCTGATTAAAATGTGTAAATAAACAGTCCTTTGTTTAGAAAGATAATGTTGGCATTCTTTTATGATAGAAATAGAAATCATAGCAATCAGCACTTGTTTGATCTGATAGGGATAGTGTCAGGGCACTAAGGTAGGTTCAATAGATGTTGAAGACAGGCTGCTTGGTAAAATTGTAGATACCTGTGTTGTCTTCTTTCCATTCATTTGAGCCTTTCCCCTGAGCCGCAGTACTACAGAGTTGCCAATAAAGCAGCAACTTGATACAGGTATGGGAGAAGATAGCTGTTTTGGAGCTCTGTAGCCACTAGCAAAAGAGGCATGATGTCTATGGAATAGTTGGCTTCAAGAGGTCAGGAGAGTCAAAACAGCCATGATCTTCCCAAGATTGGAGATGTTGTTATTGTTTTAATAGATTTCTTGTTGTATATTTACTTCTGTATGAAATCTGCAACACTGAAGGGTCATTAATGTGTTATTAATCAATCAATTTATGATTAATTCTTTTTCCAGGAATGGTCCTTTTGGTAGAATAAACTACATTTGGAACTGAAACAAGCCTTCTCTTTGTCACAGTTTAAAGTTTTCATTTGCTTTGGCTTTTATAACATATTTTAAAAATGTTTCAGAGTTTCTAATTGTATTTGTGTGGTTTTCATTATATAAGCTGTTCCAAATTGTTAAGGGCCAAGTAGCAGACAAATGATTAAATGCTCTATTTTATTTGTTTTCTGAGATTTAATAATATAAACTATTGCTTGGATAGGTGTAATGTTTTAATTGTTAAATATTTAATTCTATCATTTTAAAAAATGAAAGCCAGCTTATCCTTTTATGGACAAATACAGTAAAATATTCATACTTATTCAATTATTGTTTTTGCATAGATATTTTATTTAATATGAGCTATATTGGGAGTTGTTTCATGGAGATATAAATTATGTTTATAAAATATAAATCTGTCTCTCTTTAAAATAAAATCTTAATAGAGTGTAGAGAATGACCTTGATGACTAAAAGGAAGATCTGTTTCCAAGGCAATAATCAAATAAACATGTGAGAGAGAATGTATTGGGTGGACAGAGGAAGTTGTGATTACAGAGAATTAATATTCTGAGCAGGATATGTGAGAATTTAAAGATTAAATGGCAACATATGAGTATGTGGCATATGCATGTAGTGGAAGTGTGGATAGTTTGCAACACCAGAAAGATCTAGAGAGGTAAAGTCAATTGTTTTATATAAATTAGTTTTAGCTATGTTTTTTTTCTCCTTTCCATATTTCATCCCTTTAATTTATTGGCTTATGTTCTGTTCGGAGCGTGGACGCAAAGAACGGAGACGAGGCATCGGAAAGTGACTCAACTCTTTATTAGTGACTTCAGAACAGAGCTAAAATACTCGGGCAGCAGCACCCCTTTTATAGGGCTCGCTGCTGTCATAACAGCCAATGCTTTGAGTTTGCCATGCTGGCGATGTCCAATCGGCAGTGCCTGTTAGCAGCCAATCAGATTGGCCTGGGACGACCAATCAGGATCCGCTGCTGGCGGGCCAATCAGAAGTAAGGATTTTGAGCCTGCTGTGGAAATAAAACTATATAAGCTTTTAATTAGCGCAATTGCTTAGTCCATAACACCCCTCCCCCCTGGGTTCCGTCTGAGGGATAGGGTGATGTACTCTCGCAAGTATGCAGGTCGTTTCACCTGTCTGGCCGATCTGCGTTGCCCCAACAGTTCTTGCCTTGACTCTGTTTCCGATGGGCTATTTGCTGGGCTGAATGGCACGGCTGGGTCAACCACTTCGCAGGGGCTGTCATCCCTGCTTCCGTCAAGGCTTCCTGCTGAGTTTCTTGGGTTTGCTGCTGTTGCAGTGCTGCTTTGTGGCGAGGCTATCATCTGGTCCAGTTCTTCCTTGGAAGGTGAATATCCTGAGGTTGGTTGTGTTGTTTTTTGAGTTTCACGTACTGCATCGTATGTTGGCTCATTTTTGGCCCCCTCGCTTTCCTTTCCCCCCCAGGTTTGATGTTCAGGGCTAGAGACAGGGGTAGGTGCCACTCTGGAACAAAGTTGGTCAATGTGGCGCTTCCACATTTTCCCCTCAGCAGTTTGTAAACGGTAGGAACGAGGCCCCGTAAGTTGAATTATGGTAGCGGGGACCCACAATGGGTCACCTGAGGAATTCTTTGCGAAAACTGGGTAGCCTACCTTGAACGTGCGATACTTGCTGCTGGACCCTAGGGGTTGTTCTGGCTTGTAGGCAGGGTGTATGCGGTCAAGGTGTGATCGAAGTTTCCGTCCCATCAGGAGTTCGGCTGGGGTTTTGTTTGTAGTACTGTGTGGTGTAATATGTTGGAGGAGGAGCATCCTGGTTTCTTTATGATCGATGTCTCCTTGTTCCATTTTTTGTAAAGTTTTCTTCACGAATTGGACCATTTTCTCAGCCCTACCATTGGCCGTAGGGTGGGCAGGTGAGGTCAAGGCATGGCGTATCCCCCGATCCGCTAGGTACTGTTCAAATGCGAGAGCAGTGAATTGGGGACCATTATCGGATACCAGGACATCTGGTAGTCCATGTGTAGCAAATAGTTTATTTAATTTTTTAACGACTGCTTCTGTGGTGGTGCTCTTCATTTTGTGGACCTCTAGCCAATTTGAATAGGCGTCCACGGTTATGAGAAAGGTATGTGGGTCCCGCAAAATCGAGGTGGATGCAGGACCATGGACCCTGGGGTGTCTCCCATTCTGTTGGTGGGGCTTTTTGGTGGATCTGCGCGAGTTTCTTGACACTTGTTGCAAGTGGCCACCCAAGTTTCTATTTGTTTATCTATACCTGGCCACCACGGGTAGCTCCTGGCTAGTGCCTTCATTCGCACGATGCCAGGATGTCCATCGTGCAACAGTTTCAGGACTTTCTGTTGTAGCCGCTCCGGAATGACAACTCTGTCTTCCCACAATATGCATCCCTTTTGGGAGAAAAGCTCTGTCTGTTGGTTTTTGAAGGGTTTGAAGATGTCACTGAGTTCGTTGTCAGGCCAACCTCTTTCCACCCAGCTGAGGATTCGTGCTAAACAAGGATCTTTCCTTGTTTCTGTGGCGATGTCTCATGCAGTCAGTGGTAGAGAAGGGAGGGTTTCGATTTGTAGCGTTATTAGTGTTGGAGCCGGATCGTCTATGACTTCGGGTAGCGGTGAGCAGCTCAAAGCGTCAGCATGGGGAATGGCTTTCCCTGGGCGGTGTAGCAATTGGTAATCGTATGCGGCTAGAAATTCCGACCAACGTGTCATTCTTGGTGATAAGATGTGGGGTGTTGGTTTGTCCCCTGCTAAAATGCCAAGTAATGGTTTGTGATCAGTGACTATGGAAAAGGGTCTTCCATATACGTACTCATGGAAGCGTTTGACAGAAGCTACGATAGTGAGAGCCTCTTTATCAAGTTGGCTATAGTTCCTCTCAGCTTTAGCTAAAGTCTTTGAAAAAAAATGCAATAGGTGCCTCAGTACCGTTTGGTGGGATGTGGCTCAGGATGGCTCTTACCCCAAATGGTGAGGCATCGCCGGTTAAAGGTAAGGTCTCATATTGTATCAATACAGCATCTGAGGTTAAAAGGTATTTGACTTTCTGAAAAGCTCATTCTTCGCGTTGTTCCCAGACCCAGGAAGCCTTCTTGTCAAGGGGCCTATGCAGGGGTTTGGCCACAGTTGCTTTCTGGGGCTAGAAGATGTTATAAAAGTTAATGAGTCCTAGGAAAGCTTGGAGGTCTGTTTTATTCCTAGGTCTTGGGACGTTTTTTATGGCAATCAGTTTTTTTTCAGTAGGATGAATTCCCTGTTTGTCAAGTAGATAGCCCAGGAATTCAACCTTTTCTGTACAGAGTTGGCACTTGTCCTTCTTGACCTTTAGGCCAGCGTCTTTAAATTTCTGTAGAACCATTCAGAGTCATTTTTCTAAAATGCATCTAGTCAGGGCAGCTATCAGTACATCATCGAAGTAGGGCACGACCCCTTTTATGCCTTGTAGCAATCTTTCCATTAAGCTCTGGAAAATGCCGGGGGCTACACTTACTCCGAACCGGAGTCTGTTACACTTGAAAGCCCCTCTATGCGTGACTATAGTCTGGGCCTCTGCAGTCTATGGGCAACTGCTGGTACGCCTGAGCTAAGTTCAATTTTGCAAATATTTTCCCACCTCCAAGAGAGTGAAGAAGGTATTGGACCACAGGTACGGGGTAAGCGCTCTGCTGGAGCACATGATTTAGGGTGGCCCGGTAATCCCCGCAAATTCTCACCGATCTGTCTGGTTTTATGGGGGTCATGATTGGGGTCTCCCATCGAGCATGGTCAATCAGTTCCAACACACCTTGTGCTATTAATTTGTCCAATTGATCATCAATCTTTGGCTTGAATGCAAAGTGCACTCGATGAGGCTTAAGGTGAATAGGCGCAACTTCGGGGCTAAGGTTAAACGATATAGGAGACCCTTTGTACTTCCCTAGCTTCTCGCTGAACACGTCCTGGAATTCTTGGATAAGGGCCGCTTCCCAGTCATCACTGCCAGTCTGGTTGATGCCAGCTAGTTCAATTCCTAATGGCGCAAACCACTGTAGACCCAGAAGGCTGGGCCGATCTCGATTGACAATGGTCAATGGTAAGGTTGCGGTGTGGTCCTTGAAGGTGACTCGGATGTTGCTGGAACCGACGACCGGAATTCTATTTCCTTCAATATGATGTTTTGAGTGCTGAGGTCCTGGCGACAGATGTCAGGGATCAGCTGCTTGAAGGTTTTCCAGGATATCATCGATAGGGACGATCCAGAGCTGACCTCCATAACACATGGTTGCTTCTCGATGACGACCCTCACTCGGATTTTCCTTGCATCAAGGGATGAAGCGTGGCCTATGGTGATGGTCTGGTGTGCCTCTTCTCGTCGGGATGAAGTGGTGGCTGCTTGGTTTTTGTATTGAAAGTTCCATTGGTTGTTTTGGCAGTCCCGATTAACTGGTGGGGTGCCTGTTGTCTGTCGGAAATTGTTTTCTCTCCTGGTTGGGCTGGATCCTCACTTGCTTCTGCAGACCTTAGCGATGTGGCCCCTCTTCCCGCAGGAACGGCAGAGTGCATCTAGGAATTTGTAGTCGGATCGCGGGTGACTGCCCCCGCATCTGGAGCATTGGTACAGGGATTTTCGATTCTTTTGGTCCCGCTGGTCACTTTCTGACCTGAGTCTGTTGATCTCTTCTTCCTCACTTTCTGATGAGAATTCGAGGTCCTCATGGTGGGTAGCTATCGCGTGCTTCTCAGAAAATGGCATAGCATCGCTGGCGAGTTGGCGGTGCTGTGCATTTGCTTGGCGCATTTGAGCAGCTGACTTTCTGGTTGCTTCTGCTGCAGTAGCATTGGCGATGACATCTGCGAGGGCGATGTCTCCCTTCACCATAATCTTGCTCTGGTCGTGGGGTCTCTTAGGCCCAGAACAATTCGATCTCTCCTGGCTTCCTTGAGATTTGCGAAGCCACAGAGTTCTCCTAGGTTTCTGAGGTCAGCGATGAAGTCTCCAACGCTTTCACTTTCCCGTTGGTCCCTTTGGTAAAACTCGTGTATTCTGATGAATGTTGGCACCGCTGGTGCATAATGGGCCCGGAAGATTGGGGCAAGGTTGTCCCAGTCCATTGTCTTGACTTCTGCTGGTTTCACAAGTGCTTTTGCCATCTTGAAAATGGCAGGCCCACAATGGATCAGAAATACAGCTCGTTTCTTGCCTGGCGTAGCATCTTTCAGATTGTTGCTCTCCAGGAACATCTGGAACCTGTCCATATATGAGTCCCAGTCTTCGTTAGCTGGGTCAAATGGAGCGGGTGGTATAGCACTGCTGGTCATTCTGCCGCTTCTTCGGTGCGCTCTTAGCCACATGCTCTGTAGGGTTCGTTGAGTGTTTGATCAGCTCTTAAAGTCTCTGCATCCCATCCTTGTCGCCAGTGTTCTGTTCGGAGCGTGGGCGCAAAGAACGGAGACGAGGCATCGGAAAGTGACTCAACTTTTTATTAGTGACTTCAGAACAGAGCTAAAATACTCGGGCAGCAGCATCCCTTTTATAGGGCTCGCTGCTGTCATAACAGCCAATGCTTTGAGTTTGCCATGCTGGCGGTGTCCAATCGGCAGTGCCCGTTAGCAGCCAATCAGATTGGCCTGGGATGACCAATCAGGATCCGCTGCTGGCGGGCCAATCAGAAGTAAGGATTTTGAGCCTGCTGTGGAAGTAAAACTATTTAAGCTTTTAATTAGCGCAATTGCTTAGTCCGTAACAGCTTACTATTTCTTACATCTTTCACCCAGAGTCATAATGAAGCTTACTGTGAAATGGCATGGTATGATGGATATATAAAATTGAATTGAATACTTTATTTGGTCAAATGTGATTAGACACAAAAGGAATTTGTCTCCGGAATAGAAGCTTTCTGTGTACATGCATAATGATATCATGATAACCACCATAATAACAAAACCAATAAGAGGGGAGAGTAAAAAAGACAATAAGGATAAATACTACTACTACAGCCATACAGCAAGGATAAATACTCATAGAGGTTAGACAGCACTGTGAGAATTAGGTGTTCAGCAGAGTGATGATATGAGGGGAAAAAACCCTGTCCTTGTGTCTACTTGTTTTGGCCTGCAATATCCGATAGTGCCATCCCAAAGGGAGGAGTTGAATAATGACAGATTGATGGCTATTTGATTCTTTTGCATTCCATGTTTTAAAACAAGTAGTGAAAATGCCTAAATTTTAAAAAAATCATTATATCCCATTTTTCATATTTTGGCAGTTCATACATTAAAGTTTAATCTGAAATCCACCAAACCAAAGCATGGACAAAATCAAACTTGTAGTATTTATATACTACTTCACAAAAGGAAAGAGGAGATTTTTCTGCTCTAGAAAATAACTTTGGCATGTCCTGAAAAGATAATTTGGATCTCTACAGAGTTTTAGTCTCATCCTTTGAAATAAATGGTCATGGTTTTCTGGAAAGGATTTATAAATACTCAGAAACAGGAAGGGAGAGAAAGAGACATTGAGCTATATGAATGATTGATTTAGTCATTTAGATTTTGAAACTGTGCTCTGTTGCTATATAAATGGAAGCATGATTAGTCTTTGAAATTCCCTACATCAGTTTTTCATGTAATGTTTTTTGTGAAGACTAGCATTACCATAATACAGAAACAAGTTTGTAATTGTTAATAGAGGAATAAAATGCCTCCACACATTTCCTTGGAAAAGTGAATATTATCTCAGCTTTGAGCTCTGTGGGTGTTTCAGCTGCAGTGTATAATTTCTTTATCTGATTTTAGTAACTCAAATTTAGATAGAGATATGCAATGCATGGTACCCTATAAGAAAAAATAAGCTAGAAGTAGTTATTAGTAATTATTATTATTCCTGTTTTCAAAGTTGAAAGAAACAGAAAAAAAATACACTAAAATTGAAACTGAAAAGTAGAATATTTACATAGCCTTACTGGATCTTCCTTGCAGGTTCAATCAATATCAGATTGAACTTGGTCATAAAAATTGCCAACCATTTTTTTTTCTGCATCATGTGTTAAATAAACTTGGATACTCACATTACAGAGTTGTTCACGATATCTAATAGAGATTATGCAGTCACTGATTGCACTATATCGGAATACTGTCCTTTCTGTATCTTTTCTGACTATGAAACCAATAGCAGTTGTTTCATTACTTTTCATTACTTTTCATTCCTGACTAGCAAACAGTATAATTTTATGAATACAAGGGGCGTGCATAAGTGCACCAACATGCCTACCGTCCCTGTCCTATTGTTTCTTTTATTTTTCTTATATGTATCCGTTTCATGTATTCATAACTATTATACCTATTATCTTGTAAGTGATTGACAAATAAAAATAAATAAAAAATAAATAAAAATAAAAATGTTCAGTTCCAGTTCATATCAGTTCACTGATGCCTAAGATGATAATGTCTATTTGATTGATTTTATCTTTCCCTGTGTTGAGCTTTTCCATGTTTATTGTTGATCAATGCTTGTTGTATTCTATATTTCAACAACAATTGTCTTTGCATATTTACATTTTCCTCTCCTGCATGGCAGAACCAACAAGTAAATGTCCCGAAGGCTTTAATCTAGTCATATCATAAAGCCCTTTAGAACTTCAAAATATCCTAATTTCTTCTTCAGCAGCATGTTGAGTACCATTTCACCCAGGGGACTATTCATCCTGCACTTTTCTGTCATTCATTTTATGTTTTCTAACCATGTGGTTTTCTTGGTAAAATACAGGAATGATTACCATTAGCTTCTCCAGTGTAATAGGAAATTATCACTATTTTCTATAGTGATATCTGGCCCTAGCATCTTCATACATTATTGATATATGTTTCTAGTATATGGTTTTTGTTTTAATTATCTCAATTTCCATTTTAAATACCTGATTTTTATATTTTAAAATGCTTGTTTTTCTATATCTACTGTTTTTAATTGAATATTGTATGCCACCCAGGGTCACCAGGATCACCCTATCAGTTGGCCAGATATATAAATTTGTTCAGCAAATAAAATAAACAAAATAAATAAGTATATTTTAGTACATTTTAGGTGGAGAGCTGGGTGACCTTTCTTGAAGTATATATTCTTGGTATACACACCCATAATTCTTTGGTCATTGTTCCCAGGAAAAAAAAACCACACACACACACACACACACACAAACACACGCACTCACCATTTGATATCCATAGAAGATTTTGCATGGATTTATCATATTAATTACTACTACAGACCAATTTTATTTCATTATTTACAAGTAAGTAAATTCCTCCTGTTAATATGCATGTAGCTAAGAAGATAATACAACTTATCATCATATATAATTACTTTTTGCAAAATTCAGTGCATTCTTGCACATGACTGATTTTTTCAACATAAAGTATAGCCGCAACAAACTGTTGATACACCATGCATTTTCATTCTATATGTGTGACTCAGCATTTTCCAAGATCAATTTTAAACACTTGTAGCTACTGCCTAGGGTAGGATAATATTCATCAGATAACAGTTTTCATTATTTTTGCTGAAGTTTGGATTCTTAAACCTGATAAATTTGCTGTTTAATTTTCAGTAAATGATAATAGACTCAGAGTTATTATTAAGGACTTTTTTTTAAGAGTCACCAGTTGCTTGTAAGGCTGGAAATTAAATATTCAAATTGTTCATATATTTTCAAGAGATATAACAATGTAAATAAAGACTGCCAAGTGGCATATAATAGCCTTCTGCAAAAGCTGTGCAGTCCTGGAGACAGATGTGGCTGGTTTAATCAGCTGATGTCAACTACTGTTTGACATATATATGTTCAAAAACAAAGCAGATCTTTTAAATCAAACTCAAAGCATTTTATACACTGCTAGAAATTATCTAACCATAGCAGTTTATTCCAATTGTAGTGGCTGCAATGATACTGTGCTAAGCTATTTTTATCAGTATATTTCAATTCACATACAGCATAAGCCATAAAATATCTGAATTCACAGATACTGCATTATGGCTTTGTATGGTATAGGATCCCAAAAATAGTAAAGCACTCATATGTAGTATTCTGATATAAATTTTCTGTTTATTAAGTTGATACAAGATGAGAATCATATTGAATATGTTTTCTCAGAATAGTCTTTATGAAGAATAAAGTCTAGAGCAGAGGTGGATATTCAGCAGGTTCTGACCAGTTCGGGAAACCAGTAGCGGAAATTTTGAGTAGTTCAAAGAACCGGCAAATACAACCTCTGCCTCCCGAATCCCAGCAGATTGGTTGGGTCTTCTTTTGTTGCCCTGAACAGGAGAACAGAGCTGGAAAGCAGGTTAGTGGGGTGGGAAGGGAAGGGAAGGGAATGGGATTTTGCAATAACCTTCCACCAGGAGTGGGGAGGGAATGGTGATTTTATAGTATCCTTCTCCTGCCATGCCCACCAAGCCACGCCCACAGAATCAGTAGTAAAAAAATTTGAATCCCACCACTGGTCTAGAGGCAACTTCCACCCAAAGTGGCTGCATTTAACTACTGGTGATTTCCAAAAATATTTTGTTTTAAACAAATTGTGATATATGTTTCATATACAATAAAGAAACAGAAATATTTAAAGTCCCAGAAGTATACTCATCAGTGGTAAACAGAAATGAATCATGCTAAGCTCTTTCCCTCACTGGATTTTTAAAAGATTCTTTTGACTTAAAAAAAAAAATAATCATCATGAAAGCTGATAACAGAGGTATGAATTTCTGGTATCGCCTCTGTTTGGCCCACTTAAAAACCATAGGTATTCTTAGAAAATAAGACTGGTATTTGTTTTGGAAAGGCAATAAGAAGTTGTGACTTTGATGCAATCCCTTCTGTTGTCTTTATGGTAAACAGTTGGTTTTGTAATTGGCTATGTATGGCAAAAATAGATATACATTTTGAGAAGACACATATGGGTAGCATAAACATTGTTCTCATGAGAAGCAGAGTCAAAATCCAACAGTTTAAATCATTTCTCATTTGTATTCTCTATTTTTCCTAGAGTTAAGAATTGAGTAAACAGCCTACCACTGTCCTTGATTCAAAGCTATTTAGTTTCAAACAGAGTTTGGCCTTGAGCTTATCAGAAGATGTGGAATAACTACCAGAGAGAGAGAGAGAGAGGGAGGGAGAGAGAGATGCATCCAAGAATAAATTATCTTTCACAGAGAGCAACTGGGATTTAAGGGATCAAATGCTACAGATGTCAAATTATAGATTATTACTAAAAAGAATAATCTTTTCATCCATTAGTTAAATATTTTCATTTAGTACTTGTGGTTGGCTACAGAAACAGTACCTCATTTTAGGATATTATATTAAAAATTCTACAAAGTTATTTTTGTCAGCTATCATGATATTAATTGGGGTTATTATATAATGTAATAGTAAAATTAAGGTATCAACCTAATAAATGCTGTAATACCTAATAAGATTTTCCAGGATGCAATGAATGGGTTTTAGGCTACCTGTTCTATCCCAATTTCTAGAAAACACTCTTCATATAAGAGAAGATTAAAAATTTCTCTTTTTGAAACATAATTATAGATAGCCCTCTACTTATCACCATAGTCAGGCTCAGAATATCTGTTACTTAACAAGTCAGTTATTAAATGAGTTGTGCTCAATTTTAGGATTTTATTTTTTTTTTGCAGTGGTTATTTTGTGAATCTCTGCAATTGTTCAGTGAATCTAGTTTTCCCCATTGACTTTCTTTCTTGGAAGCTGACTAGGAAGGTTGCAAATAGCTGTCGCGTGACCTTGGAATACTGCAACTATTATAAATACATTGCCAAACGCTAACATTTTTATCATGTGAGTGTGGGAATGCTATGATGTTACAACTATGAGGGGTCATTGTAAGTCACTCTTTTCAGTGCCATTGTAACTTCAAATGATTGCTAAACAAATGATTGTAAATCAAGGATTACCTGTTTGATGTATCTAAATCTGCAGACATTTATTCCCAAGAAGAAAGAAGCTCTGTTGAACAATTTAATTTTTTTTTAATTTGTAAATTAGCTTTATATACACTCAAATATCCAGTAGTTTAAAATAGTAATATAAAATTTCCATAACCAACACCATTAATTCCCCATAAAAATTAATCCAGTTGCTCCAAATATAAAAATAACAGCAAAACATAGTCACTATGTATTATGAATTAATTTCTTACAAGCCTAGTTTTTCTTCTCTCACATTATTTATTTTAACTAGGAACCTTTGTCAAAGAAGCTGCCATTATTCAATTTGTTATCATTATTATAATAGAGACTTGAAGGGCAGTTATTTTACAGTATCTTGAGGCTGGATATCTTCTGGTCCCATTGTATTTCAGCTTCGAATGTTGACTTTGAAAAGTGCCAATGTGAATGGAAATAAGTACATTTTCCTTAGTATAATTCTTCTGTGTTACTATCATATGCTGTAGTTTATGTAAAGACAAGTTCTGTAACAAGCAGATATTGTTTGAAAAATTCTGAAAGGAATAGAAAGCAGTCAGTGTACTTATTAGCTTCCACATATAGAAGATGCATTAGCAAACAAAGTAGTAAGAAATGTGGTGGAATATCAACTTTTAGTTTAGAGTCTTGAATTTAAGGGAAACTAAAATGTATTTACAATATGTACCTGGGCTTCTTAAAAAAAACCCAATCTTAATCTCAGGATAATAATGCAGAAGGCTAGATTTTGTGGCAGGAAAAACTCATGGTAGAAATAACTCTGGACCACTGGGATTTTCTAAAAAATACATGATACTAAAATTGTAAACACAAACAGCTCTGTCAAGCAAAAAAATAAAAAGAAAAAAGAAAAAATGAGTGAAAGTGCACAAATGGTACAAGGTATTAAAGAAAATTGCTTATACTCCATGAAAAATCCTGAAGTTTGAATTGTGTATCAGATGTCTAGAAGAGAGAAAATGTTCTGTTAATCTGCAAAATAGGGAGAAGTAGTATCTGGAGAACTACATGGAAAGATTGTAGAGTAAATAATAAATCAGTCTATAAGCACCTTAAAAATAATGCAATGACTCTAGAAGTCACCATGAATAAGGGTTTTTTTTCAATATGCATTTTATTGTGCACCAATAGAAGTGCAATTTCCATACCATAGAAAGTAATAATTCCAGTATGTTTTGAATTAGTAAAATCCATCTCAGGTGGGTGCCAGATATTAAGAAAGATTAAGCAGATACAAACAGAAGCATACAATCAAAATGAGATGGCTCAGATATTTGGAAAGTAACTTGCTCAAGGGATTTAGGAAGAGGAAACTGGATGTGTTTAGCCTTGAGAAAAGATGACTGAAAGAGTGTGTGATTGTTCTTTTCAAATATAGAAATATCTCAATGGGAACTTCACTGAATAAGGTCATGAGCCATATTAAAGTATAGGACATACTATCCATTACAGAAAGGAAAGTTGTACTTTGAATGTTAGGAAAAACTTCCTAATGATAGTAATAGTTATCAATGTGACCAGTTACTGAGAAATATAAGAGATTTATTGGATTTATTGGAAATATTGAAGTGGAAACTGGACAACCATTTGTGCCTAGAACAGCTTAATCCAGATTCTTGCACCAAACACTGGGTTGAACTTGATGGCCTAAAACATCAATCTTCCAAGGATTCTAAGATTGCCAATATTTTAAGAAACTTATTTTCTCCTAAGTAGGTTTATGTCAACATTTTCTACGCAGAGTTTTCTCATAGGATCCATTCATATAAAAGCAAGTTGTTGAAAAGGATTATCTTTTTGGTAATGGGATACATTGATGTATATGTCTATGCTATGTTAGGAGCAGATTAATATAATATATAATATAAGCAGATTTATGCATGTATTTTGACTTATACAGTATTCTAGGATCATGATATATCAGACAAATGACAATTTTACTATGAAGAAATTTAAAGCCACATTGACTGAAGGGTTGATCTGCATGGATCATAAATATATTATTGAATCATATATCATAAGAGGAGCTGAATGCTGTTAAATTCAACTTTTATGACTTTTTTTTTCCTCACCAGCCATAATTTTCATTTTTATTATGATTACTATCTATTACACATTTATTTGCATCAGTTACATACTTGAGTAATATGATAGAACACAGGATAGACATACATATACAAAATTTAGGCCATCCTTGAAAGCCACCCAGAATGTAAAATAGAATGCAGTGATGCATGCAGTCATGGGTGCCTATCCATGTAACATCTCAGTTGTGCAAACTGCATTAGTTTCTAGTTTCTTTCTGGGTGAAATTAAAGTGCTGCTTATTACTTTTAAAGCCCTATGTGGCACAGTGCCAAGTTATCTGCAAGACTGTCTTTCCCTAATGACATCAACAAGTCCCATCAAATTAGGTAGAGTGGCCACACTCAGGGGTGGGATTCTACCAGTTCGCACCTATTCGCTAGAACCAGTTGTTAACATTCTAAGCAGTTCGGAGAACCAGTTGTTAAAAGAAATTACTGGCTGAATCCTGTATGAAAGGCAGGAAGGAAACATTCTGGTGTTGTTGCTTACAGAAACTGCCTCTTCATTAACCCTTATTATATTCTTTTTTTTTTTTTTTTGAACAAATTTTATTAATTTTACAGAAAACACAATACACAAACATACAAAACACAAAACATAAACAAAACTAAAAGATCTTTTCTGAAGGTTGTCTGATCCCGGGTTAAAACTCTTCACACAGACACAAATTCAAACATCATATTCACTTTATATATCCTTCCATATCTTATTATCATTTTCTATATATATATATATATATATATATATATATATATATATATATATATATATATATATATATATATATATATATATATATATAAACCATTTTTATCAATTTTATAAAAACAATGCACAAAGAATCAATAGTATCAATACTTTATCTATTTAACTTCATATCTTATCCCTGCTTCTCCTTTTCATCCAAATTATTTCTTGTTAATTAAAATTTTATTGCCTTTTATCAATATACAAAATCCAAAAAAAAAAAACCCATAACAAAACCTTTATATATCCTTTCATATCTTATTACCATTTTCAATAACATTCTTTGTCTGTTCTATTTCCAACTATCCATTCATCTTTTTTCTTTTACTATACTTCTCCTATACACCAATTGGAGTAACGTCTATAACTCATTACCCTAACTTAAAAGTACTTCGTATAACAATTTTTCTTGGGATTCTGTTTAAAAGATTCTAAAATTACACAATGAATTTTATACTCTAAATACACATATAAAAACACAATCTTATGTACCCTCCAGAATCCCGCTTTTATCCGAAATTAAATTCACCCATTGTCTCTGAATAAACTTTTTTTCTTTAGATCTTGCTTCCCCCCATTGAGGCTTCTCCTCTCCCCCTTTCTCTCTTGCTTATTCTTCTCCTTGCCCTTTTTACCCCTTTGTTTTTCCTCCTCTCTTTTCTTACTCCTTTTCCTTTGCTTTCTAACCTTGCCTCCACCTTTTCGCTCATTTTTCTCTTCTTTGGTTGTTTTTATTATACTTAAAATCCCCTTTTTCTTATCCTTTTTCTCCTCCTCTCCGGAAAGGACCCATTGTTCATCAAAGATGGCTTCTTCTTCCTCTTCTTTCTTGTCCCAGTCCTTCTGCTGCGTAATCAACTTTTCATAAGTACATAACGCCATTTCTAAGAATTGAAACAAAGTGCCCAAAGTATCTTCCTTTTTATATTTTTGATATTCAGTCTTTAGTTCATCCACAAGCGATGCCATTATGAAAAGAGAAACTTTTCCCAAAACAACCACAAGTATTTTTAATCAAAAATAATTCAAAAAAAAGTTCCAAAAATTAATACTTTTCTTCCTTCTTCTCTTTCTCTTTCTGGGGTTAATGTTTAATCAAAGAGGTCCAATTACCATATATCTTTCTTTGGGATTCTAGGCAATCTCCTCCTTTTTCAGCTTCAGCTCCAATTTTTTTTCCTCTCCCTTCCCACTTACAATATCAATTTTAAACAATCAGAAATCCATACCTCCAACAAGGGTTTTCCAATTTCTTAAATTTTTCAATGTCCAAGAATCCTTTTGTCCCTTAGCTTCAACTCTCAAAACAATTCACTTTCAATGTCCAATATATCCAAACATTTCTGCTGTTTCCATGGGGTGGGAGAGTGAAGAAAAAAAAAGTTCCCTTTAACAGCTTCTCCGCCGCTTTCGCTCTTCTTAGGGATACAATGTATCCTCCAGCAATTCAAACAGCTCAATTCCAACCAATTTAAAAGATGTTACTTGACCTGGCTCAGACAGCACTTTCACTCTTCTCACTTCCTCCAGCGCAATCTTACCCGGTTGCTGGCTTCTTCGTGGTGGCCATTGCTGACCGCCGCTCCACCGCCTTGGGAAAAAGGGGTTTTTCCGGAGAAGGGGGGGATCTGCGACACCCCCACCCCCCTGTCTGACTCCCCTTTCTCTTCAGCTGTCCCTGCAGGGCAGCCATATCCCCCTGACCCATCTGGATCGGGGGTACCACGACGGCTAGCACAGCAGGAATCGCGAGCTGTCGCGAATTCCTGCTGCCCCGAAGCCACGCGAAACCGGAAACCAACCCTTATTATATTCTTGACAGGACTAGACTTCCTGTCTCAAGAACATCTCTGGAGTTTTTTTCCCCTCCTTTGCTGGTACTTTGCTTGTGTGGAGTGACCATTCAAAGTTACAATGGCACTGAAAAAAGTGACTTATGACCTTTTTTCACACTTATGACTGTTGCAGCATCCCAACAGTCTTGAGAGGCCAGGCGAGGAAATGCGTGTCTCGATGTGAGTGATATTGAGTTGGCCACATCCAGCCAATAACATGACCACCAAGCCATGTCTACCCAATCACATGACCACCAAGCCATGCCTACCCAGTCACATGACAATTAAGCCACACCCACCACCTAAGCCACGTCCACAGGACCGGTTGTTAAAAGATTTAAATCCCACCCCTGGTCACACTCTTAGTTGCTTCCTTTAAACATTTCCATTTTATGGGAGCTAGGAAGTGTCTCTTTTCTTTGGCATCTCCTGCCGTATGGAATATGGAATATCCTTTCCCCTGAAGTTTGGCAGGTCTCTCCCCTCCTAACCTTCCAAAAATTACTGGGATAGGATAAGATAACTGCATGTTGGAAGCTTACCTTGGTGCCAGGGTTTTGTTTTAATGTGTAGGGTATAATTATGATTGTTATATTGTTTCATTACTGATCCTGTTGTAATTCTTAATTAGATGGTGCCCATAGTTTGATATGAGTAGCTATATAAATGTTTTAAATAAACAATCTAATTTTGGTGTTTTGGACTACAGTTGACAAACTGACAGGACTGGAAAGCAAAAATATTTAGTGAGCATATAGCATGTTTTTGCTATAAAGTCCATATAAGGTTGAGCAAATTATAAACTTTGAGGTAGAAATTGCAAGGGAATAATAGGATAAACCTTAGAACAGAGTTCACAAAGTAAAGATAACACCAAATTCCCACCCAAAAAAAAAACCCTTGGGAAAACAAATAGAAGATTATACCATGTATATGATGTGACAATAATCTTTATGTGATTTCCATGCCTGTTCTAATTTTCATCCACCTGAGAAAGAGAATAGCAAATTGTCAGAAACAGTTATCTATCCTACTTGACATAAGGGACAATTATATCTCCATACTGATTTTTACTACTATTTTTTGGCTTATATATGAATTTCTCTGTTTCTGACAAGAATGTTGAGCAAATTTTACCTTTTGTTGGGAAGAAGGCCAATTGCTCAGATGGTTCCTCAAGAGGAACTTAATGTTTAGCAACTTATTCAAATATGATGCTTAAAATGCAACAGCCATTTGGAAAGAATGAATTGTCACTTACCATCACTTTTCCTGATAAAAGAGGCTTATTAAGGCCTATTAAAGTTTTGGAAAAGTGTTTCCAGACAGAAGGAGCAAAGACACAGTATTTTAGTGTGCAAGTATTTTTTTCTGAGTATATACAGACTTATGACAATTCAGCAACCTTTCAAAATTATGACTACCCAGCTTCTTCACTTTCTATCCTGCCCGCCTAGGTTCCTTGGGTGTATTTCTCATCCAACAGAGGTTCCCACAGCCCTTTGGCCTGCTTCCTATCCCACTGTGTCCCATTCCTTTGGTTCCCACACTGCATTTATGTCTTCCAAATATCACCTTTTCCAAGGAGAAGCAGCCCTCCTATGTGTCATTCTAGAAGCAGGGATATTTTGGGAATGGCCACAAGTTTTGGATTGCAAGAATCATGACCATTTCCAGGATGGCACCACAAAGCTTCTATGTAGAGAGGCTGCATGACACATCAACTGCTTCTCCTTGAGAAGGGAAATTTTTGGAAAAGTTAAGTGGAACAAGGCATGACAGGCAAAGGAGGCTTAAGAATGTGGGGCACAGAACTGGAATCTGTGCAAGTGGTGCTTGCAGTGAGGAAGGCCCTGAGAGTTGGGGAGATGCTAATGGTCTGGGTCTGTGCCAGGCTTCCCAAGGCTTTCCTTAGCCCCCAAACACCCTCGCCTACTTTGCTTAATGATTTGCATAATCAATTAATTATTTAATAGGAAGAACTGGGAGAGTGGTTGTTAAGCAAGATGATCATGTGGGTACAACTTATGCTCATAATTCTGGGCTCAATCATTTCATAAATCAAGGACTATATGCAATATCTGGTAGCCAGCAATTGCTAGAATTAAATATGCTATGTGTTGCTACAATCACATGTTTGTAAATAACTGGAATGTGTCTGTGTAATTTCTAGTCTCTAAAAACCAACTGGCCTCCTGTAAGAGAACATTAATTCTGCAGGGAGGTCAATTTTATTAGACTCTTATACTACATGAAAATATGTTTGGTTTTGAATATTCATGGTACATACTAAGCTCAGTACTGAAAATGAAGTGTGTTTGTATTGTCTTTAACAGTCCTTTTAAGTAGCAGCTTTACTGAACGTTTGTGAGGTTGCATTGATTTAAAATAAACAAATAAAATGGTGGCTGTGAAGCCAAAGCAAGTAAATAAATCACCTTGAAAATATATTATAAAATTTTGCTGACATCTATTCTAGAAAGCCTTTGGGAGTATTTATTTATTATCACCCTCACATGAATGAAGAATAAATTTTGCAATGTTATTCATTTAACACATGACCTACAGCTACGGTATAGACTAATGTTCCGAGTCTCCAATGGATTTCTACCATTTGAATTTGAGAGTTTTTCTCTCAATTCATATGTCTTATTTCATAGTCCTGGTCCATAAATATGAAATATAATAGAAAAATGTCTCAACCACTATGATTAGTTCTTTCTCACAGAGTTCAGTTCAGTTATAGCATTTTGTGATGTCCAAGGAGGAATGGACACAGGAATTTGGATTAACCATAGCAAAATGGTCTGTTGTCTCTTCATAAGAAAAGAATTCATAAGACAGTTCTGTAATGTAATGGTGTATATTGTGTATGCAGATACATATACACATACATACATATTTCCATGTACTGCTGCTGAGGATAATATGTACTTGTTGGTCTTTATTTCCCAGTTAATTCAAGAGCTCTGGGAAGAACTTCAGAGGATTTATGGGTTTAATAAAAGGCTTAGGAAGTTATGAATAATACAAGGTCAACTAGAAAACAATGAAGAAGAAACACTCAAGTAATGGGTGAATTTTATGTTTTAATGTTAAAGTAAAAAAAATTTGAATAAATTGACTTTAGGGAGAAATTTAACACATGCAAGATAGCTGACCTTTTCTTGGCTTTGAGCCAATGGTAACACTCAGTAGGTTTGGGTAGACAGAAAGACTGTTTTTGGTGAGTTGTTGATCTTGCTTCCATCCTTGACATATTTGTGATTTTTTTCTGATGGCTGCCATCTGTTACAACATTTTAGATATTTATCTGGTTGTATTCAATGAGATTTGCTTGACATGGCAGCTGTATATTTGAGATGAAGGATGAGAGAAGTTGACTCTTTGAAAGACATGGGTGGTATGTCTTTCATGATGTGGGTCTATTTCCTACCCACCTCCTTATGACTTTCTGGTAGGAGTTATATAGCAGAAATTTTGACATCCTAGCTAAATGGATTTGCTTTGGAGGCCTTGCACCATCATAGGCAGCTGGTTCTTTGCACAGTGTAGCTTTGCTGGGAAAAAATACCTGCCTTATGTTTGAATCAGAAAAGAAAATCAAAGAACTTGCCAAGCTGAGAGAAATGACAGGTTTTATTGTGAACTTTTCTGGATACTCCTCTACAGCTGCTGAATGGAAGTGGGGTTGTAAGGAGCCTATTTGTTGTGACAGGAGGGAATTAGTTGAAAGATAGATGAAATGATGGGTGTATAGCCAACAACAGAAGTTCTCCTTGTATAAGATATGTACAAAACCAGCTATGAAGTGTTTCTTATATCCCTGTGATTTGTTGAAGTGGTCAGACAAGGAAATCCAAATTGTTCAGAAAACTGAAACAGTTCTCCCATGAGGAAATACCACAAAATGTTGGGCCTTCTTATTTTTTGGGGGGGGGAAGATGAGGAAGAATGTTAATGTAATTATGGAAACTTACCATATTATTATTATTATTATTATTATTATTATTATTATTATTATTATTATTATTATTATTATCTTTGTCATTGTTGTTGTCGTTGTCATTGTTATTGTTATTGTTATTATCTCCATAAGATACACTTATTTCCCCCCCAAAAAATGGATGGAAATGTCTGCGTCGGTGCCGGTCCTTTAGTAAATAGCAGCCGGGCCATGATGGCAGAGTCCTTTTACAGTGCTGAACCCCACCTCTTCTATCTTTGTCCCTGCCCTCCTGTTCTGTCTCTTTTCTGCAGTGCAGGAGTCAATAGACAGAGCTGGCACATGAGAGGACACCTATTTGTGGTCCTCTCAGGCTCCGCCTGATTTTTTATGTGTGTAGAAAGTACCAGAAAAATAGATTCTTTACAAGTAGTTGTAATAATACATGCAGTTCTACATACTTAAATTGTGCCATGTGCTACTTCAAGATGTTGGCAATGGGTATTAATTTTAAAATTTATGCAAATTTATGAAAATAAGGCTACTATTGGTGAGCACTTAGCATGATGGGTATAACTACGGTGGCATTTCTCACAAATCAGTTGCTTGGAGCAGAGCAGGATGTTGTTGTGCTTCACTGTTGTATGTTGGCCTGATCCCAAACATTGATTTCATATTCCTAAAGTCTTCTGTACCTTACATGTACAGTTGTCTTTGGGCCCTTAGCAGGGGTGAAATTCAACCACCTCGCACTACCTTGGGAGAGATGGTAGGGATGATTTGAATTGGTTGGCCCTGCCCACGCCCACTCACCTTCTTTCTTTTAGAGACTGAGTCCCACCAAGCCACACCCACAGAGCCGGTAGGGAAAATTTTTGAATTTCACTCCTGACCGTTAGGGTACTGAAATGAGCAAACTAAATGGAAAGAAGCCAGCTATAAATTAAGATCTGATACTGGAATAGAAAACACAGTATAGCTAAGGATTTTTGTCTAAGGCTCTGCCATATTGAGTCATTAAGTGCTCTGACTTCTTACTTATTTGAAACTGAAATTAAAATTGGCACGAAAATTAGGATGGATTGGCCTACTTGCAACAGGCTGTATTTAATTAGGTGGAGAGTTGGATGTCCCATGTCCTGGACACACTTCTCCAATGCACACTAAGAATATGCTGGGACTGAAACTGGCAATATTTCCAAGCCACTTTGTCTTGTGCTTTCCTTTATTTTGCAAATAAATGCTTGTCTACAGATATAAAAAAAAAACCTGTTCTATTCTGACAGCATCTGACTAATCATGTATCTAATGGTGACATATACAATTTCTTTATAGAGGATGATGGTCTCCGCAAAGGCAATATGCATATCAATGGGGAGAACCTTATACGGATGTGGGGAGGATAATTAATGAAATCCCAGTCAATGTTAAAGGGCATTTCTTTTGTGTGAGATAGCAAAATTTATTCCTTTTTTTGTAAGAGTAAAGATAGTAAAGAAATTGTAGCAAACTATGTATTATAGCCAGGATAGGTTGCCATGCCATCTCATAATGGCACTTACCTGCATTGCTGAGCCAGACCTGCATGAATAATTGTTTCAGCTCTTTTTTTCCCACTTCGTACTCTGCATATAAATTTTCAAATGTTCATGTCAGAACTTTCACACTCAGTGTTTTCAGTTATAAGAACTAGGATAGCAAAATTCAGGATTTCTTTCTCTTTCATCTTATTCCCATCATCTTTCCCAACAGATGATGAACATCTGCTCCTAGCAAATGATTAATGGAGAGTGATTTATCATTACCATATTTCAAAAAATATATCTTAGGTTCCGTCATAGATGAGGAAGATGATGTATTACTGTTTTCTATATCTGTACCCAGCATAGTCCTTCAAGGTATAAACTACTAGTTACTATTAATCCTATGAAAAGTAGACCATTATTCTTTGCTTCTGTCAAAGCATATCCCAGGCTAAGGAGATATAATTTAAGTGTCTTTGCTATGCTTATACTTACTTTTTTTAAAATAAAGTTTTATTTGGGTTTTCACACATACAAAATACAAATAAAACATCTTTTTTGAAAATAGCATGGTCCCGGGTTGAACTTCTTTATACAGACACAAAATTCAATTTCACGCTCCTTTTTGTATTCTATTCCATATCTTATACTATTTTACATTTTCTACATAGTTTTTCCCCTCTTTTAATTTTCTCAATTTTATTTTGATTATCTCATCTCAATTCAAATCATTATATTTATACTTTTGTCTGTTCTATTTCAATTTCATATTATCTTTTCTCATCAAACAAATTTTCTCCTGTAGTTACTAATTGGAGTATGACACCTTTATATCTTTTAATTACATCCATTCAACTCTCATTTAAACTTCAATATATACCTTAAGGTATATATACCTTCAATATAATACATAATACATAACTTCCAATTGAATTCTGTTTGATACATTCTTACAATACACACTATATTCTTTTTTTTTTTTAAGATTGTAAATATATGTAATTATAAACCCTCATTCCATTCCAGTTCAGTTCTATCATTAATAATCATTAAAATCTTAACATCTTTAATGCTTCTTTTCAATTAAATATCATACTTCCTTAAAAACACATATAATCACCATAATTAATTTTTCCCTTAATTCTCTTCACATATGTTTTATAAATCATTAAATATACCTTTTTATTACATTTATTTATTGACAAGCATTCCACTGAATTACGATAGCTATTTTATCAGACATTTTAATCATACACTGTTTCATATTTTCTAAAATTATTTCTGTTTCTAATACAACCATACTATCTTATGTACCTTTGCAGAATCCCTTTTTCCATTAAATTTTCACCCATTATATCTAAATAGGCCCTGTTTCTCTATATTTTGTTCCTGTCCTTTATGACTTCTTTTCCTTTCTTTCTTCCCTCTCATCTTCTCCTTCCCCTTTTTACCCCTGTCTCTCTACTTCTAATTCTCTCTTCTGCATTTCCCTCTTCTGTTGCTTTCTGATTTTATACTTATTTTTCACTCTATTTTTTTTTTGGGGGGGGGAGTTGTTTTTCCCAATCTTAAACCTTCCATTCTCTTTCCCCCTTTCCTTTTTCCCCCCATCTAAGATTACTTGTTCATTAAAGATGGCTTCTTCTTTGTCCCAATCTTCTTGTTCTGCAGGCATTCCTTGTTGTTTCTCATAATTCCAAATCTCCATTTCTAAAAACTGAAATACAAAGCCAAAAGAACCTCTCCCTTCTTGTGCATCTTCTGTGTACTTTTTAAGTTCCATTTTCAGTTCTTCTAAAAGTAGAGGCATTTTAAACAGTTTTAAACAACCACCCGATTGATTTTAGTCATTCAAAACAATAACCAAAAATCCAGAAATAATCAAGTAATCCAGATAGTCCTGAGTTATATCTTCTTATTTCTTTTTTGACTTTCTCTTCCTAGGGTTTTTGTTACAATATTTCAGTTAGAATGTATCTTTTGGAAGTCTTGTTGAGATTTTGCCGTAAGTTTTTTTTTTAATTCCAGGCAGTCTCCTCCCTTCCAGATCCTGCCCTTTTATTCTTTTTCTCTCCTTTCCTGTTTTCGAAATCTTTTAATTATCCAGAAATCTTTATCCCTTTGACTTTTTATTTTCAGCATTAAATGCCTCTTGATGTCAAAGTGGGTTTTTTTTCCAATTTCTTACTTATAGGAAAAGGAGAAAAAAAACCCAAATCTTTTCCCTTTTCTCTCTCCTTCGCAGCTTAAAAATCTTTTTAGGGAACAATGTTATTGTTTTTTAATAATTTCAATTCCAGGGGACCTTATTTGTTGCTTTTGCTGTTTGACCCGGTCAACCAAAACTTTCTCTTCTTATCTTCCTCCTGCACATTCTTTTTTGGTCGAGTTCTTCTTTGTGGTGGCCATTTCTGACCACCGCTGCAATCACCTTTGGGAAAGGGAGTAATGGCCAGCTGGGGAGGAGAGATGCAGCTCTCCTCAACCCTGAAGGCAGTCTTCCCCCCTCTTCACCACCTCTACGGGGTGGCTTAGCCCCGAAACCAGCCGGCTCGGGGCGCTCTAGCGGCGAGCACGGATTGAAGCCTCGCAGAGACGAGGTTTCGGTCTGTCGCTGAAGAAGCTCAAACCGGAAGTCCCTCTATGCTTATACTTACTTATGCAATAGAACATGTAGCAACCAGCATGCAATCGACATAAATGTTTAATGCCTTCAAAGTCTATAGAGATATGATTGTGTTACTTATTAGTTAAACAGCTGAATGGAAACTATTTACCAATAATATATTTTGATACTTGGCATGGCAGCTGTATAGTTGAGGTGAAGGATGAGAAAAGTTGATTCTTTGGAAGACATGGGTGTGAACGTTAAGGCGCTATTTTCTACCCACCTCCTTATGACTTTCTGATAGGCATTATACAGCAGAAATTTTTGATATCTCAGAAAAATGGAGTTGCTTTGGAGGCCCTGCACCACCATATGCAGCTAGTTCTTTTATACAGTGCAGCTCTACTATGGAAAATGCCTGTTTGATATAGTGCTTTTGAATTTGAATTTGTATACTTATGATTTATATTAACTATTTCGCAGTATGATTGATTGCTTATTGTACCCTATGACTATCATTAAGTGTCGTACCTTATGATTCTTGACTCCTGATGAATATATCTTTTCTTTTATGTATACTGAGAGTATTTACACCAAGACAAATTCCTTGTGTGTCCAATCACACTTGACCAATAAAGAATATTCTATTCTATTCTATTCTATCAAATAGAATATATACCAACATTATGCAATTGACACATATGTTCAACAACTCCAAAGTCTATGAAGACATTGTAATTTATTAGTTAAACAACTGAATAGCCATAGCAATAGCACTTAGACTTATATACTGCTTCATAGTGTTTTACAGCCCTCTCTAAGCGGTTTACAGAGTCAGCATATTTCTCCTAACAATCTGGGTTTTCATTTTACTTACCTTGGAAGGATGGAAGGCTGAGACAACCTTGAGCCTGGTGGTATTTGAATTGCCAAATTGCAGGCAGCTGGGAGTCAACAGAAGTACCCTGCAGTACTGTACTCTGACCACTGCGCCACCACAGCTCATATAGAAACTATTTACCAACAATATACTCTTGACACTAAATACTGGAGAGTCCAGATACTAGAGATAAATGACAAGAAGGGCTTATGCGTTTATCAAAGTTATATGGATACATGTTAATTGAAACAGAGTGCTGAAGAAGATATGTAGTCTTTTCAGTACTAGAAGTCACTAATTATGCAATCAGGCATTCAAGGACCCTTAACTTCATTGTTATTACATATGCCAATAATGGTAGATTTAAGACTATGGCGATTTTACAATTATTTATATTCTGTTGTCAGTTATATAAATCTAATCAAAAAAATTTACAAGCAATATCAACAATCATAAATAAGAACAGCAATGGCAACATTGTTCCATACATCCCACAGGAAGCTGAGCAAATGGTCCTGTGGAGTTATATTATGAAAGGCAGAGTTTCTCAGGGCAGGCTTTTATATCAACAACCAATAACTGCCCAGCTTCAGGGCTCAAAACTGCAAGAAAAACCCCATTAAGTCATGGGAAGTGCAAGAGGAGAAAAAAATGCCAGTATTAAACTGCAGTGGGTATAAGAAATGGGTACATTTTCATGCTGACCAAAAACTGCCTGAAGTGGCTTCATCCTAGCATGGAGTGAAATTTGTTGTTTTCCTGTGCTGTGTTGCATGTCTGAAATCCTTAACTCACTGATAGAAGAGAATATTTGTAGCATAGAGTTACATCTCAGAGTTGAATTGTGGGGTCCCTCATACTCTCCAAGCTTGGTTGTTTTCTTGCAGACATTTCATTACCAAACCACAATGTTAGCTAGTTTGATAATGAAATGTCTGCAAGATCACAACCAAGCTCAGAGAGCACTATGGACCCCACCATCTTTAACTCAAGTATAATCCTACAATCTATTTAATCCAGTGTCTATGAAACATTGCAAAATTCTTATCAATAGATCTAACTGTTCTGACCCAAACCTTGTTCCAAGAAAACAAACATGAAACAGAAGTAACAGCAAAACCTTTTAATGCTCCTTTATGAATTCCATTCCATCACAGTTAAAAGGCTGTTTCAAACTAATTGTCTCTGATAAGAACAAGCCTTGCTAAGGTTATGCAAGGCTGCTAAGAATACTAGATAAAGCTACTAAGAAGTATTTCAAACACAAAGAGTCTCCAAACACCAGCCAAGATACTCTGAATGTCCACAAGACTTGAGTGCAAAAACTTCTTTGCTTCCTGCAAAGAACTCTGGTTTCTCAGCTGGCTTTTACCTCTTAAGGGAGGGGCTATTACCTTATAGCCTTACTCCCGAGTCTCCCGTGCTGCTGCAGCTGCTCTTTCCTTTGAGCAGCCCTGTGTGCACACACACTGGGCACAGGCTTCTTGGGGACCTCTTCATCACTGCTGCCAGCCTCCACAATCTCCAAAGGCAGCATTCCACTCCCTGATGATCCTGGCCCCATCCCTGCATCACACACAGGCCCCTCACCTGAGTCCTTGCTCTCTGAGACTCCAACTGTCTGCACCTGCTGTCAGCAAACCACAACACTAACAGGCATAGGGTCCAGCTGAAAAAGGCTTCTGGGATAGTCTTCGCTGGCCTGCCTTTCTCTTGTTTTGTTGTTGTGTCTTCATTCAAAATGTAGTTTTACAAGAGCTAACAATATTTGAATGGCTTTCATATGCATTTTTTATTATTAGCTTCCTACAGAACACAGTAATCAGAACACAGTAATGCATCAATTTTAACATCTCCCCAAGTTTTGTGATTTATAATAGTGAAAAATGCATATATTAAAAACTTGCAGATGATTTGAAAAGTGAAATCGAATGCAACTCTGCTTAAATAATGCAAATGTTTTAAAGTATAAAATTGCCAAACTTGGCAATGTATACAACTTAACAGTGAATCCCAATTGTAGATTAATGGAATAAATGAATCTGTCATTCAGTTAGGTTAACTCAAGTTTGCCCAATCTCTTATCTTCCATATGTGTTGGGACTACAACTCCCAGATTTCCGAACCAAGAAAACTAACAAATCTGGAATACAGCTGATTTTTAAGAAATTTAATCTTACAATTTCAGTGGTATTATGCTGCACATGAGGGCAGCTTACCCTCCAAATGCTGCTTTTGCTGCTGCTAAGGGGTATGGAAGTAGTATAGAACTTATTTATGATTAAATACATAAATTAAAGTTCCCTTGTTTATTCTTGTTTATTAGACCTCTGAATTAACTTCCAACATTAGTAAACAGGAATTTAGTCTAAATGATAATTTGAACATTTGTATATTGCAGATTTTAGGACCTATGTTAGTATGTGGATCCAGCAGGTATTAAGCTACATGTAATTCCTGATTTGAAAGACTTGAATATTTTGATGTAAATAAAATGGTGCAGTTCAATGTATCCACTCTGGATTAGTTGTTTGCATTACAATTTGGATGGCCACCAGGTTATCCTTTTTATTAGTTCATCCTACTAGAATCCATTGAACTCATCATGAGGAAAATAGTGCTACCTGCTGGCTGACATCAGTACATGCTTCACCAATGGCTGAAAATTGAATATATAGCTGAAAGGAACCTCTGTATATCCAAGCCTTCCAGATTCCTGATGTCACTTGATATGTGCAGTATTTGGATTAGAACAAAAGTTGCTTTGGAATGCACAGAAACATTCATGGCACCAACGTATAACTTCTTAAAGCAATTGCATCTTTTCCTGGGATTGTATCACTGCCTTTTGCAGATGCAGCAAGATTCTGGGAAGGCTGTTTGGTTTATGTACTTGCAGATAAGTGCAACCTTACCCGCCACACTCTGTTCTAGAGTCCAGTTTTCCCTTCTTGAAGGAAAGCAAGGCAATCCTACTGAAAGTTCAGTTTCGATGTCTAAACAGCAAAGTTAGACTAAGTTCAAATCTCTATTCAATACAGACAGTCTGTCAGTCGGATCTCCAGTATGGGATTTTCTTCTCATGCATGCTTGTTATCAGCTGCCATAATAACTGGTGTGGGTGTTAGGAATAACAAGGTTACCTAACATAGTTTGGGTAAAATAATATATATAAACTATGATAGTGAGCTTAAGTGTGTGTCACTTTAAACAGCAAAGCATGTAATTTTGGGTGCGGTTGTACAACCACCATAAGAGGGAGCAAGAGAACCTACTAGCTTACTGTATTGCTGGATGGATGGCTGACTATGATGGATTGATGGTTTGCTAACTGCGTGTTTCCTGCTGCTGCTGAAGGAAGAAAGGAGGTTTGACATATTTATATCTCTACTGCGAAGAGATATATTACTGGACTGATATTTGTAAGTTTACTGACCTCTTTTTCGACACTGGACTTTGCAACTGAATAATCCCCAAACGGACTGAACTAGTGAATGATATATGGACTCTTTTGACTATGCTAAAACTCTTACTGGAATAAACTATTTAACTAGCACAATACATCTGTTTTACTGAGTGTAAGCTACAAAAACGTTTATCTCACATATTTGCCTGCCTGCCTGCCTGCCGTGCAGATTCTGCTAGGGTGTATCCCTAACAGTGGGGCATAGCATTTGGGTTTGGGAAAAATGCTGGTGAGGTGAAGGCCCATGTGAACTAAAAGGGAGGTTTGCTCTCAAGAATTACTGCACTGCAGAGTGGAGTTGTTTATACCCAGTCAAGGCCAACTATCCTAGAACTCCAGGTGGGCAATGTTGTGAATGAATAAATGTTAAATAAAGTTATCTTAAGCTTGAAGTCAAGTGCAGGGTTCTGGCCCTGCACTTCTGATTGGCTGTTAAATGGCAAGATCAGATTGGTCCGTTCAGGAGAATCTGGCCAATAACAGGCCGTTCTCATTGGTTAACAGAGCTAGTGTTCCCAGGTTGCTATTGGTTGAATCGTTATAAGTTGCCTATATAAGGAAGGCCATAGCAGCCATCCAGTTTGAGCTGTCACACCATGTCAATAAAGAGTTTGAAGGTTGCCTGTTAAGTGTGGAGCATGGGTGCGAATAATGGAGACGAGCCGGAGAAAAAATCCAAATCAGTGGCTATTTTTCTTTCTCTAAAATTAAAACAGTAGGCCAAACTAAATACAATCCTATTAATTAATAGTATTAATTGTGTATAATTACACAAGCCCAATAACAATGTAGTGTTACATTTACCATAAAAATAGTATTGTAACACAAAAGTAATTAATCGTATTTTATCAATAAATACAGTATTCATGAGTTTGTGTGTATGTGTATGTATGTGTGTGTGTGTGTGTGTGTGTATGTATGTATGTATGTATGTATGTATGTATGTATGTATGTATGTATGTGTATGGTATTCAGCTTTATTCGGGTATTTTCCCATGTCATTATAGTTGTGCTTTTAAAGTTGTAGCAATGTTTTGGCAGAATCTCATCTGCCATCATCAGGCTTGTGTATTGTGTTTGTCTGTGAGTCAGGCTTCATAGCTGTTTCTGTTTTAAATTTGGTGCTAGCCTACTGCTGTGTTCGAATGGTTTTTTCTTCATCCTGATTGGTTGGGAGTCTTGGTATGTGTTTATTGGTCTTGGAGTTTGCTGTGCTCTGCTTGATTGGTGTTTCTAATATCTTCTGTCCATTTTGTAGCATTTTTTGATTGGCTGGCAACATTGTGTTTCCTATATTGGAGGCTTTTAGTGCGGCTTGGCTTCAGGTAAAAGGACAGCTATCATTTATTAGGAAGCTAGGTTTCATCTGGGTGCCTGGTTGGGGTGTGTTTGAGCTGGAGGTATCAGGGAGGGGTCTGTTTATGCCCAGGTGTTTGCTTGGCTTGTGGTGTGGAGATTTTTTGTTTGTGAGTACAGGCTTCCAGATAATTGACAGTCTGGTGGAGTCATCTCTTCTATTCATGTTTTTAGGTCTTTTTTCAATCTCTATGGCTTCTCTGATAATTCTGTAGCTAGGGTTTTCTATAGCAGCTAGGTTTTGGTGCCATTGAAGTCGATGCTATGACCTGTTGTTTTCATGTGTTGGACTAGTGAGGAAGTATGTTCCAGCTTTTTTACTGCATTTTTGTGTTCATCCAGGCGGGTACTTATTCTTCTATTGGTCTGTCCAATGTATGTGGCAGGGCATGATACACAGGGGACTTCATATATGCCTTGGTTTTCCAGGTCAATCTTACCTTTGGGGTTTCTTAGGATGGCTGCTATTTTTCTGTCTGTTTTGAAGACAGTCTTGATGTGATGCCTATCTTACTGAATGTACTTACTGATGTAGTATCTTACTGAATTTGTCTGTAGTGCCTCTTACGTAGGGCAGGACAGCTATTTCATAGGTCTGTTCATCTTCTAGGTCTCCATCTCAGTGTATTTTTGTGGATCGGGCCTGTGATTTTGCTTTTGTGGAAGCCGTTGGCTGTCAGTACTTTAGTCAGGGTGCATAGTTTATTATGTGTGTCTTGTCTGCCAGGCATTTGGTTCTGGCAATTAATGTTTTGGCCATAGAGTTTATCTGTGCTGGGTGGTGGTGGGATTGGGCATTGAGGTAGTGGTTGGTGTGCGTTTTCTTCTGGTATATAGTGTGTCCTAGTGTACCATCTGTTTGTTTGTAGATTAGTACATCTAGGAATGGTAGTTGTTTGTTTGTTTCCATTTCCATGGTGAATTTGATTTTTGGGTATGTGCTGTTTAGGTATCTTAGGAAATTTGTTATTAGTTTTTCTTTTCTATGGGGTCAAATAACAAATGTGTCATCAATGTATCTTAGCCATAGTTTGGGTTTGTGGGTGGTATTGGTTAGGGCTCTGGATTCGAATTCTTCCATGAACAGGTTTGCAATGACAGGTGACAGTGGTGATCTCATAGGGGCTCCTTCAATTTGCTTGTATCTTTGTCCTTTGTATATGAAATATGTATTGGTTAAGCAGTGTTCTGTTAGTTCCATGAGGTGTTTGGGTGGTTGGTATTTATTTTTGATGATTTCTAGGGTTTCTTTTATCGGGACTTGAGTGAAACCACGTCAAAACTTACAAGCAGATATTTTTGTTCCATGTGTAGATCTTTGATCATTTTCAAGAGGTGGTATGAGTTTTGAATATGTGAAGCTGCTGCTTTAGCATGGGGCTGCAGCTGCTTTGCTCGGTATTTGGCTAGGTTTTGTAGTGGTGCTCCTCTAGAGCTGTCTATGGGTCTGAGAGGTATGCCTTCTATGTGTATTTTGGGAAGACCATATAGTTTGGGGCATCTGGAAGATTTCTCTCTGGGTATGATCGTGTGTTGGATCTCTTTGCTTATGTGGCTGGTTATAATTTTCTTCTTGATTATTTTTTCCAGATATGTGGTTGGGTCTGTGTTTATGGGTTTGTATGTGGAGTCTTGGAGTAGGTCTGTCAATTTTGTTTCGTAGTCTTTTCTATCCATTACTACTGTGGCTTTACCTTTATCTGCTGGAAGTATGATTATGCTGTTGTCATCCCTTAGGGCTTGCAGGGCTTTTAGTATGTATGTATACACACACACACATACACAAAAATTTCAAATATTATTTGCTAATGAAGGTAATTTTTAAGTGTATTTTCAATAAGGATAGTATGTCCACTCCTTACTAAGGTTTGTGTGTCATTCTAGCACTAGATGAAAGTGGAATGTTATGCTTTGGTTCATTTGAGAGTTATGTCAATAGAAGAAAAGCATATATTTTAATAACACAAAATTGCTAAACATTTAGGATCAGGAATTGCTATATATTTAATTACACAATAGTAATTATTTAATACCTTGGCATGTAATTGTTATTTCAACAGATATAGAAAAAAATTATGCAGGCCAGTATTCTATGCATGACAGGCTTGAGGAATTCTATGTAACATTCTTCTTTACTAACATTAGTTAAAAGCAATTCTAGGATGCCAAAGCTTAGAAAATTGAACAGTGGAACTGATCAAATATTCCCTGAAATTTTGGCTTAGGATGATGATAAAATTAAATATTTTTTCTTCAGGCCAGAGCTATCTTATTTTTTAAAAAATGTAACATATTTCATTGTCTAGCCATAGGAAGAAGGCAGTGGTAAATGTCTTTTGAGCATTTTTGCCAAAAAAAGCCTCCCAAAGCCCACAACTTCTCTGAAAAAGTAAAATCTGACTTGAAGCATAGGGCTAGATTAAAGCCCAAATTAATTAGTTTAAAAGTTCATTGAATGACCTTGACCAGATGACAATAGCTGAAGAATATTCATCACACAGAATTGGGAGGTCGAATGGGTTAAGTACTTGCAGCATTTCAAAAAAAGCTGAGAAGTGGTTTTGATTTTTAACTCCGCATTTTGACTGAATGAAAGGGTAATCTTCTAAACAATTTCTTTGTGTCTTGTTTTTAATAGCCCTTGACCCATCGAAAGATCCATGTTTGAAGGTAAAGTGCAGCCCTCACAAAGTGTGTGTCACTCATGACTACGAGACAGCCACTTGTGTAAGCCGCAAACAGTTGGTACACAGGTAAGAAGCTGTGATTTATGGTTTCAATTAAGTATCTTTGTTCAGAATATCACATTTTAGGTGATAATATTAAGTGAGGAAGAGAGAGAAGAAAGGAATGTTCCCCAGTCACTATCAACTGATTTACCTTGTGAAAAGTGCTACAGTGCTAAGCACTGCTGAAGTTTTCTATATTGGGCTTGTAGCTAATTGCCTCCCTGGTGCTGTTATTTTGAAACACAGAGAAACCATATGGCAATGATCATTTTTGGAGGGTGAAAAATATTTTCCTCGGACTGGAGTTACATTTGGGTAGAGCTGTGCGTTGAGAACTTTTCTGCCCTCAACAAATGATTTCCAATGAAATGTGCTATTCGCAAGCAGAGGAGTCAATGAAATGTCATCGCTTCTGGCTCAGTTCTGTTTTAAAGCACATTTTCTCAATGAAAGAGGTTTCCAGGCATAATACAGGAGATTTGCCAGAGGTTGCAAGAACTTCCCTTGTAGTTCCTATTCCCTATACTGATGCAAAACAACTGAAGCTTTCTCGGAGACCAAAAGGCAAATTCACTGAAGATATGTTCTGTGTGTTTATTCACGTTGTACACACAAGCATATTAAAAGGTTTGGTTAAGTTCCCAGGTAAAATATCTGTCTCTCTCTAAAGTAGAAATCAGAGCTTTCAGTTTACATATAGATAGGTGTTTGTTAGAAACTTCAACAAAGGGGGAAAAAAGACAAAGTGTTTGTGACAACATCACAACACAAATCCAGCTTTTTGTACTTGTATCCTGATGTACTTGTATTTGTGCCAAAAACAAATTCTTTGTGTGTCTAATCACACTTGGCCAAATTAGCTGTGTGTCTAATCTCATTTGGCCAAAATAGTATTCTATTCTGTTCTTTGTCAGAGGCAAGCACATAAGCTATCTGATATCCACTCTGTCTTTAACAATTAACAAAATCAACAGGGTACAATGTTGAGTTCATTTTTAGTCCTTGTCTGCTTTTAAAAACAGAGAGTTTGTGTATTACAAAGCCATATCTATATATTCTTTCTAGATCAGATTTTAAATGTATGTTTTCACTTAGCATTTCCATACATTCAGTTTTCCGGTTAGGAGGTCTAACTCTTTTTTCCTCTCTCTAAATAGTATGTGTAGCATGCCAGTAATACTTGAAATATGACAATAACCTATATTCTTTTCTTGATGCTGTAATATTTGAGAATGGTAATTATTGGGTTAGATGATGAAAATGGAAGGGGGAGAGTGGAAAATGATGAAAAGCAAAAAGTGTTTGATTTTATGAAAGCCCAAGAACTGGAAATTCCTTTGTCAAGGACATCGCTAAAGACTTTTGGCATGAATCTCTGTTTGATTAAGGTCAATTTGATTTAATATTCATTATCTAAAAGCAGACAACCAGAGGCTTACAGAAGCCCACTAATATATTTCTCTAGCTGCATCCTTCTTGCCACTTTTTTCAACTCCTAACAATAGTTTCCCAGTGATATAATGCTGTGAAACCAAAGATTCTATGGAAACATAATTATTTTTTTAGCAATTATAATCCCATAAATTTTCTAATCATTATTTGAAGGCATTCAATTTAAATGCTTTCTTTAATATTTCAAATTCTCATTCCATACAATTTCATTATTTCTGGTTTTTAATACATGTCAGAGAGGCAGGGGATTTTCACCACACCATGCATAATGCTATACTTAATTTAATGTATTATACAGACATTAATGAATATATTTAATCATCATTCATGATCATGTGAATAGAAGTTAACATCAGGAATTAGATACAAGTAAAAAAATCTAAGAATCTAAGAACACCATGACTATTAATTGTTGAAAGCACTGTTCAGCAATGAAATTTGGACACTGTTATAAAATTTTGGAAAAAAAAATAATTTAATTTCGTTAAGTGCTTTCTCTAAACCCTAATAACCTGGATAATGGTTTTTGTGGCATTAACTTACCAATTCCAGACCTTTTCTGAATTTTCAGGTTTTATGTGCATTTAAGGTATACATCATGGTAACAAAAGATACATCTATTTAATTTCCTACTATCATCCCTCTAAAACACACAGCAATGTATATCTCTGCCATTTGGTTTAACATTTTATGCAACTAATATAATAGTCAATGAAAGTTTACACTTGGAGTTAATATTAGAATATAAATACAATATTATACAATATGTTGTGTTACTCAGTATTAGTAAAGCAATGAAACCTAATATATTCTATATCAGGGGTTCCCAATTCTCAATCTGTGGACTGGCACTGCTCCGCGACATGCCGGCAACTGGTCCATGCAAACAAGTGAAGCTCCATCTGCAGGATGCAGGCAGCCTGCAAAACCACGCCCCCACTGGTCCATGGAAAAAAATCCTTCTCTGCAGAACCAGTCCCTGCTGCCCCGAACATTGGGGGCTGCTGTTCTATGTGATCATGAGAAATTTGTTTTGGAGTCAAGAGTGGGGAAAATGCATTGCCAGTTCTATACAAGTAAATAGATCAAGGCAACAAAGTCAAAAAAAATTTAGAGATCACAAATGGGTTAGAGTAAAATATATTTATTTTGCAAGACAACCAAGGGATTTATTACAGTCACTTTAGTTTCAGATTTTATGAGAAATAGCCACCTGGTAGTATATACGACTAGTAAGAATCTATGTACATTTGTAGAAGGGGGAATGTTCTGTCAAATGAAACATGATGAACTTATCTTCAGACAGATGGTGATGGAATCTGATCTGGATTCCCAGGAGGGAGTAAGTGCATTTCAGAGGAACAAGAGACAACTCAGTTCAGATAGTTTGTTTAAGAGAAAAGGGTGAAAACAATGGAAAGTACACAACAATGTTGGAATATGTGGTGTTCTTTTTGCATATTTTTGCTTATTGATCTGGACAAGTTTTTTTATTTCAAAATTACTCAATAGCTTGTTTTTTAATCATACCTAGGATATGACCAAGAAATAAAAGTATGTATGTATGTATTTATAAATCTTTCATTTATTTATTTAGCAACTTAAATGGCTTCCCAACTTGAAAACACATTTTAATCAACTAAGTCTAAATGTCTGTAAATGTATTCTGTAATTCTGGTGTTCCTAGTTCTTTTCTGCCTTATTCACTTCATGTTTTGGTAGTAAGAAAAGCCCATGTAAGTCCCTTTCAGGTGAAACATGCATTAGTTTCATGCATCTCTTTTTAGACGAAGTGTGAGCCTTCAAAAAAACCCCACAATAAAAGTGTTTGTTTATTTTTTTTGCTTAAATGTACACTAAAATTCTTTTGCAGATTCACTGTGTTTTAGAAAAGGTATAAAGAAGACAACTGCTGCAAAAACACAGAAATTTTATTGAGTTATAAAATCTTGAACAAACTTCATATTTCCTTATTGTATGGTTTGAAAATATTGCTATTATCATCCTCAAATTAACATCACACATCAGTACCCAGGATAAATATAAAGACCATCATAATACAATCCTGAAGCTTCAAATCAAATCAAATCAAATCAAAATTTTATCCTGAAACATAGCATCCTACGTTTTATTTATTCCCAGTCTACCTATATATGTACTACTTTATTTAAAAAATGTATCAGAATAGCAATGTTGGATAGCACTTTTGAGGTCTTCTAGTCCAGCCACCTGCTAGGGTATTCCAGGCAAATGGCTGTCCAATCTTGAAAAACTCCAGAGATGGAGCATCCACAACTTTGAAGGCAAGCTGTTCTACTGGTTTATTTTCTCACTGCCAGGAAATTTCTCCCTAGATCTAGGTTGCTTCTCTCCTTGATTAGTTTTCATCCATTGCTTCTCACCCTGCCCTCAGGTGCTTTGGAGAATAGACCCCCTCTTCTTTGTGGCAGCCTCTTAGGTATAGAAATACTGCTATCATGTCACCTCTAGACCTTCTTTTTATTAAACTATATATACCCAATTCCATTTCTTCATATATTTTAGCCTCCGGTCACCGAATCATCTTTTTTCATCTTCTCTGCATTCTTTCTAGTCTCAACATCTTTTTTTATCTGGGTGACCAAAACTGGATGCACTATTCCAAGTATTGTCTTACCAAGGCATTATAAAGCAGTACTAATACATCTAACCCTCTGTTAATGTAGCTTAGGACTGTGTTGGCTTTTTTTTTTTGGCAACTGCTGCACACTGATGGCTCATTTTTAAGTGATTGTCCACTAGGAGTCCAAGATCTCTCTTGCACTTATTACTATTTAGCCAAGTACCTGTGTATTTCCATACCTGTGCATTTGGTTTTTCTTGACAAAATTTAGAGCCTTACTTTTTTCCCATTGAATTTAATTTTATTAGAAAGGACCCAGTGTTCAAGTCTGTAAAGATCCTTCTATATCTGAAGCCTACCATCTGGAGTGTTAGCTATTATCTACACTGGACAGGCATGACTCATTGATAATCTTAGAAATACAAACTAATATAAAATGCATTATGATGCATGGTGAGGAGTTTTTTATTGGTTTGGTGGAGATTTAATATCATAACCTGCTTAGTATATCTTTATGAATATAAGCACTACTTATAGTGGGATAGTAATGTATGCAAAATAGCCATCAAGAGTCTAGCATTATATAAATGTAATAAGTAATCATAATAAAATGTGGATAATTCTAGGAGGCAATTCTAGGAGACAGTAGGATAAAAGTAAATGAATTGAAGAAGATCACAGAGTATCAAGGTTTGAAAAATGCAGTTTGAAAGATTATGACATAAAATGCCTGGGTGCCATACCAAAAATCATAGATGTCACTTGGAAAAATTGTGCATTAATAAAATTTCTATCTATCAATTACAAAAAGTCACAACACTTAGATCCATATATGTACTATGTTGATACAGTACAACGTCCTAGGTTCTTGGGAAGGACTTGATGTGTAAGAAACCAACATCAGCTAAAGAATTAGCAGTATAATTTTTCATTATTGGTTATATAATTTGTTTCTTATCCTGGGATATGTATATTCACCTTAATTAGTGCATTTGTTTCTTACCTCATTATTATAAATATGGAACAGGGGCAAGTACTATTAAATTCCCACAATAATTCCTTATTTTTTCTGTTTACTAGCATCTTCAATTAACTGAGCAATCTATTCAAGCAGAAATTGTTATTTAATATGTACAACTCATCAATAATATTGTTTAATGATTTTTATATGTATACGAGTTCAATACTGGAGACACTAAAAATCATGCCCTATTTGGAATAAAAGCTATAGGAGATAAATGTGGAATAGGAAAATGTCCTTAGTACTAGTAACAGTTCAAGCTTTCATAACACTAGAATTTGTTTATTGGGAAAAGGTTTTATTAAACCCTTTCTTCAGTTTCTAGTATCCCTATTTCACTTGGGTAAAGTGTTAAATATATAGCCTTGTAAAATAGCAATTTTAAAAGGGGTAGGGTGAATTCCAATCACAGAGTATATTATAAACTTGAAAGAGTTTATATCATGTTTTCAGATTATCTTTTTTAAAGGGTTGAAGCTAATTTGGAAATGATTAGCATATTAAATTCTTTCTGCAATCTTGCAACCATTATTAATTAAATACCCTAGTGACTAATATTTAGAAGACATTTGTGCCTCTCATTGTTAATATAATCAAATGGAAGCAAAATTTGATTTTACCAAGCTGCTCTGAGTCAAAAAAAAAAAAAGGAAGATACTCTAAACAAAATAATATGGCTGGGATCTTTACAATGGCAATTTAATATTGCAATGGCCCATTTTAGGCAGCTTATTTCAGCTTAACTGGAAAAGACTTAAATATTTTATACCTTGCTTCTCTAATTTGCAGAAAATTAATCAATATCAAGTAAATCCCAAGGGCTGGGCTATCTACATAGACTGTCACTTATTCATGGTACCTGTCTCTCCAATAAGTGCTATCTATCTTCTTCTGTCTTTATTCCTGGAGGATGTTGCCATATGGGAATATGAGGCACTGTCTGGATACAGACTTTCCTATCACTGCTCCATTCTTAGTCCCAATAGTGCTTTTTCAGGAGGCAACTGGACTTTCTTGTTTTTTTCTTTGAAGACATTTTGCTTCTCATTCAAGAAACTTCTTCAGCTTTGACAGGATAGTGGGGATTGGAAGGATTTATATTCCTTGTTGGCAGCTGGTCATTTGCATACTTTTAGAGGGCCATTGAAGCAGTTGGAGGTTTATCTGTGTCCTCAGGGTCACCTGAGTACTGCTCCTGGTTCCTGTAGTATGCAATTCTTCTCTGGAAATTCATTCCTACTCTCGCACCATTCAAAGGGTGTTCTTCCCAAATTGTATAGCTAAAACCTGCAGAGATTTTCAGTCATGCAGGTCATAATTATCTCAATGGGGTTTTTTCAAGAGGAAACTTTCTTTTTCTTTGTTCCATCCTTTGGTTTCCCCCAAGATCAAATCAGTTGCAGTTTTATTAGAGTCCAGGAAATAGACTAAATCTTGTATATTATAGAAGTCCTTGAAGCTACACTCTACTTTGGGTGATTTCAATTTTTTAGTGTCTTCATTTTGTTTTGTTTAGTATAATTGGGAGGGTGAGCCACTGACACTCTCACATAATTGAAGCATTGTATAAATCAAAGAAATAACTAATAAATATGTTCATAAAAGGAAAAGGCAGTTACATATTTTCAAAAAGAAGTATGCCCAAGTTTCCGTTAAATAAAACTTATTGACAATATGAAAACAAAGTCTGAATTCATTGGAAGGCAAAACAAGCATACAACAAAGCAAAAAACCTTGCTGCATCTTGGGATTAAACTGAGCATCTAGGAGGCAGAAGGTTGAAGGTGACCCTAGTCTCAAATGACACAGTATCGTTTTAATCTCATATGATGCTGTCTAAGTGAAAAATTGTTATTAGACCCTTAGGACATATGCTCTCATTCATTTGAATTCATTACCTGATTATATTATTATACATTAACCCTATTAATATTCATTATTTCTCATTTGACTTAAGGAGGTGCTTAAGTCACAGGAATTTCATTAAAATTACCATGGTCTATCATTTGTAGATAATTTCTGGGTGTTTCTTTTTTTGTTTATTCTAGAGCTCACATCATAATTGTTAGGAATATAAGTCACCTAACAGATATTTGGGTTGGACAATATATAAACCTGGATAGACATTTAAAAACTGTATCTTTAAGAGAATGCAAAAACTGCAATTGGCTGTGGTTCTGCAAATGGCCATAAGATGGAGCCAGAAATCTGGGTTGTCTTAGCCTTAGTCTCAGAAGAGAGTGTGAGTGAGTCTCTGTCTCCTTCTGTTGGAAAGTATTGCCGTTCCTCCATTTCTTCTAATTGACTGATATTACTGGATTTGATGTAAGTCTGATACTGAACTGTTTTTGACACTGGACTTTGTTACTGGATTATCCCTGAATTGAAAACTGACTGATTTAACCTGTGAATGACTTTGGATTGCCTATTTTGAACTTTGCTTAAATATTTCTGGAAGTAAAAAACCTACATTTACTGTACAGTGTATCTGTGTGCTGTGTGTGTATTATTCCAACACTACTCTCAAATACGTCTCCCTGTATGCGCTCATTCTCCTAACGGGGAATTAACTCAATAATAATGTTCACTTGATACCTTTCATATGCATTAGGAGTATTGCTTACAAAATCTCCAGCCAGTAGAACTCTCTCTCTCTCCACAGTACTCTCTCTGTCAACAGTACTTACAAGGAGGGACAAATCAAATTCGGTACATGTGGTCTTCAAGTGGTAGGAGTGGCATAAAATGTTGGGGTAGTTTAAACCCAGGAATCATACAAAGGAGAGGTGGAGTTTCTCATTTCATGCTTTCTGCAATGTGCACATCATAGTAAAGCAAGATAAGGAAGTCTTAATTTTTGTGTGACTGCCATCTCAGAAGGCTTCATCAGCAAAAATTGGGTTAGTGTCAGAGCAGGCTTATGGTTTGGGATTATGGGGACTCAGCAATAAATGTTTTTCCAAAAGCTCAAATGCCTATTCCAGAACTCGCAGGGAAAAGTCAAGGACGTGTTTCATACAGATAAAGTTGTTTTCATTGCAGATAAAAGAAGCCTGATAGCAGCCTCAGGGTTTAAATCTTCTTTGTTTTTTTCTCCTGCACTGATGCAGTAACAATCTTCTTGATACTTGTTTGTCAGCCTTGAAAACAAAATCTTCCTTGTCTTTTGAGAAAGGTCCTGTCTGATCTCATGGTCTTTGTTTCACCCTCCCCAAATTCAGCCCCCGGAAATTGCTTAAGGTCTTTTCCAACAGTTTGTTATTTTTTCAAGGGAATGTTCCAAGGCAATGTTCATAATGTAATGGGATTCCTAGAAAATTCCTAGAAAAATAATGCTTGGCAGGGACCAAATATTACAAAGCTGATGGTAGAATGTTGAGTTGTCTGTGTTAAAATCAAATCGTGTGATATAATAAATATTTCCTTTTTTTAATGCAAGTGATCTTATTTCATTACTTCTTAATCTGTCACTTCCTGGTGCTTTCATTTTTCAGAATCTATTGTTCCCCTTTTCCATTAATAAGTCTACAATTGCCTGCTTAGCATTCTGCCAAAACTAATCAAGAGTTCAACTCACAGATTTTCAATTTAGTCATTTTCTATCAGCTTAATTTGACCAATGAACCACGAATGACATTATTTATGGGCACCAGCCAAATAAGTACAGTCTGTTTCAGGCTCACTAATGCTTGTCTAAATTTAACCTAAAGATTCATTAGAGTGCTTTAAAAATGAATTAATACAGCATTATTTGGTTAAATGTTTGTTTTTTTTCAAAGACAAATAATCCACTCTGAATCCTAGGCAGTGAAAGACAGAGAAATAAAAATTGTGAATAAAAATTGTGTAAAATAAATCAAAATTATGTACTCTTTCAACAACTTGCCCTCCGAAGTAGTGGGCATTAGAATTCTGTCTTCTGACCATTTGCAGCTATAACCCTGAGGACACCATAGGCAAACCACAAACCCCTATTTGTTATGAGATGTAGGAGCAGAAGGCAGAATGCCAGAAACCCAAGTTTAGGGCTGTCTATAAGTTAAAATCCAATTTTCATAATGAATTAATTGCAGTCTGAGAAAGGAATTTTATGAAGGATCCTTTCTCAGAGAAATGCAACTGATGAAGTATTCTTGAAGGCTTTGTATGCTGTTGCAGCCTACGCAATACCCAAGCCAACTTATCCACAATGTTCTGTTCTGAGGAATGAATCTTAGGAATGAGGTTTTGGCCTTAGTGATACCGTAGGCAGCAGGGGCACTGTGGAAAGAAGAATCACAAAAGTTAAGATGGAATACTGTGCAGTTGAAGCTCAACCCTTTTTTTGAGCAGATACTTACAGTGGGCAGGGCCCTGATTTTAACTTAAGATTTAAAAATCATATATTTAGAAACCAGAAATGAATATTTTTATCAGATGCAAGGATGCAAACAATGAGGTACAGCCTTTTTAAAGAATCTGACAAAGAGTCCCCTGAAAACTCAGTAAAGAAACAGACAAGATGCTAACATTAGACAGATAGAGAGCTAGTTTGGATAACACAAAGATGGAGGAATAGAAAAGGCATTAAGAGGGCTTTTGGGGAAGATAGCATATTGAAGAATATGTCATTTGTGAAAAAACAGAGGCAAAAATGTTCATCCCTTTAATAAGTATCTGATCTATCAATCTACTTAAGAGATGATGCAAGGTCAACCAAGCTGTTCTATTTATGGTTGTTGCTCACAAAGAGATTGCATGACAGCAGTTTCTGGAGATGAGGGAAATCAAGAGATGAGAAAATTTGCTATAATTGCTCCAGCCACAAAAAAAGCCTTTTCAAAGGACATTAAGTTTGCATACTTCCCTTGCTAATCATCTTCAGAAATTCCCTATTAACTGCAGCAAAGAAGTTAGACACCGACAGAGACAAAATTGCAAACACTGGATGAATGCCTTGGTATAAAAAATGTAAATCCATTTCTACAATTTTTCAGAAATTAAAATAAACAGCAAAAATCAAGACAAGAATTTGGTTACAGAAAATTTTAAATTGATGAAGAGATCAGAAAACACTGGAATATTAGATTTTGAATATTAAGACTTTGAAATTATTTTAAAATAATAAATTCATGTTTGAAAATTGAAAAAGGAAAATTGTTTTTGATATTGGAGACATAATACGATAAGTAAGATATAATGGCACCTAAAGTTATCTTTGAGGAATTACACCAAAGTTTTGAATCAATTATGTCAACTACTTTGTGTCTTCTTGGGAACAGCCTGTGTTCAGAACAAAGATATACAACAAATTCCACTTGAGAATAACAGAAATGAGACTCTGTAACAGAATTGACAATCCTAGAGAACAATTCGAACAATTTCTTTCTGCTTGATCCATAGTTGCTTTTTGCTTGATTCACAAAAGAGGTTGCTTAAAGTATTGCAACAAGTGTTGCAACAAGTTTCAAAACTATTTATTCTCTATTTATCATAGAGAAAGATTGCTCTGTATAAAAAGGAATACAAAGTTGGTCTATTTTACCAAGTTTAAAATGAGATATGTTATTATGCTGGTTGATTCCATTTGGATTTGCTGATATATTATCTTGAAAAATGGGGTACATACTGGATCTGTTAGTATTTAATATGTTTAAACTTTTTATTCTATAACTAATCTATGTATCCTAATTTATGCAATTGTTCTTTTAAGTAAAGTTCAGTTATTAATCTTTTTATTTTTATCTTTTTTAAAGGAGAAACTGTCTCTCTGTTATGTTAATATATTAGGATGCTGGTATTACTTTGTGTTTGTGATATGTGGATTTGTTTATAGTTTAAGACTGACATACATAATATTGAAACAAATAAGGAAACAGAAAACAACATCCTAATCAAGGAATTACACCCAGAAGAAAACATAATTCCCACTTACACTGACAGGGAAAGCCATTGTATTTAAACATTCCACTGAAGATGCCATCTAGTTAGGTAATGAAACGTCTGCAAGAAAACAACAAAGCTCAGAAAGCACTAAGGATCCAGAGTTGGACACTCAGCTACAAATATTCTCTTCTTGGGACTATACAGAAACATGATTGCTATCTTCAAGTATCCGAAGGGCTGTCATATAGGGACAAAATAGATAAAGAATAAAAATAAAATAAAAGATAAAGATAAAGATAAAGATAAAAAAATTATGTGAAGTGTTAATGTCTTGGTAAGACCACACTTGAAATATTGCATTCAGTTTTGGTTGCCACACTATAAAAAAGATGTTGAGACCAGAAAAAGTGCAGAGAAGAGCAACAGAGATGATTAGGGGACGAGAGGCTAAAACATACAAAGAACAGTTCCAGGAATTGGGTATGTGTACTTTAATGAAAAGAAGGACTAGGGGTGATATGATACCTAAGGGGATGCCACGAAGAAGAGTGTCAGCTAGTGCTCCATTCAAAATCCAAGAAAGAAATACTTAGACTCCTTTAATCAGAGAAAAGATATATTTTACTGGAAATCAAGTGGTAGCAACAAAAGAATTCTGAATCTGAGAAAATGGGCACATAAATCACATATACAAACTAATGGCAATATTCCCACCTCCAATAGTTCAATTGGCACATCCAGTTAAAAGTTGTGTGTATCATCATGTGGGCATCTCCACGTGGTGATGAGGCTTCTGTCCGTTGACCTTGACATAGTTTGATAAAGAGTTGCAGCTGTGCATAGCATAGGATAGAAACTTAAGCAAGAATCTACCCCCCCCCCCTGCATTTTATACAGTTCTGGTTTGTAACACCTCCAGCTCACTTCCCATAACCATTCCCCCCTCTTCCTCCCCCATTACTTATGACACCCGAAGATGCAAAGCAAAGGGAGAAAATCTTGAAGGCTGACAAAGAGGGTGTTAACCTATTCTCCAAAGCAGGGGTCTCCAACTTTGGCCACTTTAAGCCTAGAGGACTTCAATTCTCACAATTCCCCAGCCAGCAAAGTTGGCTGGGGAATTCTGGGAGTTGAAGTCCCCCAGGTTTAAAGTGGCCAAAGTTGGAGACCCCTGCTCCAAAGCACCTGAAGGCAGGACAAGAAGCATTGCATGGGAACTACTTAATTAATTCTATTTTAATAGAATTACTTAATTCTCTTCTATTGAAGAAAAAAAAGCAACTTAGAACTAAGGAGAAATTTCTTGAACAATTTAGAACAATTAATCAGTGGAATGACTTGCTCCCCAGAAGTTGTGAGTGCTCCTACATTGGAGATTTTCAAGAAGAGACTGGATAACTATTTGTCTGAAATAGTATCAGGTTTCCTGCTTCAGCAAGGGGTTGAACTAGAAGACCTTCAAGATCTCTTCCAATTCTGTTATTCTGTTATAAAACAAGAAACAGGGTTGTTTCTTAAAATAAGAAAGGTTTCGATTGGACAAGAAGAATTTTCTAATATTAGAAATTGTTCAATATTGAAATAATCTGCCTTGAAAAGTGATGGGCTGTCCTTTATGACAAACATTTAAAGCAAATTTGTCTGTCCATCCATCCATCCAGAGTGCATCTTCTCTTCCTTTCAATTCATTTACTTGTTGGCCTCAGGAAACAAAATACCAATCACTGTGTTGGCTCCATACATCATATAGGGCAGTAAAGAAGAATACGAGCTAGTCCTAATCACTGCAAACCAGACACATTCTATTATATGTTGCCAGTGTATGACCTCTCTTGTGGATGAATTATGCTGTGCATGAACTTTGTAATGCATAGCCTACAAATGCAAGCCATATTGTAGCCCAGAAAAGAACAATAGAATACACCTTTGTATTCCTGAAGACATTTCTAGCAAGGATTGCAATTTTCTTTAAAAAGGGGACATATATTAATTAGTCATGATAGTTTTGTTCTTGTAAGCTTGTCATAACTTTATTATATAATGGTCAGATGTAAAACCTATTAAATACATTATGCAGCTAGGATGACAGTTTGGAGTGTTGTCCTGCTAATTTACTTGACCTCTATCTCCCATCTTTTGATTACCATGCAACCTAACTGAGGTTGCCTGAATAATTATTAGTAACCAATAAAGTCAACTATCAAGGATTAATTAACTTCAAAAGCAAATGAGGATATTAAATTTATTGTGAAATTCCATTTTTGACAAATGAGTTGAATGTCAAATGGATTACTTAAGAAGTAATGTATATTTTCCCACTGGTAAAATAATAACTCTTTAGGATTCTTCAATATTTTAAAGATACAAAAGGAAAATGCTAGAAATGTTGAACTTTTGAATGATTTTCCATTTCCATTCTTTCTGCTTTCCTAATTCATTTTGTTAGAACTACAAGAAGTCTGAACTATGCCTTTTGTGTGCTTTCAATCACTTTCATTTCCAAACTATGAAAAGACTGAAAACAATTTAGCAACTGGGTGATTTTCATATTTCAGATTAGTTTTATTGTATACATTTCACATATTGTTATGTATATTTTTACTGTAAATTATGAAATCATGGTAAAGTTAGACATTACAAAGTGGAACAATGCACCTAGACTAGAATATTTTTGGTCTGATAATACACAATGTTCCTAGACTATTATGAAAAGTCAATTGCCATTCTATTTACAGCGTTTAATAGAAAAACTGTGGCAATGGTTTATTGACTGTAGGGACTGTTTATCTAGAAGTGCCCCTGGAATTTTAAGCAGTAAAATCCAGTGAAGTTTCAATTGTCATAACCTGTTGTGTTACATTTTGAGGCTCAGGAATCTTAAAAGATTTGAAATAGGGCCCTCCCTGATGACCCAACATAAGGGAAGATTTAGAAGGGATTAGTAATGTCCTTGAGGTATCTAAGCCCCAACTATTTAAAATTGTAACAAAAAATAAAATAAAATTAAATAGTGGGTTGAAACCAAAAACTAACTCTGAATTGAGAAAGGCTATTGACAATAGCAAAAATGGAAATGAAACTAAACACTTGGTCAAAAAGTACTGATGCCTGAAGCATATGAAATGTTCGTAGTGTGTAAAAGCTTCATCACTGTTGAGATGACTAAAATACATGGCAAAGGGAATCTACAGATATGAGGAGTTATAAAACAGCATATTCGGGAAGATTGTTGAAGAAACAGGAGTCAGAAAAACAAAGGACAAAAATATACTATATAAATCCAGTGAAAGATAAAATTCTTAGAGAATACAATTATGTCTTTTGAACATAACAATATTCTTTATCATATGTGTCCATTCCCAATGCTGACAGTTTCTCATAATGCTGAAGGTTATTAATTTAGATTAACTATAAGCACACAGACTTATCAGTTATCTGTGAAGAAGTATAAACAGCTACTATATCAGAAGTTAGAGCTGCAGTGGGGAAATCTAGATACACAGAAGATATTCTGATAATATAAAGCTTTCCCTGAAGCATATTCCAGGCATTTTTGATATTATTATTTCAGATAATCCCATTATTCACTAATAAGATTGGGACTATCTGTGCTTCAGGAAGACAGTTTTCATAGAAGTGCCACCATTGTATAAAAGGGAATGTGATATTTTCCCCAATGGGTGGAGAGAAAAGAGTAGTTAGTGAATAGTTAGGTATATCCTTGAGGGTTGTCCTTGAAAGTAGACAAAAAAAAAAAAAAACAAGAACTAGAATAGCAGTGAACCTGGTAAAAATAATATATTTGGGACTTTTGAATGTATAGTCACTCTTTTCCTTTAACTTGAGAGTGACCAACTATCTTTTTGATGCTTGCAAAGATCTCCAGCCAATAATATGACCAAACCATTACTTTGGGATGGAGGCACTTACATTACATTCTGTCTTCTTAAACATATTTTTAAATTCTCAAGATTATTGTTTTAATTTTCAAAAAAATATATCTGTTTGCCTTGTTTGGATTTTTTGAATAACATTGGTAAATGAAATTTTTTGGAAAGGATAGAGACATATGGAGAGGTGGCTGGTTTGAAAATAAATAAAGATAAAACAAAGATTTTGACAAAGAATATGCTATTGAGACAGAGAGAAGAACTGGCAGATCTTTTGAAAATTCAAGTTACAAATAAGATTAAGTATCTGGGGATATATTTGACAACAAGATGTAGCACATTAAAGGAGAATAATTATATTAAACTTAAACAACAGATAACTACAGATTTGAAGAAGTGGGAAAACTTGCAATTGTCATTAATAGGGAGAATTTCAACAATTAAGATGAATATTTTAGCTAGAATTCTATTTTTGTTTCAAACAATACCAATTAGGCTTGGAAAAGACTATTTTGAAGATTTAAATAAAATTATGTTGAAGTTTATATGGCAAGGTAAAAAAGCGAGAATAAAGCTAAAGCTTTTGCAAGATGCTAGAATTAGAGGAGGTTTTGGCCTGCCTAATTGGGAATTGTACTATCAAGCTGCAAGTTTGATGTGGGTCAAAGAATGGATAACATTAAGGAAACATAGGTTGTTGACATTAGAAGGGCATGATTTGCTTTTGGGCTGTCATGCTTTTTTTATGGTATAAGGGAACTAAAACACAGGGTTATTTTAGAAGACATTATGTACGGGAGTCTTTGTGGTTAAATTGGGAGAAGATAAAAAGACAATGTTATTTGAAAATTCCAGTTTGGTTATCGACCATTGAAGCATTTTCCTATCCTATAATTTATAAGAAGGAACAAACAGTTAGATATGGGGAACTTTTGGATGAAAAGGGTGAACTTAAATCGATCCAAAACTTAGAGGAACAAGGTATAAGGATGAATTGGTTTTCATATGCACAAATACATTCAAGGTATGATGAAGATTCCAAAACGGAGGGATTTTATGATAAGCAGACTGATTTAGATAAGATCTTGATGGGTACTGATGAGAAGGTGATGAAAAAATTATATGGTTATTTACTGGGAATTAAATTAGAGGAAGAACAAGTCAAAGAAACTATGATTGTTTGGGGGAAGAATTTTGGATATGGGATTGATTTAGAGAAATGGCAGAAATTGTGGTCTCAAAATTATAAAATGACAATGTCAACAGCATATAAAGAAAACTTGTATAAGATGTTTTACAGGTGGCACTTTCCTCCGACAAGAATAGCAAGAATGTTTAAGAACAAATCTGAAAAATGCTGGAAATGTCATCAGATACCCGGCTCGTATTACCATATGTGGTGGACTTGTGAGGATGCTAGAAAATATTGGACTATAATTCGCATGTGGTTGGAAAAAATGACAAAGAAACATATAGACTTGAAACCAGAGATCTTCTTATTGGGAATTTTACCTGATATATATAGTAAAGATTTGAAATACCTGATTGTAAATGTAGTAACAGCGGCCAGGATTGTATTTGCTAAAAATTGGAAGAATGAGAAAATACCATTACAGGAAGAAATTATTAAGAAAATATTGGAATGTGCTGAGATGAGCAGATTGACATTTGAAATTAGAGAGCAAGAGGATAAACAATTTTATGAAATTTGGGATCTTTTTTATAAATGGCTAGATGATAAAATACGATAATAGAATATTTTAGATAGTAAGAAATATCTTTATCTTGCTATTTTGCTATTATTTTGTTATTTGATATTATATTTATAAAGGGTTTTTTTTAGGATTGATTTGGTATGATTATATGATTTGTTGAATAATCTGGTTAAAGTATTGTTAGCTCATAAAGCATGAATGATTAAAAGTATAGTCAAAATTTTTTTTTATTTTTTTTAGTGATTATAGGATATATAAGTTTGGATTGATAATATGAGTTGTTATGTAACATAATTGTAACTGGGACTACAGAATGAATGCACAAAAATGATGAACCAACTGACACACTGGATGTACATACGAGAGTTGAATGTTTTAATGTTTTGTTTGTCTTGTTTGTTTGTAGAAAATTAATAAAATTTTCTTTAAAAAAATAAACATTGGTAAATGAAATTTCTTACTGGTGCTTCTGAAGTAAATGAAAAGTTAGAATAATTTATGGGATGCTGGGATTACTTCCTTCTGATACCATGGCCTTTTCCAAAAGAGTTCTTTCATCTTGTGATCTTTTCCTGTGATGTCCTACAAAGTTTCCTTGTGATTGATTTAGCATGGACACGATGTCTCAGTGTCACCCAGTGTTTTATCATGGTTGGTGAGTACATAAGAAAACAAAAAAATTCTGGATTCTGAAAAGCACCTCATTATTGAGGGATATGCATTACAGATGATGACTGGCTCATTCCTAATAATGCAGGACCAGGCAATAGCATGTGCCATTTATTATCATTATGGTGCCTTATTAGTACTCATTAAAATAGCGATCTTTGGAAATAAGTGGTACCGAATACTAGAAAACTCTATCTAAATATATCACCAATTCATAGCTTCTTTTGGTATAACACAGTATGCCTATGTGAAAGCTGTTAGAAAGAGCAACATGTTGAGTGCATAAATATGGTAATATAATATTTTGACAGGATACAATATTTGTAACATTATCGTGACATCTGTAGCCACATATAATAAAATGGTTATGATACTACATTAAGACATGGTGTGCCTAACTTCAAAGTCAAAGTCTGTTTAATAGTTTGACAACGTTTAACTTTGTGAATAGAAATTTTGTGTTATTGGGGAATATTCTCATTAAAATTTTCATCGTCTATTCTCAAATAGTGAAGGTGTAACCTTTCCCCAAAGTTATAGTAATCGTCTATTCTCAAGTAGTGAAGGTGTAACCTTTCCCCAAAGTTATAGTAATTTATACTCAGGATTCATACGTAGGTTTTCTAGAAACATGACACCCTAAAGCAAAATAAAATGGGACCTTTGGGATTAATGTAAGCTCAACTTTCTTTGAAATGTAAATCAAACCTATTGCATATCATTTTTGTGGGAAATCCATACTGTAGCTGTATTTTAGAAAATATTTCAGTATACTTTCAAATATATTGTCACCTATTGTGAACTAATAGGATGCAGTAAAAAAATTGCAGAAAATTGCAAAAAGCAGTTTTCTAATGACTAACTATGCCAATTTTCTGCCAAAGCCTTTGATAAATAACAACTAAAAAGATAATCAAAAATTAGCAAATTATTATTTTGTATTTTTCACATTTTACAAAAAAACAGATTCCTTTTAATGTAACATGATTAGTTTATATGATGTTGATAAATGTTCAAAATAATAGGCTACAGAACTATGGCAGACATAATTATAATTGAAACTGATGTAAATTTAAATAGTTTCTGCAATGATATTTGGTAATTACTTTATTATTTCTAAACCAGTGGCATTCCAGTTCTGTTTAATAAAAAAAAAAGAAGAAGAATTATGGAAAAGGATATAATTGGATGAATTTTATACTTGTGCCATCTATCTAAACTCAATCTTTGTTTGATCGGAAACATCTTCATTGAATGAAATCTCATTCTTAAATGGCTGGATTTTTAATTTAATCATCTGAACCACTGATGGAGAATTATGTGCAGGGCCTGTAATCTAGCATTTGGCATGTCTTGATTTTTTTTGCTTCTCAAATGAGCTGTGCCTCTAAACCAGTATTTCTCAACCTTAGCAACTTTAAGATATATGAACTTCAACTACCTGAAATCTGACTGGGGAATTCTGGAAGTTGAAGTCCATATATCTTGAAGTTGCTGAGTTTGAAAAACCTGCTTTAGAGTTTGCAACACAGGGGCAAGCAACCTGCAGACTGCAGAGTTGTGAATTCCTGTTGGTTGTGTTTTATTTTATAAGAAGTGTGTTTGTGCATGTACAATTTTCTTTATATCCCCTCCCCCCCCCCCGCTTTTTAAGTGTAAGGTACCCAGTCATGTTGGAGTTAGGTGGCCTTTAAAATTTATACATAAATGAATAAATATCACCCACCCACCATCCAAATTGCATGAGAAATTCATACATGTTTATTCCAAATTTCAAAAGTATATCTGCAGTCCTGAGAACTAAGCAGTGTTGTGGACATCCTATCCCAGTATTTGGAAATTCTGAATGGGGAACAACAGGCTTCAGCTGTAGTCTGAAAGCTACAGTGGCTTTGGATTTTGAAGCCCTCTGATTCTATGATTGTATCATTTCTGGTTCTGGGTGGGATTACACTGCCCCAATGTACGATCTGGGGGTCCTCCTGGATTCCTAATTCCTGCTTGATGATTCCAGCTACTATGGATTCCTGTTATCCACAGTAGCTATGGCTAGGAAGGCCATACTGTGCATCAATCATATCTGTTCTTAAATCAAGGGGCCTACTCAGGTTACTCATGTCCTGATCACCTCCTGGTTGGACTACTGCAATGTGTTCTACATGGGGCTACCCTGGAAAAATATCTGTGAACTTCAGATGGAGGAAAATGCAACAACGTAAGCATCTGATAGAACACACATTACATATCTGCTTCGCAAACTGTATTGTTACCAGTTTGTTTCCAGGTCCAATTCAAGGTACTGTTGTTGACCTTAAAGCCCATCATAATATAAGAATTGGGTTACCTAAGGGATCTCCCTAATTTCATTTGCCCATCCCACCCATCTAGCATAGAGGGCGTTGTGAATGAATAAATGTTAAATAAAGTTATCTTGAGCTTGAAGTCAAGTGCAGGGTTCTGGCCCTGCACTTCTGATTGGCTGTTAATGGCAAGATCGGATTGGTCTGTTCAGGAGAATCTGATTGGCCATTAACAGGCCATTCTCATTGGTTAACGGAGCTAGCGCTCCCAGATTGCTATTGGTTGAATAGTTAAAAAGTTGCCTATATAAGGAAGGCTATAGCAGCCATCCAGTTTGAGCTGTCACACCATGTAAATAAAGAGTTTCGTCTCCATTATTCGCACCCATGCTCCAGACTTAACACTGGCGACGAGGCTGGGATGTGGAGAGGTCAGAACTGACTAAACAATGAAGAAGACAACCGAGCATGTGGCTGAAACACACAACAGCGGAACCATGTCCAGTGGCGTAGTACCACCCGCTCCGTTCGACCCAGCGCAAGAGGACTGGGAGTCCAACATGGACCGTTTCCAAATGTTCTTGGAAACGAATAATCTGAAGGATGCCACAACCGGGAAGAAAAGGGAGGTATTCCTGATGCATTGCGGGCCGACCGTATTCAAGATGGCCAAGGCGCTAGCAAAACCGGCTGAAGTGAAGGCCATGGACTGGGACATCCTCGAACCGCTACTAAGGGCCCACTATGCACCGACCATTCCAACGCTCGTAAGATGGCACGAGTTCTACCAAAGAAACCAGCAGAAAGGAGAAAGCGTTGCCGATTTTGTTGCGGACCTCCGAAACTTGGGAGGCCTCTGCGATTTCGCTGACCTAGAAGAGGCTTTGAGAGACCGAGTAGTTCTAGGATTAGATGCTCTAAACGTGCAGAGCAAAATAATGGCTAAGGGTGACATTAGCCTTGCCGATGCCATTGCTGAGGCTACGGCAGCGGAAGCGACCAAGAAGTCGGCTGCCCAACTACGCCGAAATCGCGCTCCGATGCACCAACCAGCTGGCGAACTTTCACCTAAGTCGGAAGGACAGCTTTCGACGGCCCACCATGAGGATCTCTCTTCGTCGTCAGACAGCGACGAAGAAGAGGTCCATCACCTGGGGTCCGATCGGGACCGTTACCCAAAGTCCCAGGAACCGTGCGCTGGCTGCGGGGCCAACCATTTCCGCTCTGATTGCAAATTCTGCGACGCGCTCTGCCACGGGTGCGGGAAACGAGGCCATATCGGACGGGTCTGCAGAAGTCTCCTCGGACCCAGCCAGACCTCGAAGGGGGCCAATTTTCACCAATCGACAGGAAACCGTCCTGAAAGGCGAGAACCAGAAAACCACTCCTACAGAAACCGACCCATGACTCGCCTAACAAGGGGAGAAGAGGCTCACAAAACAATCACTATTGGCCACGCCTCTTCATTGGATGCCAAGAAAATTTGGGTTAAAGTGGCCATCGAAAATCAGCCTTGCCAAATGGAAGTTGACTGGGGATTGTCTCTTTCAATGGTCTCCTGGAAGACCCTCAAGCAACTCATCCATACTATCTGGCGCCAAGACCTTCAATTCCAAAGGCTTGTGCTAAAAGACTACCGGATTCCAGTCGTAGGATCCGGTCGAGTCCGGGTTTCGTTCAAGAACCGCACAGCGTACTTACCCCTGACGGTGAACGACAAGGACTGGCCTAGCCTGTTAGGCCTCCAATGGTTCGCACCACTCGTCATTGAAGTGGCAGGCATTAACCGAATCGGTGGCAGTGACTGGGAGGAGGACCTCGCCCACGAATTCAAGGACGTCTTCACGGAAAAGCTAGGCAAGTACAAGGGGACCCCGATATCCTTTAGCCTTAATCCAAAAATAGCTCCCATCCGCCTTAAGCCTCCTCAAGTTCCGTTTGCCCTAAAGCCAAAAATCGACGAACAGCTTGATAAGTTGATAGCCCAGGGAGTGTTAAAGCCCACCGATCACTCTCCCTGGGAAACCCCAATCATAACACCAATTAAGCCGGATGGCTCAATGAGAATTTGTGGTGACTACCGAGCCACCCTAAACCACGCCCTGCAACAAAATCCATATCCGGTGCCGGTGGTGCAACAACTTCTCCATTCCCTGGGGGTCGGAAAAGTCTTCGCTAAACTGGACTTAGCTCAGGCTTATCAACAACTGCTGGTTGATGAAAAAACGGCACAGGCACAGACAATTGTAATGCACCGAGGTGCCTTTAAGTGTACGCAGCTCCAATTCGGAGTCAGTGTAGCCCCGGGGATCTTTCAGAGCCTAATGGAGAGACTCTTGCAGGGGATCAAAGGCATTGTCCCCTACTTTGACGATGTGCTCATTGCTGCCCCCACTCCAAAAATTTTACGGGATTGTTTAAGAATGGTTCTACAAAAATTCCAAGAAGCAGGCCTTAAGGTGAAGAAAAATAAGTGCAAGCTGTGTACAGATCGTGTTGAATTCTTCGGGTATTTAATTGAAAGTCAGGGTATTCACCCTACAGATAGCAAATTGAGAGCAATAAAAAACGCTCCCAGATCCCGGAACAAGGCCGACCTCCAGGCGTTTTTAGGCCTCATCAATTTCTATAATGTATTCTTGCCGTACAAGGCGACTGTTGCTGAACCTTTACATCGCCTACTAGACAAAAAAGCAAATTGGGTATGGGGTCATAGAGAAGAGCAGGCGTTCCGTAATGTAAAAAAGCTACTGACTTCTGACGCTGTACTAATGCAGTACAATGAAACCTTACCGTTAAATATCCATGTGATGCATTGCCTTTCAGAGTGGGCGCCATTTTGAGCCATGTATTGCCTAACGGTAGCGAAACCCCTGTTGCTTATTTTTCAAAAACACTCTCGAAAACCGAGCGAAATTATAGCCAGATTGATAAAGAAGCCCTGGCAATTGTATCGGCTGTTAAAAGATTCCATGAGTACATGTACGGCCCGGCTTTTACTATAGTAACTGACCACAAACCTTTGCTGGGGATAATCGCTGGGGATAAGCCAACCCCCCATATACTATCTCCCAGGATGACCCACTGATCAGAATTCTTGGCTGCCTATAATTATCAGCTACAATACCGCCCCGGTAAAGCTGTTCCCCATGCCTATGCGTTGAGCCGTGTACCGCTTCCAGAAACCATCAACGATCCCACGCCAACGATGACAACGTTGCAGATCGAGACACTTCGTTCACCGCCATTAACTGCCCATGATATCACGAGAGAAACAAAACGCGACCCCATTTTAGCACGAGTCCTCACGTGGGTAGATCGCGGATGGCCATTGGACCAAGTACCAGACGACTTTGCACCATTCAAAAGTCGTCAAACAGAGTTGTTTTCTCAAAAGGGCTGTATCATCTGGTGTGATAGAGTCGTTATCCCAGAACGACTCCAACAGGCACTACTAAGAACCTTACACGATGGCCACCCTGGCATCGTGGGCATGCAGGGCCTCGCACGAAGCTATGCGTGGTGGCCAGGCATCGACAGACAAATTGAATCGTGGGTCAAAACTTGCCAGAGATGCCAAGAAGTAAGCAACGCTCCACCAAAGGCAACCCCAACCGAATGGGAGACACCGCGGGGACCATGGTCCCGTATCCATCTAAATTTTGCTGGACCGACCAAAGGCCAAACATTCTTGTTAACCTTAGACGCCTACTCGAATTGGCTCGAGATCTACCGTATGAGGAACACGACCACCGAAGCGGTCATCAAAAGAATGGAAAGACTGTTTGCAACCCACGGATTACCAGATGTTCTGGTATCCGACAACAGCCCCCAATTTACCGCGCTGTACTTTGAACAGTACTTGGCTGACCGCGGTATCCGACATGCACTCACTTCGCCTGTGCACCCTGCGGCCAATGGTAGGGCTGAGCGCATGGTACAATTCGTCAAGAAAACTCTACAAAAAATAGACTATGACAATATCGACGAGAAAATCAACTGAATCCTTTTTCTACAGCACATCACACTTCACAGCGTCACCAACAAAACTCCCGCCGAGCTGCTAATGGGACGGAAGCTCCGCTCCCACCTTTACCGGTTACACCCAGCTTACGAACCCGAAAAACCACTCGGATCCAGCGGCCGATTCCGTACCTTCCAGGTAGGCGATTTAGTATTAGCTAAAAACTTATCGGGCGATCCGCTGTGGGTAGAAGCGACGGTAATCCGTGTAACTGGCCCAAGATCATACCTTGTCCAGTGCCCTGACGATAGACTTTGGAAGCACCATATCGATCAACTACGATCAGGGCTGCAGTCAGGCAATTCCGAACTCCCTTATAACCAAACTGAGAGGGGGGGAGATACAGAGGAAGACGAATTTCAACTAGAGGAAAATCTTTTTGAAGGGAACGATAGCAGAACAGAAATGCGGGAACAGGAACCAGGGATAGGAGTGAGTTCACCTCAGGGAGTTGCCGAAGATATTGGTGACAACGAAAACATGAACTCTGAACCAGAGGCACCCCTTTCGCCAAACAACGCTCTACCTCAACAAGAATGCAGCCAAATGCCAGGTGCACAGCGAAAATCAAAAAGACTAATAAAACAACCGTCCTACCTCAAGGACTACGTGACTGCGCCCCGTAAACAGAAGCCAGGGGGAATGGGTGTTGTGAATGAATAAATGTTAAATAAAGTTATCTTGAGCTTGAAGTCAAGCGCAGGGTTCTGGCCCTGCACTTCTGATTGGCTGTTAATGGCAAGATCGGATTGGTCCGTTCAGGAGAATCTGTTTGGCCATTAACAGGCCATTCTCATTGGTTAACGGAGCTAGTGCTCCCGGATTGCTATTGGTTGAATAGTTAAAAAGTTGCCTATATAAGGAAGGCTATAGCAGCCATCCAGTTTGAGGTGTCACACCGTGTAAATAAAGAGTTTGAAGTTCACTGTTTCTACCGACTCGTCTCCATTATTCGCACCCATGCTCCAGACTTAACAGAGGGTATATTTTGAGTTCTATAACCTAGGGAGCTACATTTGGCAGGTCTTGTGTGATGGGTCTTTTCTGTTAGGGCACTGTGGAATTTTCTTCCTCCTGAGGTGAGGCTGGATACATGACTTCTGAACACCATTATTATTAACATCCTTTCATCTGCTATTTCTTCATTGTTTCTATTCTCTGTTTCTGTACTCTTTTTATTATTTTAATGCTTTTAAATAATTAATAATGGTAATATTTTCAGCTATTTACTGACTGTTTTCATTTTGTTGTATGCTACACAGAGTTGCTTGTTTGATGAGATGAAAAGCTATATCAATTGAACTTATCAATAACAAAAAAAAAATTCATTTCCTAAATTGAACTAGGCAACAAAACCTATCTATTTAAAGGAGGGGGACAGAAGAAGCAGTTGATGGCAATCAATGTTAGCATTTGCAATCTTATTGATAGTATTCATTTTATAGCACATTATATACAGGATGTCTTAGCATGATGGCCTAGAGGTGGATCTCTCATCTCACAATTAGAAGGTAGCAGCAGATGTTTCTTTCTTTGGGTGCAAAGAAAAAATATCTGGCCAGTAAATACTCATCTCCCTTCAGTCACACCCAACTCCACCCCGATCCAAGGGATTAAAGGGTTGTTAAAAGGAAAAAAAATATGTCTTGGATAGCAATAATTAATAGCAAATACATAGCTTTTCTTAAATTTTTGTTCATAATTCACAGTGCTTTGTTGATAATCTCAGTCTTTTGCTACCTTCACACAAAAAATAAAGTTCCCAGGAAATGGACTCTATTTAAACAAGAAATTTTTGGACAAAGTTTAGACTGTTGTCAGTGTATTCCAGTAGCAACCACATTAACCTCATTAACAGCCATAACAGCCATAGGGACAGATGCTAACATTTCCTAAACAGTATAAAACAAATACACATCTTTGCCATTATCCTTAGGAAAGGTATACAGTACATTAGATTCAACCAGACCCCACATTCCCTAGTCTGAACCTGCTTATTCAATGTTTGTACCTGCACAGAACTTCAGTCCTGATCTCTTGATATGCTGTTTTGTATGACACAAAGGGTGAAGAGGAAAAAGCAGCAAAGTTAAATAAATCATTTTTGTTGTCAAGGCCACAATGGTGTGAGGGAGGAAAGAAAGGGGAGTTCTGGATTCAATTACTGCCCTGAAATGCAGCATCTAGGAAAGTGATTCAGCCTCTGACAATCAGCTCCATAGCACTAAACTTGAATTTGGCCATAAGGTTGAGAATTAGTTCTACTGCTTTCAGGAAGGTCATTATAATTTATTTTAAGTACCACTTTTCTCAGTACAAAAGCTATTAAATTGGCCTATTTGAAATTTCATCCTCTTCTGTTCTCAAACAATGAAATTAAAGCTCTTAAGAACAAGATTTTTAAAAGAATATAACTCAAAATTTTTGGTGGAATGTGGCCTGCTTGTGAATGTCTATTCTGTTGATTTCAGTCAATGAAAAATCATTACAAGTGTCCTTTGTTTTCCCCATATTGCAACATCACAGAATGAGTCCTGTTCTTCTAAATCCCTCATGAAATCTGGTGATTAAATTGAATCAGATAACATCTAAAGCAGGGGTCTCCAACCTTGGCAACTTTAAGACTTGTGGGCTTCAACTCCCAAAGCTGGCTGAGGAATTCTGGGAGTTGAAGTCCACAAGTCTTAAAGTTGCCAAGGTTGGGGACCCCTGATCTAAAGGAATGACATGAGCTTTATTTAGCTACTTGCAAAGCTCTGGATTAGAAGATCACACACCCTTGTTCTGGATCAGATACTTAAATAAAGATCTGAATAATAGTTCTGTTGCACTCATTCTTAGAAGCCAGATTATATGAATATTGACCATCTAACTGATAATTCCTTAATACTGAGATCAGTATGCATCGATCAAAATACTTAAAACATTGGTGATAAACACTATGATAAACATTAGAACATCTCTACATGGTAACTGTCCAATTGATTTCCAATACAAATAATTTCTTACATGGTTTCCAAAGATTTCAGCATTATTATATAAAATTGCAGGACACACATAAGGAAGTCAAAAGTTAGTGTTCTCACATGGATTCTGATGTTATATTGCCAATTCATCATGAAATTTTGCATATAATGAAAGGGACAATCATTATTCTACACTATAATATTTAACTTGGTAGTCATTCCTGTTAGGGATAACATTGTTTACCCTAACTGGTTTAGGTAAAATAATAAATATGTTATCATAGTTTTTTAGTTAAAATGTCTGCAACTTTAACTGTAGGAATGTAATTAAGGGAATGGTTGTAAAAGCACCATAAAAGAAGCAAGGCACGACAGCTTGCTCTCTCTGGCTTTATGATCCCTAATTACTGGATGAATTGAAGACTGCGTTTTTCCCTACTAGAACGGGAGAGAGAAAGGACTGTTGATATTATCAACTGTGAGAGGACTGATTTATTGTAAGTGAACTGACATTGGATATTCTACACGGATTTTGCTTATTGAATATCCTTGAATGGACTGACTAAAACGATACATGACTAATGGACTGTTGTTTTGACTATGCTATAAAACGCTAAGTGGAATAAACTATATTTTTGATAACACAAGCGTATCTGTTATTTTTACTGTATGTTAACTAACATACAAAATTACCGTGTATACTCGAGTATAAGTCGACCCGAATATAAGCCGAGGCACCTAATTTAACCACAAAAAACTGGGAAAACTTATTGACTCGAGTATAAGCCGAGGGTGGGAAATGCAGCAACTACTGGTAAATTTCAAAAATAAAAATAGATACCAATAAAAACTTTCACTAGGACAGTTGAGAATAAGTTTGATGTTCACAATTTCCTCTTTGAAAGAGACCAGTAAATAGGGAACAAGAAGATGAAGAAAAAGAAGTGTGTTTTTTCACACTTTTCACACTGCAGTGAACAAAAATGGCATCATAGGAACAGGCTTATTCTCAGCCCAAAGGTTTGTTTCTGATTTCTTCCCTGATTTAAGGGAAATTTGGGAAACGATCTCACTATCATGAAAGGTTTAATTGATTCACTAACCCAAAAGATGATGATGATGATAGTGGGAGGCAGGAGTCACTCTCTCCCTTGCAAGAAAAAAGCAAGAGCCGTTCTTATTATCTCTCTCCCTCTCTCTCTCTCCCCGTAATACAGTCAAGCCCTTTCCAGCATGCGCGATCTGCCTTCGCCACTTTGCACCTTGCAAATGCAAAATCCTGGGGTTTTTGCATTTGCAAGGTGCAAAGCGGCGGGTGCGGATCCCGCGTGCTGGAAAGGGCTTGACTGTATTACAGGGAGAGAGAGAGAGGAAGGGAGAAATCAAAAGAACGGCTCTTGCTTTTTTCTTGCAAGGGAGAGAGTGACTCCTGCCTCCCACTGTCATCAACATCTTCTTCTTTTGGGTTAGTGAATCAATTAATTTGGGAAATGATCTCACTATCAGAAAACAACGCAAACCGCCATCACCACCTCCTCCTCCCCCTCCTCCTGAGTGGACTGAAAGCAGCTGGAGCTGAGGAAACGAAGCTGAGTGGAGCGACCTTGGCTCGCGTTGTTTTCTCAGCCTAGAGCTCAGAAAACAACGCGAGCCGCCACCACCACCTCCTCCCCCTCCTCCCGAGTGGACTGAAAGCAGCTGGAGCTGAGGAAACGAAGCTGAGTGGAGCCGAAGCAACCTCGGCTCGTGTTGTTTTCTCAGCCTAGAGAAAGGGGAAGGGGGCTCATCTGGACCAAGGGTGAGTCTCCACCTCAGTTTCCCCTGAAGGATCTTCCATCACTTTTGCCTTCTCCCTACATATTCCCTCTGTTAAAATCCCCCCCCCCACACACACACTTATTTTCGGTCGGATAGATTTCGAGTCTGAGCATTCTCACATGGCGGTGGGTCTTCCCCCCCCTAAAAACAGTTAAAAAAAGAAAAAACAATATATCCTCAAGCAAGAACTTTTCTGCTTCCGATTACCCCCAAGCTTAAAAGTTGCAAAGGAAACACGGAAGCAGGGAAGCGGCTGCCCAGCTTCGGAGCTCCACACCATTTTTTTTTCAGAGGGGAATCTGACTCGAGTATAAGCCGAAGGGGTTTTTTTCAGCACAAAAAATGTGCAGAAAAACTAGGCTTATACTCGAGTATATACGGTATCTCACACATTTATCTGTATGCTTATCTGACTAACGCTGCACATTCTGTTTAGCTTGTCTCCTTAACCCTGGTTGGGGAACCCAGGTTTAACAATTCCAGACAAGGAGATAAGAATTTAAGAGGACCCAGATTGTTGGGGGCAATATGCTGACTCTGTAAACTGCTTAGAGAGGGCCGTAAAGCACCATAAAGTGGTATTTAAGTCTAATTGTGATTGCTATTGCTATCTATGAGGAGTAGCCAGGAATGGAAATGTATTCATTTTCTGATTGCCAAAGGAAAAAAAATTGATAACATTTCATTCTTAGAAATGAAATATAGCGATTCCTGCAGGATCCAATCTGGGTCAGTCACTGGGTACCGGAGGTTTTGGATTCTGACCTTTGAGATTCACGCAGGAGTCCATCTTCAGGGAATTTCTCTCTACCCAGGCTGCAACATTATCCTGGGACACATATATTCACTTTCATTCCATGGCAATACCTATGCAGCCAGTTATCTGTTGGCACTTCTTATCTACTCAGCCACGCTTTATCATGAAAGTTGAAAAATATAGGTTCATATCCTTACATGCATCCATGGATATAACATCCAGCCTCACTATTATGGAATGGTCTTTTGAATTTATTGTAAAAAGGGAGTTAAAACAGATTTTAGCATTAATTATTAATATTTCTCCGATCCTTCAATTTCCTTTGAAATTGTAACTCTGTGTGGTATTTTTCAATAGTTTTGTATTTGAAATTCTCTTTTATGTTACTGTAAAAGTTACAATAAAAAGAAAACACATATATGAGCTCCAAAAAGTTATGATTTCATGCTGGATATTTAATGGACCACAGTCATATGAAAAGGTAAGATTTGGTGTGGGCGAAGAAAGTAATTAACCTCTTTTTAAGGTTTTGAGTTTCTGAGCATAAATTGATCCTTTAAAAGTTACAGATCCATAAACCACAAAAATGCTTGAGATTTTAATTGAACAAAGTAAAAGTCCTTTTAATTAAAAAAAAAATTATGTTTTGTTAGACCAGAAGACAGAACTATAACTAGACTAACAGAAGTAGCCATGAAAACCAATTATAACAGACAAATTAATCCAGAACTATGGTGTATAAGAATATGAAGTAGTCATTTGTTAAGTAGCCATCTTTGTCATTTGTTAAGTTACATCTATGTTAATTATATTAAAATTTTGTGGAAATTAACAGTTGCAGTTATGATTCACATTGACAGATATCTTGAACTGACTATGGGAAGAAATGGGCTGATTTTTTAAGATCACTTCAGAAATACCAATATGCCCATTTTTTCTATACTAATAAGAGAGGCTTTTTGTTTGCTTAATCTCTTTGGAAAATTTGTGGTTCCTTGGGTAATGTTCCTGAATTCCTAATATAACTTGTATTATTCCTTTGAAATCTGCTGTGCTCTCAGAAAAGCTCACACTGTCGTTATTTGAGGAAATATCTGCATTCTAGACTGCCTCAGAGCTCCACTTTGGGTAAAGGACAAAATGGGATTTAGGAATGGGATGGGGAGGCTTTGTCATCCAAGTCATGGTTGTCCCAAAGGTGCTTTTCCAAGAGGCAACAGGACTTTCTGGTTTTTCTTTGAAGATGCTTCACTTTTCACCTAAGAAGCTTCTTCAGCTCTGACTGGGTGGTGGGGAATGGAAAGATTTATACCACTTTTTAGAGAAGTATATTTCCTTGCAGGAATATACAAGCGATAGAGATATGATTTAAAACTTTGCTGCTTGTATAACATTAAACCTCTTTGCTGATAGTGTTTCAAGTTTCAAACATTTGGATAGCTTCAATAAAGAAATACTTGACAACTACAATAACTTCCTTCCACTTTAAAAGTTTGTGCTTTATTTCTAAATATTGAGATTACATGCATTTTTGCTTATTAACATTTAAGTGTTTTTTTATAAGGTAGATTCAATTTATTCTTTTTTTTTTAAAAGCTAATGTAACTGCATTTTTACAACCCTGCATTTGCAGGTTCGTTGTTATTTTGGCTATTTTGAAGTCAGTGGAAAGGAATAATGGGAATATTTTTTATATTATTTGCTATTTCTGTTTTCTGATTGATCAGAAGCATTATATTGAGGATGAAATTATTCACCTTTTAAAATATAATAGACTCATGTTATATAGTAAGCATTGCCCCTCTCCCCAAATTGAACACTTATCTTATTGCTGGTATAACATATCTCTAGGAGATGGAGCTGAAGCAGCAACCTTTCCCGATGCCTTGTCAACTTGCAGTTCTTCCCTTTTTAATTTGCAGTTTTATTTCCTTCCTCCCTTTGATTTCATTGGAAATTAATGGAGTATATCTTCACAAGACTGATACAGTCCTTCATTTATTCTAGGTATATGTCAAAGCTTTTATTTATGGAGGAAAAGTTCAAAAGATATAAACAGAAAATTAAAACTTAAAAGAAGATCGGGAATAACAGATACACTCAGATATATTTCAGCAGTCTTGAAGTGCTACACAGCAACGTGCTGTGAGTGTACTTTGCCTATTTGCCTCTTTCTAGTTTGAATGGAACATTTGAAAAGAATTCATTTTTCACTCAAATGCTGTTCACTTTCATCCTTAAGTTTGGGAGCTAACTGACAGGGGAGAAGTGGCAGATGGATGCCTTTAGTTTTTCCCTAATTTTCCCTGCAACATACTATGTGTGTAGAATCTGAGGGAAAGAGCATTTGTCCTATGTGGTCATATTTCTACTTAACATGGTGAGATCCACAGCATATATATACAACTCCTCTTCTCTATTTCCTTTTTCTAGCCTTTTCTGATGGGTCCAGTACATTTCCATTTTGACAAAGAATGCTCTGGTAACAAGGTAGTTACTTACTCCAACAAGACCAACTTCCTTCAAGGAGGCTCTCCTGGATGATGTTATTGGTATTGCCACATTTTTGTGCAGTGAGGTCTAGAATATATCTATTCTTCAAACATCCCACCTCTAGAAGTTAGACTTTTCCCCTTGGGAATAGCCTTTTAGAAGGTAGCAAAGCTGAACCTTACCCAGAGACAGTGGGGAGGCAATGCTTCATCATCACTATTTGTTTTTCATGGTTACCATTATGGGTTATTGCACAAACAGTCAGGTGTTTTAGACTGGATTTGACATTTTTATCCAACTATCGATTCCTTCCCAAGTACCTGGGACAGACAGAAGAATAATTGTGTTAAAAGTATCATCACAGGATATAAGCTGTTCCAAGTAAACTTACCTTTTGCAGTTGACCAATAGTGATTTTGTCACTATGTGCCAGTGGTATTCAAGTGATGTGCCATATGTTTTGGATCGCACCCAAGGGGCCTGTTGTTATTGGTATTTTGCTTTCTTTTGCCAGAATACCATTTGTATAGGTTTTTATATTTTGTGATATTTTTCCTGTTCTTTCTATTCTGTTCTGCTATATTGCAATGTTCACTATCTAGACTTTTTGTCTTTCTAATCAACAGTTGTTAAGTCTGGGGTGTTGTGTGCCTCAGAGCACTTTAGCTTCTTCATTTTCTATTACTTTTTCTGTTTTGTAGTCCCACCAGATCTTCCTTCCAAGCATATTTCTGCAGATATTCCAATGCACCATTGTTGCTTCTTTCTCATACTGTAGATTATCATTAGCTTGTGCAATCTTTTTGCAGCAGCTAACTAGGTGATCCACTTTTCATTGAGCTTCTTTGCAAAGGCAGCATCTGCTGTCAGTTGGCACCATATCTTCCCAATTCTGCTTTACATGTATTTGTTATTAAGCTTGGTCTTGTGCAGCCAGAATTAGCCCCTACGTCTCTTTCTTCAATTTTGCTTTTCTTAGCCATTGTCAGATCTTATAATTATCTGTTTTGCTTGCTATATGTGGGTGTGGGTGTCGGTGGGTGGGTGAGTGTTCTGGCCATGTATATTTTTGCCTTGGCATGTCAATTTCCTATTCTGCATATGGTATTATTATTGTTATTATTGTTGTTGTTGTTATTGTTGTTGTGATGATGATGATGATGATGATGATGATGATGATGATTATTATTATTATTATTATTATTATTATTATTATTATTATTATTATTATTATTATTATTATGTTTCTTACCATTATGATGATCATTGGTTTTTGTTGTTTTGGATTTGAGTATTATGATGACTATGGATTATTATTAATATTATTATTTTTTCTTATGGTTTCATTATGTTTTATTTTTGGTTTTCTTATGGTGGATCTTTTAACTGCATTTGATTTTATGATAAGCTACCAAGAATCAGAATAATTCAGCATCACACAATAAATACACAATTTAATTAAATGGAAGATTCTGGTGGAAGACAATTATGAGAGATTAGCGATGGGAGATTCTGCTGGATAGAGTCTGTTGTTATTTTGCTTGTTATTATTATTACTATGTATAGCAATGTGAAATCAGAGCAGCCAGTTTTTTAATTGATGTTGGCCTTCCTATGCATCAAGTTCTTATTATTTAGTTATTATTTAATTAAATGTTATGCTATCCAACTTCTAGCAATTCTGGGTGCTTCACAGGAAAACAACATTAAAAATAATTTTAAAAACCCAACATAATAAAAAAGAAATAAAAGACAGCAAACATGACAGGAGCAAAAACAACCTAAAAAGACATTCAGCTGCCCTTGCCAGCCATGATGACTGACTGTTCTTGGGACAATGTTGTGTCATTACAATTCTCACTTCCAGAGTTTAAAAAAATACATCATAGTCCTTTATTTATCTTTTTTTTTCTGTATGCTTTAATAGATATTTAAAAGATAGCACTAAGAGGATATGAGGACAACAAGAAGTAAACAACTAGAAAAGAGACAGAGAAGTTGTATAAAATTAAATTAATTTTGTAAGATGACATTAGAATAATGTTACACATTCATTTGTGATTTGAGAATCATTATTAAGACTGAGACAATCCTCAATAATTAAATATAGTGGCCAGTGGAATGTGAGTCAGAATGAGCCATCAGCAAAACTTTCTATCTAATTTAAAAATGCCATGGCTTTTTAATGATTCAAGCAGAAGCTAATGTACTACACTCCCATCGCATTTCATGTGGCAGGAAAGCAGTAAGAATACAATGGTCTTGGTTTTCTTTTTAACTCATGAAATATTTCATACTGAATAATGGGTAATACATTTCCCCAATATTGATAAAATTGAAAATAGATTGACTAAAGATAAATTTACAGAAGTTACTAGTTGCTGTTGAAAGAATTTTTCCACTCATCCACCTGCTTATTTGCAAACATTTCCTGCTGAAGATTAGTCTGATCTGATACCTTGATCTGTTTGCTAGTCAACATTGTGCTTCCTAATGAATGACAGTAAGCCCTTCAGCTTGTGGATTTTGAAGTAAAGATTACAGGCTGTTACATTTATAGCAAAATAAAGCTTCATTTCCCATGCCCTGTGACATTCCTGTACATTTGTTTATATGCAGCATGAGTGGCATACATTAGTAGATTCACAGCATGTGTTTGCCCTTCCATTGAGAAGAGATTTACAGTCCCAGATTATTGCAGCTGGCATTTCAGATTAGATCTTAATTTGTTTGTTTGGAATTTTGAATTGCTGTAAGAGACTGGATACTCGAAAGGCATCCAAAAAAAAAAATCAAGACATCTGTTCTTCTCTAAAGAGAATGTAATATGAGACAGTTTTTTCCTTCTCAAGAAATTTCTGCCTAGATCACAGGAACATAAAAGAAGTTTGTCTTCCCTGCTATATTTCATTTCTATATTAATGACATCATACTGGCCCTCACTAAAGTAGATTTTCATTCTCCATCTCTGATTCATAATCCAGTCTCCATGTTAATGTATGCTGGCAATGTGGCTACCCCATTTAAATACCAAGCACAGCCAAAATAAAGACTATTCTACCAGGCCAGCAAACTCCAAAAGGAGAGTGCACTATTCATTGTCATACCTGCAAAATTAACAGCTACCAAACTGTACCAATGAAAGACTTCCAGTATATAGGCATTTATTGCCAATTATCTTTGATTGATTGATTATGCTTTGTCAAGTCAATGTCATATTTTAGTGGTAAAATTAATAGACCTTTCAGTGACTCGGTTATGTATCTCTTGGAAACTCCGAGCTTCTAACATATCCTGAAATCATAAAAAGCTTCTGTTTTGTTTTTGTTTTTTTTTAAGGTAAGGGAATAATTATGTGCCTGGAGCAATCACATTATTTAAATCTCAAGGTGTTTTCTCTTTGTCATGTATACAGTACATATCAGTGTGCAACACTGCCCCTGTATTAGAAGCAACTCAGTCAAAATTCCTGAGATCTGCAGATCTATAAGAATTATTTGCAAAACCCACCTGCATATATTAATCCATTGTAAACATTCTTTCTAACATACATACAACAGAACCAATACCTTTCTTTTTAAAACTCTGCTTGTGGAAGCCTAAGAGATAATTGAGGCAATAACAATAATTTAGAAGATTCTTCACCCTGTAACAGTATCGCACCTTGTCTATTGCAGTCCTGGAGAGAAAATTCAAAATTGTTTCTTACAATGATCAATTATGTCTTTGTAGAAATAGTGGAGCCCTTAAATGGTGTTTTATTACATTGCCTCATATATAGAGATATTAGTAAAAGGTATATTGCACCTGTTTTGGAAAAATTCCAATGGTCATATATTTATTCATATGATTCTACAACCTTCACAGTGGCCAAATTCTATTATGCTGCTTTCAAGACGAGTCAGATTCTGACCCAGCAGCATAAATAGTCAGTTCCTGTATAAGAATTTGAGTTTCTCTTTTTGTCTGACTTTTCCACTATCCTCCCACCTGTGAGGCATATTGGTTTTTTCACTTTTGCATTATTCAGTCTATGATGATAAATTGAATAAACTCATAGGGACCATTCACACATACAGATACACAAACACACGCACACATACATATACACACACACATTCTCTTCTCCCTTTCCAGCAGAAATAGAAGAAGGAGGAAGAGGAGGAGGAGGAGGAGGAGGAGGAGGAGAAAGGAGGGATGGAGATGAAGGATAAAGAGTAGCTGAACTGAGGAAAGAAAAAAGGAAGGAGACAGCAGGGAACATATACTGCATGTATAAAAGTGAAAGATATGTGGAACAAAAAAGGAGTTACAGTTTTTAGGCATTACAAAGAAGCTAAACTTATCATAAACAGGCTCTCCAGTCAGACTGTTCTTCAGATTAATCTTTAAAACCATTCTTATGTTTCATCAGTAGGTTCTGCACTTATTTGCACCTCTTACTTTTTCCTTGTTTTTAACAGATGTTTTTATCATCATATTTGAGTAACCTCCATTCTTATTTGGAAGGGAGTCACACACTCCATGAAACGTGGTATCTGGGAAGTCAATTTCCCCTTCACGAAAAATTCAGTAACCAGGAGCTCAGTGGATTTGCTGCCACCCAGTAACCATTTGGCTGTGCTGTATAGACTTGCTGACAAAAAGTCAAAGCTGTATCTTTGGTAATAACAGTTAATAATGTATTCCAAATTATATGTTGTATTCCTTAAATCAGTTTGCAGGGTCAACAGGTTGACGTGTAATGCTAGAAAGAGCAGGCTTTTAAAAACATGCCTTTGATCTGACTAAAATAAGCTTGTCCTATCTGGGCTAAAGAAATCTGGGCAACCAATAGGTGGTAGCAGATAGAGCTTCCTTTGCTTCTTGCTACCTTTAAGCAATGTTTGGAGTGGGCAGGTGTTTTTCTTTGTTTGTTTTGCTGTATATTTCAGTCCAGATCTGATAGATCCCAACCTAAAACCACAATAATTTGAAAAAGTTGCACTTTTCTAAAATAATATAATTAATAAAGGCTGTTCTAGAATCAAAAATTTAGAAAAAAAAAATCAGGTAATACTCAAGGTTTTCCAAAGTCTACCTTTACTTCAGAAACTCAGGGAAAACCTAATTATTTCTAACAAATATATCTGATGAATTTCTGCTGAAGCACTGTGACATTAGAAATAACATAAAAAAGTAATTGAATGGGCCCGTAATTGATAACTAATGGCATACACCTGAAGTCTCTCTCCATAATTCACTACAAGTTGACATCCCAGCACTGTAGAATGGAACATACAATACGTAATGTTCATTGAGAATGTCAAGAAATGAAACAGTATCATTTACTAGTTTTATAGTGAACTGTTCAAAATCATAATTAAAATTTTACTTTCCTAAATACTGTATGAATTATGGAGAGATCAGATATTGCCTTCTCAGAATTGGTCATGTTTGCCCTATAAATTATATTAAACCTTAATGACAAATATGAAGCAACAACATTGCCCATTGATATACTGTGCAACTACTCCCAATTCGTCTAAAGAACTTTAGCTAATTACATACAATAATATATAGAAATGTATTATGGTTCTGGTTTAATAGATTAAATTCTAATAAACTATTATTCATTTCAGTATTCTCACCTTAAGTATTCATCAATGAGTTATGTTTTCCAATATGAATGAAGTCAAGATTATTGTAGTCCAATTCTAATGAATCTCAAAAAAACCCTAAAATAAATATTAGTCAATATTTGCCTTTTTTATGTGACTGAAATACTCTAGATGATAAGCAACTAAACTCTATATGACTTCAGTTGAAATAAATTAGTTAAGATGAGAAACAATTTCCCCTGATTGCTGAAGCAGACTTTTGTCAGTAACAACTTCCTCCAGAGACTTTCTAGATTAATTTTATTCTATTGATATTTTTGGCTTTTCAGTGAGATAATGTGAAAAAATGTCAGTAGTATGTATCAATGGAAATCAGAAATAGAGATAGATGGATGGATGGATAGTAGATAGATAGATTTTGTGTGTGTGAGAGAGAGGGGGGGAGAGCGCGGGGAGGGAAGGAGAGAAGAAGTGATTATAGATGGAATACTAGTTTGCTGTTATTATATTTAATGAGTTTATATTTATGCTTTTTAATGTTCCTAATTATATTAACCACCAGCATTCCCTGTTTACAACAAGATGCAAAAAAGAAATAAATCAATTACATACAGTAACTTCCTTATAGACAGTTTCTAGCAAAAAGGTGAACAAAAATAATTTCTGGTGATGTAGGTGTTAAACATGTACTATAATTATGGAAGCACTGCCTTTTCTTTGTTCCTTCTGCTCAGTGTGGTGCCTCCTTTCCCTGTCTAGAGGTGATGGATCAGCTTGCAAGTGCAAATGTTCTTACAAAGCCATACAAAGAGGAATAATGTTGAAAATGGCTTTTTATTTGATCCTGTCCTTTAAAGTCAACAGTCAAGGTTTGGGGTAACTTTTTAGTGTTCTCCAGTATAAGCAGAGAATCAAAGAAGAATAAGAAGAAAAGGGGTAGAATAAATTCTTTAGTTTAGAAAAATTCTACAGCTCCCTTTTAGAAAACAAACTTAATTTTATGATTCCAACTAGGAAGCTTTATGACTTAAGGAGAGCTTGGCAGATTCTTCACGAGCAATCTGGGAGAGGTTTTACCAGCAAAATCAGGCAAACTAGAATTTCTCTGCTCTGAATCTAATAGCAGTATCTGCCTTGTTACATCCAGTCTAGAGAAGTTCTTCCTGCAGCAATACCTAGCTTCCTTCCTTCCTCTAGCTCTACAGAGAACTCATTTCCCCTTCCTTTTGTTCCTCAATAGCCTTGTTAGCAGCTGTCAGCAAATTAGTGGCTTTCTGTTAAAGGTCTTCTTGCAAGTGGCTAAAGAGAATAAAGCATTCTCATGAGTAAGCTAGTGTTTGACCTCTTCACAGATGATTGGTTTCAAATTGCCATCATTCCTCTCCTCTTGGCTATGTCTTCATAAGGTGTCTGTGTATTTGAGAGGGATCATTTCCTGTGTTTTCCTGTCCCTATTTTTCCAGCCAGCATTCCAGCTGACTATTCCACAGGAACTGAATGATGAAAATGGCCAAGATTAACTACATATGTACTTGGAATTCAATCTGATGAATGCAGACCACAAATGTCCACCAAAACTGGATTTACAACTGAACTTACCATGGGAATGAAATTCACATTTTTATGACTCTGTTTCTCTATCAGGGGTGTGAAACTGGCAGCCCATGGATGGGATGCATCACACACAGGCCACACCCACCCCAGCTCCGTGAATGGGAAAAACGTCATGAAACATCATGTAATGGCAATGTGATGCCTGAGTTTGACACCCATGCTCTAAATGCTCTTCTGTGAAATAACATCGCCTTCAACAAGCATTGCATACAAAATCTAAGATACACTAATATAAGATGGTTCATATGCAGCCTCCAATTCTCTACCTGGCCCTCCTTAGAACCCTGAAATTTGTTGTAAAAAATATTTTTTTAATAAAATAAAATATTTTTATAAATAAAAGCACAGCTTGTATTTTATAGTTTCTCTACTCAAAAAAAATGTAAATGAGAGGCAACACTCCCTTCCATGGCCCCAAATCATATCAGGAAATTTCAGTGATAAGTCCTATGACTTTCCAGTTGTCTTCTTTCAGCTCCAAGAAAGTTGCCATCTTGTAAGTTCATAGCCAACTTCAAGATACAATGAATTAATTTATATATTGTAAATAGAAATGCTTGCCTCTGTATCTTTCTTTCTCTCATATTCATATTCACTATAGAAAAATTGAAGGGAGTTTAACATTTTCCTCTTCTTTATGCACTTACACTTTCTGTCTTAAAAGGAAGATGGCTTACATAATGTGTGATAGAGAATAATTATTTAATGCTGTGTGCAGATTACTTTCATAAACATAATCTGAACATGTGTACCTACATCTAGCCAATATTATTTATTCCTGTTAAAATGGATCTTTTCTAAATCAACTGTCATTATGCTTTTGAGAAGCTTCTTTTATTATTCCCTAGGACAATGTCTCAGGGCTATTTTATCTACCTTTTGTGAACCACTCAGTGTTTCTACATAAAAGAATAATAATACACTATTAATAATAAACTATAAATACATAAATTTTAAATAAATATATACATGAGAAGACCACAAAGAATCAAGATCTGAAAATTGAAGTTGAAAGATTATGGCATAACCTTGCCATGATGGTCCCAATGGTTATCTGCACACTGGACACCATACCAAAAAATAATGGACAGCACTTTAAAAAACTATTTTTTGACAAAATGTCCATTTTTTATTACAAAAGGCCATATTACTTGTATTCACACATACAATATACTATGCTGATATGTATGACATATATCTATGACATTATAAAATTCTAGGTTCTTGAGAAAAATTCAATCCATATGAAGACCAATAGCAGCCAAAGAACTGGAAGCTATAGTTTTGTATTATTTATATAATAATAAATAAAATTTATAAGAACTTTCATTAACTGAAAAGCAAAATAAACATTCAAATTCTTTCAAAATTCATGTTTATTAAACCTCATGAAGCTAAAATAAATATGATTATGACTAGTAAAAAATGAGAAAATGTGTAGCATGCTATTAAAATCCAGAATTCAAAGAAAGAAGTAGGATCATGGACAGTTCTAAACTGAACTGATGAGATTCAGTCTGCAATTCAGCAAAATCTGGAAGAAAAACAGCTTCATAAGTCAGGAGTTCAAACAGAAAATAAACAAAGCAGAAAAAGAAATGACTTTAGGTTTTTCTATCAAACAAAGGTTTTTGTGGCTTGTTCTGGTCAAATAAGTTTTTAAAGAGCTCTGTGTCACTTTTGTTTCCACTTCTGTCTGAAAAAAAGTGCTGTTGCTTAAAGAGACAATATACCTCAAGCCCCTTTATAAGAGAGGAATAAGTCTAATCTCTTTAGGCTAAAGAGGTAGTGTTAAGATTGGATCAATTGTACACAATCTGCCTCGCAAAATATTTGACTTTCTGCAAACATTCATCCTTAAGAAAGTCCCTAACAACACTTTCTACCTCTGTCTCATGGCAGCGTCTTCCTTTGGGACATTTCCTTGCAATTTAGAGCAAGATTCTTAGTCTCTGTTAGTGAGTTCCTACTAATCTTCTTTAATTAAAATTTTTGTGACCTAACCCATCCTACAAGATGGGCTATTCACTGTTGTTAACATTGGTGCTTCTATATTCTTAAGCGTTCTTTCCAAAAGCTTTAGAAAGGCAGTTCAACCTCCACTTTTATTCTTTATTCTTCTTTATTCACTCTTACTTTTTGAGAAAGATCTTCAAATTTAGTGAACTGTTCAAATGGCTCTACAGCTGTATTTCAAAATGACAAGAAAGCCAGGGGAGAGAAAATGTTATTGGATTAAAGTTCATCTATTAACAGTAATTTCTGAAATATAAACGGGATGGAGCATAAATTATAAATTAGGGTTTATGGGGGAGGCTGTGTAGGATTAATTAAATCACCAGTAGAAATAATCAAAATCATTTCAGTTAGGTTCAAATAGTGTTTTGTTCATTTGTTAAAAGACTTTTATGAGATGTAATAGAATGTTGAAGCTATGTACAGTAAATTACATAGATTGTGGCTGAATTAATATATCACTCTAAACCACTGTTAATCATGATCCGTTATATCAGCTACTCTTGCTTGGATTCATACATAAACAATAATTTTTAAACCACACTGTCTGGGTTCATACAATGTACTAAATCTAATCTAAAGACTAGATTTATAACAAAGCAATTTAATTGGCATATAAATAAAAGAAAACCAAGTGAAAGTATCTATGCACAGTATAAATACAGCAGTCTTAAGCAAATGTAAGTCATGAAAAGTAAGCTAGTGAGTCATCAGGAATAGAGATTTGGAAATTAGAAGAACTTGGGAGAAGTACTTTTTACTGGTGCTATTATGATTACTGATAAGCATCAATTTAATGTTAGAGATACTTAATAATGTCAAAAGTCAACATATTTCTAAATAAGGAATATTTCATGATTTAAAGTGGAAGTCTCATTGATTGTTCAAATTCAAAATTTCTTAAAGATGGGAAAGCCTTGTTCTCTCTGGTCTGACTTGGGTAACGCTGATAACCTTAGACTGGCTGCAAATTTATGTAGTCTTTTTATTAGGTCTGTTACAAACTTCTAATTTTCTAAGTAGAAGTATGTGGAACATTATTAATATGAAACAGTTGATCAGAATTTGAAACAACTTATTCTGACCTACTTGAAATGTTTTGAGCTCAGAACAGGGCTTCTTATTGTGATGTTCAGCATTTAAAGCTTTTTTTTTTTTGCTTCTTAATGTTGTTGGTATTGTTAGATTCTTGAGCCATTTCCCCTCATTTAGTTGAATATAATTAGAAAGACTGTACTCATAGTGGCAAATACTAGGAAAATGGAAACATAGTTGAAGAAGACATCACTGCAGAGTTTCTGGTTTCATTAAAAAACTGAAGATAAAAAAACAAGTTCTGTTTTGTAGTCCAATGATTCTTGTGTAGCTTATTTCAGTGCTACACAATAACTCATTCTCTACTTTCTTGGAGCTACAATATTGCAGATGTGAACATTTCAAGGCATCAAGTTGATCATATGTTTTCCTAATAATACTCACATTTACTTTCAAGAGCAACTATAAGTTGAATGCTAACTTTTTATTAAAACATGCAGTAGGAACCTGCAATGGGTATCTAAAAATCTAGTCTAAAATTTAAAGCAGGAAGATAAGGTGAACACCCCAAAGGTGATAAAATTCAGAGACAGACAGAAGTAAGATAATAAGAACAAAAATATATTTTCTCTCCCTGGGTTTCAGATTTTGACAGGTCATACTTTGACTCAAAGCACTTACATTACTATCAGTATGCAAGCCAGAAAGATAAAGGCAAAATGAGCACACATTTTTGTCAAGCTGAAAAGACAAAACATTTATAATACGAGCAGCATTAAATCAGCTGTTACAGTTCTGAAAGTTTTGTTGAAAAGGATATTAATGCCATTTTTAATTAAAAGACTTGCAATTTTTTTCCTTGATAAAAGTCTCTCATTAGTGAACTGAAATGGCTTCTCAAGAAAACGTTTAACAGTGGGAAAAAGTACAATACTGAGGAAAACTCTATGAAAAGTTTAAGCTGAGTCGATGCTTTATGGCAGTGGCCCCCAACCTTTTATGTGCCATGGCCCGGTACCAGCATCACAAAGTGATCCACAGCCCGGTACTGACATCAGCAAGCATGACAAGGCAAGGCAAGCCGAGAGACCGGCCGGCCAGCCATCCCCCACTTCTCCCCGCCACCTTCAACTCCTCCTTTGTACCTTTTTTGTGCTTTTTTGTGCTTTCTTAATCTCCTCCGCCATTGGGACGGCTCTTCGTTTGAAGTCTCCCCCCCTTCGATGAAACTAAGGCACAAAGATTCCTTAAGGATCCAAATGCTGCTTTCCAACCGGAAAAGCTCATCCGGAAGCACTTTCTCGTCGAAACAAGATGGCGGCACCCAGCAAACCAGCGGCCCAGTAGAAAATGATCCACGGAACAGTACCGGTCCGGGGCCCAGTGATTGGGGACCCCTGCTTTATGGGTTATTATTTTAAGCCTGAAGCGGGAGTCAAGAGCTGATCTTCTGCCACAAACACTGCAGGGCTGGTTGCATTGAAACATAAAAATGCTTAATCTAAATATTTAATTTCAGATTAGATGGATTTCTACAAGAAGTCTGTGAAACATTTCTGATGAAGAGACTCAGAGGACACAGTAGTAGGCAACTGTAGCTGGATTTTGCTATATTTCTGCATCTGATTTCTCTTTGGATTAAAATGCCAACAGCATGGGGGATGTAGTCCATGATGCTAGAACATTTGCTTTACTTCATTTTTTAAAAAAAATAAACGTGTTTTTAATAAAGCAGAAATTTTGATTTTCCAGTCAAGGACACACAGAATAATTAGCAAATGCTATGCAAATTGTCCCCAGCAGGGTGTCATTCATCTTATTTCCCTTTTCCTGCATCCAGACTGCAACTTGGCTGCATTTTCTTATAAGTTCAGCTAGGACAATATCCATCTTTGATTATCCTTGGGTGTTCAGAAAGCCACATTAACATAAAAAATGATAGATTAAAGGAAAGACCAGAGAATAAGCAGCAGACAATATAAGTAATGGCAACCATTGTGATGCTGAGAAAGAGATGGATGGTGCATAGTAAGAGTCAATCAATCCTCACGTTGACAAACAGGTAGAGGGCCAGGATCCTTCACAGCTGGATTTCAAGGGATAGAAGCATTCAATTTTAATCTCTTTAATATAAGACTACCCATTGCATTTTTTTTCCAGTTTTAAATCATGTTGGAAACAAATGCTTTCCCAACACGTGGTCATATTCTGATGAACATCTATGCACACATGCAACTAGTTTATCAAAGATCTACCTATAAAAGTCTTCTTCTTTCCAGGTTGCCACATGAGAAAAGCAATCAGAGATTACAAACATCTTGCCAGGCTACAAGGTACATTTGACTGTTTGCCTTCCCGGCCCCTCCCCCTGCCCCTGAAAGAAACCATCATAAAACTAGAATGCTCTGCTAGTATTTGGAAAATACAACTTTTTAACTACCCAAATATATTTTGTCAATGTTATTCATTCCATCCCTGCAATCAAAGGAGCTAATATTTAATGTAAAGGGAAAAAAAATTTGTGGTTTGAATAAAAACCAAATGTTCAGGTTAGATTTGGGATCTGTGGGTGAGCTACAAAACTGGGTTGTAAATACTTTTTTTTCCCCAGCAGAAAAGCTAATTGCGCTCTTGTAATAATAGAATAGAATATGGGTTTTATTTTTTTATTTGTAAAAACATCCCTTACCAGTATTTCCAGTGAGAAAATATATTCTAAATAAAATGTTTTAAAATAACTCACCCTAAACTCCTTGATTTTAGATCTATAGAAGAAGGGGCAGAGCCTGGGGAGGTAGAATCAAGACAGGAATCAGCCTGGAATCATTAACGTTCCCACAAGCTATCCAAGTCCAGCACCCTCTTGAATTCTATTAATTCTTTTTTTTTAAAACAAATTTTATTAATTTTTCAAAAACAGTACACAAACAAACAAGGCATAACAGCTTATAAATTCTTTTCTAAAAAAAAATAGTAATAATTAAAGAAGAAAACCAATAGAACATAATGATTCCAAATTATAATATCAATATTTACTTTATCTATTTAACTTCGTATCTTATCCCAACTTCTCTTTTCATCCAAATTATTTCTTGCTAATTAAAATTTTATTGCCTTTTATCAACATACAAAACACAGAAAACATAACAAAACTTAAAACATCTTTTCTGAAAGCTGCTTGATCCCGAGTTAAAACTCTTCGCACAGACGAAATTTACACATCATATTCACTTTATATATCCTTCCCTATCTTATTACCATTTTCAATAACATTCTTTGTCTGTTCTATTTCCAACTATCCATTCATCTTTTTTCTTTTACTATACTTCTCCTATATACTAATTGGAGTGACGCCTTTAACTCATTTCCCAAACTTAAAAATACTTCATATAACACTTAATTTATCTTGGGATTCTGTTTAGTACATTCTAAAATTACACAATAAATTTTATAAGAAAGATTCTACTCTAAATACACATATAAAAACACAATCTTATGTATCTTCCAGAATCCCCCCCTTTTTTATCCTTCACCCATTGTCTCTAAATAAGCTTTTTTTCTTTAGATCTTGCTTCCCACCATTGAGGCTTCTCCTCCCCCCTTTTCTCTCTTGATTATTCTTCTCCTTGCCCTTTTTACCCCTTTGTCTCTCCTCCTCCCTTTTCTTACTCCCTTTCCATTGCTTTCTAACCTTGCATCCACCTTTCCTCTCATTTTTCTCTTTTTTGGTTGTTTTTTCAAACCTTAAAATCCTCTTTTTCTTATCCTCTTTCTCCTCCTCCCCGGAAAAACCCATTGTTCATCAAAGATGGCTTCTTGTTCCTCTTCTTCTTTGTCCCAGTCATTCTGCTGCGTAGTCAACTTTTCATAGGTACATAACGCCATTTCTAAAAATTGAAATAAAGTGCCCAAAGTATCTTTTCCATCTTGTTCTTCCTTTTTATATTTTTGATATTCAATTTTTAGTTCATCCACAAGTGATGCCATCATGAAAAGAGAAACTTTTCCCAAAGCAACCACCCAAGTATTTTTAATCAAAAATAGTTCAAAAAAAGTTCCAAAAGTTAATACTTTTCTTCCTTCTTCTCTTTCTCTTTCTGGGGTTACTGTTTAATCAAAGAGGTCCAATTACCATATATCTTTCTTTGGGATTCTAGGCAATCTCCTTCTTTTTCCACTTCTGCTCCAATTTTTTTCCTCTCCCTTCCCACTTGCAACATCAATTTTAAAATGATCAAAAATCCATACCTCTAATAACGGTTTTCCAATTCCTTAAATTTTTAAGTCCAATGTTCAAAAAGTCTTTTATCCCTTGACTTCAACTTTCAAAATAGTTCACCTTCAGTGCCCAAATAAATTTCAAATCTTCATCTGCTGTTTCTATGGGGTGGGAGAGTGAAGAAAAAAAAAGTTCCCTTTAAGAGCTTCTCCGCCGCTTTCCGCTCTTCTTAGGGATACAATGTATCCTCCAGCAATTCAGACAGTTCAGTTCCAGTGAGTTTAAAAGATGTTGATTGACCCGGCTCAGCCAGCACTTTCACTTTTCTTGCTTCCTCCAGCACGATCTTACCCGGTTGCAGGCTTCTTCGTGGCAGCCATTACTGACCGCCGCTCCACCACCTCGGGAAAAAGGGGTTTTTCCGGACGAGGAGGGAGTCTGTGACACCCCCAACCTCCTGTCCGGCTCCCCTCTCTCTTCGGCTGTCCCTACAGGGCAGCCATATCCCCCTGACCCATTTGGATTGGGGGTACCTCGGCGGCAAGCGCAGTAGGAATCGCGAACAGTCACGAATTTCTGCTGCCACCGAAGCCACGCAGAACCGGAAACCGAATTCTATTAATTCTTATCTAGCATCAATTTAGTGCTGTTAGTTGACCTAGATTCTTCTTTATGGCTTGAACAATAAATCAGTTTCACTGTAATTTAAGACATGATCTTGATTTTTCATTCTGACAAGATCTACCTGACAAAGTCACATCTTCATTAATAATAGCTTATGAAGAAAAGAAAAAAATCCTGCTGTCGTCTATTGAGAGAGTAAAGGGTGAATGGCTATTTGCAGGCATTCAGTTTATGATATTGTGAGATGGCTTCATATGTGGACGCAAGCTTCTAATGGTGCTATTTATCACTATGACAAAGGCTGGAATAGAGGAAAGCTTGAACTGAAGTGAAGTAAAAAACTAGAATTTTGATTATTTCAGCCACTGAGTATGATATTATCTTATAAAGGCAAATTGTATAGGTATGATTTGCACCTTATCAATCATGATCTTGCTTTAGAAAACATCCCTCTGGGTGTATTCTAAAGTATTATGAAATAGTTTACTGCTACCTTAAAATAAAGTTTTTGTCTATCCTAGATTACTCTGATAAGCTATTCGGGTATTGCTGAGATTTCCCCCCCTCCAAATGCTTGTTATGACATTTATATTAATCATTGTTATATGCTGCCTTCCAATATCATAAGGAACATGTTTGTGAGTGTGTACATATGTACATACATAAATACATACATATATGGCAGGAGCTGGGGCAAGTAACTGAGAGTTTACCCTGTCACCAAACACTCAGGTCTTAAATTAGCCTGCCAACTGAAAAGGTCAATGGGGATCCATCGTGCCCCTATATATTACTTAATCTTCCACCATCAGAAACAGAAACTGTAATTCAATGTAAAACATAATATCCCAAAGGCAGATCAAATGTGCTGATGTAGATGAGTGGAAATTGGAACAGTAGACTATGCACTCTGTATAAGGCTTTTCAGTTATAGAACACAAACATTTATTATTATATATTCAAGTAGGCCAGGACACTTTTTATGGCTTTATGAGTGATATCAATTTTTTCATATGTGTCAAAGGAATTTGCAATATTTTACTCTTTTGCCCTAACATATGTGGAAAATCCAAATCCTATATGATGTATTTTTAACCCATTATTTTTCATTTAAATGTTTTATAAAGGTTGATTTTTCATTATAAAATAGTGGCTTATTTTACTGATTAATTAATTGATTTTTTTTACCGTATATACTCGAGTATAAGTCGACCCGAATATAAGCCGAGGCACCTAATTTAACCACAAAAAACTGGGAAAACTTATTGACTCGAGTATAAGCCGAGGGTGGGATATGCAGCAGCTACTGGTAAATTTCAAAAATAAAAATAGATACCAATAAAAACTTTCACTAGGACAGTTGAGAATAAGTTTGATGTTCACAATTTCCTCTTTGAAAGAGACCAGTAAATAGGGAATAAGAAGATGAAGAAAAAGAAGTGTGTTTTTTCACACTTTTCACACTGCAGTGAACAAAAATGGAATCATAGGAACAGGCTTATTCTCAGCCCAAAGGTTTGTTTCTGATTTCTTCCCTGATTTAAGGGAAATTTGGGAAATGATCTCACTATCATGAAAGGTTTAATTGATTCACTAACCCAAAAGATGATGATGATGACAGTGGGAGGCAGGAGTTAAGATCTCTCCCTCTCTCTCTCTCTCCCCATAATACAGTCAAGCCCTTTCCAGCACGCGCGATCTGCCTTCGCCACTTTGCACCTTGCAAATGCAAAATCCTGGGGTTTTTGCATTTGCAAGGTGCAAAGCGGCGGGGGCGGATCCCGTGTGCTGGAAAGGGCTTGACTGTATTACAGGGAGAGAGAGAGAGAGAGGGAGAGATCATAAGAACGGCTCTTGCTTTTTTCTTGCAAGGGAGAGAGTGATTCCTGCCTCCCACTGTCATCAACATCTTCTTCTTTTGGGTTAGTGAATCAATTAATTTGGGAAATGATCTCACTATGAGAAAACAACGCGAGCCGCCACCACCACCTCCTCCTCCCCCTCCTCCCGAGTGGACTGAAAGCAGCTGGAGCTGAGGAAACGAAGCTGAGTGGAGCGACCTCGGCTCGCGTTGTTTTCTCAGCCTAGAGCTCAGAAAACAACGCAAGCTGCCACCACCACCTCCCCCCCTCCTCCCAAGTGGACAGAAAGCAGCTGGAGCTGAGGAAACGAAGCTGAGTGGAGCTGAAGCAACCTTGGCTCGCGTTATTTTCTCAGCCTAGAGAAAGGGGAAGGGGGCTCATCTGGACCAAGGGTGAGTCTCCCCCTCAGTTTCCCCTGAAGGATCTTCCGTCGCTTTTGCCTTCTCCCTACATCTTCCCTCTGTTAAAATCCCCCCCCCCCACACACACTTATTTTCGGTCGGATAGATTTCGTGTCTGAGCATTCTCACATGGCGGTGGGTCTTTCCCCCCCCCTAAAAACAGTTAAAAAAAGAAAAAACAATATATCCTCAAGCAAGAACTTTTCTACTTCCGATTACCCCCATGCTTAAAAGTTGCAAAGGAAACACGGAAACAGGGAAGCGGCTGCCCAGCTTCGGAGCGCCACACCATTTTTTTTTCAGAGGGGAATCTGACTCGAGTATAAGCCGAGGGTTTTTTTTTCAGCACAAAAAATGTGCTGAAAAACTCGGCTTATACTCAAGTATATACGGTACCGGTAACCCTGGTTATTGCATTTAAATGTAACTGTTGATTAACTGCCTTTTAAGGATTGACAATCAGTTCATTATTCATGTAATTGCAAGTATTTTTTAGTAGCTGGATGGAGAGCTACCTGGAGCTCTAAACTTATAGGCAAGACTGGGAAGGTAAAAGGATATTCCAGGAGGAGACAATGACCAAACACTCCCATATGGCTGTCCAGAAAACTACTTGACTTATGGAGTTATGATAAACTGAAGGAGGATTTATTTTCAAGACCTGAAAAAAGGAGAAAATTAATTGCACAAGATTGAGTTTTATTATGGAATTTAGTACATTTAATACATAATCCATGATACAGATTTGTGAAAATTTTATGTATAAATTATCAATACTAAGAGTTTAAAGGAATTCCTTAGCCGCACAGTTCTTTTACATTTATGAAACCTTAAGAATAAGAACAGAACATTCTGGAAAAGTCTAGAATATTCAATTTCTGCTCCTATACTTTGTGTCATTATGAGTTCAATTGAGCAGTTTCTGAAAGTAAATTGCTGATAAATCTCAAACATGCCATTCCAATTCCAAGCAGGCCCTAGGAACACCTCAAATAGTGTCCTGTTTAGAAAATGTTTACCTACATGAACTGCTTTTCCTGATCACATCATGAGAAAATCTGGAGTAGGAACTTCCGGCTTGAGCTTCTTCAGCAACTGACTGAAACCTCGTCTCTGCGAAACTTCGATCCGTGCTTGCCACTTGAGCACCCTGAGCCGTCTGGTTTCGGGGCTAAGCCACCCCATAGAGGTGCTGAACAGGGGGGAGACTGCCAGCAGAGTTGAGGAGAGGCGCACCCCAGCTAGCCATTACTCCCTTTTCCGAAGGCGGTTGCAGCAGTGGTCAGAAATGGCCACCACAAAGAAGAACTCGACCGGAAAAGAATGTGCAGGAGGAAGATAAGAAGAGAAAGTTTTGGTTGACTGGGTCAAACAGCAAAAGCAACAAATAAGGTACCGTGGAATTGAAAATGTTAAAAAACAATAACATTGTTCCCTAAGAAGATCTTTAAGCTACGAAGGAGAGAGAAAAGGGAAAAGATTTGGTTTTCTCCTTTTCCTATACTGATAGCTAAGAGACTTAAGCAAGAAATTGAAAAAAAATCCACTTTGACATCAATAGGCATTTAATGCTGAAAATAAAAAGTCAAAGGGATAATAAAGATTTCTGGATAATTAAAGGCTTTTGAAAACAGGAAAGGAGAGAAAAAGAATAAAAGGGTAGGATCTGGAAGGGAGGAGACTGCCTGGAATTAAAAAAGGACTTACAGCAAAATCTCAACAAGACTTCCAAAAGATACATCCTAACTGAAATATCGCAACAAAAACCCCAGGAAGAGAAAGTCAAAAAAGAAATAAGAAGATATAACTCGGGACTATCTGGATTACTTGATGATTTCTGGATTCTTGGTTATTGTTTTGAATGACTAAAATCAATTGGGTGATTGTTTAAAACTGTTTAAAATGGCTCCACTTTTAGAAGAACTGAAAATGGAACTTAAAAAGTGCAAAGAGGATGCACAAGAAGGGAGAGGTTATTTTGGCTTCGTATTTCAGTTTTTAGAAATGGAGATTTGGAATTATGAGAAACAACAAGAAATGCCTGCAGAACAAGAAGATTGTGACAAAGAAGAAGCCATCTTTAATGAACAAGTAATCTTAGATGGGGGGGGAGGAAAGGGGGAAAAGAGAATGGAAGGTTTAAGATTGGGAAAAACAACCCTCCCCCCCCAAAAAAAAAAATAGAGTGAAAAATAAGTATAAAATCAGAAAGTAACAGAAGACAGAAATGCAGAAGAGAGAATTAGAACTAGAGAGAAAAGGGGGTAAAAAGGGGAGGGAGAAGATGAGAGGGAAGAAAGAAAGGAAAAGAAGATATAAAGGACAGAAACAAAATATAGAGAAACAGGGCCTATTTAGAGATAATGGGTGAAATCTTAATGGAAAAGGGGAATCTGCAAAGGTACATAAGATAGTATGGTTATATTAGAAGCAGAAATAATTTTAGAAAATATGAAACAATGTATGATTAAAATGTCTGATAAAATAGCTATCGTAATTCAGTGGAATGCTTGTCAATAAATAAATGTAACAAAAGGTATATTTAATGATTTATATAACATATGTGAAGAGAAATAGGGGAAAAATTAATTATGGAGATTATATGTGTTTTTAAGGAAGTATGATATTTAATTGAAAAGAAGTGTTAAAGATGTTAAAATTTTAATGATTATTAATGATAGAACTGAACTGGAATGGAATGAGGGTTTATAATTACATATATTTACAATCTTTCTTTCTTTTTTTTAAAGAATATAGTGTGTATTATAAGAATGTACCAAGCAGAATTTGATTGGAAGTTATGTATTATGTATTATATTGAAGGTCATAAACTTAAGTATATATTGAAGCTTAAATAAGAGTTGAATGGATATAATTAAAAGATATAAAGGTGTCATACTCCAATTAGTAACTTCGAGGAGAAAATTTGTTTAATGAGAAAAGATAATATGAAATTGAAACAGAACAGACAAAAGTATAAATATAATGATTTGAATTGAGATGAGATAATCAAAATAAAATTGAGAAAATTAAAAGAGGGGAAAAACTATGTAGAAAATGTAAAATAGTATAAGATATGGAATAGAATACAAAAAGGAGCATGAAATTGAGTTTTGTGTCTGTATAAAGAAGTTCAACCTGGGACCATGCTATTTTCAAAAAAGATGTTTTACTTGTATTTTGTATGTGTGAAAACCTAAATAAAACTTTATTTAAAAAAAGAAAGAAAATCTGGAGTACAAATGAAATGTTCTGTGCATTTCTGCTGAAGGAGTAAATAAACAAGTTAGACAACTAAACTTCTCTTCTGTTTGCAGCAAGGTAGTTCTTTTGGGAGACCTGTAGACCTTCCTTATGGATGGGCAGTATGCTGTGTGAACCTCTGATAATGTATATTTAGAACGTATTTCTCCCTGTCATAACATTATTTTATTTAAAAAATAATAAATAAATAAATAAAATATTTTTTATTTTCTTTTTTTAAATGATAGCTGTTTTTGACCATTTAAGTCAAAGTTGCTTGGTGAATGGACAACCATAGAAATCAAATAAATAAATAACAGAGAAATTATGTATGCTAAATACTCCCATGCCCCTATCAGGATATAAAAACAAATGTACTGTATAACTTTACCTCTTCTACTTGCACCATCAATATTTTCTAATTCCCTCTTTTCATGAAAAGGTAATAAGCTGTGTCTGGCTCGGTCATCTTGTCACATTCAAGAACATCATTAATAACATGGGGGTGGCTTCATTAACAATAGCTACCAGGTTACTCTTTAATTCTTTTTCGAATGTACTTGAAGAAGTCAGGATTTGAAATGGATATTACCTTACACAAAATGCAGATTGTTTTCAGTTATGTAAAGAGTCATTTTTCAGTCTCTAATCTCTCTTCTGCGTATCTTTCACAGCCTTCGGCAAAAGAAAGGAAATTTGCCCCAGAAGCATTGGGCTGGATCATCTAATTTAGTAAAATGCAAGCCATGTCCTCTGACACATGCCAGCTCTGTTTGTGGTTCTGATGGACACACTTACACCACCAAGGTAACATCATTTAATAATGAAAACGTACATGATAGTTCATGCATGAAAGTGCCATGAGAAATTTAAATTTACAGTATATATATGTAGCTTTTTGTCTTGAACTACTTGAAAAAATTGTTTTTTGAAGAATTGGAGATAAGGAAAACCTTACCTTGCCACTGCTGCTATACCAGACTACTGAGTGAAGTCAGTGTTTCACACTATTTTTCATGTTTCTAGTGGAAACATTAAATTTTGTGGGGAGGAGAGAGGGGAGAGTTTGCAAAACTACCAGATTTGATGCCACAAGAATAATATTGATGTAAAGAAAGAAGAGTTCACTGAATGTCCAAGTTATTTGAATCTTTAACTTAGTCTTGTGCTACATTTCATTATCTTTCTGATGCAGCTGAATGTATTTATAGGTATGATACTGTACTGCATTCATATTGACCATATGCATTGCTGTTGGAGATTAAAAATCTTGAAAATATAATCTGGGAGTGGAGAACATAGCCTACAGTCCTTTGCCATTGCTCCGTCAATCTCTGATAAGTGTACTGTTTTACTGGCATTCCCCCTATTCATTCAGTGGGTTAGAACCTGTTAGATCCCAGGCAACAAATGAACTTTAATGTGTTCCATAAGAAATTTGAGATTTTTTATGTATCTGGTAGGCAGATCAACATAGGTCTTAGTTGTCACTTGGACTGGAGTTGGCAAAGAGTTGGCTTGAATTTTCTAGACATCTGGTAGATAAAATTCATATTCACTTAGAATTGGACTGTGATTAAGCCAATACATTTGAGGTGATGGATGTTTTATGTGGTTGCCTGGTAACTGTTTGGATGTGAAACTCCTAGGAAGTGGACATGATCCTCAGGACTGTTAACCTGACTGCCTGTTTGTTTGGTCATTGCCCTCTTTATTTATGAAGTTCTTTCAGGTGGTGTGTAATTTATTCAGAATTACGGAGTTGGAAGGCATGTTGGAGTCTTCTCATCCATCACTCTACTCAAGCAGGAAAATGTATACCATTTCAGACAAATATCTTCTTTTTAAACCCCAGTGTTAGAGCATCCTCAACTTCTGGAGGCAGGTCATCCCACTGTCAGGATATTTTCCCTTAATTCTAGGTTCTCTCTTTGATTAGTTTTCATCTATTGCTTCTTGTCCTGCCTTCAGATTCCATTCAATAATACCAGTTTTTCAGAAGGATGGCCTAGTGATACGTTTCTCCTTTAAGAGTTTGTTGCTGGATCCAATAGTTCTGGACAATTTTTACCCACTCTAACCTTCCTTTTCTTAGGAGGTTTGCTAAGAAGACAGTTTTAGAGGGCTCTGAAGGAAGCAGATTATTCAGGCCTGTTTCAGTCTTATTTCAGGTTAGGATATAGTACACAGATAGTATCATGGTTGATAGTTTATGGATGGCCTCTTGCAAAGCCAGGATAGCATGTTACTATTCTGATAATCCCTGTTCTTTCAGTGCATTTTAATACTATCAGTCATGGAAGCAGGAAAAAGATTGACACAAGGCCCTGGGTGGTGTGATACAGGGCTTCCTTTTCCTGTTTAATAACTACATGGTCTACATTATTTTTTTATTGTGGTTGTAAATTTGTTTTTAATATTGTGCACCAGCCAGAGTTGCTGTGGAGTTGAGCAGCTTTACAAATATGATACATAAATAAAAATGAACTTTATAGTGAATGTAAAATTCAATACTAGTATACACTGTGTATCTGTTTGGAGTTACATTAGGGTTGCAGTTAGGCATACAACAAATAGGTAAGCAACTAAGGAATTTCATAACTACAAACAGATTGTCCAGTAGATTATTTAAAAACAACAAAATTATTCATGCCTTAGGTATTGATTGAGCAAAAGAAAATCATTTTCTTAGTAATATTTAATTAATGCACTAGTATGTTATTTACAAAGGGAATTTTGGATTCTCTGCTGTATCTAACATTGGATTAATTATTCAACAGGTAATATGTAAGATTGTCCTGTTTACAAAGTTTTTCGTTGTACACAGTTCCTTGCAATAATAATTTGGATTCCATAAAAATACAGATTTAAAAGTAAAATGTGTAAGCTCAAGCAACACAGAATGCCTCCATAAACTACTTTCTCCCTATATTTGAGTATCAGCGGTTGTCTAAAAGATTAATTCCATAACATATATCACACTGTAGGTCACTGTGTGAACTCCAGGTTGAGAAATGAGCCATAACTAAGAGATAAAACTTTTTGCTTGGCAAGCAAAAGTTTAATTCCCTGCTGTTTTTACTCCCACTCTGAAAACATCTAATACATGCCCCCCAAAAAACAAATTTGCCCAGAATTATCTGCAGAAGAGAATCAAAACAGCAAAGTTGGTGATTGGAGCACATGTACACATGTGTGACACAGAAACATGTGCAAATGTATTTTTTTTGTATTGGGATACCACAATTAGCTTGCTACATGCTTTGAGTCCCCACCTCCTCATCCCTTGTAAATATTACCAAATCTACTCCTTTCACTGAAATAATAATATTGCACTCATTGCCTTCTGTAGCTCTCCAGAAGGTTAGGAGGTTGAGTTGCAACATCAGACTCCTCTCACTTTTTGCTTAGAAACAAAAAATAAAGACCTGAATGAAAAAGTAATCTATACAATAATCATTTTAAAATTTGCTAAGCTATCTGAGCAGAAAATCAAATAAACCTTAATTTGGAGAACTAATTAACACATTTGGTGACTATATTCATGACAAAAATGTTGTTATCTCATGTTAAATTGGCCCATCAGTTTAGAATTTCTAGATCCTATTTACCAACCTCCTACCTTTCTTCTGTTACATTTCTTTAGGATAACACTTAATATGTTAAGGAATTAAGTTTCTGAGCCAGTAAATTATTTTCTGCCTCGGTACTCCTTATTGTAAGATTATTTAAAGTATTTATTTCTGTCATTTGTCAACAGCTTTCTTACCCCAAACTTTATTCTTTTATCTGTATTATTGGGCAATACAGTACCAATTTCAGGTTCAAAAAGCTCCATTTAAAAAAAAATAACAGCTAAGGCATATCAGTTTTGATTACTGCAATATAAATCATAATTGCCAAAGAAATTGCAGGTGTTTTTGCAATCCCACCAGCAAACCACAAAGAAAATAGAATGAAAGATAGATTTCTATTCTTCCTTAACTATCTCTCTTATCTTCAGAGTCACTTAGTCCATAATCATATAAACAAGTTGAGACCAGCTTGATAAATCCAGAGCTTTTGTTAGGCACTCAGGCAATATGTTTCCCAGGCTGAGTAATTCTTTACTTGAACAGGTTGGATGCCAGATATTTTAGAAAGCTTTTTGATTATTTACTTATAGGATTTAATTTCTTTGTTAAATACAGAATCAATGATATTGTTTTTCCAGCTTAGTTTTGAATCCATAATCATTATAAAGCATGTATTAATTCATGTTCTTCTCCTGTTTTGTATTTATCATGTTAGTAACTGAAGTAGGGAATATTATCTGGCAAGGTGAAAATGTTGCTAGAATAATTGTGGAAACAGAAGGTTAGCATTACACCTATTGGCTACGTAGGTGTATAGATTCTTTCTATAGATTCTTTCTGCACATTCTATAGATTCTTTCTGCACAGTCTTTGTAATGTATCTGTCTTCAAAATTAGTTGGACCAGCAAATGCAAATCGCCGTCTGTGCATGCTGTTTCTGTCACAATACAAGGCTGGGGCTTCATGAATTGGTATGTAATAACAGAGCTGAGTTTTCAGTATCTGTATACAATTCAGTTAATTTCATTTCAGTGATCTGTGATACCATGAAAATTGTAAAAAAACTCTTGGTGAAACATTTGTTTTATTACCAGTGTTTGCAAAATGAAGCAAGGATAAATCTCCTTATTCTCTTTATTATTACCCTATATTACTTCTCATCTGTTTGCCAATTATACTTTTTATTGCTTTCAGTGTAATCAGACACAGAATTCTTACGTTGTTACTTATTTTTTCTTCTGTGTCACATCTGCAATAATTTCCCTTAGAATTTGGATTTAATTTTTCTCCTCATTGTGACGAGTATGTAATGAGTAATAATCTCCTGATAAATATCTCAACTGCAGCTATCAACTGTTAACATTGTAAAAAACGCATCAAAAAAGATTGCATGGTAAACTGAATTTCTGTTTAGATTGTCCTCAATTTATAACTGTTCATTTAAAGACAATCTGAAGATACAACAGCATTGAAAAAAATGAATTATGACCATTTTTTCACACTTATGACTTATAGCATCCCTATGGACCTGTGATCAAAATTTGGCTGCTTGGCTACTGGCATTTATGATAACTGCATTCTCCCAAGGTCATGTCCTGACCCTTTGTAACCTTCCCAACTTCTGACAAGCAGAGTCAATGGGGAAAGCCAAATCCACTAACTGACTTCATAATTCAATTAACAATTAACTGCAGTGGCAAAAAATGGGGCAAGATTCAGTGAACAACTGTCTTGCTTAGCAACATAAATTTTTGGCTCCATCGTGATCATAAGTCGAAGACTATTTTTAACAACATTGGTTATAGATCAGGGGTGTCAGACTCGATTTTATTGAGGGCTGCATCAGGGTTGTGTTTGACCTCGGGAGCCAGGATGGCCTTGATGTTACTTATATCAGAGATGTCTATGGTGGTCGAGCACTCTGCCAGAGAAAATGGGCTCCCGAATTCTGTTTTCAGCTGAAACAGCCTCCTGAGGCCTTCTGTCAGAGAAAATGGAGCTCGGGGGCTATGCATGCCCCCCAACTTCTGTTTTTGCTGGCAAACAGTGGCAGGAGGCCATCGTGACAGAAAACAGAGCTTGGGAAGGCTGCACACAGCCCTCTCAAGCTCCATTTTTGCTGGTAGAGGCTGTTTACTGTTTCCAGGATGGTCCTTTTGGCCAGATCTAAGCACCCCACAGGCCGGATTCGGCCTGCGGGCCTTGAGTTACCCCTGTTATAAATGATACCACTGTTATAGATGATGCAAACTGGACCTTGATGAACATTAGTCTTGATTTTCAAAGTTACAGAGTACTCAAAAAAACTTACCTATGACTCATCCTCAAAGTTATGACTCCTGTTCTATCTCTGTGGCCATGGGATTGCATTTCAGGCACTTGGCAACTCACTTTCATTTTTGCCCAGTTATGGTGCGCGCAGTCACATGATCATGTTTTGCAATTGCTTTTTGTCTCTTTGTGGCAAAAAACCCCACCCATCAGATAACCTGGATTCTGACTTACAACCATGCAATTCATTTAACAACTGTCGTAAAAAAAAGTTTTAAAATCGAATCCAGTCATGTGGTAACTCAGTTTATGACTGCAAGAACTTGTGACCAAAATTCTTGGCTCAATTGTAACCTACATTGGGCATGCATTTGAGTGTGCATTGTAATGTCAATATCTGCAAAAGCCCATGCATCTTGCATGCATCTGCAAAAAGAAAACCTTAATTCGTGTAAGCTGTACATACATTGATTCAAGACAGGTTTTCTCTCTGTGTGCATCCTCACTGAACACACTTGATGTCTCTAGGAGCTCAATGTCTTTTCAGTAAATGGACAAGAGTACAATGCTCCAGGGAATTGCAAAAAATCTGCAAGTGCAGTTTGCCAAGGAGAAATTGCAGAGCTTGATTCTGTGTTGGATTTTAGAGGTATTATTCCAGGAGTTCTGGATTGAAAACACTCTATAGATTTGGGAAATGGATTGTGACGTCTTGGCAGTTTGAAAATGTGTGGACCTCAGCTTCCAAAATTTCCATCCTGGCTGGGAAATTTTGGGGAGTTAAAGTCCACACATCTATAAACTACTGAAGTTAAGAAACACAGCAGTAGACTGAAGCATATACAGAACAAATCTTCCCTGTTCCTCAGTTCCACACTCAAGAGGAGACCTGTGTGTAACATCATAATTCCAGTGTTTTCCAAATGCAACCCAAGAGCAGGTAGTTTCCTAACCATCTTCACTTCCAGAAGGATTATCCCATATTCTGCTATATTTTTGAGTCATTATTATATTCTAGTACTTTTTCCTAGACCATAAGTACAGGTGAAAACAGTAGATTGTTCCTGATTTCACACAGATTATCAATATTCCAGTGCACAGGAACAGGAACTTTAAAAAGTGGCATCAGGTTCTCTCAAAACATCAAATTCGTGCTTGGTTACTAAGGATTTGTGCATACATTGGCATGACTGTTCCATTTTCTGGGTGAGCAAATTCTATTAAGTCTCAGAAACTGTCACCAGCCATTTGAAGATTGCAATGAGTCCATTAGTAAATGGACTCAAGTCCGTATTTAAGGCAACTTTTGTCAACCTAATTCCCACTGGATTACAACTCACAGAATTTCCAATCAACATGTCCTGTAGCTGGGGTAATTAGGATTCTAGGATTATAAACCTCACATAGTTGAAGAGAAACAATTTTGGAGAAGCTGCACCAGGAGAAATGAAAAGCTGATGAGGGAAATACAGCCTCCCCCACCCCCCAAGTTACGCATGTGAGCCCCAGAATTGCTAACTTTTTGAAGTTGGCATTTATTTCAGCTGTTTGACTTCACACAAGGTTTTATTTTCCTGCAATCTAAATTATTTCAAACAACTGCTGTGAAACTAAAGGTCAAGATTTAATGTCCTAAGCAAATAAAATGTTGATGATTGTAAGTAATTATCAGGTAATTCTAGTGCCTGCCCAAAATTTCAGGGAATGTTTTAAGCTTCAATGAACGAAGACCTTAATGAGCCTGACAAAATTCACAGCAGTAGAAGTGTTATTTATGGATTATTACTGTTCTGAATTCTAACCCAGAAAAGGCAGTGCATCTGACCTGGTGAAGATAACACTGTAGTATCAACAATGAATGTAGTGTCCATGTAAATTCTGGTGTGTTGAAAATTAGTTGCCCCATAGAGCCTAATTTTATCAGAAGATTTTTTTAAAAAAATCATAGTCACATTTTTAATACAAACTCTAGTGCAGATCTTATTTATGAAGAGGTCCCACAGGTTTAATATGACTTTAGTTTTCTTTAAAATTTCTAGTATCCACCTTAAGAAGAAGGAATAGTCTTATTGTCTTTTAACCCTATTAATTCTCAAGTCACAATGAAATTCTTCTACAATGTCATAAAATACAATTTTCACTCCATCTTTTCTGATATAAAGTATTAGATAAAGTTCTCCCGATTCCACATCTAGAAACAAAAATTAATCTGGCCCATCCACTTTCATGTAGCTTCTGATATCATGGTTGTACCCTATGACTACCATTAAGTGTTGTACGTTATGATTCTTGATTCTTAACTAATGTATCTTTTCTTTATGTATACTGAGAGTATTTACACCAAGACAAATTCCTTGTGTGTTCAATCACTTGGCCAATAAAGTGTTCTGTTCTATTCTATTCTATTCTATTCTATTCTATTCTATTCTATTCTATTCTATTCTATTCTATTCACATAACAGTTTATCTGTTTCCTTATTATAAAAAAAGGAATTCCACATGTACTTAATGTGTGAGCCAGTGTGATATAATAATCAAGCATTTGATTACAACAAAATGATCCAGTATCAGGTCCACCCTCAGCTATGGAAATCTGTTGAAGACTTTTAACCAGCTTATTTCTCTCAGCCCCTAATAACAGATAACAGATAATCAGAGTTGGAACCTTATAGATCATCTAGTCCAACCCCCCTCCGCCCAAGCGGGAGATCCTACACCATTTCTGACAAATGGCAGTCAAATCTCTTCTTGAAGTGCTCCCACAACTTCCGATGGTGCTCCCACAACTTCCGAGGGCAAGCTGTTCTATAGGTTGATTGTTCTCACTGTCAGAAAGTTTCTCCTTATTTCCAGGTTAAATCTCTCCTTGTTCAGTTTCCATCCCTTATTCCTTGTCTGGCCTATAGGTGCTTTAGAAAATAGATTGACCCCTTCCTCTCTGTGGCAGCCACTCAAATATTGGAAGACTGCTATCATGTCAGATTGGTCAATGCTGGCGAAACACTGGTCATCATGGAAGAAAATGGAGAGTTTTTGACAATCCAGGGCCTACAGAGTTACTGGCTAATAATAATGTCTAATAATAATGCCTCTGCTCATTAGCATTTTGTGCCTGAATATTTAAAAAGAAAAGGTTAAGAATTCCAGCTTAGACATGGCTTCACTGATGGATTCCTTTGGAATGGCTTTCAGGAAAATACCAGCTCTTGTAAGTAAAAACATCAGCTCCTGTATCTATAATTATGTCTAATGAGGTTCGAGCAAATGAGCTGACTAACTGTAGTTATAGTTGTTTTTAATAACATTTAAAAAGCAGGAATATAGGCTACTAGAGACTTCATTTGTTTTTCTGTAAGCCAATTACTCCACTGCCAGCTTTATTTTGGTGATGTTATGAACATAAGATAAGATAAGATAAATTTATTGTCATTGTACTCAGAACCTGAGAACAACGAAATAAGGTGCTCTTTCACAACATACAACTGAACAACACCAAAAAAAAAAAACCATAGACAAATAATAATGTAAAACAAATTAAAACAAATAACAGTTAAAAAACTATACAACTGGGATATATATATGTTAAGACCACCAGATTCATAACTCTGCATTTAACCTGATCACAGCACTTGGGTAAAAGCTATGTTTAAATCTACTTGTCCTTGCTTTCAGCATTCTATATCGTCTTGTATATTAATTTGCTCCCCAATATGATGGGAAAAATGATTATTTTTAGCAAGTTATTAATATAATCAATGGAATATTTTGGAGTTTCCCCTATTTATCTGTTCATTGCTTTAATTGTGAGACCTCTTAAAAATATTGTAACAGCTTAACTCAAACTACTGTACCTAGTTTGAACAGCTACTACACTTTTTTCTATCTTAACTCTGTCCTTGGCTGCAAAGGGTACATTCAAATGCTCAACCAACATTAAGAAAACATTGCTTGTCCCATGTGAAAATGACCCAATTCTTTTTTTTTTTTTTGAATTTTTTTTTATTAATTTTCTCCAAACAAACAAGACAAACAAAACATAAAAACATCAACTCTTATATGTACATCCAGTGTGTCAGTTGGTTCATCATTTTTGTGCATTCATTCTGTAGTCTCAATTACAATTATGTTACATAACAACTCATATTGTCAATCCAAACTTATATATCCTAATATCACTAAAAAAAGAAGTTTTTGACTATATTTTTAATTATTCATGCTTTATGAGCTAACAATACTTTAAACCAGTTTACTCTATAACAAATCATATAATCATACCAAATCAATCCTAAAAAACCCTTTATAAATATAATATCAAATAACAAAATAATAGCAAAATAAAGATATTCCTTACTATCTAGCATTCTAAATATTCTATTGTCGTATTTTATCATCTAGCCATTGAAAAAAAGATCCCAAATTTCGTAAAATTGTTTATCCTCTTGCTCTCTAATTTCAAATGTCAATCTGCTCATCTCAGCACATTCCAATATTTTCTTAATAATTTCTTCCTGTAATGGTATTTTCTCATTCTTCCAATTTTTAGCAAATACAATCCTGGCCGCTGTTAATACATTTACAATCAGGTATTTCAAATCTTTACTATATATATCAGGTAAAATTCCCAATAAGAAGATCTCTGGTTTCAAGTCTATATGTTTCTTTGTCATTTTTTCCAACCACATGCGAATTATAGTCCAATATTTTCTAGCGTCCTCACAAGTCCACCACATATGGTAATATGAGCCGGGTATCTGATGACATTTCCAGCATTTTTCAGATTTGTTCTTAAACATTCTTGCTATTCTTGTCGGAGGAAAGTGCCACCTGTAAAACATCTTATACAAGTTTTCTTTATATGCTGTTGACATTGTCATTTTATAATTTTGAGACCACAATTTCTGCCATTTCTCTAAATCAATCCTGTATCCAAAATTCTTCCCCCAAACAATCATAGTTTCTTTGACTTGTTCTTCCTCTAATTTCATTCCCAGTAAATAACCATATAGTTTTTTAATCACCTTCTCATCAGTACCCATCAAGATCTTATCTAAATCAGTCTGTTTATCATAAAATCCCTCCGTTTTGGAATCTTCATCATACCTTGAATGTATTTGTGCATATGAAAACCAATTCATCCTTATACCTTGTTCCTCTAAGTTTTGGATCGATTTAAGTTCACCCTTTTCATCCAAAAGTTCCCCATATCTAACTGTTTGTTCCTTCTTGTAGATTATAGGATAGGAAAATGCTTCAATGGTCGATAACCAAACTGGAATTTTCAAATAACATTGTCTTTTTATCTTCTCCCAATTTAACCACAAAGACTCCCGTACATAATGTCTTCTAAAATAACCCTGTGTTTTAGTTCCCTTATACCATAAAAAAGCATGCCAGCCCAACAGCAAGTCATGCCCTTCTAATGTCAACAACCTATGTTTCCTTAATGTTATCCATTCTTTGACCCACATCAAACTTGCAGCTTGATAATACAATTCCCAATTAGGCAGACCAAAACCTCCTCCAATTCTAGCATCTTGCAAAAGCTTTAGCTTTATTCTCACTTTTTTACCTTGCCATATAAACTTCAACATAATTTTATTTAAATCTTCAAAATAGTCTTTTCCAAGCCGAATTGGTATTGTTTGAAACAAAAATAAAATTCTAGGTAAGATATTCATCTTAATTGTTGAAATTCTCCCTATTAATGACAATTGCAAGTTTTCCCACTTCTTCAAATCTGTAATTATCTGTTGTTTAAGTTTAATATAATTATTCTCCTTTAATGTGCTACATCTTGTTGTCAAATATATCCCCAGATACTTAACCTTATTTGTAACTTGAATTTTCAAAAGATCTGCCAGTTCTTCTCTCTGTCTCAATAGCATATTCTTTGTCAAAATCTTTGTTTTATCTTTATTCATTTTCAAACCAGCCACCTCTCCATATGCCTCTATCCTTTCCAGTAACTTTGGAGCTGTTTCTAGCGGATCTTCCAAAATAAAAGCTAAATCATCAGCAAAAGCTTGTCGCTTGAATTCTTCCTTCTTAATTTTCATTCCTTTTATGCTTTTATCATCCCTAATATTTCTATTCAACACTTCCAAGGTCAACACAAATAGCAAAGGAGATAGGGGGCATCCTTGTCTTGTGCCTTTCCTTATATTAATAAAATCTGTAAGTTCCCCCTCCATCATTACCCTTGCTATCTGTTTATTATATATAGCTTCTATTGCTTGAATAAATTTTTTAGCAAAACCCATCTGCTCCAATAATAATAACATAAATCTCCAGTTCACGTTATCAAATGCTTTTTGAGCATCTAGGAATATCAAAGCCATTTGCTTTTCAGGATGAGCCTCATAGTATTCCAAAGTGTCCAAGATTACTCTCATATTGTCTCTAATTTGTCTCTTTGGCAGAAATCCATTTTGATCTGAGTGAATAAAATTATTTAAATATTTTTTAAGTCTTTCTGCTAAGATTGAAGCAAAGATTTTATAGTCTGCATTCAATAAAGAAATAGGTCTATAATTCTTAATTTGCAATGGGTCAGTCTCTTCCTTCGGTATGAGTGTAATATAAGCCTCTGACCATGTTTTAGGTATCATCTTTTTTAACATAACTTCATTCATAACTTCTAACAATGGGATGCTCAATAATTCTTGAAATGTTTTATAGAATTCTACTGGAAGCCCATCTGGACCCGGAGCTTTCCCATTATTTTGTCTCTTAAATGCTTCATTTAGTTCCATCATTGTTATATTGCTTTCTAGCATTTCTTCAGTCTCTTTAGGTGTCTTTGGTAAATTAGCTTCCTGTAAATACTGTTTGACTTTTTCTTCATCAATATTCTCTTGTTTATATAGTTGCCCATAAAAATCTCAAATAATTTCTTTTTTCTCCTTATTCCCATAACAAACTTGGCCTTGTTCATCTATTAACTTCAATATTTTTCTTGATTCCTTCTCTTTTCTCAATTTATATGCTAGCCATCTACCTGGTTTATTTGCATCTTCAAAATAATTCTGTTTAGAGTTTCTAATTTTCTGTGCCAGTTCTTCTTTCTCTATTAATTCCATTTTATGTTTGATTACATCCAGCTTCAATTTAATATCCTTTTTCTATGGCATTTTCTGTAATTCTTTTTCAAGAATTTTATACTCATCTTCCAAGGCCTTAGAAGCTTGCCTTTTCCTAATATTCTTTTTTCTTGTATAATCTATTATCAAACTTCTAGCGTATGCCTTCATTGTATCCCACACATTCTGCGTTGAAATATCTTCTTTTTTATTTTCTCTGAAGAAAAAAGGCAATTCCTTCTCCATCCATTGTATAAAATCTTTCTCCTTTAAAATAGTATTATTTAATGTCCATCTCGATCTTTTTTTTTGTCCCTTCCATTTAATTGTCATTGGGCTATGATCTGCCCAAGTACTTGTTTCAATATTTGTTTCTTTAATATTAGATATTAGTTCTGTTGAGATCCAAATCATATCTAATCTGGACCATGATAAATGTCTATTTGAATAAAAAGTATATTGTTTAGCTTTAACATTTCTTTCTCTCCAAATATCTTTTAAAGTTAATTCATCTGTCATTTTAAAAAAAGACCTTGGGAGAGCCTTTCTATTTTGCTTTGTTGTTGTTGCTATATAGTCCAGTTTATTGTCCACAATTCCATTCAAATCTCCCATCATAATTATATTAACATAGTCCAGTCCAATTATTTTCATGTGTAGCTTTTTATAAAACTCTTCTTGTTTATCGTTCGGAGCATAAATTGCAATCAAGAGTATTTTTATATTATTGTCCATTATTTCTACCATTAATACTCTTCCATCTTCATCCGTGTAAATCAATTTTGCTGGGATAGCCTCTTTAATGTATAAAACCACACCTCTTTTCTTACATTGAGTCAAAGAAGTAAATATTTTCCCCAATTTTGGCTGTAATAACAATTGTTCATGTTGTTTTTTAATGTGAACTTCTTGTAAACAAATTATATCAAATTTTAATTTCTCTAATTTATGAAAAGTTTTCCTTCTTTTAACAGCTGAATTAAGCCCATTTATATTCATTGTAATCAGTTTTTTTTCTTCCATGATTATGCTTTATATTTAGGTCTAACAGCTCTCGTGGATCTCACTTCACGCTGTTCTTTGTTATCCATCTGTCCCCCTGCTGCTCCTTTCTCCTTTTCAGTCTCCAGTTGTTCATCTTGAAACTCAATTGATGAAGCCTCTTTCTCTGCTTCCTCTCTTCTTCCTCCAAAAAATTCTGCATGGAAAAGTTCTGCTTTCTCAATTGAATCGATTCTATATCTCTGCTCTTGCCACCTAAACATTAGTCCTTCTGGGATCAGCCATCTATAATTCACTTCATTTTCCAATAGTATTTTGGTCAGAAAATGACCCAATTATTTACTACAAAGGCCAAAGAAGAAAGTCAGAGATTCTATCTAAAACTGGAAGATTTGCACAAGCAATGAAATTGATTCAATTGACAGCAAAGCTTCTTCCTGCTTCAGAGAATTTAAGCATAGTTATTAATCCTGTCCACAATAGAAAACAACAACTAAAAACATCAGAGAAAAGCTCACCAACCAATGACTTTGGGTTTTCTTTACAACAGTTACAAGCAAACGTATTTTCCCTCCTCCCCCTTTAAGGTTATATTACATAATTACCACCTTCTTCACAATCCATTGTTCTATTGTGGGTATTTCAGTATTAAGAATAATTATGTTTTTCCCATATGTATCAAGAATCTAGTGGAAGATACCCAAATAGTCACTTCACGGAAGATGCTTACCCTTCCCTTACTGACATCTTTAGAATTCAAGCATGCCTGCCCCCCTTTGAGCATGTCAATAACACTGGAAATATGCCCCAGTCAAGCATGAAAGATAACTTCATATATAAGGCATACTCAATAGCAAATTACAAATCTAGACAAATTGATATTCACCTCAGCCTACAACCTGACCTTATTAAGGGTCCTTTGAGTAATATTCACCAGCTGATCTACACTAACATTTCCATCTCAGTCTGGCCTTTCAGCTGATATATTATGTTTTGGGTTTTTCTACTTCTTCTTTTTCTCAAACAGATCCAGGCAGGTTTCCAACCCAATGCTACCCATCAGAAAAGAATATTTGTGAAAGTCTCTTTCCTCACCAAATATCACATTATTCAATAAATTCTATCTTCTTCAGATAGATAGTTCTTCAGTAGAATAGTTTAATAATCAATTGGCAGACTGAGTAAAAGCTAAAAGAGTTCTTTTGGAATAGAAAGATTCCATATTTTTTAGATTTGATTTATAAATATAATTCAATTTTGTTGCAAGAGACCTGGACTCTACAGCTTCCATGACAAGGTTATATAATGCAGTATATTCCCTTAATGGTGTTCCTGGTCCTGAAAGGGCTGATCTCAGGAATCTTAATATCTTAAAATGCAGGTAACCTGTAGTCTCCAGTTTCTCAGTTGGGACACATGTGAGCAAATGGCATTAGCCTCTAGGGCCAACTTAACAAAACATGCTTTCCTAATTGTAAACATTTATTGACCTTCTTGCAGGTTGGTTTTCCCAACAAATGTCACCTGGGACAAATCTGAGAATTACTTGACACAATTTGCCTAGGCTGACACAATTCCTGGTATTCTATTTCTGGGTGACCTAAATGTCAGATTTGATACCAATGACAAAGCCTTTCCTGTCAAACTAATAACCATAATTGCCTCTTGCACCCTCAGAATCACAAAGGCCAACTATATCACTCTGGGGATCAGCATGACACCTACAAGGTATTACAAGAAAATTCAGGCTTTGCATCAGTGGTGGGATTCAAATATTGTTGCCACCGGTTCTGTGGGCATGGCTTGGTGGGCGCACTTTGTGCACGTACACATACTTTGCATGCATAGATGCAGAGGCATTTTGCACAGGCGCAGAGGCGTTCTAACTCACCTCCTGCAAGCCTGCATGATCCTGTTCACTTCAGCAGCTGCCACATAGCACTATTCTGTGCCATGAAAAGCAGCTGCACTTCAAATTAGGGGATAAAGGTGAGTATGGGAGCCTGGGCAGGCAGGTGGACCCAACAGCAGAGTGGCAGAGAGAACCGGTTTGGTCTCTGCTGCTCACCGCTCCTACCGGCTCACCAGAACTGGACAAAACCAGTCGAATACCGCCACTGCTTTGCATACTAAATGGCAGAATAGGCAAAGACTTTACTGGGAGTATGCCTATAGGGGAGTAGGTCCAATAAATTCAATTTTACATTTAATATTCTGATTTCTAACTATTTTGTTTCATTTGGTATGTTCTTTACAGTTGAACTATGAACTATGGCTGAAGAACATTCTCCACTACTATTTCATTTGGGCTTTGGACATAAACTCAACTTTTCAGAACATTAAAATTATGACATGGGCCCAGCCACTCCAAGGACTGGATTGTCTGACAAGATGGTGAGATCAGCTTAACATCTTGCCCAAGATCAGACCTTGGAGCTCTATAGCTCCTGACTGAGAGCTCAAACTCTGCAGAAGCTGTTACTACATATAACCTATTGACAGACAAATTTCAAAGATCATTATTAATATGTCAGCATCCTATGAACCATACCCCTTAAATCAGGACTATGTATAAGCCAGGGCAAATTTAGTGGCAAACTTCAAATTGTATAAATTCAGTAATTGCAATGTTACTAGGAATCAACTTCTAGATCATAAAAGAAGTTATAAAGAGAAAAAAGCAGATGTACATATAAAATAAATGTGAATGATTTTTTTCTTGCATCAAGAAACAAAAAACCTGCTGTCTTCTGGAAGATAATTGCAAGCACTTCATCCCATAAGTCAGAAACTAAGGTTCCACTAGAAAAATGGGTATGAGTTTTACAATCAGTTTTATCAACCCTTCAACCTATCTGTGTTTCATTCCAACCTACCTCATTAAACAGTCTCCCTCCTTGGCCTCCATTTTCTTGGTCACAAATTGTCACATTTATTGATCAGCTAAAAAGCCTTTGGTATTGATTTGATACCTATCAAATTGTTAAAAAATAATAGCAATGGAAAAGATATCCAGATTCTCTCTGATACGCTATGGAAGCGAAAGGTGGATCTTGAAGAAGAAGTAGGATAGGAAGAGTATCAGTGCTTTTGAATTTAGGCACAAAAACTAGGTGGAAATTGTCCTACTTTATACATTAATGCAAAGTCTTAATGCAAAGAAGGCTCTAATGTAGGGAAGGTGGAAGGAAGGAAAAGAAGACAACCATCAGTAAAATGGATGAGTAAGTCACAGTAATTAGAAGTCCTTAAAGACCTTATTAGGGACAGATTATTAGAGAAAAATTAGGTTGTTATGTAAGAATCAACACCAACTTGATAGCATATAATCAAATTTTGATTAGTGGGCTAATACTTTGTGTCATTTATCCAAATTAATAACTTCTTTCATATACCCAAGAACTGGAATTATTCAACCATATTTTCACTCTTCCAGAAGCCCACTAGCACTAATCCTTTAATTATAACTCAGTTATTTTCTTCTATTCCCAATAAATCACATACACTATTCTTTTGACGTAAATACTTCATTGGGCAGAACAAGAGAAATTTCTTACCAATTTAGCCATCTTTTTCTTACATATGATTTTGGTTGGCTTACAAGATTAAACACAAATGCAAACACATAAATAAATAAATATAACAATACTATTAAAACATTAACACTAACAACTATTTTTAAAAAACCAAAACTATGGGAGAGTACAGTCAATTAAACTAACAGTACAACCATTTTTCATGCTCCATAACACCACTATTAGATCTTCAGGCCAGATGACAAAGCCATATCTTCTGGCCCTTCCAGAAGGCCAGTAAGATCAGATTAGCAGAGTTGGAAAGAGTTGTAGATCTTCTAGATCAGGGCCTGCATGACTGCAAGGGGAATGATGTTCCATTGGGGAGATGCCACAACAAAAAAGGTTATCCTCCCAGGTCTTGTCAAATGACATTGCTTAATGGAGATGACCCACAACATGCCCTTTTTGCTGGACCTAATCGGATAGGTAGATGTGATTGGAGACAGGCATTCTGTCAAATAACACAGCTCTATGCCACAAACAAGCAGCCTTTAGGGAGGTGAGATCAACTATGAATCATTGTTTTATTCTGAAGTTTGGGACTTAGAAAATACATATGCACATCCCCATTCCCTTTCTCCCACCTTTATTGATTTAATATCAACAGAGAAGGATCTAGCAAAAGCTATCACAATAAGTGATAGACTGGAGACCAGTCTGCTTAATTAGGATGCTGCAGGAGAATACTGTCACACAAGTTTGAAGTGATAGCAATGGCCTACAGATATTCCTATCTAAAAAAGAATAAAACAGGACAGTATGCTGAACTATTTTTCTCTTCCCCACCCCCCATTCTAACAGTTACTTCTTTAACTAAAGCAGAATTCCATCACCGCTCAAATTTAACAACAGTGTTGGTTGTGTTTTTTTTTTTTATGCCATCAAAGAAGCATATACCTCACATACCATGAGGTCCTTGTGCACAGGTTTTTCCTCCCATGCCATGGCTTCTTGTACTCTATTTTTTTATTTTAACAAATCAACCCTTTAATTTGCTATTCAGTCACTGTAAAAAAGAAAAGATTATCCCTTATCACTCCTTCCACAATGACTCCTTCCAGTCTTTACAGAGCCTGTTAAAAGGTGTTGGCCAGAATCAGGGGGAGGGTCAACTTCATCTGCAGTTCTTGTACTACTTCTGATTTAAAATGTTAATAGCTGGGTGAAAGAAACTCTGCTAAGGTGATAACCATAACGCTAATAATCAACTACCATCCAATATATCTTCCTGTCACTAACTTTCTTGGCATTGACAGATTGTATGCTTTGCACTCACTTTTACTGTTGCAAAATGACATCAATAATAACAGAAGAACATAATAAAGTAATAGAGTTGGAGGGGAGCTTGGAGGTTTTCTAGTCCAATCCTCTGTTCAAGCCAGAACCCGTATCCCATTTCAAACAAATGGTTGTCCAATCTCTTTTTAAAACCTTCAGTTGTTGGAACATTCACAATTTCTGGAGGCAAGCTCTTCCACTGATTAATTGTTCTGTCAGGAAATTTCTCCTTAGTTCTAGATTGGTTCTCTCCTTGATTATTTTCTGTCCATTACTTCTTATCCTGCCTTCAGGTGGTCTGGAGAACATTTTAATTTACTAGGCACTTGTAATCAGGCTTTAGCTTTTGATGACTTATGAAAAATAAAGCATTTTCCAAAACAAAATGTGGTAACAAAAATAAGGTTTATATTCCAGAGATTAAATTTGTTTTACACAGTTACTATTTAGGAATATTTATGAAAATATTATAAAATGCACAAAAGAACAAAATACCCCAAATTTATCTTTTGTGTTTTTGTATAGTCCATCACATTTGTATCTATAGATATATTAGGCTATTATGACCAAGATGGCCATCTGCTTATTTTTCAGAATGACATTTTTTTATGGAAGCAAAATGTGTGTAAATATCATGAAAGTGAGCAGTAATATAAGAAGTAGTAAAATTGGAGGTTACCGGTTGTAAATACAGATATTACAGGTATAAGTGCTCTTCTGATTGCTTGAAAGCTGTTCTCCTGTCCTTATCTTTGTTCTGTTGATATTTGTCATTTTCATTGCTCTCATGTTTTTGTTACATGAGACAAGCATGTGACAAAACATTGTATTGTTTGCATGACTGCAAGGAACATTCAAATGCAGACATTCACAGGCAGTACTATTAATTTAACAGATTTAACAGATAATCAGAGTTTTAGTCTCCAGTCCCCTAATCATCCTGGTTGCTCTTCTCTGTATTTTTTCTACAGTCTCAACATCTTTTTTATAATGTGGTGAACAAAACTGGATGCAGAACTTTAGGTGTGGTCTTAGTAAGGCTTTATAGAGTGGTATTAGTACTTCCCTTGATTTTGATTGTATCCCTCTGTTAATACAATTTAGGATTGCATTAGCTTTTTTGGCTGCTGCTGCAGACTGCTGGCTCATATTTAGCTGGTTGTCCACTAAGACTCCAAGATCCAATTTTAGGGAGATAAACTGAACTGATGCAGACTGCTGTAATTGTATACAAATTTTGATAAAATCTAAAGAATATGGTTGTAAATAAATGTATTTAACTAAAGTTACACGTCTATGGAGATTCCCAGTCATGGTTGTCCCAGAGGTGCTTTATTCAAGAGGAAACTGGACTTCCTGATTTTTCTTTGAAGATGTTTTGTTTCTCATCCAACAAGAGCTGAAGAAGCTTCTTGGACGAGAAGTGAAACGTCTTCAAAGAAAAATCAGGAAGTCCAGTTGCATCTTGAAAAAAAGCACCTTTGGATTAACTAAAGTTAGTTCCACGTAATCCTGTAATAATTACCTTATGCATGTGATTTAACTTATCTCACATCCTTATCTAAACCATGTGACATACTTTATCTCTCCCTTTGCTTTATAAAATCCTTGCAGCACAACAAGGCCTCGCACCTGGCAACCAATTCTTCTGTATAAATATTTCTAGTAATCTGTATCCAAAAAATGCCCCTCCTGATACCTTCCAGATATGTTAAATTTTAAACACCAAAACCCCCAGTCTGGTCTTTTGCCCTCTGCTTCAAGATTGGAACCATTTGTTTGTTTTTATGATATGGCTGTCAAATAAATAAATAAATAAATATATCTATTCAGTGGAATCCATTTTTATATGCATACAGCATCTTGATGCATAGACAAAGGACAGGGCTTGCATTACAATGCTGCTTTTGATATTTTGACCTCCCATGTAGACCTCTGCCATCTCTGGGTCCATGACCAGAGGCAGCGTATGGCCGCCATGGTAGCTATAGACCTGAACCAACTTATTCAGAGCTCTACTCACATGGGGGGATCACACATTAGACTTGGTGCTTGCCTCTAGGAAGTGATATCATGATCTGGATTTGGGGGATATTAACATTTCCTTCCATGAATGGACCATTTTTCTTGACCCAAGAATTCTCCATAGCCATTCCCCACCACAGGGAAATGGAGCCTGTGGGCCACCCCACAGGCATCTAATGGACTCAATACAGTTTCAGAAGGCACTTGGGGTTTTTCCCAAAACTCTAAGAAACCCCCAAGTGATGGGGACAGTGGACCAGTGGTGACAGGGATAGGTGATGGGGTAGGTGACAGGGACAGTGGACCAGTGGTGGGCTGCAACTGGTTCAACAACTGGCGCATGCAGCATTCAAAAACCACCCACTTGAAGCTTAAAAACTTACCTTCTATGTCAGTGCTGGTGAGTAAAACAGCTGAGGCACGGCAATCTGCTGTGCTGCATGAATCAGCTGAGCTAAAATAACAGGGAAATATAGGACAGGAAAGGGCAGGAGCACAACCAACTGCTCTACCGGAACTACTGGTTCGCTAGCAGCCCACCACTGCAGTGGACCAAATCATACCTATGCAGAATCTGTCTTCTTATGGCAGCTAGGAAGGATGCCTATTCCATGGCAGTTCTTGATCTGTGAAACACTCGGCTGCCTGAATTTCAGCCTGCCTCTAAGTTCCTGCCTTCAAGACCTGGCTTTTCACCCAAGTGCTGGGATAAGATTAGATGATAAAACATTATAAGTTTCACTTAGCACCAGGTTTTTGTTGCTTTTAATGCTTTATTTTTTTTTTAATTTTTTAATTTTAAGATGGCTTTGTATCTTGTTTTAACTTTTGATTTGGAACCGCCCAGATCTGGTCATAAGATGGACAGCTATTTAAATAAATACCAATGTGTCTGTTTGATAGGGCACAATCTTATTCTCTGTAATTAAAAATACAAAGCATTTCTTTGAAAACAATTAAAGCAGTAAGTCCTCTACCCTTATAAAAATTTTGCAAACAATTATTTAACACTTTTTCTTTGGCACCACATTGAACAGAGTAACTGCATAGCTGCCAGTTTTACAGGATGTGTAATTAAGGTAGTTAATAAAGCAATTACCTGAACATGACAATGACTGTTCTTCACTAATCAGAAAATGAAAATAGGGGTAATTTTAAATTGCCAAATACCTTACTTCCTTAGTGACTAACAGCCTTCCAGTGATTGGAAGGTACACATAATTATTGTGTAAGCTTGCAAGTATGTACATTGTTTAACAAATTTAATTAAATCATTATAAACAAATTAATCCAATTATCAACTTTCTGGTTTGAAAATAGGTGTCAGTCTGCACTCCTTTTAAATCCCAAGAAAGAAATACTCAGACTCCATGGTGTCTTAGGGACCAAAAAAGTGTCAGTAGCTATAGCAGTCATTAATTGGACAAGGAAAAAAAAAAAAACAAGAAAAAGACGATTTTCAAAAATTAAGTAGCATGGAAAAGAAGTTGAAGCCTTAAATGGAAATGTTTTGTTTTCTTCTGAATAACACCAAGTGACCTTGCTTTGTCTATGATTGCAGTTTGTGAATACACAGACATACCACAAAATAATACTGGCAACTCAATGTGTCCTTGATCACAATTATTGATTGCTTTGATTTAAAAAGCAAAGGTGAATGGGATGTCAGGGTTTTAATGGTATATAGAGGGAATTTCAGCTGGAATAGCTCTCCCCCACCCCGTAAGAGGTAGCCCGTTTAATCCTCCCAAATAGGGAAAAGCTAGAAGCTATTTCTTCACAAGCAACAAGCAATTGAAGCTTCAAATGCTGCTAGATAAACCTATAACTTCTATATTTCTCTTATTCACCACACAGCTTTCATTTCTAATTCCAAGGAATTCAAGACACCAAGCATAAGGCTTCCCAGAGCATCTTCTCAATTACATATATTTCTGCCTCCATTACATATATTTCATAACCTAAAAACTAGTACTAGACTGCTCTGAGTTTGCATCCATTGTAGGAATCCACGGGAAGGAGAAGAGGTGCAAATGATGATATATATATGATGGCATCATCACATGTGGTTAGTCTGCATTTTGTTACAGATCTTGTTGGATTGAATCATTTAAAAGGAAAAAAAAGAAACCTACAGTACAGTAGCTGGTTTGGTTTAGTGTTACATGAAGCTAGATATGTGGTTTATAAATCCTTACTTTTAATCGAATTCAGAAATAACAACCTGGGGGTTCATCCCATTTTTCAAGTATCATGTTTCAGTATCTTACTGCATTTATGCAATGGCATATTTGGTGATAAATGACAAAACTGATGATAGAAAAAAGTTTCTCACAGATAACTCAGCACGTTAGTTGAACCCTGACAATTTACATATAGAATAAAATATGTGCTGCAAATTAGAATTGTGGTTTCTATTATTGTCTCATTTTTTTTAGCATAACTCAATGGATGTGAGGGAATTTCAGAAAGGGAGAATAAAACCATCTAATCGTTTTTAGTTTTAGCCACAACACAGCATATCTTTCAATATATATCCATTCTATTCAAATTAATACCAGAAATTATACCAATTCCAGTTTTTGAAATCTTGGTTTGCATATGAAAATTTAACTGGATGGGCAAATATGAGATGCCTCCAAATGGCCTCATTATAGCAAATGTTATTAGCACAAAATAGGATGGGATATTGTGTTCATATGGTGAATGTGATATGCAATACTTGGAAATAGGAAAAGCGGAAATTAAAAGCTAATCCATTTCAAGCACTGTATGTACAGTGGTATAAAATTTCAAGTTTATTGCCCAACAAAACATTCATTTTAACAGAATAACAGAATTGGAAGGGATCTTCTAGTCCAATCCCCTGTTCAAAGAGGAAACCCAATACCATTTCAGACAATCTCTTCTTAAAAATCTCCAGTGTTGGAGCATCCACAACTTCTGGAGGCAAATTGTTCCTATAATTAATTGTTCCATCAGGAAATTTCTGCTTAGTTGTAGGTTTCTTCTCTCCTTGGTTAAGTTTCCATCTATTGCTTCTTGTCCTGCTTTCAGGTGCTTTGGAAAATAGGTTGACCCTGTCTTCTTTGGTGCAGCCCTGTTGTAACTATGTATCATTGCAACTATGTATCATTCATGTGTTTGCAACATTGTATCATTCATGTGTAATCATTAACTTCTGTCTCTTCAGTGACCTTTGCAAGGCACGTACAAGGGACAAGGAGCTAGACGGTTGTTAATAAGCTTATCCACACTGTAAATGATCTGTCCGGTATGCAGCTTTGTAAACATGCACATCCTGATGAGATTATCATGTTTGACTTGAGCTTTGATTAAATCATTTTCTTGTAAAAAAGCACAATAAAAGAGTGTGTGCCAAGACATTCGGGGCACGCTCATCAAGAGGAAACCTCGCTTCCTGTCATTTCTCTTCCCTTCGCTCCCTATCATGAGCCGCCCATCAGATGCGGGATGGCAGATACCGCATTCTGGTGACCCCGACGTGATTCCCTAAGGGGGATACGTTGCGACGCGCCCATATCTTATCAGCTCGATGGGAGCTGTGCATCGCCAGGCCTGAAGCAAATTGCACATCATCGGATCTGAAACACGGTCTCGACTTTCGTAAGTATGGGTGGAAACTTTTCTCAACAACAGACGCAGCATCTGAAGGAATTGAGGGAGTTAGTCGCTTTTTCTTCCAAATATTCTGCTAATTTAAAGGGCTCTCCTGTAAAAATGAAACCTATTGCTACATTATTGGCTTATGTGTGGCAACATTGTCCCAATTATTCAGAGGAAGGGTCCTTAAAAATTTCCACTTGGCAAAAAATTGGTGAACATCTCCATAGTCCTCCTCGTGCACCTATTGGCATTTTGGTCACTTGGAGGAAAATTATGGAGGCTTTAAAAGTCCATTATAAAATAGAAGCAGGGAGTA